>JANAVB010018599.1:3971926-5289177 GCA_029216955.1 Iris pallida
ATTTGTATGGGCAAGTTAACAATCTCCTAGAAGCAAGATACCAGGTGAATGTTCCCGTAGCTAGAGTAAATTACCTCTAACCCTTCAAAATACTTAGTGATGTTGGAGTCATCTAAACGTCTGAAGTAAGTTAGGAGGCGGGCTTCATCAATTAGCCCCTGCTTGTATCTTGTAATCATTCCCAGTGCCATGCCTTCGGCGTCCATACTCTGTGTTCGTTCATCATCAATGGACAGGGAGGAGCAGAGCTTCAGTAAGTCTGGTATTCTAAGATTGACCAGATCATGGCTGTTAATCTGCTCAAGAATTTTGCTTAGTTCTTTGTGTTCTGAAGAAGGTCCACTGAACAGATCCTTCTCCATAGCATCAAGAGCCGGTGTTCTTGATGTAGCACTATATGCCATCATCACGAGCGCCTGCTGCCGGACCTCATGAAGCTTTGAGTTTAACTGCTCGGCCTTGGCTCTCACGACTAAGAATTGTTTTTCAATTTGGGATAACCAGAAGTTGGCTCCCTTGGTGTCGTTAGACTGTATGGCTCGGTAACAGCCATTGAACTTGTCCCAAGAATCCTTGTCATTTTTTTCTAATTCTTGGTTGTACCATTCTTTACAACGGTACTAGCGAATGTCATGTTCCGGAAAGGAACGAGCCTTTTGGGTCCTCCTTTCAGAAACTGGGCCTGTGTGCCCTGAGGTGCCTGTACAGCCTGTGATGCCTGTGCGGCTATCCAGTAACCGACCAGTGTAAGAAATGTTTGGGACGTTCCCATGAAAGTAGGAACCGTTTCGTAACTGTTTAGATCATAGACAGACACGATTGTGCTAATTGGCACACAGAGCGCGCTATCTGTGCCAACTGCGCATAGTGCGCGTACTCTAGAACTTGTGCACAATCGTGCAACAAGTGTACAGTGCGTGCTGCACGTACTGCGCACAAACTGCTACGCCATCTACCGCACCAACTAGCAGCGCCATCAGGCTGCACCATCGGGCAGCGCCATCTAGCTGTGCCAACTGGTCGCGCCATCTAGCCAAACGATCGAGCCACGCGAACGGGCACGCGATCGACAACATAGAGGCTCATGCAACGAGTGCAACTTAAGCGTACTATGCGCCTAAGTTCCACACTTATGGACAAACCCCTTTTTTATTTGTACGGGCAAGTTAACAATCTCCTGGAAGCAAGATACCAGGTGAATGTTCCCGTAGCTAGAGTAAATTACCTCTAACCCTTCATAATACTTAGTGATGTTGGAGTCATCTAAGCGTCTGAAGTAAGTTAGGAGGCGGGCTTCATCAATTTTGACAAGAACCTGACGTCCCATGAAATCATTCAATTTACATGGTCGGTCTAGCTTAACGCGTAAATGTTCAGGTATGAATAATTCTTGTAATAGACTAACTTCGGCACCTGTATCCAAAAGAGCATGAATTGTGATCTCGTTAGACCCAGGGATACAAATTGTTAAGGGTATAAAGATATGTCCTTGTGGAGCAGTCTTGAGATCAAGAGTCGCTCTTATCATTTGCAGAATCAATTAATTTGTCCCAATCCAGGACTTCATTAGTTAAATTGGCGTCAAGCTGTAGCCAATCGTCAATATTGAATTTATTTAACCGACAAATCTCTAACTCAACTTTATCTAAGGAAGTGCTTGGAATATCCAATTCAAGCATGACCTCGACAGGTAAGTCGACATTATCGCTGGTGTCGATTAAATCGAGGGGTGTCTCGTCATTATGATCAGAATCGTCTAGATCAATGATATGAGCAAATGTAACCCTTCTCTTATCCTTTTGTTTTTGAACATACTCCTTGTTTCTTCTATTTTTATAAACAAGAATATGTTCTCTTAATACTCTTTTTGTATGTTCAGTATGTTTTAAAACGATAGCCCGATAGTTGGACTTGGGGGTCTCCCGTCTAAGGATATCTTTGAATTTATTCACCAGGCAGAGCATCTTATATGCTTCACGAATTTGTAAAGCATTATAGCTTATACTTTGTTTATATTTACTGGGGCCTTTGCGTTTGTCTTTTTCCATTAAGATAAATCTGAACTATTTTCCCCAATTCGGGGTAAAGATGCATTTATAACTAGATTATCTCTCCTGGATCTTTCATCTATTAAGAGTCTAGTTCTTCCCTCCATAGGGGATTCACTGATACTTGCTCTATGGGCATATACATCAGAAGAAGTTGTTGACGTTCGTCCTGAATCGAGATGTCCCATGGAGTTCAATCGTGAAATTCTTACTGAATTAGAGGAAGATGACTCAGCATCATGTGCTTGAGGTCTACTTTCGCTCAAGATAGTAGAGATTGTATTGCCAGAAGCAATAAAGTACTCAGTGGGTACTTCAAGTTTTGGTTTTAAGGATTTGACAAACACTCGCATTTCATTGTCAAGCCTTAAGTGTTCTAATTTTACTAATCGTGGTTGTATGGTTTTTCCTATACCAACCTCGAATAGTTTGACTAAATGTTTGGGAGTAATGGATTTAAACATAAGAGTATCGTTTAAAGCCATACAGTGTTTCCATTGTATACCCAAAACCTTAGAACCTGGCATAAGCTCTATGCCCTGAAGGTTTATGGATAGAGTACATATTTTTTTAATGTTTTCATCATCGAGACTTATAGAAAAATCTGGATGAATATTTATTCCTAATAGCCTGTTTACCAGGTTTGACTTAGCTCCTCCAATAATACTATTGAGAGGGCTATTAATGATACGTTCGCCCATACAAACAACCAGTATGGGAGTATCAATTCCTGTTCGGAATAAACCAGTTATTTTTAACTGAATCAACCCAATATGTAGATATCTCATTCTTGGGTATTTCTTTTTTAATTTTTCAATTTTCTTTTTATCGAGAAGGCAGATAGAAGAAAAATCTTCTCCACCGCGTAACTCAATATTTTCTTGCATTCTTCCGAATACATAGGTATGTTTATTTAAAAAGCGAGACTGGAAGGATATAGGCTTATAAACTTCCTTTTTATCTGAGTGAGGAATAGCTTCTTTCAGCTTTTCCAAGTCTTCGTCAGTGATTTCAAATTGTTCACCTTCACTTTGTTGGAGGCTAGAATTCGAAGTTTCTTCTGACGTAAGCTTATTCATATATATTCTAAATTCGTAGTAATGCTCTTCAGGGTCTCTCCTGCCAGAGCCAATACTCGAACTAGAACCTTGTTGAGGAACTGTTTTGGGTGGAAGGGGTCCTTCCACAATAGATAAATCCTCATATTTGTGTATTACCAGTAACCCCATGGGGTTACTACGATGAATAATATAATCACCCTCATAAACCGTATTTTTTACGGTGATACATACGTTATGTCTTGACACTGGTTCAATGAATCCCTGTGTCAAAAGTATGCCTTTATTTGTATGTAACGGAACACTATGAATAACACCGTAGTATCCGAGAGGTATAAAAATTCGTAGTCCGAAAAATATCTCAGCACTTCTGTATCGTTTGATACCTACATCCTCTTTGGCGTATAGAGTATATCATGCAGAAATTCCCTCTTTAATGGGAAGGATAGCTTTATCCTCTTTAGCGTATAGAGTATATCATGCAGAAATTCCCTCTTTAATGGTAGAGGATTGCGATGCATGATACATGTATTTGCTTATTTATAGACTCTTTATTCATCCCTTTATTTTCTAAAGAAAGGTTTGTTCTCCATTGAAATTTCTTTATAGTTTATTCAATATTAGTCCATTTTCATTGAAACTTCTTCCATTGCAACTAATTAGTGTCCCCCTACTGTTGGTGGAGGCCATTCTCAGGTTTGGTACAATTTGGAGCCATTGGCTAGCTTGAGGAGATCTCACTTTTGGGAGTTTTTCTTGTGAAGGAACACACATAGGTAAATCCTATTTCCCTCCATGAAATTTTGGTTTCTTTGCATGAACACCAAGCCCTAGATGTCCTCTTACTATAGGAATAGGTTTTGCACCCTCTCGTGTCCTTTACGTGTCCGAATCGGACACGTATCAGTTGACAGTCGCAAGTGTTTGATGAAATGCCACAGTAGGCATTTCTTTCTCGTTTTCTGATTTTGTTTGAATAGGAAATTAGGGTTTGGTCTCGCTTATCGATTTCTGTTGGACTGAGGTATCCATTGTGTCGTGTCGTGTCTGAATGGACACGGGAACACACTGTTTCCATGCGTACCGCACGCGAGTAGCAGTCCCCTGCTACTCGGGGGCTATAACTCCCTGGACACGTCATTTGGACACGAGATATTTGACACAGCCCTAGGGGCAGACACTGACACGAGGTCCTTAGAGTTTGAGACACTCTCGTGTCGTGTCGGACACGCATTTGACCGCGCACGGGTTCATAGCTGTGCAGTGTCCTGTACACTGTTGGGTTCGTGCGAGTTTGGTCACGTTTGTGTCAGGGTTTGGACACAATTTTAAGCATACACCACGTGCACATATAATAGGTTAATTACCAACTCTTATTCCTATATATTAATGTGTTTTTCATGTTCGAAAATTAGTTTCCCATGAGGGACTGATACGCTGTGTTCAGTTCCTATTTTTCAGTGTAAATTTCCCATTTTAATTGTTTAAATTATGATTTAATTATCATTTTAGGTCCTAGACATGTTTGATAATCTCTATTAGTTGAATTGCAAGATTTGGATTTGGTTTTTGTATTTCAAAATGGATTTTCGATTGTGAGTTGGACTGAAACTGTTATTGATACATTGCTTTCTGATTTTTGTACAAATTGGCTTTAGGATTGTTGTTAAAACTAATTCCTGAGATTTTTCCAGTTTTGCAAATATGAATTCCTGAGTTTGAATGGAAATTGTACATTGAAATTGGGTTGATAGCATGTACTGTTATTGGTTCGAAATTCCTATAAACTGAGAGTTAATATGAATGTTTGAATTTACATTAGTTGAACTGTCAAGATGGTTTGGCTTCTTATAAATCCTGAACACTGAATTATTCTCTTCCCAGTTATTCACTGCCTTCATTTTCTAGTTGAGTTAGATTTTAGGACTGAAATCAGTCCCTTATTTACAGTTTTCTAGTTGGGTTCTATATGACTGTTGAACTGTAAAACTGAGGATAGGATTAAATGGTTCATGAACAATTATCCTTCATTGATTTCCTTTCCCTTCTCTGTTTTACTAACACACCCTTCACTGTCACATTGACACAGGTGCACTGATTTCCAGGTTTCACTAATCTCCATGCACTGTCTTTATCCTACTCACCTATACACACATGTACCATATCACAGAAACACACACTCTTTACCACAGGGCACACACACAGGCACTGATGTTTCCTTGAACACTGACACTGTTTCCTGTCTACTGAAACCAAGTTTCTGATGACACAGGTACACAAATATACTCACACACATGTACACAAATACAGTCACTACACATGCCACCCTCTTATGATATCCTGTCACTTGAATCATACGCACACATGCCTAAACACTATTTTCCTCTCACTCTCACATGTTCACACATTCTTACACACACAACTGTAAATCTGGAATTGATTTCCTTTCCTTAACCAAATATTGAATGATAGTTCTCATCCATTGTATTGGTATTGTTGTGGTGACTGAATTCAAATGGGGATTAGTTAACTGTCATTGGTTTAGTTCTCATCAAAACCTGAGAACTGTTTCCTAATATCATTACACACACACACAAAAGATTGATAGTCTACACACTCAAATCTGAATTTCCTATTCCCTATTTTTCTGTTTACACATCCACACACATGTTATACCACACCCCCTTGACACTCTTGTACACTCTCACTAACACACATGCTCTTGTGCACTTTCATGACACACACACACACACATGAACACATACACATGCTCTCTTCTCTATCCCTCTCTCTCTATATCTCTATGTATATATGAATATATGTATATATGTAAATATGTATGTAGGCATGTATTTGTATACAATGTTAGTTTTCCTGAGATTGTAATACACTGTTGACACTGTCATATATGATTTCCTGTACACAGAACACCCATTCACATTCACACACACATACAAAATCCTAAATCTGAGAACACATGAGCTAATAGCATACTTAGCTCTATGTAAGCCTGCATACACTCCCATTCACATTGACACTGAACTCACTAAAATGCCTAAACTGAGAACAATGTGCTTCCCTATACACACACACACCCCCTCATGACATACTGTTTTCAGTGATACACCCTCTTCATTCATATTTTTCCTGTCACACTGTATCACTTGACACCATGCCACATGCCACTTATTCCTCTCCACATGTATTCACACAGTCCACATAAACTGAAATTAACTCTCACATTGCCTCCACTCTTGCATACATACTTTACATACTCACACACAAAATCCTGAACACATCACTGTATTCCTGTCACCCTTCACACACAAAACTGAATCACACACACACACACAAATCATCTATAACACACACTATTTTCCTCACTCATGACACACATAGCTCACACTCTCATAGCACACACACACATGTGTATCATGACACACATATTCTGAATTTCAAGCACACACACACACACACACACACACACACACACACACACACACACACACACACACACACACACACACACACACACACACACACACACACACATTGCCTTGAAATTCATATTCCCTCTATGTGTATGTATGCATATATATATATATATATATATATATATATATATATATATATATATATATATATATATATATATACAATATCTAACCTAGTGAATATATAAATATGAAATGCGTAGTGTGATAGTGTAATGTGGAATGGATAATGAAATTGCCTATATAAATGTGAATATGTAGGTGAGTGTAATATATATATAGCCTAATGTGATATGTGCAATGTGATTTGGTAATATGAAATAGATATGGCTTTTACCTATATAGATAATGTGTATATAGCCAAATATGATATATGGGTGTATTGGTCTGTATGTGTTTTGTCCCATGGCCTAGGTAGAATAGCCTATGGCATGTGGTGTGATACACTTGTGTATCACTAGGCTATTGTGACTTGTATGGTATTTGGTTAGTTGACCTAGATTGACTTGTTAAGCCTAGGTTTGACCAACCTAGACTAGTTTGACCTAGTTTAACCCTGTTTGACCTTGTTTGACCTAGTTTGACTATTATGGTTGACTAGAGTTGACCAAAGGTTGACTTTAGCCTAGATTGACCTCAAACATCATATAGATGCATTGTAGCAGTCTATTTCATTATTTTAGACATATAGTGACTTGTACTGTTCTATAGGAGGCAGACACCACTCCTCGGACAGTATATTTCTCTTCAGATATTCAGGATACCAGGCGAGTACATTCTCTGATCATTTTATATCCTGTTTAGAATTATTTTCCTGCTTTAAATTACTTTACTTGATACTGTCACGTTGGTCACACGGATTAGTACTATATGGATCCTTTCTTGAGATGTTATCTCCTCAGGGAGCATCGGATACTATATGTTCTGTACGTTTCACTTACATGGTGTATCACTATGCTTCATGGTTCATTGATCACTTGTGACATGTACTCTCATGATCATAGAGTCTTCTTTGAATCACCCATTTATGGGCATTCCCAGATCACCCATTTATGGGCTACCATGTATCACCCCTTGTGGACCATTACATGGAATCATAACATAACCTGGCTGGATCCTTGTGTATTAATTGGGGGTACGGGGGAGTAGAAGTAGACATGTGAATAATATCCAAGTAGTATCTCATCTGATCATCTCCTTAGTGTCTCATCAGATCTCCTATTCCATTCACATGTTTATATTGTACTCTGACTCACTAGCCACTGTTAGTTCTCTACTTATAGTAGATATTTCTATTACAGTTTTCTCTCTGTTTATATTCTGTACCTTCTTCAGTTCCTGTATCTTACTTTACTGCATAATTATATTTTCTAACCTGCTATGAACTGTTGAGATGTATTGTGCTCGCTCCCGTCCTGACTGGACCTGTTGAAAATTTTACAGAGGACGAGGATGAGGCTGGTGTTGATACTTTTTATGGGATAGCCCTAGACGACACTTGTGAGCTGGACTCTCAGGAGGACCCAGCTCTAGCTGATGACACTACCCCTACTGTATAGACTAGTTTAGTTAGGCTATATCTTACTTATGTTGTCTTGGGACTAGTTTAGTTAGGCTTTATTTCTGTCATTGAGATCTGGATTGTATATATTCTTCCATACTCTGTAGTTGAGACTTTGTATTTCTAGATGTTTGCTGAGATGTTATCTTAGGCACTTAGACTCTTCTGATTATCTGTATTTCATTTGAGTTCTATTTCATATCGTGCTTATTCTTCTTTAGTTGTGATTGAGTTTACATTCTACTATGTCACCCCCATTCGGGGAGTATAAACTGCTTAGCATTATATTGTTAGATGTTGTGACCTAGGACAGCGTTCTACCGCCGACACTACAGCGTAGGCTGGACGTACCCACTTCTCGTGCCCTTACTCTAGGGTGCGGGTCGTGACAGCGCCACCGCCGTACGCCGAAGTCGGCCGGCCAGGCGCGGGAACCACCAGCGCGTGCACGGAGACAAAACATAGACCAACAACAGTAAATGACGGTGGAGAGGGCTGACTTCGTACGGAGATTTTTCCACGATCGCTCGAGCGTTTGTCGAGCCGATTGCTCAGGTATGACCCCAACATAACCATCTCGGATCCCTGTGAATTAGTTCCTATTGAACTCATTTGTATTCGACGAAAAACCAACACAAACCTCGCAGGAAATCTGTTTCAAAACAGAGTATGAGGCAGGCTCTCGACCCAACATGGAAGACACAAATAGGACTCGATAGGCAGTATTTTCGAAAATCAATTAAACACAGTAGAAGACAATATAAAGGGCTACAAAACACTTTTCATAGATTTAGTTTTCATCTACTGTACACAGGTTAATTTGATGACAAAGTTTAGCAAAAACCTATTTTAAAACAGTAGAAATATTAAAAAACCCTTCGATACGACGTGCGTTTCGCCAATTCGGGCGACGTGGTCGCGAACCGAAAGCATCGAAAGGTGCGTAACGGCTTCGCGGTCGTGTGGGCTTTGACGGAATTCAAATTGGTTGCGTGTGCACGACAAATTTGATGCGTATCCGTCAAAATTCACCGTATCGACCTCTGTGCAAATTTTCCAATTACTTTGTGCACGTTCGTCAAATCGAGACAAAACTTTTGCAAACAGGACCGTATCGTTTTTCTGGTCCTGTATGCCAAGTTTGGTCCGATTCTGAGACAGTTGATGGGATAGCCGTTTTGCGGGCCCCACGGTCCGACTCAACGGACGATTTTGTGCATGGCCCGCCGAAATCCAACTTTGGACATTCGGTTGGGTCCGTATCGGAAAACTGGACTTGTAGACATATAGTTTGACGACTTTAGAGACCATTGACTCTGGCACGTTTTTCGGTACAAAGCGGGTCCAACGGCGGACATCTTTTTGCCCAAAATTACCGTTTTGCCTGTGTCCAGAATTGGACTTAAGGACAGACAATCCTAGCTAATTTGACTATTCTGAGAACGTTGGTAACGTTTATTTCAGCTTTCGGAGACAGTTGGGATGACTTGGACTTTCTGACTTGTTGATTGGCGATACATTTTTGGTTCTCCGTGCAACCCCCAGGCAAGTATACCTTGCCAACTTGTACAATATAATTTATATGCATGTTCATCATCTCGCTGCTATTCTTTTCCTTACATTCGTGATTGCTTTATTCCATGTCTAGTACACTCATCTTGTTATAGTCTTACTTTACATGGTTCTAGTTGTCTGCACATTCTTGTTCCTTTCTGTTATGATATTTCTAGCTGTTATACTGTGTTAGTTTCATATGTATTCCTTGATAGAGTCGTCTAGTCCTACACCACGATTTCCTCGACTTGATTATAACTTGACTTGACTTGACATGACTTGAGTAGGACTTGACTTTGACATTTTATAGATTGTGAGTACTTACCTTGACTACGGTCTATAGGATTTTTATACTAGGATTGGCTACCGTCTTGGTTGTGAGTACTTGCGTTGACTGTGATTGAGACACTATAGATTGTGAGTACTTACCTTGACTGCAGTCTATAGCTTTGACCTATTAGCCATTTCTAGTATGGCATGCCAGTGTCTTAGGATCCTTGTGTTTAGATCTTGTGTCTTGGTCCATTTTGCCTCGTTGGATATCCTTGATTGTTCCTTACTTCTTTGTATATTTGTACTGTTACATGTTGGCTTGTATATTATATATCTTGCTAGTCCTCTGAGGACCTGATGATCTCTTCAGGTTTAGCGACTGCGTGGAGTTAGTTAGTAGAGCGGGATGGTAGAGGATTGTGATGCATGATACAGGTATTTGCTTGTGATATTTCTTTATTATCCTCTCGTGCTTTATATTCAGTACCACGATATACTCTGCTTATTTATAGACTCATATCATTCTTGGAGTCTAATCGAACAATATGCTAATGGGCTGCAGACCATGACTCATACTTGTTCATTCTTGTTTATATGATTCATGTGGATTGAGATATAGTTTAGATTAGATATGATACCATGACCTTGACAGCTTATACGTACTCGAGTCGGGCTGGAGTCCGCTCGATACTTAGCTGGCTTGCTCACGAGCTCGCGTCCGAAACGAATAAAGTACTGATATGACGGCGCACCGGCCAAAGGAGATGTGATGGCATACCAGCTGGAAGATAAGAAGGAATCCTTCTTCAATTATTGAAGGAGGACTGTTGACACCGGTAGCCTTAACCGGTTAGTACCGATCCTGAGCCTATATATAGCAAGGCTCATTGTATTGTAAGGGCAACGGATTTGAGAGAGTTTGTAATATTTCTGTTTAGTGCTCTTGTTTTCTTTGAGTGTGTTTCTTTTATTCCGCTGTGTACTATCTCTGGTATCAAAGCTAGAGATACAAATAAATCATGAGGAATAGAAATTCGCAGATCTAGTATACATAAAAGAATCAAAAATATAATATGACTTTTAACAATGATAAAAAAAAATTATGATTCATAATTTGCCCATACAAATTAATTGATTCTGCAAATGATAAGAGCGACTATTGATCTCAAGACTGCTCCACAAGGACATATCTTTATACCCTTAACAATTTGTATCCCTGGGTCTAACGAGATCATAATTTATGCTCTTTTGGATACAGGTGCCAAAGTTAGTCTATTACAAGAATTATTCATACATGAACATTTACGCGTTAAGCTAGACCGACCATGTAAATTGAATGATTTCATGGGACGTCAGGTTCTTGTCAACCATAAAACTAATATTGAGGTTCAAATCCCCGATATATATGGGAATTGTAAAACCTATAATTATACGTTATATTACTCCCAAAAGAGTTTGATAATGATTGTTTACTTGGTATGGATAATCTCCGGCATTATCCCCTATTTAACAGACATTATTTCGACATCGATGGCCGTTCTATTCCTCGAATACCATTTAATGTCTCTATTGCTGATCGGTATGCACCTGCAGCCCAGCATGGTGATATTACTGATAAAGTATGTACTTATACCATTCCGACGGATAACAACTTCCAGAAAATTATTCATGGAATGTTATAGCCATTATATTCAGACAATCCACTAAAGTGGTTTGATAGAGTGCCTAGATATTGCAAAATTGAGTTCTTAGATATACACAAAGAATCGAAGGTTCGAGTCAATAGCATAATGGTTTCTTCCTCAGACAAGGAGGAATTTGCTAAACAGATCGATGAACTACTTCGGTTAAAATTAATACAAAAAAGCTATAGTACCCATTCGTCTCCTGCATTCCTGGTTAGGAATCATGCTGAAATCTAAAGAGGAAAAGCTAGAATGGTTATAAATTATCGAAAGCTTAATAGCTATACAAAATTTGATGGTTATTTCATTCCCTCTGCTGAGAACCTAATTAGGCAGATACAGGGAGCTAAGTTTTATAGTAAGTTTGATGCCAAATCGGATTTTTGGCAACTTAAGCTTGCTGATAAAGCATCCATTGAGCTAACCGCCTTCAGTTGTCCTCAGGGACATTTTGAATGGTTAGTTATGCCATTTGGATTAAAAAATGCTCCACAGATATTCTAGAAATGGATGAATTCTATATTTGGACATCTTGATTTTGTTGTTGTCTACATTAACGATATTCTTGTGTTCTCCAAAACTGCGGATGAACATAAGGAACATTTATTACAAGTTTCTAAGTTACTACTTGATAATGGTATTATTCTTAGCCCTAAGAAGATTGAGCTGTTTAAATCAGAAATCGATTTCTTAGGCAAAGTGATTAAAAATGGACAAATTGAACTACAACAGCATATCTATGCAAAAATAAAAGACTTTCCTGAAGATTTCAAAACTTTGAAAGAACTTCAGAGCATTCTTGGATTGCTTAACTATGGTAGGAAGTTTATCCCACATCTTTCTGCCAGAGTTAAAAAATTACAAGATAAGTTAGCTACTGAACAAGCTAAGTATAAAACAATGACTGGTGAGCAGCCCAGGAAATGGGACACCAGTAAGATATTTATTTCTCTTTCACCTAAAGAGAAAAAAGAGATTGCTAAAATTAAAGATCTGGTTAAAGACCAGAAAATTCAATATTTCCCTCTAGATGAAGACAAGTTAGTCTTGCAAACCGATGCTTCTGACTATTTTTGGGCAGAAGTGTTAATTGCAAAAAATAAAGAAATTGTTGCATATACTTCTGGAAAATTCACAAAAACCCAGATTAAGTATGCGACTTATGATAAAGAATTACTTGCTGTTAAATTAGCTATAAAAAGCTTACGCATATATCTTCTTTATAGAAATTTCATTATTGAGACTGAAAATAAATCGGTTGCTCAGTTTCTTAAAAAGAAAACTATTAATAATCCCGAAGAAAATTTTCGAAGGATTAGAATTGCTATCTATTTAAAAAATTTCAATTATAAGGTTAATTATATCCCTGGATATACTAATTTTCTTGCTGATACTCTTACCAGGCCGTGATGCTATGGATCCAGAAGAATACAAAAAAATGAAAGCAATACATGAAAAAATGAAGAGGCAGGATGCATTTACTCCTGTTGCTCAGAAGAAGGCCAAATCCGGTGACGACAACCAGGCATCATCATCCTCTTCCGGAGTGCTTAAGGCGAACAGTCCAGCCCCGGTAGGCCAGGCGAATAGACAAATGGCCGTACAGGCACCTCAGGGCACACAGGCCCAATCTTCTCAGGCAGTACGGGCATCACAGGCCGCACAGGTTGTCACGACCCGCACCCGCTTTTCGGACGCGAGTTCGTGAGCAAGCCAGCTACGCATCAAGCGGACTCCAGCCCGACTCGAATACGTAAACGCCGTCAAGGCTATGGTATACTGCCAAATCATGGCAAACAAATCTATATCTCAATCCACAATAAGAGTATAAAACATGAATGAATACTATGGGTCATGGTCTGCAGCCCACTAGCATATATGTCCGATAAGACTCTAAATATAATAATAAGAGTCTAAACTGAATCAAGAAACAGGATATCTCATGATAAAGAAGAAAAACACGAGCGGATAATAAACACAATAACGATACCTGAATCCCGCAAGTGTATCATTACGTCTGCCATCCAGAGCTGCTAACTAACTCCACGCAATAACTAACCTGAAGAGATCATCAGGTCCTCAGGGGATATAGCAAGATACATAAAAATATGCCTATCTAGTAGTTTATCATGCAATAAAAAAATACAGGAAATAATGGGAAAAGACCAATCAGCACGAAAATACGACTATATACGACTGGAAGAACACTACGCCTAAACGAACTGCTGGAGAAGAATAAGAGAATACGATATCACGATGTCAATGGATAACCAATCGAATACTCAAACCCTCGTCCCTAGTGTGGACTCGCAGGTTTGAACAACTACTACCCCTCGCCCCTAGTGTAAACTCGCAGGCTAGCATCACCCTCGTCCCTAGTGTGGACTCGCAGGTGTGAACCATATACTACTAACCCTCATCCCTAGTGTGGACTCGCAGGCTAGCATCACCCTCGTCCCTAGTGTTGACTCGCAGGTGTGAACCATATACTTCTAACCCTCGTCCCTGGTGTGGACTCGCAGGCTAGCATCACCCTCGTCCCTAGTATGGACTCGTAGGTGTGAACCATATACTACTAACCCTCGTCCCTGGTGTGGACTAGCAGGCTAGCATAACTACTAACCTTCGCTCCTGATGTGGACTCGCAGGTTAGCTTCAAGATTTCAAGACAAGGAGGTAAAGTAGTTTCGACATGACTTATTCATCCTACGACACGATGCGACTCAGTCCAAGTACAAGTGATGACACGACACGACCCAATCATAATATACGAGAAAACCAATCCAATATGAACTACAAAGTTAACTAGGAACAAGAACTATATATACGTATATCCAATATGAACTACAAAGCTAATTATAAACAAGGCTATATATATACTAGCAGGCATGATATACAAATCACATATAAATAATCAACTAGTAAAATTATATAATAATATAAATATGCATGTAAATAAACTGTAGAGGGAGGTAAGGTATCTTGCATGGAGGTTGCACGCAGATCCAACAAAAATACAGTCAACTGCCAAGCCATGAAGTCCAAGTCCTCACAACTGTCTCCGAAAACTGAAACAGATATTTCCAACATTCTCAGAATAGTCAAATTAGCTAGGATTTCCTGTCCTTAAGTCCAATCTGGACACAGGGGCAAAACGGTAATTTTGGACCAAAACGGTGTCCGCCGTTGGACCCATTTTGTACCGAAAAATGTGCCAGAGTCAATGGTCTCTAAATTCGTCAAACGATATGTCTACAAATTTGTTTTGATGATAGGAACCCAACGGTATGTCCAGTTTTGGATTCTGGTGCGCCGTGCACAAAATCGTCCGTTGAATCGGACCGTGGGGCCCGCGAAACGGTGATCCGATCAACTGTCTCAGAATCGGACCAAACATGGCATACAGGACCAGAAAAATGATACGGTCCTATTGGCGTAAGTTTTGTCTCGATCTGACGAGCATGCACAAAGTAATTGGAGAATTTGCACATAGGTCGATACGGTGAATTTTGACGGATACGCATCAAATTCGTCGCGCACACGCGACCAATTTGAATTCCGTTAAAGCCCACACGCCCACGAAGCCGTTATGCACCTTTCGATGCTTTCGGTTCGCGACCAAGTCGCCCGGTTTGGCGGGATGCACGTGGTATCAGAGGGTTTTCTAAGTTTTGGAAACAGATTTTTCTGTAACTTCGGGATTCGATTTCTCGACACGTAGTCGATGAAATCAAGTTTTGTAAAAAGGGATTCGAAGCCCTATAGGTTGTCTAGGACTGTCATTAAATAGTTTTTGATATCTGTGAATAGGTTGGCCACGAACTGCCTTCTAAGTTGGGGTTCTGGGTTAACTTACGTTCTATTTCGGACAAGAATTTTCCCAACTTTGGGTCGAGTTCCTGATCGAAACAATGGGCCACAAATAAATTCACTTGAAGGGATAGGAAGACGGTCAGGTTGTCTATACATAGGAGTTTACGGTTCATGATTTTATTAACCAGGAAGGAAGAAAAGCGAGTTCGAAAACGGACCTGTGGGGTGTTACTGCCGCGGCTGTGCTCCTTGCGCGCGCTGTCCGGCGGGCCGACGACGCTCCGGTGGCAGCGCGGTGGCCGAGGATGCGCGCAGAAAGTAGGGGGTGCGGCGCGGCTAGGGAATAGTTAGTATTTCAATGTTGTTCCTCTGTTTATACTTACACGAATAGGGGTCGGCTTCCCGTTCTGCGACTTCTGCTCGGTTTATAAGGGGATTTGATGCTCGGGCTGGTTTCTAGGGGATGTGGGCCGGGCTCTACTAAAGGCTGAACTGGGTGTGGGATTATTTGGCTGGTGCTCGGGTGTGGGAAGAAAGTCCAGGAACCGATTGATGAAGTACTACTCTCGTGGTTCAGGCTTCACTTGTGGCTTTATGTGTTACGTGTTGTACCAATATAATTTTGTTCCAATTATGTCAATTCATTTACCGTAATAATTTACTAAATAAACATTTATAAAATTCTAAAATCATTATTTAAATCAAATAATTAACTAAAAAAATATTTTGATAAATTCTCCGGGAAGGGAAGCTACAAATCTACCCACTTTAAAAATAATTTCGTCCTCGAAATTCCAATTCATGACTATTCCTTAAAATTCAAAGTCCTTAATCTCCTCAAATTTAATTTCTACAAAATATTTTATAACCTTCTCTAGTCATTTCGTAACTACGAAACTTCGAGGACTTCTACCCACCTTTGGTCACACTATTCCTCAAAATACGGTCACTAAAGTCTTATGGTCTTCTAACTAATTGCTAACAATTCTACCGGCAGATATCTAGGCATATGACATCTATACTCCCTCATATCTATAAACAACCAAATATTCAATAGTCAAGCAAGATTATACAATAACTTAGGAATCTCTGATGAATCCTGGACAGCACGATCGTTCGTCACCTCAAAATAAAAGGGACGAGAATCAATGGTACGGAAAGCAATGAAGTATAATCGAGAGCAATTTTGGAGTTTTTAAGGACGTAGAGAATTTCTAGAAGAATTTTCAAGGCAGCATGGATTGAGATTTCTAAGAGTTTAGTCAAATGCGCAGGCTCGTATCAGTACAGTTACGTAACCGATACGATATGCTCTGACCTGCATGGGCCACCAAAAAAAACTTGTCATGACCCGCACCCGTTTTTCGGACGCGAGTTCGTGAGCAAGCCAGCTACGCATCAAGCGGACTCCAGCCCGACTCGAATACGTAAACGCCGTCAAGGCTATGGAATACTGCTAAATCATGGCAAACAAATCTATATCTCAATCCATAATAAGAGTATAAAACATGAATGAACACTATGGGTCGTGGTCTGCAGCCCACTAGCATATATGTCCGATAAGACTCTAAAGAAAAATAACAAGAGTCTAAACTGAATCAAGAAACAGGATATCTCATGATAAAGAAGAAAAACATGAGCGGATAATAAACACAATAACGATACCTGAATCCCGCAAGCGTATCATCACGTCTGCCATCCAGAGCTGCTAACTAACTCCACGCAATAACTAACCTGAAGAGATCATCAGGTCCTCAGGGGACATAGCAAGATACATAAAAACATGCCTATCTAGCAGTTTATCATGCAATAAAAAAAATACAGGAAATAATGGGAAAAGACCAATAAGCATGAAAATACGACTATACACGACTGGAAGAACCACTACGCCTAAACGAACTGCTGGAGAAGAACAAGAGAACACGATATCACGATGTCAATGGATAACCAATCGAATACTCAAACCCTCGTCCCTAGTGTGGACTCGCAGGTTTGAACAACTACTAGCCCTCGCCCCTAGTGTGGACTCACAGGCTAGCATCACCCTCGTTCCTAGTGTGGACTCGCAGGTATGAACCATATACTACTAACCTTCGTCCCTGGTGTGGACTCGCAGGCTAGCATCACCCTCGTCTCTAGTGTGGACTCGCAGGTGTGAACCATATACAACTAACCCTCGTCCCTGGTGTGGACTTGCAGGCTAGCATAACTACTAACCTTCGCCCCTGATGTGGACTCGCAGGTTAGCTTCAAGATTTTAAGACATGGAGATAAAGCAGTTCTGACATGACTTATTCATCCAACGACACGATGCAACTCAGTCCAAGTACAAGTGATGACATAACATGACCCAATCACGATACACAAGAAAACTAATCCAATATGAACTACAAAGTTAACTAGGAACAAGAACTATATATACGTATATCCAATATAAACTACAAAGCTAATTATAAACAAGGCTATATATATACTAGCAGGCATGATATACAAATCACATATAAATAATCAACTAGTAAAACTGTATAATAATATAAATATGCATGTAAATAAACTGTAGAGGGAGGCAGGGTATCTTGCCTGGAGGTTGCACGCAGATCCAACAAAAATATAGTCAACTGCCAAGCCATGAAGTCCAAGTCCTCACAACTGTCTCCGAAAACTGAAACAGATATTTCCAACATTCTCAGAATAGTCAAATTAGCTAGGATTGCTTGTCCTTAAGTCCAATTCTGGACACAGGAGCAAAACGATAATTTTGGACCAAAACGGTGTCCGCCGTTGGATCTACCGAAAAATGTGCCAGAGTTAATGGTCTCTAAAGTCGTCAAACTACATGTCTACGAATTTATTTTGATGATACGAACCCAACGGTATGTCCAGTTTTGGATTCCGGTGGGCCGTGCACAAAATCGCCCGTTGAATCGGACCGTAGGGCCCGCGAAACGGCGATCCGATCAACTATCTCAGAATCGGACCAAACATGGCATACAGGACCAGAAAAACGATACAGTCCTGTTGGCGTAAGTTTCGTCTCGATCTGACGAGCGTGTACAAACTAATTAGAGAATTTGCACAGAGGTCGATACGGTAAATTTCGACGGATACGTATCAAATTGGTCGCGCACACGCGACCAATTTGAATTCCGTCAAAGCCCACATGCCTACGAAGCCATTACGCACCTTTCGATAGTTTCGGTTCGCGACCAAGTCGCCCAGTTTGGCGGGACGCACGTGGTATCGGAGGGTTTTCTAAGTTTTAGAAACAGATTTTTCTGTAACTTCGGGATTCGATTTCTCGACACGTAGTCGATGAAATCAAGTTCTGTAAAAAGGGATTCGAATCCCTATAGGTTGTCTAGGACTGTCATTAAATAGTTTTTGAGATCTGTGAATAGGTTGGCCACGAACTGCCTTCTAAGTTGGGGTTCTGGGTTAACTTACGTTCTGTTTCGGACTGGAATTTTCCCAACTTTGGGTCGAGTTCCTGATCGAAACAATGGGCCACAAATAAATCCACTTGAAGGGATAGGAAGACGGTCAGGTTGTCTATACATAGGAGTTTACGGTTCATGATTTCATTAACCAGGGAGGAAGAAAAGTGAGTTCGAAAACGGACCTGTGGGGTGTTACTGCCGCGGCTGTGTTCCTTGCGCGCGCTGTCCGGCGGGCCGACGATGCTCTGGTGGCCGCGCGGTGGCCGAGGGTGTGCGCAGGAGGTAGGGGGTGCGGCGCGGCTAGGGAATAGTTAGGGTTTCGATGTTGTTCCTCTGTTTATACTTACACGAATAGGGGTCGGCTTTTCGTTCCGCGACTTCTGCTCGGTTTAGGGGATTTGATGCTCGGGCTGGTTTCTAGGGGATGTGGGTCGGGCTCTACTAAAGGCTGAACTGGGTTTGGGATTATTTGGCTGGTGCTCGGGTATGGAAAGAAAGTCCAGGAACCGGTTGATGAAGTACTACTCTCGTGGTTCAGGCTTCACTTGTAGCTTTATGTGTTACGTGTTGTACCAATATAATTTTGTTCCAATTATGTCAATTCATTTACCGTAATAATTTACTAAATAAACATTTATAAAATTCTAAAATCACTATTTAAATCAAATAATTAACTAAAAAAATATTTTGAAAAATTCTCCAGGAAGGGAAGCTACACAGGTACCTCAGGGCACACAGGCCCAGTTTCTGAAAGGAGGACCCAAAAGGCTCGTTCCTTTCTAGAACAAGACATTCGCTAGTACCATTGTAAAGAACTGGTACAACCAATAATTAGAAAAAAATGAAAAGGATTCTTGGGACAAGTTCAATGGCTTTTACCGAGCCATACAGTCTAACGACACCAAGGGAGCCAACTTCTGGTTATCCCAAATTGAAAAATAATTCTTAGCCATGAAAGCCAAGGTCGAGCAGTTAAACTCAAAGCTTCATGAGGTCAGGCAGCAGGCGCTCGTGATGATGGCATATAGTGCTACATCAAGATCACCGACTCTTGATGCTATGGAGAAGGATCTGTTCAGTGGACCTTCTTCAGAACACAAAGAACTAAGCAAAATTCTTGAGCAGAATAACAGCCATGATCTGGTCAATCTTAGAATACCAGACTTACTGAAGCTCTATGCCTCCCTGTCCATTCATGATGAACGCAGAGTATAGATGCCGAAGGCATGGCACAGGAAATGATCACAAGATACAAGCAGGGGCTAATTGATGAAGCCCGCCTCCTAATTTACTTCAGATGCTTACATGACTCCAACATCACTAAGTATTTTGAAGGGTTAGAGGTAATTTACTCTAGCTACGGGAACATTCACCTGGTATCTTGCTTCCAGGTGATTGTTAACTTGCCCGTACAAATAAAAAAGGGGTTTGTCCATGATATGTTCATCTGTTCTTCAGATGACAACATCTACAAGCAATTGATCCCAGAAATTTGCTGGAAAGGTGCTAAAGCTAGTGCTTCCAGATTCCAGACCATGTTCAGGTTCAAAATCTGGAGTATTTGGAAGGAGAAGAGGTATATCAAGTGCTTTCCCTCTTATCAGATTTGGGAACTCTACTATTTGGAAGGAGAAGAGGTATATCAAGTGCTTTCCCTCTTATCAGATTTGGGAACTCTACCGTCTTGTCGGAGACCCAGGACTCCAGTTCTCTCCGTTCAAGAAGGGCAACTTCAACGAAGGGAAAGAACGTTATGGCGCTGCAAGAGAGTTCTTCTCCGAAGCCCGGAAGCTCGTTGGGGGACAGGCGGTCCTCTCTAGTAGCAGCAATATTATTTTGACGGACTATGTTTCTGCAAAGCCCGTCAATGAGGAAGAAAACACTGCCTTGCTCCAAGATTTTTTTAACAATATGTGTCTTGGTCCAGCAGGTTTACAAGCAAAGGGAGATGACATCGCGGAGGATGCGATTATGTCTCAACTGCAGCAGCTATGAAGCTTGGTGGGCAAATTTATTGTTTTTAAATGTCACAGAAAGAAGAGGCAGTTGGTTCCTGTCCTTGGCCTGAGGAAGAAGAGTCAGTTGGTTCCTGTCCTTGGCCTGAAGAAGAGAAATTGTCGCCACTACTATCTGATTCCGAAGATTAGGAAACTGAGGAATTATAAGTCTGGTGGGAAAATGTTAATGATGCTAATGCAGTATGGGACCCAGAGCCACCATTACCGCCCGATTTCGATGAGTAGGAACTTTGGTAGAATACGGTCTGGGAAGGGGACCCACCATAACAATAATACAAGCTAGGTGGAAGATTCGTTTCTATCCGAAACGAATAAAGTACTGATGTGACGGTGCATCGGCCAAAGGAGATGTGATGGCATACCAGCTGGAAGATAAGAAGGAATCCTTCTTCAATTATTGAAGGAGGACTGTTGACACCGGTAGCCTTAACCGAATAAACCGGTTAGTACCGACCCTGAGCCGATATATAGCAAGGCTCATTGTATTGTAAGGGCAACGGATTTGAGGGAGTTTGTAATATTTCTGCTTAGTGCTCTTGTTTTCTTTGAGTGTGTTTCTTTTATTATGCTGTGTACTATTGGCTCGCGCGTCGGGCCGCGCCAGGACTCGGGATCGAGTCCCTGGGTAGTCTAGCTATAGGTCTACGTATTCCAACTCCTGGTATGGGTCCTCGACGCACCGTGTTCGTGTACGAAGGCCGTGTCAACGGCGAATTTCAGCCTGAATGTACAGTTCAGCCGACCAGTGCACGCAAGATTTCTCTGCGCTCGCTCGACGAAATGTCATAAAATTTTACACGAATGTGGGCAGAGGTTGCCCCTATGTGCTAGTAAAATTTCACGTGAGACGGAGCTCTGTGCATCGAGTTATGACGCACAGACATCAGGGCGTGTACGGGACCGTGTACGAGATCTCGTGCACGCGTGTCCGTGTCCGTTCGGATGCCGAAATCGTATCGATTTTTGATCCATCTTTACGAAAGTTGTTACAAATCATATAAGGAAGGATTTCATGAAAATAGAATAAAAAATTAACACTTTTCAATTCTAAGTGGCATTTTGCCGAACACGTGCAACGTGAGACCGATACGTGTCCGATACCGCTATCAAACGAAACCAAAATCCTACGAAACTTCACACACAGATCAAGGGTACCTATATGGGTGCAATAATGAAGAAAATTCAGGAGAAACAAAGGTAGATCGGGATTTATCTATTGAGAGTCGGAATCTCAATAAAAGGAATTCCCCGAGCGCTTTGTCGGCCGATTTCTCCCGAGAAAATGCCTCTTCCTCCTAGCTAGCAGTACTCCAGCAAGTCCTCCTCTTCCCAACGAGCACAACTGAATTCGTTTGAGGTGAAACGGACTCCGGATGAGAAATTTAGGGTTTTTGGAGGATGGAGACTAGGGTTTGCTTTTTGGAGGCTATGGAATTTTTACAAAATGAGAGAGGGGCTGCTATGGCCGGCCAGGGGTAAGGGTGTTAGGGTTAGGGTTTGCACATGGACCTAGGCTCCCTAAGTTGCTAATAAAGCCCAAGTCAAAAAGGCTTTAAAAGGCTAACTAGAAAATGACTTAAAATTCATTTAAATCATTTAAAATAACTAATTAATTCTAAATTAAATTCTAAATGATGAAAACTAATTCTAATTATGGCATTAGATTTCTAGTCATGGTTGGCTAAGTTAAACCCATCTTAGTCCTACCAAAACACCAATCCAAACCACACAACAATCAATTTAATTAATAAATTAATAAAATTCAAAGTGATGCACAATTACTAAAATACCCTTACCCTAAAAATAGGTAATTAGCCAATCTAGTCACATGGTCGAGTCTCCTTCGTAATAGTTAGTCTCTAAGTCAAGCAGTCTCTAGGGTTAAGCTAGCAAAGACCAAAATCACAATTCACCCATCTAAATAATATAAAATAAATAAAGAAAATCACCAAAAATCATAATATGATTTAAATATTATTATTAAATGATAAAAATTATAAAAGTTCAAAATTACCCTCATTTCAAAAAAGTGATGGTTACAAGTCTACCCTCTTTAAAAATAATTTTGTCCTCGAAATTAAGATGATCCTACTTCTTCTAGGTCAAATCCCTAACAATCATGGTCTTAAGAGGACTTATCTAAATTATGCAGTTGGAAAGATATCATACAGGATTATTACAGGTAATATCAGTCTAGGGTCCCATCATATAGCCATTAGTCATACTAGATCAAAAGTAGTCCTAAAGTATCAAAATATACAAACAATATGTAGGGTACAGTAATCATCAAGATAGAATAAGGTATAGGTCAAGAACTCACCTCTGTTGGCACATCGATTTTGATACATTATTCACAATAATCCTTGTACGTCTTTAGCTTTTACTTTTCACAGTGTCACTACCACATTTCTAGTATGAAGGTATTTTGGTCATTTTTGAATTTTTGGGATTTATTTGGAATTATTGTGAATTATTGAGATTTATTAGAATTTATATGATTTTTTGGTATAATTTAATTAGGGGTTATTCTAGACTTTGACTAGTGTTGACTTTGGAGCCTAACCTAGAAGCTAACCCTAGTTATAGTGACTTGATTAGGTCATGTGACCCTAACCTAACATTAAGTTAATTCCTAATAGGCCATTTAGAATTTAAGTTAGAATAGAGAGGCTTTTAGTCATAAGCCATGACTTATGGTTTTGAAACCATTAATTAGCAACTTAGCCCATAGAGGCCCAAGCCCAACACCATATAAACCTAACCCTAACCCTATCATGGCCGGCCAGCCCACCTAGGGATTCCCTCCTATAAGTAATCTCTTCCATTAGGTTAGCCTCCTTTAGAAAGTTCACATTTGGAAAGAGAGGTATGCTCCATCTTTAGAAATTCATAAAAAATCCAATTTAATTCCTTTTTCCCTCAAACTAATTACAATAGGTTCTAATTTAGGTATTCTTGCTGTGTGTAAAATTTATTTTTAGTTTGTTAACAATTTGGTGAAGTTTGGCCATCAAGAGGAACACCCCTCTTTGGAGCTTTTGAGGAGTTTTGACACCTATAGGTAATTCCTTCAAAACTTATTGAAATTGCTGTTATTATTATATATTAGCCTAGATCTAGGTGTCTCCTAGCTAACCCTAAATTTCTGTAGGATTTTGTGTCTGATTCGTGTCCTATTTGGACACGTATCAGTCCCTATACCTAGGTGTTCGAGAAAATGCCCCAAAGGGGATTTCGATCTGATTTTAGGAAAACTTTTGAATAGGAATTTAGGTTTTGTGGTTGCTTATCGAAATCTGGTTGACTGAGCTTGATTTAGTGTCGTATCGTGTCGGGATCTGGACACGAACACATACGTTCATTCCGTGAGCAGTGTTCTGCTACTCGGGGGCAATTTCACTTTGGACACAGCACGTGGACACGTGATTCTTTGAGGACATGTTGGGGCAGTATCTGACACGACACTCCCCAAGTGGCATGACCTATCGTGTCGTGTCGGACACGTAATTTAGTGTGCACGGGTTTTATACTGGGTCGTTCAGTCGATTTTCGTGTACTGATACGCACTTCTGGACACGACACCGTGACACGTAGACCCGTGTCAGGCTGTGTCAGACCTAGAGCTATACTAGGTGAACCCACATGTGTGATCATGAGACTTGATTCGTATCGTGTCGTGTCCTAGACCCTCTGGAACACGTGCACGATGTTGTGTATTACTGTGTGTCTGTGTTGTGCTCGATTTGGGTTTTATTCGATTTAGACACGTTTGTGTCATTATGGTGGACACGAGGCACTACGTTGGACACGAGCACCTATGTATCTATCATTACCAACCAATGATTTGGCATGTTAACATGTTTTTGATTTATATTTTGCATTTACCCGAAATCCTGATACCATGTTATATTCAGTATTTTCCAGTTTTCTAAATTGAACTTTGGCAACCAAATTAACATAGTTAGAAGCTCTAATTTGTATGTTTAAGACCCTATTGTAGTATACCTACATGAATTCTGACTGAGTGTTGAGTTTAGGATGATTTGGTGTTTTGATTGGACTTGAATTTGGGTTTTGTTGAGTTGGATTGATATGGGACTAAAAACTGTTGATATGAATTGGGTTCCTTTCCATTCCCTGTTTTTCTATCACACACACACTCCTTCACATTTCACTCTTGTTGACACTCACTTGTATACTCACACACACACATTTACATGCACACAGTGACACCCTCTCACATTACACCCTATACACTACATTCATGACACACACACACACTCAATTGACCCTTGCCATGCTTCAATTCTTTACTATTCACACACATACACTTACATATGACACCTAACTTCTATGTTAGTATTCTTCCTCTTTCACTCTCTTTCTATCTCTCTATATATAATGTATGTAATATAGGTGTGAAATGTGTAATATAGATATATGTAATATGTATATTGTCTATATATAATTAGTAAATGAATGTGTGGTTGAACATATATATATATATATTTATAGAATGTGAATGTTGATAGCTTGTGTTAGCTTTATGGTTGTGTGTGGGTATTAGTATAGGCTTGTTAGGCCAAGAATGGACTAAACTTAGACTAGTATAGACTTGATAGGCTTGGTTTAGGCTTGTATGGTCTTGTGAACTTGTTTAGACCTAGAATAACTTGTTTGACCTAATTTAGACTTATTAGACCTAGTTTGACCATAGTTGACGTAGTTTGACTTCTAGGGTTGACCAAGAGTTGACTTTGGCCTAGATTGACCTAGATTCATTTAGAATGCATTGAATTGCATCTTGTTATAATTTTAGACTTGTTGTGACTTGTGCTGTTCTGATTAGGAGCCAGACACCTCTCCTCGGACAGTACATTTCATCCGGACACTCAGATACCAGGCGATTACATTCTCTGATCATTTTATATCCTGTTAGAATTATTTTCCTACTTTAAATTACTTTACTTGATACTGTCACGTTGGTCACACGGATTAGTACTATATGGATCCCTTCTTGAGATGTTATCCCCTCAGGGAGCATCGGATACTACATGTTCTGTGCGTTTCACTTACATGGTGTATCACTATGCTTCATGGTTCATTGATCACTTGTGTCATGTACTCTCATGATCACAGAGTCTTCCTTGAATCACCCATTTATGGGCATTCCTAGAATTACCCATTTTTGGGCCTACCATGTATCATCCCTTGTGGGCCATTGCATGGAATCATAACATAACCTGGCTGGATCCTTGTGTATTGATTGGGGGTACGGGAGAGTAGAAGTAGACATGTGAATAATATCCAAGTAGTATCTCATCTGATCACCTCCGTAGTGTCTCATCAGAATCTCCTATACCATTCACATGTTTATATTGTACTCTGACTCACTTGCCACTGTTAGTTCTCTACTTATAGTAGATATTTCTATTACAGTTCTCTCTGTGTGTATATTCTGTACTTTCTTTCAGTTCCTGTATCTTACTTTACTGCATGATTATATTTTCTAACCTGCTATGAACTGTTGAGATGTATTGTTCTCGCTCCGTCCTGATTGGACACCGTTGAATGTTTACAGAGGACGAGGATGAGGCTGGTGTTGACACCTTCTATGGGATAGCCCTAGACGACACTTGTGAGATGTACTCTCAGGAGGACCCAGCTCTAGCTGATGACATTACCCCTACTGCCTAGACTAGTTTAGTTAGGCTTTATCTTACTTATGTTGTCTTGGGACTAGTTTAGTCTAGGTTTTACTATTTCCGTCATTTGAGATCTGGATTGTATATATTCTTTCATACTCTGTAGTTGAGACTTGTATTTCTGGATGTTTGCTGAGATGTTATCTTAGACACTTAGACTCTTCTGATCATCTGTATTTCTTTGAGTTCTATATCATATCGTGCTTCTTCTTTCTTAGTTGTGATTGAGTTTACATTCTGCTATGTCACCCCCATTCAGGGAGTATAAACTGCTTAGCATTATATTGTTAGATGTTGTGACCTAGGACAGCGTTCTACCGCCGACACTGCGGCGTAGGCTGGATGGACCCACTTCTCGTGCCCTTACTCTAGGGTGCGGGTCGTGACACACATGCACTTCCAAAAAGACAAGAATAGAAGAAAGGCATCTCCATACAAATTTCATGAAGCTCATCAAAGACCATGGAGCACATGCAATTCTCCATTATCAAGATGATGATTTACTACAACAAAGAGAAAATGCAAGAGACACTTCTTAAAAGACTATGAAGTAGACGATGCTAAAAGACCCAGCTTGAAGTCTACATAGAAGACGGTTCTTATCCCTGTTCTTTTCTTGAGTCTGTAAATGTCTAGAAATCTATGTACACACTTTGCTAAAATGACAATCATAAAGAAAGAAATTGTGAAGCAAAAAGTCATTCAGAGGAGACGTGTGAAACCCTTCATTTTTCAATTAATTAATTGAATATTTAATTAGCTAATTATTAATATAAATCATTTATTTAGGAAATGGTATTTTTTAGAAAATTATTAAATTGCATGTTTGCTAAATTAATATCTTGCCAGGTTATTATTATTATTATTGTTATTATTATTATTTTTCAAAAAATATATATATAAATTCTTGGACTTTTGACTGTCTGACCAGACCCGAACCCAATTTGAAACTAAAAATATTTAGAAAAAAAATTATAATTTTCAAAGCCCTTTTCCTATTATTTTCTTTTAGCCCACTATATTTGTTTAGCCCAAGTATTTGAAGCCCAAGCCCTTTGGTTTTAAATTCTTAACCCAAGCCATTAGTATAACCCAATAATTAAACCCCTTTAATACTTTTGAGAGAAAGAGACTTTAAAACAATTTGTTTGAGAGTTTTATTAAACTCATTTTCTTTTACCCATCAGTGAGGGAGAACCCACCTCTCCCATACGATTGGTTTGGTCGACCCTTCTGTTCCCAACCGCCGACTCCTCCGTTCACCTCCCGAACAGCCATGGCCGTTGGATTCCCGTAACCCCCCAAACTCTCTCCACCCTATAAAACCCCTTCATCCCTCTCTTTCACCACCATCTCCAAAAACTATTTTTCCCAAATAGTAGTGCCCTAGCCCGGAGCTCCGCTACCCCGGCGCCGACCGACCCTTCCCCGGCGCCACCGCCAGGCCGTCCGACCCAGCGCTCCTCCGCCCGAGCCCGGCGACCCCCGCCGGCGCTGTCCCCACGTCCCAGGCCGACCGCCGACCACCAAAGCTTCGTCCCTGCGCGCGCCCCTCCGGCCATGAGCCCCTGTCCGCGTCCGCCCTGACGCCGTCGACCCCCTGCCGTTCCCGATCCCGCTGTTTATGTGTTCCTGGATCGTTCCGTGTCCGCGAAATTCTTTTTCTCTAAAATTTCACCTGAGAGCTCTAGCCGAGCAATTTCTGGTATATTTCTGTTGCCCCGTTTCCATTTTTCAGTCTATGATGAATTTTGGTCCACGAATTTCCCCCGAGAACTCGATAAATTATAGACGAGACAATTTTCGGGTTTTCCGAAACCTTTTCGGATACGTTCTGTTGGTTTCGGATTGGTTTGTGAGTTTTCTGTTGGTTCGAATTTTTTCGAGAATCTCTCGGAAAAGAGTTCTGGAAATTTCTATGGTTTGGTTTTCCAATTCCATTTCGGAATTGGTTCTGTGGCTTATTTTCTTTGTGTGTTCTGTTGGTTTTGGAATTTCCGAGGAGTTTCGATTTTCCGAAGTTCATTTCGAGTTTTCCGAGTTTCATTTCGGTTTTCTGAATTTCGAAAACGTGCTGTGGATATTATTTTTGGGTTCTGGATATTATTATTTTCTGGTTGGAAATTGGGTTTCCCTGGTATGGGACTTGTGTTTGGTGTTTGTGGCACATTTTCCCAGTTTTTGGTTATTCCGAAAATAGAGGGAATGCTGCCGAAATTTTTTTAAAATTATATAAATGGATTTCAAATCGGTTTTCGAAATGGTTTATTAAATTGGATTTTTGGGCGACGACCGTACTGGTCGATGGGCCCTAGCTAAATGCAAACGAAACCGGTTTTACCGGACGTTGAGGCATTAGCTATTTTTGATGATTGGACCAATATCTGAGACTCATAATTTAATTCAATTTAATTTAAATTATTATTTTATTTTGTAATTAAATTGTAGGATAATTTTTAGAGACTAACCAAAGTTTTCTTCTTATTTAAATTCATGTAAAATAGTCTGTAAAGGGCATAAGCCCAGTTTTATTATTTTCTGTGGTTTTGTAATAAGTTAGTAAAATTTTATTCTTTTCTGGTTTGTGGTTGACGTAAACACGTAAAATAGTAAAATAATTATTTTATAGAAAATCAATATTGCTTTCTCACATTAAATAAATTAGGAAAAATTACAAGTTATTATTTAAACAAGTTTCACGTTTTTCTCATTTAAAGAAAAATGTAGTTTTATTATATAAATTATAAAATACCAAGTTTTGCCAATAAACCGATAAATACAAAGTTTTTCCGAAATTAAATATAAAATGATCTTTCCATCATAATTAAATATAACACATTAGATAATCGAGTTTTGTTTGTGTTAGTATAATAAAGATTAAAAATTGATTAGGACAAATACTAGAGATTGTAACTAGCACATCTAGATATGGATTGAATATTGGTGCTAAGTCAAAAATTCTCAATTATAGGGTTTCGAGGACTGTACTAGCATCATCCCGAAACCAACCTCGAATCCAGTTATAATCAAGGCAAGTACAGTTATGTTAATGCACAGTTTAATTAATGTTAGTAATCTTGCATGTTTAAACCATTGTATTACACGTAACTCTCTCCTAGAGTAATGATTGAATCTGATTGACTCGGGATATTGGGGGAGTAGCGTAGTGTTCTATGACCAAAGCCAAATAGATAATTGATTGTGCGAGCTTATTCCTTTTTCACGAGGATAGGCCGGACCGTATCATTGGATACACGTGAATCATCCCAAACCGGTCATAGTCATTACATACTCGAATCACATTGTTTACTATCTTGTAGTTTAGTTGAAAATCATTATTTCAAAACTGTTTAATATTGCAAATTGCTAATCATTAGTGAAATTATTAATTTTTATAATTGTACTTTGCTTCTTTCCTGACTGGATTCTCCACCCCCAATAGGTTCCACTGATGAGACAGAGTTACTGATAAGTAGCTACTATGACCCTGAGTTGTATCCAGCTGTGCTACCAGATAATGCTGATCTTGGAGATGACGAGTCTATCTTTTAGCTATTGTCATTTTTTATTTCCAGTTGTTGTTGTTTGAAAAGACTATTTCTATTATCAGTTGTAACTTTTGTTGGAAAAGTTTTATTTATCGAAACATTAAAAGTTGTGGCAATTAGAATTATGTTGTTGATTACCTGCATAAGTGATACAGCTTACTGCCGCCGTCTCAACAACGATGCAGGCTGGGCATGATCCGATTCGACCCAAGAAATTGGGACCGGATCGTGACATATTTTTAGTGGTGGCCCATACAGGTCAGATCAACAACTTAGGAAAAACATATCTAGAAATATTTAGAACACTAGAACATTAATTTGTCACAACATAGGACCAAAATATATATATTTAATATTTTTGTTTGATTACAGAATGGTAGGCTACCTTGCTTATGTTTATATCCTAAACCTTCCAGAATATGGCCACAAATCCTGCTGGCGATGGGGTATTTTCACCTGATCACACCCTACCTCCCCAATCGAGTCCGGATCCTACACCTCGGCAGCTGGCCGACCGTCCCCATAATGCACCCCGTGGGATGTATGCTGCTACAACGGTGGATCCATCATCTTTCCAGACTGAGCTGCAGCCCCCTATGGTAGTACCCCCTCCAGCTGCCCCACCGGTGCCTGTGGACCCCACTGACCTCATAGGTCTGCTACGAGGAGTGCTAGAAGCCCAGAGAGCTCAAACGGAAGCTCATCAAGAGCAAACTGCGATTATAAGGGAAAGCACGGAGAATGCTCGTAACGTGGCAATGACTGCTCTGGGGAGAGGAGAAGCAGCTCAACTTGAACCAAGGCCTGCCAAGGTAAACATAAATCTAAGGGATTAATTTATGTAACATTAAGGCCATTTAAATTAATGGGGATCATATTGCTAAGGTGGGCGATATTGAGAGTTTCAAGAAACAGAACCCTCGACCCTTCAAGGGAACCGAAGGAATCGTCTATGCTGACGAATGGCTCGATAGCATGGAGCATCTCCTAAGCGTCGCTCGACTTCCAGAAGACCTCAAGGCCAAAGCAGTAGGACTTCAACTGCAAAATATAGCAAGCACCTGGTATCGGAATGAACCCCGACTCCAGGACAAGCAGCTTGACTGGAACACCTTCAAGAGGTTGTTCCAGAGGAACTTCTTTCCAACATCAGAGTTGCGGGAGATGGAGAGACAATTTCAGAACCTGAAGCAAGGAAATATGACTGTTGGAGAATATACGACAGAATTCGGCCAACTCAGCCATTTTGCTAAGAACTTGGTAGCTGGCCCTGATGATCGTGCTGAAAGGTTCAGATATGGGCTGAAAGAGGAGATCCGCACCCATGTGATCTCAGTTGGTGCTAAGACTTATGAAAGGATCTTGGAGCGAGCTCAAGATATAGAGAAGAGTCAACCAGCTCGCTCAAAGAGGGATTATCCTAGAACTAACAACTTCCAGGGTAATCAGAAGAAGCCCAACAACAACAACAACCGGCCTCCTCACCACCACCAGCAGCACCAACAGGCGAGGAACAATGACATAACACCTCAGAGGCAGATCCATGTCTGTAGTTACTGCAAGAGGCCAGGTCATCAGGTGAACATCTGTAGGAAGAGACTATGACACTGTCTAGTCTGTGGGTCTGCCACCCATCAAGTGAAGGACTGTCCCTCGGCGGTCAACCGAACTGGAGCAACTCATCAGAAAGGTCCTCTGCCCACTCAGCAACAACAATTTGGGCAACATCAACAGAAGAATGGGCGAGCTTTTGCCCTAACAGCAGAGGAGCAAGAGCCAGAGCAGGAACCCACCGCTGATGTCATCGTAGGTTTCATTTATGTGCATTCCTATCCTGCCTTAGCTTTATTTGATTCGGGTGCATCACACAGTTTTATAGTAACAAAATTCATCTCTGCACACCATATAGTTACGGGCTTTAGCAAAAAGATATGTAGAGTCATGACCGGTGGAGGACCCCTACCCATCACTGAGACCTGTAACTGTCCCATAAATATATCAGGCCACCAGTTCATAGCACCTTTGCTTGTGATGCCCTTACCCAACTATGATGTAATCCTAGGGATGGACTGGTTGAGTAAGCAGCATGCGCTGATAGATTGTCACAAAGGATGTGTAGTCTTTAGCCCACCTGGAGAGCCGGAGTTTGAAATCTCTCGAACTCCGGAGGATATGGAGTGTGTTACCTACACCTCTATCACAGAAGAACCCGGACCTCCCCATCCTATCATAGCAGAATTTATGGATGTTTTCCCTGATAGTCTTCCCGTGTTACCCCCAGATCGAGACATAGAGTTTACCATTGACCTAGTCCCTGGCTCTTCCCCTATTTCTAAGGGATGCTACAGAGTCAACCCGAAGGAGGCCAAGGAGATGAAGGATCAGATCAATGAACTGAAGGCTTTGGGATTTATCCGAGACGGAGCTTCACCCTGGGGAGCACCTGTCTTATTTGTTCCTAAGAAGGACGGAACTGTGCGGATGTGCATCGACTACCGGGCGCTGAACAATATCACCATCAAGAACAAGTACCCTCTGCCCCGGATCGATGACCTGTTTGATCAACTCAGTGGAGCCAAGGTGTTCTCGAAGATAGACCTCAGATTCGGCTACCATCAGATCAAGGTCAGGAAGGAGGACATTCCCAAGACGGCATTCAACACCAAGTATGGGCAGTTTGAATTTTTGGTCATACCGTTTGGATTGACGAATGCTCCTGCTGTGTTCATGAACCTTATGAACAAGGTTTTCCATGAATACCTAGATCAGTTTGTCGTTGTCTTCATCGATGACATCCTGATCTACTCGAAGACTGAAGAGGAGCATGAAGAGCACCTCAGGAAAGTTCTGGGAACTTTGAGGAAAGAGAAGTTATATGGTAAGCTTTCCAAATGTAAATTCTTTCTAGACAAGGTGGATTTTCTTGGCCATGTTGTCACAGGAGAAGGAATTTCGGTGGATCCTAAGAAGATAGCTGCTGTTGAGAAGTGGTCTACCCTGTCACCCCTATTTTCTGTATTTCGTATTTGTACTCGTAATTTGATTTTTGGCATGTATTTTTATTTTCTCGACTTGCGAATTTTGGTTTCTCGTAAGTGGGTTTTGACTTGGCTTGGTTTTATTTTGTGGAGAGGGTTTGGTTTGGTTTGGTTTATCATGAGAGGAGCACTTTAACCTACACTCCACCCTCAACACAACACAACCCACCCTCATAAATCCCCATCTACTTTTCTCTCTCCTCATTATTTTCATTTATTTCTTCTTCTTCTTCCTTCTTCCACACAACTCCCCAACCCATAGGCAAGTGCACCTTGTCATCAAATAAGCACCACTTTTTATTTGTCCATTAGCTAGATTAGGCCATGGAGAACAACTTTAGAACTTGATATTTTGTGATTTGGAGTTTCCTTTGTTCTAGATCTAGGTTTTTACTATTTTCAGATTTACATGGTTTTGATCTATTTAACTTTGATTTTTGTATGTTTTGATGCTTCCATGTGGAAGAGAATTCGATTTTACTCAAGTTAGAACTTTGAAAATCTAGATTGGTTTTAATTTGGCTAAGTTATGAAGAATTGAAGTTCTTGGTGTTCTTGGACTTGCTCTCGGCCAGGAAGAACAGCCCTCTGCCTTGCGCTTTTTAGCGCATGGCCGATTGCGCAACCCCCGCCTGTGCTCCTTAGTGCATGGCCGATTGTGCAATCACTTGGCCAGTGCTTTGCGCTGTGCTGGATTACGCTGGCGTAAGCTAGCCATGCGCAAGCCAGCCATGCGCAAAGTAACCCCTGCGCAATCGACCATTGCGCAATCTACCCCTGCGCAATCCTCCTGTGCGCAATCCATCTGCTGCGCCATCCACTCCTGCACAGTTGGTACCCTGCGCAGCTCACTCCTGCTCAGTTGGTACCCTGCGCAGCTCACCCTGCGCAGTTGGCCTCCTGGCGCACTTGACTCCTGCGCAATCCAACCCCCTGACCCCATGCGCAAACCATTGGCTCTTGGAGATTTGGTTTTATTTTCTTTAAGCCTGGCTCTTCTATAGTCCTATATATATTGATATTGTATTAGATATTTTACGCCCATTTTATATCCTTACGCCTTTTGTCATGAACTTGATTTTACTTAATACGTTTGGATTGACTATTGTACTTGGCATGGTATGATAAGGAACTAGCATAACACGGCAGTGACCCGTAGTGGTGCACTCCTGACATGACCAACCTGACCTGATAGTGGCCCGTCGTGGCGCACTTCTGACAAGTACCCTGACATGATTAATCTTGATACTTGATAACTTGATAGTGGCCCGTGGCGGCGCACTCTTGACTTGTACCTGACTTGACTTATAACTTGTAACTTGACTTGACTTGATGCTGTTGCGACGACTAACTTGACTTGTATAATCAACTTGACACCGTGGGTGTTCCTGCTTGCTTGCTTGTGCAATCCACTTATCTTGTCTTGCATCATGTCTAGGACGTGACTCCCTGGTTCCTACGGTCAGGGATTCACACTGAATATGGATCAGGCTAATGACTAGATCAAAGTGTAGTTCATAGAGAATTTCCAGTCACAGGCAATCTCGTTATCTGGGCGCTTTAATTGGACTTGTAGCTTGCCGACGAGTAGAGCACATTTCCAGCACACCGTCGCGTGTTGCACCCTCTAAGTCACCTAAGGGTACATTTGTCTCCCGGGCAATGTACCCACCTATAACTCTCAACTCGCGGAAGGATAACTGGATAGTCTGCAGGGCTTGGGACTGGGAAATTCTCACTTGCATCTTGTTAGTAATTAGGCTTGTGATAACCCTAGTTAGTTAAGTAGTAAGCCGTTGTACTTGCTTGGTCGTGATTGATTGGATGGAGTCTAGTCCCACTTGTCCTGTCCTGATCCTGTACAAGGTTATGACATGACATGACTACTCATGCTTACCTTAATCATGATTAATTACAGGTCCTGATTTCTTGTATTTCATCTTGCCGATAAATGGTGGGAGAAACCAAGTTCCGTTCAGACGAAGGGTTACAACTCCGGTCCTTGTTTGGTTTATGGGTTGTAACCTGGTTATCTGAAGAGTTCCATGGTTATCTCATCGTATATCACCTGCCAGGTTTCTCCTTAATAATTGTCTTTATTATGTAATTATTTTCTTATGTTCTGATATGCTGGCTTTTGTTCTTATTTTGTGGCCTCCTTTGTGGCACTTGCTCTTTCTGGGGTTTGACCCAGCTGGTTTTGTGTGGCCATATTTCGGAGCAGCTCTCGAGGATCTACCAAGCTTCCAGCCCAATGTGACAACTAGACGGAACCCGGGCCAAGAGTGGGTTTTCCTTTTTGTTTCACCCACTTATATGTAAATTTATTCTTTTGAGGCGTTTAGCCGACGAGCACCTGTTAGCTCGATGCACATTTACTTACTGTCTGCCTACGGGCTGTAAACATGATTAACAAATCCTAGGGTTGATCATGTATGACTGAACTCTTGCTAGTCCTATCATTTTGTACGACTAGCTTCATGATCATCCAATATGTAATATTTGGGACGCCTTATATATATATTGATGCTCTAACATCTTGTAACTCTGTTAATTGCTTGAGATTGAGACAATAGGTTTGACCTTAAGAGACTGCTGGCTTGTAGTAACTCATATCTAGACAGCCGTGACCGTATAGTTGAGATGTATTCTATTTCAATATACGTAGCTGGCTATGTCTGCCCCCGCTCTCCAGTATTCTGGTTCTAGGGCGTGACATACCCCAAGCTCAGTTGCTGAAATTAGAAGTTTCTTGGGCTTGGCTGGCTACTACCGGAAGTTTGTGAAGGATTTTGCCAAGATTGCTGAACCGATAACGAAGCTCACTCGGAAGAATGAAGAGTTCATCTGGACGAAAGCTTGCTAGGCGTCGTTTGAGGAACTGAAGAAGAGGCTTACAACAGCACCGATACTTGCGCTACCCGCAGGTACCGGAGGTTTCTCAATCTACAGCGATGTCTCTGAAAAAGGACTGGGTTGCGTTCTTCAACAACATGGGAAAGTGATTGCTTATGCATCTAGGAAATTACGAACTCATGAGAAGAACTATCCCACACATGATCTGGAGCTTGCTGCAGTCATCTTTGCTTTAAAACTATGGAAGCATTATCTCTTTGGAGAGAGAGTAGAAATATTTACAGACCACAAAAGTCTGAAATATATTTTCACTCACGCTGCGCTCCATCGAACTGCGGGAACTCGTTTCTCAGCTTCTTTATGTACCTATCTTTTTTTGTAGTGAGCGCTTGCACTGCGGCATGATAATAAAAGCCTTCAGTCGCGTGTTTTTCCTTTACGATGATGATGGCCATTGCCTTGGGCAAACACTTTTGAATACCGACTATTAGCTTTTCCTTTTCTATGTTTCTGGTCTCCTCATGGCTGAAAGTAATCAATATGAAGGCGATGAAATCCCTGCTGAAGCTGGCATTGTTTTCGCTGCTTCCGTTCATCGTTGCTATCGACAGTTTGTTGTTTGCTTTTATTTCTTGCTTTTCATGATCATCTCACCCCCCTTTTGCCCCTTTTGGCGTCCTTTGCCTTTGTGACTTGCTCTCTCGTTGGCTCCCCTAGAAATGAAATTTCATAGAAGGAGCTGAACATGAGACAAAGAAGATGGCTGGAGCTGATGAAGGATTTTGACATCGACCTGCAGTACCATCCGGGTAAGGCTAATGTGGTTGCAGATGCACTTAGTCGATACCCAGTGGCGATGTTCTTGACTAAGGAGCGGCACTTGTTGGAGGACATAGAGAAGCTTGGTCTGGAGATTATACTGCCTGAGAAAAAGATGAAGGAACTGGGGCGAGAAGCTATTGTACCTGGAGTTGACTCAACCATGATGCAGTTGTAATTGCGTTCAAGTCTGATGGACAAAGTCAAGGAAACACAATTCCAAGATGAGACGCTTTGCAAACTCAGAGATCAAGTGTTGGCAGGAACACTTGAAGGTTTCTCTATCGCCAGTGACGGAGCATTGAAGAATGGTACGAGGCTGTGTGTACCATCTGGCGAACTGAGGAATGAGCTGATGCAAGAAGCGCACCAGTCGCAGTATTCCATACATCCTGGAGCTAATAAGATGTATCGAGATATGCATACCATTGTTTGGTGGTATGGAATGAAGAAGGATGTATCCAGATTTGTGGCTAGATGCTTGATTTGTCAACAAGTGAAGGCTAGCAGACAGAGACCCGCAGGACTTCTACAGCCGCTGGACATTCCGGAGTGGAAGTGGGATCATATAACAATGGACTTTGTGTCAGGATTGCCTCGATCCCAAGGAGGGAAGGACGCCATTTGGGTTATTGTGGACCGACTGACGAAGTCAGCTCACTTTATCCCCTTCAAGGTTGCTTTATCCACCGAGAAGTTGGCGGTACTATACATGCGGCACATCTACCGGATTCACGGAGTTCCGGTAAGTATTGTATCTGACCGAGATACTAGATTTACCTCTCACTTTTGGAAGAGTTTGCATGACAGCTTGGGAACAAAACTGAAGTTCAGCACAGCCTACCATCCCTAAACTGACGGACAATCGGAGAGGACCATCCAGACGCTAGAGGACATGCTGAGATCTTGCGTCTTGGAATTTGGAGGGTCTTGGGAGGACCACTTGCATTTAGTGGAATTCTCCTACAACAACAGTTACCAAGCTAGCATTGGTATGACACCATTTGAAGCTCTTTATGGACGTCGTTGCTGCACTCCACTTGCATGGGACGACGTAGGAAAAAAGTACTGCTTGGACCTAAAATGGTGACTGATGCAGCATAAAAAGTAAAGGTTATCAGGTACAAGCTCAGGATTGCCCAAGACAGACAGAAGCATTGGGCAGATAGCAGTCATCGACCACTGGAGTTTGAAGAAGGAGATTGTGTCTTTGTGAAGATTTCTCCTACCAGAGGAACGATCAGATTTGGCAGGACTGAAAAGCTGAGTCCCAGATATATCGGGCCATTTGAAGTTTTGAGCCGAATTGGTGAAGTAGCGTATCGGTTAGCTCTACCAGCTAACCTTGAGGGCGTGCACAACGTCTTCCACGTTTCGCAGCTCAGATGCTACATCCCGGATCCGAGTCACATCTTGGACCATTCAGAGCTGGAGATTAGACCCAGTCTTACAGTACCAGAGAAGCCTGTGGCGATTTTGGACAGAGGCAAGAAGAGGACCAGAACTTCGGTGACTCCCATAGTCAGAGTTATGTGGAGACACGATTCCCCAGGCGAGTCTACCTGGGAGCGAGAAGATGAGATGAGGGAGCAGTACCCATATTTGTTTGAGACATGAGGTAATTCCTAACCTATCCTTTAATTTCGAGGACGAAATTTTCTAAGGAGGGAAGGTTGTGAAACCCTTCATTTTTCAATTAATTAATTGAATATTTAATTAGCTAATTATTAATATAAATCATTTATTAGGAAATGGTATTTTTTAGAAAATTATTAAATTGCATGTTTGCTAAATTAATATCTTGCCAGGTTATTATTATTATTATTGTTATTATTATTATTTTTCAAAAATATATATATAAATTCTTGGACTTTTGACTGTCTGACCAGACCCGAACCCAATTTGAAACTAAAAATATTTTTAAAATGTTTAGAAAAAAATTTATAATTTTCAAACCCCTTTTCCTATTATTTTCTTTTAGCCCACTATATTTGTTTAGCCCAAGTATTTGAAGCCCAAGCCCTTTGGTTTTAAATTCTTAACCCAAGCCATTAGTATAACCCAACAATTAAACCCCTTTAATACTTTTGAGAGAAAGAGACTTTAAAACAATTTGTTTGAGAGTTTCATTAAACTCATTTTCTTTTACCCATCAGTGAGGGAGAACCCACCTCTCCCATACGATTGGTTCGGCCGACCCTTCTGTTCCCAACCGCCAACTCTTCCGTTCACCTCCCGAACGACCATGGCCGTTGGATTCCCGTAACCCCCCAAACTCTCTCCACCCTATAAAACCTCTTCATCCCTCTCTTTCACCACCATCTCCAAAAACCATTTTTTTCCAAATAGTTGTGCCCTAGCCCGGAGCTCCGCTACCCCGGCGCCGACCGACCCTTCCCCGGCGCCACCGCCAGGCCGCCCGACCCAGCGCTCCTCCGCCCGAGCCCGGCGACCCCCGCCGCCGCTGTCCCCATGTCCCAGGCCGACTGCCGACCACCAAAGCTTCGTCCCTGTGCGCACCCCTCCGGCCACGAGCCCCTGTCCGCGTCCGCTCTGACACCATCGACCACCTGCCGTTCCCGATTTGCTATTTGTGTGTTCCTGGATCGTTCCGTGTCCGCGAAATTCTTTTTCTCTAAAATTTCACCTGAGAGCTCTAGCCGTGCAATTTCTGGTATATTTTCGTTGCCCCATTTCCATTTTTCAGTCTATGATGAATTTTGGTCCACGAATTTCCCTCGAGAATTCGGTAAATTATTGACGAGACAATTTTGGGTTTTTCGAAACCTTTTCGGATAGGTTCTGTTGGTTTCGGATTGGTTTCTAAGTTTTCTGTTGGTTCAAATTTTTTCCGAGAATCTCTCGGAAAAGAGTTCTGGGAATTTCTATGGTTTGGTTTTCCAATTCCATTTCGAAATTGGTTCTGTGGCTTATTTTCTTTGTGTGTTCTGTTGGTTTTGGAATTTCCGAGGAGTTTCGGTTTTCCGAAGTTCATTTCGGGTTTTCTGAGTTTTATTTCAGTTTTTCGAATTTCGGAAACGTGCTGTGGATATTATTTTCGGGTTCTGGATATTATTATTTTCTGGTTAGAAATTGGGTTTCCCTGGTGTGGGACTTGTGTTTGGTGTTTGTGGCACATTTTCCCAATTTTGGGTTATCCCGAAAATAGAGGGAATGCTGCCAAATTTTTTATAAAATTATATAAATGGATTTCAAATCGGTTTTCGAAATGGTTTATTAAATTAGATTTTGGGCGACGACCATACTATTCCATGGGCCCTAGCTAAATGCAAACGAAATCGGTTTTACCGGACGTTGAGGCATTAGCTATTTTTGATGATTGGACCAATATCTGAGACTCGTAAATTAATTCAATTTAATTTAAATTATTATTTTATTTTGTAATTAAATTGTAGGATAATTTTTAGAGACTAACCAGAGTTTTTTTTTATTTAAATTCATGTAAAATAGTCTGTAAAGGGCATAAGCCCAGTTTTATTATTTTCTGTGGTTTTGTAATAAGTTAGTAAAATTTTATTCTTTTCTGGTTTGTGGTTGACGTAAACACGTAAATAGTAAAATAATTATTTTATAGAAAATCAATATTGCTTTCTCACATTAAATAAATTAGGAAAAATTACAAGTTATTATTTAAACAAGTTTCACGTTTTTCTCATTTAAAGAAAAATGTAGTTTTATTATATAAATTATAAAATACCAAGTTTTGCCAATAAACCGATAAATACAAAGTTCTTCCGAAATTAAATATAAAATGATCTTTCCATCATAATTAAATATAACACATTAGATAATCGAGTTTTGTTTGTGTTAGTATAATAAAGATTAAAAATTGATTAGGACAAATACTAGAGATTGTAACTAGCACATCTAGATATGGATTGAATATTGGTGCTAAGTCAGAAATTCTCAATTGTAGGGTTTCGAGGACTGTACTAGCATCATCCCGGAACCAACCTCGAATCCAGTTATGATCAAGGCAAGTACGGTTATGTTAATGCGCAGTTTAATTAATGTTAGTAATCTTGCATGTTTTAAACCACTGTATTACACGTAACTCTCTCATAGAGTAATGATTGAATCTGATTGACTCGGGATATTGGGGGAGTAGCGTAGTGTTCTATGACCAAAGCCAAATAGATAATTGATTGTGCGAGCTTATCCTTTTTTACGAGGCTAGGCCGGACCGTATCATTAGGATACAAGTGAATCATCCCAAACCGGTCATAGTCATTACATACTCGAATCACATTGTTTACTATCTTGTAGTTTAGTTGAAAATCATTACTTCAAAACTGTTTAATATTACAAATTGCTAATCATTAGTAAAATTGTTAATTTTCATAATTGTACTTTGTTCATTTCCTGACTGGATTCTCCACCCCCAATAGGTTCCACTGATGAGACAGGGTTACTGATAAGTAGCTACTATGACCCTGAGTTGTATCCAGCTGTGCTACCAGATGATGCTGATCTTGGAGATGACGAGTCTATCTTTTAGCTATTATCATTTTCTATTTCCAGTTGTTGTTGTTTGAAAAGACTATTTCAATTATCTGTTGTAACTTTTGTTGGACAAGTTTTATTTATCGAAACATTAAAGTTGTGGCAATTAGAATTATGTTGTTGATTACCTGCATGAGTGATACAGCTTACTGTCGCCGTCTCAACAACGGTGCAGGCTGGGCATGATCCGATTCGACCCAAGAAATTGGGAACGGGTCGTGACAAGACGGAAAATTCGACAGATTTTCGGATAAATCCGTCGGATAATCCGATCGCTCATAGCAAGTTAGTGAGCAGATGTTCGGATAAACCGACGAACATCCGCGGAAATCCTGCGGATAATCCGATCGCTCACAGCAAGTTAGTGAGCATAAGTTCGGATAATCCGACGAACATCCGCGGAAATCCTGCGGATAATCCGAACCTCTCACAGCAAGTTAGTGAGCAGAAGTTCGGATCATCCGCCGGACTTCCGCTGAAATCCGACGGATAATCCGCTTGACTTATTTGCAAGTTTCGAATTCAAATCCAACGGCAGCTGGCAGCTGCATTTAATATATCTAACGGATCTTTTTATGACCGTTACTGTTGACCGGATAATCCGACGGATTTCTGTTGAAATCCGGTGGATAATCCGGTTGATAGCTGAATGCCCTTTATGACTTTGGATTTGTATAAAAGGGGCTTGAGTCTCTCCTTATAAAGACTACCTCTTCCAAGCTTTAAATTTTTTCAACCACAAAAGAGCTTCACCATTACTACTCTACTCAATCTTTAATTGTCATCCTCTCCCAAAGTGCTAGAGTATTAAAGAGTTGTAAATTTTGATCTTCAAGTGTTAGAAGATCAACAAGTTCTCTTCTCATTTCTTTGAAGTTGGCGAGCCTTCGTAAGAAAACTCGTGTGTTGAAGTTGGCGAGTTCTTCGGATCCAAACTCGTGTTGAAGTTGGCGAGTTCTTCGGATCCAAACTAGTGTGTACTATTTTATCAAATAGTAGATTTAAGCCGAAAAGAGTTCCGGGACTGGATTGCCTCTAGCGAGGATACCAGGATACATCTTGTGTTTGATCTTCTTACTCTATCCTTTTATTTGACGTATATTGCTTCTTGTGCTTAAGTTATTTTTTATTCCCTATTCACCCCCCCTCTAGGGTTCTACAATTGGTATCAGAGCTTTGTTCTCTCGATTTGCATTTACACCCTTTGAGTGATCCATGGCCACTAACCCTAGTATCAACACCTTCCACAATGAGGGACACTCCACGAATAGGCCTCCCCTATTTGATGGAACCAACTATAACTACTGGAAGATTAGGATGAGCATTTATCTGAAGTCCATAGATTTCGATTTATGGGATTGTGTGATAAATGGTCTCCCTACTCCTTCCAGAGTTATTGAGGATGTTGCATCTGACACCCTTAGGGACTTACTCACTGAAAATACCAAGAAGCTTGCTAGTCGAGATGCTAAGGTTATGAACGCTCTTTACTGTGCTCTCGATAGTAGTGAATTCAACAGAATCTCTACTTGCAAGACTTCCAATGAGATTTAGAAGTTGCTTGAAGTCACACACGAGGGAACATCACAAGTAAAGGAATCCAAGATTAGTAGACTCACGCAAGAATATGAGTCCTTTAAGATCAGAAAAATCCTTAGAGGATTGACAAAAGGATGGAGTCCTAAAGCTACCGCAATCATTGAGGGGAACGACCTGACAGTTATGAACCTTGAGACCCTCATGGGGAAGCTTATGACTCATGAACTCGATATGAAAGATCAAGAGGAATCTTCCATACAAGAGAAGGAGAAGAAGAAGGCCAAAGAGAAGGAGAAGTCTCTTGCTCTCAACTCTACAAAGTCCTACTGCAAGGATACCTCCGACGACATCGAGTCGGACGATGATAAAGAAATAGCTCTCACAGCTAAGCACTTCCGAAAGTTCTTCAAATTCAACAAAGCCAACCGCTTCAAACGGGACAATGAGGAATATCCGGCGTGCTATCAATACAAAAGAATCGGACACATCAAGAGGGACTGTCCCATGATAAGAAAAGACTCAAGCAAGTATGAGAAGCCTAGCAAAGGAAGCTCGTCCTCCAGGAAATTCGCCAACACAAGCATTTGGTGTGAGAGTGACGCAAGCGACTCCGACAACGACAAAGAGTGCAAACACAATACAAACATTTGTCTCATGGCAACCGATGAGGTACTTGATGATCTCTCCTTAAATACTCTTACTTATGATGACTTGGAGAAAGCTATCCTTGAACTACATGAAGAGCACAAAGGTGTTAGGAATAAATACAAGAAATCTCTAAAAGAGGTTGATGCTCTTCAACTTGAAGTAGAGAGACTCTCTAGCATCATTATTGATGTAAAAGAGAAATCTCCCGCTTCTGACACGGATGAGATAGAGTCTTTGCGACTCAAGTTTTAAGAATCCCTTATCACCATCAAGAAAAAGGATGATGAGATTCAATCCCTCAGAAGGGCTTATGAATTTGCTATGCATAAAGTTCAAGATGCTAATAAAAGAGAATATGATACTTCTATTAAGTATAATGATCTTCTTGTACAGAGTAAGAAACTTGGTAATAGGAACACTACTCACACACACACTCCAAGACACCTCCACACTCATCACAATGCTAGTCATACTTCTTACATGAACACTACACACAAGTCCTATTCTAACACAAGAAAAGGACCATTTGTTAAGAAAAACACTTCGCATCATGTTTTTATTATCATCATCATAATACTAATGATAGAACTCCTCATACTAGAGATTCACATATGCATGATACTCACACATCTTCTTCTAAATCCTCTATGATTTGCAACTACTGTGGCTTGCTTGGTCCCACTACCAATTATTGTCATACAAGGAAACTAGTTGATAAGAAAGTTTATAAATGGGTTCCTAAGACTAACACTCAAGGACCCATACGATCATGGGTACCAAAATTTTTATCTTCAACTTATGTTGTAGGTAAAGAGTCCTTCTCATGCTAGAAGCAAGTGGATTCTCGATAGCGGTTGTTCACGGCACATGACCGAGGATGTTTCATTATTTACAACGCTATCGATGAAGAAGGAAGGACATGTCTCCTTTGGTAACAATCTTAAAGGTCACATTATAGGAAATGGTAATATCGGTTCCCCTCCTTATCCTTGTATTAAGAATGTGTGTCTTATTACTAATCTTAAACACAATCTTCTTAGTATTAGTCATCTTACCGATAATGGTTATGATATCAAGTTTGTTAAGCTTAAATATTTTATTACCGATAGTTTAAGTGGATCTATTGTTTATGAAGGCATTAGAGAAAATAATATCTATGTTTTATTTCTTGTCGAAGACACTAACAATGACAGGTGCTTAGTTGCTAAGAACGATGAAAGTTGGCTTTGGCACATGAGGCTCGGACACGCCAACATGGATACCATTTCTCGTCTTGCCACCAAGAAGCTCGTAAGAGGACTCCCAAGTATCCCTTTCAAAAAGGATATGGTGTGTGAAGAATGCGAGAAAAGTAAGTTGACCAAGTCATCCTTCAAATCCATCAACTCTGTGAGTACCTCTAGACCTCTTCAACTTATTCATATGGATCTTTTTGGTCCTAGTAGAGTTGCTAGTCTTGGAGGCAAGCTTTATGCTTTTGTTTTGGTTGATGATTTTTCGAGATTTACTTGGGTTATTTTTCTTGCTTACAAAAGTGATACTTTTCGTGAATTTGTTGCTTTTTGTAAACGTGTTCAAAATGAGAAAGGTTTTTCTATTAACAAGATTAGAAGTGATCATGGAGGAGAATTTGACAATATCGATTTCAAAAGATTTTGTGAAAAGAATGGTTTTGGACATGATTTTGCTTGTCCACGAACTCCTCAACAAAATGGTGTTGTGGAAAGAAAGAATAGAACCCTTGGCGATATGGCCCGGGTCATGTTAAACCAATATAAGCTCCCCCAATATTTTTGGGTGGAAGCCGTTAACACGGCATGTCATGTTATAAATAGGGTCTTGATTAGACCTATTTCTAAAAAGACTCCTATGAGCTTTGGTTTGACAAAATTCCCTCTATTGAATATTTTAAAGTTTTTGGTTGTAATTGTTTTATTTTGAATACCAAGGATAACCTAGGCAAGTTTGAAGAAAAAGCCTATGAAGGAATATTCCTTGGATACTGTCACGACCCGTACTCGCTTTTTCAGATACGAGACGTGTCCAAGCCAGCCTACGCCGCAGAGTCGGCGGTAGAACGCTGTCAAGCCCGCGAGAAATAAATGCTCAAAATATAACTTTTGCTGCTCATTCACATTTCTAAATTTGTTACAACATTTATAATATTTATAATTAAAGAAAATACAATATTTTACAATTTAATGAAATTGAATACAACTGCTATCTATTTTTAGGTTTCTGTTTGCAAGTACACCATAATCTTCCAAGCTAAGTGAAGCCACAGCTAACATGAAAAATAATGTTTTCCAGTCAGGAATGGAACAAGTACACAAACCGACGGCAATACGAGAACACAATAGAATTAACAAGACATGAAAATAACATATGGAATTTGAAAGCTAGAAAGTAACTGATGACATGACAGGTGGTAAAGAAGACAAGGAAAAATAAATAAACGACAACTACCTATGTGGTGTGAAATATCATTTTCAACATGTGAACGGCTAGGGGTAAATACGGCACCCTGCACGTGTCGTGTGCAGCTGCTATCAATCAAGATTAGACATATTGGGATTGTTCTGGATAGTCCACATGTATACTAAGATATTTCCACTCCCGACTACTTCGTGTGACGATCATGTCAACAAGCAGCAAGATATATGTATAAACATGAAATGGAAAGACTACTATGAATCGAAAGCAATCAGAAAGTGCATTTGCCTGAGGTCCTTAGCTGGAGAAACCGATAGTACAACCACATCAGATGAGTCACTAAAATCAACACATGCAAAAAGTCTCCGGATGCTAAAATAAACATTACCAACGTTCTCAGAATAGTCAAATTAGTTAGGATTGCCTGTCCTTAAGTCTAATTCTGGACACAGGGGCAAAACGGTAATTTTGGGTCAAAATGGTGTCCGCCGTTGGACCCGCTTTGCACCAAAAAGCGTACCAGAGCCAACGGTCTCTAAAGTCATCAAACTATATGTCAACAGATTCGGTTTTCCGATACGAACCCAACCGTATGTCCAAAGTTGGATTCCGGTGGGTCGTGCACAAAATTGCCCGTTAAGTCGGACCGTAGGGCCCGCAAAACGGCGTTCCAATCAACTGTCTCAGAATCGGACCAAACTTGGCATACAGGACAAGAAAATGATACGGTCATGTTGGCACAAGTTTCATCTCGATCTGACGAGCGTGCACAAAGTAATCAGAAAACTTGCACAGAGGCCGATACGGTGAATTTCGACGGATACGCATCAAATTCGTCGCGCACACGCGACCAATTTGAATTTCGTCAAAGCCCACACGTCCATGAAGCCGTTACGCACCTTCCGATGCTTTTGGTTCGTGACCAAGTCGCCCGGTTTGGCGGAACGCACGTGGTATCGGAGAATTTTAAAGTTTTCAAAAACAGTTTTTAATGATAAAATCTCGATTTTGAAATCTGTTTTCTCTGCGTATACTTCACGAAAATTAAATCTACAAAATAGGTTAGGAAGCCCTACATGTTGTCTAAAAAGTTGTTCAACTAGATTTTCTAGTATGGTACTGGATCGATCGGGATCGACCTCCGAACATGGGCTCTTGGACTGTTCTAATTCCTGTTTTCGAACAGGTTTTTACCGAACTTTGGTTCGATTCTCCGGGGAAACTAGCGCATGATGAGGGGATCTATTTGAAGGGAAAAATAGTGGTATAGGTTGTCAACATACCTGAGCAATTGGTTTGCGAAATGACGAACCACGGAAGCGGAAAAAATCACTGCGAACTCGGCTTCCCGAGTCGCGGCGCTGCTGCTCTTGCCGTTGCGCGTGGCGCACGCGCGGCCTCGTGGCCGGCCGGCGGTCGTCCTCCGGCGATGCACGACCGTCGGGATGGCCGCTCCAGTCAGGGGGATGGGCGCCGTGGGAGGTGGCGGCGTGAGCTAGGGATTAGGGTTTCAGTAAAACCCTCTCGATCCTACTCTACTTATTCGCGGTTTTACTGTGAAACCGAGCGGGTGCTTGGCTTGGCCTGGCTTTGGCTGAGAATTCCTCTCGGTTAACACATGGGGTGTTAGCAGCTCTTGTGGGCTATGGGTCCACTGAGTTGGCCTACGGGAAAAACTTGGGGGTTCTCGGCCTGGAATGCTGCTGGGAGTTTTTGCTCGGGTGGGGCTCAGTACACTTATGTGGGCAAGTCTGGGCTTAATTCCTTTATTATTTAACCTATTAATTTATATCCATATATACACACATACTTCTTACATATGTATGTACATACATACACACGTATATATGTATACACCCACGCATATTTATTTATATATATTCATATATACATACACATATACACATTTATATATATTTATTTATATCTATGTATATCTATATACACATAAACTATATATATCTCTACATATATGCGTATATTCCCTATATGCATAAATACTCCCAAAGTCCAAAAATAATTCTTAGGAATATATATTCTAATAGTGTTGGCTTATAATAAAATATATACATATTACAATAATATTTATTTCACAAATAATGTAGAATACTAAATAGTATATTTTTATTATTATAAATCTATTAACAATATAAAGAACAATAATAATGATACTAATAAGAAAAAATCTATAATAAGTGTACAGACAGAATATGTAGTCCAAATACCCCAACATGCATAAGGGTAATTAGGAAGGTATTTATCCTATTTCTAAAAATAGAATATTAATTCAGTAATAATAAATTATATTTATGTATATAAATCCTTTATATACGAAATGCCAATTTAACAATCAGAAATAATAAATGCAATATGTTCGTCTACATGGACGTCTTTGATCGCACTGCATTGACTACTTGGGCTTGGCTCAGTTCGTTTCCAGTCCAGACTGGTTTGGTACCACCGGGTCTTCCACAAGTCAATAAACCTTAATAATAAATAAATAAAATCTTCGGTAAGGGTTAAGTCGCAACTTGGCCTGGTTTTCTTAGTTAGGATGTCACTATGGCTCGGCCTTTCCTACCAGGGCTAATACACTAGTCAAAGCATGCCACTGCACTATCCGTGCCATGATTCCTAGTCGCATTGTACTCCAAATTTAATCATGATTAAAAATTATCTACCATAATAATTAACTAATTAATTATTTATAAAAATCTAAAAATCATCATTTAATTAAAATAAATAATAAAAAAATATTTTAAAATTTTCGGGAAGGGAAGCTACAGATACTCTACTCATAGTAAAGGTTTTCGCATTTTTAATAAAAGAAGTCTTGTTGTCGAAGAGTCAATCAATGTCTCTTTTAATGAACTTAACTCTTCTACATTCTCCTCTTCCGATGATATTGATGACATCTCGTTTGGGTTGGAGAACTCCTCTATTGGAGATCATCCTTCTTCATCTAGCAATGAAGTTGTGACTCCTCCAATAAAAGAGTCTCCACCACTCGAGCCTCCTCAAAAAGATCTCCCAAAAGAATGGAGATTGTCACCAATCATCCTAAGGAGCTTATCATTGGGGATCCTTCTTCCAGTGTAAGCACTAGATCCTCCACTCGTGATCTTTATGCAAACATGGCTTTTATCTCTCAAATAGAGCCTAAAAATATTAATGATGCTTTTTATGATGAATTTTGGATGATAGTGATGCAAGAAGAGATAAATCAATTTAAGCGAAACAAGGTTTGGGAACTTGTCCCAAAACCTAGCAATCACCCCATTATTGAAAATAAATGGGTGTTTCGAAATAAACTTAATGAAGATGGGTTAGTGACTCGTAACAAAGCCCGATTGGTTGCTCAAGGCTATAACCAAGAGGAAGGCATTGACTACGACGAAACCTATGCTCCGGTTGCTCGTCTTGAATCCATTCGTATGCTATGTGCTTTTGCTTGCTTTAATGATTTTAAACTCTTTTAAATGGATGTTAAGAGCGCTTTTCTAAATGGTATTATTAAAGAGGAAGTTTATGTAAAATAATCTCCTGGCTTTGAAGATTTTCAATTTCCTAATCACGTGTTCAAACTCCACAAAGCCCTTTATGGCCTCAAACAAGCTCCCCGTGCTTGGTATGAGCGCCTTAGCTCTTTTCTTGTTTCACACAATTTTTCTAAAGGCAAAGTCGACACGACACTTTTTATCAAATCACATAATGACACTCTTTTATTGGTTCAAATTTATGTCGATGACATTATTTTTGGTTCTACTAACAATACACTTTGTGTAGAATTTGCTAAAGTTATGCAGGACAAATTTGAAATGAGCATGATGGGTGAACTATCATTCTTTTTGGGCTTACAAATCAAATAAGGACCCAAAGGGACCTTCGTCAATCAAGCAAAATATACAAAGGATCTCCTCAAGCATTTCGAACTTGACTCATCCAAATCAATGAGGACTCCTATGGCAACAACGACAAAGCTTGACAATTATGAAGATGGCACATCCGTTGACATTCGTAAGTATCGAGGTATGATCGGTAGTTTACTTTATCTAACTGCTAGCCGTCCCGACATTTTGTTTAGTGTATGTCTTTGTGCTCGATACCAGGCAAATCCCAAAGAATCTCATCTATGTGCCGAAAAATGTATTTTTCAGTATCTCAAGGGCACCATTAACATGGGGCTATGGTACCCAAAATCCTCATCCTTTGAGCTTCGCGGCTTCTCGGATGCGGATTTTGTCGGATGCAAACTTGACCGAAAAAGCACTAGCGGCATATGTCACTTCTTGGGTAAATCCTTGGTATCATGGTTTAGCAAGAAACAAAACTCCGTCGCTCTTTCTACCACCGAAGCTGAATACATAGCGGCAGGGTGTTGTTGTGCACAAATTCTTTGGATGACACAGACTAGTAGATTATGGTATTTCTTCTCATTGTATCCCTATCAAATGTGATAATACTAGCTCCATTAATCTCACGAAAAACCCGATTTGTCAATCTCGTACCAAACACATAGAAATAAGACACCACTTTCTACGGGATCATCAGCTTAAAGGTGATATTTGTCTTGAATTTATTGACACCACTCATCAACTTGCTGATATTTTTACCAAACCTCTTTCTGAAGAACGATTCACTTTTATTTGTCGTAAAATCGGTCTCCTCGATCTCTCAAATTGAACTTTTTCTGCCTTTTACGGATTTTTCGAAGGATTTCCGCATAAATCCGCAGGATTATCCGTTCGTTTCCAGCAGCTTTCCGAGGAACAAGTTCGGATGATCTGCCGGATTACCGCGGTAATCCGACGGATCATCCATATTTATTGCTCTTCGTAAAATCCGGCTGCAAACGGCTGCCTCATTTATGGGATGTGACCCACCACCTACTCGTATTAAATTCGAACTCATCTTCATCCGAATTTTTCGTCGATTTTCCGGTATAATCCGACGGATTTTTCGTTTTCGTGGGACAGGCACAGAAACCGAAGCGTCAGGCGCCTCTCTATCCGTTCCCCTTTCCTCCCTATCCGTTCCCCTTCCTCTCTATCCGTTCCCAACCATTATGACCCCTCATTACACCTCTCTACCCCCTATAAACTCTTTCCCCCTCTCCTTCCTTCTTTCAAACCCATTCCTTCTTGTACTCTCTCTTCCTCCATGGCCTCTCACTCCAAGCGTCAACGACATGACGGAAGCTCCTCCTCCGCTCAGCCTCCTTCCTTTGCACTCTTCGTTCCTCCTCCTACTCATGGCTACAATCTGCTCATTTTTAAGTCGGCTTCCCACTCACGGGAATGGTTCTCCTTCTACCACAAGGCTCCCATATGCGTCGGAAAACCCATCTCTTGGATCAACTTCAAAGACCATCGTGATTACTTTCGCTTCTTCCGCATCGATGCACTCCTCGAGCGTCAAGTTGACTACTATCCGCATGCCATCCGTATGTTCTACTGCAACCTTGTTCCCGCCAAGGAAGGTCCCGAGTTCGAGACTAAGGTTGGTGGCATCAAGATTACCGTCACTGTCGCATCCTTGGCTAGCATCCTTGGTCTTGATGAGCGCAAGGTATATCGTTCCCTTCCAAGCACCATCGACCACATCTCTTTCTCTCCTGACATGTCTTATGAGGAGCTCCTCTTCAACATCTGCGGTGGCTCTCTTGTTCAACGCCCGGATGACAAGGATCTTAGTCCATTCTTCCATGACATGCATCGCATCCTCTGCCACACTCTGACCCCAAAATTTGAAAACATGGACAGCATGACTGCTGAAGAACTTATCTGCATGTACTATCTGGTCGCCAGGCAACCTTTCTTACTAGCCAAATCCATCATCTACACCATGATGCTCATCAGGGACTCTCCTCACCGTTCTCTCCTTTTTGGCATGTACATCACTATGATCCTCGAAGCCAATGGTGTTGACCTTACTCACTGCCCAATTGGTGATCCTCGTCCCACTCCTCTTGCCAAATCTAAAGGTCGTGCCCGTACGGTTCCTGCTGGTGCTCCTGCTGCTGCTCCTGCTGCTGTTGCCGGTGGACCTGCCTCTCCTCCGACGTCCCTCCTCACTCATGATGCTCGCCGATACATTGATCGCAAGTTTGCCGATCTCTCTCTCTCAACCCATGAGCGCCTTCAGGCCAACACTCGGGGGCTCGACACCCTTATCCACCACGGCTTTATGGATCAGGCCTACTATATTTAGCGCATGTTTGAGGAGCGCAATCCCTTTCTTAATCCTAACACTCCTCATAATGATTATCCTGGCCCTCGCTTTACTGATCCCAACGTCTATGGTTTCATATACCCGGATGGCGTCGACCCTTATGGTGCCTTTACCACAGCTCCCGGGGATGATATAGATCAGGAGGCAGGTCCTTCTCATGCTCCTGACAGTTGATGGGTGGTGTTTTATGTTTAGTCTTGTTTTGTGTGGTCCTTCAGGGACTTTTAGTATGTGTTCTCTGCTGTCCTACGGGACTTTTTAAAAATCCGTTTTCCAGTTATGTGTTGTGGTTTGGCTTTCAAAGCCCAGTTATTGTACCCCTGTTTTTATTTTCAATGAATGTTTCCTTATTATGCATTTCTGTTTACTGCTATGTCCCTTACCTATATGTGCTTCATTGTTCTATTTTTTTCTCACCATCTTTGATTAAATGACAAAGGGGAAGAAATCATATTGAGGGGGAGATCCTTGATTACGGGAGAGTTACTTTCTATATTCTTATTTTTTTGTCAATTATCAAAATGGGGGAGTTTGTTGGCACATCGATTTTGATACATTGTTCACAATAACCCTTGTACGTCTTTAGCTTTTACTTTTCACAGTCACTTCCAAAAAGACAAGAATAGAAGAAAGGCATCTCCATATAAATTCCATGAAGCTCATCAAAGACCATGGAGCACATGCAATTCTCCATTATCAAGATGATGATTTACTACAACAAAGAGAAAATGCAAGAGACACTTCTTAAAAGACTATGAAGTAGACGATGCTAAAAGACCCAGCTTGAAGTCTACATAGAAGATGATTCTTATCCCTGTTCTTTTCTTGAGTCTGTAATGTCTAGGAATCTATGTACGCACTTTGCTAAAATGACAATCATAAAGAAAGAAATGGTGAAGCAAAAAGTCATTCAGAGGAGACGGAAAATCCGACGGATTTTCGGATAAATCCGCCGGATAATCCGATCGCTCACAGCAAGTTAGTGAGCAGATGTTCGGATAATCCGACGGACATCCGCAGAAATCCTGCGGATAATTCGATCGCTCACAGCAAGTTAGTGAGCAGAAGTTCGGATAATCCGACGGACATCCGCGAAAATCCTGCGGATAATCCGAACCTCTCATAGCAAGTTAGTGAGCAGAAGTTCGGATCATCCGCCGGACTTCCGCTGAAATCCGACGGATAATACGCTTGACTTATTTGCAACTTTCGAATTCAAATCCAACAGCAGCTGGCAGCTGCATTTAATGCATCTAACGGCTCTTTTTATGACCGTTATTGTTGACCGGATAATCCGACGGATTTCTGTTGAAATCCGGCGGATAATCCGGTTGATGGCTGAATGCCCTTTATGACTTTGGATTTGTATAAAAGGGGCTTGAGTCTCTCCTCATAAGGACTACCTCTTCCAAGCTTTAAATTTTTTCAACCACAAAAGAGCTTCACCATTACTACTCTACTCAATCTTTAATTGTCATCCTCTCCCAAAGTGCTAGAGTATTTAAAGAGTTGTAAATTTCGATCTTCAAGTGTTAGAAGATCAACAAGTTCTCTTCTCATTTCTTTGAAGTTGGCGAGCCTTCGTAAGAAAACTCGTGTGTTGAAGTTGGCGAGTTCTTCGGATCCAAACTCTTGTTGAAGTTGGCGAGTTCTTCGGATCCAAACTCGTGTGTACTATTTTATCAAATAGTGGATTTAAGCCGGAGAGAGTTCCGGGACTGGATTGCCTCTAGCGAGGATACCAGGATACATCTTGTGTTTGATCTTCTTACTCTATCCTTTTATTTGACGTATATTGCTTCTTGTGCTTAAGTTATTTTTTATTTCCCTATTCACCCCCCCTCTAGGGTTCTACAAACTCTATTAGGTCTGGTAGCTGGAACTCTCTCCAGGAGCTAGGCCTCGACTGGGGCAAGTAGAGTAGGACAGTCTCGTATCTTATGTACAGCTGACCCACAAAATAGGCACAATCCTAGTCTCTTCCTACAGTCCTTCCATACTTGCCCAGGCTTCTTACAGAAGGCACAGGTAGGCACTCGCTCAATTAGCCTCTGCTGGACAGGAATCTGAACTGGATAGGCTGGTCTAGGCTGGAAGCCGGGGTACTCTTGAGGCTCTGGCTATATACTGCTCCTCGCCTTCTTGGGGCTAAGCTCTCCCCTCGAATGCATGTAATCCCATAACAGTTGGATACTGAGACTCTGCTCTCTCATATAGGGTTACTATTTTAAAGATGATCAAAATCGAAAGTTTAAAGCACGACTGTCAATAGCATTGAAATCCAATCACGATATTTATAAAAGAAAATTTAGTCTCGACACGATCTAAGTTGATCAATCTCTGGGTAAATCAAGATTTGGGTAAGATGGGGAACAAGGTTGTAACGCCCCAGTCCCGAAATCATATAGGACTAAGTACGCAAACATGCCAGCTGTAGATATACGAAAAATACTCCAATGTATGGAATCCTCGTATAAATACATAAGCTGTAAAATGTAGAGAACCAAGACATGATAAATCTCATCCACAAATATAAAAAAATAAAAATAGAATCAACTAGAATAGTTATGGTACAATCGTTGGACGGAGACAAAGTCCACTACCAACTATCTCAATAAAATAAATGTACAAGAAAGCGATCGACAAAATGATAAAACGAACCAAGAGCAATCATCTTCGAGAAATGGAAAAGATCACGGCCTGGGCTAGAACACCTGTAGAAAATCATGAAAGCACATACCTGGAGAGATCACCACGTCCTCAGAGGGACGTAACAAGAAACAAGAAGAACATGCCATTATAACTGCAAGTATAAATACTATAAAGCTATGACACAACAGGGTTCCTAACCGCCTATGTGACATGCACTTTGAGGACAACGTTCTACGCAGGGGCTGTAGGATCAGCAAAGTAAATAAAGAGTGGCAGTAGGTAGCGCTCATCCGAGTCACTATCGGCTATGGGCAGTAAGTAGCGCTCATCAGAGTCGCTATCGGCCCCGGGGCAGAAGGTAGCACTCATAAGAGTCACTATCGGCCCACAAATGTACAAGAAGTAAATATAGCCCCTACGCTAGTAGCTGTCCCCTCCCCCTAATGATACTATACGTGCGACGTAACCACGACGCACCAACACGTGTCGCTTCCACAACACGGGTTGCACCTGATAACTGTCAAGTCTTCTAACGTGCATCTATTGATAGTTATTCCTACACATGCGTATGGGGGATCAGCCAACACGCAAGTGACCTCTAAATGATACTCACAACTCTCACACACAACTCGTGTATCATCGTGACAAGTTATGAGAAATACTAAACTTGATGGTAGTCCCTTAACTCTAGGTTCACATGCAAGAAGAGAATAAATATCTAAAAATACAAGTACAGAAAATATAACGACTGAATATTAAATACAACTAAATATAAGCAGTTAAAGGTGGCAAGGTATCTTGCCTGAGGTTATGTGCAAAAGCAAAGATCCAGTAGCTCGAACCGACAAATAAACGGAGCCAGAGATAGGCAAATCCTGCAGATGACTCCGGATACTGCAACAAACATCACGAACGAGTTTCGAATAAAAGATATACCTAGGAAATGCCTGTCAAAAAGTCAAATTCTGGAACAGGGGCAAAATTATAATTTTGGATCAAAACGATGTCCGCCGTTGGACCCGCTTTGCACCGAAAAGTATGCCAGAACCTATGATCTCTAAAGTCGTCAAACTACATGTCTACGGATTTGTTTTTTCGAGATGAACTTAACGGTATGTCCAATTTTAGATTCTGAGGAGTCGGGCACAAGATGGTCCGTTGGCCAGAACTGTGGGACCCGCTTTGTACCGAAAAGCGTGCCAGGGTCTACGTTCTCCAAACCTAGCAAATTTTATATGAAAACATGCTAGAACGATGCCACGAGTCTAGTAGTGGTGCCGGAATTGAAATTTGGAGTCCCAGTTTCAAAAACAGAATTTTACAAGTTTGGAATTACGAATTTGGACGGCCAACTTTGGCGTCAAATTCAACCAGTCTAACGTGCCCAAAATAAAACGAAACTTGAAGGCGGTAGAAAGGGGGTCATACCAGCTGTGCACCGGAACTGACAGAGCGCAAAACGGAGCTACGACGGCGGAGATACGAGTCGACGAAGTTGGCGCTGCGAAACTGTCCAAAATTAGTACCAATTAAACGGTCAACTTGGTGGCCGATTTTGATCTATCAAACGATCGAATCAACGGATGAAACTTGACAGAGGTGAAGGGCTACATACCGAGATTGAGACAGAAGAAACGGTTCGACGATCCAACGGTCTAATTATCCGAAAAACATGCACGAAGTTGCTGCAATGAAACGCGAATCTGACTTCGTTTCCGTGCGCGCGTCGACGGGATCTCGTGCGAAACGCACGAATCGACTATTTGGCACGTCGGGGAGGAAGGTGACGTACCGGAGGAGGTCACCTGGGAGTCGTGCACACATGGGGGGTCGTCGGCGGCGGCGGCAGGCGGTGCGGCGACGGCCCCCGCGCTGGCTGCTGCTGGTGCATCGCAGCCTTGTGCGCTGCTGCTGCTGCTGCGGCCTGCTGTGGCCGCCTGTGGCACGGTGGCGCACGCAGCCCAGTAGTGGCAGCGACGGCCGACGGTGGCCCGGTGGGGCTGCTGAGCGGTGGTGGTGGAGCTATGGTGGTGGTGATGTTGATGATGGTGATGTTGAGGATGATGAGGATGGTGATGGATAGATGATGGTGGTGAAGATGATGATGATGATGGAGAAGGAGATGAGGAGGAGAAGGAGGAGGCTCGGCCAGCATGGGGAGGGCTGTGCTCGACCATGGGAAGGAGGTGGTCGGCTAGAGGAAGGATGGGTGAGGGAGAGAGAAATAGGGTTTGATTAATAAGTTATTTATATATATATATATATATTGCTCTCTCTCTCTAACTATATACACACATATATATATAAAATGATATGCATATATTTATAATAGGATACAACTTAAATAGCTATACATATATACATATATGAGAATGTTTATGTAATATTTATGAATAAAATACATTAATGCACACATATATTTTAAGGATACAAATGTATGTTATTTCAATAATATATACGAGATAGGAATATTAGCAATATTGGCAATAAAAGAAGGGGAAAATAGTGTGGGGGTAATCATGAGGGGCAACATGAGGATTGGACTGGGTTTAGCTGAGCTGGGTTGGGTCAAACGGACATGGTGTCATAAAAAAAAAGGTATTTATGATCATGGATAAATAAGTAGCATGTTGAGGCTCAAATAAATGGTACACAAATGTCGAACGGGTAGTAGGCTTCATGTGGACCATGCCCATATTTTGGGTCGACAGGTTTGGGTCGATGCCGGGTCCCAAAATTAAATTGGAAGTCAAGTCATAATTTACGGGGAATAATTAATTGGCCTAAATTGACCCGAAAGTTGTGTGAAGCAAACGAAGCACAAGATGATGTGTCTGAGTGGGACACGAAGGTCATGGGTGTAGGACATCTCGAGTAAATCATGCATGAGGAGTTGGTATCGAGAAAACAACTAGTCTTGTGCTCCCAATTTAAAAGTCATGGCAACGTGCATTTGATGATCAAAAATAAAAGTGGGAAAATTAATTAATGATCAAAATGGTCTAAATTGACCCGAAGTTGTGCGAAGCAAAAAGAGTATAAGGGAATAAGTTTGAGTAGGACATTATATACCAAAATGAAGGTAATCTTGTCCACTACAAAACCCAAGAAGGAAGTTTCTAGAGATGGACATCTCTGACGCTCCAAAAATCAAAGGCACGGAAAGGTACATTTAAAGAGAAAATAATCATAATCAAATATTTATTGAAAAATAATCATTTTTTAAAAATTGAAAAGTAAACCCTAAATTTAGGGGGTTTACATCCTACCCAACTTACAAAAATTTCGTCCTCGAAATTTAGGAATAGATAGGGTTGAGAAGATAGGGGAGATAAGATCAAATTATTGAACGAGGCAAATAATGGCGTTCAACACAAGCATGCAATTCGTACGTCATATTCTCGTTATCTACGAAAAATACCTCACGGCTTCAAAACTGCATGAGGATTGCTAATTAACACAAGGAAATAAGAAAGAATTAAGGATTAAAGTATAATCATGATACGACATAGAATAAGGAGACAAGGGGGCGACTAGATTAAGGACAGTCAATTTAGAGAATATAATCATCTAGGTTTAGGTTTGAATCCTTCTCAAGTTCAAAGAAGGTCGCAAAAATCATTCTAGGGTCGAGGGAAAAAGAACGAGCAACTCGAGACGGGATATAGTCACATTGGTTGGTCAGTGACTAACTCTCTTCGTGTATATACAAATATCACGGTCATAGGAGAATATTTTGGCTTACCTATCAAGTACAAGCCTTGTCTAGAATAGGTAAAAGACGAAACCAGCAATAGTTCAAGGAATATGTTTCGAATACCAATATGGGTTTCAACGACGATTGAATACTTCAAGTAGAATTGTTAAGGCAGTCGCGGATGAGACTCTAGGGCAAGTTTAACTATGTCTCCATCCACATAGTATGATATATGAAAAGCGAACCAAAGTGCAATAGGTTGCTCAGACCATCATGCACCGGTTCTGATTAGACAATATGTTAGTGGGGGCGACCCACTAAAACTTGTCATGATCAAGCTTGATAAGAAATAAGCTTGCAAAATTTTATGCTAAGTAGCATTATAAGATAGTCAAAGTATAAGTAAGGGACCATGATAAGGGAATTAAATAGTCCAAGGTTCTTTAAGAGTCAAGTCCTGCTCGAAGTTTGGACCTAAGCAGTTGTTCAAGTTTTCTTCATTTATGGCTTGGTTGCCTAGAAAAGTTAAGGTCCTCTAATTTTCTAGCCTAAGTGAACTCATCAATATGATTCATAAGGACAAGGAAATTGCTAGGCCGCAAAGTATTCTACCCAACTTACAAGAGTTAAACTAGTAGTGTGATGGGACCATGGGGGTCAAGCAACCAAGGTAAGCACAAAGTTAGGCATTTAATGAATGAAGTAGGACACAATCACCTATCAGGTTGAAAGAAATGAGTCAACGTTGGACCTCTAATTCGAGTCCGAAAGTAACTAGTGTCATGGTAGAGGTTATAGCTTAGCCATTTGACTGGAAAGTCATATCAAGAAAATAGAGTACAAGGAGACGTGTTTTAGTGGGACATAATATATCTACATTGAGGTGTGCTTGTCTAAGTCTAACATATGAAGTTTGTTGGAAGGAAAAGTCTAGTGTTGTGCTCCAAATATTCAAGTCACGGTAAGGGATGCCAAAATATCTAAAATAGAAAGTGGGAGTTCATGAGTTGAATATTAATGCTCAAAAATAAAGGAGATCAAGTTAAAGCATACAATAAAATTAATTAAAAATCCAGCAAAATAATTTAGGATCACAGTTCTAAAGAGAAGATAGCCTCTTAAATGAATACAGTCAATGAACAATTAAATTATTATTCAAATTGCAACTGGGTCAGAAGGTTACCATAAAAGATCGAGATTCGAGGGAAAATCGAGTAAGTAAATATTGAGATACAATATAGTTTGGTAGATGACTAGCAACGCTTGTGTATATACTACTATCATGGTCATGAGTGACATGACATTTAGTATGGAATACTTTCAATTTATTAGGGCTATCTTGGTGGCCTAATATTAAAATTGAAAACTCAAGTTTCCTCCAAAAGTTCCTTAATAAATTTCTCTAAAATGAACTACCCAAATTTCGTATTCACTCCAAGCCGTCAAATTTAATCATGACCAAATCAAATCCCTTTCCAAGTAAACTTTTATCACGTTACTACTAACCTTTCCAAAATTTAACATTTCCACTCCAACTTTTAAACTCAAGAAAATCATGAATCAAAAATTTTATATCACTTCATAACTTTAAAACTCCAAAAATTTCTCCAATAACCCTCAAGATAAACTTTTAACATATCACAAATAATCTAAAATTTACAGTTCAATATTTTAACGCACTCATCACATAACTTCTATTTCTAAGTCATTCAAACAAAATCACAACTTTTTAAATGGTAAATTCCTTTAATCAATCAAAATAACTTTTCACCACATCTTTAGTAACTTTTCCCAAAGATTGTAATATTAGCAATCTAACTTTAAACTCAATATTCAAATGATCTTATCAGTCAACAAATCAATTTTTTTTCCAAAATTTCCAATCAATCTCGAATAAACCTTTATTGTGTCACAAATCAAATCTATATATTTTTTTTCTTTTTCTATCATTAATCTAAATCTTAAACTCAAAATTTAAATAAGAGTTATCAATAGTAATTCATACAAGAGTTTAAAGTAGATCCTCAATTTGATTATATATCCTTCAAATATTTTTAACCAAAATTCTTAATAACCTTACTCCAAACTTAAAATTCAAAATTTTACGAACTTATTAATTGGAACCATACAACCCAATTTAAAACCAAGCCTTATCAACCGCCCTCATAATTTTACAGTAGCATTTAAATTTCAAAAATTCTTTTCAACTAACTTTATATCTCTTCAAGGATGTATAGCTATAATTCACTGAATCATAAGTATTTTTCAAAGACCTTCAAAAATCAAAACTCAAAAATCAATTCAATTTCCTTTCTCAATTGTATATAGATTTCACTATCGTTTTGTAGATAAAAATTAAGTTCTAAAATCCTTCGAAGTTATTAATGTTGCTACTACCCAACTTGGAATTAAATAATCCTTAAGTTCATACTTCTAGAAAAATATGGTTCCTTTTATCCTCATATCTTTATAACTCAAAGAGGATCTCAATGCATACTAGTTGTCAATGTAATCCTTCTATCCATGGGATTGACCTATGAGCATATACTAGTGTAGTCATCTTCCTATCAAGTGTGGAAATAAGGATTACGGTAGAAAGAGCTCAAGCGAGATGTAGATCAATGAAGTTGAACAAGTGATTCGAAAAATTTAGTCAAGGAAGAGGGTCAAGCAGGTGGATGAGATCCTATACTCTAATCCTATATTGCAGGCCCATTTGGTACAGTCATGTAACCGAAACGGCAAACTTGACCTACATGGGCCACCACAAAAATATGTAATGCCCCAGTCCCGAAATCATATAGGACTAAGTACGCAAACATGCCAGCTGTAGATATACGAAAAATACTCCAATGTATGAAATCCTCGTATAAATACATAAGCTGTAAAATATAGAGAACCAAGACATGCTAAGTCTCATCCACAAATATAAAAAAATAAAAAGAGAATCAACTTGAATAGTTATGGTACAATCGTTGGGCAGAGACAAAGTCCACTACCAACTATCTCAATGAAATAAATGTACAAGAAAGAGATCGACAAAATGATAAAACGAACCAAGAGCAATCATCTTCGAGAAATAGAGAAGATCACGGCCTTGGCTAGAACACCTGCAGAAAATTATGAAAGCACACACCTAGAGAGATCACCAGGTCCTCAGAGGGACGTAACAAGATACAAGAAGAACATGCCATTATAACTGCAAGTATAAATACTATAAAGCTACGACACAACAGGGTTCCTAACCGTCTATGTGATATGCACTTTGAGGACAACGTTCTATGCAGGGGCTATAGGATCAGCAGAGTAAATAAAGAGTGGCAGTAGGTAGCGCTCATCCGAGTTACTATCGGCCATGGGCAGTAAGTAGCGCTCATCAGAGTCGCTATCGGCCCCGGGGCAGAAGGTAGCGCTCATAAGAATCACTATCGTCCCACAAATATGCAAAAAGTAAATGTAGCCCCCACGCTAGTAGCTGTCCCCTCCCCCCAATGATACTATACGTACGACGTAACCACGACGTACCAACACGTGTCGCTTCCACAACACGGGTTGCACCTGATAACTGTCAAGTCTTCTAACATGCATCTATTGACAGTTATTCCTATGCATGCGCACGGGGGATCAGCCAACACGCAAGTGACCTCTAAATGATACTCACAACTCTCACACACAACTCGTGTATCATCATGACAAGTTAATGAGACACACTAAACTTGATGGTAGTCCCTTAACTCTAGGTTCACATGCAAGAAGAGAATAAATATCTGAAAATACAAGTACAGAAAATATAACGACTGAATATTAAATACAACTAAATATAAGCAGTTAAAGGTGGCAAGGTATTTTGCCTGAGGTTATGTGCAAAAGCAAAGATCCAGTAGCTCGAACCGACAAATAAACGGAGCCAGAGAAAGCCAAATCCCGCAGATGACTCCGGATGCTGCAACAAACATCACAAACGAGTTTGGAATAAAAGATATACCTAGAAAGTGCCTGTCCAAAAGTTAAATTTTGGAACAGGGGCAAAATCATAATTTCGGGTCAAAACGATGTCCGTCGTTGGACTCGCTTTGTACCGAAAAGCGTGCCAGAACCTACGGTCTCTAAAGTCGTCAAACTATATGTCTATGGATTTGTTTTTTCGAGACAGACTCAATGGTATGTCCAATTTTAGATTCTGAGGAGTCGGGAACAAGATGGTCCGATGCCCAGAACTGTGGGACCCGCTTTGCACCGAAAAGCATGCCAGGGTCCACGTTCTCCAAACCTAGCTAATTTTATATGAAAATATGCTAGAACGATGCCACGAGTCTAGTGGTGGTGTCAGAATTGAAATCCAGAGTCCCGGTTTCAAAAACGGAATTTTACAAATTTGGAATTACGAATTTGGACGGCCAACTTTGGCGTCAAATTCAACCAGTCTAACGTATCCAAAATAAAACGAAACTTGAAGGCGGTAGAAAGGGGGTCAGACCAGTTGTGCACCAGAACTGACAGTGCGCAAAACTGAGCTGCGACGACGAAGATACGAGTCGACGAAGTTGGCGCTACGAAATTGTCCAAAATTAGTACCAATTAAACGGTCAACTTGGTGGCCAGTTTTGATCTATCAAATGATCGAATCAACGGATGAAACTTGACAGAGGTGAAGGGCTACATAGCGAGATTGAGACCAAAGAAACGGTTCGACGATCCAACGGTCGGATTGTCCAAAAAATACGTACAAAGTTGCTGCGATGAAACGCGAATCTGACTTCGTTTCCGCGCGCGCGTCGACGGGATCTCGTGCGAAACGCACGAATCGACTATTTGGCACGTTGGGGAGGAAGGTGATGCGTCGGAGGAGGTCGCCCGGGGGTCGCGCACACATGGGGGAGTCGCCGACGCCGGCGGCCGGCGGTGCTGCGGCGGCCTGCGCGCTGGCTGCTGCTGTGCCGCGTGCTGCTGCTGCTGTGGCCTGCTGTGGCCGCCTACGGCGCGGTGGCGCGCGCAGCCCAGTGGTGGTAGCGGCGGCCGACGGTGGCCCGACGGGGCTGCTGAGCGGTGGTGGTAGTGGAACTATGGTGGTGGTGATGTTGATGATGGTGATGTTGAGGATGATGAGGATGGTGATGGATAGATGATGGTGATGAAGATGATGATGATGATGGATAAGTAGAGGAGGAGAATGAGGAGAAGGAGGAGGCTCGGCCAGCATGGGAAGGGCTGTACTCGACCATGGGAAGGAGGTGGTCGGCTAGAGGAAGGATGGGTGAGGGAGAGAGAAATAGGGTTTGATTAATAAGTTATATATATATATATATATATATATATATATATATATATATATATATATATATATATATATATATATATATATATATATATATATATTACTCTCTCTCTCTCTCTAACTATATATATATATGTGTGTGTGTGTGTGTACACACATACACACACACACACACATATATATATAGTTAGAGAGAGAGAGAGTAATATATATATATATATATATATATATATATATATATATATATATATATATATATATATATATATATATATATATATATATTACTCTCTCTAAAAATATATATATATATATATATATATATATATATATATATATATATATATATATATATATATATATATATATATATATATATTATATATATTTATATATATATATATATATATATATATATATATATATATATATATAAAACAAATATATATATATATATATATATATATATATATATATATATATATATATATATATATATATATATATTATATTTTATATAATATATATATATTTTATAATAGGATACAACTTAAATAGCTATACATATATGAGAATGTTTATGTAATATATGAATAAAATACATTAATGCACACATATATTTTAAGGATAAAAATGTATGTTATTTCAATAATATATACGAGATAGGAATATTAGCAATATTGGCAATAAAAGAAGGGGAAAATAGTGTGGGGGTAATCATGAGGGGCAGCATGAGGATTGGACTGGGTTTAGCTGAGCTGGGTTGGGTCAAACGGACATGGTGTAATAAATAAATAAATACAAAGGTATTTATGATCATGGATAAATAAGTAGCATGTGGAGGCTCAAATAAATTGTACACAAGTGTCGAGCGGGTAGTAGGCTTCATGTGGACCATGCCCATATTTTGGGTCGACAGGTTTGGGTTGATGTCGGGTCCCGAAATTAAATTGGAAGTCAAGTCATAATTTACGGGGAATAATTAATTGGCCTAAATTGACCCAAAAGTTGTGTGAAGCAAACGAAGCACAAGATGATGTGTCTGAGTGGGACACGAAGGTCATGGGTGTAGGGCCTCTCGAGTAGATCATGCATGAGGAGTTGGTTTCGAGAAAATGACTAGTCTTGTGCTCCCAATTTAAAAGTCACGGTAACGTGCATTTGATGATCAAAAATAAAAGTGAGAATATTAATTAATGATCAAAATGGTCTAAATTGACCCGAAGTTGCGTGAAACAAAAAGAGTACAAGGGAACAAGTTTGAGTGGGACATTATATACCAAAATGAAGGTAATCTTGCCCACTACAAAACCCAAGAAGGGAGTTTCTAGAGATGGACATCTCTGACGCTCCAAAAATCAAAGGCACGAAAATGTACATTTAAAGAGAAAATAATCATAATCAAATATTTATTGAAAAATAATCATTTTTTAAAAATTGAAAAGTAAACCCTAAATTCAGGAGGTTTACAAAGGTCATCGAAGTCTGAGCACGAGCATCCAAGGATGGAGATCTAGGTCACAATTAAATTTAATTCAATTGAGTACGACCCAGGATATTTATATGATAAGGAAATGTGACCAAAGTCGATTGGTCGTGATCAAGGAAGTTAGGATTCAATGATATTGAAAACTTTTAATGGATACTTCAAAGATATGGAATAAGTCAATTTCCTCCTTTTGATAGGGAAAATAAAAGACAAGGATTCATAGGGAAGTCAAGTTAATCATCTCTCTCTGATACCCTCAAGCTTATCTAATCATCATTTGTCAATCATATCTTTATCTCATAAGTCCAAATATGAAAATCAACCTTTATATGACTACCACCAATAATTTATACCCTTTCGTTTTGAAGATTGGACCTTGTCGTGATCATCATAGGCTCAATTCTTAAATTCCAAAACATTACTCATGAAGCATACCATTTCATTTATTAGCACCCAATACTAATCACTTAATCATCTTTTAAATCCAAATTCTTCCACCTTGTCTTAAATTAGATCCGAAACCTCTAAATCAAGTTTTATGAAATCCTTGAACTTGTTCAAATTCCTCTCCTCGTGTTATTCGATCTGAAACTACTAGGCCTTATAAAACTTTTTCTCCATTAAAATCAACCTTCATATTTCCTTCAACGTACACCCTCAAATATTATTCTCCTTAAAATTTAAAATTTTCCTCTTCTATAACTCAAAATCCTTGTGTTCTTTCTGTTCTTAGCCTTTTTCTTGTAATATCTTATTCAATTTCGTATTGCCATCGAATACAGTTAAAATCTCTTCTCCATTACTAAGTCCCTAAATTTAACATCATAGCCTTAAGGTAAAAGTCTCAAGAATTAATAACCAAAATTTATCCAAGTCCTCAAACTAAGTTGACCTCGAATATCCTCGTCAGTTAGAAAATACATCTATGAAATTTTTTTCTTCCAAAATAATTCTCTGTGTGATTGTTCCTCAATTGATAGTATAAATCTTTTGATTTCATTCTCACCTTTTACCACATCTCTATCTCAAAATTCTATATCAAGGTCCATCATATTACATTCCTACCAAGATAGTCATGAGATAACAAATTACATCCTTTTCGAGCTAGATGATTTACGTCACTTTTTGACCTTTCCAAGGTAAAAAGGTATGAAGATTCAAAGGTTTTCAAAATATAGAGGACAGAATTTGATACGAGATAGGTGATTGATGTAATTGGGACAGAGTTAACTAAGATAAGGAAAAATGGGAATACAAGAAATAATAGCAAGAAAGAAATAATAATAAAACCTGTTCTTGCTCATCTATTCAAAGGAATGAACGTATTTTGAGATATAATCTGATAACCATACACGTCTTCCTGAAATCATCTTGCTAGAATTTTGCCACGCCAGTAAGCATAGCTGCAATAAATAATAGAGTCCGTAACTAAGGTATACACCCTATAATCATGTTATTTAGAATTCCTACCTCGCCAACTGGTATGGCTGCAAGAAAATCTTGATTCCATAACTAGGATAAGTATATCAAAATTAGGCTCTATGTCCTTGTCATGCTAACCAGTATGACTTCGATAAATCCTAACTCCACAATTAAAGTAGACATTTACCTTTCTCACTGTCCTTATCAAATATGTTATCAGATTATACCCTAAATTCCAAAATAAAACAAAGATAAATATATATATATAAATATTTAAATACAAACTCAAAGTCAACAACTAACATCAAGATTCAAAATTCAACAATGAATCCATCAAAATCGAATTCAATAACAAGGAATAATGGGTGAATCCAATCAGGGGCAAAGATTTTAAATCGAAGTTAAGATAAGATTATCAAGGATCGTCCCAGGAATCTCTTAAGGAATCCTACAGTGATTGAGTATCCTCTCGTTCTAACACTTTACTTCCTATACTCTTTAGCAGGCTCATAATAGTACAACTAAGTCGCTGTACTACCACGAAATCGCACTAATGCGAATCTGGACCTGTACGGACCGGAGCGATGAGATCGTGTCTCCATAACCATCCTGAAGACAGATCAAAACAAGAACCAATAACTGAGAATGAAGAAAAAAATCAAAGGAGGACAGTTTGTTTTCAAAAAAAAATAATTAACAGCAAGAATTAGATAATAGTTTTCCTAATGTGATTGAGTACCTTAACTTATCTCCTATATCCTACTGTCGGCTGTAGTGATTCTCTAGTTCGAGTACCATTACGGAATCGTACTAGTTGCAACTGTGGACCTGCATGGACCACCACTAAAACGTGTCACGACCCGCACCCAGTGTAAGGGCACGAGACGTGGGTACGTCCAGCCTACGCTGCAGTGTCGGCGGTAGAACGCTGTCCTAGGTCCAACATCTAAACACAATCTAGAAAAATGCTCCAACTAGAGAATGATATATATATGGTACAACTCAATCACAATAACTAAGATAGAATGGAAGAAAGATAATCACAACAGAGAGTCATAATATGAATATAAATTCCGGTGTAAACCACACCATAATAAATCTCAATACAATCATAAAGTATTATAACTAAATAGTAATATCAGTCTAATCTAACTCATGGCAAGTCCTCAGCGACTACTGGATCCAGCTGAGGGTCCAGGTCACCTGTGTCAACTAGGCCTGCTCCATAGTAAGTGTCACAGCAATCCTCATCATCTGTAATATTGTCAACGGTCCAGTCAGGACAGGAACGAATACATATCTCTCACACAGTTCATAACATAAAAGAAAATATGAAACAAGCTATAGAATAATATACATGAACTGCTGATAAAGAAATAGTAGAGAGACTGTAAAAAAGAAGAACATGATATAGTAGAAATAGATATACATGATATAGATAAGAAAACTGAGCTAACTACGTGATTCAGAGCACATGTTTGGTTATATAAACATGCTTAGGTTATACATGACTTAAATCTAGTTTGGAGTTATACATAAAATGGTGTACATCACATAACTAAATAAATACTCTCCTACCCCAATCAGTACACAAGGATCTGTTCAGGTTATGTTATTGCACATGAAAGTAGTGCGTCACATGGATAGCTAGTCCACATGCACACTGGGTTATACATGAAGGCTCACATGATCATGAGTGTACATTAATGTCACATGAGTATACATGAATAAGTACGAATACAATGAGTAGACGATGCACATGATAAAGTACACGAGCATAATATACCCGATGTATCCAAGGGGATAACATCGCATGAAAAGATCCATATAGTACTAATCCGTGATTTATCGTGACAGTAACAAGTAAACTAGTCTATAACAAGTAAATACGTCCAAACAAGAATGAAACGGTCAGAGAATGTACTCGTCTGACAATCCGAGCTACTGATGAGGATGTGTAACTGATCTGGAGTGAGGTAAACCTATTTAAAGCAACCACAAGTCACAACAAGGTCTAACATATCATAAGGAATGCCTACAATGCAATTCTACATAATTCTAGCTCCTTCTAGGTCAAAGTCAACCCTTGGTCAACTTTGGTCAAACCTGGTCAACTGAAGGTCAACTAGTCAGTTTACTAATTTTTAGGTCACACACAAGTTTTCAAGTCATTTGGAGTTCGTTTGAGTCGATTTGGAGCAAGTTTGACCTAAGGTTGACTTTTGTCAACTTGGTCAAGTTGTCGGTCAACTCGACTAAACTAGGCTCATAGGATCGATCCTAATCTGTCCCCATACCCTATGGTTACATTCATAAGCAATCCACACCCATATAGATATATTCACATTCATTGAGGCAATATATATATATATATATATATATATATATATATATATATATATATATATATATATATATATATATATATATATATATATATATATATATATATATATATATACATACACATATAATTAAAAAAACATACACATATAATTATATAATATGAGACTCAATGAAAATGTGATAAAGGACTGCTGTGCAAAGACTCAAATCTGAGATTAAAAACCAAGTTCTCAACTATGGGATATATCACATATATAAATACATATACATATATATCTATTTAAAGGGAAACTATATATATATATATATATATATATATATATATATATATATATATATATATATATATATATATATATATATATATATATATATATATATATATATATATATATATATAGGTAAAAGGAAAAATAATTTCGAAGAGGGAAAGGAATGTGAAAACTGCGAATAAGTTTAACTCTTATAAAACTCATCAACACATATTTATATGCATATAGTTTATACGTTGAAATAAATATATATTCATATATATATATATATATATATATATATATATATATATATATATATATATATATATACAGCTTTTGCTTTATGTATAATATATATATATATATATATATATATATATATATATATATATATATATATATATTTTATATATATATATATATATATATATATATATATATATATATATATATATATATATATATATATATATATATATTATACATAAAGCAAAGCTGTATATATATATATATATATATATATATATATATATATATATATATATATATATATATATATACACAAATGGTAGAATATTAGGAAATAAAAACCAACGATAAATTTCCACATGTCCAGAATACCATATTGTTGATATAAACTCAGAAATTATCAGTTAAAACTCAAGAAATCGAAATATCACAAATTCGATCAAAATATTGAATTTGAAGGAAAAATTCGAAATCCACGTTAAGACCCAAAACGTAAAATACTCCAAACAAACTCACGAAACATGGCAAATACGTTGGTCTCGACACGTGGGACATGCTCGGGTACTCCCGTGGTCAAAACCGTGTCCGTGTCCGTGTCGTGTCCACAGAATGCGTATCGAAAAACCGATTTCGCGTGTCGAAAGGGTATTCTCGCTCGATTGCGCGTCATACGCACAACGAGAAGCCTCGTGCTCGTGCAGACGGCTAGGTAGGGTCACGGGGTAGGTCTAAGACACGTCGACATGACACAAAGTTGCAGCGACACGACATAGCGGCTCGGGCAACAGCGTGCGGCTTGCGCGCGCGCGCGTGCGTGCGTGCTCGTGCATGCGGGTCGCCGCACGTGGCTCGCGCGTCGGGCCACGCCACGACTCGGGATCGAGTCCCTGGGTAGTCTAGGTATAGGGCTACGTGTTCCAACTCCTGGTACAGGTCCTCGATGCGTCGTGTTCGCATACGAAGGCCGTGTCAGCGGCAAATTTCAGCCTGAATGCACAGTTCAGCCGACCAGTGCACGCGAGATTTCTCTGCGCTCGCTCGACGAAACATCGTGAAATGGTACGGGCATGTGGACAGAGGTTGCCCCTATGTGCTTATAAAATTCACGTGAGACGGAGCTTTATGCATCGAGTTATGACGCACAGACATCAGGGCTTGCATGGGACAATGCACGGGATCTCGTGCACGCGTGTCCGTGTCCGTTCGGATGCCGAAATCGTGTCGGTTTCCGATCCGTCTTCACAAAAGTTGTTACAAATCATATAAGGAAGGATTTCCTGAAAACAGAATCGAAAATTAACACTTTTAAATTCTAAGTGGCATTTTGCCGAACACGTGCAACGTGAGACCGATACGTGTCCGATACCGCTATCAAACGAAACCAAAATCCTACGAAACTTCACACACAGATCAAGGGTGCCTATATGGATGCAATAATGAAGAAAATTTAGGAGAAACAAAGGTAGATCGAGATTTACCTATTGAGGGTCTGAATCTCAATAAAAAGAATTCCCCGAGCGCTTTGTCGGCCGATTTCTCTCGTGAAAATGCCTCCTCCTCCTAGCTATCATTACTCCAGTAAGTCTTCCTCTTCCCAAAGACCGCAATGGAATTCGTTTGAGGTGAAATGGACTCCGGATGAGAAATCTAGGGTTTTTGGAGTATGGAGGCTAGGGTTTGCTTTTTGGAGGCTATGGAATTTTTACAAAATGAAAGAGGGGCTGCTATGGCCGACCAGGGGTAGGGGTGTTAGGGTTAGCGTTTGCACATGGACCTAGGCTCCCTAAGTTGCTAATAAAGCCCAAGTCAAAAAGGCTTTAAAAGGCTAACTAAAAAATGACTTAAAATTCATTTAAATCATTTAAAATAACTAATTAATTCTAAATTAAATTCTAAATGATGAAAACTAATTCTAATTATGACATTAGTTTTCTAGTCATGGTTGGCTAAGTTAAACCCATCTTGGTCCTACCAAAACACCAATCCAAACCACACAACAATCAATTTAATTAATAAATTAATAAAATTCAAAGTAATGCACAATTACTAAAATACCCTTAGCCTAAAAGGTAATTAGCCAATCTAGTCATATGGTCGAGTCTTCTTGGTCATAGTTAGTCTCTAAGTCAAGCAGTCTCTAGGGTTAAGCTAGCAAAGACCAAAATCATAATTCACCCATCTAAATAATATAAAATAAATAAAAAAAAATCACCAAAAATCATAATATAATTTAAATATTATTATTAAATGATAAAAAATATAAAAGTTCAAAATTACCCTCATTTCAGAAAAGTGGTGGTTACAGGAGTAGAAGTGGTTATGTGATTCCATATTGTACTTATGTATATGTCGATTATACCCTCATGCATAATGAAGTTACCGTAGAATACACATGTACAACCTAAACCAATCACATAACTGTTTTGTGCTCTGAATCACTTATATATGTACAATTTATAATTCCTCTATTATTTTCATATACTCAGTTCATTATCTGTTTTTCGTATATTCCTGTATTTCTATTACAGCATGTCCTGTATCTTATTCTATTGCTAGTACTATATTTCGTACCATGTAATGAAACTGCTTTCAGAGTTATTTACTTTGCTCCAATCCTGACTGGATATGTTGATAAAATTTTACAGAGAACTTCTGCACTACTTATTACGACATAGACTTAGACGACACTTGCGATCTGGATCATCAGGAGGATCCAGCTAGCCTAGAGGAGACACCAGTAGTTCCTAGATTAGACTGTTAGGACATTTATTTGGATTTGTCTCCAGTTGACTTCTGTTATGTTATTATTTCATACTCTGTGTGTGGTGTTAATAACACTTAAACTTATTTCTATTCTGGATTGTATTTCACTTTAACTTTTTATCTATTCCATATCGTGCTGTTATTCCTCTTTAGTTATTTTGTGATTGAGTTGTATCTTTTTAAGATTGTCCTCCGTATGGAGAGTATATTAGACAGGTACATTATATTGTTAAGTTGTTATTGAAACCTAGGACATCGTTCTACTGCCGACCCTGTGGCATAGGCTGGACGCATCAACGTTCTCATAACCTTTCACCGGGTGCGGGTCGTGACACGTACACCCCTACTTCGATGGCAAATAAAGCATATTCAACATGTTAAATAACCTTAGATATTAAACCCCCACATTTGTAGTTTCACAGTTCATCTTTCTTGACACTGGACAATGTCTAGTTTTATTGCATGTTATACACTCAACTAGAAGGATAACGATACAAGTATTAATTTTCATAAGCTACAAGCACTAGACATCTCATACTTTAATACAGCTATTAAGGACATCTTGAGGTTACAACCATTCTAGGATGGAACTTCAAACATATAATCGTTTAAAAGTGTCGAAAACCTTACTTTAAGTTCCTGAATGTGTACAATATTATCTTTATTAACATAATTCTGTCACGACCCTGTTTGCCATTAAAACTCTTTGGGATTGATGTTTTTAATTACAAACAGAACAGATTACAATGTAGGACTTAGACGTAGTTCTAGGAGTACACTTTTGTTTTTATCTAGGTACGGTATCGATGGAGCGAGTGGTAATACATTGACTCCGTTGACGATCTGACGACGATCTCGAACTCTCTGAAGGTCTGGGTTGCTCTGGATGCCGGAGCGTTGCGAGGAGAAGTGGACGTTGAGTGTCTCTTCTGGCCTCTGTATGTGGATATAACAGTCTGTCTGTATATATCTCTTCCTGTCTGTGTGTGTCTTTTTTGGGTGAAAGAATGATCCTTCTATTTATAGATAGCAGGCTGGCTGCTAACGCGCGCATATGTCGGATGCGCCTGGATGTGGGGATACCACGTGGCTGATGCTGGCGGGGGTGCATGGATGATGCACCCCGAGTTCTAGTAGAATCTGCTCGAACTGCTTCGTCGGGCTGCGGAGGAGCTGACACGTGACAGTTACTGAGATTTGGTTGTTGCTGAGATCTTGGATGGTTAGCACCCATTCTTTGAATAGAACTGAGTCAAAAGACATGTGGCGTATGCTTGTGGCTCAAAGATCTCGGTTTTGGCGGAGAGTGATCTGTCGGGGTGCGCCTAGGATCGGGCGCTTGGAGGCGACTTAGTCCTATAAGTTTTAGGCATCATAGACAAGTCTGGGCGTATGGCTTTTGAGGCGCATGCAGGGCTTTGCATCAAGGTGCGCCTAGGATCAGGTGCTGGGGAGGCGACTTGGTCTCATGATTTTTAGGAGTCATGAGTAAGTCCAGGCGCATGGCTTTTGAGGCGCATACAGAGCTTCGCATATGTTGCTTGAGATCAGAAGTGAGCTGAGGAGGCGTATGTCTACTAGGGTGCACACATTCTTCTGGGCGCATGGCCACGAGGCACATACAAGCAATCAATCGTCCACACAACAGTTGTTGCCGACCTAAGGTGTAATGATGGTGCTGACATCGGCAGCTCTTCGTTTTCTGTAAAGGGCTGCTGATTGGATGGCTCTTGGAATGCGTCGCTGCCTTTGTCATTCAGCATTAAATGATTGATAATAATAGTTTGAAAGGGGCATATTGGTGAATTTTTATCTGGGCGCATGGGTCTATGTCCCATTAGGCGCATCGTATGGTGCTGACGGCGCATCAGCCCGGTGTCACATCCTTTTTGGCCCGTCTGTTTGAGTTCTTTGAGGCGTTAATGGCCGTTTTAACTCGGTTGAATTCGAAGGGGCAGATTCATCACCATAAATGCAAGTTCATTACACTGACTTTGGAGAAGTTGCCACTTGCCGTATGGGTTTGATTTGCCCTGGCCTATAAGTAGCAGCGTAAAAAGAAGTTTTGTTTCTCTTTTCACTTTTCTTCTCTTCATGGAGACGAACTCGATCGGTCCCCTGCCTTGGCGAGTTGACGATGGACTCCTTTCGAAGATGAAGATGTGCCGAGTTTGGTTTTTTCCACCATCGGTCCTGTGAAAGTGCCTGTTGCATCCAAATATCGGGATCACCGTGTCCCGACATAAGCTGAAGCTCCCTGTTGCATCCAAAGATCGGGGCGGCCGTGCTCCGGTCTTTCGTTATGGTGGCAGAGCCACTGTAGCGCCCTGCTTTCGATAGGCGACGGACTTCATAATATGCTTGCTCCGAGTCGGATCTGTCGGGAACTTAGATGGCCATCCGACTCGATCGCTGAGCTTTGGTAAACGATAACACCTTGCGACATCGATCAAATCGATTTAGACAGATGTTACGAGAATCGATCCAACTAATGGAACGATATCTGTTGGAATAGGTCTTAGTTGCAGCGGGCTGCGTCTCGGCGAGTGAGCTCTATATAAGAGTCCCTTCGATGGGATCGGATCGTTGTATGGTTTTTTTGGAGCTTTTGCCGCTGGGTTTTAATGAAGTGCTTTCGCGTCGTTTTTTGAATACAATTTACGAATTTCGAAGCGAGGGAATAAAGAAGGAATCCTAACTAAGTGTTGGTGCCATTGTAGGAGCTCGCGTAACTAAAGCTAGAATGTTGCGAAGCGCTTCGACGGTCGGCACGATCAAGGAACTTGGTGGGTGATTCGGTCCCTTCTTTTCTACTCTGTCCTACAAATGAATTTTCTTTGCCTCGAATTCATTCAAATCGACGATGCCAATTTAAATGCTTGCCAATCCACTAAGGTCAAGAACTCGAGAAAATATGTATCGATTTAGAGTAATTTACTCTAAAAATATAAGTTTCGCACATAAACGAAAAAGTTTAAGGTTCTAGTAAAAAGATAGACTATTTTACGTGCTGCAAAATAATACGAAACGTCGATTGTGGGTTATGATGCCTCGAAAAATTTGGTGCCTACGGGACGCTAAATCGGGAGTACGGCTTTGGAAAAAATGAATCGTTGCATGAGTTGGAAGAAAATGATAATGCCGTTCAATACTGTCCGCGCTATACAAAACTGTTTGCATATATTAAACTGTTCACGCATTGGCATGGTCATGGACAGCTTGCACACAAGTTTGATTTTCCTCAAATTGCTTATCCGTGGCATCAGAATCGAATCGACCTAGGGGGAATGAATAATCGTGCTTCGGCACTGATGCATTGCGGGACCGTCAGTCAGACTTGCAACCTAGACTGAATGGGCCAAAATACCGTTGAGATAGTCCCATGTGGTGTGTAACACCAATGACCGTGCATATAAGATTGTAGCATGCTCACCTATTATCTTATGCAAGTAGTAAATATTATCTCTATTTTTATGCAGGGACGAGCACGGCTGTGGTAAGAATCATGATAAATCATTATATTTTACTGTATGCTTTACTTCTTCAAAGATGGCTATCGATATAAACTGAACTCATTTAGTTCTAAATAGAATGACAACTATAAGGCATGCCTACCTTAACAATCAGAGTTAGTTTAGACGAGTGGGTTCGTCTCGTCCACTTAGCAAGTGTGCTAATCCCCTCCCCCAATTCTTCAGGTACGGCGGGACCTCTAAACTGAAGCTGAAGTATGGAGAGACGTTTTGAAGCTCTTCCTATGCTGAAGTATTTTGAAGCCAATTCAATCGACGGCTTATGTATAAAGGAGCGAATGTATGAAATGGCAAGTGTTAGTTCAGGCAGCTTGTCGAGTGTATTTCTTTCTGTTTTCAATAAATATAACCGCAACGGCATCCAATATAATTACGACTTGTACTTCGTTGCAAGCTATGAATGAAAAGCAAATTTTTATCTTCCTATACTGCGTCTTATATTCTGATGTGATTTGTGAAGTTTCAACTTGGCGTATTAATATGAAAATCAACGTAACGTTTTTGTCTTGTACGAGTGCAATTCCAGACTCGTACGACATCACGCGATGACGATCGAATCGGCAAAATAACACCGGGGACGAACGGTTTGTCGACTCGGGGCGTAATAAATTGGTATCAGAGCGCAGTTATGTTTTCTCAAATTTTCGAAAGATGTTTTATTGTTGGAATGTCCGTTGTGATGGCTCGATTGAATGCTTGTCGACATGTTTCGTAAAATAAAAGTTCCATACAGGTAAGCCCGTAGATATTTTTGAAAAATACTAACGGGTTTACTTTATTTTGTCTGAATAACTAAGAAAAAGAACAATCCTGACACAATAACCCAAATCGTGGATAGTACGTCGAGCTCAAAGAGCACTGGCCCTAGCGAGATGACTATAGAGAAAATTCTACAGTTGATGAAACTGCAGCAGCAACAACTTTAGATGCAAATTAAGCCCAATTTGATGTGCAGCAGAAGCAGATGGACGACCTAGCGTAGATCGTAAGCAAGATGGCGGGCAATACCAAGGCAACGGTCTTGTTACCCGAGAAGAGGCAAGATGTTCAAGATGAAGACGAGGAAGAAGCTCAACCGCAAATGATAAATTCTTCTTCCTTGTTTAAAGCAAAGGAGTTCTGCAAGATGAATCCACGAAAATTTAATGGCCGAGCAGAGCCTGATGTGATAGTGGGGTGGCTTGCAGAGATTGAGGACTTGTTTAACCTGCTTAGCATTGAAGTGTCCCAGAGGGTAACATGTGCGACGTTACAGCTATAACTAAGGGCTTACGACTGGCAGGCAGCTAAGAAGTAGGAGATCTACGAAGCCGATACCGATACCACGATCTTCTGGAAAATGTTCAAGGAAGTATTCCTTGAGCAGTACGTTCCTCGCGCCGTCCATCGCAAAAAAGAAGACGAGTTTATGATGTTACGACAGGGAAATATGTCTGTCGACGATTATGACTCGAGCTTCTCGAAACTGGCAAAGTTTGCCGGCACCTTCCTGCCCAACAAGGAAGCATGGTGTGAACGCCAACAAGGCCTAAATGACAAACTGCGAAGGGACGTCATGAATCAAATGTGTCGAACCTATCATGAATCCTACGATGTCGCTCTCGATAGTGAGCGTGTCTTTTGCCGTATGTCGCATAGAGTTATGCCTGTCGTTCGTAACCACTTCAACAAAAGTCCTAACGACGTCGGGGGATCGGAAGTATCAAAACGTCCGAACACATTTGATAACCGGGGCCATGGCGGATAACACTACAACAGATGCAATAGGCGTGGGCACCAAGCCACCGATTGCGTCATGAGATCTTGCTACAAGTATGACGAGATAGGCCATATAGTTAAAATGAGAGTGTGATTTGGTACGACCAGTATTCGGTCAAATGGTCTAGTTGATAACCAAATATTTTTAAAACGGTCAAGATTAAAACGGTTGGGGACGACCAATCTATGGTCAGCTTGGATGAGTCATTACCCGCCTTTTAAGGAATGACCAAGGTTTTCGACGAAATCTAAACAGGATTTTAGTCGCATCTAAGAGGCAGTCATGATCAAGGCTAATTATGCAAGTCATCCAAGCAGGGTAAAAATAGGAAGTTGGCACGAGCATGATCATGATCATGATCATGATCAAAATAGTCATGACCGTAGCTGGAACGAAGGTATAACCTTAGCCATGATTTAGTTGAAATCATAGACACGGTTATAATTTAGTCTTAATAAAATGGTGTAAGACCGATCAAAATTGAAATCATCTGGGTACAAACAACTAGTTGAACAAAATTATTTAGGCACGATCATGGAATTAAATTCTAGGATGATAGTCGAATTGGCACGATAGAATCGATTAGTTTGGTCATGATCAAAAAGTATTTAAGGATGATCCAATCGAAATCGTTCTAACACGAACGGTTGTGTAGGCATGATCATAGAATCAAACCTAGGAAAGGATACGAATTAATTCGATCGAAATATAGTAAAAGGAGTCTAGTCATGATCGAAATTGTTCAAGGATGATCAAATCCAAAAATGCTTAAAATATTTATCTCAAATTATTTAGGCACGAGTTTAGAATCAAAATCTAGATAAGTTTAGGAATCCAGTCGAAATTTGTGAAACCCGTAATTTTTAGTTAATTATTTGATTTAGTTAATTAATTAATTCTAGAAATTTTGTCAAAAGTCGTATTTTTTTCTAATTAATTAAATATTGTGTTTATAATTTATTCTAGTTAATATTTAGTTAAACCTGTTAATTATGAAAATCATATTTTTAAAAAAAAAATTATTTTTCTGGATTTTGACTATTGGCCCTGACCCGTCTCATAAATCTTTTTTTAAAAAAAAATTAATAGACTTTTGGTCTGACCCGAATCCTTAGTCTATCCTGAGCCGTTTCCGAGTCCCGGACATGTTCCCGAATCCTAGTTCGAATCCAAGAAAAAAATTGGGTTTCGAAATTAGAAATATTTTAATATAATATTTATTAAGCATTTATAAGAAAAAGAAAGAAAAACATTTGTATTAAATAAAACCTTTCTTTAAATAACTCATTTAATCTCTCTCTCTTGTTCTCTTTCTGGAACACCCGATCTCTCCGTTCCCGAACAGTCACCACCCGCCGCGCCCATCGCCAGCGCCCGACCCCTTCGCCGGCCCCCGGCGCCCCCTCCTGCCGTCGGCCGTTATCCCGAGCCGCACGACAGCACCTCGCGCGCTGTTCTCCCCGATCCAGCCGACCCCGTGCGCGCGTCCAGCCCCGGCGCGTCTCCCGCAGCCCCGGCGCTCCACGGTCGCTACCCAGCGCTGACCCCGAGGCTGTCCGTTGTTCTAGACAGTGCTCTTCGCTGGATTTCAACCCCGATCTGTGGATTTGCGCGTCCCGAGTCCGAGGCAACCCTTCAGATTCTGTCTTTTTTTGGTAATCCCTGGTTAATTACAGTAGTTTGTCCCTCCCCGGTGTCGATGATGAATTGGTCCACGAGTTTCTTTTGGGAAATTCGATTTTTGGGGTAAACGTCGTTCCCGGGATTTTCGAGGAACGTCGGGAAGTTCTGTTAATTGGTTTTCCTTATTTTCGAAACTTTTCAGAAATAATTTTCTAAATATTTTAGTTTCGGATCCTTCCGATATTGTGCTGTGATGTTTTTGGGTTGGTTTCGGACTCCCGAAATTCGTTTCGGGTCGTTCCGAATTAATATTGAGAATGATTGTGGTTATTTATATATATATATTTTGGGATTCCCTGGTTTGAGATTTGCAGGAAAATATTGGCACACATTTTCCAGTTTTTGGGTTGACCAAAAATGGAGGAAATGCTGCCGGATTTTTCCGTAAATTTAATTATATTTTTAAAAATGATTTTAAAATGGATTTCAGAAATATATTAAATATTTTGAATTTTGGGCGACGACCGTATCGGTCAATGGGCCCCGGCTAAATGCAAACGAAACCGGCTTCGCCCGGACGTTGAGGCATTAGCCTAGTTGACAATTGGACCATATCTGAGACTCGTTATTATTTAATTTATTTTTATTGTTTATCTTATTCATATTTAAATTATAGGAAGTTTAGAACTAACGACCATTTTTGTCTTATTTCAATTTATGTAAATAAATTGTAAAGGGCATAAGCCCAGCTGGTTATTGGCTCTGTGACTTGTAATTTGGTAGCGTAGAATTTTCTGTTTATTACTAGTTTTGCGAGTTTTTGTAGCGTACGCGTAAATCGAAATATATAATTATTTTCATATAAAAATTAATAAAGTTTTATCACATAAAATTTACAAGTTTTAATATTAAACAACGATCATGTATTTCTCATTAAAATAAGAAATGTAGTTTTTATTTATAATTACGAAAATACAAAGTTTTAATCAAATTAATTTGGTATCGACGAGTTTTCTAAAATACCAGTTTAAAACGATCTTTCCCTCGTTATTAATTCAACGCACCAATAATCGTATTTTTGTTCGTGTTTAATAACAAAGATTAAAATGGATTAGGACGCAATTAGAGATTTTAACTAGCATAGTTAGCTTGGTAACCCTGGATTCTGAGTCAATTTCTCGAATGTAGAAATTCGAGGACGATCCTAATTCCCATCTCGAAGCCTTCAATCTTTCCAGTCCAGTCCATTTTGAGGCAAGTACATTTTGTGTTAGTTTACAGTTATTTAATAATCGCTTTACTGCAAGTTTAAACCACGATGCAACACGGAACTCTCTCTGAGAGCATGACTGTAACTACTGTAACTACTGTAACTGTTTGGGGACTGGGAGAGTAGTGTAATGAGTATGACCAAATCCAAACTACTGTAACTACTGTAACTACTGTAACTGTATTAGCTTACCCCTCATACACACGGGGATAAGCCGTATCTGAACTGTAACAAACCCAAGCCGGTCATATTCATTGTTTAAAAGTGCATGATTCTATTATTATTTCAATTGTCAAATTAGCATAAATTGTACTTTGCTCCCTCCTGACTGGAGACCAACATTTTAGGTATCACTGATGAGGCTTTGTTCCGCGATATTTCCCGAGGTCCCAGCTAGAGGACGATAATCACGAGACTGATGAGCTGGTTGCCTAGATTTTTCTTCTTCTTTTATAATTCATGATATTTGTGGAAAATAATGTATTTCAGATGTATCTTTCATTCTATTGTAAAAAGTTTTAAACTATTCGAATTATTAAAGTTGTGGCAATTAGACTGTGTTGTTTATTTACCTGCATGAGTGATACAGCTTACTGCCGCTGTCTCAACAACGGTGCAGGCTGGGCATGATCCGGTTCGACCTAATTATTTGGGATCGGGTCGTGACATGTTTTTAGTGGTGGCCCATGCAGGTCCAAACAACAACTTAGGAAAACATACCTAGAAACAATTAGAACACTAGAACATTGATTTGTCACAACATAGGTCCGAATTATATATAAATAAATATTTTTGTTTGATTATAGACTGGTAAGATACCTTGCTTATGTTTGCACCCTAAACCTTCCAGAATATAACCAAGGAAAAGACCAATCCTGCTGGCGGTGAGGTGTCATCTACGGATCATACCCCATATCCTCAACCAAGTCCAGGGTTTATTCCCTCGCGGCTGATTGACCGTCCCCATGATGCATCCAGTGAAGTTTTCACTACACTGGCGATTCCTACATCTTCTCAAACTGAGTTGCATTTCCTTGGTAGAGTATCCATTCATGTTGCTCCACCAGTACCAACGAACACCTCCCAAATGGTTGCCCTATTTCAAGAAATCATGGAGTTCCAGAAAGCTCAAGATGAAGCCCAGCAGGAAGATATAAAGAACGTCAATGAGGTAGCCTTAGCTATCTTAAACCAAGTTGGAGCGGAACCTCGTCCTAGGAGGGATACCCCTGAATCTGGAAGAAATTTAAGCCCTATCCGGCAGTCATATCGTAAGAAGCTATTGGTTTGTGACTACTGTAAAAGGCTTAGTCACCAAGCCAATATTGTCGCAAGAGATTGGGGAAATATTTAGCATATAGATCTGCTGAACATCGGGTAAAGGACTGCCCCTTATCTTTCTATCAAACCAGAGCACATATCCCAGCAACACCTGTTAGGCCACAACCTAGGGACTTTTCCTATCCAGCAGACCTTGCCTCCTACAATAAGGCATGATGCAGACTCGAGGTTCATAGAAGATGAAGCAGTTGGAGACTGCTCATGCAAGAGCCAAAACCATGAAGAATAGTACCTAGGACTGCTGAATAGCATTATCTATTGTTATAAGAAGTTGTAACAGGATGTCCTTAGATCAATCATGAGAGTTTTTGCTGTAATTCTCCACATGAATAAACTTCTTAGTTACACCTTTATGGTAGATGTATTCCCTGATAGTCTTCCCGGATTACTCCAGATCTAGACATAGAGTTCACTATTGACCTAGTCCCCGGCTCTTCCCCTATTTCTAAGGGATGCTATAGAGTCAACCCGAAGGAGGCCAAGGAGATGAAGGATCAGATTAATGAACTGAAGGCTTTGGGATTTATCCGAGACGGAGCTTCACCCTGGGAAGCACCTGTCTTATTTGTTTCCAAGAAGGACGGAACTGTGAGGATGTGCATCGACTACCGGCACTGAACAATATCACCATCAAGAACAAGTACCCTCTGCCCCGGATCGATGACCTATTTGATCAATTAAGCGGGGCCAAGGTATTTTCGAAGATTGATCTTAGATCTGGCTACCACCAGATCAGGGTCAGGAAGGAAGATATTCCCAAGACGGCATTCAACACCAAGTATGGGTAGTTTGAATTCTTGGTCATGCCGTTTGGACTGACGAATGCTCCTGCGGTGTTCATGAACCTTATGAACAAGGTTTTTCATGAATACCTAGATCAATTGTTGTTGTCGTCATCGATGACATTCTGATCTATTCAAAGACGGAAGAGGAGCACGAAGAGCACCACAGGAAAGTTATGGAAACTTTGAGGAAGGAGAAGCGGAGAAGGAATTTCGGTGGATCCGAAGAAGATAGCCGCTGTTGAGAAGTGGTCTACCCCAAGCTCAGTTGCTGAAATCAGGAGTTTCTTGGGCTTGGCTGGCTACTACCGGAAGTTCGTGAAGGGTTTTGCCAGAATTTCTGAGCCGATGACGAAGCTCACTCGGAAGAATGAAGAGTTCATCTGGACGAAAGATTGCCAGGCATCATTCGAGGAGCTGAAGAAGAGACTTACCACTACACCAATCCTTGCGCTACCCGCAGGAACTGGTGGTTTTTCAATCTACAGTGATGCCTCAGGTAAAGGACTGGGTTGCATTCTTCAACAACATGGAAAAGTGATTGCCTATGCATCTAGGCAATTACGGACTCATGAGAAGAAATATCCCACACATGATTTTGGAGCTTGCAGCGGTGATATTTGTATTAAAGTTATGGAAGCATTACCTTTATGGAGAGAGAGTGGAAATATTTACAGACCACAAGTATGATTTCACTTAGAAGGAGCTGAAGATGAGGCAAAGAAGATGGCTGGAGCTGATGAAGGATTTTGACATCGATCTACAGTACCACCCGGGTAAGGCTAATATGGTCGCAGATGCACTTAGTCGATACCCTATGGCGATGTTTTGACCAAGGAGCGGCACCTGCTAGAGGACATCGAGAAACTTGGACTGGAGATTATACTGCCTGGAAGGAAGGAGCTGGATGCTGATTCATTGTTGATGAAGTTGCAAGTGAGCACGAGTCTGATGGACAAAATCAAGGAGATGCAGTTTCAAGACGAGACACTTTGCACACTTAGAGATCAAGTGTTGGCAGGAACACTCGAAGGATTCTCAATCGCCAGTGACGGAGCGCTGAAGAATGGTACGAGGCTTTGTGTACCAACTGGCGAACTGAGGAACGAGCTGATGCAAGAAGCACACCAGTCGCAGTATTCCATACATCCTGGAGCCAACAAAATGTATCGGGATATGCATACCATTGTTTGGTGGATTGGAATGAAGAAAGACGTGGCCAGGTATGTTGCTAGATATTTAATTTGTCAACAAATAAAGGCTAGCAGACTGAGACCAGCAGGACTATTGCAGCCGCTTGACATTCCAGAGTGGAAATGAGAGCACATAATAATGGATTTTATGTCGGGACTGCCTCGATCCCAAGGAGGGAAGGATGCCATTTGGGTTATCGTGGACCGACTGACGAAGTCAGCTCACTTTATCCCCTTCAAGGTTGGTCTATCCACCGAGAAGTTGGCAGCACTGTACATGCGGTACATCTACCGGATTCATGGAGTACCGGTAAGTATTGTATCTGACAGATATACGAGATTTACCTCTCACTTTTGGAAGAGTTTGCATGACAGCTTGGGAACACAATTGAAGTTCAGCACTACCTATCACTCCCAGACAGATGGACAATCAGAGAAGACAATCCAGACGCCTGAAGACATGCCGAGATTTTGCGTCTTGGAGTTTGGAGGGTCTTGGGAAGACCATTTGCACTTGGTAGAGTTCTCTTACAACAACAGCTACCAAGCTAGCATTGGTATGACACCATTCGAGGTGCTCTATGGACGTCGTTGCCGCACTCCATATGTTTGGGACGACGTCGGAGAACGAGCGTTGCTTGGACCTGAGAAGGTGACCGATGCAGCAGAGAATGTGAGAATGATCGGGGACAAGCTCAGGATTGCCCAAGACAGACAGAGCATTGGGTTGATAGTAGTCATCGACCAGTGGAGTTAGAAGAAGGAGATAGCGTTTCTGTGAAGTTTTCTCCTACCAGAGGAACGATCAGTTTTGACGGAGCTGGGGATTGAGGCCAGGTACATCAGGCCATTTGAAGTTTAAGACGAGTCGAAAGTAGCGTACCGGTTAGCTCTATCAGCTAATCTTGAGAGTGTGCACAACGTCTTCTACGTTTCACAGCTCAGACGCTACATTTCGGATCCGAGTCACATATTGGACAATCAGAGCTGAAGATTGGACTCAACCTTTCCGTGCCAGAGAAACCAGTTGTAAGCGTAGTCAGAGGTGAGAAGAAGATCAGAATTTGAGCTATCACATAACTCCTATCTTTTCGTTCTAAACTTGTCTGATGCTGCTAAGTTAGCCTAGTTTTGCAAGCTATTTCTTTATCAAGCTTGATCATGACAGTATTTTATTGGGTGCACCCACTAATATATTGTCTAATCAGGACCGGTGCATGATGGTCTGATCAACCTCGTGTACTTTGGTTCGCTTTTGTATTTTTCTGCATGGATGATATCATAAATGAAACTTGTCCCTAAACCGTCTCATCCACGACTGCCTTGAAAAATTCTTATTGTTGGACCTGAGTTACTGGCGTAGTACCCGTACCTGTTTGATTTGAGTTTACCCCTAACCCTGCCTTTAATTTCGAGGACGAAATTTTTTAAGGAGGGAAGGTTGTGAAACCCGTAATTTTTAGTTAATTATTTGATTTAGTTAATTAATTAATTCTGGAAATTTTGTCAAAAGTCATATTTTTTTTAATTAATTAAATATTGTGTTTATAATTTATTCTAGTTAGGTTAAATAATATTTAATATTTAATTAAACCTGTTAATTATGAAAACCATATTTTTAGAAAATAAAAAAAAATAAATTATTTTTCTGGATTTTGACTGTTGGCCCTGACCCGTCTCATAAATCATTTTTTTAAAAAAAATTAATAGACTTTTGGTTTGACCCGAATCCTTATTCTATCCTGAGCCGTTCCCGAGTCCCGGACATGTTCCCGAATCCTAGTTCGAATCCAAGAAAAAAATTGGTTTTCGAAATCAGAAATATTTTAATATAATATTTATTAAGCATTTATAAGAAAAAGAAAGAAAAACATTTGTATTAAATAAAACCTTTCTTTAAATAACTCATTTAATCTCTCTCTCTTGTTCCCTTTCTGGAACACCCGATCTCTCCGTTCCCGAACGGCCACCACCGCCGCCGACCTTTGCCCTCCCAAAACCGTCGGCCTCCTCCTATCCTTCTTCTGTAACCTCCTTTTCCCTACTCCTATTTAAACCCCCTTCACCACCATTACCATCCCCATCACCATTTCTCTCCACCACTTCCAAGAACGTGCCCTAGTTTCCCATTTTCGGCAAATCCCGAGCAGGAGCTCCACCACCCGACCCCGAGCTCCGGCCAGCACCCGCTGGCCTCCTCCGCCCGGCGTACCTCCGGCCCAACCCCCAATACCGGCGCCCCCTTCCAGCGCCCCCGGCCTCCGCGCTGACCCCTCCGGCGTCCGATCCCCGGACCCCCGGCTCCCCGCGCCCATCGCCAGCGCCCGACCCCTTCGCCGGCCCCCTTCGCCCCCTCCTGCCGTCGGCCGCTATCCCGAGCCGCCCGACAGCACCCCGCGTGCTGTTCTCCCCGATCCAGCTGACCCCGTACGTGCGCCAAGCCCCGGCACGTCTCCCGCAGCCCCGGCGCTCCACCGCCGCTACCAGCGCTGACCCCGAGGCTGTCCGCTGTTCTGGACGTCGATGATGAATTGGTCCACGAGTTTCTTTTGGGAAATTCGATTTTTGGGGTGAACGTCGTTCCCGGGATTTCCGAGGAACGTCGGAAAGTTCTGTTAATTGGTTTTCCTTATTTCCGAAACTTTTCAGAAATGATTTTCTAAATATTTTAGTTTCGGATCCTTCCGATATTGTGCTGTGATGTTTTTGTTTCGCAGTGGGCGTGAAACCTGATTATCTTCACTGTTACAAACGGGAGATAAATCGTCACACTTTGAGTGCAACTCTGAAGTAAGGACTGCCTCGTTACGAACGGGAGCCCCTACGACAGGAGTGGAAAGAATTCCCTTGTCATCAGAAGCAACAGAGAGATCAGAAACCACTTTGGATTTGGGAATCCAAACTTTTCGTGTTTTGCGAGACTTTTGAACATTGGAGTGGCGAGAACCACCCCCAGTTCGGAGCATTTCTTCATAGGCAGTCTGGTCGAAGTGCACAACCAGAGTCTTCTTGGTCGAATCGACCAAAACATCATCATATTGAGCAATCACTTCCTCGTCGGAGGAGAAAGTAGTCCCCAGCAGAGTCGCCATTTTGTTTCACTTAATAAAATTGCCAAACAAAAGGTTGGATTTTGAAAATAAAACGAGAAAAAGTACAAGAAGTACAAATTTGATTCTGGGAAAGTATTGCTATGGAAGTCTGATTCGTAAATGATCACTTTGTTCCTTGGACCATATGATGATGATGAAGATCACTGCTTGAAGTAGAACAACTTGGAAGAACTAAGTCACCAGAAAGGTATCGACGCACTTGGGCACTGATGGTGAGGCCGAATGCTTTCCTGCTTTGCTTCACTCTGTTCTGAAAGAAAAGTTGAAGAAGAATGCTCCGGAGAATCAAAATCTCGAAGTCCTGATCTCTCTATTCTCTCATGTCTCTCTGTGTGTTCCTTGTGTTTGAGAAAAATGAGTCTATTTATAGACTGGGACTTCTGTGCGTAAAAGAGCATCAAAATCTGTCTTTACGCTAACAACTGCCACCCATGATCAGAGTCATCCTTTGCATACGTTGACACGCATCCCATTATTTTAGTAAGAATAGGATACATGTACACACGTTCTTCGAAATATGTGGCATGAAGGCCATGTAGGCAAACCACGTTCCAAAACTGGCCAGAAAGAATAGGGCGTAAAAATAGCTCCAACATCCTCTGGGCGTAAAACAGTGAGATGAGCGTAAAATAGCTCTGTCATAGGTTCCCCGCGTAAAGTGGTTATTGAATAACCTTGAGCGTAAAATAGCTCAAATAGACTTTACGCACATATTGTTTTATAAGCGTAAGGACTCATGTAAAACTTCGTACGTAAAAGAAACCATTCAGTGAGCGTAAAGTAGCTCGATCCCCATAAACGACAACAATGGTCTTTGTATAAGACAAATTCCATTGAATTCTGTGGTAAATGCCATCATTAATATCTTCATGTCAGAGTTTGCATTAAATGCGAGATTTGACAGCTTTGTCCAGCGTAAAAGAGGCTGCTCTGTCCTTGGCGTAAAATCATAGGTGTAGACCCAAGCGTAAAATGATCAGCCTGCTTAGGCGTAAATTGATTAGCCTAGTCTTGGACGTAAAAGAGATTACCCGCTCCGCTTAGTGTAAAAACCGATCACTTTATGAATGGGATGACTCTTTCTTTGAAGCACTTTTTACGCTCCTACAAGACCCCCTTCAAAGTTTTCAAATATCTCCAAAATTTGAAACACTTTGAACAGAAGCGTAAAAGTTGAGATTTGATCTGCCAGTGTAAAATTTGGAATACGCAACAGCCATCCGCGTAAAAGCGGGGATGTCCAACAGTCGGCGTAATTTCCAACAGTGTCGGTCAACACTTAATTGTCACAATGAATTTCTTTTTTCGAAACTCTCGAATGCCTTTTTGCTTCCCCGAGTTTGTATTTATAATGAACAGTTTCCAATGAGGAATATGAAGAGTTGATTTAACCGTATAAATGAGGAGAAATTCTTCACTCTTGTCATTCATCTCCATAGTGACATGGCGCCCAAGAAGGAGATTAACAACAAAGAGGCTTCGAGCTCCAGGCTTGACTTTGAGCGGGCGTGCAACTTTTTAGAGTGTTTTGGAGTAACTCCTGCCGTCTTTAATCGCATTGATGGTGGTCCCTCAACTGCATACGAAGGCTCAGGAGATGCAGAAGCATTTTTAAATCTGATGCGTCGCTCTGGGATTCGCAACATGCGCGAATTGGGTGTCTCCCTTCATCAACCCAACGAAGGAGAAAGAAAACGATATTCCATGTATTGCGACTCTCTTATATGTAGGGTCCACTCCCCCCTTTATAAATAAAATCTTGATGTTAATCTCATCTGTTGGTAGATAGAACTGTTCAACACTTTATTTTGACTGTTTCTATGGTTGTTCATTCCCAAGAAACAAACCGACACGTGGCGTCTGTCTTGTGGTTACGAGAGCCTTTAAATAGGATCTTCCCCCGAAATAGACTCATCCCAACAGTTCTTCAGCCTTTATAAATAGCCGAGAATGTTTCATATATTCTCGTACTCATTCCTCTGAAGATAACTTTCTGTGATGTTGTTCTTCAACAAATAACAGTGGCGGAGCTTTCCCACAACGTTCTTTTGTACGCCCAGTCTTTAGACGTGGATTCAACCACTATTAGAGCCAAACCATTTGACTCAAATGGTAAATCCGATCGTAATCAAATATCTGTCTTTTGAATTTTTTTGTTGAAAACATCTATTTCATGAACGTAAATTCTTGACGAGCGTAAAAACTTGCTGAAACATTGGCGTAAAAGCCTTGCTGATTGCTGGCGTAAAAGCCTTGTTGATTGCTGGCGTAGAGGCCTTGTTGAATCACCGGTGTAAAAGCCTTGCTGATTACTGGCGTAAAAATGCCTTGCTGAATCACTGGCGTAAAAGCCTTGTGATCTATTTTTTAGTTAGCGTTTAATACGCATCTGATAATACTTCTGTTTAAAACACTTCTTCTTTGTTGTTTTCTGTAGAAGTTTGGCTGAGCAGCTTTTCCAGAATCGGTATTGGCGATTTTGACGTTGTGAGGAGCATTCTTCTGACATCAACATCAGGGAGCTCATGCGCTTTTGATGCACAAATCAGACAACTCAGAACTCTTCGTGAGATAGAAGGGTCTTCCTCTGTTGGTAGGAAGAGCCTTTACACACGGAGAGTTGGATGGTGGAGTCAACTCTACCCCGAGAAATTGGGTAGTAGAGTTCCTTTCACGGCAGAACTAGGAATCGTATCCCAATGCTGGATACATTCCTATCTCCTTTGAGGTGCCGCCACTAATCCACCAATTGTAATGGCAACAACACGCCTTCGGGCTGCCATACTCTGGGGTTCTCCTTTCGTCTGAGAGAGAAGACCAGAGTTTGATTCCTGCTGTTCTGATTGCCACTGGGGCTCAGACAGTCAGGAACTGCCACCAACAACGAACCTGTCAAAGAGGATCAAAGAAGAAATAGATCTCTATTAGGTTATTGTTGGTGTATAGAATGAAAATCCAAGAATGTAAAAGATTTCCATTGTAACTTGTAAGAAAGTCTAAGAAATGTAATAGACTTTTTGATGATATGGGAATGAAAATGATGATTCTTCTATGATCAATAATTTGTATCTATCTGGATGTAATATGGACATGATAGATAAATGAAATCTTATTTTCTGTTTTAGAGTATATGATACTATCAGAGGTAATATGGACATAATAGCATATATGAACTCAAAAGAAAATTAGATTAATATCTTTGCAGAGGTCAAATAGAAGTGATAGATAGGAAAAGAAAGTAGATTTAATACTTATTCAGAGGTCATGGAAACATGAGAAATAGCGAATCCCACTTTCTAATCAATTGATATAGAAGATATAAAATCCCTTTCCCTGGAAACAAGAAGTCAGCTTAACCAAACCTTGGTAGCTGGAGAATAAGAAGACAGATATTGTGAGCGTATATGCAAGACAATGGATGAAATAGCGTATTTCTTGGGAACAGAAAGGACGATTCAATTCCTTAATGGATGAACCTGATAACATGAACGGACGAGTCTTTTCGGAAATGAAAAGTCGTTTCTCCACTTCAGAAACTAGTTTATTAATAATTCTCCTCTATAAATAGGTGAGAATTCTCTGTAATCATTCCATTCTTATTTCTGCTTCTCTTATTGGAAATGTCTTCCGAAGATGTACAGCAAAAGAATAAAGTCCCCCGGAAAATTGAGGGCATCATTGATACGTTCCCTGTTGAGTCCCCTGTATCAGTCTCATCAGGCTCAACCGAAATAGGTGGGAGCGCTTCTGCGCCTAAGCCACCCGAAGACATTCTTGCTTTTTTAGTAGAACCAGGGAAAACACCTGAAGAAGAAGCGTCGAGGATGGCTGCCTGCAAATTTTTCATGTGTTCAGGAAACGACGCCTTCTATGCCTTGGCCGACTATGTATTCAATAAGGAAGGGAGTGGCCCTCGTCCTTAGTCTTTTATTTTGAACAAAAATAATAATAAAAGGAGTTTTATTTTTGTTCTTTCTCTTTTTTTATACATAGTATTTCTTAAGAAATTTGCCATTGATCGGTAGCATGAGTAGATCTCTATTGGGTTTTGACAACCGATAGGCGCCATTGGAAAACACGGACTCAATTACATAAGGGCCTTCCCATTTTGCTTGGAATTTCCCTTTTCTTTTATGAGTCATTACCATCGGTCTCCGAACAGCTAATACGAGCTCGCCCACTTTGAATACCCTCTCCTTAATTTTACGATTAAAAGTTCGAGATATGCGGGCTTGGTACAATTCAATGTGTTGTTGTGCTTGAAGACGCTTCTTATCCAATCCTTCAAGTTCTTGGAGTCGTAAGCGATCATTATTCTCTGTAGTTAGCTCATTAGCAATGGCTATTCGTAGAGAAGGGATCTGGATTTCCAATGGGAGAACAGCTTCGCATCCGTAAACTAATGAGAATGGTGTAAAACCAGTAGGCGCCGGACTGTTGTTCGATAAGCCCATAAACATTCTCCAAGTTTCTCATTCCAATCACGTTTATTGGAAGAAACAAACTTTTTGAGAAGTTTGATGATCGTCTTATTGAAAGCTTCAGCTAAACCGTTAGCAGCTAGATTATAAGCCGTAGAAGCCAAATTCTGAATTCGATTCTTGTCACAGAATCGATAAAATGCTTGACTGGCAAATTGTGGACCATTGTCATAAATTATCCGTCGAGGAATCCCGAAACGATAAATGACATGGTGCTTGATGAAACTGATCACATTAGATGTTTTCACTTCCGCAAGGGGGACCGCTTCTGCCCACTTCGAAAAGTAATCGGTTATAGCTAGTATGAACCGATGTCCTTTGATAGAAGGAGGGTTAATAGGACCAATGACATCTATATCCCAAGCTTCGAAGGGCCAAGAGGCTGCTGTAGGATGTAGAAATTCAGATGGTTGATGAATAAAATCCGCATGAATCTGACATGCTTTACATCTTCTGGCATAGTCTACAGCATCTGTTATCATAGAAGGCCAATAATACCCCATTCTCCGAATGCGGTCTTGCAACTTTGGACCCGGTTGATGAGCACCACAGACACCATCATGAGCCTCACGTAGTGTTTGTTTGGCTTCACTTTCTGAGAGACAGCGCAGCAAGAGTCCGTCATATGAACGACGATATAGCATATGTAAAGACGAATCATAATAGAATCGAAATGATCGTCTCTTAATTGATGCAGCTTCTTTAGGATCTTCAGGCAAAATTCTATGAACTGCATAATCAATGAATGGAGTTCTCCAATCTTTCTGCTAGAAACTTGACTCTGTAGTATAACTTTGTTCAATATGTAGATTACTTTTCACACAGAACAAGTCTCGGTCTAACAAAGTAATTATATTTTGCCTTCTGATTGGGACAGCCAAGTCTGCAGCTAAGCTGGCAAGAGCATCAACCTCCACATTCTAAGAGCGTGGTACAAATTCAATGAAGAATCCTTTGAATGATAGGACTAACTCGACTACCACTTGATGATGGGGGATGAGATCAGGATTTCTGACTTCATAAGTCCCTCTAACTTGATTAATGATCAATTGAGAATCTCCATAAGCCTCTAAGAATTCAATATCCAATTGTTTTGCTACTTGGAGACCAATCAATAGAGCATTATATTCTGCTACATTGTTAGAGCATGGCTCATTAAGAGAATAGGTACGGTATATGACCATTTTGTCAGGAGAAACCAAGACAATTCCTACCCCAGAGACAATATTGCCTTTAGGTCCCACTCGTGATGCTCCATCAAAATATAATTGCCATATATCATTCTTCAAAGTCATGTTACTATCCACTACTTCGTCTGGAATGTCTTCATATAACTTCGAAGTTTCAGGTATAGGATGAGCAGCTAAGAAATCAGCTAACGCTTGGCCCTTCACTGATTTCTGAGGCACATAAATCATATCATAAGGAGTGAGCAACATCGCCCAGCTAGCTAACCTGGAATTAAGAATGCTCGGTTTCCTCATCAATACCCGAATGGGATTTATTCTGGAGATGACATGAATAGTCTGTCCGGTGACATAATGTCTTGTCTTTTGGATGGCAAAAACCAAAGCTAGACATTCCTTTTCTACAGGAGTATATCTGTATTCAGCTCCGACCATCATTCTGCTCAGATAATATATTGCTTGTTCATGACCCATATCACTTTTCTGTGCCAGAAGAGCGCCAAGTGAATGATCTAAAGCTCGAACATATAACAAAAATGGTCTTCCTACCACCGGAGGTACCAAAACAGGTGGGTTTGTAAGATATTGCTTAATGTCATTGAAGGCTTTTTGACACGTTTCATCCCAGACGAAAGATACCCCTTTCTTTAATAGATGGGAGAAAGGTTGACATCTCCCAGAAAGATTAGATATAAATCTTCTGATATAAGCAATACGGCCCTGAAAGCCACGGAGTTCTTTCAGATTACGAGGAGGACGTATTTCAAGAATTGCTTTAACCTTGTCAGGATCAACATGGATACCTTGAGAGGTAATGACGAATCCTAGAAACTTGCCACTAGAAACCCCTAAGAAAGACTTAGTAGGGTTCATTTTCAATTGATGCTGACGCATCAATTCAAATACTGTTCTCAAGTCCTGAATGTGATCATCCTTTGATCGACTTTTAACAGCGATGTCATCTACATAGCATTCAACTATCTTCCGTAGATGTTCTTGAAAGATATTGTTCATAGCCCGTTGATACGTGGCACCGGCGTTTTTAAGACCAAACGGCATAACTGTATAGCAGTAGACCCCAAGAGGTGTACGAAAAGCGGTATGCTTCTCATCTTCTGGATGCATCTTGATCTGATTGTATCCTGAGAATCCGTCCATGAAAGACATGCGTTCAAAACCACATGTATTGTTAATCATGATATCAGTAATTGGAAGTGGAAATTCGTCCTTTGGACAAGCCGTATTAAGATCTCGGTAATCTATACAAACTCGAACTTTTCTGTTCTTCTTCATAACATGAACAATATTGGCCACCCAATCTGGGTGTTGTTCTTCAGGAACAAAGCCACACATAATCAGATTTTTACTTCTGCTTCAATTGCATCCATCATATCTGGTCTAAAGCGTCGTTGCTGTTGTTTTACAGGCTTGACATTAGGCAAAATGTTGAGTTTATGGGTAGCAACTGTAGGATCTAGCCCTGGCATATCCTCATAACTCCATGCAAAGATGTTAATGTAATCTTTTATAAGTTTTATCAGCTCTTCCTTTTCATATTCAGAAAGATTCTTACTAATGAATATTGGTTTGGATGTAATTCCATCTCCAACATCAATCTGGATAACCTCATCTTCTGTAGGTGGCTGTCGTTGTTCAAAACGAAGTTCCCATTGAGTATCCATCTGTTGAGCCCAAGGATCATTTTCAAATGGCTCTGATTCATCATCGGCTTGAACCATATTGACTGAGAGTACTTGTCCAGATTCACAAAATGAGGAATGAGAAATATCGGATTCGATGAATAGAATTTCTTCCGGTTCTATGTTGTCTTTATATTGATGACTTTGATTATCAGAAGATAAAGTCATTCTCTCAATAAACTTGACAGCCATATACTCGAACAGGAAATCTTCATTGATATCAAAAAGTACAGAATGATCAATATTTACATCATTTACGGTCTGATTGCTACGCTTCAGATTAATCAACAGTGGACCATCATCCGTCTTCTGCGTAGATTTGCCAAGATTGACAATCAATGGTAGTTCTGGATCATTCGTGCAAGAAGAATGTCCTTTGACCTTAATCATAAAAGGTTGAACTTGGCTCTTAGCAGGAATATTTATTGATTCCTGAGATGAAGTTTGAGTTCTTCCTTTAACCTTGATCATCAAAGGTTGATCATTGACAGGTTGGGATTGGATTCGTCCCTTGACTATGATCTTCAAAGGTTGCTCCTCTGGCGGATCTTCATTAATAGAGTGATCCTCAGAGGATGATTGATCTTCAGCCATGTCTGATATATCTTTCACATGCTCTTGTTTATAAAGCCTTGAATCAGAGAAGTAGGCTTCAACACCTTTGAATGGATTAATATCAGCAAACTCAGTTTTCACAACTCCTTGGGAGTCCACATATTTGAAACATTGGTGAAGAGTTGAAGGCACAATATTGTGCTCATGAATCCACGGTCTTCCAAGAAGAATATTGTAGGATACGTCCGACTTGATAACATAGAAGGTTACCATAGTTCGAAGATCACCAATCTGAATCTGCAGACGAATCTTCCCCAGTGGTTTGCTCTTGCCAGAGTTAAAACCGACTATCGTAGTACTAGTGTAAGTCAGCTCACTAGTAGGAATCCTCAGGGGTCTTAGCATACTCTGAAGAATTATACTAATTGAAGACCCAGGATCGATGTAAATCCTGTCGATTTCAGTGGATCCGATATATCCAGTGTAACACAGAGGCCTATCATGCTTATTGTGTTTTAATAACATATCCTCTTGTGTAAAGGTGATGTTGGGAATTGCTTCCATCACACTATGGCATTGCGGACATGACACTGGTATATTATCAGGAGTCTTGAGTTGTGCCAAGCATGAATCTGCTTGAAGTAAAGCTTCGCTCAAAGTCTCTCTGCTTTCTCTGGAAAGGTGAAGCAGTTCAAATATAGAAAGTCTAGCCGGAGTATTGGCTAACTGAGCTAGAATGTCAAATTTGTAAGGCTTCATCACCACCCCCTGATTGGAAGCAGGCTTCAATGGGATATCAAAGCGTACTGCCTTCTGTTTCCCCTTTTCAACCACAGACGGTTTAATAGGAACAGGAGAAGGTTGAACTGGTAGAGTTTCTACTATATCTTCCGCTTCTTTGGAGGATCTCTCATAATCTTTGTGGTACTCTTTTCCAGATCTTGTACCAGCAAAAGTTTCTTCTTCAGACTCAGGAGAAGGAAATACCATATAACATGATTTAATCTTTCTTCCCTTAGCCTTCTTTTTGTGAGGGTTGTTACAAGGCACTTCAGAACCCAATCCAGCAGTAGAATTCTGATTTTGAATTTGTAAAGGAAGACGTATTCCTTTATCATAATTCAGACCTTCTGCCTTTTGAAAGTCGTAACCCATCTTCTTCATGAGATGAACAGATTGCTGACTATACAAGTGAGTGGGCAGCAGACTTTTGACATGTGTTTCAACAGAGGAAGAGGAAGAAGCAAGACCTTCTGTAACCTCAGGAGAATGAAGAATAGATGTCTCTGTAGTTACAGGAGGAGAAGGATTCGGGATATGAGAAAAAATCCCTGTCGGAGCTTTTTCATAAGCAGCAAAGACTTGTTGTGCCCGATATAAAGGAACACTATTCATGGCTAGCTACTGCTGATGAGTAAGCTTGAGCTTGGTAGAAGGAGCTAGACTTGGAGGATAGATGTTTAGTCCTTTCAGTCTACTTTCTAGAGGAGGGCCATCCAATAGCTGATCCAAGTCATCAGGATTTGTAATAACATGAGAAATCATGTTGCAGGTTTTGACTTTCTTACCTTTCTTGGATTTTAAAGTTTTACCTTCATTTTCCAACTCAGGTATTAAGTCAGGATGTATCCACATGATTTTACCATTCTTCAATGTGAGCGGTAACAATCCTATATTTTCTTCCCTGGCAGGCGGGATATTTACGATCTTCATCGTCGCCTTCGGAATTGGGATAATTCCATCTGGAACTTGCTGTGGAGGAAAATCTCCAAACTGAAGAGAGACCATATTGGTTGTAACCGTATGGTCATCATTGGTTAAAGCGATAGCGCCACCATTTATCAGGTCTTGGATCTTCTTTTTCAAGACATAGCAAGCACTGGTAGGATGATTAATGTATCTATGATAGATACAATATTTGGGATTGTCAGTCAGATTCACCTCATTAGGCCTTTTTGGTTCTGGAATCTGAAGTTTGCCACTTTTCACCAGACACTGAAATATCCCTGGGATATCACTTTCGTCAAAAGAGTAATCTTTCTTTGGCCTGGAAGATTCCTGATTATTTGGCATCGTTTTGTTCTTGGAGAGATTGACCATAAGAGTATCTTTTTCTTTCACATTACGATTGCCAGGATTATTACCAGGATTACTTTTCTTCCCTTTATCTTCTGAAGCAAAAATCATCCATGTTCCCGAGCCAACCTACCATTGGTCTCGGCAGAAACTGCTGCTATGATAAATGAAGCCCAATCTGTGAATTGAGAACCTGTGAAGATAGCAATGGATGGTCGTAGATTCATCTTGCATGTATCAATCAACGCTGAATCTGGCATACCAGGAGGCATCTTTAGAGTAGCCTATCGAAAACGTTCAATGAACGTCCGAGTATCTTTTTTCTCCTTTTGTTTTATTTCTATTAAGGAGGACATATTCATGTCCATACCTCCTTCATAGAAGCGGAAGAGAAATATTGCCTTGAATTCGTCAAAAGACGAAATAGAGTTATCGGGTAAGCTACGATACCAATCATAAGCCGAACCCGTCAAGCACCCAATGAATACTCGAGTGAGGAGAGCATCATTTTTCTGCAAGTGTACAATCATAATATCAAAGTAATTGATATATTGACTGGGAGATGCTTTTCCATCGAATAAAACCATGGATTGTGGCTTGAACTTCGGAGGGAAGGGTACATCATTCCAATGAGGAAGATAAGGTTGCTTAATCCCTAACCTCTGGAGCTGATCTTTGTGCCTCAAAACTTTAAACTGTGCTTTGAGTTCACGCACTGCTTGAATGGCTTCACTGGTTTGAGGAAGCACATTTGATTGAATAGTCGTTGGATGTACCATAACCCCCACTGGAGGTGGTACATCTTCTGGAATGACGGGATCTGGAGATGCAGAATTTTGATTAACAGTAGGCTCTTGAATATTCGAAGGTATATCAGCCCCTTGACTATCTTGAGTTTGTGCTGCTACTGGTACCGGAGTTATTACTGTGGGTTGAGCAGTTTGCTGATTCAAAATTATCTGATGCATGCTTTGCACCATGTTGAGCATGTCTTTCAATGATTGCTCCACGGCAGTGAGACGTTGTTCTATATTAGCAGATGACGTCTCTGGTTCATCTCCAACAGCATAGGATTCAACCTCTCTTGAAGATATAAAGGGATTAGTATAGAAGTATGAATCCACACTATCGGTATCAGACTCAAAAGATTGAGTAACCCCAGCTTCTGAATCAGAAATATGCAATTGTCTTTGTCTTCTTGATCGAGTATTCTGATATACTCCTTCAAAGGAATCAAGAAGTCTGTTGAACTGTTGTTGACCTGGAGTTTGGGACATATTCCGTCTCGGTCGTCGTCCTCTGTTAGTATGAGATGCCATGTTGACTGATGCATATGACAGCTCATCTTCTTGGTCTTCAGTTTGATGTTGAAGCGAGTTAAAACTTAAATGATCAAAAACTGACCGTCTTGAAGCTGAACAACAACAATTGATCACAACCTGATGATATTCACAATGATATTTTTCTTGGGGGAGCGTCACCGGAGATTGTGAATTCTTACGCTTTTGCATTAGCAATTCACGTAAGTTAGAAGGAGTGGAGGAAATATTCTTCTTTATTACATTTGGGGTAGAAAAACGTTTAGTCCCTTGTGTATAAAGAAGATTACTGGCTTCATTCGCAGAACCAAACTGTACATTTTTACGCGTTTGAAGTTGTGTGCGTAAATCTTGAGATTTAGCACGAAGGACTCCATTTTCATGGCGAGTAATTTGTAAGTTTGGTACTTTGCGTAAAGCAGTATAAGAAGGTTGTTGGTGTAGGACAGAAGCTTTACCAACAACATTTTTACGCTGCACACGTTTAGGTACATTCACATTAGATGTGCAAACATCGTTATGAATTTTATCTACACTGTCAAAGATAGGAGATTTACCTTTACGCGTGGAGCGTAAAAATTGATTATCTACCACGTCACAGACGGGAGATTTTGCTTTACGCGAGGAGCGTAATTTATTTGGGCCTACCACGTCACCGACGGGAGACTGATTCTTACACTCAGAAGCATAAAGTTTAGAGTCTGCCCCATTACGAATGGGAGATTCATTCTTATGTCCTGAGCGTAAAATTTGGTTCTTACCTACTGAGCGTAAAACTTGATTCTTACGCAGTGGGCGTGAAACCTGATTATCTTCACCGTTACAAACGGGAGATAAATCGTCACACTTTGAGTGCAACTCTGAAGTAAGGACTGCCTCGTTACGAACGGGAGCCCCTACGACAGGAGTGGAAAGAATTCCCTTGTCATCAGAAGCAACAGAGAGATCAGAAACCACTTTGGATTTGGGAATCCAAACTTTTCGTGTTTTACGAGACTTTTGAACATTGGAGTGGCGAGAACCACCCCCAGTTCGGAGCATTTCTTCATAGGCAGTCTGGTCAAAGTGCACAACCAGAGTCTTCTTGGTCGAACCGACCGAAACATCATCATATTGAGCAATCACTTCCTCGTCGGAGGAGAAAGTAGTTCCCAGCAGAGTCGCCATTTTGTTTCACTTAACAAAATTGCCAAACAAAAGGTTGGATTTTAAAAATAAAACGAGAAAAAGTACAAGAAGTATAAATTTGATTCTGGAAAAGTATTGCTATGGAAGTCTGATTCGTAAATGATCACTTTGTTCCTTGGACCATATGATGATGATGAAGATCACTGCTTGAAGTAGAACAACTTGGAAGAACTAAGTCACCAGAAAGGTATCGACGCACTTGGGCACTGATGGCGAGGCCGAATGCTTTCCTGCTTTGCTTCACTCTGTTCTGAAAGAAAAGTTGAAGAAGAATGCTCCGGAGAATCAAAATCTCGAAGTCCTGATCTCTCTATTCTCTCCTGTCTCTCTGTGTGTTCCTTGTGTTTGAGAAAAATGAGTCTATTTATAGACTGGGGCTTCTGTACGTAAAAGAGCATCAAAATCTGTCTTTACGCTAACAACTGCCACCCATGATCAGAGTCATCCTTTGCATACGTTGACACGTGTCCCATCATTTCAGTAAGAATACGATACATGTACACACGTTCTTCGAAATATGTGGCATGAAGGCCATGTAGGCAAACCACGTTCCAAAACTGGCCAGAAAGAATAGGGCGTAAAAATAGCTCCAACATCCTCTGGGCGTAAAACAGTGAGATGAGCGTAAAATAGCTCTGTCATAGGTTCCCCGCGTAAAGTGGTTATTGAATAACCTTGAGCGTAAAATAGCTCAAATAGACTTTACGCACACATTGTTTTATGAGCGTAAGGACTCATGTAAAACTCCGTGCGTAAAAGAAACCATTCAGTGAGCGTAAAGTAGCTCGATCCCCATAAACGACAACAATGGTCTTTGTATAAGACAAATTCCATTGAATTCTGTGGTAAATGCCATCATTAATATCTTCATGTCAGAGTTTGCATTAAATACGAGATTTGACAGCTTTGTCCAGCGTAAAAGAGGCTGCTCTGTCCTTGGCGTAAAATCATAGGTGTAGACCCAAGCGTAAAATGATCAGCCTGCTTAGGCGTAAATTGATTAGCCTAGTCTTGGGCGTAAAAGAGATTACCCGCTCCGCTTAGTGTAAAAACCGATCACTTTATGAATGGGATGACTCTTTCTTTGAAGCACTTTTTACGCTCCTACACTAACGACCATTTTTGTCTTATTTTAATTTATGTAAATAAATTATAAAGGGCATAAGCCCAGCTGGTTGTTGGCTCTGTGACTTGTAATTTGGTAGCGTAGGATTTTCTGTTAATTACTGGTTTTGCGAGTTTTTGTAGCGTACACGTAAATCGAAATATATAATTATTTTCATATAAAAATTAATAAAGTTTTATCACATAAAATTTACAAGTTTTAATATTAAACAACGATCATGTATTTCTCATTAAAATAAGAAATATAGTTTTTATTTATAATTACGAAAATACAAAGTTTTAATCAAATTAATTTGGTATCGACGAGTTTTCCAAAATACCAGTTTAAAACGATCTTTCCCTCGTTATTAATTCAACGCACCAATAATCGCATTTTTGTTCGTGTTTAATAACAAAGATTAAAATGGATTATGACGCAATTAGAGATTTCAACTAGCATAGTTAGCTTGGTAACCCTGGATTCTGAGTCAATTTCTCGAATGTAGGAATTCGAGGACGATCCTAATTCCCATCTCGAAGTCTTCAATCTTTCCAGTCCAGTCCATTTTGAGGCAAGTACATTTTGTGTTAGTTTACAGTTATTTAATAATCGCTTTACTGCAAGTTTAAACCACGATGCAACACGGAACTCTCTCTGAGAGCACTGACTGTAACTACTGTAACTGTTTGGGGACTGGGGGAGTAGTGTAATGAGTATGACCACATCCAAACTACTGTAACTACTATAACTACTGTAACTGTATTAGCTTACCCCTCATACACACGGGGATAAGCCGTATCTGAACTGTAACAAACCCAAGCCGGTCATATTCATTGCCTATTCAAATCACACTGTTTTACTGTTAGAAAACTGTTCATTTCTAAATTGTTTAAAAGTGCATGATTCTATTATTATTTCAATTGTCAAATTAGCATGAATTGTACTTTGCTTCCTCCTGACTGGAGACCAACATTTTAGGTATCACTGATGAGGCTTTATTCCGCAATATTTCCCGAGGTCCCAACTAGAGGACGATGATCACGAGACTGATGAGCTGGTTGCCTAGATTTTTCTTCTTCTTTTATAATTCATGATGTTTGTGGAAAATAATGTATTTCAGATGTATCTTTCATTTTATTGTAAAAAGTTTTAAACTATTCGAATTATTAAAGTTGTGGCAATTAGACTGTATTGTTTATTTACCTGCATGAGTGATACAGCTTACTGCCGCCGTCTCAACAACGGTACAGGCTGGGCATGATCCGGTTCGACCCAATTATTTGGGATCGGGTCGGGACAAAATTACATTAAAAGATGACGATCTAAAAAAATAGAAGGATAAGAAAGAAAGGGAGAATTACCGGTTTGTAGAGAAGACTCTGGCTAGGAATAAGCACAAATCGATTTGAAAACTTAATAGTTATATGCCAATAAGACATAGTCTCTATGGTATTCGAAACTCGTAAACATGATCGAAGTCACTTTACCGAGAATTTATGCCTCGCCAGTGTCAAGCTAGCTGCAATAAACTCTTGATTCTACGACTCAAGCAAGGATACGGTAACGAATATCCTATCAACTCTATCCAATCTGGACATAACAACTTAAGGACGAAGATAGGATGACCACGATATAGCTTTGACAACATTCGATAACTTATACTTACTTGAGATTACTTCAACTTAGGGATCATGTCTCTCCAGTGTGCTGCTGGATGTAGTGAATCCACAGTCTCTATAAGTCAAATAAGTGGCGATAGTGTACGGCTGTCTGCCATCACAAGTCACCGATCATCCCTTCAACTACATCCTTAAAATCTCAACGGAGGTTCAAAAATCCTGAAACAAATTGACCATGATGGAGAAAGCTAGAAATTTGAACAAATTGATCATTATAGTAAAGTGTACGTATCCATCCTTGAAGGAGAGGTATCAGTTTTTGAAAATTTAAACGATTGATTAGGAAGGACATGGTCGAAGGCAAGATAAGTAAAAATCTTATAACCCTTACATCACGGATATTCAATATTCAACATTGAAAGGAAAACTTTTGAATCCAAAAACTTAATTCGAGATTAATAGACAATTGAGGGAGAAGTTTTTTTTTTTAATCCTTAGGTCCAAGGAAAAGAATATAAGTGATATGAACTTATGATATGGCGGTGTTTAGAAAAGACATAAGATAAAGTTGTACAAATGATCACAATTAGGGAGAAAATGACCGAAGGCAAAGGAATATAAACTTAAATTTATATTTCTCTAATATTGAAGATCGAGGGAAAAATACGTATAGGGCACTATGTCTACCTATTATGAATATATCCGTACATTAGAATATATGTATAGCCTAAGTAAATTCCAAAAATTCCAAATGTCATTCTAATAGAAGGTTATCCTATTTCCAAGTAAAATATAAATTTAAATAGCAACAATACATATATTATATTCAATATAAAATTTATAGAAATTATTCACAATACTAGAAATGGACTACTAAAACATATATACACATCTATATTTCTACATGGACGACGTTGGTCGCACTGCATGACCACCAGGACTTGGGTTGAGTTCGGGCTAGTTTGGAGCAACCAGGTCTTCTAAAAGCCATTAATCTTAATAATAAATAATTAAATTATTCCTAGGGCAATTTTACGATTTGGCCTGGTTTTCCTAGTTAGAATACATCTATGACTCGGTCTTCTCTACCATGGCTAGAATACTAGTCAAAGCACTCGACCACACTCTCAGTGCCAAAATTCTTGGTTATCTTGCGCTCCGAAACTTAACCGTGACTAAGGCCTTCTATAATAAATATTTATAAAATTCTAAAAATCACATTTTAACTCAAACAAAATAAATAAAAGGAAAATTTTCAAACTTTCGAAAAGAGGGGTTAAGAATCCACCTACTTCAGAAATACTATTGATTCAGAATACAGTAGTGCATCCTTCTATGAAAATCATCTAACAGGATTTAGAATTCAATGAGGCCTATATAGCAACCTTAACTACCCAACTGTCAGATTAAACTAACTCCTAGTCCTAACCATTCTCCTAATATTGACTTACTCCTAGTTGTGAATGAGCATTTCCTAGTCGCAGGCTCGCAATAGTACGACTAATATGGTACTACCACGAGTTCGCACAATTTGCAAAAACTGACCTGCATGGGCCACCATAAAAACTTGTCACGACCCGTACCCGCTTTTCGGATACGAGACGTGTCCAAGCCAGCCTACGCCGCAGAGTCGGCGGTAGAACGCTGTCAAGCCCGCAAGAAATAAATGCTCAAAATAAACTTTATTGCTCATTCATATTTCTACATTTTATTACAACATTTACAACATTTATATTTAAAGAAAATACAAAGTTCTCACAATTACTAAAAATGATACAACCGCTATCTATTTCTAGGTTTCTGTCTGCAAATACACCCGTATCTCCCAAAGCTAAGTGAATACACGGCTAACCTGAAAAATGTTGGTTTCCAGTCAGGAATGGAACAAGCACACAAACCGACGGCAATGCGAAAACACAATAGAATTAACAAGACATGAAAATAACATATGAGAGATGAAAACTAGAAAGTACTGATAACATGGCAAGTGTTGGAGAAGACAAGGAAAACAAATAAAATGCAACTATTTATGTGATTTGAAATATTCGTTTCGACATGTGAACGGCTAGGGGATAAATCTGGCACCCTGCACGTGTCGTGTGCAGCTGCTATTCTCCACGAAAGACACGGAGGATAGTTCTGGGTAGTCCACATGTCTACTAAGATATTTCTCCTTCCGACTACTCCGTGTGACGAGCGTGTCAACAAACAGCAAGACATATGTATAGACATGAAATGTATAGACTACTATGAATCGAAAAGCAATCAGAAAGTGTACTTGCCTGAGGTCCTTTGCTGGTGAAACCGATAGTACAACCATATCAGATGAGTCACTAAAGTCAACACATACAAAAATTCTTCGGATGCTAAAATGAACATTACCAACGTTCTCAGAATAGTCAAATTAGTTAGAATTGCCGCCCTTAAGTCCAATTTTGGACACAGGGGCAAAATAGTAATTTTGGGTCAAAATGGTGTCCGTCGTTGGACCTGCTTTGCACCGAAAAGCGTGCCAAAGTCTATGGTCTCTAAAGTCGTCAAACTATATGTCTACAGGTCTGGTTTTTCGATACGAACTCAACCGTATTTCCAAAATTGGATTTCTGCGGGCCGTACACAAAATTGTCCGTTGAATCGGATCGTGGGGCCCACGAAACGACGATCCGATCAACTGTCTCAGAATTGGACCAAACTTGGCATACAGGACCAAAAAAATGATACGGTCCTGTTGGCACAAGTTTTGTCTCGATCTGACGAACGTGCACAAAGTAATTAGAAAACTTGTACAGAGGCCGATACGGTGAATTTCGACAGATACGCATCAAATTCGTCGCGCACACGCAACCAATTTGAATTTTGTCAAAGCCCATACATCCACGAAGCCATTACACACCTTTCGATGCTTTCAGTTCACGACCACGTCGCCCGGATTGGCGGGACGAACGTCGTATCGAAAGATTTCATTATTTTTAAAACAGATTTTTGGTAAACTTTGGGATCCGATTTCTCGGCGCGTAGTCGATAAAATCGACTTCTGCGAAATGGGTTGTGGGCCCTATATATTGTCTATAACTGTCTTCAATTAGTTTTCTACTTTTCTTGCTGGATTGACCGAGATCGGCCTTCCAAACCGAGCATTGGGACAGTGTTTACTGTCTAATTCGAGACAGATTTTTGCCAAATTAGCATTAATTTTTAACTCGATTCCGTTTTGATCTAAACCGAACCTATCATATAAACATAAAGGGGTATAGGTTAGTTTTCTACCTGCATGATCGGCTCGAAGATTGATCGAGCGTGGAGGTCGTTTCCACCCCGCAAAGTCGGCCTCACAGGGCTGCTGCTGCTCTGCTGTCAGCGCGCACGCTGCTGTCCACGCGCCTGCTGCGGCATTCTCCGGCCGACGGTAGCCGTGGGGTGGTCGTCGGGACTGGAATGTTCGTCCAGGGTGGCTGGGTCGACGCGGCGTGGGTTTAGAACTAGGGTTTTCCCCTCTCTACTCTCAACTATATATGCGCCGAATCCAAAATGAGCGGGAGGGGGGGAAGAAAAATTTACTGCTTGCTGGTTGGTTTTTCGGGCTGGCCTGGCTGGCCGGGCTTGGGCCTGGGCTGTTACTATTTCTTTTTTTCTTTTTCTATTGCTTTAATGCTTTACATATACACATATATACATTTTTGTATGCATACAAATATAGATATACTTATACATATATTTGTATATATACAATACATATATTTGCATATATACAAGTATAGATATACATATACATATATTTGCATATATAAAGTAAAAGTATTTAAAATTTATTTCTTTTGTTTTATATAGGTATATTATATATATAACTATTTACATTAATTTACATGTACATTTATACATATATGATAAATACCTATATACCATATAATATGCATATATTATATTTATATAAAACAAGCATATCAAATAAGCTACCAATACATATGTATATATATTTATATATATACACATTTTAATTAAATATAAGAAATATTTATGAGGTTTATATAAATAAGATATCTTAATATACACATAATGCCTGGTATTTGTATACCTTAAATATATGTACCTATATATTCACCAGTATATATATAGCCTAGTAATTCTCATAATCCCAAAAGGCATTTCCTAGGACATGCCATCATACACTCAGAAACCAGACATCAATACACACATCTCATATACAAAGCCCATTTATATAAAATCACTTATTTATCTACTAAAATAAATACACTAATTATATTACCCCCATAATTATCTACATAGGCCTCTTTGGACGTACTATATGTCTACATGGGCTTGTGCTTGGTTTGGGTTCAGTCTGAGCCAACTTGATACAATCGGGTCTCCTAAAATCATTTATTTTAATAAATAACTAATTATTTATAGAGGTTAACTCGTAACTTGGCCTGGTTTTCTTAGTTAGAACACACCTATGGCTCGGCATTCCCCTACTATAGCTAAACACTAGTCAAAGCACACCACTGCACTATCCGTGCCATGGTTTCTGGTCGTCTTGTACTTCAAAACTCAACCATGGCTAAAGTCATCCACCGTAAGAATTAACTAAATGATTAATTCTAAAATTCTAAAAATAACCATTTAAATCAAATAAATAATATAAAAATATTTCAAAAATTTCCGGGAAGGGGAGCTACAATGTATCATTCAATATTGTAAGCCGCTTAGCACGCCTTTTATGTTTCGGGAAAGAGAGCTTGAGCGATTTGTAATCTCGGTCTAACGCCGCTTGTAACACTTTTTGCATATCAATAAAGAGCTTGGATTTGTTTTAACTTGTGTTCATTTACTTTCTGCTGCAAATGGAGACACTCTGTGTAACTCTGTGGCCTAGTTTCAATCGACCGTTTTAGGACCTGGCCTTGCGCGAGCGTAACTTAGGCTTGTGCGACATCACTCCCAAGAGAGGATGTTCGCTCCTCCGAGAATAGGGCGTAACAAGGAAGCACCTCGACGTCCTCAATAACATGTCCTGCCTTAACCCCAGGTTCATATACGGTCAGCTGTAAGTGCTCATCCAAATCTGGAAAGGAACCAGGTCCTCAGAGGGACATAGCAAGATACAGAACGAACATGCCATTAAGTAAATACTGAATAAATATAAAGGGATGAACTAACAAGCTAAGTAAATGCATTTTGAAGACAACCCTGGTACATATGGGTAGGTAAATAAGGATTTGCATCGAATCATGGGTCAACGTCAGATCATGAGCCGATGTCCATAATCGGGTAATACTGGCCACAAATGGCCCAAAAATCATAGTAATAATGAGAATGATGTAACTGTCTATCTCATACGCCTACTAATTGCCTTCTCTTGCCCTTGGTAATGTACAAGTCGTATCCACCACTTGAACATTCTATCTCTCAATGCAAGGTCATAATAACTAGACACATCTTAATCGTATAATGTACCGGTACACGAGCCATTCGCATCGATGATCAGTCGAGTGTGCAAGCCCATGCCATAGTATGAACTCATTCTGTGTCGTATCGTAAGTCGTGTCAAGGACACGAGAATCATGATTATGATTCTACAAGTTAGGGTACGTCATCTAGGACTAAGTCAAGTACACGTATCTCAATGACGATGCCATCATTGACTGCACCCGTGACATTCTCGGATACATAACTATGTCCACTCTAGCAAGTGCAAATAAAAATATGTATGAATTAAACCAGTAATACAAGGCAAGGTATACTTGCCTGGGACTCCGAGAAGCGCGAGCGAAGATCCGAATTCCGGAACCAAGATCCGGCTATGTATGCCTATAAAACAATAACACATTAGCCACCATACTATGACATGCTAAACATGTATTAGAGCTCAACTACACATGGTCACAACTAGGGTCATTGGAATTCCTAGGTTGTCATACCAACTCATAGACACTAGGGTTTCTCATTCTAGGGTTCACTTGCACAAGGAAGTTCACATACCCATCCTTGGAGTTATGGTTGACTTAATAGTCAACATTTCCAAGGGTGCCTATCGAGTCATCCTCGGGTTGAGCTAGATAATCTAATCACATGGAATGTCATAAGATATCCTCTTGCATTCTAACTTGGCTTAGCAACTTGAGTTACACACAATCCTTCATTCATACATAACTATTGTCACGCCCCGCTCCCATAGGAGCGATCGTCCTCGCTAAGGCGTGATGACGCACGAGCCTAGATTGCGCTCGTGCACGGCAGTTTCATAACGGCCGATTACAGTGGCTGCGACGGGGTCATCGCATAGAATGTCCCAAGCAGAAATATTGAACATACAGCAGAATTTAGAAGCAAACACAAGTTATACAAAATGGGCTCTTTATTGATATTGAACAATAAGATTACAATAGGGCGCAAGGCCATGATTACAAGTCTCTCAAGCTTATTTTTCTCTCATTTTACAAGTCACTCTGCTCTCTCTCATCTCTCGATATAATGCTTGAGCCAGCGGAAGCTTCGGAAGGTAATGTCCATACATTATGTCTCGTATAAGTCTTGACTCCATACGGCCGCACGCTTCGAATCGCCAAGGAACTCCGTACCTCCACGCATCCAAGCGAGCTCCACACTACGAGCTTCTACCTATGCCTGCACATAAAAAATATGTGGGTGTCAGTACTCAACTGTACTGGTGGAGTGAGCTCCTCGCCTACTCATACAAAACCGACACGTTCATTTACTTTGTACAGCTTAAATCCCTTTCAATTGTCTTTCTAGTCTTACCTTAGGATCAATTTTAGGACGAACGTCTTGGCCTATACTTGGCAACGCAATGACAGGGTCGTGCTATTCTCTATTCGTGACTTCAATGTATTCAAGACAGTGCCTCACCGAGCAGAACCTACGCAACTCGACCGTGCCAAGACTTTACTTATTTTACGTGCCTCAAGATCATTCTCGTGCCAATGACGTCAAGGGAACGACTTGTGCTGGTCATGCCAATATACTTACTCGTGCCTTACAATCGAGGCCGTGCATCCCAGACTTAACCAACTTGCCTTACGGCCCTTCCGAACTTAACTCAAGACGAGACCACATTTATGCCGAAGTATGTGTCTTTGCTATAGCCAACTCTTAGGCTCCATAATGGTGTTGCGACCGTGCACACCCTAACCCGTGCCGACTCAAGGTTAGCGCTAGCTATATGCGTAACTTATTAACCCAACTCATAACCTGCTAGTATTCGACGCAATCTAAAGGCATACACGCGGATAGCCGCTCTTGCCGACACATCTATATGAGTGGTCACTAGCAATGTCAAGCTATCCTGGATCTTATGCATACGGTGGCCATTCGTCTGGCGAGGTACGAGCTCCCACCGAATGACCCGTAACCTATATTGTAACGGTTCACTTCAACGAGTCGTACCGTCGATGAAGGCCGTACAATATCTGCAATTCCTCCTAGGCCGACACGAACCCGGCACCCCGGGATCGGTCGAGGAATTTTGCCATTGCGCACAAGTTGTCCAATGACCATGCAAGACTCAACTCGATCTATCAAGTCCTTCCTTATTCATGACCATTCTTTCCAACTCTCTATCGAGACTCCCAAGTAGCGGGACCGATCTCGCGTGATTCCTTATCGAGACTCCCAAGTAGTGGGACCGATCTCGTAAACTTCCTTATCGAGACTCCCAAGTAGCGGGACCGGTCTCGTGTGCTTCCTTATCGAGACTTAGCGAGACTCCCAAGTAGCGGGACCGATCTCGTAAACGAGACTTTTCGATACTCCCAAGTAGCAGAACCGATCTCGTGAACGAAACTTTTCGAGACTTCCAAGTAGCGGGACCGATCTCGCATGATTCCTTATCGAGACTTAACGAGACTCCCAAGTAGCTGGACCGATCTCGTGTGCGAGACTTTTCAAGACTCCCAACTAGCGAGACCGATCTCGGTGACAACCAGTCGTGTGGACTTCCTTTGTTCGTGGTATGCTTTTCACTAAATCGACGTGGCTCGTGCCTTAGACGGACCTTGTTCTCTAGGCGACACTATCGCTCAAGTCATATACTTTATATGATGAGCCTTGTTCTCGTGGGACTAAGTGACTTGGCAACCGCAGAAACAGAGGATAGTGCTTGCTATGACTTTGATAGCCCAGCACAACTCTTGTCTAACTTATTCAGGCAACGACTCGACGAGCAAAGGCTACGCCGAGCTTTGCATCGCGAGAACATGCCGTACACGCGTTTGACTTGAACAACCAAGTTCGTGCCTAGACTTAAGACACAAGCCGTGTAATACGACTTAAACCACGGGACATGCGAAGGCTATGCCAAGCCTTGGACAACGGGACCGTGCATGCTTTATGAGGCATTCATATGGGCGACGCCTATCACTTAGGCTAATTCGAGCGTCGTGGCAACTTAGCAACTTAGGCCAACATCCTTCTCCCAAGCCACGGGACGAAGGACCGAGTGTCATTTTGAAAGACGCTGAGCAGACTTCTAAGCCGACCATGGGACCATTTTCCATGTTCTAAGACATTCCGACCCATCGGGATTATTCCCTTAGCTATGTGGATGCGTCTCTTTTATTATCAAGTCTAAGTTGTGCAAGTTGAAAACATGCTACTTATTATGTGAAGGCTAAGATGGGGCAAGTTTATCGAAACTACCCCACCTGAGCGAGTCTTCGAGCAAGCCGTTACGAGGCTAAGTCCGAACGTCGTCGACGTTTCGATTCCTCTGATTGACTTTGCGGGAGGGGGCACTACAACAATTTTAACTACGACAAAATATACATTCCTCTAGGTGCATGTGCATGGCTCACATATATAATATGCTAGTCAACTGGTGCCTTTATGTGTGTATGGACATATTCGTATGTCCTCAAGCTTAGGAATGTTACTACACATGTGTCATGCATGACTAAACATAGTTTCTAATACAAATTCATGGCCATAGTCTCATATAATATTGTCATGGCTTCTAGGCATAGCACATGGCATGTGTACAACATATGTGACTTATATTTCTTGACAAGTATCCATGTATTGACCTATCCATATACAAGTTAAAACATGGTATTGATCATGGTAAAAATATAAACCAATTTCATGACTAAACCCTAGACATTATTTTAGGTGCTACCATTAGTAAGTCTTCTAACATGACATAACATAGGCTCTCATGGCTTGACGAACTCATGTGGCATAACACTTGGCATATATTATGAAAGGTTATATGTGTGTATGATTGGTGTTAATCTTGCATTGATATGTGGGTGAAAACCAAAGTTTAGGCTCGATAGAAAAGCGGAGGTGCTACATATACTTATAGGGAGTTTGGGTTCCCAGTTGCTCCCGAAGGTGCCATAGCTCACGGGATGGCACACTTTGCTGTCGTAGGGGGTGTCCTCGTGCCTCGTAGGAGCGCAGCACATCGTTACAAGGGACTACATATGCGTAACAGCAGCAGCAGCTACAATAGCAGCAAAGATAACTGCGGCAGCAGTACTAGCAGGTAGTTGTTGCTGTTTTCTTCCTCCGACGACCCTGGGGGCAGCTGCCGGTAGTGGGGCCCCCTCTAGATGGTGCCCCTGGGTGGAGGGAAGGCTGTGGGTAGCAGCAACCGTCGGCCCAAGCAGCAGCATCAGCAGTTTGGTAGCAGTAATGGTTTATGTAGCAGTAGTTGCAGCTTCGATAGCTGCAGCCAAGGAGGAAAGGAGGTGGAGGAAAGGTAAGAATGTAGGAAGGAGTTTAGGGGAGAAAGGGAGAGGTTTAGGGAGATTTTAGGTTGGGGTTTGGCCGGCCATGTGAGGAGGGGAGTGTATATAGAGTTAGTGAGTGATAGGTTGAGTGTTGGAGTGTAGCTTAGTGTTTAGTCATGTGAGTGAAAGATGGAGTGACACTTGTGTGTGTGTGTGTGTGTGAGTGATATGTGAGAGTTAATGGCATCCCATAATTGATTTTATCCATTTTGGGTTGGTTTTAATGGAGAGAGGGTAGTGTGTGACATAAGTAAAGGGTCATTTATGGTAGGGTTCAATGGAGTTGTCCATGGGGTTTTTGAGTGGGTAGGTTAGGTATTTGGTGTTTTGTAGAGAGAGAAAATAGTGTGGGTTTTTTTGTGGGTGTCATGGGAGTGTGCATATGGGTTTGGTTTGGGTGATTGGGCTAGATTGGGTTATGTTTGGTGTCACCATGACTATAAATTAGGTTAATTATTATCATGGATAAATAAATAGCATGTAGGTGCTCAATTAAGTGGGACACAAGTGTCATGTATATAGTTGGCTTAGTTTGGATCATGATCATGCTTTGGATCAGTGGGAATAGATTGAAATTGTGTCTCCAAATTAAGTTGGAAGTGAACATAGGTTCATGGTAGGGGTTAAAATTGGGCTATCTGTTAGGAATATTATGTGATTAAAATGGATCACAAGAAGATGTGTTTGAGCGGGACATAGGTCATAGATATAGAGGGTCTTATCTAGGTCATGTATATGAAATTTGTTTTGAGAAAATAACTAGTGTTGTGCTCCTAATTTAAAATCATGGAAAGGTGCATCTAATGATCATAAAAGAAAGTGGGAATCTAATATTAATCAATTATTCCTAATTAAAACTAAATCAACCCTAATCCTCAATAAATCCTAAAATTTCCAAACAGGGTCTTACACATTCTTCAATTTCATGTAACAGTATCTACCACCTATTTTAACTTATGCCTCATAATCACACAATTATCCTATTCAACTATACCACTAATTTCATCCATGGGGTGTTCCATTATAACTGAAGGGTATCATGATCTGAATTTCCATCTTCGCACAATAGATATATTAAGAACGAGGTGGTACGAATCATGGAGGTTGAGAGGGAAAGAAATCCATATGGTTGAGTTTAAAGATCATGGTAAGTGTTTGGGAAATGAATGAGGTTGCTAGTTAACAAATGAATAAAAGAGTAAGGGTTAAGTAAATTAAGAGATAAATAAGTAGAGACTCATGAGACATGGCTCCTTGAGAGAATATATTCTCCTAGATTGGGGGTACGATCAAGAAAATGATTCTAATCATTCTCAAGTTTCAAACGATTAGAAGATCATGATAATAGATCTAGGGTTGAGGGAAAGGATGAGTAACTCAAGACGAGGATGTAGTTACATGGCTTCGTCGATGACTAACTACACTTGTGTATATACAACTATAATGGCCATAGGTGATGTGGCAAACTAAGGTGAGACACTCCTCTCATTAGGATGGCATCATGTCCATCTTGGTTTCCTATCAAGATAAAGTCCAAATCTTTTAATTCGAGTATCCCCAAAAGTTCCTAAATGGGTAATTTTAAATCTTAAAAATAAACCACCAAATTCCTTAATCGTTATAAATCGTCAAGCATAACTTATAATTTCAAATCTCTTCTACCTCATTATACTCATGAATTAGATTCGATAATGAATTCTAAATTGTAAATCATCCCCCGAGTTAAAGCCTATTGTGTTATTGACCCTTTTTTCTCATCAAAATTTTGTCATTTGATTTTCTATCCTTGAAATTTTAATTTCATTCAAAATCAAAATTCTTCGACCGTAGAATTTAAATCCCTTATGACAAAGTTTGAAATATAAATTACATATTCAAGATACCCTTATCCTCAAGTCGATTTCCTATCCGAAAAAAACCCAATAAGTCATAAATATTTTCTAGAATCTTAAAAAATCAAACCATCTTGTTTTCTCAAATAAATTCTCTTGGTTATCTTATGAACAACATTTAGCAGTCTCATCAATAAAAATAAATTTTTAACTATTATTCGGAGTTGATAACAATGCTACTACCCAACATAGAATTCACTAATCCTTCACATAAGATGATGCCTTAAGAAAAATAGGGTTCCTCGATCATTGAAATATTAATGCCTTCATAACTTAAATAAAACCTTTAAGGCATTCTTAATTCCCAATGTAATCCTTCTAGCCATGTAATTGACCTCTGGCATAGTGTGGTCATCTTTCTAACCTCTATTAAACATAAGGATCAAGATTAACGGTAGAAAGGAATCAAGCAAGATGCAAATTAAAGAAGTCAAACGAGAGTTTGAAAATTGGAATCAAGGAAGGAGATCAAGCATGTGGATGAGATCCTAGAATCTAATCCTATATGCAGGCTTGCTTGGTACAATAATGTAACCAAACAATATATTCGTTGACCTGCATGGGCCATTATAAAAATATGTAACGCCCCAATCCCAAAATACATATGACTAAGAAATGTACATACCATCCATATAATAAATATAAGTAATCTGTAAATGTATTTAAATAGTCATGGCTCACTAATCTCATCCACAAAAATAAAAAATTAAAAATATTATAAAAATCAAATACGAAATGTCATTGTATAAGTTGCTGGATGGAGACAAATTCATTACCAAGCATTAAACTAGAAAGAAGAAAATAGCAAAATAAAGATACAAGTAGAAATGATGATCCAAGGGCAACATCTTCGATAGAAAAAGAGAAGACCATGGTCGGTACTCCTTCAGAAAGTCATGAACACCTATACCTGGAGAGATTACCAGGTCCTCAGAGAGACGTAACAAGATACAAAAAAATGACATATGAACTGAATATAAATACGTCACAAAATCATAGATAAAAGTAAAATATTTTAAACCATAACATCGCCCAATATTCCATCATTGAAATAGTAGACCACCCCTACAAGCAAACAAGGACAAGGTATGGCACATTATCCCATGATGTGATACTGTCTCATGTCATGATTGGAACAGAGTGTGACAAGATAACAACTAAGGTCACCTAACCATTCTATTGTGAACATGCAATTAAGATAAACCTTCAATGCATGGGCACTTCGGCTATATGAGTTTGGCATAGTCCCCTCTCTGGACACCACGGGCCTCAAAGTATGGCGTTCCTCGAACGTCAGAGGCTAGCAGAAACAGTAAAGGGATAGTCATGTCCATATCTCCAGCGGAGCTTCCAGGTACAAAGAAAAGTGCATACTTGGCCTACGACAATGTACCTCTACTAACTGTCAAGTCTCCTAGCATGCATCTGTAAACCCCCTAAATTTCTACCAAGTATTTCTTTTCTACGGTATATACTGGGTATATATACACTATATCTTGATATAGTTTTTATCCATATACTAATATGTAGCTTTATTTGAATAAATATATATAAATCTATAATATTTATTTATGACTTTTACTAAAAAAGAATATTACTAGTCTTTAAAGGTTTTAAAAAAATTGTAGATTTCTTATTGAAAATATACTTTATTATGTTTATAAAATATATATGTTAAAAATATATGTTTCTGTATGTGTTTCCTTTAAAAATAATGTTTAGAATTTATTTACGCTTAGAAAAATATATACATAAAGGTTCCAATCAATTTATTTTAAATGAGATTTGAATTATACTTTAAAACCATTTTGATAGATATTGAATATTATTTAAATTATTTTAATAATATTAAATATTATTTTAAGTTATTATTGTATTGGATTGAGATTAGACTGAACTAATTTTAAATTTTAATTAATTTAAATTGATAATTAAGATTAGATTGATTGAAATTTTAATTAGTTTAAACTAATAAAAGATTTATCTAATGGAGGTTCCATGATTCCTGGTTCTTATCTAATTAGGAGCCTACTCAACCTATTTAAGGGGATGTATGTTCCCTATTTTCTCTACCAAATAATTCTCGTGCTCTATCTAACTCCATAACCAAAATCACCCACACGTCATCAATAATTCTATCCATCCACCATTGTGTTCGTGCTACCATGTCCACTACCACAACAACCACCGTGTCAGCCAGTATTGGTCTCGAGTCCGACCCCGGGTGTTTATCCATTATTTATGTATTTTACAATACAGTCCACAACACTCTCTCCTCCGTGTTCGACACACAGGACATGGTTCTACCGAGAGAAACCCGACACATCTACATCCCAACCCATCCCGTTGTCATGCAGGACATGTTGATACAACCTCGATACAATCTTCGAAACTAAAACAAATTCCTAGCCTTAATCCCCATGTTTCGATCATTCTCCTGCCATTATGGCTGCCCCGGAGGACTCCACAGACCATTCCCTGCACCGTCACCTCCGGTCGACATCTTCAGCCTCAACAAACTCAGTTTATAGCCTAACCGTTCTTGCCCTCCATTGGCACCTCTGCCAGCAGCATCACCCATATCGTCTCCTACAAACACCCTCACCAGTCCTAACCTCCCCTCTGGCCGACTCTAGTACCACCGCTACTTCCCAACCCATCCCGGTGTCACGCAAGACATGTTGACAAAACCTCCATACAATCTTCAAAACCAAAACAAATTTCCAGCCTTAATCCCCATGTTTCGATCATCCTCCTACCACCATGGCTGCCCCGGAGGACTCCACAAACCATTCCCTGCACCGTCACCTCCAGTCTGTAGTGCCCCGCTCTAAGCGGTTCACTATGTAAGGCTTGTGGCTTGGTTAACTCGGTCGAAACCGAGTATTGGAGAAACTTACCGTCGGCACCGAATCGATCACGGACAAGTGCATAAGAACCTTTCCAACTAATGGATTGGTTTCTCTTGAAATGCGTCCAAGAGTTTTCTCTGGATGTTTTGCTGCTGGTTTTGTTGCTTGGTTTTGATGGATGCTTTTCTGAATAATTTTTAATGATTTGATTCTTGCCCGTTTTTATCGATTTGCATAGCATTCATTCTTGAGAAATCTGAGAGAAGAGAACATAACGAGATAGAGTATTAACCAAACTTTTGGTGCCATTGCAGACTGACGCGTGACGGAAGGCTAAGCGTGCAAGTGTTCCTCTCTCTCTACGATTCTCTAATTTGGTGAGTGTGGATCTCTGTGGTGGTATTGTCCCTCTCGCTATTCCTTCATGCCAACTAAATAAATGTCTTGTAACATCCGTTGATCGATATCAAGTTGCTAATGCCACAAGTCAATACCACTAAGAAGCTAGTCATTGAACATTGAAATGATGCTTGCCCCTTGAACATTGAAAGAATCGATTACACTGTTAACAACATTGAGACTATGCTTGTCCATTGAACATTAATTTTACGGCGATGAACTGAACATTGAATTGCTTCTATGAAATGAACAATGAAATGAGATGAATTAATGCTTGAAATGAGGGAATGTAAAATGTTGAGAAGAACATGTTGCCTAGTATTTAATATTCTATGCACACAATGTTTATCGAGTCAGACACACATTCGCATGACCATAGACATACTTGTATACAAGGATTTTCCTCGAACGGTACCCGCGATGGTGGGATCGAGTCGGCCTAGGAGGGAATTAGTGCTTTGGTAGCACGGTATCGGAACTTTCATTCGGGCTTACAACTTGGTGAGTGGTCAACCGCATACCATACGAAGTCCTATATGGCACGTCGAAATGGTGCACGATCACTAGTGGTCATGTTGTAAGGATGTATGCTAATCAATGTCTTATGTAGGGGCAGTAAGTATATTATTATTATCCTGTATCTTATGCAGGAAAGCTGGATTTGGCTAATGGTAAAGTAAATATGGTTTCATGAAATTCCATGTTGCCTTAATTGTGATTCACTCTAAATGTTGCATGTTCCTAATAAGTTCATATCCTTAAAATGCTTGTCATTAATAAAATATTGGTTTAGCTGAGTGGGCCAACGGGGCTCACTAGCGCATTATTATAATGAGCTGACCCCTCCTCCATAGGTACTGGAGAAGGCCCAGGCGCACGATTGAACTAAGACTTTCTGAATTGCTACTACTTTCAAGTTGTTTTCCCTAAAGACGCACAAAGTATTACGAAGTTTTTTCAAAAATGGCTGCATATATTTCAAAGTACTAAAAGGGCATGATGTATGGAACGGAAAGTTATTTCATGGCAGCCTATCAGTTGTACTTCTTTTCATGAATCAATGTAGCCAAAAAGACATTTCAAATATTATCGAGAAAAGTTGTATTCTGACTACAATTATCAATAAAATGAGTATTTCTTCTTCCTATATTATGTCATCAATGTTTCTGAAATGTGGCTGGGTTTCAAATGTTTCTAAATGACATAACAGTGCACGTTCTTGCCTTATACAAGTGTAACCCCAGACTTGTACGGCATCACGCCCTAGCGAGGACGAACGATTCGGCGCGAATCGAAGCGAGGACGAAAGATTCCCCGAATCGGGGCGTGACAAGTTGGTATCAGAGCACGGTTTTAATTTCTCAGATTTCAAAAATGTTTTCAAAAAGGAAGTTTTGATATAAATTTTTTCGATTGATGGTGTCGATAGCACTGGCATGAAATAATGTTCCATACAATAAGCCCATAAATATTTTATGAGTGCTAATGGAATTATTTCTTTGTTATAGAATGGCCAAAGGTGATAGCGCAAAGACGAATTCATCGTCTGACCGAATGTAGAAACTGATTAAACAATTGGAGGCTCAGAGGAAGCAGAGCGAAGCTCAACATCGCGCGCTTCATGAGCAGCTTCAGTATCAGTTTTAAGAGCAGCTGGATGCTCAATAAAAGCAAGTGGATAATCTGTCTCAGATTGTCACCAAGCTGACGGCCGATTCCAATGTTTCTGTAAAAGTCGCAGCAACCGAGACCGTAGAAGTACCGGCAGAGAAACCTGAAACGTCGACACGGAAGAGAACGAGCTTCAAGTTCTCCGAATTCAAAAGTTGTGACCCGCCTGAGTTTAATGGAGAGCAGAGCCATATGAAGTGATGGGCTTCCTGAATACACTTGATGGCTACTACCGAATGTTGGAAATACAAGGCAGTAAGAGGGTGGAGTGTACCGTTGTACAACTTCGTCTTAAGGCCCAAGAATGGTGGATTTTGCAGAGACAGACACTTTGCGGTAATAGTCCGGATATGAAGATATCTTGGAAGACCTTCAAAGAGGCTTTCATTGCCCAATTCATTCCACCAGCTGTCCGTCAATAGAAAGAGAAGGATTCGTAGAACTCCAATAGGGCAGTATGTCAGTTGACGATTATGAAACTAAATTTTTAAAGAGAGTTGCATTCACTGGATACATGGTCCCGAATGATGACGCGAAACGAGGAATATTCGTGTAAGGCTTGAATGAGGGCTTGCAGTACGATGTGCTAAGTCAGAAATGTACGTCTTACAGGGAGGCGTACAAAACTGCTCTCGAGATGGAGAGATTTTACCTCTCCGCTAGTCGCAGAACAACACAAAACTACCAAGGCAGTAACCAGAAACGACCTTGGTCGGTTGGAAGAAATGACGCACCTAAGCGTCATAACACAGGGGATAGCAGGGGACCTCAGCAGCAGTTGCCACGTTACAATAAATGTAACAGACGGAGGTACAAAACTGAAAACTATCGTGCTGGGTGTTTCAAATGTGGAGGTATAGGTCACAAGACAGTTGACTGTAGAGGCAGAGGAGAGAATCAGTATCCTCCTCGTGGACATAACAACAATCAGAACCGGGGCAAATATAACAACCAAAATCATAGCCAAGCGCCACCAGCCTTACCAGTTCCAACTGGGAATGTGTAGGTCCTAAAAAATCAAGTTGCATCAATCAACAAAATCAAGAAATCAAAATATACATCATCTTGTTGAATTGCGCAGACAACAGATTGCGCAGCCAACCGATTGCGCATTCTAATTTGCGCACACAACCGATTGCGCAAGCTGACGTGGCAGAAGTCATCATTACTAAATCAAATCAAATCTTTTCTGACAACTGACAGCGCGGATAACAAGGAGTCTGTTCGTTTCCTGCACCGCACAGTGCTCGAGGGCGGCTGACAGCTGGCAGCGTAAACCAATCCTGCGCAGTTTGAGTTTGCGCAAACCATGTATGCGCAATTCAACTCTGTGCACTCTATCAAACGTAACTGTTAAGTTACACGTGGCATTCATGCCATCAATTGTTCATTACGTGGCAACTATTTATGCACGATCATGCGCATTTCTATCAAATCATGCCATGTGTCCATGATAGTTGGCCCACGATCCAGTAACTATCTGCGCAAATCAATGTTACGCAAACCAATGCTGCGCAAATCATCATGCGCAGTCCAAAATAACTGAAAGTTAGTTATTTCCATAACTCTATAAATAGAGTTTCAAGTCTTCATTCAAGGGGCAGAGATCAGAGATCAGATATCAAGATCAGAAATCAGAAATCAGAGAGTCCAGGAGTTCTTGCCAAAGTGCTGCTGCATTCTTCCGAGACTTTTTGTCTTCAACTTCAGAGGCTTTTGCCTTCAGTTTCCAGAGTTATTTTCAACTTCAAAGGCTTCGTCTTTACAGTTCACATCGTCCAAGGGATAAAGCAATCGTCATCGAGATTGGATTCCTACAGTTGTAATTTTCCCAGAATTCTTGTAATCTTTATTACAGTTTGTATCAATAAAGTTCTATACTTTTGTTTTTGCAAACAAAATGGCGACTCTGCTGGGGACAACTTTCTCCTCCGACGAGGAAGTAGCAACTCAATGTGACGTAGCGTCTATCGGAAAGACGCAGAAGACCCTGGTTGTCAAGGTCAACCAGACAGCCTACGAGGCAATGCTCAACTCCAAGACCATTCCCCGTACTGCAGCCACTTCTGCCAAGAGCAAAGTGCGCTCAGTTTGGGTCTCCAAGACTGCTGCACAATCTGGCAGTTTTGCCACCAAAGGTGCTGCACACTCTGTTGCACAATCTGCTGGCCAGTCTGCTGCGCAAACTGCTGTGTCAACTGCTGCACAGTCTGTTTCAGCAACTGCTGCACAATCTGTTGCAGTCAATGCTGCGCAATCTGTTGCAAAAGTTGCACAAGCTACTTCATATGCTGCCTTGTCAAAACAGAAGACTCCTATGACTCTGGCGCAATTGGCAGTGGCTTTTCCTGCGCAAAACAACATTCCACCAACTAAAGTGCATCCTAAGCACTCTAAAGCAAGGACTCCTACTTCTGTGGCCAGAACCAATGCACCCTCCACTCATGCGCAAATCACTTCTGCGCAAACTAAGAGAAACAGCCCTTTGGCTAAACTCTCTCCTTCTCATAATCAAGAGAAAATATCTGATTCTCCTCTTAAACATCCTGCTGTTCTAGCACAATCTACTGGAGGTAGTCCTTTGGCTATTCCTCCTCCTTCTCAGATCAAAGGAAAAGGCCCGTTGGTCTTTTCTCAAACTTCCTTGTCTCATGACTTGGAAGACAACAGAGGGAAATGTTCTTTAGTTATCCCTTCTTCTCAGAACAAAGGAAAAGGCCCTTTGGTCTTTTCTCAGTCTTCTTCGGTCTTTACTGAAGCAGATCAAATTGAACGTGTTTCAACACCCGTCAGCACAAGATCTCCTACAAACAAAGATTCTTCTTACCTTCATAACAAAGGAACTTGCACTGATCAAAAAGGTATTCTGCCTACCCCAGTAGCAGAATTCCAAGACCTCCCAACTTTCAAAATATCCCGTTCCAAACAAGGAAAACTGTTGGTGTCTCAAACAGAAACCTCTGGGGGTGAATTTGCAGACCTACGAACATATCTTAACAGGCTAACTTCAGCAAAACGTAAACAGCCAATGCCGAAGGTCAAGCCTCAAAGACAAATCTCCAGGAACATAAATTCTGATACCTATGCCAATGAGATGAGTACTTCCTTGTATACACAGGGGACAAAACATTTGAAGAATCGAAACCATGTTCCAAATATTGTTAAAGAACACATTCCTCGAACTTTTCCCCGTCCCGGCATGGTTTCTGATCTTCGAGAACATCTCAGACAAAAATGGGATAATGTCTCAACTCCTTCAAATCAACCATCTGATCATCATTGCAATCATAAAGTCATCATCCAATGTTGTTGTCAAACAACAAAGCGATCTATCTTCGATCGTCTGACTTTTGCTAAAACAGAACCAATGTCAGAAGAAGACGAAGTGTTGTACGCTTCTGTCAATATGGCTTCCCGAGACACCGGGGGTAGAAAGTGCTCCAAACATGGTAAGCCTCGCAGACCAAGCCAACAATATTTGGATTTACTCCAAGAATCCTCTGAAGGAGTATTTCAACATACTCGTTCCCACAGCCGAGACACAATCGGTCAAAGGAATCTTCCCCAAGATCCTTCAGCTTATCTTCCAACTTTTCAGTCAGGAGACGAATCTTTCTCTGATTATGATGCATATAGTGAAAGCTCTGAACAAACAGTTTCGTCTACTGTGCCTAGAGAAGTGACGGCATATGTTGTTACTGATGATCCAGATGCTTCAACTTCTGTAAACCAAGAACAGCGGATTGTTGCACTGGAGGACAAATTGAAAACCATGGCTGAAATGGTCGCCAGTATGCATTCTATCATTATGGCACAACATGCTACCCCACCAACTGTATCGGCTGCTATAAACCCTGAAATCATAGCTTCATCGGTGCCTGTCAATACTGGGCTGGGGGTAGTACCTCCTCAGATGCCTCCTGTGCAAGTACAAGTTCAAACTACACCCAGTCAATCAGGTGCTGGGGGTAGTGCTTATAATGCTGTCCCTCCTCCTACCACGGCTCCTTCCTCTTCATCTGAAGATGCTAATGAAGCAGTCAAGCTTTTACGAACTCAGTTTGAAGCTTTCAAAGAGAAAGACAACCTGCAAAGGTTGGGAATCAAACAGCCATATCCTGTCGAATGGAAAGAAGTTCCATTTCCTCCCAAATACAAGATTCCAACAATCGCTCTCTTTGACGGTAGTACCTCACCAAGTCAATTCATCAATCACTTCGAGGTAATGACTGTTCAACTTCAACCAAACGACGCTCTTCTTACCAGAGTGTTCGTCGGTTGTTTAGCCGGCGTAGCATATGACTGGTACAGAAGTCTGCCCGATGGTTGTATCACTTCTTTCTCAGGTCTCAAGCAAATCTTTTTAGAACGATTCTATGAGGGATTCAATGACATGACTATGTCAGCCCTAAATAAAATCAAACAGAAACATAACGAGACTGCAGAGAGTTTCATTGAACGTTTTCGTCGAGAAGCCCTGAAAATGCCTCCAGGGACTCCTGCTGCTGTTACCATAGATACTTGTAAGGCAAATCTCTTGCCTATTATCAGTATGTGGACAGGCTCAACTCAGTTTCAAGACTGGCCATCCTTCATTGTTAATGCCAAAGCAGCTGAAGTAAGTGCTGATAAATTCAAACAGTTGGGGGTACAAATGTCTAACCCCGATCGGGATGAACATCAAGCGTCAGGCGGTGGTAATCGCCAAAACAACCGCAAGAACAAAGAGACTCTGAACATTAATCTGAAAAGCAAAGAGTCTTTGGCTGTCAACGTAGCTCAGCCTACGTCCACTTCCACTCCTTCTGCACCACAACCGAGGGAACCTCGTCCTAAGCTAGAGTATTCTTTTGACGAGAATGACACGGCAAGTATCTTCGATTGTTTACTCAAAAGCAATAAGATCCAGCTCCCAGACCCAAAGAAACCTGATGAAGTCGGTAAGACCGATCATCCTAAGTACTGTGTTTACCACCGATTCATTGGACATCCTACTAGAGCATGTTATGTGCTCAAGGGCAAGATTCAAGAGCTTGTTAATGCTGGAGTTGTTACTCTGCAACAAGATGAAAAGACTGTCACTGCCAATATGGTTTCAGTTCAGTTCGGTAACTTTCCCCCGCAGATGATACAGCATGGTGTCATTCCTATTCCGAAAACTACTCTTGAGATTGAAAATATTCCTTCTCCACCAAATGAAGGTCTCGTTCCTTTGTCTCTAGACAATGGCGAGGTTATGTGGATTCACCCCGATCTTACTTCAGAGTTCGAGGATTCTTCTTCTTCCAAGAAGAAAAGTCGCTCCAAAGGCAAGACGAAGATTTGCAACATGGTATCTTTTGATCCCATAGTTGACGAAGAAATTCTATTAGGCACCAGATCAGGAAAGCCCTATTTGAAGGATTACCCTGAAACTCAAGAGAATCTTGCTTCTTCTTCTGAACCTACCTCAGCACAACCTGCTCTAGCTGAAGAGAATCCTGCTGCACCTTCACCAGTTGTGATTCCTATTCCTCCTAAGCCAGTGACTGCTGATAAAGGCAAACAACAAATCCGCTTTGACAAACCTTTGAAGAAATCGTCTCCTACAGGACTCGAGAAGCCTTACAACTTCGATATATTGGCTCAACTAGCCAATACCCCAGCAAAGTTGTCTATCTTTGAACTCTTGCGTCTTTCCAAAGAGACTCGAGAAACCCTCAGCGAAGCTCTTTTGCAAGCAGAAGCTTGTCTAACCTTTCTCAAAAAGCCCGAAGCAGAATCAGTCTCTTGTAATAGTGTTCAGGAATTCATTCCGAACATAACTTTTACGCAAGATGACATGCTAATGGAAGACAACAGGCATGACCGTCCTCTTTACTATACAGGATATGTCGATTCGATGAAAGTCGATCGTATTCTGATAGATCCAGGGTCTGCTCTTAGTATCATGCCGAAGACAATGCTCGATGCTTTGAAAATTCCTGTGCATAGTCTCTCCACTACAATCACTACCATCCTTGGATTCAATCAAGGAAAGAGTGAACCTTTGGGCAAGATTTGCCTAAAACTTCAAATTGGCAATCTTCGCACAAAAGTTACATTCTACATTATTGACAATTTTGGTTGTTCTTACAACGCTCTATTGGGGAGACCATTCTTACACGAGCACAATGTTGTTCCATCAACCCTTCATCAATGTTTCAAATATGTTGATGACAAAGGCGTAGTTCGTAAGGAGGTTGCGGATCTTTATCCCTTCAAAGGTGTTGAAGCATACTGCAACGACGCTCGGATGTATAAGGATGAATTCATGAAAATCGTGTTAGCATTAGACACTGAAGAAGAACAAGAAGCGACGCCTAAAGACACTCTAATCATACCCGTCAAAGGGCGAGTTTCTCATCCTCAATCTTCCAAGCCACTGGCTATTCACTTATCAGCCCAAAAGAAGTCAATTGATGCTGATCAAGATCAAAGGGAGCTCACCTCTTCTGAGCCACTTGTTATCGATTTACGTCGTAACAAGGACAAAAAGCAGCTCACTTCTTCTGAGCCAATTGTTGTTGATCTCATTCGCAACAAAGAAAAAAAGGAGCTCACTTCCTCTGAGCCACTTGTTATCGACCTCCGTCGTAACAAACCGCCTCCACGTTCTTCTTCTCCCCCTCTTGTAATTAATCTGACTAAGCCTGCTAAGGCCAAAGGTCCTGTTGTAAATACTGATGTACAAATCAATGAAAAAGCACCTACTTTCCAGTATACTGATGTTATTTATCATACTAAATACTATTTAGATATGTTAGATAGCTTCCAATCAATTACAATGGGAGTTGTGCAATCTCTTCATACAGAGGTCTTACTCGAACACTCAGATGATTCATACTTTGTTGTCTCTTCTCGAAAGAGAGGCGAAAGTCCAATAATTTTTATTAAAGGACCAGAACAAAAATTCAGTTATACGGATGACAGTAAACTTAACGACACGGGGCGTATCCAACTCCATCGTTATAGTCAACAATCAAAAGACATCATTCGGAAAATGGGTTATGATTTCAAAAGTGGCTTCAATTACGGTAAGGGTAGACGAACTCCTATTCGTACAACTGTTCCGAAAGGAAAGTCAGACATGTACTATAGCAGGACTAAGAGAGGTCTCGGATATGCTTCTCCTCCATTGTTATCCCCAGCAGTCTCCTACTCCGACAGTGAAGAACGCTCTAACTCATCTGATTCCAGATCTTGGTATTCTGATACTAGCATTGGTGAAGTCCATAGGTTGGTCGTATTATCTAACATGGTCTCCGTTGAACTTCCAGAAGACTATGACGAGAATGTGGAAGAAAATCCTAAAACAGATCCTTGGGCTCAGCATATGGACAATCAATGGGTACTTCGCTTTGAACAACGTGAACCCCCTACTGAAGATCAACTAATTCAAATTGATGTAGGAGAAAGAGATTCACCTCGGCCAATTTTTATTAGCAAAAATCTTCCAGAAACAGACAAGGAAGAGTTGATTCTTCTTATTAAAGAATATATTGATGTCTTTGCTTGGAGTTATGAAGACATGCCGGGTTTAGATCCCAAGATTGCTACACATAAATTGAACATTTTGCCTAATACAAAACCTGTTAAGCAACAACAGCGACGCTTCAAACCAGAAATGATGGACGCGATCGATGATGAAGTCAAAAAGCTCATTGCTTGTGGTTTCATTCGAGAAGAACAACATCCTGATTGGGTAGCCAATGTCGTCCCAGTTCTGAAGAAAACTGGCAAAGTTCGAGTCTGTATTGACTTCCGGGATCTTAATGAAGCATGTCCAAAAGATGAATTTCCTCTTCCTATTACGGACGTCATGATCGACAATACTTGTGGGTTCGAACGAATATCTTTTATGGATGGATTCTCTGGATACAATCAAATCAAGATGCATCCTGAAGATGAAAAGCATACTTCTTTCCGCACTCCTCGTGGTGTTTATTGCTATACGGTGATGCCATTTGGTCTTAAGAATGCTGGTGCAACTTACCAACGTGCTATGAGTACTATTTTTAAAGATCATCTTCGTAAAACTGTTGAATGCTATGTTGACGATATTGCTGTCAAAAGTCGTCTAAAGGAAGATCACCTTCAAGACCTGAGAACTATCTTCAATCTCATGCGCCAACATCAACTCAAAATGAATCCCACCAAGTCGTTCTTGGGTGTCTCTAGTGGCAAATTTCTCGGCTTCGTCATTACCTCTAAGGGTATACACGTAGATCCTGAGAAGATCAAAGCCATTCAAGAGATGCGTCCTCCACGCAACTTAAAAGAGCTACGAGGATTCCAAGGTCGACTTGCATACATCAGGCGATTCATTTCGAACTTGTCTGGACGTTGCAGACCATTCACTCAACTAATGAAGAAAGGTGTATCTTTCGTTTGGACTGAAGAATGTCAACAAGCATTCGATGATATCAAGCGATATCTCATGAACCCACCAGTCTTGGTGCCACCTATTTCTGGTATTCCGTTCTTAATGTATGTCCGTGCTATGGATCATTCATTGGGTGCTTTACTTGCCCAAAAGAACAAAGAAGGTCACGAACAGGCCATTTATTATCTTAGCCGTACTATGATTGGTGCTGAACACCGTTATAGTCCAGTTGAAAAAGAATGCTTGGCTCTCATGTTTGCTGTACAAAAGACGAGGCATTATATCATTGGTCAAACTATTCATGTTATATCTCGAGTTAACCCTCTCCGGGTACTTATGAAGAAACCAAGTACACTTAATTCTCGGTTGGCTACATGGGCAATCCTGCTAGCTCAATATGACATGGTGTATGTTCCACAAAAGTCTGTCAAAGGTCAAGCGCTGGCGGACTTTTTAGCGGCTCATCCTGTACCTGAGACATCTAAGCTCTATGACGAAATTCCAGACGAAACATTGGAAGTCAACATGATCTCCGAAGAATTTCCAACCTGGCATTTATTCTTTGATGGTGCATCAAGGATTGGACCAAATGGTGCTGTTGTGGCAGGTGTTGGAGTGGTCCTCATTTCTCCAGACGGATCAACTATCCAAAGAGCCTATTCTTTAGATGAACCTTGTTCTAACAATGTAGCAGAGTATAATGCTCTACTTATTGGTCTTCAGTTAGCTAAACAACTGAACGTTGAATATCTTGAAGTATACGGTGATTCTAAACTGGTTGTTAATCAGGTTAGAGGAACCTATGAAGTCCGTCATCAAGACCTAGTACCTTATCATGAGGCGGCAATCAACTTAGCTATATCATTCAAAGCTTTCTTCATTGACTATGTGCGGCGGGCTTGCAATACTGAAGCAGACGCTTTAGCCAATCTTGCAGCTGTTTTAGCTATCCCTATTAAAAGACAGCAGGTGGTAGTTATCTCCAATCGTGAACTGTTCTGTATTGAAAATAATCGTAATATTGAATTCAGCAATTTTGCTGAAGTTAATGTTATCGATGATGACTGGAGAACTCCTTTTATCGACTTCATGGTACATGACATACTTTCCGAAGATCCTAAGGAGGCTACAAGTGTTCGTCGACGATCTCTCCGATTCTATTATAATCAAACTACTAAAACTCTCTATCGACGAACTTATGACGGTCTTCTTTTACGCTGTCTCGCTGGTGATGAAGCTAAGCAAGTACTGCGTGAAGCTCATGACGGTGTATGTGGAGCACATCAGCCTGGTCCTAAGCTACAAGATCGCATTAGACGTATGGGTTACTACTGGCCCTCTATGGTATCGGATGCCATTGAGTATGCAAAGAAATGTCGAGCTTGTCAAATCCATGCAGACTTCATTCATCAACCATCAGAATTCTTACACCCGACGGCTGCTTCCTGGCCTTTTGAAGCTTGGGGTATGGACATCATAGGGCCTATTAATCCTCCTTCTTCTAAAGGACATCGGTTCATATTGGCAATAACTGATTACTTCTCCAAGTGGGCTGAAGCTATACCACTGACTGAGGTTAAGACTAGCAATGTCATCAACTTCGTTAAATACTACGTCATCTATAGATTTGGTGTACCCCAAAGAATCATCCATGATAATGGACCTCAATTCATCAGTCAGAAGTTCACTAGATTCTGCGATGATCATCGGATTGATAATGTTGCTTCAACAGCATACAATCCTGCCGCTAATGGTTTAGCTGAAGCTTTTAACAAAACCATCATTAAACTCCTCAAGAAGTTTGTTTCCACTAACAAACGGAACTGGAGCGAGAAACTTGGCGAATGTCTTTGGGCCTATCGAACTACAGTCCGTAATCCAACAGGCTTTACGCCTTTCTCTTTAGTGTATGGCTGTGAAGCCGTTCTTCCTTTAGAGCTGCAAATTCCTTCTTTAAGGATTGCCGTCGCTAACGAGCTTACTACAGAGAACAACGATCTTCTTCGACTTCAAGAGTTAGAAGCGTTAGATGAGAAGCGATTAATGGCTCAACAGCATATTGAGCTATATCAAGCCCGCATCTCAAAGACTTTCAATCGCAAAGTTAAAGTCAGAGCATTTCAGCAAGGAGAACTTGTTCTAGCAGTCAGACGTCCTATGACTATGACTCATATGAGCAAAGGGAAATTCGATGCGAAATGGGAAGGTCCCTATGTTGTAAGCAAAGTCTTTTCAAATGGAGCCTATCAACTTTCAGAGCTCGATGGTCGAATTGCCATGATGCCTATCAATGGCAAATTTCTCAAGAAGTATTATGTATAAATGTAAATGCTTGTAAAATCGTCAAACAGGATCAGGTTCATAAATAAAATGCAAATTTTATTTCATCATATGATAGTACATAATATTAAAGGTCACTATCATCTTTTTCTATATTCGGACGTGGGCCACTGCCGTCCTTCTTGAAGACATGATCAGCAAAAGAGCTAAGAACCTCCTTGCTGGAACCCACGAGGAATTTGCAGGCGGCCATCCTCATGGCTTCTTCTTCTTCAGTCTTTCCTGGTTCGAGCAGGAAGTCCAAGATATCCCGTGGCGGCTGGGGTGCAGACGGACCTTCGCCCGCTTTTGCCTCCTTCGGCAGGATTGGATCGACAGGGCGCTCTTCAGTGCCCTTCTCAACCTTCGGGGCGATCTCGGCCTTCTTAGATGCTTCTCCGGACGACATTTTTATGTTGAAAAGCAGAAGTGTTCATTCCTGTCAGACTTCTGTTATATTTATAGGCAGAAGTTCCTCAAATAACGAAGAGACGGTTCATCCGTTCATTTATCACATTCATCAGACGGTTCATCCGTTCATTAAAGGCCCGACGGTTCATCCGTTCATTTATCATATTCATTTGACGGTTCACCCGTTCATTGTCATCCATCATTTGATGGTCTTCCCGTTCATTCATTTTCACAAATATTGACGATTCATCATCGTTCATTACCTACATCAGCAACTTGTCGTTTTCGATTAAGTTGTCAAAATCGAAATAATAATATTCAATATATTCTGCCATGTCCATATTACCTCTGAGCAGATATAATGAATATAATTATTTTCTACAAACTTATCAAGAAATATATCATGTCTTGCACCTCTGAATATATTTTCTATCTCTATTTATTTATATCTAAATAAGATATGCAATAAATAATGGAGCCACAATAAAATGTCTTTTATATCAAAATACGGGACATTACAAAAATGTAGCTATAGCAATAAAACACAAATACAAAATCAAGAAGGAGGGACAATCAGATTGTCAATTTGCTGCTTTAAGGTCTGCAGCTCTTCTTTGTGACTAGTTGTTACTCTCATTCTTGCTTCCTCCATCCCATTTTCTTCATCAAAGATGGGCATATCTACTGTCCTGCGGGTAATTTCAGTACTATGAGTCTCGTCATACTCATTTTTCTCCTGAATTAGGGCATTGAGTTGTTCAATCATAAATCGTTGATTGGCAGTTTCTTCTTCAAATTCCTTCTGAAGGCGAATAATTTCTGCTTTCAATTCAGCAAGCCTCTGTCCTTTGTTCTCAGCTGCCAAAGTAACTGATTCTATCTTTGAGTTGAATTCAGCTGACTTTGCAGAATGAGCTTCTAAAAGGTTCTGAAGGTTTATCCTTTCTATATCAGCTTCTTGGGCTAGTCGTTCATATTCAGCTTGCACCAGAGAGTCTATATTCTTCTTCTTGAGCTCTTTATATTTCCTTATGGATACTTCCAACTCATCTAATATATGTTCAAGAAGAACGGCTTGGGCTTCGTCTCCTTGGCCTCTTATGGCTTTTATCAGGAAAGAAGTGGGGTCCCTAACCATAATGAAGTTAGCTCCTTCCTTCTCTATCATTTTACGGACAAGAGATCCCAATGACTCAAAGAAACATCTGGTAAAAGATTGGACAACTTGTTGATTGATGGCTATGGTTCCAGGAGTCGAAGCTACCCCTGTTGAGGATGGGCTAGTCGGTTGCTCAATCCTTTGCTGATGAATGATAGGCTCTTTAAACAAAGGAGCCAGAGTAGAACTAGCTGCTCCTCCTGTTTGTTCTTCTGCAAAAAGTAAAATTATTATTTTACTAATTTGCCAATAAACAAAAAGATCAAAATAAAAAAGCAGTCTTACCTTGATTGGATCTAACAACAACTGCATTTCCTGCTGGAATAGACTCCCGTTGAACGGAAGTCGCTTCAATTGCGACAGCTTGGCTGCTGCCCGCTTCAGAGCCGCAAGATAAGTGATGGCTACTACTAACAACTACCGTTGGAATAGGCACCATAGCCAGGTTCCTCGGAGGTGTTGGTAGAGTATCAAGACCTGCAAGAACTACAAATGAAGATATTAGATATCAATCTATTTTAAAGAAAGAAGATTGTTAAATATCATTTTATACCTTGGGGATCGGTAGCGGGACTCTCTTGCTGAACATCTTCACCAGCCACTTCTTCAGGGGATACTTCTATCTCGACGTCTTCATCAGGGTTAACAACCTTTTCTACTAACGCCTCTACTTCAATATCCTTTTTAGGATCCGAAGCATCGTCGGCGGTTTCAAGAGATATGTGTTCTTCGTTGTCCCCTTCAGGATTCTGTATATACTTATCAATATTTCCAGACGAAAAGCTTTTTTCATCCTTATCTTCTTCTTCTTCTTGGGCTACATTTCCACTGTCAGTTGCGGTGAGATCCTCCTGCAGGCTATAACAATCTTCTAAAGCTTCGATCATTTTATGCTTTTCTTCTTCACGAAGAGTCTTTGGGGTAGGAGGAAGCTGAGTCGTCTCCACGACAGGTGAAAGGGGTCGTGTAATATTTAGCTCCTCTTCAATGATGTTTTCTCTGAGTATTTCAACTTCAGTTCTGGGGTCAAGATCTCCCCTTTGTTCAGTCTCTTCAAGGATTTTATTCCCTGATTCAGAAACAGGGGTGGGAGATGGCATTATAAATCCTGCTGCAGCATCTACTGAAGTCAGGAGTTGTTTGGAAGAAGAGGCTTCTAAATTTCTTCTGGTAACCAACTTCTTCTTCTTTCTGTGTAGAGGTCTATCGGGACTCTCTACATTTATTGGTGCTGTTTGCTTCTGTACAGAAGTTGGTGTAGTAGTAACTTCTTGATTTGTCTCGGCTAGCTGCCGAGATTGGGATCTTGTAGTCACTTTATCAGAAGAATGCTCCAAGACCAATTTCTTCTTTGCTGCAGGAGCAGGAGGCTCCTCTCTTCTTCTTTTCTTGGCAGGAGACTTTCCCACTCTTAGAGAGATCCGCATTGCTGCGTTTATCTCTTGTTGGAACATCATTTCTCTTGAAGTTTCTAGGGGTTCATCCGCCGGTTCGTTTGCCTCATCATTGGCAGGGATTGATAAAGCTATCCTCCCTTTCCTCAATCTTATCGCAGAAGCAAAACTATCGGCGAGATTAAAGTTCTCGGCAAAAGTATTTGCAGATGTGTAGAATACCGAGTATGTAAAGAGCATCCGAGGCCCTTGAGGAGTGCTCTTTGGTGGCATAGAGAAGGTAGCCTTTGTGTCACGGGCATTGTAGTAGGCCCAAGCTCGGGCCCCGTCAATCAAGAAACCCTTGCCCTGAAGGCAGGTGATTGCGTTCCCTACGTGGAATTGATCATACCCAAATTGTCTAACAAAACGGCTAGGGAGGTATGGTTCCAAAAAGCATTCTTCTTCAAAGCGGTATACTAAATGAGATGGTCGAATTGTCTTCAACCATTCAAAGGCCACACGGTTTAAGGGCTGCAGTTTTGAATCTACCATGTTGGGTGGCATCTGGTCATGACCGGCCGGGAGAGGCGCGCAACAGAAGTTCCATCCTCTGTTCAAATTTAAAACGAATCTGCATTCACTCAGAGAGGTGTACTTCCATTTACCCTGAGAATATCTGTGCAAGAAGCTGCCATCTACTGGTCCCATACCAGGGTCCATTAAAGTTGGATAGTGGAGGAGTAACCATCCAAAGAGATAAGTGTACGGCATTTCGAGACGGGGGAATTCTTTCTCTCCCTTTGCCTTCAGCATCGAGTCAACATACAAGCGAAGACTCGCATTCAATCTGCAGGTCATTGCCGATAACAAGTCAACCTTATAACCGAAGACTAGCTTGACGGCAGCAAAAAGTACACCGCGATGAAAACGGTCCACTGCACTAGATCCCGGGACCACGAATCGTCTGAGCCAGTGTGTCAGAAACCCTGCTAACTGGGCTTCTTTGGACATGGGTCTGTAACCCATTCTCAAAAAACTCTCCAAAATGTCACCTTTCTTTAAAGGTGGACATTGATAATCATCCTTCATTTCCTTATCATAATGTTTACTTTCTTCCATCATCTTCATGACTTCCGTGTTAATCAAGGGTTTGAAAAAATGAGGGTAACATTTGTCATTTTCCTTGGTTTTCTTCTCTTCAATATGATTTAAGAACAAATATGGCAACCACTTCGAAGAATAGCAAGTGTTGGCCGTAGCACTCTTATAGTACAAAGAGCAAATTTTGTAATGGCATAGCAGTTCTTCAAACACTGCTACCATTTCTGTATTTTCTTTTCTGAGTTTCTCCAACTCGTCATTTGTGGGAACAAACTCCTCATATGGAGCATCCGCCATGGGCAAGTATGAGATGTACTTCATCTCGTGGAGTGCAAACCCCATCTCTCCACCCGGGGTCATGAAGGTTCCTGTTCTGTAATTGTATCGCTCAGCCAAGGCCAAAAACATTTGAGGGTTAGGAGCAAACCCGTATACAGTGGCATGCACTGCTTGAAACAAGTTAATTTGTTGAAGTTTGTCTTGGAAGGTTGTCAGAACCCAATTTGCAATGCAATTCCATCGTTTGTAATCTGGATTCACTAATCCAGTCATTCTGATATCCTGTTCAGGGTATCTTCCTTCTTCCTTCGCAAATTCATTTGCGAATATAGGGGTTCTGACGGGCATCAGCATAGAGGAGTTTTCCGGTGGAATGCAGCTAGGTCTCAAACCTCTCAACATAACACTGTATCTGTCAGAAGAGCTGTAAAACATATCTTTCCCGTTAACCTTCTTTACAAAGATCTTCCCTGCACGAGCATCCTGGAGAAGGGTGATGTTCCAATCCATTTTCCTTGGGTAGCTCGCATGAGCGTACCGTGACAAAGGAAGGCATCGAGCAATTTTAGGAATGAAGAATGATCTGTCTTCCCGGTGGACTACCATCTCCTCCATCATTGGCCTAGGCTGGGAGACTTTTTCAAAGGCATCACCAAACAAGAATAAGGGTTTCTTGTGGATAACAGCATCTGCTGATTCCAGAGGCTGTCCATTCATTAGACACATTAAAGTTTCGTTGTCCTGAAAAATCAATATTGCCTGACGAGAAGTCGGCAGATCGTATTGAGGATAATGGACGTGAGACAAATCTTCTTTATATTCAGATTCAGACAAAGTTCCCACAAAATGTTCATAGTTTGGATCTTCATTGGTTTCAACTGCATCAAAAACAGAGGAAGATCAGTACAAGTCAAAAACTCTATTTTTCAGACAAGCAAAACAGAAGAGTACACAATCCTCAGATTGCGCTAATATGGATTGCGCAACATTAGTTTGCGCATCATAATAGGGTGCGCAAACCAATCGATTGCGCTGACATTCAGCGCAAATCAATCGATTGCGCTGACTTTCTGTCAGCATAATTCGATAGATTGCGCAGGATTACAGTCTTCATAAAAATGAAGACTGACTGTTTATGCAACCCAAAAACCCTAAAAAGGGTGGCGCAAGTTGAACTCATCTCTAAAAAGAAATGAGTTTCGAAGATCGAAGGAAGTCAAAACACCCTAAAAAAAGGGGTTTCGATCGGTTTTACTACCTATCAGAGCAGGGTGCGCAGACTCATGTCGAGATGCTCGCCGAGCAACTCTGTCAGAGGATTCGGCCGGAGCTTTTCCCTTTGTAGCGGCGGTGGCGGCAACATTAGATCGTCGGGGCGCCATGGAAGTCGTCGGAGAAAGAAGACAGAAAGGGTTCGGTGAATTTTTCTCTCAAAAGCACGAAAGAGGCAAAGTAAAAAAATGAAATAAAGAAGTGGGCTATTTATAGCCTTTGAAATACGAAACGGCTGCCTTGGACTGCGCCTAAGATCGGGGAATACTTCGCTTTGCGCAGACAGCTCATCAACATGCGCAACTTGGTTCAATATTCAAAAATTCAAAGTATTTCGAAATTTTAAATCAAATCAACTTTCGAAAACTTTGAAGGGGGTCTTGTAGGTCCTAAAAAATCAAGTTGCATCAATCAACAAAATCAAGAAATCAAAATATACATCATCTTGTTGAATTGCGCAGACAACAGATTGCGCAGCCAACCGATTGCGCATTCTAATTTGCGCACACAACCGATTGCGCAAGCTGACGTGGCAGAAGTCATCATTACTAAATCAAATCAAATCTTTTCTGACAACTGACAGCGCGGATAACAAGGAGTCTGTTCGTTTCCTGCGCCGCACAGTGCTCGAGGGCGGCTGACAGCTGGCAGCGCAAACCAATCCTGCACAGTTTGAGTTTGCGCAAACCATGTATGCGCAATTCAACTCTGCGCACTCTATCAAACGTAACTGTTAAGTTACACGTGGCATTCATGCCATCGATTGTTCATTACGTGGCAACTGTTTATGCACGATCATGCGCATTTCTATCAAATCATGCCATGTGTCCATGATAGTCGGCCCACGATCCAGTAACTATCTGCGCAAATCAATGTTGCGCAAACCAATGCTGCGCAAATCATCATGCGCAGTCCAAAATAACTGAAAGTTAGTTATTTCCAGAACTCTATAAATAGAGTTTCAAGTCTTCATTCAAGGGGCAGAGATCAGAGATCAGATATCAAGATCAGAAATCAGAAATCAGAGAGTCCAGGAGTTCTTGCCAAAGTGCTGCTGCATTCTTCCGAGACTTTTTATCTTCAACTTCAGAGGCTTTTGCCTTCAGTTTCCAGAGTTGTTTTCAACTTCAAAGGCTTCGTCTTTACAGTTCACATCGTCCAAGGGATAAAGCAATCGTCATCGAGATTGGATTCCTACAGTTGTAATTTTCCCAGAATTCTTGTAATCTTTATTACAGTTTGTATCAATAAAGTTCTATACTTTTGTTTTTGCAAACAGAATGCACCGAATCAACAACAAGGTGCGCAAGCAAGGGTTTATGTCTTGACTCAGGCAGAGGCCCAGACCACAGGGAATGTAATGACAGGTATGTTGCTGTACAAAGGCACACCTGCAAGAGTACTTTTTGATTCTGGTGCTACTCATTGCTTTATCTCGTCTGATTTTGCAACGAAAAATAAATTTTGTATGACTCTACTAAAGACAGCTTTGTGTGTTAGCACTCCTTCGGGAGTAGATATGCCTGCAACTTTGATTTACAGGGACGGCTACATCAAAATTGGAGGCAAGACTTTATCTCTGGACGTAATTGTACTCGACATCAAAGAGTACGATATTATCTTAGGAATGGACTGGCTCAGCGCCTGTCATGCAATAATCGACTGTGCGAATAAGAGAGTTGTGTTTCGCCTACCCGGAGAAACGCAGTTCTCTAACTCGTGTGGCTCGGCGTTCCAAGGACCCATAGTAATATCGGCAGTTACAGCAAGGCACATGCTGTACTCAAGGTGTGAAGGATACCTCGCTTCTGTTCAAGACACTCGAATGAAGAGTGTAGGCTCGAATCAGACCGAAATTGTGGCAGAGTTCCCCGATGTGTTTCTGGACGAGATACCTAGAATGTCGCCGAAAGAGAAATTGAATTCACAATTGATACATTTCCAGATACTCGTCCGATATCAATGGCGCCGTACAGGATGGCTCCGACAGAATTAAAGGAACTAAAGGTACAACTACAAGAATTGCTAGACCGAGGATACATTCATCCAAGTGTATCACCATAGGGAGCTCCAGTATTGTTTGTAAAGAAGAATGATGGGATGATGCGGCTATGCATCGATTACAGAGAACTGAATAAGGCAACCATCCGTAACAAGTATCCCTTACCAAGGATAGATGATCTGTTCGATCAGCTACAAGGGGCGACCGTATTTTCTAAAATCGATCTTCGTTCAGGATACCCTCAGTTAAAGATCAGACCCGAAGATGTCCCTAAGTCAGTATTTCATACGAGATACGGACACTATAAGTTTTTGGTCATGCCATTCGGTTTGACTAATGCTCCAGCAGCCTTTATGGATCTAATGAATAGAGTATTTCGACCGTTCTTAGACAAGTTTATTGTTGTATTCATCGATGACATCTTGATCTACTCAAAGGACATAGAGACTCATGTCGGACACTTGAGAGAAGTACTTCAGACGCTGCGAGACAATCAGTTGTATGCAAAACTAAGCAAGTATGAATTTTGGATGAATAGCATATCGTTCCTAGGGCACGTTGTCTCGGCAGAAGGCGTTGCCGTTGACCCAAAGAAGATTGAGGCAGTTGTAGATTGGATACAGCCTGCATCGGCTAGTGAGATATGGAGTTTCCTTGGTTTAGCCGGGTACTACCGTAGGTTTGTGAAAGACTTTTCAAGAATCGATTTGCCTTTGACTCGTCTCACTCAGAAGGGAGTCATATTTAAGTGGACCAACGACTGTGAGAGTAGTTTTCAGAAACTCAAGCAATGGCTCGTCACGGCTCCAATTTTGGCATTTCCAGAAGGCTCTGAAGGATTTTAGATCTACAGTGACGCATCGGGACTTGGTTTGGGATGTGTTCTCATGCAATGTGGAAAGACAATATCATATGCGTCGAGACAACTCAAACAGCATGAAAAGAATTACCTAACTCATGACTTAGAACTGGCGGCGATTGTGTTCACATTGTAATTATGGCGACACTATCTCTATGGTGTGTCCTGCGAGATCTTCACAGATCACAAAAGCCTGAAGTATATATTCACACAGAAGGAATTGAATTTAAGGCAGCGGCATTGGTTAGAATTGATCAAGGACTATGACTTAACAATTTCCTACACGCCGGGTAAAGGGAACGTGATAGCTGATGCCTTGAGTCAAAAATTCATTAGGTCACTAGCAGTGGCAATGGAGGTACTATAGGATCTTGAAGAGATGGGTATCGAATTCAGAATTTGTCCATAAAATATACAGTTGGCTCAGTTGCAGCTTGAGCCGAGCCTCCAGGGAAGGATTAAGATTGCTCAGAAGGACGATCCGTTTCTGCAGAAGATACGCGAGTTAATTCTAGCAGGAAAGGCATAGGACTTTACAGTTGAAGATGACACTATTCGTGTCAAGGGATGAATGTACGTTCCTAAGGATGATGAGCTTAGAAAGGAAATACTAATCGAAGCTCATTCGCGAAGTATTCCTTGCATCCGGGAAGTACTAAAATGTACAAGGATCTACGTACAACATTTTGGTGGTATGGGATGAAGAAGGATGTTGCTCTATTTGTGTCACAATGCATGGCTTGTCAGCATGTGAAGGCCGAACACCAACGACCAGGCAGAGAACTACAAAATCTGGCTAATCCACAGTGGAAGTGGGATAATATATGTATGGACTTTATAGTCGGCTTGCCAAGAACTCAAAAGGGAAAGGATGCGATTTGGGTTATTGTAGATACATTAACCAAGTCGACTCATTTTATTCCAATAAAAGTTATGTGGAGCGTAGAACGGTTGTGTCAGATCTACATAAATGAAATTATCCGATTACATGGGGTACCAACTTCTATAGTGTCGGATAGAGACGGGCGATTCTTGTCGCAATTTTAGATAAGTCTGTACTCAGCATTAGGCACAAAGTTGGATTTTCATACGGCATACCATCCGCAGACTGATGCTCAGACAGAGAGAGTAAATCTGATTCTTGAAGATATGTTGAGATTATGTGTGCTCGATTCGAAGATAAATTGGGCGTACATCTCGCATTGGCAGAATTTGCCTATAACAACAGTTATCAGGCAAGTATCCAAATGGCCCCGAACGAAGCCTTGTATGGACGAAAATGTCGATCACCGATATGCTGGGATGAAGTCGGTGAACGGCAAGTACTCGGACCAGAACTTGTGGAACAGGCCGTCGAGAGGGTCCGCTTAATTCGAGAAAGACTTAGAGTTGCTCAAAGTTGACAGAAGAGTTATGTGAATGTACATCGATGGCCATTAGAATTTACAATAGGTGATCATGTCTTCTTGAAGGTCACACCCATACGAGGTGTGATGCGATTTGGGATGAAAGGAAAGCTGAGCCCGAGATTCGTTGGACCCTTCGAGATTTTGGAGAAAGTAGCCTCAATAGCTTATCGACTTGCACTACCTTCGGCTCTGACTGATGTGCACGATGTCTTTCATGTGTTCCAATTGCGGAAGTACGTGCATGATCTAAGTCACGTAGTAAAATTCGATCAGTTGTAGCTGAGCGCTGACCTATCCTACACTGAAGAGCATGTCCAAATTTTGGACAGAAAAGAGAAATTTTTGCGGAATCGGACAGTATCCTTGGTCAACATTCTATGGCGGAACCATGCTGTCGAGGAGTCGACGTGGAAACTAGAAGAGGAGATGCGGGTGAAATACCCCTTGCTGTTTGATAATTTTATAGTAGGACTTTTGTTTTAAGTTTCGAGGACGAAACTTTTTCTAAGTGGTATATTATGTAGTGCCCCGCTCCTAGTGGTTCACTATGTAAGGCTTGTGGCTTGGTTAACTCGGTCGGAACTGAGTATTTGGGAAACTTACCGTCGGCACCGAATCGATCACGAACAAGTGCATAAGAACCTTTCCAACTAATGGATTGGTTTCTTTTGAAATACGTCCAAGAGTTTTCTCTGAATGTTTTGCTGCTGGTTTTGTTGCTTGGTTTTGATGGATGCTTTTCTGAATGATTTTCGATGATTGTAATGCCTGTGGTTCGTATTACGTATTTCTGGAATACGTGTACGTATTTATTCTTGTATTGCATGATTTCCTTGCTTAATTTCCTCCCTGGGCTTGGTTTATTCTTGGTTTGGGTTGGCTTGGTTCGGTTTGAGATTGCTCTTGGTTCATCATGAACCAAGGGGTGAACCCCCTACCTACCACCACCACTACCATTTATTAACCCTTCTCCTTTTTCTCTCTTCATTTATCATCTTCTCCACCATTACTTCCTTACCTACCAGAGAGAGAAGAGAGAGGTCTAGGCAAGTGCAACTTGCTTCATGGAGGAACTCAGATTTTATTGTTTCATTTTCTTCCCTACAGCATTCTAACTTACTTTAGAACTTGGCATTTTTACTTTCCATGGCTAGATTCTTGTAGATCTATGTTTATATTATTTTTGGAATCCTTGAGTTTTGATCTATTTAATCTTGTTATTTTTGAGTTTTGATGGTTCCATGTTGTAGAGCATCTCGTTCTACCCCATTTTGACCTATGGAAGTTCGAATTTGGGCTCCGGATGATAGAGTTATGCAGCTTGGAAGCCATGGCTTATGGTGTACTTCTTCTCGAAAATTTGGAGAAGAAGCACAGTCCCGAGCCGCATGGTGTACTTGACCGCATGAACATTCATGCGGCAAGTCAGTTCCAACCGCATGCACTATTGTCTTGACTTGACCGTGTAACAAGTTCATGCGGCAAGTATTCCCGACCGCATGGGACCCAGTCAGTTCAGCCGCATAGGTCTGAGGACCTTATCCTGCCGCATCAGCTTATCTTGGCCGCATGAGTTGAACCCAACCGCATGTGCACAGCCTTGACGAGCCGCATGAACCAGACTCACTCGCTGGCCGTATGAGTCCTATATCCGCCAGCCGCATGAGATCCTGAACCTTATAAGCCGCATGAACTCCCCTCCCCCGTCAGCCGCATAAGCAATCACCTTGACCCAGCCGCATGGGGCTCGACTTGGTTGAGCCGCATGGACCCATCCCCGCTAGCCGCAGGAGTACCCTTGCCCTCCTGGCTGTATGTGTCTTGCCCTTCTCTTGGCCGCATGAGTTCGATTTATTCCAGCCGCATGAGAATCCCTCTCCTGCGAGCCGCATGGGTCCTTAGTTCCCCCGACCCACATGAATCTCTCTCCAGCCGTATGAACCCGACTCCTTCCCCAGCCGCATGAGATCCATCCTGGCCGCATGTGCCTTAGCCGGATGACTCTTCTATAGCCCTGTACATTGATATTCTATTAGATATTTAACGTCCATTTTATATCCTTACGCCTTTTGTCCTGAACTTGAAAATCATGAATTCATTTGATATGTTTGGAATTGATAATTGAGCATGACGTGATAGTGACCCGTAGTGGTGCACTCCTGACATAATAACCTGACATGACCTGATAGTGGCCCATCATGGTGTACTCCTGACAAGTAGACCTGACATGATATATCTTGATAAGCTGTTGCGACGGCTACCTGACATGACCTGACCTGTATAATAAATCTGGACACCGTGGGCGATTGTGCTTGTACAAATAAACCAGTCCTGTCTTGCATCATGTCTAGGAGGGGACTCCTGAGTACCACGATCAGGAGTACCTATTGAAATGGACTAAGGCTAATAACTAGATTAATACACTAGTCATAAAGAGATCTCCCAGCTACAGGCAATCCCGTTACCTAGGCACGCCTTGGGATCTGTAGCCTGCCGTCGAGTAGGGCACATTTCCAGCACACTGTCATGTGTTGCACCCTTCAAGCTACCTAAGGGTACATTCATTTCCTGGACAATGTACCCACCTGAATTCAACTCTAAATCTTTTAACCCGGGTAACCTGGATGGTCTGCAGGGCTTGTGGCTGTGGAATAATCTCACTGCATCTTGTTAGTAATTAGGCTTGTGACAACCCTAGTTAGTTAAAGTATCAAGCCGTAATTCTTGCTTGGCCGTAAAATAATTGGATGGAGTCTAACCAGTCTAGTCTTGTCTTGATCCTGTTATATGTCCTGATTTTCTTATATTATCTTGTCGATAAATTGTGGGAAACCAAGTTTCGTTCAGACGAAGGGTTACAACCCCGGTCCTTGTTTGGTTTACGGGTTGTAACCTGGTTATCTAAATAGTTCCATGGTTATCTCGTCGTATATCATCCTGATGTATTTACTTTAATTCCAGTTTTTACTTTATTTTATACTCTTGTGTTGATTGCTGGTTTTAGTTCCTAAGTGAAGCTTCCTTTGTGGCACTTGCTCTTTCTGGGATCTGACCCAGCTGGTTTTGTATGGCCAGATTTCGGAGCTGCTCCAGAGGATCTACCGCTTTTCCAGCCCGATGGTGAACACCAGGCGTAACCGGGGCAACGAGTGGGTTATTTTTGGCTCTTCCACTCTATTGTAAAAATATTCTTTTGAGACGTTTAGCCGACGAGCACCTGTTTAGCTCGATTGCACTTACTTATTGTCTGCCTACGGGCTGTAACATGATTGACAGATCCTAGGGTTGATCATGTATGACTAAACTCTTGCTAGTCCTGACATTTTGTAACGACTAGCTTCATGATCAGCTGAATATATAATGCTTGGGATGCCTTACTATTGTATATTTAATGATCATACATCTTGTAACTTTTACTTACTTGCTTGTGATTGAGACACTAGGCTTGTTTATGACCATAAGAGACTGATGGCTTGTAGTTAAACCCTCATGTATCTAGACAGCCGTGACCGTATAGCGAGATGGATTCTATTTCATATACGTAGCTGGCTATGTCTGTCCCCGCTCTCCAGTATTCTGGTTCTGGGGCGTGACAATGATTTAATTCTTGCCCGTTTTTATCGATTTGTATAGCATTCATTTTTGAGAATTCTAAGAGAAGAGAACATAACGAGACGGAGTATTAACCAAACTTTTGGTGCCATTGTAGACTGACGCGTGACAGAAGGCTAAGCGTGCAAGTGTTCCTCTCTCTCCGCGATTCTCTAATTTGGTGAGTGTGGATCTCTGTGGTGGTATTGTCCCTCTCGCTATTCCTTCATGCCAACTAAATAAATGTCTTACAACATCCGTTAATCGATATCAAGTTGCTAATGCCACAAGTCAATACCACTAAGAAGCTAGTCATTGAACATTGAAATAATGCTTTCCCCTTGAACATTGAAAGAATCGATTATACTGTTAACAACATTGAGATTATGCTTGTCCATTGAACATTGATTTTACGGCGATGAACTGAACATTGAATTGCTGCTATGAAATGAACAATGAAATGAGATGAATTGATGCTTGAAATGAGGGAATGTGAAATGTTAAGAATGAACACATTGCCTAGTATTTAATATTCTATGCACACAATATTTATCGAGTCGGACACACATTTGCATGACCACAGACGTACTTGTATACAAGGATTTTTCTCGAACGATACCCGCAGCGGTGGGATCGAGTCGGCCTAGTGTTTGTGAAAAACAAAAAAAAAATCTTGTTTGCAAAAAACAAAAAAAATTCGTTTTATTCCAAACTTGTAAAAGAGTATAAAGTATAATAAATTCTGGGAAAGTACAACTTTAGGAATCTGATCAGAAGACGATCACTTTATCCCTTGGACTATGTGAACTTGAAGACTGTAGCCTCTGGAGAATACAGCAACAATTTTGCAAGAGTCCTCCTTTTGATGATGATTGGAAACTCTATTTATAGAGTTCAGGAAATAACTATTTTAGCAGTTATTCTGATGTACGCGAGGCTGGATTGCGCCATACTGGATTGCGCCAACCTCCTGTTGCGCCAACTTCCATTCAGTTGTCAATCGTGTACTAACTGTATTTAGACGCATGGCATCGTATGATTGAGATGCGCGTGGTCGTGTACAGGATAGTAGACACGTCTTGAAAGATTAGTGGCATGTGCGCCACGTCATCCTGCTTTAGAATGTAAGTTGTCTCAACTTTTATCAGGTTGCGCAAGCTTCAGTCAACAAATCAACCTGCGCTTGATTTGAGCTGCGCCTACACACGTGGCAGCTTCTGAGTAAAAGTCATTCAGATTGCGCCCATGCGCAACTAAGGATTTTGTTTAGATTACGCCTGGGCGCAACTCACGAAATATACAGGACAGCTGTCCACCAACTTTTCCTTGAGCGGCACACTTCACGGGATTCGAAGAGATTTTCCTCGTTCTCTGTTGTGTCAGTCGTCAGTATGGTCAGGTAATGATGACCATTAAGTGTCAGATGCCACGTAGGCTTTGGTGCAAAAAGATTGGGCGCAGTCTGATATCAGGCACAATCTGATCGATGGCGCAGTCTACTTCATTTTAGTGGCACAAGTAGACTTTTGGGGCGCAACTTGATCACTGATCAGTATATTGAAGGCGCAACTTGATTTTTAGGCTCTAACCCCCTTCAAAGTTTTCAAAACTTAAAGACAATGCAAAGTTTTGGAATACTTTAAATTTTTAAAAGTTTGACTAAGTCAAGTTGCGTCGGTCTCATGCTCGGTCATCATGATTAAATACCTTTTTTCGAAAATATTCAATCTTTTTTTCGTCTTTCGGAGTTTTATTGATTTCTTTCAGTTTCCCATGAAGAATACGAAGAGTCAATTTGTTGCTATATATGTAGTTGATCTTCGTACTTTGATCTTTACTTCTGTTCTTCAATGGCCCCCAAGAAGAAAGAGATGGAGACCAAGGCTGACACCACGACCAAGTCTCCTGAAGCGAGATAAGATATTGTGCCTACAACCTTTTGTTGGAGGCTGACCCAGCTTTGAGGGCAATGAATTTCCTGGACTGTTTCGGTTTAACTCCGTCAGTCTTCAATCATTCGAGTGGTGAATCATCCTCTGAGGAGCATGCCAATTCAGAAGGACTTCTCAACCTGATGCGTCGCTCGGGGATCTGCACCATGCAAGAGTTGGACGCCGCCCTTCGTCAGACTGATGAAGGCAAGGATAAAAAATAATGTTATGGGCAGAACCCTCTTTTTTTTTATTTTTTTTGTCCTTGGTTGTAGGGGTCCACCCATCTTTATGCAAATGAATTTTTAAAATTTTTGATATTGTGTGGCTGTGACTTCGAATGGTGCTCGTGGACATACTCTTTTAGCTGATTCTTCATTTTTACTATTTTTTCTGAAGAACACGTGGCAGCCGTTACACGCTTTTAGATGCCTATTTTCAGTTCTTTCCCAGAATAGAATCCTAGAACAACGCACCGATCTCATTTTCATCCTCTTTAAAAAGGACATTCAGAAATGAACGAACCATTCATACTTTCTTAAAACCAATGTCTTCCCACAAGGCTTCACTTGCGCTACTTCATTCTGACACTATTTGCTTGCATGCTGTGTCTTCAAAAATTGGTAAGTCTTGATGAAGAATCAATAGTATGAGTACTTTTCTTTCGTACCACTTCTGGAGACAAATATTAATCTGCATGTTGTAGACACTTATTGATGTATGCTAACTATTTTTGAGAATAGGCGCACACTGTGGCCCAGTGTTTAGCTCTGATCAGAGGCGCGTATTGCTTGTTATACGCCTGTTCGATCAGTGTTCAGTGCTGATATGCACTTATTCGTAGGTGCATTGCTGATGTGCGCCTGTTTATAGGCACATTGCTGATGTGCGCCTGTCTGTAGGCACATTGCTGATGTGCGCCTGTTTGTAGGCACATTGCTGATGTGCGTCTGTTTGTAGGCGCATACTGATGTGCGCCTGTTTGTAGGCGCATACTGATGTGCGCCAGTTTGTAGGCACAATACTGCTGATAGATTCTGCTAAGTTCTTCTGTTTCATTGATATTTGTAGGGATTTGGTTAGCGAGCTTCTTCAGAACTGGTATTGGTAATTTGGATGTTGCAGAGAACACTCTTTTGACACCCACATCAGGCAATTCATATGGTTCTGACACTCAAATCAGACAGCTCAGGACTCTTCATGTTAAGAAGGGTCTTCCTCAGATGGTAGGAAGAGCCTGTATACATGAGAGTTGGATAGTGGAGAGACAGAATTAGGAATCGGATCAGAAGGGTGATCTCGTTCCTAGTTCTCCTGGCGGGCTGTCTCCTTCCACTAGTTGTATTGACAGCAGCTCATCTTTGGGCGGCTGTACTCTGTGGTTCTCCTCTAGTCTTTCTGAGAGAGAAGACCAGAGTTGATTCCATTGTCGAACTCGTTGCTTCGGGTCGAGACGACAAGGAATTGCCACCAACAAATAAGAAGATCCAAAGATGTAATAGATCTTCATTATCAATGGGAAGATCCAAAGATGTAATAGACCTTCATTTAGAATGAAAATCCGAGATGTAATAGATTTTCATCAAGATGTATAAATGTTTTTAAAGAAGAAATAAAGGATAATTTTTTCTTCTTTATGATTTGATTTTGATGTGGTGATAAGAAACATAGAATCAAGAAAAAATATGGATAACAAGTTGCTGATGTAATGCAGAATTTCAAAAGTATAGAGAATGTGAACTTTTATGAGGAAAAGTGAACGGTCACTTCAATTTTTGAGATAAGGACACTGAAAATGAATGGACAATCACGAACAGTTATAAATGAATGAACAGTTATAAATGAACGAACAGTTGAGCTTCTTCCAAAAAGTCGTATCAGTTCTCGAGATTGACTATCTGATTTTTTGTCTATAAAATAGAACAAAACTTTCATAGATATCGTCACTTTTTCTTTTCTGTACAAAATATCCTCCAAAGATTTGCTCATCCCGAAGCTTGAAGGGAAGACTAAGACACCACCTGCTAAGTCTTCAGTACCTCCTCAGAAAGATAGGGGTAAAGGCTCAACTGTTCCCGCACCAAGAGAGGGCTTGATTTCCAAGCTAGTAGAGCCTGAGAAGACTGCCGAAGAAGAGGCATTGAGGATGACTGCCTGTAAGTTCTTTGTGAGTTCAGACAATGAGATGTTTGAACTGTTGGGGAACTATGTATTTAATCATGAAGGATCAGGGCCTCCTCCCCATCCTTAATATTATGTAATTCAATTCTGCTTTTGAATAAAAAATAAATTTTTATTTACATCATGTTTCTGAAAATAAAGTACATTTTGTCTTCATACATAATATTTCTTGAGAAATTTGCCATTGATGGACATCATAGCAACTCTACCATCTATATCTGTCAATTGATAGGCTCCGTTAGAAAAGACTTTATTTATCACATATGGTCCTTCCTATTTTACCTCGAACTTGCCTTTGCTCATATGTGTCATAGTCATAGGACATCTGACTGTAAGAACCAACTTGCCTTCTTGAAATGTTCGCACTCTGACTTTACGATTGAAAGCTTTTGAAATTTGTACTTGATAAAGTTCGATGTGCTGTTGAGCTAATAACCTTTTTTCATCAAGCGCTTCCAATTCCTGAAGCCGAAGACGATCATTATTGTCTGTAGTAAGCTCATTAGCAATGGCTATTCTTAATGATGGAATTTGAATCTCCAAAGGTAGTACCACTTCACATCCATACACGAGAGAAAAAGGTGTACAACCTGTGGGGTTACGGACAGTAGTACGATATGCCCATAAACATTCTCCAAGTTTATCACTCCAATTACGTTTGTTAATAGAGACAAACTTTTTAAGGAGTTTGATAATGGTCTTATTGAATGCCTTAGCCAACCCGTTAGCCGAAGGATTATAGGCTGTTGAGGCAACATTATTGATTCTGTTGTCATCACAGAACCTATGAAACTTCTGGCTGACGAATTGCGGCCCATTATCATGAATGATTCGGCGAGGGATACCAAATCTATATATCACATGATGTTTAATGAATTTGATGACACTACTAGTTTTTACTTCAGCCAAAGGTATAGCTTTCGCCTACTTGAAAAAATAATCGGTTATAGCTAAGATGAACCGATGCCCTTTAGATGAAGGAGGATTGATAGGGCCAATTATATCCATGTCCCAAGCTTCAAAAGGCCATGAGGCTGCAGTTGGATAAAGAAATTCCGATGGTTGGTGAATAAAATCTGCATAGATTTGACATGCACGATATTTCTTTGCATAATCAATAGCGTCTGATACCATAGAAGGCCAGTAGTAGCCCATACGTCGGATACAATCCTGTAGTTTAGGACCAGGTTGATGTGCTCCACAAACACCATCATGAGCTTCACGTAATATCTGCTTTGCTTCATCACCAGCGAGACACCTCAAGAGTAATCCATCAAAAGTTCTTCGATACAATGTCCTAGTAGTATGATTATAATAGAATCGAAGTGATCGACGGCGGATATTTGTAGCTTCTTTAGGATCTTCTGGCAATATGTCATATACTGTAAATCAATGAAAGGTATCCTCTAGTCTTCATTAATGACATTGACTTCAGTTAGGTTGCTGAATTCAATGTTGTGATTGTTTCCAACACAAAATAATTCTCTATTAGAGATAACCACCATTTGTTGTCTTTTGACTGGAACTGCCAATACTGCAGCTGAGTTAGCTAAAGCATCAGCTTCTGTATTGCATGCGTGACGTACATGTTCGATGAAGAATCCTTTGAATGAAGAAGCTATTCTGGTTGCTGCTTCATGGTATGGTACCAGATCTTGATGTCGGACTTCATATATGCCTCTAACCTGATTAACAATCAACTTAGAGTCACCATAAACTTCAAGATATTCAATATTCAATTGTTTGGCTAATTGAAGTCTGTTTGCCATTAAAATTCTTTTATTACAAATTTTAATACAAACAGAACAGTGTTACAATATAGGACTTAGATGTAGTCCTAGGAGTACACTTTTGTTTATCTGGGTCCCTTGTGCCGATGGAGTGAGTTGTAATGCGTTGACTCCGTTGACGATCTGACGACGGTTATCGGTTCTCTGAAGGTCTGGATTGCTCTGGGTGCTGGAGCTTGTTGAGAGGATGAAGACGTTGAGTGTCTGTATCTACCTCTCTGGTGGTGTGTTTGTTCATTTTTTCGTTCCTTTTTGTGTGTGGGTGAGAAAGAAATGATCCCTCTATTTATAGCTTTGCAGGTTGGCTGCTTATGCGCGTATATGTAGGATGCGCCTGAACGCGGGGATGCCACGTGGTGATTGCTGATGGAGGCGTATGGACGCTGCGCCCTGATTGAGGGGTTGAATTCTTTATACTGCTGTTGTGAGCTGGCACGTAGCAGAGGAGAAGATCTTTCTGTTGCTGAGATCTTGGGTGAGTTGAGTCAAAGGACACGTGTCATCGACCCATGGCTCGGAGATCTCGGATTTGATGGGGAATGATCTGGTAGGATGCGCCTAGGATTGGGCGCATGAGGAGGCTTTTAGGAGTCACGAACCATTCGGGGCGTATGGCTTTTGAGGCGCATGCGAGGCTTTAGTAATGACTTAACTCCTGTCTTTCGGGATCAGAGAGAAGTCTGAGACGCATGGCTTTTGAGGCGCATGCAGAACTTTGATGGTGACTTTCCTTCTGTCTTTAGGGATCAGAGAGAAAGTCTGAGGCGTATGGCTTTTGAGGCGCATGCAGAGCTTCAGTAGTGACTTTGCTTCTGTCTCTAGGGATCAGTAAAAAAGTCTGCGACGCATGGCTTTTGAGGCACATATAGATTTTTAGGCGCATGGCTACGGAGGTGCATGCGAGTGGTTTGGGCGGCCACGTGGCAGTAGCCGTCGGAGGTAAGTAATGATGCTGCTGACGTTGGCGACGCTTCGTCTTCTGAATTGTTCAGACTTCGGAAGGCGTGCTGCCAACTCTGTCAGTTCAGCATTTAATATTTTTGACATTCGATAGACAGCTGAGTGGGCACATCGGTTGGCGTTCCACTCGGCGTGGGGACGCATGGAGGCGCATCCCCTGTGATATGCTTGGTACTGAAGGGCACGTCTGTGTGATGCATTGAAGGGCGCGCCTATGTGATGCGCGGTCTGGCCGACGCATCTGCTTCGTGACACATCTTTAATGGTGCGACTGTTACGATCATCGAGAGCTTTAAATAACCGTTTTGACTTGGCTGAATTCGAAGCGTCCGGTTCATCCATTTAATGCAAATTCATTGCACGGAATTCGGAGAGCCATCCACTTGGCGCATGGGTTTGATTTTCCCGGCCTATAAATAGTGGCATGGAGAGAGTTTGCTTCTCGTTCTCCTACGTTCTTCCGTCATGAACTTGTTTACTCGGGTGCATTCTGTTGATGAGATGCTCCCGAGGGTAAAGATGCGACGCAATGTCTTCATTGATGCACTCGAAGGTGACTGTTACATCCAAAAGTCGGAGTCGAGGGCTTCCGAGGCAGGCGGAAGGTGCCTGTTGCATCCAAAGATAGGGATGCACGAGCCCCGTCTCCGTCATGTGGGAAGAGTCGCAGATCGGAATTGCGGTACTGCAGCTTTGGGGGCTCTTTCTTCCTTCAAAATAGGTGTCGCCCATTCTGGTTGTGTTGAAAGCTGTTCCTTTAGCCGCGGTTTCGATTACGGTCTTCCTTCGCCTTTGGAGGCTCTTTTGAAACCTTCCCTGGCCACAGGTTGGCTTGTGGTGCTTTTCTCTTCCTCGGTTTGGGGAGCTCTTCCTCCAGCTAGAGGGTTGATTGCCACCCTCGTTCTGCTCAATAAATGCTTCATTAGTCGAAGCATTTAGACGGTGGTGAGCCTGGCTGGAAGAGCGGCACATAACTGGGCTGCTGAAGGGATGCACATAACTGAGCTGCCGAAGGGATGCATATAACTGAGGATGCACATGACTGAGCTGCTGAAAAGGATGCGCCTTGCTGAGGGCGCATGGTGTGATACGCCTGACTGAGGGCGCATGGTGGGATACGCCTTACTGAGGGCGCATGGTGATCGTTGTGCCTGGCTGTAGACTTAGGATCTTTTCTTTTTGTAGAAGTTCTCCTTTGTACAACCTTTTTTAGACATGTAATAGACTTTTATATGTAATAAAAAGTCCTCTTTCAATGTCTATATTTGTTGTCTTTGCTGTGTGAAGTACTTTGTCTGAGCTCTGCGACGCATGTAGGGTTTGGTGCATAGGATTTCTGGTCCTAAAATTCCATGCTTCTACAAGACCCCCTTCAAAGTTTTCAAAACTTTTGGACAAGTTTTGGAATACTTTGAATAAGAAGCATGGAGGTTGGGGCACATGACTGCCGAGGCGCATAGAATACTCCGTGCATCTGTGACGAGGCGCATGCTCCGCTCAGTTAATGCAAATGATAACGCCTCGATAACCAAGAAAGATAAATGATGATCTTTTTGGTTTTATTCGCGGTTATCTCTTCACAGAACCCGAGGCGACAGCTGAGGTCACGCTTCATCGGTTCACGCGTGCGACCATGCCTATAAATAGGCGAGAGATGGAGAGAGGGAGTTCTTCCTCTCCTTGCCTTTTCTTTTTAGAGTTCTTCTTCACAAAAATCCTAGCTTTCTTCTCTCAAGAAATGGCTCCTAAGACTCCTCGCGACGGTGCTGGCAAGGGACGAGAGCCGGCGGAGTTTACCGAAGAGGATGCTCCTGTCACCATTGTGACTCCGGCCGACGTTCGACCCGCAGTGACGGGTGGGTGTCGTCTCTTCCATTTTCTTTGTTCAGACGAGCTTTGGATCATTGCCCTAACTCTTCTGCTGCTGACGCGCATGGACTTCTGTCCTGATGATGCGCCGAGGTTTTATCCCGCCGACGTGCATGGGTTTAGGCCTTTATTATGCACCGAGGTTTAACTGCTGACACGCATGGGTTTAGGCCCTGAAGATGTGCCGAAGCTCTACTGCTGACGCGTATGGGTTTAAACCCTGAAGATGCGCCGAAGCTCTATCGCTGATGCGCATGGGTTTTTACCCTGATGATGCGCCGAAGCTGAGGCGCACGGGTTTTCACCCTGATAATGCGTCGAAGCTGAGGCGCACGGGTTTTCACCCTGATGATGCATCAGGTTGCTTGACGTACTTTGTCTTCTTACAGCTTTTTGTCTGACTTTCGTTTTTGTTGTGTCAGTATTGATGACAATCCCTTTGCTGAATGAAGTCCTTCTGGATGCTTCTCTTTGTCAAATAGAAGTTGATTTTGATGAGGCGGTTATCAATCCTGCGAAGGATGCTATCTTACAGGATCAATCTCCTGAGAGAACGCTGCAGATTCAGAATCAATCGCCTATTTTCCTCCAGAGTATGATGGAGAGCGGTAAGGTGAAATCTGCTGAATCCGAGGATGTGACTTTCTTAAGACCTGCATTTTTGTTTGGTGACCGACTGATCTCTTCCGAGGTGAAGGTACTGATGATCAAAGAAGACTGGTTTTTCTCTGCAAAAGGCATGGTTCTGTACATGCGACAACTTGACCGCCAGTTGCCGCTGACGGCCTTCTACCGTTTAGCTTCCAAGAGAAGGATGCCCTGGGAACTTACTCCTTCTCAAGGAGGGGCATTGGGAGGTGCTCTTTCAATTGATGCTACCTCTAATCAGAGGGATACCTTGGCCGCTTCGCGAGCCGGTCCCTCCTTTAGTTGCCGAACTTTGCGTCCTGGGAGCCTCTATAGTGAGGTCCCTAGTGACACTTTTGCCTTCAGTGCTTCGACCTTTGCGAATCGGATGCTGACATCGAGGGTCATGTATTCGAAAGGTGGCTTTAGGGTTGAAGGTTGGTGTCACCACATGCCGAAGTGGGACGAGTTGACCATTTGGGTGCTTTCGAAGTTCAAGGCTGAGCTTAAGGAGATTGGGCTGACGGCCGCTGTCCGTGCCACACAGGCTGGCGTGGATCTCAATAAGCCTATGTTCCTTGCACTCTTGGAATTGTTCAATGCCCAGACTGGCACCTTCTTTACTCCGGTGAGGGAGTTGGGGTTGGCTCTCCATGAGATGTACGAAGCGTCCAAGCTTCCTTGGGGCTCAGAACCGTACGAGGAATATTTCCCGTCGAACGAAGAGATCTTTGTTCTGGGAAATAAGGACCCGGAGATGATGGCTGTCTTCAAAAAGGTGGCGAGCCATCATTATCTGATGCAACGGAAGGACAGAGGCAAGACTCAGCCTCATGTGACTGCTTGGAGGGATTACGTCTTCAAGCAGGATCTGGCGGATTCCTCGAAGATCCGATTTACGACTCCGCAAGGGCTGAAACCCGCGGAAGTAACTTTTGAGATGAGCCGACTAGATGAAAGGGCCCCCCGTTCAAATGAGAGTGGCGAGAATGCGTATAGCTGCTTCTGGCACTGTGCGCACCGGATATCATCTAAGGCGGTGTTAACGGTATACTTGATGATATGGCTCCGGGATTGTGTGTTTGCGGGCGGATCTGGTGTTGTGGAGAGGGTACACCGGAACCTCATTTTGCCTGCGTGAAATTGGTCTTTGGTCGTCCTCTAGCTCTCCTTCCCGTGATGGTGTGTAACCTGTTGCGGGGTTTGAGGACCTTTGCTGATGATGTGATCCATGGGAGAGGTAGAAACGACAATTTCCCCCGGGCCGAACTACCATTCCACTATCTTATGGGGTGGTTAATTATGCATCATCCGAACGTGATGAGTCCAGGTCCGGAGGAGGATCATGTTGAAGGTGATGCCTTTATCCGCCGCTTCTACAAGAGGAAGTGGTTACACACTGGCGTCCCTGTTTGCAGGAGAGTTTTATCCTACCTTCAGGGGTGGGAGATTGTCAAGGTCGACCCTATCTTTAAAGATTTTAAGGCTGACCAAGATTTAGACGACTCAGGTGAAGATGCGATTACTCTGCTAAAATAGGGTTTTCGTTGGTTGCAAAGTATTCGGCCTTCTCACTTGATCTATCGGAACCAAAATAGGTGTTATCTGGAGCCATATCTGCCCAGCCGGTTCGCTCGCCTGTTTGGCTATACCCAGCTAATGTTACGGAATCCCAGTAACAGTCTGGGGTTTATCGAGAGTTTGCTGGATGGAGCCCGGGGCTGGCAATATTACAATGTCGGGTGCACTGGTGTTCAGTTTACTACGCCCGTTCGTAACCCTCGGCCACAGATTCTGTATTCGGCAGCTAAGCTGTATTGCGCCATGAATACTGTGTCTCCTGGTTATGATAGGGAGACTAGTTTCATTATTGGAACTCAGCTGGAGGCCACGGCGAATATGTTGATAGCGGCTCGGTCATATCGTCCACCAGAATTGGCGGGATGTCGAACTGCCGTTGCAGCATCAGTGAGAGATCCCTCTGTTGGGAAGAGACGGGCCGACGCAGAAGCCGGTTCGTCTGTACCAAAAAGGCCGGGAAAAACCACGACTCCAAAGGCTACGGGAATGCCGTCCGTAACGCCAGTGGAATCAGCTCTTGCTGAGGTAGTCCTTCGTAATTTTGGCTCATCTTGTCATTTTGGTGACTTGTACTTTTCTTCTTGTAGGGATCATCGAAGAAGAAGACCCGTGTTTCGAAACCGGGTGTCAGTAAACCGAAGGAGGTGGCAAGCTCTTCTGACGAGCGTATTCCTCCGATGGTAATGTCTCCAATGGAGGAGAATCCTGAAGATGTTGTTCCTGCGGAAGTTTTAGTATCTCCAGACTTTGTTGAAAGAGATGCGGAGGTTGCAGCAACTTCCGGGATGGTGCCAGCTGCCATGGGGGCCTTGGACATCGAGGGTCCGGCGAACACGGGGCTTCGTGATGATGAAGTGGAGTGGAGTTCGTCGTCTTCGGATGACGTCGCTCCAGAGTTGCAAGAGTCTGTTGCAGGGACAACAGATGTGGTTGGAACAGAGGAGAGGGTTGATTCCCCTCCTTGTCATAATGAGGGGAGGTCGGTTGTATCATTGCCGAGCCCTACCCCAGACTCAGCAGCGGAAGCTGAGGTGGCTACCGATCAGGAGGTAGCGACAGATCCTGTCCCTGTAGAGGGATTTGATGAGGAAAGTGAGACTCAGCTGCCGGTCCTGACTTCAGGGGCAAGTTAGGAGACAAATATTGATCTCTCCGTTCTTCCAGGGGAGGTACTGGCTGCTGATAGCACGTTGGGGGCTGATGAGGTGGCCACTGACGTCGGGGGTCCTTCCGAGTTTGGGAAGGGTAAGGGTTTGATGGAACCCTCTCTTGCTCCTTCCACTTGGGGTACTATCTCGATGCCTGCCTCGGCTTCTTCTGTTCCTTTGGCTCCTCGGGCTAGTAGTCAAGCCCCTGTTGATGAAGAGCCTGTCGATACCGAGGGTCCAGCCTCGCAAATTGAGGCAAGCGGGCCTTCTTGCGGTCCATCTGCTAAAGCAGCTCCTCTGACTCCTGTTATGACGCTGCAGGTGCTGGCGGATGCAGATGAATATGTAAAATTCATCATCGAGGCAGTGTATAAAATGCTGCAGAAGGGTGTATCGGCCGTGATGAACGCCAATAGGAGTTTTACAACGGCAAGAACTCTGGCAATGTCTCATATCAACTTGATCCGTCTTCATCAGGGCCATGATCATATGGCCGACATTCTAGAAGTCTCAGTGGTTAAGTTGGACCAGCGGCTTTCCGAATTACAGTGCATCCGACGAAACGACCTCTCCGTCCTGATAGATACGGAGAAGGAGAAGCTGATCGTCGAGACTGAGTCTTCTTACCAGGCCACTGTGAGTGTCTGCGAACGCGAAGTGGCTGAGACTGAAGCTGCAGTGGAGCGTTTGTCTCAGTCTATGCGGGAGATGGTGGAGGTGCGAGCTGTGTTGGACACTAGTATCGCGGAGATTGATGCCCAGATCCGCCGCCTTAAGGACCAACGGGCCCGACTTCTATTAGATGCCGAACGTGTTCAGGCTGAACACGTAGCCTTCAAGAAGGAGGAGGCAGCTTTCACCCACCGGGCTCTTGCTTTGGCTCAGCAGCGGCAGCAGTTGGATGAGAAGCATGAGAATAACACTTCTCCTGAGGCTATTGAAGCGATGCGTCAAGAAGCTGAACGTCGAGTCTTGGCGACTGTGGAGACTCGGACAGCAGACTTGAGGCGTCGGATTGAAGAGCTTTCAGCCAATCCTGGGGATGTTTAGGGATTGTAGTCTCTTCTTTTTATGTATTTGTAACTCTTGTTGGAGATGGTGTAGTCCTTTACTCTCTTTTCTAGAAAATAAAAAAGTACACAATTCTCTGTGATGTGTTCATTTTTGCTTTGTCATGAACTTTGATGATTTGTGTGGACCTATTATCTTTTGCGCACCTTGGTTTCTAGGTACAGATAATAAGTTGGAGAGAATCGACATGTTTGCTCAGAGGTAATGTGGACGTGGCAAATATGGGATTCAAAATGATAGAATCTTCCCACTCAGAGGTGTTATGGACTTGGTAGGAATGACTCTAGAGGATACGCGGAACTACTCAGAGGTAATGTGGACGTGGAAGTTCTGCGATTAATGTACGGCAACGCAGGGGTTGTCTGTATGGGATATTTACTCAGAGGTAATGTGGACGTGGTAAACATGCTGGGTAGCGTAGTCTTATGGGATGTAAGATTCCGCTTTGTAGGGTGTAGGGGGATAACTCAGAGGTGATGTGGACGTGGTTGTCCTTCTACTGGAGGATGCTACGGAACAGTTGGGTTCCGGAAGCGTATGATTTTGTGGAAGGAAATTGTCTGTGAGCCCTGATGATTGGGTCCACAGATCCCCTGGTGGAAGCACATGTCTGAAAGATGTCAAGAGTAGTACTTCTTCAGGAACTTGCCGTTGATGGGCATCATGAACAAGTCCCCATTGGGTTTGGCGAGGCGGTAAGCACCGTTTGAGTATACCATCTCGATGATGAAAGGTTCTTCCCACTTGGGCTCGAACTTTCCTGGTGTCTTGTGAGTCAACACCATCGGCCTCCTGACTGCCAGAACCAGGTCGCCTACTTGAAAAGTCCTCTGCTTGACCCTCTTGTTGAAAGCTTGTGATATACGGGCTTGGTAAAGTTTGATACGTTGTTAAGCTCGGAGACATTTTTCGTCAAGTGCCTCCAGTTTCCGCAGACGACGACGTTGATTGTCCTCTTCTGTGAGTTGGTTTGTGATCGCTACACGGAGAGAGGGTATCTGGATCTCGAGAGGTAGTACTGCTTCGCTCCGGTAGACCAGGGAGAATGGTGTATTGCCCGTCGGGGTCCGTACCGTTGTACGGTAGGCCCAAAGGCATTCGCCGAGCTTTTCGTCCCAGTCGTGTTTGTTGGATGACACGACCTTTTTAAGTAGCTTGACGATAGTCTTGTTGAACGCCTCGGCCAATCCGTTTGCTGTCGGATTGTAGGCGGTTGATGCCACGTTTTGAATACGATTCTTGTCACAGAATCTGTTGAAAACATGGCTGATGAACTGAGGACCATTATCGTGGATGATCCTCCGGGGTACTCCGAAACGGTAGATGACGTGGTGTTTGATGAAGCTGATCACCCTGGAGCTTTTCACTTCCGCCAGTAGAACTGCTTCTGCCCATTTGGAGAAGTAGTCGGTGATTGCTAGGATGAAGCGGTGTCCTTTCGATGAAGGAGGGGAGATTGGTCCCACAATGTCCATACCCCAAGCTTCGAAGGGCCAGGAGGCGAATGTAGGATGTAGTGGTTCTGACGGTGTATGGAAGAAGTCCGCGTGAAGCTGGCACGCATGGCACTTCTTAGCATAGTCGACAGCGTCAGCGGCCATGGTTGGCCAGTAGTAACCCATGCGTCGCAGTCGGTCCTGCAACTTAGGGCCAGGTTGATGGGCCCCGCAGGTTCCATCGTGAGCTTCTCGAAGGGCTTCGGCTACTTCTTCGTTGGACAAACATCGAAGGAGAAGTCCATCGTAGGAGCGTCGGTACAGCATTTTAGTGGCTGTATCGTAGTAGAATCGAAGAGAGCGTCTCCTGACTGAGACGGCTTCTTTCGGGTCCTCTGGGAGAATTCCATAGACAGCGAAGTCGATGAACGAAAATCTCCAGATTTTGTAGACGAGGTACGTGTTCGATGAAGAACTCAGTGAAGGTTGAAATGATGTTCAATGCAACTTCATGGTAGGGGATCAGATCTTCATGGCGAACCTCGTATTGCCCTCTGACCTGGTTAACGACGAGTTTCGAGTCGCCGTAGGCTTCCAGATCATTCACCCCCAGCTGTTGCGCCAACTGGAGTCCCATAATGAGCGCGTTGTACTCAGCAACATTGTTGGAGCACGGCTTTGAAAGGGAGTAAGCACGCTGGATGACCAGCTGATCGGGGGAGACTAATACCACCCCTACTCCAGCGATGATTTGGCCTTTGGGGCCTATTTTTGAAGCACCATCGAAAAATATCCGCCAGACGGAGCCTTCTTCGGTGACGTTTGATTCTTGGACCTCATCCGGGATGTCTTCGTAGAGTTTTGAGGACTCTGGGATGGGATGTGCAGCTAAAAAGTCGGCCAGAGCATGACCTTTAACAGCTTTTTGTGGAACAAACACCATGTTGTATGGCGTTAGCAAGATCGCCCATGTGGCAAGCCGGAAGTTTAATGATCTTCGCTTCGTCATGAGGACTCTGAGCGGATTCTCTCGAGAAATGACATAAATTGTCTGGCCTGGGACATAATGACGAGTCTTTTGGATGGCAAATACCAGAGCTAAGCAATCCTTTTCGACGGAGTTGTACCGGTGTTCGGTCTCGATCAGAGTTCGACTAAGGTAGTATATTGCTTGCTCATAGCCTGTATCACTGTTCTGAGCTAGCAGAGCGCCGAGGGAATGATCCATGGCACGGACATAGAGGAGAAATGGTTTGCCGGCGACTGGTGCTACCAGGTCTGGCGGGCTCGTCAGATAAGCCTTGATGTCGTCGAAAGCCTTTTGGCACTCCTCTGTCCAGACGTAAGAGACTCCCTTCTTCATGAGCTGAGTGAAGGGTTGACATTTGCCAGAAAGGTTTGCTATGAACCTCCGGATGTATGCCAGACGCCCCTGTAGGCCTTGAAGTTCTCAAAGGTTTTTTCGGAGGGTCCATATCGAGGATGGCTTTGGTCTTCTCGGGATCGACATGAATGCCTTTCGTCGTGATGATGAAGCCCAAAAACTTTTCGCTAGAAACCCCTAGAAAGGATTTAGCGGGGTTCATCTTGAGCTGGTGCGCCTGCATGAGATCGAAGACTGTCTTGAGGTCTTGCAGGTGATCTTCTTTGAGACGGCTCTTGACTGCGATATCGTCAACATAGCATTCGACTGTCTTGCGAAGATACTGACGGAAATTGGTGCTCATAGCTCGTTGGTATGTCGCACCAGCGTTCTTCAAGCCGAAGGGCATCACTGTGTAGCAGAAAACACCTTTCGGAATCCTGAATGACGTGTGTTTTGCGTCATCGGAGAACATCTTGATCTGGTTGTAGCCTGAATACCTGTCCATGAAAGACATGCGTTCGAAGCCACATGTGTTGTCGATCATCACGTCGGTAATTGAAAGTGGGAATTCGTCCTTCGGGCAAGCAGAGTTGAGATCCCTGAAGTCGATACAAACTCGTATTTTTCTATTCTTCTTGGTGACGGGGACAACGTTGGCTACCCAATCTGGGTGTTGTTCTTCACGGATGAAGCCGCTGGTCAAGAGCTTGTCCACCTCCTGATCAATGGCGTTCAAGATGTCCGGACGGAAGCGTCGCTATTGTTGTTTGATAGGCTTGGCATCAGGTAAGATGTTCAGCCTATGCATCGCGATCTGGGGGTCAAGTCCCGGCATGTCTTCGTAACTCCAGGTGAAGACATCGATATACTCTTTAGCCAGCTGGATTAGAGATTCTCGGTCTTCTCCTTTTAGGCTTTTGCTGACGAAGATGGGTTTGGAAGAAGATCCATTCCCAAGGTCGATCTGCTCGACCTCGTCTTCGGTAGGAGGTTCACATAGTTCAAAACGAGACTCCCACTGTTCTTCCAGGCGTTGAGCCCAGGGTTCTTCTTCAAAGAATTCTGGCGTTTGGCCTTCATCTTCTTGAGGTTGTGCTGATGTCATGTTGGCTGACAACACTTTCTTGAAGACTGATCTGATGCTGGTATCAGAATCCCAGGTTGATGCTTTGGACGAGTGAGAATGTTCTACCTCTTTCGCGTCTGAACTCTCAGGATTTGACGGTGGCGTGACATAGCCTACCCCCCGTCGAGCTCTATTGTAGTAGTCCTGCGGCTTTCCTTTAGGTGTTGGAAGCCGGAGAGGGAGACGTCGACCCTTACCATAGTTCAGGCCTTTGTTGCTTTTTAGGTCGTAACCCATCTTTTGGATGAGGTACTTTGTCCTGTCTGTGTACCGATAGACTTGCATTCTGCCGGTATCTGGTTCTGGCTCGAGTGGCGGGAGGTCTTGATGACGCTCAACTTTGCCGAAGATGATGGATTCTTCGTCTCGATTCCGTGGTGGGACTATGTAACAGACCCCTTGGGACGGGACTACTCGATTTATATGATGGACGGTCGTTATTTGTGTTTGCAACGACCGTAGAGCGTTATCTAATGTATACATGGCATTCCAATGTGGAAGACTAGAATAATTAAAAGACACTCTATTATTGATGAAATAAGAGATTTTATCCCGCGGGATTACATTGTCCAGAGAGGGTGCATCTACATCAGCAGAGATATATTCCCCTAGCTCTTCGTCTGTGAGTACTGGAGTAGGATTGGGAGAGTCCACCACAGCGTTGGTCTTGGAGTCCGAGAGGACTATGCGGGCCTTTTCTGGCAGCTTGGATGGCGACGGCTTGCCTTTAAGACGCACCTTCAGAGGTGCCTCCACTGTACCTCCGGTGATTGGCGCCTTCCCCTGTAGTTTTGCCACAAGGGGAGCCGATGTTTGAGACGGCTTAACCTTGAGCCGTATCTTCAGGGGAGCTTCAGGAGCAGCTGGTGCTTTCCCGGGCAGTTTGATGCTCATGGGAGGCAACTTCTGAGGCGGTTTGCCTTTGAGTCGGATCTTCAAAGGAGCGTCGGGAGTGACCTCAGGCTCCATGTCCGGCTCTGCTGCCGTTTCTGCCTCATCGTCAGCATCATTGTCATCCTCCACGTCAGGTGACTTGTACAGGTCGGCATCGGTGAAGTAAGCTTCAATCCCTTTGAAAGGGTCGATGTCCGCGAACTCCGTCCGGATGACGTTGTTGGTGAACACGTACTTCATACATTGGTGGAGCGTGGATGGCACCACCATGTACTCATGCAGCCATGGACGACCCAACAGGAGGTTGTAGTTGACGTCGGCGTCCACGACATAACAAGTCACCTCAGTTCTGAGGTTACCGATATAGCACTTTAGTCGTATCTTGCCCAGTGGCTCGCTTTTGCTAGCATTGAAGCCACTGATAGTTGTATTGGAAGGCGCCAACCGGTACATTAGGATCCCCCGTGTTGAGAGCAGCGTCTTCGGGATGATGCTGAGGGAAGACCCCGGATCGATCTGAATCCGCTTTACCTTGACTGAACCGATATACCCTGTATAATACAGCGGCCTGTTGTGTCAGTTGTGCTTGAGCAGCATGTCCTGTTGGGTGAAGGTTATATTGGGGATAACCTCATCCGTACAGTGGCAGTGCGTGCATACAGTTGGAAGATCTTCAGGCTGCTTGACCTGACTGATGAAGGACTCAGCATCCTTCAGGGCTTCACAGAGAGCTTCGCGAGTGTCTTTGGAAAGACGTAGAAGCTCGAACAGAGAAAGACGGGCAGGAGTACTGGCCAGTTGTGCCAATATGTCGAAGTTGTGGGGCTTGGCTAGCCCCGAAGCATTCTCCTTTCGTAGAGGCCTATCGAAGCGGGCTTCTATCTGCTTCTGCTTATTAGCTGCTGGGGGTTTAGACGGACCCTCCTTTTGGACACCAGGGACGGTACAAGAAGGCACCACCTCGACGGCACCTTCGTCGGGTTGGGCGTTCAGTTGTGAACGCGTCTGTACAGGAAGTGCCTCTTCCGCTGAGGAAGAGACCATGCGGCAAGACTTGATCTTCCTGCCTTTGGATTTGGAGGTAGGGCGTACCTCCGGTTGAGTCACCTCAGAGACAAGATCAGGGTGAACCCATAGGATCTCTCCCCGAGATGTGGTGAGTGGGATGAGTCCACTCACGTTGTCACGAGTATGTGGTAAGTTAACCACCTCCATTGTCGCCTTAGGGATGGGGACGACGCCATCTTGTGTTGTAGTCGGTGGCAGGGTGCCGAACTGGAGTGAAACCACGTTGGCTGACACCGTCTTCTTCTCGAAGTCGACGGAGATTACATCCGCATTGATCATGCGCTGGATGTAATTCTTGAGGATATAGCAGTCCTTGGTTGGGTGTCCGACAAACCGATGGTAGTGACAATACCTCGGGTTGTCCACTTTCCCAACCTCGTCGGGACGCTTCGGGTCCGGCAGCTTGATCTTGTCACCCTACTTCAGTATCTCAAAAAGTTGCAGGGTGTCTTCGTCGTTGAACGAATAAACCTCCTTTGGCCTTGGTGCAAGTGGAGGCTTCTGGGTAGGTTCTGACGCACCTTTTGAGGCATTGACAGTCAACGCTTGTTTCCCCTTTGTCCCGGGGTTGTTGACTGCAGGCCGTTTCCCCTTGTCCTCAAAGGCAGGGAAACTGACTCCCAGAAGACGAGCATTGGCCGCCTTCTTTTCTGCGGCTTCTGCTTCAATGATCAAGGAGCTCCAGTCAGGAGGAGGAGTAGAGTTGAGCCAGAGTTTGACTGCAGGCAGCATGTTCATGCTGCAGGAGGAGAGGAGTGCATGTTCTGGCATGCTCGGGGGCTGTCGGAAGCAGGCCTGTCGGAAGCGTTCGATGAACACTCGAACCGTTTCCTTCTCCTTCTGGCGTATCTCTATGAGGGATGCTATTGTCATATCCTTTCCGCCGTCGTAGAAACGGTTGAAAAAAAGACGTATCAGGTCGTCGAAGGAGGATATGGAATTATCGAAGAGGCTGCAGTACCAGTCGTACGCCACTCCCTTCAGTGCCCCGACAAATATGCTGGTGAGTAGCGCGTCCTCCTTCGGAAGATGTTCCGTCTGAGACTGGAAGTACGTCAGATAGCGACGAGGAGAGTCCTTTCCGTCGTATGGTGTCAGTGTTTGTGGTTTATACTTAGGAGGATAAACCACTTTGTTCCACTCGAGGGGATAAGGTTGGGAAATCCCCATCTTTTGGCGCTCCTCTTGTCTCATCTTGGACTCAAAGCGCTCACGCAGGTCTCTGATCATCTCGACCACGTCTTCCATGGAGCTGGGAGTCGGAGAAGGTGGTACCACCTGGAGTTGAGCATTTGAAGGCTCTGACGTCCGAGGTGCTTCTCGGCGATCCATATCCAAGGATACCCGTTGAAGGGGTACGCTTGATTCTCTGTTGGCCCCTGGGTCGGGACCGGTAGAAGGTGTCTTGGCCAAAGCTGACTGTATCTCGAACACTGCTTGAGTCAGTGTTTGCATAGAGGCAGAGAGGGTTTTGAGTCCTCCCTCTAATGTGTCCATGCACTGGACGAGGTCTGGTGGCGGTGCATCAGACTCGGAATCACCCCCAGCCATGTATACTGTCATGACACGGCTGGAAGTGGATGGATCGGTTGAGGCTTCACTCTCGGCTTCACTCTCTTGTAGGAGAGTTGCCTCTCCTAGAGATTCGTCCGGACCACCCCCGGCTATGTTCGGGAGAACATTCTCGATGGGAGCATCTGGGAGGGCCTGATTACCCTTGGTTCCGTCTTGAAGGACTTCTTCGTCTCCGAGACTCAGATTCGTGGGGACTAGACTACCCCCGGCTGTGTTTTGGGGGACACCCTCGTCTTGAAGGACAGGGGCTAGATGACCCCCAGCCATGTCCGGGAGTTTGACTTCGAGAAGATCGGCCCCAGCTGTACTTTGGAAGACAACTTCGTCTTCGGAAGGAGGCTCGACAAGGGTCTGACTACCCCCAGTTTCCTCCAAGAGCTTCTTTCTCCCCTGAGTGCCTTCGAACACTCCGGAGGACGAGACACTTGCCTTGGCTTTCCTCGGCTGGCTCTTGGACGAGGACAAGGAATTGCCAGTCGTCTTTCGGACTGACGAGGAGTTAAAGATCACGTTGCATGAAGCAACCCTTAGCTCTTCTTTTGTTGACACCTTCTTTCCGAGGCGACGTCGGAGGAGTGTCGATGATTGCAGCCGCTGGAACACTGCCTTGGTGGGACTACCGCCTTGCAATAGCAGTTGATGGTGACCACAGCACAAGTGTGCCCTGTGAGGGGCGCATCGTGCTTGTCAGCTGACTCTCTTGATCGGCGCTTGTAAGTGATCACGTTGCGCAGATCGCTGGAGGAGAGTGTCATCTTCGCACCCCCTTCAGGCACATGGCAAAGCCAAGCGCCGGGGTGGTCAAGTGAATGTTGTGCCCCCTGATCTAGCACCAAACAGGCGTCCCGATCAGTAGTGGACGAACAACATTTGAAGTGACTTGAACGGACCTCAGACGCACAACCAGAGGAGGCGCGGGAGTTCAAGACCACTGGATTTGCCTTACTCGACTTGGTTGTGCACGCAATAGATGCGCCCAAGCGAGACAAGGACTTTGAAGGTCGGCTCGTTTCTGGCGCAGAAGAACCTGAGTCGACCTTGTACAGCTTACCATCAGCAGCGCACATGATTGTGAGCGCACGCTTCTGGCTTGCTGCTGGCATAGCACGTTTGGGGCACATGTCACGTGCTATCTTGGACTTCTTCGTACCAGGCCGCTGGGGCGCATAGTACACAGAATCCAAATTCTCCTCGCCACTACAGCGAGTGAATCTGTCAAAGACAGATACTTTTTGTGGCGCATCAGAGGTGATGCGCGGGGCATTGGCTGCGCCCCTGCTCCGTCGACGCATCTTCCTCACCAGAGAAGGAGATGGCTGGGGAATGTGGTCAGCCGCACGTTTTCTCGAGAGATGCGCTGCACCGGTGGGCGTATCTTAGTTGCTGAGGACGTCAGCAGAAAGGGAAGGCTGGATTGGCGTATCCCCTTCAGTGGTGGTGCCAGAGGCGTCGACCTTGCACACCCAGACTCGGCGGGTCTTCTTCGGCTTTGGCAGCCGCTTCGAAGGACTCGCACTTCCTTCAGAGATGAACTCCTCATACGCCTGTTGATTGAGGCGTACGACCAGCGTCTTGTGAGAGGAGCCCACCTTCACACCGTCGGATTGCGACACAACTTTTTCGGTAGAGGAGAAAGAGGTCCCCAGCAGAGTTGCCAGCTTGTTTGCCATTAAAATTCTTTTATTGCAAATTTTAATACAAACAGAACAGTGTTACAATATAGGACTTAGATGTAGTCCTAGGAGTACACTTTTGTTTATCTGGATCCCTTGTGCCGATAGAGTGAGTGGTAATGCGTTGACTCCGTTGACGATCTGACAACGGTTATCGGTTCTCTGAAGGTCTGGATTGCTCTGGGTGCTGGAGCTTGTTGAGAGGAGGAAGACGTTGAGTGTCTGTATCTGCCTCTCTGGTGGTGTGTTTGTTTGTTTTTTCATTTCTTTTTGCGTGTGGATGAGAAGGAAATGATCCTTTTATTTATAGCTTTGTAGGTTGGCTGCTTATGCGCGCATATGTAGGATGCGCCTGGACACGGGGATGCCACGTGGTGATTGCTGATGGAGGCGTATGGACGCTGCGTCCTGATTGAGGGGTTGAATTCTTCATACTGCTGTTGTGAGCTGGCACGTAGCAGAGGAGAAGATCTTTCTGTTGCTGAGATCTTGGGTGAGTTAAGTCAAAGGACAAGTATCATCGACCCATGGCTCGGAGATCTCGAATTTGATGGGGAATGATCTGGTAGGATGCGCCTAGGATTGGGCGCATGAGGAGGCTTTTAGGAATCACGAACTATTCGGGGCACATGGCTTTTGAGGCGCATGCGAGGCTTCAGTAATGACTTAACTCCTGTCTTTCGGGATCAGAGAGAAGTCTGAGGCGCATGGCTTTTGCGGCGCATGCAGAACTTTGATGGTGACTTTCCTTTTATCTTTAGGTATCAGAGAGAAAGTCTGAGGCGCATGGCTTTTGAGGCACATGCAGAGCTTCAGTAGTGACTTTGCTTCTGTCTTTAGGGATCAGTAAAAAAGTCTGCGACGCATGGCTTTTGAGGCACATATAGATTTTTAGGCGCATGGCTACGGAGGCACATGCGAGTGGTTTGGGCGGCCACGTGGCAGTAGCCGTCGGAGGGAAGTAATAATGATGCTGACGTTGGCGACGCTTCATCTTCTGAACTGTTCAGACTTCGGGAGGCGTGCTGCCAACTCTGTCAGTTCAGCATTTAATATTTTTGACATTCGATGGACAGCTGAGTGGGCGCATCGGTTGGCGTTCCACTCGGCATAGGTACGCATGGAGGCCCATCCCCTGTGATGTACTTGGTGCTGAAGGGCGCGTCTGTGTGATGCGTTGAAGGGCGCGCCTGTATGATGCGCGGTCTGGCTGGCGCATCCACTTCGTGACACGTCTTTAATGGTGCGACTGTTACGATTTTCGAGAGCTTTAAATAGCCGTTTTGACTTGGCTGAATTCGAAGCGTCCGGTTCATCCATTTAATGCAAATTTATTGCACGAAATTCGGAAAGCCATCCACTTGGCGCATAGGTTTGATTTGGCCGGCCTATAAATAGTGGCATGGAGAGAGTTTGCTTCTTGTTCTCCCACGTTCTTCCGTCATGAACTTGTTTACTCGGGTGCATTCTGTTGATGAGATGCTCCCGAGGGTGAAGATGTGACACAATGTCTTCATTGATGCACTCGAAGATGACTGTTACATCCAAAAGTCAGAGTCGAGGGCTTCCGAGGCAGGCGGAAGGTCCCTGTTGCATCCAAAGATAGGGATACACGAGCCCCGTCTCCGTCATGTGGAAAGAGCCGCAGATCGGAATTGCGGTGCTGCGGCTTTGGAGGCTCTTTCTTCCTTCAAAATGGGTGTCGTCCATTCTGGTTGTGTTGAAAGCTGCTCCTTTAGACGCAGTTTCGATTACGGTCTTCCTTCGCCTTTGGAGGCTCTTTTGAAACCTCCTCTGGCCACAGGTTGGCTTATGGTGCTTTTCTCTTCCTCGGTTTGGGGAGCTCTTCCTCCAGCTAGATGGTTGATTGCCACCCTCGTTCTGCTCAATAAATGCTTTATTAGTCGAAGCATTTAGACGGCGGTGAGCCTGGCTGGAAGAGCGGCACATAACTAGGCTGCTGAAGGAATGCACATAACTGAGCTGCCGAAAGGATGCACATAACTGAGGATGCACATGACTGAGCTGCTGAAAAGGATGCGCCTTGCTGAGGGCGCATGGTGTGATGTGCCTGACTGAGGGCGCATGGTGGGATACGCCTGACTGAGGACGCATGGTGATCGCTGTGCCTGGCTGTAGACTTAGGATCTTTTTTTTGTAGAAGTTCTCCTTTGTACAACCTTTTCTAGACATGTAATAGACTTTTATATGTAATAAAAAGTCCTCTTTTAATGTCTATATTTGTTGTCTTTGCTGTGTGAAGTACTTTGTCCGAGCTCTGCGACGCATGTAGGGTTTGGTGCATAGGATTTCTGGTCCTAAAATTCCATGCTTCTACAAAGTCCAATGAGCAAAGCATTGTATTCTGCCACATTATTGGGGCATGATTCGTCTAAAGAATAGGCCCTTTGAATAGTTAATCCATCTGGTGAAACAAGAACAATTCCTACTCCAGCAACGAGAGTACCTCCAGGTCCAATTCTAGAAGCTCCATCAAAGAACAACCTCCAAGTAGGAAATTCTTCTAAGATCATATTTGATTCCAATGTCTCATCCGGAATCTCATCATAGAGTTTAGATGTTTTAGGGACGGGATGAGCTGCTAAGAAGTCAGCAAGTGCTTGGCCTTTCACAGATTTTTGAGGAACATAAACCATATCATATTGTGCTAGTAATATGGCCCATGTGGCAAGCCTAGAATTGAGTGTGCTTGGCTTCTTCATTAAGACTCGAAGAGGATTGACCCGGGATATGACATGGATAGTTTGACCTATGATGTAATGTCTTGTCTTCTGAACAGCAAACATTAAGGCTAAACATTCCTTTTCTACTGGACTATAACGATGTTCAGCTCCAATCATTGTTCGGCTGAGATAGTAGATGGCTTGTTCATGACCTTCCTTATTCTTCTGAGCCAACAAAGCTCCCAATGAATGATCCATTGCTCGAACATACATTAAGAAGGGTATCCCTGAGATCGGTGGTACAAGAACCGGTGGACTCATTAAATATCACTTTACATCATCAAATGCTCGTTGACATTCTTCCGTCCAAACGAAAGACACACCTTTCTTCATTAAGTGAGTAAATGATCTACAACGTCCAGATAAATTCGAAATAAACCGCCTGATGTACGCAAGTCGAACTTGGAATCCTCGTAGCTCTTTTAGGTTGCGTGGAGGACGCATCTCTTGAATGGCTTTGATCTTCTCGGGATCAACGTGTATACCCTTAGAGGTAATGACGAAGCCGAGAAACTTACCACTAGAGACACCCAGGAAAGACTTGGTGGGGTTCATCTTGAGTTGATGCTGGCGCATTAGATTGAAGATAGTTCTTAAATCTTGAATGTGATCTTCTTTGAGACGACTTTTGACAGCAATATCGTCAACATAGCATTCGACAGTCTTTCGCAAATGATCTCGAAATATAGTGCTCATAGCCCACTGGTAAGTTGCACCTGCGTTCTTAAGGCCAAACGGCATGACCGTATAACAGTACACACCCCGAGGAGTACGAAACGAAGTATGTTTCTCATATTCAGGATTCATCCGGATTTGATTATATCCAGAAAACCCATCCATGAAAGAAATTTGTTCGAATCCACATGTATTGTGAATCATAACATCAGTAATTGGGAGAGGGAATTCGTCTTTGGGGCAAGCATCATTGAGATCCCAAAAATCTATGTAAACTCGAACCTTTTCGGTCTTCTTCAGGACAGGGACGACATTGGCCACCCCGTCAGGATGTTGTTCTTCTCTGATAAAGCCACAAGCTATAAGCTTTTTGACTTCATCATCAATTGTATCCATCATTTCAGGCTTGAATCACCGTTGTTGTTGTTTGACCGGTTTGACATTCGGCAAGATGTTAAGCTTGTGAGTTGCAATTTGAGGATCTAATCCCGGCATATCTTCGTAACTCCAGGCGAAGACGTCAATGTATTCACGAATAAGGTGAAGTAACTCTTGTTTATCATCTTCTGAGAGATTTTTGCTGATGAAGATCGGTCGTGATACACCTTTCTCTCCAATATCAACTTGGACCAGTTGATCTTCAGTAGGTGGTTCTCGTTGTTCAAAACGAAGTTCCCACTGATTGTCCATCCTTTGTGCCCAAGGATCCATTTCAGGAGCTTCTTCAATATCACTTTCGTCGTCTTCTGAGAATTCGGTGGACACCATATTAGAAAATACTATCACCTTATGAATATGACCGATGCTGGTATCAGAGTCCCAAGAGATAGAATCAGAAGAATTTGAACGTTCTTCTTCATCAGATTCAGAAGGTTCTGGAGTTGGAAGTGGTGACATATAACCTAGTCCTCGTTTCGTTTTACTGTGGTATTGTTGTGATTTTCCTTTTAGAACAGCAATACGAAGAGGGGTTCGCCTTCATTTACCATTGTTGAGACCTGTTCTGAAATCATAGCCCATTTTACGGATGATGGCTTTAGATTGTGGACTATAGCGTCGTAATTGTAGCCTTCCTGTATCATCTCTATCATCATTATAGAGCATGATTTTTGGTTCTTCTCTCTTGTTGAAGAATATAGGCTTTTTATCTTTCTTTCAAGACGGTACTAAGAAATACGACTCTTATATTGAATCCAGTGATACCACATTTCGTCGAAATGATACGACTTCTATTGTAAGTGGCTTAAAGTTATCTAGCATATCCAAATAACACTGAGTATAGTAAAAGAAATCAGTATACTGCAAAGGAGATGCTTTATTGATCTTTACACCATCATTTACAACAGGGACTTTAGCCTTAGTAGGCTTAGTCAGATTGATGACAAGAGGGGGAGAATAAGAACGAGAAGGAAAAGGGAGCTTCTTGCGACGAAGATCGATTACAAGCGGCTCAGAAGAAGTGAGCTCCCTTTGTTCCTGACTATCACCTTTAGGTCGCTTCTCATGGGAAGGTAGATAAATAGTCAGTGGTTGGGAAGACTGAGGACAGGAGGTACGTTCCTTGACTGGAATCACCAGAGTATCATTAGATATACTCTTCTGTTCTTCATCTGTGTCCATTGCTAGTACCACCTTCATGAATTCCTCTTTGTACATGCGAGAATCGTTGCAATATGCTTCAACCCCTTTGAAAGGATTCAGATCTGCAATTTCTTTTTGGACTTCTCCATTACTATCTACATATTTGAAGCATTGGTGGAGTGTAGAGGGTACAATATTGTGTTCATAGAGGAATGGCCTTCCCAATAAAGCATTGTATGAGCCATGATTGTCAATAACATAGAAAGTTACCTTTGTACGAAGATTGCCAATTTGAAGTTTTAGGCGTATCTTCCCCAAAGGTTCACTTCTTCCTTGATTGAATCCCAGGATGGTAGTAATAGTTGTAGAAAGATTATGTACTGGGATTTTCAAAGCGTCCAATAAGGACTTTGGCATGATGCTAAGTGCAGATCCGGGATCAATCAGAATACGGTCGACTTTTATGGTATCCACATATCCCGTGAAATAGAGAGGACCATCATGACGATTGTCTTCTAACAACATGTCATCTTGTGTAAAAGTGATATTGGACATTAACTCAAATACACTATGACAATGTGCACAGCTGACTGGCTCCTTTTCAGGCTTCTTGAAAAAAGTTAAACAGGTGTCAGCCTGCATCAAAGCTTCACTTAACGTCTCACGAGTTTCTTTTGAGAGACGTAAAAGTTCAAAAATTGACAATCTTGCTGGAGTATTGGCCAATTGAGCCAATATGTCAAAATTGTAAGGCTTTTCAAGTCCAAGAGATGATGACTTTTTTAATACTTTATCAAAGCGAACAGGTTGCTTTCCCTTGTCTGCTGATGTTGGTTTAAGAGGAGATGGTTCGGCCACTAGCTCAGATGTAGACGGTGTATCTTCAGCAGGAGAAGATGATGGAGGAAGAGCATTCGGGGATAGAGCAGGGTTTTCTTGATTTTTGGAATACTCTCGAAGATAAGGTTTCCTAGATCTAGTGCCCATTAGGATTTCTTCTTCTGTTAATGGTTCAAAGGATACCATATTGCGGTTCTTTGATTTAGACTTAGAATGCTTCTTTTGTTTAGAAGATGAAGGCATTTCAAATTCTGTAACCAGATCTGGATGAATCCACATAATCTCTCCTTTGTCAGTTGTCATCGGAACAAGACCTTCGTTTTGAGGAGGCAGGATATTCACAATTTCTAGAGTAGTCTTTGGAATGGGGACAGTCCCATCTTGTATGAGTTGTGGTGAAGAATCACCAAATTAGAGAGAAACTACATTAGCAGTCACTGTTTTCTCGTTCTGCTGTAGAATAATTGCTCCAGAGTTGACCAACTCTTGGATTTTGCCTTTGAGCACATAACATGCTCTGGTTGGATGCCCTATGAATCTGTGATAAACACAATATTTAGGGTGATCAGTTTTATCAACTTCTTCTGGTCGCTTTGCCTCTGGAAGCTGAAGCTTATTGCTTTTGATCAAGCAATCGAAGATGCTCAACGTATCATCTACTCTTCTTTTGGACGAGTTGACTTTTGCAATAATGCTGATGGGGTGGATGCCGTCTGAGTAACATTGACATCCAAAGACTCTTTGCCTTTAAGATTGATGGCCAATGTTTCTTTATTCTTATGGTTATTCTGGCGATTACTACCACCAGGTGTAGAGTGTTCATCTTGGTTAGGGTGAGTCATCTGGACTCCTAACTGCTTGAACTTTTCAGCACTCACTTCTGTCGCCTTTGCATTAACAATGAAACAAGGCCAATCCTGGAATTGTGTAGAACCCGTCCACATACTGATAATAGGCAACAAGTTTGATTTGCAAGTGTCTATTGTTACAGCAGATGGAGTACCTAAAGGCATTTTGAGTGCCTCTCGGCAGAATTTTTCAATAAAACTCTCTGTGGATTCATTGTGTCTCTGTTTAATTTTAATGAGGGCAGACATTGTCATGTCGTTGACACCCTCATAAAATTGTTCCAAGAACATTTGTTTGAAACCGACAAAAGAAGTGATACAACCATCAGGTAAGCTACGATACCAGTCATATGCTGCACCGGCTAAACAACCGACGAACACTCTGGTAAGGAGAGCATCATTTGGCTGTAATTGATCAGTCATCACTTCGAAATGATTGATGTACTGACTTGGAGAACTGCTACCATCAAACAGCGTAATGGTTAGAAGTTTATACTTAGGAGAAAATGGAACTTCCTTTCACTCTGTAGGATATGGTTGCTTGATGCCCAATCTTTGTAGGCCATCCTTCTGCTTGAAGGCCTCAAACTGAGTGCGTAAGAGTTTCACAGCCTCATTAGCATCCCCTGATGTTTGAGAATTGGTGGGCTGGTTAGGAGTGTTAGGAGGAGGAACAGCATGGTAATTACTACCCCCAGCACCAGACTGACTTGGATCAGCTTGAGTTGGCACAGAAGCGACCTGAGGGGCCGGTACCCCCAGACTAGCAGGTACAGAAGATTCTATAAGCTTCGAATTTGTAACAGGGTTTACAATCGGAGGCACTGTATATTGAGCTACCATTATAGTGTGCATGCTTGCAACCATTTCTGCCATGGTTTTCAATTTGTCTTCTAATGCAATAATTCGTTGCTCTTGGCTGATTGATGTAGAGGCATCTTGATCTTCTATGACGGTATATGCCATCACTTCTCTTGCAGCTATTAACGAGATAGTTTGTTCAGAACTTTCACTATCTGCATCAAACTCTGAAAGAGAGTCCTCTCCCATATGGGTGATAGGGAGATCTTCTTGATTAAAGACACCTTGGATCAAATGTCGATTTCTTGATCTTGTGTATTGAAAGACACCTTCACGGGATGCATGGATCCGATCTAAGTATTGTTGACTAGGATTACGGAATGCATTACGTCTTGGACGTTTCCCACCCCCAGTACCTTGAGAAGTCATGTTAACAGAAGCATATAATAGTTCATCTTCGTCTTCTATTATATGCTCAGGAGTTGAAGCATAGTTCAAACGATCGAAGACAGATCGTCGAGCCGATTGCCAACAACAGTTGATGACAACTTCATGTAGGCAATGGCGATTTGGAGGTGAGGAAAACATTTTCGTAGTTTCCCGTCTTTGTGTAAGACGTTGCCGGAGATCAGTTACAACCACAGGACGAGAAGAAGTCGGAAGGACATATTCCTTAATGATGTTAGGAACATGTCTCCTATTCTTCAGGTGTTTGGTTCCTTGAGTGTACAAAGATGTACTCAACTCATTAGCATAGGTAGAAGGGTCTTTCTTTTCAAACTTTGGCTTTTGATACAGATTGGCCTTTGGCATAGGGTTCTTACGTTTTGTCAAAGCTGATATTGGTTGACGCCTATTGAGATAAGCACATAAATCTGAAAATTCCGCTCCTGGTGTCTCTGTTTGTGATACCTTCAATTTTTTTTGTTTGGATCTTGAAATTTGCAAGGTAGGAAGATCTTGGCCAGACCCCATAGGAGTATGCAAGATACCTCTCTGATCAGTATTCTTTCCAGTATCAGAGATCTGAGGACCTCTGTTTACAGGAATAGAATCTGATACATCTTCCTCTAAGTCATAAACCAGGAAAGTTTGAGGAAAGACCAAAGGGTGCTTTCCTTTATTTTGAACAGGGTTAGCTAAGAAGCGTTTCCCTTTGTTTTGCTGTACGATCATTTTAGGCATAGATTGCGCCAATTGAGAAAATGCCATATGACTTTTTCCTTTATTCTGTCTAGTGTTAGCACTAGGACATGAATTCTCTAAGTTCAGAACTTGCAAATCAGAAGAGGGTATAGCCAAAAGACTAGTTCCCTTAAGTTGTGCCGGAGTAGCAGATTGCTTGGGTTGCGCCATAGTCCCACGGACTATTGGTAGCGCCTTGGCAGCAACTTTGGTAGACTGTGCATGGGCAGCAGATTGCGCCTTAGCAACAGAAACAGGCTGTACTGGAGCCACTGAGGCGGATTGTGCCTTGATCATCGAGCACTCAATTTACGCCTGGGCAACATCAACTGTGGAGGATTTAGGAGTCCACACAGCCGTGTTTTTTGGCAATAGCCACTGCGCGCTTGTTGCTCTTGGTGTTGATCATGTTCTCGTAGGCTGTCTGGTTGACTTGAACAACCAGAGTCTTCTGCGTCTTGCCGATCGACGCAATGTCACATTGAGTTGTCACTTTCTCGTCGGAGGAGAAAGTCGTCCCCAGCAGAGTCGCCATTTTGTTTGCGAAAAACAAAAAAATTCTTGTTTGCGAAAAACAAAAAAAAATTTGTTTTATTCCAAACTTGTAAAAGAGTACAAAGTACAATAAATTCTGGGAAAGTACAACTTTAGGAATCTGATCAGAAGACGATCACTTTATCCCTTGGACTATGTGAACTTGAAGACTGTAGCCTCTGGAGAATGCAGCAGCAATTTTGTAAGAGTCCTTCTTTTGATGATGATTGGAAACTCTATTTATAGAGTTCAGAAAATAACTGTTTTAGCAGTTATTCTGATGTGCACGAGGCTTGTCACTCCCCAGAACCAAAATACTGGAGAGTGGGGGCAGACATAGCCAGCTACGTATATGAGAATAGAATCCATCTCACTATACGGTCACAGCTGTCTAGATACATGAGGGTTTACTACAAGCCAACAGTCTCTTAAGGTCATGAACAAGCCTAGTGTCTCAATCATAAGCAAGTAAGTAAAGTCACAAGATGTATGATCGTTAAATATACAATAATAAGGCGTCCCAAATATTATATATTCAGCTGATCATGAAGCTAGTCGTTACAAAATGTTAGGACTAGCAAGAGTTTAGTCATACATGATCAACCCTAGAATCTGTCAATCATGTTACAGCCCGTAGGCAGACAGTAAATAAGTGCAATCGAGCTAAACAGGTACTCGTCGGCTAAACGCCTCAAAAGAATACTTTTACAATAAAGTGGGAGATCAAAAAATAAACCCACTTGTTGCCCTGGTTACGTCTAGTGGCCACCATCGGGCTGGAAAGTCGGTGGATCCTCTGGAGCTGCTCCGAAGTCTGGCCACACAAAACCAGCTGGGTCAGATCCCAGAAAGAGCAAGTGCCACAAAGGAAGCTTCACTTAGGAACTAAAACCAGCAATTAGCACAGAAGATAATAGTAATATAGTAAAACAGGAGAAATATAACATCATGAGGATATACGGTAAGATAACCATGGGACCATTCAGATAACTAGGTTACAATCCTTAAACCAAACAAGGACCGGGATTGTAACCCTTCGTCTGAACCGAACTTGGTTTCTCCCATTTATCAGCAATATAATATAAGAAAATTAGAACATGTAACGATCTATACAGGATCAAGACTAGACTGATTATTCCCCATTCAACAATCACGGCCAAGCAATAAGTACGGCTTGATACTTTAACTAACTAGGATTATCACAAGCCTATTACTAGCAAGATGCAGTAAGATTATTCCACATCCACAAGTCCTACAGACCATCCAGTTTACCCAGGTCAAAAATTAGGGGTTGAATTCAGGTGGGTACATCGTCCAGGAAACGCATGTACCCTTAGGTAGCTTGAAGGGTACAACACATGACAGTGTGCTGGAAATGTGCCCTACTCGACGGCAGGCTAAGATCCCAAGCGCGCCCAGGTAACGGGATTGCCTGTAGCTGGGAGATCTCTTTATGACTAATGTATTAATCTAGTTATTAGCCTTAGTCCATTTCAGCAGGTACTCCTGACCGTGGTACTCAGGAGTCCCCTCCTAGACATGATGCAAGACAGGACTGGATTATTTGTACAAGTACAATCGCCCACGGTGTCCAGGTTACTTATACAGGCCATGTCATGTCAGGTAGCCGTCACAATAGCTTATCATGATATATCATGTCCGGTTATCAGGTCAAGAGTACTTGTCAGGAGTGCGCCACGACAGGCCGCTATCAGGTCATGTCATGTTTACTTGTCAAGAGTGCACCCCTACGGGTCACTATCGTGTTCAGGCACATGTACAGGGCTTCATAGTACAAGCATTAAATCAGGAGACCCTAGTACACTGGGAGTCACAAAGGATGTGTTACTAGAAGTAAAATAACAAGACAGGACATGGAAAAGAGCCATACGGCTCAATGGGAGATGAGTCAATGCGGTTAACTCAAGACGGTGCATGCGGCTCAAGAGTTCGGGTTCAACATGAAGCAGGCGCGCGGCTCAGGACTAGAAGGAAGCTCAAGTGCATGCGGCTGGGTTGCTGGAATCCATGCGGCAGGTGGAGAAGTTGTGCATATGCGGTAGACGGAGACATAGGTCCATGCGGCTGGCTATCAATCAGGTTTATACGGCCGGAGTCAAGTGGGTCTCGTGCGGCTAGCTGGATTCGGCCCTTATGCAGCTTTGGTAGATTTGAATTCATGCGGCCCAAAGTGGCGGAGGCACATGCGGCTGCAGAAGGGGGGTACATGCGGCTGAGTAGGGAGAGAAATCCATACGGTAGGAAGAAACGGGTCCCAGGCGGCTCAAAGGGAGTAAGCCTATGCGGCTCAAAGTTCTTCCAGTCATGCGGCTGGGAGAATACTTGCCGCATGAAATATTCATGCGGTCAAGTCTAAGCATAGTTCATCTTCTCCAAAATTCCGAGAAGAAGAACACCATGGGAGCCAAGTTCTCAAGCTCCATAACTCCATCATCCGGAGCCCAAATCTGAACTTCCATAGGTCAAAATGGGGCAGAACGAAATTCTTTACAACATGGAACCATCAAAACTTAACAATAACAAGATTAAGTAGATCAAAACCCCAGATTTCCAAAAATAATATAAACTTAGATCTACAAGAATCTGGCCATGGAAGTAAAAATGCCAAGTACTAAAGTAAGTTAAAATGTTGTAAGGAAGAGAATGAAGCAATAAAATTGGAGTTTCTTCATGAAGTAAGTTGCACATGCCTAGACCTCTCTCTCTCTGGTAGGTGAAAAAGTTATGGTGAAGAAAAAGAAGAGTAATGAGGAGAGAGAAAGGAGAATGAGTAATAAATACTAAAGGTGGTGGTAGGTAGGGGTTCATCCTTGGTTCATAATGAACCAAGGCAAAACCAAGCCAAGCCGAACCAACCCATAAAATAAACCAAGCCAAGAAGGAAGCTAAGCAAGGAATCATGCAATACAAGATAAAATACGTATACGTATTCCAAAAATACGTAATACGAACCACAGGCATTACAAGGCTGGATTGTGCCATACTGGATTGCGCCAACCTCCTGTTGTGCCAACTTTCATTCAGTTGTCAATCGTGTAATAACTGTATTTAGATGCGTGGTATCGTATGATTGAGATGCACGTGGTCGTGTACAGGATAGTAGACACGTCTTGAGAGATTAGTGGCATGTGCGCCACATCATCCTGCTTTAGAATGTAAGTTGTCTCAACTTTTATCAGGTTGCACGAGCTTCAGTCAACAAGTCAACCTGCGCTTGATTTGAGCTGTGCCTACACACGTGACAGCTTCTGAGTAAAAGTCATTCAGATTGTGCCCAGGCGCAACTAAGGATTTTGTTTAGATTGCGCCTGGGCACAACTCACAAAATATACAGGACAGCTGTCCACCAACTTTTTCTTGAGCGGCACACTTCACGGGATTCGAAGAGATTTTCCTCGTTCTTTGTTGTGTCGGTCGTCAGTATGGTCAGGTAATGATGACCATTAAGTGTCAGATGCCACGTAGGCTTTGGCACAAAAAGATTGGGCGTAGTCTGATATCAGGCGCAATCTGATCGATGGCGCAGTGTACTTTATTTTAGTGGCACAAGTATACTTTTGGGGCACAACTTGATCACTGATCATTATATTGAAGGCACAACTTGATTTTTAGGCTCTACACCTAGGAGGAAATTAGTGCTTTGGTAGCACGGTATCGGAACCTTCAGTGGGTAATATGCCAATGGCGGTGGATAATGTGCCAATGGTTGAACATCTAGTATTGGCCCTAGCTGCTCATCCACTACGGGAGGTGATGCCGGGGGTGATTGAAAGGATTGCAGTGGTACATCTGGTGTAGCTGGTCGTCTTCGAGATATCGGATAGGGGCAAGTACAAACTGAATGGTCCTCTACTCCACAGCGGAAGCATCGTCTATTGGCCGTCCGACAAACTGATTTGTGATGCCCCAACTTGCCACAATAGGTACATTCTACTTGTTCTGTCTGATACTGCCGCTGGTTCCTCTGCCTCTGAGCTTGGTGCTGCTGAACCGACGTTGGTGCCTGCTGGTTGGAAGACTGGAAGGATGACGATCCACCTTGACTCATCCGAGGACAAATTTCTATCAAGTGGTCTGGTGATCCGTACGCTAAACATAGAAGGTTAGCTCTCCGACAAGTAAGATAAGTGTGCCCTTTCCTTCCACAAAAGGAACATATGATTGATAACTCCAGGTGCTGGTATGGACATTGATCTGCTGGTATTGGTGATGGACGTCGGGGTAAAAAGCCTGATACGGATGAATGGTACCTCTTACGACCTTCAGTTCTAGATTCGGTCCTCTTGGCTATATGCTCTTGCTCTCGTATTACCTCTACGGTAGGTCAGGCTCGATATGCTGACTGGCTGGATGACTGGTACCGCCTGGCTCCAACCTGTACTTCCTCTGGATGCAAGTCCTCGACTTGAAATTCTTCGGATATTCTTTGCTCACTTCGGTCTATCAACATCTGGATACTCTACTGGAGAACAAGATCTCGTCGTTGTTGTGACTCCATCATTTTTTTGATAATTGTCACACCCGTTTTCCGTTATACGTATTTTTATTATATGTGTATGAATTTTCGACATTTGTCATGTAGATTGTAGTTAGACTTGTCTTGCTTAGCCTACTCTTGGTTTAATTTTGACTTGGTTTATTTTGGTTTGGTTCAACATGTTGGCTTGGTTTGGTTTGAGATGGTTTGGGCTTAATATATAAGTCAACCCCTCTCTCTTTCCTCCATTTATTTCTCATAACTTCTTCATCTTCTTCATTTACTCATCTCCACCTACACCCAAGAGTCCTAGGCAAGTGCAACTTGCTTCATGATGGATCTCAAGTTTTATTGTTCTATTCTTTTCTTTACATGATTATAAGCCTCTTGAGAACTTGGAGTTTTTGATTTTTATGGATGAATTCTTGTAGATCTAAGTTTGATGTATTTTCAGTTTTTTATGGTTTTGATCTATCAAACTTGCTTGTTTTCAAAAACTAGTTATTCCATGTTATAGAGAATTTTATTCTACCCCATTTTGTCCTTTGAAAGTCCTAATTTGGAGTTATTTTGACCGAGTTATGGTCATTTGAAGTTCATGGGTTCAACCAAGCATTTTTATGCTGGTTGGAGAAGATGAACAGTGTGTGCGCAACCTGGCAGTGCCGCAACCTAGCAGTGCCGTAACCTGGCAGTGCGTGCAACCTGGCAGTGCTGCAACCTAGCTTGGCACAACTTGGCTTGGCACAAGCTAGCTTGGCACAACCTAGTTTGGCACAACTTGGCTTGGCACAACCTAGCTTTGCAACCTAGCTTGGCACAACCTAGCTTGGCACAACTTGGCTTGGCACAACCTAGCTTGGCACAACCTAGCTTGGCATAACCTAGCTTGGTACAACTTGGATTGGCACAACCTAGCTTGACACAACCTAGCTTGGCACAAACTGGCTTGGCACAACCTGGCTTGGCGCACTCTTGATAAGTAACAAGTACACTTGATATGACATGTATAATCTTGATAGTGGCCCGTCGAGGCGCACTCATGACAAGCAAACTTGACAAGTAACAAGTAACCTGACATGACATGATAATCTTGAACACTGTTGCGACAGCTACCCTGACTTGCTAAGTAACTCTTGTCTTGACACCGTAGTTGATTTTCTTGATTGTGCCTGTATAAGCTACTTGTCTCGTCTTGCATCATGTCTAGGACATGAATTTCTGGTTACCACGGTCAGGAATTCATAATGAATCTGACTAAGTTAATGACTAGATTGATCAAGTAGTTCATATAGAGAGATTTTTCCCAGTTACAGGCGATCCCGTTATCCCGGCCACACCAGAAGGACTTGTAGCCTACGGACGAGTAGGGTACATTTCCAGCTCACTGTCATATGGGGCACTTCTTGAAAACATAAGTACTAAAAGTACACCAGTAAGCTCGATAACTCTTGTAACTCTAATAAATCTTCTCGCCTGGATAACCTGGATAGCTGCAGGTCTTGTGGCTACGGGAACGTCTCATTGCATCTTGCTAGTAACTAGGCTTGTGATAACCCTGGTTAGTTAAAGTATCAAGCCGTACTCTTTGCTTGGCCGTGAATGATGGATGTAGTCTAGTCTAGTCTTGTATAATCGATGCCAGTCTATGATACTTTAGCACATACTTGCTTATGCTTTAACTCTTGTCGATAATTGGTTGGAGACTAAGCTCTGTTCAGGTGAAGGGTTATAACCCCGGTCCTTGTTTGGTTTACGGGTTGTAACTTGGCTACCGGAATAGTCCCTTAGTTGTCTTATCGTTTATCACCTTATTTTCTCTAACTCATGTCTTTTATTACTATTTGTGTTTCCATGTGCTAATATGCTGGTTTTAGTTCTTAAGTGAAGTCTCCCTTGTGGCACTTGCTCTTCTGGGATCTGACCCAGCTGGTTTTGTATGGCCAGATTTTGGAGTAGGACTCGAGGATCCTTCAGCCTTCCAGCCAGATGGTGACTACTAGGCGCAACCCTGGCAACGAGTGGGTTCTTATTTTGCTCTCCCACTCCCTTGTAAAAATATTTTTTTGAGGCGTTTAGCCGCCGAGCAAGTGTTAGCTCGTTTGCAACTTTACTTACTGTCTGTTTACGGGCTGTAACATGATTGACAAATCCTAGGGTTGATCATGTATGACTGAAACTCTTGCTAGTCTTCACATTTTGTATGACTAGCTTCATGATCATCTGAATATGTAATATTTGGGATGCCTTACTTTGTATGTCTAATGATCTAACATCTTATAATATTTACTTACTTGCTTGAGATTGAGACACTAGGCTTGTTCATGACCATAAGAGACTGTTGGCTTGTAGATAAACCATCATGTATCTAGACAGTCGTGACCGTATATTGAGGTATATTATACTTCAATGTACGTAGTTGGCTGTGTCTGTCCCCCGCTCTCCAGTATTCTGGTTCAGGAGGTGTGACACGGTTTAAGTGGTGGTCCATGCAGGTCTTATAAATTAAGATGTGTGAGGGTTTTACCGGATAGATGTCTCAATCAGTACTCGTCTTTGATCTCTACTCGTGCTTTTTAATCTTCCTGCAATCTTGACCTGATAACATTCTTATATCTTTGATCTATCTTGGTCCTTTCTTAATGTTCTCCATGTCATTTTCTTCAGTAGCATTGCTCCTGGTCCTGCTGATCAGCCGTAAGGAGAACCACCAGTGAACCAGCCTCAACAAGGAGACCAAGCCCAGCTCTCAGGAGCAGCCTCCCGAGTTATGCCTTCCAGGGATCCAGAGCCACCAGTTCAGCCAGCTCAGCCTGTAGAGCCTGACAATAGAGTCCTGATAGGACTTATCCGAGATTTGCTTGCGTCACAAGATCGTCGGGGTGATGCCCTGTACCAGACAGTACAAGATGCCATGGGTAGAGTTGGTTATCAAGAAACAATACGGCTAACAGCTTCAAGCGTCTGAACCCTCCTTTCTTTGACAGCACTGAAGATGCTATTGCTGCGGATGCATGGCTTCAGGACACAGAGGTTATCCTGGAAGCAGCTAGGATTCCTAAGGATGAGAAGGTGGCCGACGTGCGCCTACAGTTATTGGACTTAGACCGCAGCTGGTGGGCGATACAAGCAGTTGGATTGGCGACGCCTGTCTTATGGGCGGTATTCAGCGACAAGTTTCAGACGAAATACTTTGATGCAGTAGCTCGGTATGATCTGTAGACCAGATTCAGCAATCTCAAGCAGATGGAAAGGACAGTCGATGGATATACGATCGAGTTTTCTAGGCTTAGTCGGTTTGCTCCTACCTTGGTGGCAACCGAATTAGATCGAGCCCAGCGATTCCAGCAGGGACTCCACCTAGAGATCATTATATCAGTAGAGCAGTTTGAGCACCAGACGTTTGATGCCATCTTACAAGCAGAAAAGAGACATGAGTATACCTCCCAGAGGATAATAGATCTAATTGGAGGACGTAAGAGGTCTTATGGACAGTTGTCCCAGTCATCAACACCAGCCCCGGCAGCTAGGACTTTGACCATTAGAGCTCCTAGAAGGGTGACCACAGTTTCGTCGGTTCAGCACTCGACACCGACGTACCCTCAACAACAGAAGCAGAAGTAGAAGTAGTCTTCTGCGATGGGATGCACTCATTGCGGGAAGCCAGGACATATAGTCTCAGAGTGTTGCAGAGCATAGGGGTTGTGCTTGGCTTATGGGGTACTGGATCACATGATAGGGTCCTGCCCATATAGAGCCAGTTCCTCTTCATCAACCCTAACCAGTCCATCGGTTAGGGGGCCAACACCAGTGCAATAGCAGTACCAGCCTCCGAGGCCATTGCCGCATCAGGCTCAAGCTTTCCAGTAGCAGAGGCCGCAACAATATGCTCAGGCCCAAGCTCAGATTCAGAACAGGCAGAGAGGTCACCAACAGAGGGGACCAACATCGAGAGGACAAGGTCAAGCTATGGCTCTGACCATGGCAGAAGAATTGGCATCAGGTGAGGTGGTGGCAGGTACCATTCTCGTCAACTCTTTTTCAGTATCAGTATTATTTAATTCGGGTGCATCACATTCATTTATGTCTGCACGATTCGCTACACGAATAGGACTGGAGCCCGAGTCATTATCAGTAAGGCTCAATATACTTACTGGTAACGGTCTTGTAGGGGTAGATAGAGTCTATTCCTCGTGTCGAATCGTAGTTAGCGGTAGAGAGTTTTTTACTAGATTGATAGAATTCTCGATGGCCGACTATGATATGGTCCTAGGAATGGATTGGTTGAAGGATCAATATGCAAGAATAGACTGCCATGTTGGCAGGATTATTTTTGATATTCCCGACGAAGAAGAGTTTTTATTTTTCAGAGGCGAAGTAGAACCTACTCCACCAGTCTTGCGGATGGCAGTGGCAGAAGCAGTTCAATTTCCCAGAGTAGTAGAAGAGTTCCCAAACGTGTTCCCTGGAGAGCTTCCAGGCATGCCTCCAGAGAGAGAGATAGAGTTCACTATCAACTAGATTCCAGGGACTGTACCAGTGTCAGAGAGAGTCTTCAGAGTTGGAGACCCTGTACAAGATGATTGAAGAACTCAGAACCAAGAAATTCATTCGTACTAGTGGATCACCTTGGGGAGCCCCGATGCTTTTTGTGAAAAAGAAGGATGGTACGTCAAGATTATGTGTTGATTATCGTACCTTGAATTCTGTAACAATCAAGAACAGATATCCTCTACCAAGGATAGATGACTTGTTCAATCAACTCAGTGGGGCAGCAGTATTCTCGAAGATTGACTTGCGGTCGGGGTACCATCAGATCAGAGTCAGAGAGCAAGACATTCCAAAGACAGCATTCAGATCCAGATATAGGCATTGGGAGTTCCTTGTTATGCCATTTGGAGCGACCAATGCGCCAGCCGTATTCATGGACCTCATGAATCGTATCTTCATGCCCTATTTGGACCAGTTCATGATAGTGTTTATAGACGACATCTTAGTCTATAGCAAGAACAAGGCAGAGCATGAGCAGCATCTTCGTATAGTTCTTTAGATTCTCAAAGAACACCAGTTGTACACGAAGTTCAGTAAGTGCAAATTTTGGCTTGATCGTATTTCGTACTTAGGGCACATCATCACCAGAGGTGGAGTGGAAGTGGATCCCCAAAAGATAGTTGCCATAGAGATATGGCCAGTTCCCAACACCGTCGCAGAAGTTTACAGTTTCCTAGGATTGGTCGTCTATTATCGGCGGTTTGTGTCAGACTTTGCTCGGATTTTAGCACCATTGACGCTGTTGACCCGTAAGAATGTGCAGTTTGCTTGGACAGTAGAGTGTCAGAGTTCATTCGAGAAGTTGAAGCAAGGATTGATGACAGCACCCATTCTCACACTTCCAGATGGGACTGAAGGATTTTCAGTTTATTGTGATACTTTCGGCAGAGGATTGGGATGTGTCTTAATGCAGCATGGTAAGGTAGTAGCTTATGTATCACGTCAGCTTCGTGATCATGAGAGAAATTATCCAACCCACGACTTGGAGTTAGCAGTAGTGGTTTTCGCACTTAAGTTGTGGAGACATTATTTGTATGGAGATCGGGTGGAGATTTTCACCGACCACAAGTCTTAAGTATGTGTTTACTCAGAAGGAGCTGAATATGCATCAGAGAAGATGGCTAGAGCTATTTATGGATTACGATATCAACTTGCAGTATCATCCTAGGAAGGCCAACGTAGTTGCAGATGCGTTGAGTAGAAGAGCATGAGCTTATTTTCTAACAGTACAGCCAGAGTTATTAGCATATCTTCAGAAGATGGGAATAGAAGTAGTTCTTCCTACTAATGTGGCATTGATGTCCAGTATGCAAGTTTGGTCCAGCATAGTTGAGGGGATCAAGATAGCTCAATCAACATATTCTAAGCTTCAGCGGCTTAGGGCGGAATGTGAAGCAGGAAGGAGAACAGAGTTATATATTCACGAAGACGGTACTCTCCGACATGGAAAGCATCTTTGTGTATCCAGCGGTGATATCAGACATGAGATCATGGCAGAGGCTCATAGTTCGCAGTATTTAATTAATTCCGGTGGCACGAAGATGTATCGTGATATCCATCAGCATTTCTGGTGGAATGTCATGAAGAGGAAGATAGCCCGGTTTGTCTTTCGTTGTTTAGTTTGCCAACAAGTTAAAGCTGAACATCAGAGACCAGCCCGACTTCTTCAACCTTTACCGATCCCAGAATGAAAATGGGAGCACATTACCATGGATTTTGTAACTGGATTACCTAAATCTCCAGCTGGGAGAGATGCTATCTGGGTTATAGTTGACCGGCTCACGAAGGTAGCTCATTTTATCCCTTTCAGAATTGGCTAGTCAAGGATCAGCTTACAGAGATGTATCTTAGACAGATAGTCAGATTACATGGAGTGTCAGTCAGTATCGTGTCCGATAGAGATTCAAGGTTCATATCGTACTTTTGGTGGAGTCTTCAAGAGAGTTTGAGGACTCATCTCAAGTTCAGTTCAGCATATCATCCGCAGACAGATGGTCAGTCAGAACGCACGATTCAGACTCTTGAAGATATGTTGCGATCATGTACACTCGACTTCGGTGGTTCGTAGGAAGATCACCTGTACCTCGTAGAGTTCTCCTATAACAACAGTTTCCAGGCCAGTATCCAGATGGCACCCTTTGAGGCCTTGTACGGCAGAAAGTGCAGATCCCCGTTAGTATGGGATAATGTCGGTGAAAGACCGATGCTTGGTCTAGAGATGATTACGCAGACAATCGAGGTGGTCAGACAAGTCAGAGATCATCTTCGAGTTGCCCAAGATTGCCAGCGCCATTGGGATGATTCTTATCGGCGTCCTCTTGAGTTTTCAGTCGGCGACCACGTATTCCTTAGGATCTCGCCTACCCGTGGCGTCATTCGATTCGGCGTACGGGAAAAGCTTAGTCCTAGGTATATAGGGCCGTTTGATATTCTCGAGCGAGTAGATGATGTGTCCTATCGTCTCGCTTTTCTACCGTTATTACGTGAGGTACATGATGTATTCCATGTATCCCAATTACGGCGGTATATCCCGAATCTGAGCCATATCCTTGATCATTCAGAATTGGTTGTTGGTACTAACATTTCGTATGAGAAAAAGCCCGTATCCATATTGGACCGAAGAGAGAAGGTACTCAAGAACAAGACTATTAAGTTAGACCGTGTTATTTGGGGTTATCACTCTTTGGGTGAGTCAACTTGGGAACGTGAGGATGATATCCGATCACGATATCCACACATGTTTGTCTCATGAGGTATAATGTCTTCCTTATGCCTTATGCCTTATGCCTTATGCCTTATGCTCTTAACTCCTTGCTTGTAAGAATGATTGCTTGATTAATTGCTAGTCTTAGATTATCTGTGGTTAGTGTAGCTTGTTTCGACATCTCTAGCCTCTTGATTAAATTCCGAAGACGAAATTCTTTTAAGGTGGGTAGAGTTGTCACTCCTGTTTCCTGTTATACGTATTTTATTATACGTGTACGGATTTCTGATATTTGTCAGGTGGAACGTAGTTAGACTTGTCTTGCTTAGCCTAGTCTTGGTTTAATCTTGACTTGGTTTATTTTGGTTTGGTTCAACATGTTGGCTTGGTTTGGTTTGAGATGGTTTGGGCTTAATATATAAGTCAACCCCTCTCTCTCTCCTCCATTTATTTCTTATAACTTCTCCATTTTCTTCATTTAGTCCTCTCCACCTACACCCAAGAGCCCTAGGCAAGTGCAACTTGCTTTATGATGGACCTCAAGTTTTATTGTTCCATTCTCTTCTTTACATGATTATAAGCCTCTTTAGAACTTGGTATTTTTGATTTTTATGGGTGGATTCTTGTAGATCTAAGTTTGATATATTTTCAGTTTTTTGTGGTTTTGATCTATCAAACTTGTTTGTTTTCAAAAACTAGTTATTCCATGTTGTAGAGAATTTCGTTCTACCCCATTTTGACCTTTGAAAGTCCTAATTTAGAGTTATTTTGACCGAGTTATGGTCATTTGAAGTTCATGGGTTCAACCAAGCATTTTTATACTGGTTGGAGAAGATGAACAATGTGCGCGCAACCTGGTAGTGCCGTAACCTGGCAGTGCCGTAACCTGGCAGTGCTGTAACCTGGCAACCTGGCAGTGTCGTAACCAGGCAGTACCGCAACCTGGCAGTGCCGAAACCTAGCTTGGCAACCTAGCTTGGCACAACTTGGCTTGGCACAACCTAGCTTGGCACAACCTAGCTTGGCACAACTTGGCTTGGCACAACCTGGCTTGGCAACCTAGCTTGGCACAACCTAGCTTGGCACAACCTAACTTGGCACAACTTGGCTTGGCACAACCTAGCTTGGCACAACCTAGCTTGGCACAAACTGGCTTGGCACAACCTGGCTTGGCGCACTCTTGATAAGTAACAAGTGCACTTGATATGACATGTATAATCTTGATAGTGGCCCGTCGAGGCGCACTCCTGACAAGCAAACTTGACAAGTAACAAGTAACTTGACATGACATGATAATCTTGAACGCTGTTACGACAGCTACCTTGACTTGCTAAGTAAATCTTGTCTTGACACCGTGGTTGATTTTTTTGATTGTGCCTGTATAAGCTACCTGTCTCATCTTGCATCATGTCTAGGACATAAATTTCTGGTTACCACGGTCAGGGATTCATAATGAATCTGACTAGGTTAATGACTAGATTGATCAAGTAGTTCATATAGAGAGATTTTTTCCACTTACAGGCGATCCCGTTATCCCAGCCACACCAGAAGGACTTGTAGCCTGCCGACGAGTAGGGCACATTTCTAGCTCACTGTTATGTGGGGCACTTCTTGAAAACATAAGTACTGAAAGTACACCAGTAAGCTCGATAACTCTTGTAACTCTAATAAATCTCCTCGCCTGGACAACCTTGATAGCTGCAGGGCTTGTGGCTGTGGTAACATCTCATTGCATCTTGCTAGTAACTAGGCTTGTGATAACCCTAGTTAGTTAAAGTATCAAGCCTTATTCTTTGCTTGGTCGTGAATGATGGATGTAGTCCAGTCTAGTCTTGTCTAATCGATGCCAGTCTATGATACTTGTAATGCCCATATCTCGTATTACGTATTTGGAATACGTGTACGTATTTTGGCCCGTATTGCATGTTTTTCTGCTTGATTTATTTTGGCATTTTATTGATTGGTTCATCTTGGTTCGGTTCGGCTTGTTGGCTTGGTTCGATTTTGTTGGAAAACCACTCCCACCTACCACTACCCTCTTCATTAAATATCCCACCAAACACTTCTCTCTCCACATTAACTCTTCTTCTTCCCCATCATTACTTCTCCACCAACCTGAGAGAGTGGAGAGCTTAGGCAAGTGCATCTTGCTTCATGGAGGAACCCCATTTTTATTGTTCCATTGTCTTCATCATGTGTTTCTAACCCACTTTAGTACTTAGAAATTTTTATTTCTGTGGTTAAATTCTTGTAGATCTAGCTTTGTGGTATTTTCGGTTTTGTGGGTTTTTATCTATCAACTTGTTTACTTTTGTTAACAAATACTTCCATGTTGTAGAGAATTTCGTTCTACCCCATTTTGACCTATGAAAGTTCGGATTTGGACTCTGGATGATGGAATTATGGAGCTTGGAAGCATGGCTTCATGGTATTTTTCTTCTCGGAAATTTGGAGAAGGAGAACAGTACTTGACCGCATGACTATTTCATGCGGCAAGAGTTTTGTAGCCGCATGGCCATCTAATTGAATATTTAATTTCTTGCATTAAATAATTGCCATTAGCATTAAATAAATACTTGGCCGTATGAGAATTTAGTTGGCAGCATGGGAACAGTACTCAGCCGCATATGGTACTTGCATTTGCATGCAATTAAATGCAGTAGCCTTTACAAGCAGTAGTATTTAATATAAATAATGGCCATGCATGCATGCATTAATCAGCATTAGCATTAAAGCATTTGCTTGCAAATTGCCAGCAACCTGTCCACGTGGCCGTCTAATGTTCCCCCTTCCATTGTAGCCGCATTTGGTATAGCCACGTATATTTAATACATGGCCAAAGCCATGTGTATTTAATGCATGGCCAAGCACTAAGACCTCAGTTTGCATGCATATTGTTTTATGCATTAACAATTAGCCGCATGGACTTGCTGCTGGTTCTTGAATTTTGGCTTTTGTGTGGGTACTTGTTGGCCCACCTTACTTTGTTTATTTGCTTGAGTGGGTTAGCTCCCACGTTTTGTTTAGCTCCTTTTTGGAGCACTTGCTGTTGCTTTTTTTGGGTTGGTAAGTGTGGTCCCACTATTTTGTCTTATTTGCATGATGTAGTCCCATGCGCCACTTTGTTTTGCTTGCATGGTTTCATCCCATGCCTTATATATATTGTTGGCCGCATGAGAGCCAACACTCGGCCGCATGAGAAATACCTGAGCCGCATAGGCCCATGAGGCTATTTAATATATATATGCATGGACCATTTGTAATAATATGCATGGACTATTAGCAATTTTTTAGCCGCATAGCCCTTAGCTTTTAGTTGCATTCAGCAACTTAGATTGGCCGCATGGCCTTACTTTAATTATTTGCATATAGCCATTTTAACTTGGCGGCATGGCCACATATATATAATATGTGCATGGCCAATAATTCTTGGCCGCATGCATTGTTTGAGTGGCCACGTGCCATATTTTGCCGCATACACCATGGTGTGCTGGCCTCATTAGTATGAAGCATTAATTGTAATAGGGTCCCACAAGGTTTGTATCCATGTAATTTTAGGCCACATGGTCCCAGTACTTGAGTGGCCACGTGTCCTTTTCTTTTGCTTAAGTGGAAGCTTGCATTTATTGCGGGTTCCTCTCTCCTTGTCTTTTCTGGTTGCATGAATATTTCTTGCTGGCCGCATGTCCCCTTCAGTTATTTTCTGGCCGCATAAGCTTTGGCTGGCCGCATGGGTGGCCTCCCACTCTCTTTGGCTGCATGTATGTTCTCCCACTTTTGGGCCGCATGGGGTCCACTTTGATTGTTTAAATGTTTTATTTGCCTGAATTGCGGTCAGAATTTTTTCCCACTCCCAACATGAAAGTTGTAGAGTTTCTCCTTGGCTTCAAGAATATATATATTATATTATTATTTAATTGCGCAAGTTTCTTCCCTCCTTGATAAATGAGAATGACTTTACAGCGACCCGTGGTGGTGCACTCTTGACTAGTAAGAATGAATGATAGTGGCCCGACGTGGCGTACTCCTGACAAGAAAACTTGACATGATAACTTGACATGATAATTCTTGATAGTGGCCCGCCGTGGCGCACTCTTGACATGATAAACCTGACATGATACTTCTCGAAATGCTGTTGCGACGGCTAACCTGACATGACAAGATTGAATAACCTGGACACCGTAGATGATTGTGCTTGTACAAATGAACCCGTCTTGTCTTGCATCATGTCTAGGACAGGGATCCCTGAATACCACGGTCAGGGGTACCCACTGAAATCGACTAAGGTTAACAACTAGAATAATCCAGTAGTCATGAAGATATTTTCCAGCTACAGGCAATCCCGTTATCTGGGCACCCTACTTGGGATCTGTAGCCTGCCGACGAGTAGGGCACCGACGAGTAGGGCACATTTCCAGCACACTGTCATGTGTTGCACCCTTATTGTACTAATATTCGACCTGAATAACCTGGATGGTCTGCAGGGCTGGTGGCTGTGGAAGAATCTCGCTGCATCTTACTAGTAACTAGGCCTGTGATAACCCTAGTTAGTTAAAGTATCAAGTCGTACTCATTGTTTGGCCGTGAATGATTGGATGGGGCATAATCTATCTAGTCTTGTCTTGATCCTGTACAAGATCGTTACTTGTCCTGATTTCTTATTTATCTTGTCGATAAATGGTGGGAGAAACCAAGTTCTGTTCAGACGAAGGATTACAACCCCGGTCCTTATTTGGTTTACGGGTTGTAACCTGGTTATCTGAATAGTCCCATGGTCATCTCATCGTATATCACCTGCCATGCTTTTTCTTAATTACTGTCTTTTATTATATATTATTATTTTTGTGCTAATTGCTGGTTTTAGTTCCTAAATGAAGCCTCCTTTGTGGCACTTGCTCTTTCTGGGGTCTGACCCAGCTGGTTTTGTATGGCCAGATATCGGAGCAGCTCCAGAGGATCCACCGACTTTCCAGCCAGATGGTGACCACTAGACGGAACCCTGGCAACGAGTGGGTTTATTTTGGCTCTCCCACTTTATTGTAAAATTATTCTTTTGAGGCGTTTAGCCGTCGAGCAAGTGTTAGCTCGTGTACATTTTTACTTACTGTCTGCCTACGGGCTGTAACATGATTGGCATCCTAGGGTTGATCATGTATGACTAAAACTCTTGCTAGTCCTCACATTTTGTAACGACTAGCTTCATGATCAGCTGAATATGTAATGTTTGGGACGCCTTACTATTGTATATTTGGTGATCTTACATCTTGTAACATTTACTTGCTTGCTTGTGATTGAGACACTAGGCTTGTTCTTGACCATAAGAGACTGATGACTTGTAGTTAAACCCTCATATATCTGGACAGCCGTGACCGTATAGTGGGGTGGATTCCATTTCATTATACGTAGCTGGCTATGTATGCCCCCGCTCTCCAGTATTCTAGTTCTGGGGCATTACATGGTTTAAGTGGTGGCCCATACAGGTCTTGTAAATCAAGATATGTGAGGGTTTACTGAATAGATGTCTCAATCAGCACTCGTCCTTGATCTCTGTCCGTATCTTCTCATCCATAAGATTCTTGTCCTGATCACATGCTTGTATCATTGATCTGTCCTGATCCTTCCTTATTGTTCCCTATGTCGTCTTCTTCAGCGGCATTGTTCCTGGACCTGCCGATCAGCAAGGCGGAGCGCCTCCCGTAGACCAGCAGCAACCAGAAGATCAGGCCTAGCACTCAGGAGCAGCCTCCCGAGTCATGCCTACCGGGGATCCTGAACCACCAGTTCAGCCCGTCCAGCATGCAGAGCCTGATGATGGCACTTTGGTGGGTCTCATCAGGACCTTGTTAGCTTCCCAGGATCGTAGAGGAGATGCCTTGCACCAGGCAGTGGAAGATGCTCTGAACAGAGGCGGTCGTTATAGGAACAGTGCAGCCAACAGTTTCAAGTGCGTGAACCCTCCATTCTTCGATGGCAGCGAAGATGCGATCAACGCAGATGCTTGGCTTCAAGATACAGAAGTGATTCTAGAGACAGCCAGGACTCCGGAAGACGAGAAGATGGACGTGGTACGCCTGCAGTTACTGGATCTTGCCCGCAGCCGGTGGGCGGCACAGGCCGTGGGATTAGTGGCACCTATTGCTTGGGCAGTATTTCGTGAGAGATTCCAGACCAAGTACTTCGATGCTGTAGATCGGTACGATCTACAGACCAAGTTCACCAATCTGAAGCAGATGGGCAGAACGGTCAACGGATATACGGCCGAGTTTTTCAGGCTCAGTCGGTTTGCTCCCACCTTGGTGGCAACCGAGTATGATAGAGCCCAACGATTCCAGCAGGGGCTCCATCTCGAGATCTTATTGGCAGTGGAGCAGTTTGAGCATCGGACCTTCGATGCAGTATTGAGAGCAGCTAGGAGGCATGAGTATACCTCCCACAGGATCGTGGACAGGACCAGAAGTCGGAAGCGATCTCACGACCAGATGACCCAGTCGTCAGCACCAGCCCCGGCAGTCAGGGCTTTGACAATTGGAACTCCGAGGCAGGCAGCCTCAGTGACGTCGGTCATGTCCCCTCAGCAACAGAAGCAGAAGCAGTCTTCTGCAATGGGCTGTACTCATTGTGGAAAGCCAGGACACGTTGTTTCGGAGTGTCGCAGAGCACCGGGATTGTGTTTGGCTTGTGGAGCACCTGACCACAAGATACGGTCCTGTCCGAATAGGGCCAGTTCATCATCGGCCCAGACTAGTCCCTCGGTAAGGGGACCAGCACCAGCACCAGTGCAGTAGCAACATCAGTACCAGCCTTCGAGGCCATTGCCGCCTCAGGCACAAGTCTTCCAGCAGCAGAGACCCCAGCAGTATGCCCTGACCCCGGCTCATATTCAGAACCGGTAGAGAGGTTTCTAGCAGAATATCTTCCTTCTCCCTCGTACCTTCAACTTCTTGCTTGCATGATTGATTGTTTGATTGATTGATTGCTTAGTATAGCTTGTCATTGCAATCTCTAGCCTCTTGATTAAATTCCGAGGACGAAATTCTTTTAAGGTGGGTAGAGTTGTAATGCCCATATCTCGTATTACGTATTTGGAATACGTGTACGTATTTTGGCCCGTATTGCATGTTTCCCTGCTTGATTTATTTTGGCATTTCATTGATTGGTTCATCTTGGTTCGGTTCAGCTTGTTGGCTTGGTTCAATTTTGTTGGAAAACCACTCCCACCTACCACCACCCTCTTCATTAAATATCCCACCAAACACTTCTCTCTCCACATTAACTCTTCTTCTTCCCCACCATTACTTCTCCACCAACCTGAGAGAGTGGAGAGCTTAGGCAAGTGCATCTTGCATTATGGAGGAACCCCATTTTTATTGTTCCATTGTCTTCCTCATGTGTTTCTAACCCACTTTAGTACTTAAAAATTTTCATTTCTGTGGTTAAATTCTTGTAGATCTAGCTTTGTGGTATTTTCGGTTTTGTAAGTTTTCATCTATCAACTTGTTTAGTTTTGTTAACAAATACTTCCATGTTGTAGAGAATTTCGTTCTATCCCATTTTGACCTATGGAAGTTCGAATTTGGACTCTGGATGATGGAATTATGGAGCTTGGAAGCATGGCTTCATGGTATTTTTCTTCTCGAAAATTTGGAGAAGGAGAACAGTACTTGACCGCATGACTATTTCATGCAGCAAGAGTTTTGTAGCCGCATGGCCATCTAATTGAATATTTAATTTCTTGCATTAAATAATTGCCATTAGCATTAAATAAATACTTGGCCGCATGAGAATTTAGTTGGCAGCATGGGAACAGTACTCAGCCACATATGGCACTTGCATTTGCATGCAATTAAATGCAGTAGCCTTTACAAGCAGTAGTATTTAATATAAATAATGGCCATGCATGCATGCATTAATTAGCATTAGCATTAAAGCATTTGCTTGCAAATTGCCAGCAACCTGCCCACGTGGCCGCCTAATGTTCCCCCCTTCCATTGTAGCCGCATATGGTATAGCCACGTATATTTAATACATGGCCAAAGCTATGTGTATTTAATGCATGGCCAAGCACTAAGACCTCAGTTTGCATGCATATTATTTTATGCATTAACAATTAGCCGCATGGACTTGCTGCTGGTTCTTGAATTTTGGCTTTTGTGTGGGTACTTGTTGGCCCACCTTACTTTGTTTATTTGCTTGAGTGGGTTAGCTCCCACGTTTTGTTTAGCTCTTTTTTGGAGCACTTGCTGCTGCTTTTTTTGGGTGGGTAAGTGTGGTCCCACTATTTTGTCTTATTTGTATGATGTAGTCCCATGCGCCACTTTGTTTTGCTTGCATGGTTTCATCCTATGCCTTATATATATTGTTGGCCGCATGAGAGCCAACACTCGGCCGCATGAGAAATACCTGAGCCGCATAGGCCCATGAGGCTATTTAATATATATATGCATGGACCATTTGTAATAATATGCATGGACTATTAGCAGTTTTTTAGCCGCATGGCCCTTAGCTTTTAGTTGCATTCAGCAACTTAGATTGGTCGCATGGCCTTACTTTAATTATTTGCATATAGCCATTTTAACTTGGCCGCATGGCCACATATATATAATATGTGCATGGCCAATAATTCTTGGCCGCATGCATTGTTTGAGTGGCCACGTGCCATATTTTGCCGCATACACCATGGTGTGCTGGCCTCATTAGTATGAAGCATTAATTGTAATAGGGTCCCACAAGGTTTGTATCCATGTAATTTTAGGCCACATGGCCCCAGTACTTGAGTGACCACGTGTCCTTTTCTTTTGCTTGAGTGAAAGCTTGCATTTATTGCGGGTTCCTCTCTCCTTGTCTTTTCTGGTTGCATGAATATTTCTTGCTGGCCGCATGGCCCCTTCAGTTATTTTCTGGCCGCATAAGCTTTGGCTGGCCGCATGGGTGGCCTCCCACTCTCTTTGACCGCATGTATGTTCTCCCACTTTTGGGCCGCATGGGGTCCACTTTGATTGTTTAAATATTTTTTTGCCTGAATTGTGGTCAGAATTTCTTTCCACTCCCAACATGAAAGTTGTAGAGTTTCTCCTTGGCTTCAAAAATATATATATTATATTATTATTTAATTGTGCAAGTTTCTCCCCTCCTTGATAAATGAGAATGACTTTACAGCGATCCGTGGTGGTGCACTCTTGACTAGTAAGAATGAATGATAGTGGCCCGACGTGGCGCACTCCTGACAAGTAAACTTGACATGATAACTTGACATGATAATTCTTGATAGTGGCCCGCCGTGGCGCACTCTTGACATGATAAACCTGACATGATACTTCTCGAAATGCTGTTGCGACGGCTAACCTGACATGACAAAATTGAATAACCTGGACACCGTGGATGATTGTGCTTGTACAAATGAACCCGTCTTGTCTTGCATCATGTCTAGGACAGGGATCCCTGAATACCACGGTCAGGGGTACCCACTGAAATCGACTAAGGTTAACAACTAGAATAATCCAGTAGTCATGAAGAGATTTCCCAGCTACATGCAATCTCGTTATCTGGGCGCCCCACTTGGCATCTGTAGCCTGCCGACGAGTAGGGCACATTTCCAGCACACTGTCATGTGTTGCACCCTTATTGTACTAATATTCAACCTGGATAACCTGGATAGTCTGCAGGGCTTGTGGCTGTGGAAGAATCTCGCTGCATCTTGCTAGTAACTAGGCCTGTGATAACCCTAGTTGGTTAAAGTATCAAGCCGTACTCATTGTTTGGCCGTAAATGATTGGATGGGGCATTATCAATCTAGTCTTGTCTTGATCCTGTGCAAGATCGCTACTTGTCCTGATTTCTTATTTATCTTGCCGATAAATGGTGGGAGAAACCAAGTTCTGTTCAGACGAAGGGTTACAACCCCGGTCCTTGTTTGGTTTACGGGTTGTAACCTGGTTATCTGAATAGTCCCATGGTCATCTCATCGTATATTACCTGTCATGCTTTTCCTTAATTACTGTCTTTTATTATATATTATTATTCTTGTACTAATTGCTGGTTTTAGTTCCTAAGTGAAGCCTCCTTTGTGGCACTTGCTCTTTCTGGGGTCTGACCCAGCTGGTTTTGTATGGCCAGATACCGGAGCAGCTCCAGAGGATCCACCGACTTTCCAGCCAGATGGTGACCACTAGACGGAACCCTGGAAACGAGTGGATTTATTTTGGCTCTCCCACTTTATTGTAAAATTATTCTTTTGAGGCGTTTAGCCGCCGAGCAAGTGTTAGCTCGTGTACATTTTTACTTACTGTCTGCCTACGGGCTGTAACATGATTGGCATCCTAGGGTTGATCATGTATGACTAAAACTCTTGCTAGTTCTCACATTTTGTAACGACTAGCTTCATGATCAGCTGAATATGTAATGTTTGGGACGCCTTACTATTGTATATTTGGTGATCTTACATCTTGTAACATTTACTTGCTTGCTTGTGATTGAGACACTAGGCTTGTTCTTGACCATAAGAGACTGATGGCTTGTAGTTAAACCCTCATATATCTAGACAGCCGTGACCGTATAGTGGGGTGGATTCCATTTCATTATACGTAGCTGGCTATGTATGCCCCCGTTTTCCAGTATTCTGGTTCTGGGGCATTACAATACTTTAGCACATACTTGCTTATGCTTTACTCTTGTCGATAATTGGTTGGAGACTAAGCTCTGTTCAGGTGAAGGATTACAACCTCGGTCCTTGTTTGGTTTATGGGTTGTAACTTGGCTACCGAAATAGTTCCTTAGTTGTCTTATCGTTTATCACCTTGTTTTCTCTAACTCATGTCTTTTATTACCATTTATGTTCCCATGTGCTAATATGCTGGTTTTAGTTCTTAAGTGAAGCCTCCCTTGTGGCACTTGCTCTTCTGGGGTCTGACCCAGCTGGTTTTGTATGGCCAGATTTCGGAGTAGGACTCAAGGATCCTTCAGCCTTCCAGCCAGATGGTGATCACTAGGCGCAACCCTGGCAACGAGTGGGTTCTTATTTTCTCTCCCACTCCCTTGTAAAAATATTCTTTTTAGGCGTTTAGCCGCGGAGCAAGTGTTAGCTCGTTTGCAACTTTACTTACTGTCTACCTATGGGCTGTAACATGATTGACAAATCCTAGGGTTGATCATGTATGACTGAAACTCTTGCTAGTCTTCACATTTTGTATGACTAGCTTCATGATCATCTGAATATGTAATGTTTGGGACGCCTTACTTTGTATGTCTAATGATCTAACATCTTGTAACATTTACTTACTTGCTTGAGATTGAGACACTAGGCTTGTTCATGACCATAAGAGACTGTTGGCTTGTAGATAAACCCTCATGCATCTAGACAGCCATAACCGTATATCGAGGTAAATTATACTTTAATGTACGTAGCTGGTTGTGTCTGTCCCCCGCTCTCCAGTATTCTGGTTCAGGGGGAGTGACAATAATCCCTATGAGGGCAGGTACATCGAGCTGATCTGGAACTACCTCCGCTCGGACTGCTGACTGTACGGGCACAGCTGGATGATCAGGATGGACTGACATCCTGACCCTCGAGTCAACTCTCGACTCTGCACCTGAATACTGAAACTGATCCTCCACAACTGGCCTGACAGAAGATTGCTGACCTGCCATTGGCAGAACACGAACAAGGTAATCGGAAGGATTAGAAACAGTGTCCCTGAAAGTTAAAGGATACAAGGATCAAATCGAAGGAACAGGAGAGATCAACGATCAAGGCATATATCAGGTCAAAGGTTCAGAGATAGAGAATAATACGAAGGATATCAATAAAGAATAATTGTGATTGAGATAACTAAACATCAGTAACCCCCACATATCTGATAAATCAGACCTGTATGGGCCACCACTAAAACCTGTGTCACGCCCCAGAACCAGAATACTAGCAAGTGGGGACGGACAAGGCCAGTTACGTAATACCAAAGTACGCCAGTACTCTGAAATCACGTATAAGCTGTTAAGATATGGGGGTTACTTCTACAAGCCAACAGTCGATCCTAGGTCAAGCAATCCTAAGTATCTCAATCACAGGCAATTATACAAAGTACAAGAAGTATGATCATCAGACATACAATAATAAAGCGTCCCAAACCATATATATATGAATGATCATGAAGCTAGTAATACAAAATAGAGAACTAGCGAGAGCAATAGTCATACATGATAAGCTCTAGCTATAGTCTAGAATACGCACATCATGTTTAGGCCTGTAGGCTAAATGTCAAGATCCAAAAATACGAGCTAAATACGTGCTCGGAGGCTAAACGCCACAAAAGAATAATGTACATATCAAGTGGAAGAATGAAATAAGAAACCCACTCAGGTACTCTGGTGCTCCGGATAGTCACCGTCGAGTAGATGGTACGGAAGATCCTCTGGGCTCCTCTATCAGATCTGGCCAAACAAAACCAGTGGGGTCAGACCCCCAAATAGCAAGTACCACAAAGGAAGCCAAACTTATGAACTAAACCAGCAATAACGAACATATCGACGGTTAGAGATACAAATAAGTAAAAGCAGATCGAGACTCGTGCACTACCAATGCACCTATCCTGAACCTAGAAAGACAATAAATAAAGCATCTTGGAACATAAGGTAATTAACATGTGACATAATGTAAAATGTAGACATGTTAAGTAAAGGAAAGCTTGAGAGTAAAAATAGACTGAACATGTGAGCATGTGAGAACTATATGGAACGACAATGATAGGATGACTTGGGAGCTATTCCGGAAGCCAAGTTACAACCCTTAAACCAAACAAGGACCGGGGTTGTAACCCTTCTCCGGAACAGAACTTAGCCTCCGATCATTCATTGACAGAAGTAAAGCATAAACAATAATGTATTGAAATAAACATACGAACACTTCCTAGACAAAACAAGATTGGATTGGACTGACTCTATCCATCAATCACGGCCAAACAATGAGTACGGCTTGATACGTTAACTAACTAGGGTTATCACAAGCCTAGTTACTAACAAGATGCAACGAGATATTCCCATAGTCACAAGCCCTGCAGTTATCCAGGTTATCCAGACGCAAGTTACAAGAATTTATAGTGGATACATCGCCTAGGAGACAAATATATCCCATTTATATATAATAGTGGGTACATCGCCCAGGAGACAAATGTACCCTAAGAGATTTATCAAGTAGCTTGATTGGTGCAACACATGATAGTGTGCTGGAAATGCGCCCTACTCGTCGACAGGCAACAAGTCCACTTGAGGCACTAAGATAACGGGATCGCCTGCATCTGGGAAATCTCTCTATATGAACTACTTGATCAATTTAGTCATTAACCTAGTCAGATTCAGTATGAATCCCTGACCGTGGTAACCGGGAATTTATGTCCTAGACATAATACAGACGAGACATGTAGCTTGTTCACGCATACACAATACATTCAACTACGGTGTCCAAAAGAGTTACATTAGAAAGGGAGGATAGCCGTCGCAACAGCACCTTGATTAAGCATGTCATGTTAGGTTTACTTGTCATGTAAAGAGTACTTGTCAAGAGTGCGCTTCGATGAGCCACTATCATGTAAGCAAAGAAGGGACGTGTTCTAGAGTGCATCACGACGGGTCACTATCATGTAAAACAAAGAAAGATATGTTCAAGAGTGCACCACAACGGGTCACTATCATGTAAAGCAAAAAAAGACATAAATCATGAGTGCACCACAACGGGTCACTATATAAAGAAATTCTAACCATGACATAGATTGTAAAGTACAATACCGAAAAAGCATGAAAACACATATCATATCACATAAGAAATATTCGAAAGGAAAGACATATCCTGACATGTGAGAAGGGATAAGTAAAAGTAACTAATTGGCATAAAACAATAATTGAATCTGTGCTAGTGTTAGGTGTACAAAGGGTGTACAATCATTTTCTAACTGTACAAAATCATCTAATCATGATAAGAATTTATTACAGTCGAAGGAAACCTCAAAAACGTCAAGTACTGAAAACATGCTAAAAAGATCAAAACTATGATTGAAATTATAGCATATGTCCGACTGGAGGTGACGAGCTATGTCCGACTGGACACAAATTATTTTATAAAATTATTATGGACACATCATATTCAGAACTTTTTTTATTATTATGGACACATAATTATTTTATAAACTTATTTTCTTAAAAAAATTTACCAAACAAAAATTTGAACTTTTGTTTCTAAAAATTATTTTTTTAGATGAAAGTAACCAAACGCAAAATCAGAATCTATATACTCAGAAAATAACTTTATAACTTACTCTCAGAAAACTGTTTTCAGAATTTTTTTTTTCAAAAAATATATCCAAATGACCCTAAATATCCCTAATAAAATATTTTATTATATATATATATATATATATATATATATATATATATATATATATATATATATATATATATATAGGGTAAAGTGCATTTAAACCCTCCTTAGAGTTGCCTCGTTCGCAAAATAAGACCTTTTAGAAAACTTAAAACAGTTTGCACCTCCCGAAACCCTATTTTGCGCAGAATACCCCTTTCCGTCAAATTGACGTTAGAACAGCCGTTAGAGGCCATTTTTTGGATTAAAAAAAAAGTGCACTTCCCAAAATACCCATAATGCTTACATTTGGCTGTTGGCTCTCTTTCATTCTCTATGTATAAGACAATGTTTGTTTGAAACATAAAACCTAAACTTTATATTTTCTATTTTTTGACCGGTTGGTTGGAAGAAAAAATAATATATTTTTTTATATTTCTTTTTTTTTTTTACTTATTTGCTCTCATTTAATATATTGAAACTTTTTCTTACCTACAGATCTCAAATCCAACTGCAATTTTTTTTTTATATTCTTTTTTTTTTTTTTTTTACTTATTTGCTCTCATTTAATGTTTGAAGCTTTTTTTACTTATTCCTTTTTTTTTCAAGACGTCCAAATAGAAATTATGGATACAAGTTCAGGACTAACCGGACATTTGTTAAAAGATTAACCGGACATTAATAAATAAATAAATAATTACGATAATAGTCATGACTAATAAATAATCTTTTTTAAGAGTGACTTTTATTTTCAAATTTGTATAGTTTTTGTTTTTGTCTTTTTTCATTGTTTAAGATTTATCCTCATTTTTTGGTTTTTTGGAATATTTTGTCTATTTTTTATTTTTTTCCATATTTTAATAGTATTTTTTGTTTTTTATTTGGTTTGTTTTTTCCAGTTTTTCATCATTTCTATTTTTTAAGAATTGATTTTTTTGTATTTATCAGTTTTATTTTTCCCAAAAATATTTATATATTTGTTAAATAAAAAATAATTTATGACAAAATAATTTTAAATAATATTTATCCATTTTTTTGACGAAACTAACCATTTTTAACAAGTTAATACTAATTAAAATAATTTTAATAAATAATTTTACTAGCAAAGACCATTTTCCCTTTGTTAATATTTATCCACTTTTTAACAAGTATTTTTGCGTAACCGTTTTTAACAAAATAATTTTAGAACTAACCGTTTTTAACAAGTTAATATTAGATAGCCCAGGGGTAAAATGGTCAAAACAATCCCATTTTAACACCCGTAAACGGAAAAGTTAGCGGAGGGGGTGATTTGAGCATTTTCGTATCTAGTTGGGTTTTTCGGATCAGCGAGTTTTTATTTGCATTTTCGTGTATCTAAGGAGGGTTTAAATGCACTTTACCCTATATATATATACTAGTCATAACCCGTGCCCATAGGGCATGGTTCATTTAAGGTATTCCCCCTCAAAATCTTGGACCCCCAATTTTAAACGAACAATAATAATTTTGAGACCCCCATCAAAATATTAAATCCCAACCACTGCTGGATGTGAATTTTCTTTGGATTTCCCATAAAATTCCACTCTCAATAATGCTCATCCACTACCATTATGAGGCCCCCATCAAAATATTAAATCCCAACCATCAAAATATTAAATCCCGGATTCCCCATAAAATTCCACTCCCAATAATGCTCTTTCCCATAAAATCCCACTCCCAATAATGCTCTTCCCCATAAAATTCTACAACCGTTGATTCACCAAGATTAAATCCCAACCACTCTTTATCTTGGCACAGTCAGCCCTAGGATTCAAAAACCTTTGTGTTTTGTATAAGAGATTTTGGGGTTATAGCCTGTATAATTCCCATAAAATGTCGACAACCATTCAAATACAAAGTGATGGCAAAGTTGGTCCTGACCCAGTACAAACAGTACCACTATCAGTGACATTTTTGCTCACAATGACATGATGACAACTTTGTGCCACGTCAGCCAAATGGTTCTGCATGATGACTCCGTCAGTCAGCACCATCACCGTCCCAGAAATCTATGTGAGCGACCCAGAGAGCTGGCCCGCAGGACAGTTTTGGCGCGAAATAGAAAGCGACTCTGAGCATCCAGATTAAGTTCACCGGCGGATGACCTTAACAAAAGATTCGTAAGAGCATCATTAATAGTTGGGATTCTCCAATGCAATTTGGAGCTCAAAATTTCAAAAAAAAGATAAATGTAAAATGAGTTGGATTTGTATGAGAATAGTAAAAAATAATAAAGTGAGCTCCGGTTCTAAAAATTGTGTAGTCAAAAATTAATGTAGGAAAAAAAATAATATAAAGTTTAGAATCTAGAAAGTTGGGCTCCAAATTGGAACTTACTATTCTACAAGACGAGTTTCTACAATCTAGAATCTAGAAATTGAAAGATCCAACCCTTAGCACCCATGGATAGATTGGAATCGAAATTGTAAAAATTGGAACTAAGAATGAGACTTATTATTCTACAAAATAAGCTCTACATTCTAAATCGGGATGGACCTTACTAATGATGCTCTAATAAGCAGGGATTCAGGAAACGCTCTTAGCTGGCACGAATAAATCGCGGTACGGACACCCCCAAGCCGGCCACTAGCGAATCGTGTGGGGAATCGGCAAGTGGCACTTCCGTAAATAAATATTGAAAAGGAGGTCGGTTTAGTCCAGTTAGATTCCAGAACTACACTCTGTCTGCACCTCGCCAAAATACCTCACACACACCAACGCTTGGACAGTTTTTTCTTTTTTCACTATTTTTGTTCGTTCAAATTACGGTTTAGTACTCATCAATTGATTTAAATCCATTGGTTTCTCCAGTTCGATTGATCTTCTCCTCATCCGAAGAGTTCTCCGGGAAAAGGAAACTCAGGTGAGTTTACCTGAATTTTCCTTTTTCTATTTATTTAGAATTTTTACATGTCATGGCGTGTTGTTCAATTTTTTATAAGTAGCAGAAGATGCAGAGGTTTTTTTTTAATTATTTTTTATTATAGGAAATTTAGTGTTTCATTTTTTGATCAACTAGTTTTGATGTAGACAATGGATTTATCATCTTCAATCTTCGTTTACTCCACGTCTTCTTGCTTGATGATTCAATATAGCAGAGGAATAATGGAACATGTGATTTATCTAGTGGATTTGAACCTTTGGAGAAATCCACAGTTCTCTATTGGAGATCATTGCGTCTTGGTTATGGAGAGATGATCAAGAGATCTTGAATCTTGCGCTTGTTTAGCTTCCAACTCATTTTTAGAATGTTATTCTTTGTTTTGTTGCTTGTATATTGGAGGATGCAGGTTCCAGACATGGGAACAATGTTTCCATATATGTAGGCCTAACGTTGCATATATCTTAGCCCTTCGACCCTTCAAGACCCTGTGTAAGCAGGCGCCTCAAGGTGCTGGTACGCTCTCTCTTCAGAGGATTATGGTTTAATATTGATACTATTCAACACCGTCCTCGTAAGTCGAATGCCGATTTCATGGACCAAAGCCAGATTCATGCAACGATACAATTTATTAAAACCACTTGAAATTAATGCGTTCTAGAAGATTCAAACATAGGTTGCTCTGATATCATGTTAGTTAACCAGTGTTCCCAAAACCTCGAGCTGATAGGAATGGACCAACATTATGTTGGTGCTCTTGCTCTTTGACATGAAGAGAGCTTGCTCTCAACATGCTTTGTAAAGTTTAGTCCCACATTGGAAAAGCACCATGAGTTATCTCAACATATATATATGAGTATGTGTTGTTGGGATATGCACATGGGGTGGTGACCCTAAGGAGGGAACCATGTGGGTGATTTTACTAAGAGGAAAATGATTAATATCAACAAGGACGTAAGTTGATTTTTATTGTGCGGGCTCGGACTCGACACGGACTCCAGGTTGTCTCGTGCATGCACGGGAGTGTTCGGGGGGAAGGCGTGGGCTAGCACTCGACTATGTTGATTATGGGATGATGTAAAACATCAAAATCTATTTTAGAGTATTGGTGTTTTAGTCCCACATCGGATATGAGAGATGGTGAGGCCTCACTCCACTCTATAAATAGAGCCCCCTTGCATCCTTTCCAAGATGCAACAAAGAAGAGAGTTAAGGGAGTCCGTAAAGTTCAGGAAGCCCGTTCAAGTCACAAATATTGACTGACGAGCGTTCCAGAAGTTCTCTTGAACTTGCTGGTTTCTGAAAACGGATCGTATAGAGGCGAATCTTGCTTTGAGCAACGGTATTTTTACACCCCAGCAGATTTAATCCTCTTCTTCTTCTTCTGTTTCTCTGTAACTCGTTCTTCAGGTTTTAAGGCACCTACTGAGTAGGGAGGCCTGACTTTGTTCTTGAGATCTATCTCATTTGTGGCACCTACTGTGTAGGCTTGCTAAACTCCTCATTTGTGGCACCTACTGTGTAGGCTTGCTAAACTCCTCATTTATGGCACCTACTGTGTAGGCTTGCTGAACTCCTGTTTTCTATCTATATCCACGTCTCGGGACTAACAATCTCAAAGCAAGATTAGTATGATGGAAAACATTAATGCTTCACTCTTCCAAACTGACTACTGCAAGTTGGAAAAGTTTGATGGAGAGCATTATCAAGTCTGGAAGAGGAAGGTCTTTCTCACCCTTCAACTCCGAGACGTTGATCACATGCTCTTTGAAGAGGAACCTACTGTTCCAGATACTGGGTCTGTTGCCGCTATAACTGCGGCTACTAAACTTCAGGCCAAATGGAGAAGGGAGAATAGCATTTGTAGGCTTCTGATCCTAAATGCTATGGAGGATTTCCTGGCAGAATCCTACTCAAAGAAAGAGAGTGCCAGAGAAATATGAGAGTCTGTGGAAAAGCTGTACGAGGAAGACAAAAACAGGAGCAAGATATTTTTTGTCGAAAAATATCACAAGTGACTCTTTGAAGACGAGAAGGCGATGCTTCCTCAAGTGAAGGAGTTTCTGAAACTTCGTCAGAAACTGGACGATGAAAAGATGTCCTTCGTCGACAAGTTTGTCGTTGGAGGGATCGTCTCGAAACTTCCTGCTGGATGGAATACGTTCTATGCAAGAATGCATCGGAAGAAACTTGAGATCAGTCTGGAAGATCTCTTGCAAGAAATCCACGTTGAGGACGAGATGTGTTCTCAACAGAAGATGGACGCTTTGTCCAAACAATTGGCCGAGGCCAATCTGGTACAGACGAGAGACTTCAAGGGAAGCAGGCGGCTTCTCACCACAAGAAAGACTTCACTAATCTGAAAGTGAAGGGACCGTCTTTCAAACAGAAGAAGCCCAAGTCCAATGTGACTTGTTTTAACTGTGGCAAGAAGGGCCACTACAAGAGTGAATGCAGATCCAAGCCCAAATAATCAGAGAAAGGTGAGCCTAGTAAGATTTCTTTGGTTTCTAACCTCGTTGCTATGATCGCTCAGGTCACAACTGAGGGGGCTGACTCTGACTGGTGGATAGACACCGGTGCGACATGCCATGTCTGCTCTGGGAAGGAATGGTTCGTCGCGTACCAGCCAACTTCTGAGAAGGTTGTCATGGCGAACCAGGCCCAAGCTGAAATTCTGGGGATCGGGACTGTGGAGCTGAAACTCACTTCCGGGAACACTCTGACGCTCCAAGGAGTAAATCATGTTCCGGTGATTGCCAAGAACCTGATCTATGGGAGCCTGCTTAGCAACGCAGGTTTGAGGATGGACATTAATGCTGGTCAGATGGTGATGTCCAAGAAGGGAACATACTTCGGAAAGGTTTTTCAAACCGAAGGGATGTTTAAAATTCAGCTTGTAAACCAGTCTAATGAAATAAATGCAATCGCTCTTTCTGACTATTCTCTTGAGTTGTGGCATAATAGGCTAGGACATGTTCATTGTAAAAGAATAATCAAAATGTCTAGTTTAGGACTTATCTCCAAATGTGGGGGTAAGGTAGAGAAGTGTGAAGTATGTGCTCAGACTAAGATCACTAGAAAACCCTTTCATCGGGTCAATCGAAGCACAGATATTCTGGAGTTGGTACACTCCGATATCTGTGACTTCAAACAATTCTCTACAAAAGCCGGGATGAAGTATTTCATAACCTTCATCGATGACTTCTCTAAGTACGCATTCGTCTACTTGCTCAAATCTAAAGACGAAGCGTTCGAGAAGTTTAAGGAGTTCAGGGCCGAAGCTGAACGACAAACTGGACAACAACTCAAAAGGTTGAGAAGTGATCGAGGCGGAGAATATCGGTCTCATGAATTCGCATCGTTCTGCAAAGAACATGGAATCATCTGCGAGATTACTGCTTCGTATTCTCCTCAATCTAACGGAGTAGCAGAGAGGAAGAACCGAACGTTGACAGAAATGATGAACTCAATGCTGCTAACTGCAGGTCTTCCAAAATGTTACTGGGGAGAAGCTGCATTAACGGACACTTTTATTCTGAATAGAGTGCCTTATGCAACTTCTGACATAACTCCTCATGAACTTTGGTTCAAAGTTAGACCTAACTTGAATGTTATTCGAGTGTGGGGATGTTTGGCTTATGTGAAGCTCCCAGATCTGAAGATTCAGAAGCTGGGGACAAGGACTACGAAGGCGATCTTCTTGGGATATGCCAAGAAGAGTAATGTCCGGAGATTCCTTGACATTGAGTCAAATCATATCATAGAATCTCGCGATGCTGAATACTTTGAAGACAAGTTTGCACGACACAAAAACATTGTTCTCCCAGACATTCCGGAGAATGATGTAGGTGCAAATGAGACTGAGGTCTTATATGAACCAGTAGTCCAAGATGAAGTTGTTGGTGGAGAAACAACAATTGAACCAGAACTCGCTGAGCCGTCGACGAAGCGAGCAAGAAGGCCGAAGAGCTTCGGAGATGACTTCGTCACCTATCATGTGGAAGCAGATCCGCTTACCTATGATGAGGCGATGAAGACTAGAGATGATGTCTTTTGGAAGGAGGCAATAGACAATGAAATTGACTCAATTACCTCCAATAACACATGGGTGTTAGTTGATTTACCCGAAGGAGCAAAACACATTGGATGCAAGTGGATCTTCAAGAAGAAGATGAAAGCTGATAGAACCATTGACAAGTTCAAGGCCAGTGGCCAAGGAATTTTCTCAAAAATAGGGGATCGACTACTTTGACACATATGCTCCAGTAATACGGATGACAACCATCAGATTGTTGATTGCCCTTGCAGCAATGCACAAACTGGTGATACATCAGATGGATGTGAAAACAATATTCCTGAATGGTGATCTGACCGAGGAGATTTATATGCAACAACCAGAAGGATTTGTCGTCAGAGGCCTAGAAGACAAAGTCTGCAAGTTGGTAAAATCTCTATACGGCTTAAAGCAAGCTCCCAAAATGTGGCATGAGAAGTTTGACAAAGTTATCAGATCAAACGGCTACAGGGTCAACGAAACAGACAAGTGTGTCTATACTAAATTTGCTGACGGAAGAGGAGTCATTGTTTGTCTGTACATGGACGACATGCTAATCCTAGGTACGGATATAAGCTGTGTCACTGAGACAAAGAAGTTCCTCTCGACAAAGTTCAATACGAAGGACTTGGAGGATGCTGATGTTATCTTGGGACTCAAGATCATTTGGACGGACACTGGATTGGCACTGTCACAATCTCATTACATTGAGAAGATGCTCACTCGATACGGGTATCATGATCTTCCCATAATTGATACGCCGTACCGAAGTGATCCGAAGCTGGATCCAAACTCGAAGGAAAGCGTCAGGCAACTGGAGTATGCTAGCGTCATCGGAAGTTTGATGTACGCTACTACTGCCACTAGGCCTGACATAGCTTTCGCTGTGGGAATGCTGAGTCGATTCACAAGCAATCCAGGCGTTCAGCACTGGAAAGCTGTGAAGCGTGTTATGAGATATCTCAAGAAGACTCAGACATATGCACTGCACTTCAGCGGAGAGCCGCCGGTAGTAGAAGGCTTCAGTGATGCCAGCTGGTGCTCAGAGTTGGAGAGCGAGAGGTCCACTGGTGGATTTATTTTCACAATGGATGGAGCTGCTATATCGTGGAAGTCGAAGAAGCAGACTATGCTCTCGCGATCTTCTATGGAATCTGAGTTCTTTGCACTTGATACCACAGCAGATGAAGCAGAATGGCTTCGGGAGCTCATGTATGATCTTCCAGTGGTTGGAGTGCAGATACCGACAATTTCGATATACTGCGACAACCAAGCGACTGCGGCGGTGGCATCAAATGATCTCTTCAACGGAAAGAAGAGAACTGTGCGGTTAAAGCACAGGGCAGTGAACGATCTCATCAAGAGAGGTGTCATTGCAGTAATCGATGTTCGGATTCAGGAGAACCTGGCGGATTCGTTCACGAAGGGCCTCAAGCGTCAGCTGGTCGAAGATACAGCAGGGAAGATGGGCTTGAAGGCATTCTGATAGTATGTTTTTGTAATCCTATCATAAAGTTTTATGTTATTAGTTCAAAGAGAAATCTACCAGACATCTAACTTTCGGTTCAAGGGAGGACTACTGACTGAAAAACTATCAGGTAACAGTGGGTACTTGTTCTTGGGAACATGGAAGAGTTACGAACCCATAACCACTGTTGTCTACTATGTGTTTTCTGCGGAAAACGGATCCTGTGTTGAGGTTGGCTTAAATGCCTTAATAAGTTCTCAGGCAGAGTGAATGCCTGGTGTGCTTTACATGAAGCACGGTAGCGCAGCACTACAAGGAGTAAAACTCCATGCTACAGTGGAATGACTCCACCATGAGGTTCCCAGGTAGGGGTAATGCCTCGGCTTTGCAAGCCAAGTTATAGCGGCGTAGCACCGCAAATAGGCAGGTAGCCTAATGCTGTATGATGAAATTAAAGAGTTGTAGACTGCTCTACAAAGGGGAGGGTGACCCCATGTTACAGTGGCACGACACCACGATGAGGTACCCAGGTAGGGGTAAAGCCTCGGCCTTGCAAGCCATGTCGTTGCGGCGTAACACCGCAAGGAAGCCTTAGGCTTCATGCTGGGTAGAATGGCACTACAAAGAGGCTGTGACCTCATGCTGCAGTAGTGTGACACTACGATGAGGTTCCCGGGTAGGGATAATGCCTCGGCTTTAGGCCATGTCATAGCGGCGTCGCACCGCAAGGAAGCGCAAAGCTTCATGCCATGTCTATTTAATAAAGAACTTACCTATAGTGTATGGAAAGAGATATCAGGCCGTCTCTTGAGGGTAAACTTGTAGACGCCCAAAATTATACACTGAAACCAGGCTGGCACAGGGCCTTTAATGTGCAGCCAGAAGCACATGTAACTACACTTTGTGAGTGGAAAGAATTACAATTGTGGTGCAGAATTCAAGGCATAGTCCATTCTTGTATCGCATTGTTATTTAACCCATGCGGGAAGATTCAAGTCGTCAGCGACATCTATCCTAATGCAAAATGGACAGTTACTGTGGGGAACGCTCAACCCTAGACACATATATATGATGAGATATGTGGGGGATTGTTGGTGCTCTTGCTCCTTGACATGAAGATAGCTTGCTCTCAACATGCTTTGTAAAGTTTAGTCCCACATTGGAAAAGCACCATGAGTTATCTCAACATATATATGAGTATGTGTTGTAGGGATATGCACATGGGGTGGTGACCCTAAGGAGGGAACCATGTGGGTGATTTTACTAAGAGGAAAATGATTAATTTCAACAAGGACGTAAGTTGATTTTTGTTGTGCGGGCTCGGACTCGACACGGACTCCAGGTTGTCTCGTGTATGCACGGGAGTGTTCGGGGGGAAGGCGTGGGCTAGCACTCGACTATGTTGATTGTGGGATGATGTAAAACATCAAGCTCTATTTTAGAGTATTGGTGTTTTAGTCCCACATCGGATATGAGAGATGGTGAGGCCTCACCCCACTCTATAAATAGAGCCCCCTTGTCTCATTTCCAAGATGCACCAAAGAAGAGAGTTAAGGGAGTCCGTAAAGTTCAGGAAGCTCGTTCAAGTCACAAATATTGACTGACGAGCGTTCCAGAAGTTCTCTTGAACTTGCTGGTTCCTGGAAGCGGATCGTATAGAGGCGAATCTTGCTTTGAGCAACGGTGTTTTTACACCCCAGCAGATTTAATCCTCCTCTTCTTCCGTTTCTCTGTAACTCGTTCTTCAGGTTTTAAGGCACCTACTGAGTAGGGAGGCCTAACTTTGTTTTTGAGATCTATCTCATTTGTGGCACCTACTGTGTAGGCTTGCTAAACCAAGGTTATAAACGGCGGTAGGCGGGTGAGCGACGGAGAGAGTCCGCCTACCGTCTAGGCCGCCTAGGCGGTTGATACATTTTGAACATTTTTTACTATTTTACCACTGTTTTTTGCATAATATGCATATTTTAAGGGTGTTCCATGCATAACTAAGTTGTAGAACGAAGATTTATAAAGTTTTAGTGTTGTTAGGCCCATAGTGTTAAAAAAAACTTTTTTTGCCAAAATATTTTGTAAAGTATTTCTCCGCCTAGGCGCTCGCCTACGCTGCCTCACCTCCGCCTATGCCGCCAACCTCCATTGGCCGCCTACTCCACCGCCTACAGCAAAGCGGTGCGGAGAGGGATCGCCTACCGCCTAGGCGCCGCCTAGGCGGCCTAGGCGGGCGCCATTTAGAACACTCTAAACTCCTCATTTGTGGCACCTACTGTATAGGCTTGCTAAACTCCTCATTTGTGTCAGCTACTGTGTAGGCTTGCTAAACTCCTCATTTGTGGCACCTACTGTGTAAGCTTGCTAAACTCCTCATTTGTGGCACCTACTGTGTAGGCTTGCTGAACTCCTGTTTTCCTTCTATATCCACGCCTCGGGACTAACACATTACATATTATATAGCTCTTAACACTAGGATTGAGGTGTCATTCACCAAAGATCATTTACTAACCTTGAGGGTACTAGATCTTGATCTTCTGTCATTGTATTTCTTGGAGCTCCTTCTATAGCATATCCGTACATGGTAAATTTCAAATTTGTTATTTTGGCATACCCGTTGGGATATCGATAGGTGAACCATTCATACTACTACGGTCATATGATCGACTTTGGTGATACAATATAAAACATTACATGATCGATCGGGTAATTGAACTGTTCGGCAACTCGTTCGACCGACAGTAGATATTAAATAAACAAATCTATAAGATATGTTAGGATTAAGCCAAAATGATCTTAGCGAGTCGAACAAATCTCTGACCTAGAATGGTGATGAATAAGGGAGATCAGAACAAACGAGCTGCAGAGAGGGAGGATCTTGTGGTTTTGGGAAAGTTGCACAAGTTATTGGATTAGTTTTAGGATTTCTCTACGACCATGTATATATAGGTAGGGTAGTGTTGCTGGGGCGTCAAGTTTGGCCTCCATATGTATAAATTTATAGTATTCCTATATTAGAAATGGGGGACCGACACTTGAACCGACAGAGGGAACCGATGCGTGAACAGACGTCACGTGTCGGCCTCCCATTGGTTAGTTCGTTTCCACCAAACGCCAGCACCTCTTGCTAACGTCAGCCACACAAACCCGACTAATGGGGGTCGACACGTGGCACGCGGTTTGCCCGTTGGTTCCTCCATCGGTCTGTGTAGTGGCACGGTTAGAACAATCATACTCATCATATGGCTTAAACTCGAATGAGTATTCTGTATCCTACCAATGTCCTTTTTTGTGGGCCTACTGCTATGAAGAATTTGAGAATAAAGCATAGTGTTTTTGTCATGCCCCAGTCCAACGTACGTGAGACTAGCATGTGACTATGCCAGCCGGCATGCATACGTAGGCTACTCCAATATATGGAACCTATGATGCATACTTATGCTGTAATTGAACTCCAGCTCATAAAGTAACAATTGGTCACGTATCTACAGTAATGATATCATCCATATCATAAGTGTAAGAACTAGGCATAAAACAACAAGAGTATATAACTAAAGAAAACGATAGTCTAAGAGTGATAATAGTCTGGTGGAAACAAATCTATTACCAAATGACTATTATTAACTGAAAGCATGAAAATAGTCCAGTACATCATGAAATGAAAAGAAATGCAAGAAAATAAATAATCCATCTAACATGAATTATGGAAACTCTGAAGGCAAGACCTCGTCCACATCCACAAGTGCATAATCAGGGCCAGGTCCGTACACCTCTGGATACTCCTGGTCGTCCAGTCTTGTAAGGAAATCAGGTCCCTAGAGGGACGTAGCAAGATACAGACAACATGCTATATACATACTGTACAATAAATAATAAATGCAACAATTTGTTTCTAACCTCCTATGTGCAAATTTAGAGGACAACGTTCAACGCATGGGCAGGTGTAGGCTCGTCATATATACATATACTGCAATCAGTCATCTATTTCTGGACAACGTTCAGTGAACGACAGAGGCCGACATGATAATCAAAATCATAAACTCCCGTATTTTCCTCCGGATCCTATGGCTTACTGATTTGGGTAGTCCATACGCCTAGTGACTATCCTCCCCCCAATCTCCACACTGACCAAGTCGTATCCACAACATGTCCAGTTTGTAACTGCTTGAGTCTCTAATGCACTAATTATAGCAGTTACGTTTCTATCCGTCACACGTTCTGTACGTATCGATGGCCAGTCGAGTACGATAATCCGTGCCCCTAACATGAGTCTCATATCCGTGTCATGTGTGTGTCTCATGGCAAATGAGATATGAAAATATCCCACTAATATAAGATAGTCATCTAGCAACTAAGTTAACATGCATAAAAGAAATAAAAAGCAAGTGAATCGACGAACTCCGTCAATCGCATCCAAGTCTAGCTTGGACGCTCAGTATATATCATAAGTACGAAAGCAAAGAGTAACAAAAATGTAACATGCTGTAATAAATATAATTAGACAGTAGGGGTCCGGAAAGAGTCAAGATACCGTTCGGGTAGCGAACTCGTCAAGTCAGGAGCAACACGAAAAGTAGAAACGGAATGGACAACTCCGGATGCTGAAACAAACATCAATAACATGTCCAGAATCAATAAGTTAGCCAGAAAAGTCTACCTATAAGTCCAATTTGGACACAACAGTTTCGGAGACCGACTTACTAATAAGGAGACCGACTTACTAATCAGGAGACCGACTTACTTGCTTGCACATTCATCCTTATATTCTCCTTGAATCCCCTAATAAGGAGACCGACTTACTAATCAGGAGAGAACTTTCATGCATGTAACAATAGTTTAGAAAATATGGTTTGATAGTCACGTTGCACATGACTTCTGAAGTTTCGCGAGTAACCTAAAAAACTTTTGATAAATGGGTTTAACCATTTGAAAGAGTTAATCCACGAGCTGAGTCGCCATGTGTAACTTCGTCCCTTTTTCTTCTTTCGGTAGTTGGAATCACAAGTGCGCAACACCTTCCAAGTTAAACTTGGTAAGTGAAATCTACTCCTCTTCCGGGGTTGATGGTAATCTAGGAACTGATTCGGCCGATAAACCCATTGGTTGTGTCTCTATCCTATCATACTTAAAAAAACCCATCCTCACCACCTTTGGATGAACCTAACTTGGCCATCACCAACTTCTCCACATACTTTGCATATCTTTATCTATAGCGAGATCGAATTTTTTGATGTTGCGTTGCAACCATCTTTGTTATCTCGGCCCCAGTTGATCGAAGAGTGAGTCACTCATGCCAAATTATGATACCAAACTTTTTAACTTTATGTGATGTTCTCTTTAACCATTGATGGCCTTTGTTTCTAGCAATTTTGTAGGAATAATGGTAGATAATTTGAGGAAGATAAGGGAGTTTCTTTAGAGGAAAGTGTACGTCTTTGAAGCAAACTAGATTGATATTTCTTTTCATACTATATTTACTACCCAACAACCTTTATTTAAATACACGACACAAACCCATAACTTATGTGTAGTAGCAACTTGTCCTAGATAACTTCCCACTAAAGTAGTAAAACAAACTCCACACCCCATCAAAGCTCAGCTCTAACCAAAAAGTACTAGGAACCTTAAGTACCCCTAGTCATGTACATCCAAAAAGATAGGACCATTACGATCAGTGTTCTAAATTTTGGCCTAGGCGGCCGCCGGCCGCACCGAAAACCCCCTAGGCGGCGGTCCTAGGCGGATTTCGGCCCTAGGCGGCTCTAGGCGGCCCTAGTCGGAGATTTTTTTTTGAAAATTTTCAAAAAAAAATCAAAAATATAAATTTACCTGCCACCATCGCTGCCGCCGCCGTAGCCGTCGTCGTCGTCGTCGTCGCCTCCGTTGTCGTCGCCACCGCCGTCATCGCCGCCGCCGGCTGCTGGTGTTGGCTGATGCTTGATGCTGCTGCTGCTGTTGTTGGCGGAGGGGAGGGAAGGGGAGGAGGAGGGGAGAGGAGAGGGGAGGGGATCTGAGAGGAGAGGAGAGGAGAGGAGAGGAGGAGGGAATCAGAGAGGAGAGGAGAGGGGATCGGAGAGGAGAGGAGAGGAGATGTGAGCTGCTGTTGCAGTCTCTCTCCTCTCTTTTCCCTTTTATTATTTTTTCTAAGTAAAAAAAGAAAAAAATGAAAAAAATAAAAATTTTGTTGGTGTTTTTGCCTTTAGACTAGGAAAGATAGTCCCACACCGGCTACACCAAATGGTGAGTATCTCAATATAATGCATTGCTTGTGTTGAGGTGTGCACATGAGGTGTGGTAGGGCACAAGTGTGTGCCATGTGGGAGTATTTTCCTAGAAGGAAAAATGATTAATTCCAACAAGGATGCAAGTTGATTTTTGTTGTGCGGACTCGGACACGGACTCCAGGTTGTCTCGTGCATGCACGGGAGTGTTGGGGGGGTAGGCGTGGACTGGCACACTACTATGCTGATTGTTGGATGATCTAAAATATCAAACTCTATTTTTGAGTATTGGTATTTTAGTCCCACATCGGATAGGAGAAAATGTGAAGTCTCACTCCACTCTATAAATAGAGCCCCTTGGCCTCCTTTGGAAGATGCACCAAGAAGAGAGTTAAGGGAGTCCGTAAAGTCCAGGAAGCCCGTTCAAGTCTCAAATATTGACTTACGAGCGTTCCAGAAGTTTTTCGTGAACTTGCTGGTTCCTGGAAGCAGATCATGGTGGGGCTAATCTTGCTTTGAGCAACGGTGATCTTAATCACCCTAACAATAACCTTTTCTCTTCTTCTTTCTTTTCTTTTCTCTGAGTTGTAACTCAGTTCTGTCCGTCAGCAACTGCGATTGCGAGGAAGAACGTGAGATTTATTTTCTGATTATTGTTGCTTTTGTAATCAGATTTATATTATAGTGTTCCTCGTGGATCTCGAGAATAATCAGAAGGGAAACGTCTGTTTGAACCTCTGATCTCGACATCTAGTTCTACCATCTTTGATCAAGCCCCGGGACTAACAATCTCAAAGCAAGATCCTTGTAGATGGAGAACAGCCGTGCGAAACTTCTGGATACAAGTTTCAACAAACTTGAAAAGTTCGACGGGGATCATTACAACTCTTGGAAGAGAAAGGTATGCATGAATCTGCAACTGGCAGAGGTTGACTACGTTCTGACAGAACCAGAACCGGAGATTCCAGACGAGGATGATGCTACTGTTCGGACAGTTGCGATTACAACCGCAAATTAAAACAAATGGAGGAGAGACAACAATCTCTGCAAGCTGATGATTTTGAACTCCATGGAGGATACTCTGGCGGAGTCATACATCAAGACGGACCATCCTAAGGTCGTCTGGGAGTCTCTAGAGAAGCATTATCAGGCGGATGAGAACCGCAACAAGATCCATGTGACTGAGAAGGTCTGGAACATGCGATTTGAGGACGACAAGGCGATGTTGTCTCAAGTCAAGGAGTTCCTCAAGTTACATAAAAAACTTGAGGATGATGGCATGCCACTTGTTGACGCTTTTGTCGTAGGGGGTATAGTTGCCAAGCTTCCGTCAGGATGGAGCAGTTTTATCTCGGACATGCACATGAAGAAGATGCAAATCAGCCTGGATCAATTACTTCACAACATCAATGTTAGAGATGAGTTGCTGGCTAAAAACAAATTGGACACGTTGTCCAAACAGTTGGCAGAGGCCAACTTGGTGCATGCGGGGGACTCCAAGGGGAAGCATAATGTTTCTCACAACCAGAAGAAGAAGGACTTCAACCATCTGAAGGTGAAGTCGGCTTCGTTCAAGTCAAAGCCAAAGCCCAAGTCAGATGTGACTTGCTTCAACTGTAGAAAGAAGGGCCACTATCGTAGAGACTGCAGATCAAAGTCCAAACAGATAGAGCAAGGTGAGCCTGACAAGGTTGCCATGATTGCGCAAGTTGCCACGGCTGGTGTTGACACCGACTGGTGGGTGGACACGGGTGCATCCTACCATGTTTGCTCTAATAAGGAGTTGTTCACCGCATACAAGCCTACATCTGAGAAGGTTATGGTGGCGGACCAGACACAAGCTGAAGTACTGGGGACATGAACGGTGATACTGAACCTGACTTCGGGGAAGTCGCTGACGCTTCAAGATGTGAAGCATGTACCGATGATAGCCAAGAACCTGGTCTCTGGAAGTCTGCTATGTAACGCATGCTTGAGGATGGACGTCAATGCTGGACAGATAGTGATGTCCCACAAAGGAACATACTTCGGAAAAGCTTATTGTACCGAAGGGATGTTCAAACTTCAACTTGTAACTCCTGCAAAAATAATTAATGCAATTTCTTCTTCTGGTTATTCTCTTGAGTTATGGCACAATAGACTAGGACATGTTCATTGTAAAAGAATAAACAAAATGTCTAGTCTAGGGCTTATCTCCAAATGTGGGGGTAAGGAGGTAGAGAAGTGTGAGGTTTGTGCACAGACAAAGATCACTAAAAATCGTTCAACGGGTGAATCGAAGTACAAATCTTCTGGAGTTGGTACACTCAGATATCTGTGACTTCAGATAGTTCTCTACAACGGCCAAGATGAAGTATTTTATTACATTCATCGATGACTACTCGAAGTACGCATTCGTCTATCTACTCAAGTCTAAAGACGAAGCATTCGAGAAGTTCAAGGAGTTCAGGGCTGAGGCTGAACGTCAAACTGGACAGCAACTCAAGAGACTCAGAAGTGATCGAGACGGAGAGTACAAGTCTATTGAATTCGCATCGTTCTGCAAAGAATATAGAATTGTCAATGAGACAACTGCTCCGTATTCTCCTCAATCAAATGGAGTAGCTGAAAGGAAGAATAGGACGTTGACAGAGATGATGAACTCAATACTGTTGACTGCAGGTCTTCCAAACTGCTTCTGGGGAGAAGCTGCGTTAACGGCTACGTTCATTCTGAACATAGTGCCGTACGCAGGTTCCGAAGTCACTCCTCATGAACTCTGGTTCAAAGTCAGACCCAACTTGAACGTCATTCGAGTGTGGGGGTGCCTGACATATGTGAAGCTTCCGGACTTGAAGATTCAGAAGCTTGGGACAAGGACTAGACGATCTTCTTGGGGTATGCTGAGAAAAGTGATGCTCGGAGGTTTCTTGATGTTGAAACCAATCAAATCATTGAATCTTGCGACGCTGAATTCTTTGAAGATAAATTTGCGAGGCACAAGAACATTGTTATCGCGGGCATTCCGGAGAATAATGTGAGTGTATAGGCGGCTATCACTTCCAAAGAAGATGCAGTCCAAGAAAAAGAAATTGTCATACCAGAGACAATTGTTGAACCAGAACTCGCAGAACTCATATCTAAGCGGCTGAGGAGACAGAAGGCCTTCGGAGATGAGTTCGTCACCTATCATATGGAAGCTGATCCGCTTACCTATGATGAGGCGATGAAGACCAGAGACGCTGTCTTCTGGAGGGAGGCTATCAATGATGAGTATGACTCTATTACCTCCAACAATACGTGGGTGTTGGTCGATCTGCCTGAAGGAGCTAAACCAATCGGATGCAAGTGGATCTTCAAGAAGAAGATGAAGGCCGATGGAACTATTGACAAGTTCAAAGCAAGGATGATAGCCAAAGGGTTTTCTCAGAAGCAGGGGATCGACTACTTCGACACATATGCTCCAGTGGCGCGGATGACAACCATCAGGATGTTGATTGCTCTGAGTGCAATTCACAAGCTTGTCATATATCAGATGGATGTGAAGACTGCATTCCTGAATGGAGAGTTGATCGAAGAGATCTACATGCAACAGCCAGAAGGATTCATCGTCAAGGGCCTTGAAGACAAAGTCTGCAGGTTGGTGAGATCTCTATACGGTCTGAAGCAAGCTCCCAAGATGTGGCACGAGAAGTTTGACAAAGTTATTAGATCAAACGGCTACATGGTCAGTGAGACGGACAAATGTGTTTACACAAAGTTCGCTGACGGGAGAGGAGTCATCGTTTGTCTATACGTGGACGACATGCTGATCCTGGGTACAGATCTAGCACGTGTCACTGAGACAAAGAAGTTCCTCTCACCTAAGGCCTCGTTTGGTTTGCGGAATCTCCCGGTTGGGAAAGGAAAGTGATTACTTTCCTATGTTTGGGTGCTCAAGGAATTGAGGAGGAAAGGAAAGTGATTCCCAATGGAAGGAAAATTAGGGGGGAAAGTAATTTCATCCATCCAAGGAAGGAATCACTTTCCCACATTGAAGTATTCACTTTTCTTTCCAAATTCTTTGGCATTGCCAAACATCGGAAAGGAAAATCAATAGGAATTAAAGTTTCCCAAAGGAAAGGAAATGACAAGGAATTGATTTCCTTTCCCTTCCATTCCGTGAACCAAACGAGGCCTAAGTTCAGTATGAAGGACTTAGGGGAAGCTGATGTTATCCTAGGGATAAAGATCATCCGGACAGACACTGGAGTGGCGCTGTCACAGTCTCATTACATTGAGAAGATGCTCACACGCTATGGATATCAGGATCTTCCAGGGATCGATACTCCTTACAGGTGTGACAAGAAGCTGAAGCCAAATCCTAGAGAAAGCGTCAGGCAGCTGTAGTACTCAAGCGTCATCGGGAGTTTGATGTATGCAACTACTGCCACAAGGCCTGACATAGCTTTCGCCATGGGGATGCTGAGTCGATTCACGAGCAACCCAGGTGTGGAGCACTGGAAGGCCGTGAAGAGAGTTATGAGATATCTCAAGAGGACTCAGAAGTATGCACTGCACTGCACTACAGCGGATATCCGACAGTAGTGGAAGGCTTCAGTGATGCAAGCTGATGTTCAGCAGCAGAGAGCGAAAGGTCCACAGGAGGATGCATCTTCTCCATGGGTGGAGCTGCTATATCGTGGAAGTCGAAGAAGCAGACAATCCTCTCTCATTCCTCAATGGAATATGGGTTTTTTGCACTGGCTGCTGAAGCAGAATGGCTTCGGGAGCTCATGTATGATCTTCCAGTGGTTGGTGCGCAGATTTCGGCGGTACCGATATACTGCGACAACCAGACAGCTGCAGCGGTGGCATCAAATAATCTCTTCAATGGTAAGAAGAGGACTGTGCGATTGAGGCACAGGGCGGTGAATGATCTGATAAAGACTGGAATCATTACCGTGATTGATGTTCGAAGTCAAGAAAATCTGGCCGATCCGTTCACCAAAGGTCTCAAGCGCCAGCTGGTCGAGGACACATCAACTATGATGGGCTTGAAGACGATGTGATATTCTGTCTTTGTAATTCTACCATAAAGTTTTATGCTATTAGTTCAAAGAGAAATCTACTAGGCATCTAACTTTTGGTTCAAAGAAGGACCACTGACGGAGAGAATATCTGGAACAGTGGATAGTCCTTTGAGACACTGAGGGGTTACGGACCCATAACCACTGTTGTCTACTATATGTTCTCTTAAAAGAACAAGTCCTGTGGGAGGATGGCTTAGATGTCTTAATGAGTTCTCAGGCATTTCGAATGTCTGGTGTGCTCTACAAGAAGCACGGTAGCACAACACTACAAAGGAGCGTAAGGTCTCCATGCTACAGTGGGGTGACACAACCAAGAGGTTCCTCGGTAAGGGTAATGCCTCGGCTTTGCGAGCCATGTCACAGCGGCGTAGCACCGCATATAGACATGTAGCCTAATGTTGTAGAATGAAGAGTGGTAGTCAGTACTACAAAGAGGCCGGTGACCTCATGTTACAGTGGTGAGACACCACCAAGAGGTACCTAGAGTGGGTAAAGCCTCGGCTACGCGAGCCATGTCACAGCAGTGTAACACCGCAAGGAAGCGCAAGGATTAATGCTGGGTAGTTTGGCATTACAAAGAGGCTGGGACCTCATGCTACAGTGGCGTGACACCACGATGAGGTGTAGCCTCGGCTTTGGGCCATGTTATAGCGGGGTAGCACCGCAAGGAAGCGCAAGGCTTCATGCCAAAGGACTCTTTAAAAGAACTCACATAGAATGTATGGAAAGAGATTCAGGCCATCTCTTGAGGGTAAACTTGTAGACGTCCAAGATACATACACCGAAACCAGGCATGCACAGGACCTTTAATGTGCAACCGGAAGCACAACTGATGTCATTATGTGAGTGAAAAAAATTGCAGTCATGGTGCAGAATTCAAGGCTTAGTCCATTCTTGTATCATACTGTTATTTGACCCATGCGGGAAGATTCAAGTCGTCAGCGACATTTCTCCTAATGCATGATGGACAGTCACTGTGAGGAACGTTTAACCCATATATTGAGATATGTGGGGAATTGTTGGTGTTTTTGCCTTTAGACTAGGAAATATAGTCATACATCGGCTACACCAAATGGTGAGTATCTCAATATAATGCATTGCTTGTGTTGAGGTGTGCACATGAGGTGTGGTGGGGCACAAGTGTGTGCCATGTGGGAGTATTTTCCTAGAAGGAAAAATGATTAATTCCAACAAGGATGCAAGTTGATTTTTGTTGTGCGGACTCGGACTCGGACACGGACTCCAGGTTGTCTCGTGCATGCACGGAAGTGTTCGGGGGGTAGGCGTGGAGTGGCACACTACTATGCTGATTGTGGGATGATCTAAAATATCAAACTCTATTTTTGAGTATTGGTATTTTAGTCCTACATCGGATAGGAGAAAAGGTGAAGTCTCATTTCATTCTATAAATAGAGCCCCTTGGCCTCCTTTGGAAGATGCACCAAGAAGAGAGTCCGTAAAGTCCAGGAAGCCCGTTCAAGTCTCAAATATTGACTTATGAGCGTTCCAGAAGTTCTTTGTGAACTTGCTGGTTCCTGGAAGCAGATCGTGGTGGGACGAATCTTGCTTTGAGCAATAGTGATCTTAATCACCCCAGCAAGAACCTTTTCTCTTCTTCTTTCTTCTCTTTTCTCTGAGTTGTAACTCAGTTCTGTTCGTCAACAACTGCGATTGCGAGGAAGAACGTGAGATTTATTTTCTGATTATTGTTGCTTTTGTAATCAGATTTATATTATAGTGTTCCTCGTGGATCTCGAGAATAATCAGAAGGGGAACGTCTGTTTGAACCTCTGATCTCGATATCTAGTTCTACCATCTTTGATCAAGCCCCGGGACTAACAAATTATGTCTATATAATTTGTTCCCTGTGAACAATTATATGTCTATGCTAGCCATAAGAGCCCATAAGACTTTGTGAATGTATGCTACATATATGTTATATATAGATATATATACATGAGCCAAAAAAAAATCGGTGCCTAGGCGCCCTAGGTGCTAGGCGGGTGCTTGGCGCACCGATTTCGCCTAGCGAAATCTATAACATTGATTACGAAATTATACGATCCATTGTAGTCCAAAAGAAGATCAATACTTTATGCCTTATATTTCATGTTGCACGAACATGAATATGATACGACAAAACATAAGCATACCACATGTCACATATTTTAGCATATACTAGTGTATTTTGGACTATTTGTATTGTATCCAACATGATCGCAATACGAACACGACATCAATTTTGGAGTGCATGTGCTTCCTAGTATTGAAAACATAGTGAGACCCAACCAGAGTTGATCTATAATGTATGGTATTGGACTTGACCCATCTGACTTAAAAAAATCGTTGTTAAGTTCTAGACCAATTTCGTATACTTATAGCTTATCCTCCCTATTTGATATGGACTAAATTTTGCATAAAACTTCTTTTGTATTGTCATCAAACTTGTGAATCTTGAATGCACAATCATATGCGAGATACAACTCAACAATCTTTCGGATGAAGTGCATGAGATTCAACATATTGTCTTTCGCTCTATTCAAACATAGCTAAATTCACATGTTCACCAAATCACATTACTACTGGGTGCAAACCGCACGTCTTGCTCCACCTTGGGTCCGACAAGGGAGACCCGTTTGTAAAGCCAATCAGTATAGCCTCTCCAACCATAGGTCTTGTTCTCGAACCACCTTATGGAGATGCTCTACCTTATGATTGAACCCGTATGATCCCTCCAACCTTGGATCCTGGCTCGGATCGCCTTATGGACTCTCCACCTAGGAGCCAACTTGGGAGGAGTCAAGTTGATTTTGATTATATGTATCATGCACGTGTCAGCACAATCTGTCTCAGAACAACAAGAGCACTCAATACAGGCGACTTGTAACATTGTGTTCTGATACCACTAGTTGAAATGCGGTGGAGTCTGTAGGAACCCTAGAGGGGGGTGAATAGGGTCAAGCTAACTAATCAAGCACTTAGCACAGGCAAATTGGCAATTTAAAAATATAAGTGCAAGAGAAGAAGCAAACACAATACCGACACCCGATATATCCTGGTATCCTCCTAAGAGGCAGTCCAGTCCCGGAACTCTCTCCGGCTTTAGTCCACTATTTGAGCAAATAGTTACACACGAGTTTGGATCCGAAGAACTCGCCAACTTCTTACACAAGAGCTTTAATCCGAAGGGCTCTCCGACTTCAACCGAGAGTTTGGATACGAAGACTCTCCAACTTCAACCGAGAGTTTGGATACGAAGACTCTCCAACTTCAACCTTTCACAATAGGTTTTGATCTCCTTATACAATAGGATGAAGATCTCACTTTTTAACTCAATAACTCTAACACAATTTGTAGATGGCAAATGAAGGCTTTGTAGAGTTGTATGTGGATAAGCTTTGGTGGTTTGGAAATTTTTAGGCTCAAAGCATCAACCTTGAATGAAGGGTTCAAGGCTATTTATAACCAAAGCAAAGGAAAGTGCAATAATGTAACTTTCACAGGCTGACGGATCATCCGCCGGATTTCTGCGGAAATCCGCCGGATCATCCGCCTGAATAGTCCAACGGCTATAAAAAGAGCCGTTGGGATCAATCATTCGTAAAATCCAACCGTTGGAATGCAAACGGTCATATGACGGAAAATCCGCCGGAATTCCGCGGTTTTCCGCCGGATAATCCGAACACTCACAAAAGGTATTCTGTGAGACCATTCGGATCTTCCGCCGGATTTTCGCGGAGATCCGCCGGATTATCCGCCAGGATTCCGAAGATTGTCCTGGGATATATTCTACCCTAGCTTTCGATTTTGCCATCCATTTCTTGTGTTTACAATTATTCCTAAGACTCATTACAGACTCCAGATATACTATAGCAGGTGCAGGCTTCTTCAGAGTCTTGAAATGATGATGGCATGGCTTGGCTTCTTCCTTTGATAGGTGCTGGCTTTTTTCCTTGGCGGCAGCTGTCCAAAGATATCCAGTTTGTGAAAACTGAATACCTTTCGGGGGCTTCGCCCCCGAACCCCCGACGAGGGGCGCTGCCCCCTCGACCCCCGTCCGCTGACCGGGCAGCGGAACCCCCGGTGCGAGGCTCCAGAGATGTCGTCGGGTGGTTCAGAGAAATCTTGTGGGATCCGTCGTCTTTGGCCCACCATGATTTCTTCATTGCATATGTCCACATTGATCTTGCTTATTGCTTTTCTGCATGTACATGTTAGACGAACAAAGCAATATACATGTAGCAAGTATGATAAGATAAAGCACATTAGGACTATGCAAAGTTTAAGTATAAGTGCTAAGGTGATAGCATAAATGTTAGTGATATCATAATGATTAAAACTTAATTGAATGACCACAATCAAAAATATAGTTTTGATTTTGGCGACCCAAGTAAGTTTAAGATAGATAAGCTCATATCACTAATATGTAAACCAATAGGCACATATCACAAAAGGTATAAGTATAAGTAGAAATGCTTTTAGCGATAGTATGAAGATTAGTGATAGTGAAGTGCTAAACTTAACATATTAACCATGTTCAAAAACATGATACAATCATTGGGCTAACAGAGTCGAACTAGAGTTGGTTCATGTGCTATGATATCGGACTTAACCGATATGACTTACAAGAGAAATGTCTTGTTAAGTCCAACAACATTCTCATATGTTTATATCTCATCGTCCCACTTTCTATCCAATATGGGACTAAACTTTGTATACAATCTCTTTTTATAGTCACCAAATTTGCAGATCATGAGCGCACAATTGGATGCCAGATACAAGCCAACACCTAACATATATTAAATATATTTCCCTTCATAGCTTGTGTTTCTTTTATCACTTTGTTGTTGTCAATGATAAACAAAAGGTAAAATCCAAACTTCAGTCTATTAGGGGAATATTACTTGGGTTTTCACCTACTTAAAAGGGCAGTTATTTTGATCCCATTACTGGTCTTATATACCTTACCTGCGTTGTTACCATTCATGAGCAAAGTCATTCTTCATAGTTCATATCCTCATTTGATGTTGTCCCCCCTTTGATACGAGTCCTATTTTGTCCTCTGGAGAAAACAGAGTGATGAATGTTGTAAAGATTTATATCCTTTATTTTGTCTTTTGACTGATCCAGACAGAATCTCTTCATGCTAATCCTCATGTACAAAACAGAATCTCTAACTGTAGGGAGTGCCTTTTTCTTCTTCCGGTACTATAACTGTAATCCTCATGGACCATTCCTTTCTATCTCTACCCTCTAAACCTTAATCTCAGGACATATTATGAACATTAAAAACCTTTATAGATGTGAAAGCATAGAAGCTCCATCTTGCATGTTTCTTTGAAGACCTTGTTAGGAAGTTACCAAGACTAGATATGTAAAGATGTTTGACATCAATGAGTACTGGTCAAAGCTTCCTCTGCTGCCAGAGGATTGACAGTTCAGGACGTAATTGTTTAGCATTTGACAGTCCAATTTATCACTGTGAATCTTGACAACATTATCATGAGAGGTACAATTGTGATCTTCTCCATAGCGTTTCTTGTGGAAAGACGAAGTTTTGAGGAGAAGAAACAACAAAACTTATGGGATAAACCTGTCTGCGATAATTGGGAGAAGGGCAACTCAACAACTATATCTCGACTATATCTCCGTGTGTAATCATTCATAAGGCTGTCCACTACAGTACTACAACAAAATCATAGAAATGTGGGTTAAACTTGAGAATTCCTATGTCCTAAGGTGGAATGTGTCTCACACAGCAGTGACAAAACCAGAAAAGAAAGTAGATATTAGAGAATAGGTTATATTGTAATACTTGAATTACAATATGATTACACACGGAGACGGATATACTCGCACTATATGTATATTGCTCAGATCTGACAGAATCATATGCCTTGTCTAAATAAACCTGGCTGCAGCATACATCCCATAAACTATACTGTTAAATAGGAGCATTCAATTCAACAAAAAATGGAGATCTAATATATGTTCTGTAAGAAGTAGCATTTTCTTGAAACCCTCTTATTTAATAGAACAAGAGGTCTAATGCTGTCTAAGATTCTCTAATGGCTTTCGGCACTCTCCCTCTAGATGTTGAATAAGAGGAATATATATTGGTACAAACCCTTTGAATTCATCATCATCATCCAAGCCTTCCTCCTTCAAAATGGGTTGGCTATGGAGCATAAAAAAGCTCCATATAAGATTTGACAAAGTTTTAAGACCGGCTGTCAACCTGACATCAACCCTCTACATTGACGTCAAATTCCTAGCTAGAGCATGAGAGGGCCATGCCATAAAATCTAGGTGGCCAGTTGGCTGGTAGGTAGGTCTACCTTTTGCAATCCAAATTCTCCTAGACTATAAAGAGTCTAGACGAAGAGGTAATATAATACAATTTTTTATAGGAAATTGCATTTATCTGTGGCACAATATGCCAAAGAGTGAAGGAATGACAATCCCAAGAAACCCTACAAATTAGGTTCTCAAATAAAATGGCAATATATCTTGATATGCTTTGTGATGATGTTGAATTGAATTCCCATTAATATTGGTAGTTGTCTTGTTGTCATCTAGAAGAATTCTCAACCAAAAGTACTCTGCAACATCATAGGCCAAGTCTTGATGCTTAGCTTGTGCACTTGATTGGACACATGCAGTAACTAGGTTAACTACGAAAATGGCCAATAACCTATGATAGATCTCTCTGATCTTGCTGAATCAGAATCTGGAGATAATTTAAACAGATGATGAAGAGTTTCTGGTGAACATTAGACCTTTTTAGGATGTGTACTGAAGTATCTTAGAGTTCTAACTGTCTATGATGCCAATTGTGAATTGTCCAAGATGAGGAGCATATGCACAAACTTGCTCACGATGCTTTCTGTACAAGTACTCACGATGCTTTCTGTACAAGTAATATTAGATTCAGGATGCATGTGTGGAAAAAGCAAGAGCTTATTCATAAGTTACTGGTAATGATTTACCTCTATACAGTGTTCTAAAAATCGGCTTGTTCGGCCGTCTAGGTGTCGCCTAGGCGCTAGGTGTCCCTAGGCCGAAACGAAAACTCCTTATTCGGCGGTATAATGCAGTTTACCTTTGTGCGGCCCTGTTCGGTGCCTAGGTGCCTTGTGCGGCCTTGTTCGGACATGTTCGGCCTTGTAGAAGCCGGCTTATTATTCATACAAAATGATAGTTTGATCTAATGTTTTCATTGTTGCAGCCTTGTAGAAGTGTTTGAACCCTGTAATAGATAACAAGAGACACATTTAGGGATGAGAGAAATAGTAAATATAACCAAAATTAGTTTTAAAAAAAAATACTATGTAAGCTATTACAAGGGAGTAGGAGAAAAGAAAAAAAAAACTGCCTGATATTTGTTTGGCGCCTAGGCAGCCTAGCCTCTAGGCGTCCCTTCTCCGCACCGAACCCGCATCGCAAATTTTAGAATAATGCCTCTTTAGAAACTTAATATCAGATGCCACGTGATAACTTTTTCAATGTAAGAATCTACATGTAGATATCCTGTTATGGTTCAACTCAGACTCTTGGACTAGTTTTAGATGGATTTTGTAGGTTTTATGGACTTTTGAGACCTAGAGAAACAAGTAGACTTGAGTTAGAAGCCCTACTCCGCTCAAAGATTAGGATTCTAAACGAACAGATGGAATTAATGGGCATCGAGAACAATTTATTTCTACCTAAACCTCTCCTGCCACCATTACCTCTCCAACGAAAGAAGGATAATCTACCAATGGAAGATGTGGAAGAGTAGAAAGAATATGTGAGGGATATTTTAGCCAAAGGAAAGAATGATGTGGTACCACCATGAAGAAAGAGGAAACAACACAAGTTAAGAAGAAAGGAGAATATTTTGGTCATAGGAAAGAATGATCTTGAAGAAGACATGCACTATAGAAAAACTGAATATTAATCTCTTTCTAATAAGTAGAGATTCATGTAGACTCTGTATCTTCTTTGTATATTTAGAGTTGGGCAAAACAATAAAAGGTGAAAACGTAGAGTAGGATATCTTTTCCCACAGACGAAAATCAAAGGAAGCAATTTCCTCTTTTTCATTTCAGATTAGTGGGATAGAGGGAGGAGTTGGAGGAGTATTCTGTGATGCAACCTTTCTTTATTTTTTTTAATGTAAAATGGGGAAGGGGACAGATGAAATCAAATATGAATGAACTTCACTAGATTACCTTAGATGTCAGGGACAAACTGTACATTTTAATGTGTGATCAAGAATTAAGATGTCCAGACATGGGAATTAGAAGGGGTCCGAATAAGTGGTTTGAAATATGAAGTAGGGATTTAGGCTCAAAACTCATGGAACATGTGAAATTTACTGGAACAGCTCTCATGGTTCCAGATTACCACCTAAAGATACAATACACAAAGAAATTATGCATGATAGCCCATGATCTCTACCTCTGGGTCTAACACAAACAGCTATGATAATCACGTAGTAAGTAAAGCTAAATAATGACAAGACCTCTTGTCAATATGAAATTCATAGTGCTATATTTCAGCATATTGACAAACATATTTTAGATAAGATCACAAGGATCTAGAAAACAATTATTTATGAAATATATTTTTATTTGTACCTAGAATAGTTATCCACCGTGGTAAAGAACCCCAGCCAGTTAGTTCCATATACTAACTTTCATGATTGGTAGGTTTTCATTATGTATTATTATAGTATAACAATGACCGTGAATTCATTTGTTTTGTCAACTTTCAGCAACCTACAACATTTTGAGTGTTTCTGTCCATTAATGGTATATCTCTCTTGATTTTAGTTGAGACTCTTAATTTTCTTAGTAAAGAAACATCCTGTAGCCTCTTATGTTATTTCTGTTGTACTTCAACAATGTGCAATTTGCAAGAAGAATAATTTGTTCATCATGTTGTCTACCTCATAAAACAGCCATGCAAATTATTGTAATTTTTTGTCGTGTTCTTTAATTTTCATTTTAGCAAATGCTTTTGGGATGTTACACAACACATGCATTATGTGAGATTAGTTATATGCATGCGAATATAAACGTTTCCTTTTGAAACTAGACCGTGGAGATGAAGAAGAAACACAGATTGGAGAAATTTTTCTCGTCGGTCGTTGGGACGCATGTTGATAATGAGAACTCTGACGCACTGCCAAATAAGGAAGGTAAATTCTATTATCAAGCACTTCTCTTCTCAATCCTTTGACACACAGTGAGATTTGCAATGAGGATTTTGTTCTATGACGTTTGCATAAATGATATGTTTGAACAAGTTAGTGCAAATATCGAGGTCAACAAACTGATGTTTATTTGTTTGCTCTAGAAATGGTCTAGTAGAAATCTTGTGTTTCTCTGTAAAGTAATGACTCTTATGCCCTGAAAATTGTTATAATGAACTATTTCGGCACCCTATGTATTTCTATGATGCTAAAAATCATCTTCTTTATTGTCATCTTTTCCCTCATCAAAATGGTATCAGCTATGAACCCAACTTTAACTTCAATAAGGGCCCATGGAATGATTGTTGGGTTTTGGCCTTTTTATTTTGGAACTTTAGTCCCACATTGGCTAGGCCAAAGGAGTTGTATCTCTATATATTAGCTATGCTCTTTTAGAGATGCACATGTGGTGTGGAGGTGCACATGGGTGTGCCATGTGGGGTTATTTTTCTAATGGAAAAAAGGCTAAATCAACAATTGAAAGCATTCATGCTTTTTGCTCTTGGGAAATTTATTTCCATTGGAGCTAAGCCCCGTAGGGGCTTAGCGACTCGGACTCGGACTCGGACTCGGACTCGGACTCATGGGCTCATGAGGCGTAATGTGGCGTTTTGTTGGCGCACTACGCGTTCTGCACGGGGTGTGCAAGGCGCGCAGGGTGCGCGAGGTGCGCAACTTGCATCAGATCGTGCCTGTGCATGATCTGAGCGGTTACTGCACGTTTGGAGTGGTTTTTACCACGTCCCGAACGTTCTGCTAGCCGGACAGTTGCAACTCGGGCCAATAAAAGGTCTCTTCTCTCTCACAGGGCAAATATAGAGGCTAATACAGAAAGTTGCGAGAGTTTATAAGTGTTTCTTAACACAAGTAAACAGAAGCGTTGAGAGAGAAGAGAAGCGTTGCACCAGCGTTGCTTTTGCACTGGAGTCCGTGTACCATCCGAGGAGTCAGAAGAGCAGGAGTGTTCCAAAGTTCTCCGACGAACTTACTGGTTCCTGGAAGCTATTCGTGTGGGGCGAATATAGCTTTGAGCAACGGTGATCATTCACCCCAGCAGGAGTTGTTCCATCTTTCGTCTGTCATCGTTGCTGCTGTTAGCATTTCGATTCGTACCTTCTGTTTAGAAGTGCTACTGTCGTTTGCTACTGTTACGAATTTTTTTAGAAGTGCTACTGTCGTTTGCTACTGTTACGAAATTTTTTTAGATTATCGTAATCCAGAATCCTCCTAGGATCTCTGTTGTGCACCTTCTTTGAAGTGTTGCGTTGAAACGTTTTTACAATTGTTTCATTTTCTCAATTTTCCATCGAAAATTGTGCCCTGGCAATAACAATCTCAAAGCTATATTGCTACGATGGAAAACTTTCGTGCTTCGCTAATCAATCCTAACTTCTCTAAGTTAGAACAATTTGATGGTGAGCACTATTAAATCTGGAAAAGAAAGGTTTTTCTCAATCTTCAGTTCTCTGATGTTGATCACATGCTGATTGAGGAGGAACCTACTGTTCCAGAAACTGGATCTGCAGCCGCAATCGCTACGGCTGCTAAGAACCAGAACAAGTGGAGAAGGGACAATAGTATTTGCAGACTTATGATCCTAAATGCTATGGAAGATTCCCTTACCGAATCTTATTCAAAGAAGACTGTTGCCAGAGAGATTTGGGAGTCTCTGGAGAAATTTTATGACGAAGATAAGAACCGGAGCAAGATATTTCTTGTTGAAAAATATCACAAGTGGTTCTTTGAAGACGAAAAGCCAATGCTGCCGCAGGTGAAGGAGTTCCTGAAGCTGTGACAGAAGTTGGAGGATGAGGCGATGCCCCTTACCGACAAGTTTGTGGTTGGTGGGATCGTCTCTAAGCTCCCTGCCTGGTGGAGCAAGTTCTATGCAAACATGCATAGGAAGAAGTTGGAGATTTCTCTAGAAGATCTCCTACAGGAAGTGTATGTTGAGGACCAGATGCGGGCTCAACTGAAAGTGGACGCACTGTCCAAGCAATTGGCTAACGCCAATATGGTTCATACCAGGGAACTAAGGGAAAAGCAGGCGGCTTCCCACAGCAAGAAGAAGGACCCTGACAATCTGAAAGTCAAGGGGACTTCCTTCAAGCAAAAGAAGCCCAAGTCCCATTTGACTTACTTCAAGTGTGGCAAGAAGGGCCACTTCAAAAGTGAATGCAAATCCAAGGCCAAGCAATCAGAGCAAGGTGAGTCTAGTAAGGTCTCAATGATCACTGATGTTGTTGCTATGATTGTGCAGGTCACTGCGGTTGGGGCTGATTCTGACTGGTGGGTAGACACTGGCACCACTTGCCATGTCTGTTCCAGCAAGGAGTGGTTCACCACCTACACATCTACTTCTGAAGTGGTTGTTGTGGCGAACCAGGCACAAGCTGAAGTTCTCGGGATCGGGACGGTGGTGTTGAAGCTGACTTCTGGCAAGACTCTGACGCTTCAAGGTGTGAAGCATGTACCTACTATTGCCAAGATCTCGGGAGGCCTACTCTGCAATGCAGGCCTCAGGATGGACGTCAATGCTGGCCAGGTGGTGATGTCTATTAAGGGAAGATATTTCGGAAAAGCTTTTTATACCGAAGGAATGTTCAAAATTCAGCTTGTAAATCAGTCCAATATAATTAATGCAATCACTCCTGCTTATACTCTTGAGTTGTGGCATAATAGGCTAGGACATGTTCATTGTAAACGAATAAACAAAATGTCTAGTCTAGGACTTATCTCCAAGTGTGGGGATAAGGTAGGGAAATGTGAAGTTTGTGCTCAAACGAAGATCACAAGGAAACCCTTTCCTCGGGTTTATCGAAGTACAAATCTTCTGGAGTTGGTACACTCCGATATCTGTGACTTCAAACAGTTCTCTACAAAGGCCGGGATGAAGTATTTCATAACCTTCATCGATGACTTCTCTAAGTATGCGTTCGTCTACTTGCTGAAGGCTAAAGACGAAGCATTCGAGAAGTTCAAGGAGTTCAGAGCCGTAGCTGAGCTGCAGACTGGACAACAACTCAAAAGAATAAGAAGTGATCGAGGTGGGGAGTACAAGTCTCATGAATTCACATCGTTCTGCAAAGAGCATGGAATTGTCAATGAGACTACGACTCCGTACTCTCCTCAATCAAACGGAGTAGCAGAGAGGAAGAACAGAACGTTGACAGAAATGATTAACTCAATGCTGTTGACTGCGGGTCTTCCAAAGTGCTACTGGGGAGAAGCTGCATTGACGGCCACTTTTATTCTAAATAGAGTGCCTCATGCAACTTTAGATATTACTCCTCATGAACTCTGGTTCAAGGTCAGACCTAACTTGAATGTCATTCGAGTGTGGGGGTGTCTGACATATGTCAAGCTTTCAGATCTGAAGATTCAGAAGTTTGGGACAAGGACTACAAAGACGATCACCTTGGGGTATGTCGAGAAGAGTGATGCTCGGAGATTTCTTGATATTGAGTCAAATCATATCATTGAATCTCGTGACGCAGAATATTTTGAAGACAAATTTGCAAGGCACCAGAATATTGTTCTTGCGGATATACCGGAGAACAATGAGGGTGCACAAGAAACTGAAGTTTTCAATGAAGAAGTAGTCCAAGAAGATGTTGTTGAAACAACGGTTGAACCAGAACTCGCTGAGCCGTCAGCGAAGCGTGTGAGGAGGCCGAAGGACTTCGAAAATGACTTTGTCACCTATCATGTGGAAGCAGATCCGCTTATCTATGATGAGGCGATGAATACCAGAGACGCAGTTTTCTGGAAGGAGGCAATTGACAATGAAATTGATTCCATCACCTCAAATAATATTTGGGTGTTGGTTGATCTTCCTGAAGGAGCGAAATCCATCGGATGCAAATGGATCTTCAAGAAGAAGATGAAAGCAAACGGAACTATTGACAAGTTCAAGGCTAGGTTGGTAGCCAAAGGGTTTTCTCAGAAGCGGGGGATTGACTACTTTTACACGTATGCTCCAGTAGCACGGATGACTACAATCAAAATATTGATTGTTCTTGCAGCAATACATAAGATGGTGATACATCTGTAACACCCAGTTTTTCAGATGAGGGTAATTTTGAAATTTTGTAATTATAATTATTAATTATTGATATTTATTTCACATTATGATTTTTGGTGATTTTTAATTATTTTTAAACTATTTAAAAACTGCTTTAAGTCATGACTTGTGATTTTGACGTGCTGCTAGTGAAACCCTAGTGACTGCATGACCTAGAGCCTAACCATGTCATTAGGATATTTAATTATCATTTTTAGCCTAGGGGTAATTTGGTCATTTTGACTTATTTGAATTATTTGATGATTTATTGAATTGGTGAATTCTAGTTGACCTTGACTTATTGAGACCTAGTGGACTAGCCTAGAAGCTAACCCTAGCCATGGTGACCCTAGTCTAACTTAGATTAACCTACTTTTAGTCATTAGAGATTAGTTTTAGAATGAGGGGATTTGGTTTAGTGAATTTAAGTCATGGCTTATGGTTTCATGAAATGACTTGTGGTTTAATGATTGTTTGATCATGACTTAAGCCCATGAGCCATTTTAGTAAACCATAACCCTAATTATTGAGCTTATGACCAGCCATAGGGATCCCCACCCTATATAAACACTTATTCTCTAGGGCTTACCTCTTTCTTTTATTCATTTCAACATTGGAAAAGAAAGGTATTTGTCCCCCTTCCAGAAATCTCCATAAATCCATTTTTATTCCTTTTTAATCCTAGTTTCTTGCATTAGAACCTAATACTCTCCTATTTTCTGATTTTGGGGTTTAATCCCAGCTTTGGGTCAATTTGGAGCTTTTGCCATCAAGAGGAGGAATCCCCCATTTGAAGCTTTTCCAAGCTTTTTGCACATATAGGTAAAACCCTTTAAATTGATTTAAATTTCAGTTTTCTTTGCATTTAGGGCTAGATCTAGGAGTCCCCTAGGTGTCCCCGAAATTTGGGTCAAATTCGTGTCCGTTTGGTGTCCGTATCGGACACGTGTCGTATTGTTGTGTAGGTGTTTGATTAAATGCCTCAATGGACTGAATGTTAATGTTTTTCAAAACAAATTACATATTTCGAAAGCTTATTATATGTAGATTATGTTTGTATATGACTGAACACGATTTGGGTTGGTTTTCGTGTCCAAATTTGGACACGAATGCGTGCACGAGGACACCGTGCAGTGTCCTGCTGCTCGGGCACTGTAGCGGACACGACACTGCACGTCTTGACACGAAATTTTGTACACACCTAGGACACATGACTGACACAGCGCACACAAAATTTCAGGACATTTAATCGAGCGGATTGGGAGAAATCCCATCCACATCGAATTGGCACTGCACGACACGCGAGTTAAATCGCGTCTGATACGCGTTGTTTTCTCTGGACACGATTTGATTGGACACAATGCAGACACTTCCTCACCTAGCCCTACTATGGGCGAACCCATATGCACGAGCTCGACTCACCCCGAGCTCTGTGTCGAGTACACAATGACTCGGCACGCGTGCACGAGGACTGAGATTCCTGTTTCCTGTCATTTTCGATTTTGGGATTTTGGACACCTCGTGTCCTAACTTTTGGACTCGTGGGTGTCCCATTAGACACGTGTGACATGTCCCCATGCCTGTACACTCTTGACACACCTTGAATTAGGTTTTTGATTTGAATTTGGCCTTGGGTTATCGAGCTCAAACTCTGATACACTGATAATTAGTTACTGTTTTTTTTAAAAGATGTTCTCAAAGATTCAATTTGATTTCAAAACAAGTTCATACATTTTCCAGAGTTGATGTTAATTTCAATTTGGTTCAGATAGGGTTCCATATATTTTAGCTTTTCATTTGGTTGTTATATCTAAATATAGGTAGAAATGTCTATATGTAAGTGTATGCACTGATTTTCCTTCCCAGTTTTGACAGTTTCAAATAGGCTTTTTTTTGTCTAATTGAAATTGTATTGAGAAATTGATTGTTCTGAGGTTCAATGATTTGATGTTGTGTTTCAATAGGATATGTGGGTATTCGAACTTGAGGGAGGGGAAAGGCATTTACTGACTTCAACAAATGATATGTTTTGATACTCAGTTTCAGAGTTGGGGTCGATTTTTATATGTATATTGTTTAGTTTAGGAAACAGAAGACTTAGTAGCCAGGTTTTGAATGAATTGTTCACTGTCACACTTGCTTCCAACTATCTGTACACATACACATTACTGTTTTACCCACTGTTTCCTGATTTACCCACTGTTTCCTGATTTACACATGTGACACTCTACCAAAATTCTGAACACACAGTGCACACACTCTATCTTGACACTTACTGAAATTCTTGAGGGTAGGCTTTGGAGAAGGGTTGTGTGACCCTTGAAGCCTTGGTTACAGATAGAGGAAAGGGTCCAGGCATAAGAACCTTAGTCACTGCATATGAGTGTCATGTCCTATGTACCGTAGGTGTCAGACCCTTATCCATGTGTCTAGTATTTGATCCAGTTTCAAATGGTTCAGCCCACAAGGTAATGGATATCAGTCTTGGCATAGTGTAATTTCCCTTTTGCATGAGTTCACCTACAGTTGTATGCTTAGACCTTGTGTGGCTCTTTATATCAGTTTCTTTTAGGTTATCAATCCCCTTGATTTGCCTCTGCAGTAGAGGAGGGCCCCATATATATTGTATCAGCCTCATTTTGCATTGATTAGTTGGATTTGTAGAGGGTAGCAGTAAGCATTGCATTGCAGCAGCTAGTAGCAGTAGCAGTAGAAGGAGCAGTGAGCAGTGGTTAGCACTGCAGTAGCAGCAGCAGGCAATGTTTGCCTTAGCTTGGCCTGGCTTGTATTGTAGCAGCTGCAATAGAGTGCAGTTGCAGAGCATTAGAGCAGTAGCAGTGGCTAGGCAGTTGGCCTAAGGCTCACCACATTGGCCACTTATGGAGTGTACAGGAGATAGGCTAGAGCAGAGTATCAGAGTTTAGAAGAGGCTTGGGTTTAGACTATGGGTTAGTTGTTTTGCAATTGAGTTGAAGGGGTTTTCGAATTTGGATTGATTTGGGTTGTGAACTGTCATTGCCTTTCCCTATGAACACTTGAATTCCTGAGTCTTCCCATTCACTTAACTGACATTTTACTGGATTCCTGAGTTACACTAATTTCCAGTTATTGCACTACCAATTCCTGTCACACACACACTCTATTGCTTCCCTAACACATTGCAATTCCTGAAATTCATATTACACCCTTAATTCAGTGTCCACACACACACACACACACACACACACACACACACACACACACACACATATTACTGATTTCCCTCTTCTGTTAACCCACTGAAAATTCCTGTCACATACATGCCATTACCCCTCTCTCTCTATATCACTCTATGAATGTCTATATATCTATCTATCCATTTGTTTGCCTATCTATCTATTTATATATCTAATTTTGTATATATTTACCTAAATATCTATCTATGTGTATATATATCAGGTTATAGCTATTGGGTATATGTGTGAGGTATATGGGATAAGGTTGGGGTTATACACAATATATGAATGTGATATATCTTAGGGTATGATATGGTATGGGTTAGAATTTAGGAGATTAGTTTTAATGTAGAATTGACTAGATAGTTGACCTTTGACTATGTTGACTAGATAGAAGCCCAAACCCTAGACAGTTGACTTAGAGTTGACTTTGACCTAGATTTGACTTAGAATCATGTAGATTGCATCATAAACTTCATTTGTCTTATTTTAAACATATTATAACCTGTATTCCTCTGTTTAGGACATTGTGACTGTTGCAGACATATGATATTACACTACTCTTTTCAGAGTAGCAGGCGAGTACATTCTCTGATAGTTCTCTCATTTATTTGTCAATTACTGTACTTCAGTTCTAGTTAGCTGTATGTGATTCTCTGTTACAAACGCGTATTATTATTTCTGAATCCATGTATACGACACACATACTTACTCGTCTTACCTCTATTATTCGAATCACCATACGAATCACTATTCGAACCACCTATTCGTATCTTCATTTGTTGGTTGGACTTGTATTCGTCTTATGTGTTGGATTATGGATTCATTTGTATTAGATGGGCGGGAAAATACTTGATTAGACATGTGAACATTCCCACTATTCGAACCACCCCCTGTGAATAATATTCGAACGATAGCCATTCCACACCCGGCCAGGTGTGTGATGTGCCGGATTTACCCTTAGCCGTTTACATGTCTAACTAAGTATTTTAAAACACACTTGGAGAATTTATTCGAATCATTGTTAGAACATTGTGAATCACTATTCGTATCACCTTATTCGTATCACCTTATTCGATTCACCTTATTAGAACAATGATTAGAATCACATTCGACTCATACTGTACTGGGATCACATTCGACTCATCTTATATTAGACTCACATTGGGATTACACTCGACTTATATTGTACCATCTGAACTCATTATGTTACTCTAGTTCAGCTAAATCTTATTTTACAGTCTTCTTTGCTATGTTTCTCTTCTTGTTTAGTTGCCTTACTTTTCTTGTACCTTAACTGCTCTCTACATCATTACTCGTACAAACTGCCATATTTATCAATACAACTGTCTATAACTGCTTTATAGTTCTCTGTCATTTACTTGGGTTTTCTAGATGAGATGTGCTCGTTCCTGTCCTGACTGGACCTGTTGTAAATTTTACAGATGATTGCCCTGAGGACACATGCCCTACATATTACTGACCAGGAGATGGCTTAGCTACCTTTGGCCCCGACACTCAGGAGTGATCGGGATTTAGTTTAGTAGACTTGTATCTGTTTTCATTTAGAGCTTGTTGTATAGAATTGAGACTTGAGATGTATTTGAGATTGTTCGAGATGTTATTATTTCAGTAGTTATTGTTGTCTTCAATTTCTTAGTTATATTTCTGTGTTATCTTATCGTGCTTAGACTGTGATTAAGTTACACCATATCTTATACTTGTCCTCCGTTCGGAGTTGATCATGATGAGTACACTATATACTGCATGAGTTGATGGTTAGTTAGAGACTTAGAACAGCGTTCTACCGCCGACACTGCGGCGTAGGCTGTACGCTGTTACGTACTCGTACCCTCACAGTGGGTGCGGGTCGTGACAACATCAGATGGATGAGAAAATGGCTTTCCTAAATGGCGAGCTGACCGAAGAGATTTACATGCAACAGCCAGAAGGATTTGTCGTCAAGGGTCTTGAAGACAAAGTCTGCAAGTTGGTAAAATCCTTGTACGGTCTTAAACAGGCTCCCAAGATGTGGCATGAGAAATTTGACAAGGTTATAAGGTTAAATGGCTACATGGTCAGCGAGACGGACAAGTGTGTTTACACGAAGTTCGCTGATGGAAGAGGTGTGATTGTTTGTCTGTACGTGGACGACATGCTGATCCTAGGTACGGATATGGGCTGTGTCACGGAGACAAAGAAGTTCATCTCGAGTAATTTCAGTATGAAGGACTTAAGGAAGCTGATGTGATCTTAGGGATCAAGATCATCCGGACAGACACTGGACTAGCGCTGTCACATTCTCATTATGTTGAGAAGATGATCACTCGTTATGGGCATCAGAATCTTCCAGGGATCGATACGTCGTACAGGTGTGATCTGAAGCTGAAGCCTAATTCAGGAAAAAGCGTCAGGCAGCTGGAGTATGCAAGCGTAATCGGGAGTTTGATGTATGCTACTACTGCCACAAGGCCTGACATAGCTTTTGCCGTGGGAATGCTGAGTCGTTTCACGAGCAACCCAGGCATTGAATATTAGAAAGCTGTGAAACGGGATATGAGATATCTCAAGAAGACTCAGACATATGCACTGCACTACAGCGGAGATCCGCCGGTAGTGGAAGGCTTCAGTGATGTCAGCTGGTGCTCAGAAGTGGAGAGCGAGAGGTCCATAGGTGGATACATTTTCACAATGGGTGGAGCTGCTATATCGTGGAAATCGAAGAAGCAGACTATGCTCTCGCGGTCATCCATGGAATCTGAGTTCTTTGCACTTGATACCGCAGCGGAGGAAGCAGAATGGCTTCGGGAGCTCATGTATGATTTTCCAGTGGTTGGGATGCAAATACCGACGATACCGATATACTGCGACAACCAGGCGACTGCGGCGGTGGCATCAAATGACCTCTTCAACGGAAAGAAGAGGACTGTGCGGTTGAAGCACAGGACAATACATGATCTCATCAAGAGGGGTGTTATTGCAGTGATTGATGTCCGGAGTCAGGAGAACCTGGCGGATTCGTTCACCAAGGACCTCAAGCACCAGCTGGTCGATGACACAGCTTGTAAAATGGGCTTGAAGGCATTTTGATATTGTATTATTGCAATCCTACCATAAAATTTTATGCTATTAGTTCAAAGAGAAATCTACTAGGCATCTAACTTTTGGTTCAAGGGAGGACCATTAATCGAAAGAATATCAGGAACGGTGGGTACATGTCCTATTGGGCATGGAGAGGTTACGGACCTACAACCACTGTTGTCTACTGTTATTTTCTGCGAATAACGGATCCTGTGGAAAGGTTGGCTTAAACGCCTTAATGAGTTCTCAGGCAGTGTAATGCCTGGTGTGCTTTATAGGAAGCACGGTAGCGCAGCACTACAGAGAGTGAAACTCCATGCTACTGTGGGGTGACTCCACCATGAGGTTCCCGAAAGGGGTAATGCTTCGGCTGTATGAGCCAAGTCACAGCGGCGTAGTACCGCAAATAGGCAGTTAGCCTAATGCTGTATGTTGAAATAAAGAGGGGAGTAGTCAGCACTACAAAGAGGAGGAGTTCCTCATGTTACAGTGGCACGACACCACGATGAGGTACTCGGTTAGGGATAAAGCTTCGGCCTTGCAAGCCATGTCGTTGCGGCGTAACACCGCAAGGGAGCCTAAGGCTTCATGCTTGGTAGTTTGGTACTACAAAGAGGAAGTGGCCTCATGCTACAGTAGTGTCACCCTTATTTTCCGTATTTCCCGTATTTCGTATTTATACTCGTATCTGGATTTTTGGCATGTATTTTATTTTTTTCTCAACTTGTGGAATTTCTGTATTTCTCGTACTTTGGGTTTTGGCCTGGCTCGGTTTTAATTGGTTTGGGTTGGTTTGGTTTGGTTTTATGTGTGTTGGAACACCTTAGCCTATGCTCCACCCTCAACACACCACATCCTACCCTCTTTATAACTCTACCAACCTTTTTCTCTCTCCTCATAACCTCTATTAATTTCTTCTTCTCCTTCCTCTACACAACACTCTTCTCCTTCCTCTACACAACACCCACCCCCTAGGCAAGTGCACCTTGCCACCACATGAGAACCCTCTTTTATTTGTCCATTTGCTAGATTAGGACTTGGTGATCAACATTAGAACTTGGTATTTTGTGATTTGGAGTCTCCATTGTTCTAGATCTAGGTTTTTCCTATTTTCGGTTTTGCATGGTTTTGATCTACTTAAGTTGGATTTTTATGGGTTTTGATATTTCCTTGTGGAAGAGAGTTCAATTCCACCCTGGTTGGAACTTTGGAAATCCGGATTTGGAGTTCGGATGGCCAAGTTATGATGCTTTGAAGTTTTGGAGCCATTGGAGCTTCTTCTCAGCCATGGAGAAGAAGACCCAGACCCTGCGTGCGTGTTTTTTCGCGTACGCAGCTCTCTGCTTGCGTGCTTTTGCACGTACGCAGTTCTCTGGCGTGCGTGACTTTTCACGTATGCCGCTCCCTGCGTGCGTGACTTTTCACGTATGCCGCTCCCTGCGTGCGTGACTTTTCACGTATGCCGCTCCCTGCGTGCGTGACTTTTCACGTATGCAGCTCTCCTGCGTGCGTGTCTTGTGCGTACGCTGCACCCTGAACCCCTTGCTTAACCCATTGGCTCTTGGAGTTTTGGCCTTATTTCTTTAAGCTTGGCTTTTCTATAGTCCTGTATATTGATATTTTATTAGATATTTTACGCCCATTTTATATCCTTACGTCTTTTGTCATGAACTTGATTTTACTTAATATGTTTGGAATGACTATTGTACATGGCATGGTATGACCAGGAACTAGCATAACACGACAGTGACCCGTAGTGGTGCACTCCTGACATGACCAACCTGACATGATAGTGGCCCGTCGTGGCGCACGCCTGACAAGTACCCTGATATGATTTATCTTAATGCTGTTGCGACGGCCAACTTAACTTGACTTGCCTTGACACCGTGGGTGGTTCTTCCTTGCTTGCTTATTAAATTCACTTGTCCTGTCTTGCATCATGTCTAGGATGGGACTCCTGAGTACCACGGTCAGGAGTACCTACCAAAATGGATTAAGGTTAATAACTAGAATAACACAGTAGTCATGAAGAGATGACACAGCTACAGGCAATTCCGTTACCTGGGCGCTCTTGGGATCCGTAGCCTGCCGTCGAGTAGGGCACATTTTCAGCACACCGTCGTGTGTTGCACCCTCTAAGTCACCTAAGGGTACATTTGTCTCCCGGGCGATGTACCCACCAGAATTCAACTCTTAACTTTCGACCTGGGTAACCTGGATGGTCTGCAGGGCTTGTGGCTGTGGAACAATCTCACTGCATCTTGTTAGTAATTAGGCCTGTGATAACCCTAGTTAGTTAAAGTAGTAAGCCATAGTATCTGCTTGGCCGTGATTGATTGAATGAGGTATAACCAGTTTAGCCATGTCTTGATCCAGTACAAGCTTGTTTCCTGTCTTGATTTCTTACATTATTATCTTGCCGATAAATGGTGGGGAACCAAGTTTTGTTCAGATGAAGGGTTACAACCCCGGTCCTTGTTTGGTTTACGGATTGTAACCTGGTTATCGGAATAGTTCCATGGTTATCTCGTCGTATATCATCTTGACATGTTTTTCGTAAATTCTAGTTTTAATATTAGATTTTTCTTGTGCTGATTGCTGGCTTTTGTTCTTATTTCGTGGCCCCCTTGTGGCACTTGCTCTTTCTGGGGTTGACCCAGCTGGTTTTGTGTGGCCAGATTTCGGAGCAGCTCCCGAGGATCTACCAAGCTTTCAGCCCAATGGTGGCGACTAGAAGGAACCCGGGCTACGAGTGGGTTTTCTATTTTGTTTCGCTCTCTATTGTAAAATTATTCTTTTGAGGCGTTTAGCCGACGAGCACCTGTTAGCTCGATGCACTTTACTTACTGTCTGCCTACGGGCTGTAAACATGATTAACAAATCCTAGGGTTGATCATGTATGACTAAACTCTTGCTAGTCCTAACATTTTGTAACGACTAGCTTCATGATCAGCTGAATATGTAATATTTAGGACGCCTTATTATTGTATATTTAATGATCATACATCTTGCGACCTTACTTACTTGCTTGTGATTGAGACATTAGGCTTGTTCATGACCATAAGAGACTGTTGGCTTGTAGTAAACCCTCATATTTGTAGACAGCCGTGACCGTATATCGAGGTGGTTCCCATTTCAATATACGTAGCTGGCTATGTCTGCCCCCGCTCTCCAGTATTCTGGTTCTGGGGCGTGACAAGTAGTATGACACTACGATGAGGTTTCCGATACGGGGTAAGGCCTCGGCTTTAGGCCATGTCATAGCGGCGTAGCACCACAAGGGAAGCGCAAAGCGCTTCATGCCATGTCTCTTTAACAAAGAACTCACCTATAGTGTATGGACAAAGAGATATCAGGCTGTCTCTTGAGGATAAACTTGTAGACGTCCAAAATTATACACTGAAACCAGGCTGGCAAGGGGCCTTTAATGTGTAGCCAGAAGCACATGTAACTACATTATGTGAGTGGAAAGAATTTCAGCTATGGTGCAGAATTCAAGGCTTAATCCATTCTTGTATTATAGTCTGTTGTTTGACCCATACGGGAAGATTCAAGTCGTCAGCGACATCTCTCCTAATGCATGATTGACAGTTACTGTGGGGAACACTTATACCCAAATATAGAGATATGTGAGGGATTGTTAGGTTTTGGCCTTTTTATTTTGGAACTTTAGTCCCACATCGGCTAGGCCAAAGGAGTTGTATCTCTATATATTAGCTATGCTCTTTTAGAGATGCACATGTGGTGTGGAGGTGCACATGGGAGTGCCATGTGGGGTTATTTTTCTAATAGAAAAAAAGCTAAATCAACAATTGAAAGCATTCATGTTTTTTGCTCTTGAAAAATTTATTTCCATTGGAGCTAAGCCCCATAGGGGCTTAGCGACTCGGACTCGGACTCATGGGCTCATGAGGCATAATGTGGCATTTTGTTGGCGCATTTTGCACTTAGCACGTCAGCATCGTCGCTAGGCGCGTAGTGCGCTTAAGTTGCGCTCGTTGCGCGAGCCACTTGCGCAGCCGGTTGAGCTGCCAGGTTGCGCGGCCCAGGTTGCGCGCCAGTGGCGCGGCCAGGTGCGCACCCAGTGGCGCGGCCAGGTGTGCGCCCAGTTGCGCGGCCAGGTGTGCGCCCAGTTGCAAGACCAGATGCGCGGCTAGGTGCGCGCCCAGTGGCGCGGTCAGTTGTGCGACCAGTTGCGCGGGTGGCGCAGGGCGCGCAGGGCGCCCATGTGGCTCAGTGCGTGTTCTGCGCGCGGTGTGCAAGGCGCGCGGGGTGCGCAACTTGCATCAGATCGTGCCTGTGCATGATCTGAGCGGTTACTGCACGTTCGGAGTGGTTTTTACCACGTCCCGAACGTTCTGCTAACCGGACAGTTGCAACTCGGGCCTATAAAATGTCTCTTCTCTCTCACAGGACAAATATAGAGGCTAATACAGAAAGTTGCGAGAGTTTACAAGTGTTTCTTAACACAAGTAAACTGAAGCGTTGAGAGAGAAGAAGAGAAGCGTTGCACCAGCGTTGCTTTTGCACGGGAGTCCGTGTACCATTCGAGGAGTCAGAAGAGCAGTAGTGTTCCAAAGTTCTACGACGAACTTGCTTGTTCCTGGAAGCTATTCGTGTGGGACGAATATAGCTTTGAGTAATGGTGATCATTCACCCCAGCAAGAGTTGTTCCATCTTTCGTCTGTCATCGCTGCTGCTGTTAGCATTTCGATTCGTACCTTCTGTTTAGAAGTACTACTGTCGTTTTCTACTGTTACGAAATTTTTTTAGATTATCGTAATCCAGAATCCTCCTAGGATCTCTGTTGTGCACCTTCTTTGAATTATTGCGTTGAAATGTTGTTTTTACAATTGTTTCATTTTCTCAGTTTTCCATCGAAAATTGTGCCCCGGCAATAACAATGATTGACCAAATTTCATGACCAGCTATAAAATGTACATGATAAACCTTTCGGACAAATTCCATGAACAGTTGTCAATTTACTGAGTGTAAAAAGTATTGCAAGAACCTGGCAAATGAGACCTGGAAGGCCAGGTTGATACCTAGGGAACCTACACTATTGATCCCACTGTTAAGCTCACAAGCAAGGAGCAACCTTCCAAAACCCTAGATGAAAAGGGTAGTTGGCAATGATTTCATTAAAATGCAATCATGCATAGTCATAATAACCAAACTGAAACACATTGCAATGAAGAATGAGCAATACGACGATATATACACCGGATGCCAACGAGTCTGGCTTATTCAATAGCATCAAGTTCTGTTGACAGTATAGGTTTTTTTACTCATAATCTAGAATATTTCATTGTTCATACAGGAGTATACTAAATGGACCAAGAATTGAGAAGGTCCATGTAATGTCATGGTCAGAAGTAGTATCACATCAGCAATCTCACTGGATTGACCCATTTCACGTTCAACTAAGCTGATAATGATTTGGTCTTCCATACAATTTTAAGAATCTCTCTCCGTAATTTGTCTCCTGCATATGCTATGCTGTTCGGTTTTCCACTTTCCCTATATTTTGCCTGTCCAACTATTACACCATGCAATTTTTTACAGATGTTGAAAATGATGTGGAGAGAATATTGAAGATACTGCGGACAGAGGAGAGTGGTCAAATCTCATCTGAGAATTCATTTGACAGGTCTGAACTAGCTTCTCGTTTGGAAAATTTTCATCAAGGATACCAAGTTGTTCATGGACGTTACAACCATCTTGTGGGAAAAATAGCAAAGAAGTTCTGTCCAAAAGGCAGTGGCAATGGTAACTTTTCAATTGACTCCAGCTCCTCTGATTCAGAATCCTCGGAATCAGGATTGGAAGAATTTTCTTATAATAAGTCAAGAAGGAGTCGAGAAAAGAAAGCAGACCAGATCCCTACAGCAGATTATTATACTCTGCAGCAACAGCTTGAGAGTGCAAACATAAAAAACACTGAGCTTGAGACAATGGCAACTATAATGCGTACAAAGCTTGAAGAAGGACAAACTTCAACAGCTGAATTAGTAGAAAGGGAAGCATCGATCATAACATTACAAAATGAACTCCAAACTATGTCAGACAGTGTTCAGGTCTTACAAGCTGCAAGAAATGCTCTCGGTATCGAAATAGCAACCTTACTTGAGAAAGGAGATTATACAAATCAAAGAATCATAGACTTGCAGGAAGAAAATGAAACTTTGAGATCAGAAACTGCTGAAGCTTTCAGCAGGATACATGAGATGGAAGCATCTATTGAAAAATCTGAAGTTGAGCTTGATGAAATAAAAGATGAGACACAAAGGGTACATTTTGAAAATAAGGGCTTGAAGGAGGAACTGGAGATGACAATTAAAGAAGTTGCAAAATTAGCTAAGCAACTGACAGCTTCAAATGAAGAAAAGGAAGCTTTAAGATCAGGAAACTTTGTATTTTTGAGGAGGATACAGGAGGCAGAGAAAGCCTTGGCAGATTTCAGAGACCAAGCAGACCAAAAACTTAAATTGGCAACTGAAGAGGTGACTTCTTGGAATGAAAGTTTGTCATCTGAGAATGAGAATCTTAAATTTAGGCTGGAAGCTGCTGATCAGCAAAGCTCTGATATGACCCAGAGAGTATCTACTGCGGTAGATGAGATCAGTTCTCTGAAGTCTGATATTTTAAGGTCATCTAATCAAACCCAAGAGGCTGAGAAAACCATCGAAGTCATGACAACTGATTTAGGAAATCTAAAAGATGAGAACTTAAAATTGTTGAACATGAACAATGATTTGAACCAGCAGCTGAGAGTTAAAGATGTTGAAAAAGAAGCTTTGGCATCAGAATATTTGGAATATGTTGAAGCGGCACGGCAGGCAGAAGAAAATACCTCTGTTCTATCAAAGGAAATTGAAAAGGTGAAAGACGAGAAATCACAGTTGTTGGTTAACTATGAAAATTTGAAGCTACAGCTGGAAGCTACCAACCAGAAGCTGAGAGTTAAAGAAGTTGAAAATGAAGCTTTGGCATCAGAATATTTGGAAGCTGTTGAAGCAGCGCAGCAGGCAGAAGAAAAGACCTCAGTTCTATCCAAGGAAATTGAAATGGTGAAAGACGAGAACTCCCACCAGTTGGTTAACTGTGAAAATATGAAGCGAGAACTGGAAGGCACCAACCAGAAATTTTCTGAACTAAAACTTATTCTGGAAGCGGCACAAAACGAGAACCAATCAGTGGTTACGGAGAATTCAGAACTTAGGAACAAAATACAGCAAGCTGAGAAGGTCATTGATGATTTTAGAGCTGAGACAGACCTGCTAGGGACTGACAAATCCGAAATGCAGATCAAAGTAAATGATTTGAGTCTTCAACTACATACAGCCAATCTCGAATCAACCAATCTGAAAAAAGCAGTTGAAGTTGCAGAGAAAGAAACAAAAATATTGACCTTGCAAAGCTCCGAGGTTCTTAGCAAGTTCCTTCAAGCGGACATTAATATGAAGCAACTACAAGAAGAACTGGAAATTTTAAGAGAAGATAACTCCTTGATGCAGCAGAACCAAATCAAGTTAGAGGAGGCTGAGACTGTCATAGTTGATCTCAAGGCTGAAATAGAACACCTCAGAGCTGATAATTCTCAACTGAAGACTAATGTTACTGATCAAGATCTTGAGCTGGAAGCATCCACTCTTCAGTTGAGTGATCTAGTTACAAAGTTGGAACAACTGCAGGAGGAAAAATTCATGCTCGAGCATAACCACAGTGACATGCAAAGTCAGAAACTTGATATGGAAGTTAGATTGGACGATAAGTTGTCTGAAATATTGTCCCTTAAGGTGGAACATGAAGCACTCCAGGAAAGAACTACTAATCAGATCAAAGCTTTGATAGCGCAGGTAGATGATGTCCAAAGGGAGAGGCATCTGCTGAACAACCAGAAGAAGGAACTGGAGGAAGATATCAGATCACTAACTTGTAGATCCCTAGAAGAACAGGAGATGATTAAAAACTTGCAAGTTGAGCTAAAAGACAGAATTTGCAGTGAGGAAGTTACCGTGAAAGGTCTGAAGGATAGTTCTGATGAATTGCTAAGTAACTATAAGAAACTTGAAAGCTGCTTTCAGGAGTCCTGTGAAAAGCTTGAGTGTGCAGAGAAGAAGGCTGAGGAACTGGGAAGGAAAGAAGAGACGATCCAAACTCTGGGGGCTGTTAATGAAAAGAAGCAGAAGGAGATGGTCAAGTTTGAAGAAACCCACAAGGAACTCTTAGAGAAACTTGAATTCATCGAAAGTGAAAAGGCAGATGCTGATAGGAAGACTGCAAAGCTTCATAAGCATGTCCAATCACTGGAAGTTCAGATCCGCCTATCAAATCAGAAGCTTAAAATCACTGAAACTGAGAACAAGGAAAAGGAAGAAGGCTACAAGATCGCAATGGAAGCATTGGGAGAAGAACGCAGCGAACTTGAAGGAAAATTGGTGAGATTATCTGGCAAGTTGGATGTTCTGGAGAAAGAGCTCAGGCAATTAAAGGAACTAGCAGAAGTTGACATTTCAGCTTTAGCGAATGGATTCCATGAGCTGGAGACGGTGTTTGACAGCAACAATGGGTATATGCAAATACAGCTATCTGCATTCATCAATGAGTTGAAAATGTTGAAGAATTGGTTGGCACAGCTGAAGAATGAAAAACAAGAGCTGTCGGTTAGATTGAAGTACAAGGAAGGCATCATGTCGATGATGAGAGATGAAGCAGAGAGCATTGAGGATAAATTGGCCAAGACGGAAAAGGAATTGGCAATCCTCAGAACAAAGGAAGATGAATCTGAGAAAAGAATCAAGGCACTGGAGGAGATGTTGAGAGAGAAGAAAAAGGAGGTGTCGGACAAGGACGAGGCTAAAAAGGAAGCCATAAGGCAATTGTGCCTGCTTATCGAGTACCACCGTGAAAATTGTGCTTATCTCAGTCAATACCTCACAACCCTGCTTAAAAGAAGTGCAAGATCTTCATAGACGAGTAAGGTCCTTGTATTCTTTGCCCATCTGCCTTCACTGCACTATCTTTGGCATCGCGCATTATTTTGTTCAAGTTTGTCATCAAAATGTGCAAAGGGGGGAACAAGAGGTTAAGGAGTATCCGAGATTGCTCTGCAGTGAAGTTTCTGTCTGCTGTAATTCTTTCATTACTCTTGGTTCAGAATTTACATTGTGAACATTTATGGGAGGTCTAGTTTGTTAATGAACTCAATGAGTTCTATCCAGAATTCATTCATTGATGTTTTGATAGAAGTTACAGTATTGATAAATGCTTTGGGCTTCACATTACTCTTATATACTTATAAAAGTATTTGATAATTACATTGGAGTTGAGAGTTCAATTAAATCACATCCTTAACGAATGAGCGTGTAATCTTGTTCAGTATTCTCAATCACAATGGAGCATATTGTCAATTACAGATTAGGTAGCTTGTTTGTCTACTCAACAACCACATTCTTTGTGCAGAATGATACTCATGAAGTTTCTTGAGCAGATGAATGGTAATGCTAGGCAATTGTACCCAAATAACATTGGTTAGGTTGAGGAAATCATGAAAGAGAAGAATATTATCATAGTAAGAGTTATACATACAGCTATACTATTAAGTGCTATCACTTGAACCTTGCAATAGGATAGCTGCGAATAGCCGGAAATTATATTTTTGGAAATAAAATTCTTTGGATTTAAGTTTCCTATAAAATTATATTTCAGTGTTTGGTGATAGATAAATATTTCCGAAAATATAGTTCATATAAAAAAATAACAGTTACTATTGATAATTAAATATATTTAATAGTTGCTACTATTTGTTTGCGACTTTTTATAACAATTGGGTAATGTGATATGTTGGTATTCAAGAGAACATGGTTCAAATCTTATAGACATTATAATTTTTTTTATTTATAAATTAATTTTTATGGTCCGAGATCCGTACTAAACTAACCCAAAAATGTATTTTTTTAAAAAAAAAGAAAGAAAAACAACAAGAAGAAACTGAAAATAATAAAAAAAACGAATTTTTTATTCTAAAAAACAAGAAAGAGCAAAAGAATTTTAAAAAAGGAAACAGAAAACTTTAAAAAACGAAAATAACAATTTTAAAAATACACAAAAAGGAAATAAGTGGAGAAAACAGAAAAGTGAATTTTTTTAATGGAAAAAAAGAAAAAGAAGAAAACTTTATAAAAAGTATAGAAAAAAAAAACTAAAAAATTAAAACGAAAAATAATTTAAAAGAAATGAAAAATTGAAAAACAAAAAACCGAAAAAATTCTTAAAAACAAATGAAAAAAGCGTAAAAAAATAAAGAAAGGGAAAAAAGAGGGGGAAATGGAAAAAAAAACTTGAAAAGAAGTATAAAAAAATTAATATTTTTAAATAATGAAACTAATTTAAAAGAAATAAAAAAACCATAAAAAATTAAAAAAACAAAGAAAAAAAAAGAGAAGGAAAAAAAGAAAATGTAAAAAGAGTGTAGAAAAAAAATAACAAAAAAGAAAAAGAAAAAAAAAATCCACATATCTATAAGGGATAAGATTTGCATATTTGGTGGATAACTTATTTATCTTGACATACACAGTTTTACGACGTCTTCTTGACTAATTATAAAAATGAGCAATGCTATTCGCACCTCCAAAATGTCCCTCCAAACTATTCCTCCTTACGTGGCGGCTGACGTGGCAGCTGACATGTCAGTTGACGTGGCAAATTATAAGCTAAAAAAATTAATTACCTAATATTTTAATATTATTATTAATATTAACGTTAATGTTAATTTTAATTTTAACCTTTAATGTTAATTTTTAATATTAAACATTAAATGTTAAAATTAATTTTAATATTAATTTTAGTAATATTAGTTTAATGTTAATTTTAATATTAATATTAATTTAATGTTAATTTTAATTTTAAGTTTAAATTTTGCCTTGTCAGTTGTCATGTCAGACGAAATGTAAGCTGCCACATGAGGAGGAATACTTTGGAGAGACAAATAGCATTTTTCATATAAAATATATTTTTATAAGCCAAACCAAACATGAGAATAAATTTTTTACCCTAAATTTGTAAAAAAAATTATGCGTACTAGCTACCCTCTTAGGAGAGGAGAATAAGATCTTCCCCAGCCTTTGGCTCCTCTCCGGCAAGCCAAAGCACACAACTCCTTGACTAATTCTATACTGCTACATTGCGACTAGTTACGGCATGTTTGGTAAGATGTATGTGGAAATGGAAATGGAAATGGAAATGGAAAGACGCTTCCTGCAAGTGGTATTTCGGAATGGAATTCTGAATTTGCAAAGTGGACTATTCATAAAAACTGTTTAGTAAACTTATATTTTTGGACTAGAATCACTCAATTTTGTCAATACCTTGTTTGGTTTATCTCTGTATTTTGGAGTACAAAGTACAATTATTCCACTTTCATTATTCGGCAAGTAAACATGATAGTGGGATAAAATCACCACAGTGAAAAATGGTATTGTTACCCAAAATCTTAGAAATGAAAAAAATGTAAACTTTTACAGAATACACATTTTTCACATACTAGACTACAAAATTTTACGGAATTCATAATGTTTCTGGACTACAAAATGTATATTTTCTAGTGAAAAATTGAATTTTTTTTTACAGAATACATAATGAAAAAACTGCAAAAGTTTGTATTTTGTCTGGACAACAAAGTTTTCCACATATAAAATGTATATTTTCTAGTGAAAAATTGAATTTTTTTTTTACAGAATACATAATGAAAAAACTGCAAAAGTTTGTATTTTGTTCTGGACAACAAAGTTTTCCACATATACTTTCCAGCAAATGAATTGATCATAGGTAGCGCGCGGAGTGCGCGAGGCGTACGTGCCGGGCAATGATGAAAAAGCCAGTGCGGAAAGGATCCGCACGAAGAGTCCGAAGCGACATGACGACCGGCTAAAAATCAGGCGATGATGAGTCTGGCCTGTGCGATGCGGGGCATCCACAACGTCGGAGGACTGACGAAAAATGGCCACGATCTGAGCTGGCGTAGGACAGAATGGGGCGTCCTGTGCATGAAAAGTCATCGGCTAGGGCGTCGCGCGGGCGGTCGAGGACCGGCACCATTCTACCACGGGTATAAACGACGGCTGACCACGCGGCCCGTCGTGCGGCGCCTAATGGACATCGGGAAGATGTCGTAAGGGCGTCGTGCGCATAGAACGGGTGGCTGGACGGAACCAATTGTCGTAGGCGTCGTGAAGACGTCGGGGGCGCCTTCGGCGTCGTGGGATAAGCGAGGTGTTGAGTTGCTGGCGTCGAAAGACGTCGGGCGTCCCGTGAGGCTCTGGAGCGCGCGGAGTGCGTGAGGCGTACGTGCCGGGCAATGATGAAAAAGCCAGTGCGGACAGGATCCGCACGAAGAGTCCGAAGCGACATGACAACCGGCTAAAAATCGGATGCGGGGAGACACACAATTTAACTGAGCTCGCACGTGCTGGAAAAAAAATGATCATAGGCAGCTTCAACAGCATGTCCATACTTTTTTCCGAAAATGACTAATCACATCCATAATAAAAATCATGTTTCTAGGAAAGTAATGACAAAGAACATGAAAATGCATCAAAACACAATAAAGAAAGATATGAAGTTAAGAAATTGAAACATAACAAAGAATAAAACGAGTAGAATTAAAATTATAAGAGAAGGCTCGGAGTTTAAGATTTATTATGATGGGTAATTTAGCAAGAATGGTTATCTCACCCATCAAAGCATAATGAATAATGCACCATGCCTTAGTATTGCATTGACCTATAATACCTCATCACACATAATACAGAATGCTACCGTGCCCACTAAAGATTTGGTATAATTGTTGGCACATTAATTTTAATAATATTAATTGCATCTTCGTGTTTTAGTTTCCCTATCCTTTTCAGAATCAGATACACCGCTAAAAGTCTCTCAAAGGCAAACTACAAAAGATCAGTAAAAACAAAGACATTACAATTGTTGGAAAAGAAACGCGAAAACCTTTCCCTAAACTAGAGAGTACCTGCGAGAGAATCGAAGAAAACAACGCACGAACCAAAACACCAAAACAACCACGCAGACACAGAGAATTTTTGACGTGGAAAACCCTTGCAAAAAAAACCACGGGACGATCGGAGTCCAACCCTGAGAAGCTTCCACTAATGAAATAGAAGAATTACACTATCACTCCCCATTCCCGGAATACGTAAATTTTTAATTTTTTCTGTATATGGTATCCGGCACCTGTATCTTGATTGTATGTATCATATGTTTGTAACTGGCCATGGCATGGAACAGTATCTCGTCGCGGATTAGTGTGCCACCCCTTGTCCTTGTTTGGTTGTAGGCGTGGTTCACTATTTCGATGATAGGATTTCTGAACCGTGTTGTGGTTAGGATTTTATTTATTTAATTAATTTAATTAGTTGTATCATGTAGCAATTAACATGTCATTAGTCACATGGTTAAGAGCATGCTTGAGATTAGGGTTTTCTTTGAGTCAACCCAACCCATATATATATTCTCTTCCTCACTCTCTCTCCTCATTCACTCTTTTCATTTCTTTTCCTCCCAACCAATAGGCAAGTATATCTTGCACCAAATGGAGAGATTCTTGCATTTTTCATTTCTTGATTTTATTTGATATGATTTGTCTATATTGTTCTTCTCATCATCCTCTACAAGTTTAGTACTTAGCATTTTTGATTTCCATGGCTTAATTCATGTAGATCTAAGTTTATGTCATTTTCATTTTTATTGGGTTTGATCTAGTAAACCTTGTTATTTTCAAGTTTTGATGGTTCCATGTTGTAGAGAATTTCGTTCTACCCCAGTTTGACCTATGGAAGTCTGGATTCTGACCTTGGATGGAGGAGTTATGAAGCTTTGAAGCCATGGCTTTCCATAGTTTTTCTTCTCGGAAAATGGAGAAGAAGAATAGTACTTGATCGCATGAACTTCCATACGGCAAGTTTTCATGGCCGCATGACTTGTTAGCTTTCAGCCGCATGAGCATTTCTAGCCGCATAAGACTTATCCCTGGCCGCATGAGCTGTCCTTGAACTCTTTGCCGCATGAACACCCGCATTCCTAGCCGCATAAGCCCGCATGCTCTCAGCCGCATATGAACCGCTCTCCTGGCCGCATGAAGTTATTTTCCTTACACCGCATGGGGTTGCTTTCTCTCTCAGCCGCATATGCGCGCATCGCTTGGCTGCATGGCTTTGGTCCCCCGCAGCCGTATATGCGCCCGTCCATTCCCAGTCGCATGAGCTTACTCACTCCTAGCCGCATGAGCGCGCATCTCTTCAGCCGCATGCGCCCCGCATTCCTGAGCCGCATATACCCGTTCGTCCTAAGCCGCATGGCCCAACTTTTTTGAGCCGCATGAGCCCATCCACCCTTGGCTGCATGGGGCCTACTTTGGCTATTTTGTATATTTTGTGTCCTATTGATTGCATTATGGCTAGAATTTCTCCCAACTTCCAACATGGAAGTGGTAGATCCTTGTGTGACTTTTATGTCACGAGAAGTCCGTGTGACTTCCTGACTTGACCATGTTCCTGACCTGATTACCTTTGTATGTGCCGGTACCTTTTCTAAGTGTGTATTGAGATACAATATTAAGTATGCACTGCGGTGCTATTTAATGAGTGCACTGAGGTGTGACTCTACGTGCTAAGTGATCATTCGTGTTATATGTCAATACATGTGTACTTTCCAGCACAGTCAGGGTAATTGGTCAACAATAGTGTCGTGGTATAATGATTGTTGTTTGAAGCATTACACTAAGCATGGATCTAGATTTGGGACTCCTTGAGCCGATGTGGATTCGTACTTAGGGTACTCGTACTATGGTACGACATATAGGGGGATGACTATGTGACCACGACATGTAATTCCAATATCAAGATAGGGTTAATCTAAGCCACTTAATTCGATAGAAGCATTGGGAGGGAACAGAATCCCGAGATCGTGCCATACTAGCCACCCCCGGGTCCCGTTCTGACGTATCGGATTGGCCGCCACGGATACAGTTTCATCTGCCTATAGTGGATGACTATATCCGACTCCTGCGTGCTATGTGTTATATGTTTTAGCACGGTGGCCTTACGAGGGACCGGTGCATAATTAAAGTGCTATGTATATGTATATTATATGGTTTGGCTTGCCCTGCTGGGTTGACACGATCTGAGGATTCCTATATTGTATTACTGGGATAATCCAGGCAAATCGTAGAAAGCCGTAGAATTTGACTGGCCGCTTGTAAGCCGACTTGTTTGTGATATGTTATCTTTTGTTAGCAACTGAGGAACATGGACTATCGTGGTGCGTGGTCCAACCCATGTCCTTGTTTGGTAGTTGGGTTGGGCTATTGTGCTGCGATAGGCTATGGACCGAAGTCGCGATCAGAAGCCCTTTTACCTGTCCATGGTTATAGGATATATCTTATCTCGACACGATATTGGCACCGTTTGTCCTTGTTTGGTTGTAAGGGTGTCTTATTGTCTCGATGATATGGTATAAGCCTATAACTCGTGAATCAGGCCTTATTCTACTCATTGGGTTTATCTCACTCTTTTTGTGCTCCCTTGTGGTACTTGCTATTCGGGGCCTGACCCCGCTGGTTTTGTTTGGTCAGATTTTGTAGCAGCTTCAGAGGATCCAGCCTTCCACCCGAACAATGGTGCACACCAGGAGTATGGGCGCCAGGAACCATGAGTGGGTTTCTTCTTCACCGCTCTGATATCTCCTATTTTGTACTTGGCGTTTAGCCACCGCCACCTGTTTAGCCGGCAGTTCTGGACACTAGTTTTCTTTTGCATAATTGTAATTAAATCAGACTGCAGCTGACTATAGTTATGTACTATTGACTCTCGGGACTAGCTCATCATTTTGTATAGCTAGACTCATGAATCATTTTGATGAAGCGTCGGGGACGCCTTACTGCTTTGTCTTATATGGTCATTATTTACTACTTCTTGTTTGATTGATTGAGATATAGATGCTCTGTAGGACCATAGGAGACCTGATTGTAGCATGCACCCCCTAGTCTCTTGACATCTACGATCGTCGTATGACGTTTATATATCTCATACGGTGTAGCTGGCCTAGTCCGTCTCAGTATTCCGGTACTAGGGCGTGACAAGGTTTTAGTGGTGGCCCATGCAGGTCTATTTTTTTCAGACTTGTGGGGTGTTGCGATTATAGGAGTCTCAATCAAAATATGTCCCCCTTGATCTCCTGATCCGCCTTCTCTTTCTCTCATCTTGATTACTAACTTGATTACCATCCTCGATTCCTTTCCGTTCTGTCTTTTGATACCTTGTATCCTTTCCTTTAGGGGCACATCGTTCTCGGCTATTGGAGGAGCCGGCATGGAAGAGAATCCAGTAGAGCAGGGACCAGTTGGAGATCAGCAAGGGGTAGCCCCTCTACCTGGACAGATTAACATCGAGAATGTTATCGAACATGAGCCAGTTGAGCCACAGAGGCCATAGGATCCCATACCTCCAGTGATGCCGGTAGTACCAGTAGCACTAGATGCACCGACACTATTACAGATTATTAGAGAATTATTAGAGACCCAGCAATGCCAGACGGCAGCCCAACAGCAACAACAAACTCGGCAGCAGGAACAAAATGTGCTACTGAATCAGGGGTTGCAATTAGCCCTTGAGATCCGTGTCAGGAATGATTCAGGAGCGTCCGGAAGGTTTTGTCGACTTAACCCGAGATATTTTGACGGCACGGAGGATGCCATCATGGCGGATGCTTGGCTTCAGGATACAGAGGCCATATTGACCGTAACAAAGGTTCCAGCAGAAGAGAAGGTTGACCAGGTCAGACTTTTACTTCAGGATCTCGCCCGCGATTGGTGGGCATCGGAAGAGTTGGAATAAGGCGTCCTGTTCCCTGGGATAACTTCAGTACCAGATTCAAGGCCAAGTACTTTGGCATGGTAGCGCGGTATGAGCTACAATAGAGGTTTATCAGTCTCAAGCAGGCTGGTAAGATGGTGGATGGTTATGCAGCAGAGTTCTGCAGGTTAAGTAGGTTTGCTCGGATGATGGTGGCGACAGAGCCAGAGAGAGCAATGAGGTTCCAACAGGGACTTCACCTAGAGATTTTGCAGCTGGTCGAGGGGCACGACTACCAGACATTCGATGCAGTATTGACGGCGGCTCGGAGGCACGAGCTTACAATTCAAAGGTTATCAGCAAGGACTGGAGGCCAGAAGAGGTCTCATACGCAGAGTGCTGGAGGAGGAGGAGCAGTACCTCGGACGTCAGCACCAGCACCTGGCATCCGTATTCGTGATACAGCACTAGTCACGACAATTGTGACTGCACCAGTTCGACAACAGCAACCGAGGCACCAGCAACGTCAGGAGGTACCAGTGGGTTGCACTTATTGTGGTGAGGGAGGGCACACTCGGAAAGTGTGTCGGTTAGCGAATGGGCAGTGCTTGAGATGTGGAGGTTCAGACCATCGTATAGCTACATGCCCACATGTACAGATGCTAGGAGGGCCAGCTCAACAGTTTCCGGCGTTGCCAGCTCCAGAGGTAGCACCGTATCAAGGGCCAGCACTAGCAGTGAGGCCACTAGCCCAGCATCCATTACTGACGCAAGCTCAGATGTACCGACAAGTGCAACATCAGGTTGGACAGCAGGGCCAGGGAAGGCAGGGACATAGGCAGAAAGAATTTGGAGTATTAGAGCAGAGGTTGGCTGAAGGCGGTCAGATTTTGGGTAAGTTTTGAGTATTATTTATTATAATTCCTTGAGTTTTATATTCGAAGAGTGAAGACGACTTTCTCGTCTCACTCATCTGCTCTCGTATCATGTGATACGTGATATTCATCATGTGTCTTGATTACGAGAGTACGTCCTAGACAGAGTCTCGTTCTTGATATAGTCATTGGTACCGACTTATCTCAAGCGTTGACCCTTGTCCACTTTGGGAGTCAGTATAGGACCTCGAGGACGAATTCCTACCTGACTTGAGAGGCATATTTTATTCGTATGTCACCGATCATTTCTTTCTAAGGTATGATTATTGTTTGTGCTTTTACTTAAGTGTTCTTGCTTTCTAAAACTGTTCAAGTGCCATGTGTTGTTTGATAATTGTGCTTGCTATATGTTATTAATGTATTTCGTGATCTGAGAGCGCGCTCGACTAGCCTTATCGAAATTCCGAGGACGAAATTTTTCTAAGGAGGGTAGAGATGTCACTCCCCATTCCCGGAATACGTAAATTTTTGATTTTTCCTGTATATGGTATCCGGCACCTGTATCTTGATTGTATGTATCATATGTTTGTAACTGGCCATGGCATGGAACAGTATCTCGTCGCGGATTAGTGTGCCACCCCTTGTCCTTGTTTGGTTGTAGGCGTGGTTCACTACTTCGATGATAGGATTTCTGAAACGTGTTGTGGTTAGTATTTTATTTATTTAATTAATTTAATTAGTTGTATCATGTAGCAATTAACATGTCATTAGTCACATAGTTAAGAGCATGCTTGAGATTAGGGTTTTCTTTGAGTCAACCCAACCCATATATATATTCTCTTCCTCACTCTCTCTCCTCATTCACTCTTTTCATTTCTTTTCCTCCCAACCAATAGGCAAATACATCTTGCACCAAATGGAGAGATTCTTGCATTTTTTATTTCTTGATTTTCTTTGATATGATTTGTCTATATTGTTCTTCTCATCATCCTCTAAAAGTTTAGTACTTAGCATTTTTGATTTCCATGGCTTAATTCATGTAGATCTAAGTTTATGTCATTTTTGTTTTTCTTGGGTTTGATATAGTAAACCTTGTTATTTTCAAGTTTTGATGGTTCCATGTTGTAGAGAATTTCGTTCTACCCCAGTTTGACCTATGAAAGTTTGGATTCTGACCTTGGATGGAGGAGTTATGAAGCTTTGAAGCCATAGCTTTCCATAGTTTTTTTTCTCGGAAAATGGAGAAGAAGAACAGTACTTGACCGCATGAACTTCCATGCGGCAAGTTTCCCTGGCCGCATGACTTGTTAGCTTTCAGCCACATGAGCATTTCTAGCCGCATAAGACTTTATCCCTGGCCGCATGAGCAGTTCCAGCCGCATAAGCTGTTTCTAGCCGCATAAGCTGTCCTTGAACTCCTTGCCGCATGAACACCCGCATTCCTAGTCGCATAAGCCCGCATGCTCTCAGCCGCATATGAACCGCTCTCCTGGACGCATGAAGTTATTTTCCTTAAACGGCATGGGGTTGCTTTCTCTCTCAGCCGCATATGCGCGCATCGCTTGGCCGCATGGCGTTGGTCCCCCGCAGTCGCATATTCGCCCGTCCATTTCCAGTCGTATGAGCTTACTCACTCCCAGCCGCGCATTCCTGTGCCGCATATACCCGTTCATCCTGAGCCGCATAGCCCAACTTTTCTGAGCCGCATGAGCCCATCCACCCTTGGCCGCATGGGGCCTACTTTGGCTGTTTTATATATTTTGTGTCCTATTGATTGCATTATGGCTAGAATTTCTCCCAACTTCCAACATGGAAGTGGTAGATCCTTGTATGAATTTTATGTCACGAGAAGTCCGTGTGACTTCCTGACTTAACAATGTTCCTGACCTGATTACCTTTGTATGTGCCGGTACCTTTTCTAAGTGTGTATTGAGATACAATATTAAGTATGCACTGCGGTGCTATTTAATGAGTGTACTGAGGTGTGACTCTACGTGCTAAGTGATCATTCGTGTTATATGTCAATATATGTGTACTTTCCAGCACAGTTAGGATAATTGGTCAGCAATAGTGTCGTGGTATAATGATTGTTGTTTGAAGCATTACACTAAGCATGGATCTAGATTTGGGACTCCTTGAGCAGATGTGGATTCGTACTTAGGGTACTTGTACTTATGGTACTCGTACTATGGTACGATATATAGGGGGATGACCATGTGACCATGACATGTAATTCCAATATCAAGATAGGGTTAATCTAAGCCACTTAATTCGATAGAAGCATTGGGAGGGAACATAATCCCGAGATCGTGCCATACTAGCCACCCCGGGTCCTGTCCTGACGTGTCAGGTTGGCCGCCACGGATACAGTTTTGTCTGCCTATAGTGGATGACTATATCCGACTCCTGCGTGCTATGTGTTATATGTTTTAGCACGGTGGCCTTACGAGGGACCGGTGCATAATTAAAGTGCTATGTATATGTATATTATATGGTTTGGCTTGCCCTGTTGGATTGACACGATCTGAGGATTCTTATATTGCATTATTGGGATAATCCAGGCAAATCGTAGAAAGCCGTAGAATTTGACTGGCCGCTTGTAAGCCGACTTGTTTGTGATATGTTATCTTTTGTTAGCAATTGAGGAACATGGACTATCGTGGTGCGTGGTCCAACCTATGTCCTTGTTTGGTTGTTGGGTTGGGCTATTGTGCTGCGATAGGCTATGGACCGAAGTCGCGATCAGAAGCCCTTTTACCTGCCCATGGTTATAGGATATATCTTATCTCGGCACGATATTGGCACCGTTTGTCCTTGTTTGGTTGTAAGGGTGTCGTATTGTCTCGATGATATGGTATAAGCCTATAACTCGTGAATCAGGCCTTATTCTACTCATTGGGTTTATCTCACTCTTTTTGTACTCCCTTGTGGTACTTGCTTTTCGGGGCCTGATCCCGCTGGTTTTGTTTGGCCAGATTTCGTAGCAGCTCCAGAGGATCCAGCCTTCCACCCGACAATGGTGCACACCAGGAGTATGGGCGCCAGGGACCATGAGTGGGTTTCTTCTTCACCGCTCTGATATTTTCTATTTTGTATTTGGCGTTTAGCCACCGGCACCTGTTTAGCCGGCAGTTCTGGACACTAGTTTCCTTTTGCATAATTGTAATTAAATCAGACAGCAGCTGACTATAGTTATGTACTATTGACTCTCGGGACTAGCTCATCATTTTGTATAGCTAGACTCATGAATCATTTTGATGAAGTGTCGGGGACGCCTTACTTCTTTGTTTTATATGATCATTATTTACTACTTCTTGTTTGATTGATTGAGACAGATGCTCTGTGGGACCATAGGAGACCTGATTGTAGCATGCACCCCCTAGTCTCTTGACAGCCACGATCGCTGTATGACGTTTATATACCTCATACGGTGTAGCTGGCCTAGTCCGTCTCAGTATTCCTGTACTAGGGCGTGACATACACCCTCTACAAACTTCTCTCGATCCAAATCGGATCCCCACAACACTTGGAAGCAAGAACAATGATTACAAGGCTACGAAGAACAAGAACGACGACTAAAAATTACCCGAATCCAATTCTCCTCCGAAAAAGACCTTCAATCCTCCGTCTTCTCTCCCAAAGTTGCAACGGCACTCTTACCTCCTTTCTCTCTCTTTTCTTGTGTTCTCTACAATGATTAGGGTTAGGAATAACCTAATATTAACTCCCCTAATCCGTAGCAAAATCTGGACCATCAGATATGATCCGACGGTGGAAAAATCACCCCAGAAATTCGCCCAGCTCGACGACACAGACTTCGGCCAAAACTCTATGTTCTGACTCCAGAACGGTTCTGGAACCAAAACACAGAGTTCGGCCAGAACTCTGTGTGGGGCAGAGTTCGGGCCGAACTCTGCCCCCCTGTTCCAGAATGCCTCCAGGTAGCTTCCCGAGCTTCTTCGTCTCATCTGACTGGCCTCGTCACCTCCCCGAGCTTCTCTGACACACAGACAGTGCTCGTCGTACTCCAGGGTCTTCACCACATAGGTTGGGAACCCCACCCACTCCAACAAATCTTCCCCTTCACAACTATGTGGAGGAGGTCGTCATCCCGACGATCTGCCTGCAGTACTCAAACTTTCCCCTCAGAAGAACCTTCGTGAGCATGTCCGCTCCATTGTCATCAGTGTGAACCTTCTTAAGCGTCGGATCCTTCTTCTCAACCACATCCCGTGTCCAATGATACCGAGTCTCGATGTGCTTGGACCGACTATGAAATGTCTGGTTCTTCACAAGGTGGATAGCACTTTGACTGTCGCAAAGAAAAGTATACTGCTCTTGCTTCAGCCCCATTTCCTGGAACAGCTTCTTCATCCACAGCAGCTCCTTGTAAGCCTCCGTCGCCGCAATGTATTCTGCCTCCGTCGTCGACAAGGCAACACACTTCTGCAACCGCGACTGCCACGATACCGCTCCTCCAGCAAACATCATCACATAGACCGAAGTCGATCGCCTCGTGTCTACATCTCCAGCCATATCAGCGTCGATATACCCAACCAGCTTTGGCTCATCACCACCAAAAGAAAGTCTCCAATCGGCAGTGCCCTGAAGGTATCGTAGAATCCACTTGACCGCACTCCAATGTACCCTTCCAGGATTTGAAAGGTACCTGCTAACTGTGCCAACTGCAAGAGCGATGTCTGGTCTCGTACACACCATAGCATACATAAGACTTCCCACAGCTGAGGCATATGGAACCCGCTCCATATCTTCCTTTCTGTCCTCAGTAGATGGACACTGCTCCTCTGTGAACTTAAAGTGGGCCGCAAGGGGGCAACTCACTTTCTTCGACCCGTCCATACCGAAATGCTGAAGTACCCGGTGAATTTACTTCTTTTGGGACAAATGTAGTAGCTTGGACTCTCTCTCTCGGCTGATCTCCATCCCAAGAATAGTCTTCGCTGTGCCCAAATCCTTCATAGAGAAGGCCGCCCCCAGTTGGCGCTTCAACTCCGCTATCCTAGTGGCATTCCGACCCGCTAATAGCATATCATTTACATAGAGCAATAAAATAATAAAATCATCATCAGCAAAATACCTCACAAATACACAGTGATCCGACGTCGTCCGTGCATAACCATGCTCCCCCATAAACGACTCGAACTTCCTGTACCACTGCCTCGAAGCCTGCTTCAGACCATACAAGGTCTTCCTCAACCGGCAGACCAAATGTGACTTGCCCTTCTCACAGAATCCCTCTGGCTGCTCCATGTATAACTCCTCCTCAAGATCACCGTGGAGGAATGCCGTCTTCACGTCCATCTGCTCGACCTCCAAGTCAAAACTGGCTGCCAATGCTAGCACCACCCGAATAGATGACTGCTTGACGATTGGCGAAAAGATCTCATTATAATCCACGCCTTTCCGCTGACCGTAGCCTTTAACTACTATCCTCGCTTTGTATCGAGGACGAGTAGCATCATCCGTCCACTTCACTCTAAACACCCATCGATTCTTCAAAGCCTTCTTGCCCTTTGGCAGCCGTACCAGCTCATAAGTGGAATTGGCATGTAAGGAACTCATCTACTCCTGCATGGCCTTCATCCACTCCTGCCTGTGTTCATCTTCCATAGCCTCTGCAAAACTTTCGGGCTCTCCCTTGTCAGTCAATAGCACATACTCATCCGATGAGTACCTCGTAGATGGTCGACGATCTCTGTCGCTCTTTTTCAGTGGAGCCACTGGTGCTGGCTGTATACCGACAGCCTCCTCCCCTTCAGGAACTGCCTCCCTGGCATGCTCATCCTCCTGAAGGACACCCTGACCACCATCAGCAGGCTAATGATCAAGGTTGGGAGCAACTCCATGTACTGGCTCCCCCATAACTGGATCCTCTGCGATGTCCTTTGGAAACTGCTCGAAGCGAAATGACTCTAACTCAGGCAATTCTTTAGCCTCAGAAGGCGTCTCGGAATCCTGAGTGTTGGTCATGGTCTGATCCTCGACGAATACCACGTTCCTGCTTCTGTAGAGCTTTCTTCCTACCGGATCGTAGAGTCTATAGCCAAACTCATCCCGACCATAGCCGACAAAGACGCATCGCCTCGTCTTTGGCTCAAGTTTGGTCCTCTTGTCCTTCGGTACATGTACGAAGGTCTTACAGCCAAACACTCGCAGGTGATTGTATGATGGCTCTTTGCTGTACCATAATTTGTCAGGCACATCACCCTGTAAAGGAGCACTAGGAGACAAATTAATAACATAAGCAGCTGTAAGAAGTGCCTCACCCCAATAACTGTCCGACAAGTTTACTTCTGACAGCAAGCATCGCACCCTCTCCATCAGTGTCCTGTTTATGCGCTCTGCTACACCATTGAGTTGAGGTGTCTTGGGCGGAGTCTTCTGGTGTCGTATCCCCTGCTCTCTACAATACGCATCAAAGGGACCAATGTATTCGCCGCCATTGTCGGACCGAACACACAATAACTTTTTTCCCGTCTCTCTTTTAACAGAGGCCTGAAACTCTTTGAAAGTAGGCGGCACCTGATCCTTGGTCTTTAAGGCATAGACCCAAATCTTCCTGGAACAGTCATCAATAAAAGTTACAAAGTAAGAAGCACCACCAATAGATTTTACCTTCATAGGACCGCAGACATCCGAGTGAATCAACTCGAGCAACGCCGGCTTCCTTGAACTTGGGTGACTTTGGAAAGACACCCTATTTTGCTTCCCAGCTAAGCAGTGCGTGCACTTCTCCAACTTTGTAGAATTAAGCCCTGGAATCACCTTCCTGTTCACCAAGTAGCTCATCCCCTTCTCGCTGATATGGCCGAGCCGCCTGTGCCACAACTCGGTAGACGCATCACTGACTACGTTCACCTCCTGTGTCCCCTATGCGCTCCCCTCCATATAGTAGAGACCGAACTTCTTGCTTCCTCTTGCAATCACCATCGAACCTCTGGAAAGCTTCCACTGACTATTCTCGAAGAGACCGAAGAATCCCTCGTCATCCAACCTTCCAACCGACACCAGGTTGAAACAGATATCAGGGACATGACGAACATCTTTGAGAATAAGAACTGCACCCGTCTTCGTTCTCAAATGCACATCTCCAACGGCAACCGCCTTCTACACATCTCCATTGTCCATCTTCAATACTCCACAGTCACCTGTTGTGTAAGTGGCAAATAGTGCCCTGTTGTGAGATACATGCGCCGAAGCCCCTGAGTCCACCAGCCAAGAATTGTCAACGCAGGCGAGGTTTGTAATGACCTCATCACCTATGATGATCACATCGCCTCCGTGTATCGAGGCCGCCGCTGTAGTGTTCTCATCTTGCTTCCCCTTGTCGCCCTTCTTCTCTCTCTTCTAAGCGAAACAGTTCCGCTTGATGTGGCCCTTCTTGCCACAGTGGTAACACTCTGAGTCCTCATACCGACCCTTGGACTTTCCCCTGCTCTTGTCTCTGCCACCACCTAGACCCCTACTTTTGCCCCTTCCGCGACTCTCTGAAACTAATGCCTCTGAGTGGTGGGATTTGGATGAAGTGCCCTAAGAACGTCTCCGCATCTCTTCATTCAGCACCCCGCTCTTGGCAAACTCTAGACTGACCACGCCCTCTGGAGCAGAAGCGATCATAGATACTCGTACGATCTTCTACGAGTTTGGCAATGTACACAGCAGCCATAGTCCCTGAACCTCATCGTCGAACTTGACTCCCATTGAAGATAGCTGGTCAACTACGCCCTAGAAATCACTCAAGTGATCCGTAATAGACGCCCCATCTTTGTACCGTAGACCCATCATCGTCCGGATCAGGAACAACTTGTTTACCCCGATCTTCTTCGCGTACAAAGATTCCAGCTTATTCCATAACACCTTCGCGTCCTCAATATTGGCAACGTGGTTGTACACGTTCTCGTCAACGAACTGCCTGATATATCCGCACACCTGTATATGCTCGAATTTCCAGTCCTCCTCGGATTTATCACTGGGCTTCTCGGATGCAAATACTGGCAGATGCAGCTTCTTGATAAACAACAAATCTTTCATCTTGCTCTGCCAATAGTGATAGTTGGTGCCGTTCAGGTTCACCATGCGCACCGACTTCGCGTCCATCTCTCCTCTCTAGTTTTCTGTCAACTCCTGACACCCTTCTGAATTCCAGAACCTGGCTCTGATACCACTCTGTTGGAAAAGAAATGCGGAAACCTTTCCCCAAACTAGAGAGTACCTGTGAGAGAACCGAAGAAAATAACGTACGAACCAAAACACCAAAACAACCACGCAGACATAGAAAACTTTTGACGTGGAAAATCCTTGCGGGAAAAACCACGGGACGATCGGAGTCCAACCCTGAGAAGCCTCCACTAATGAAATAGAAGAATTACACCCTCTACAAACTTCTCCCGATCCAAATCGGATCCCCACAACACTTGGAAGCAAGAACAATGATTACAAGGCTACGAAGAACAAGAACGACGAGTAGAAATTACCCGAATCCAATTCTCCTCTGAAAAAGACCTTCAATCCTCCGTCTTCTCTCCTAAAGTTGCAATGGCACTCTTGCATCCTTCCTCTCTCTTTTCTTGTGTTCTCTACAATGATTAGGGTTAGGAATAACCTAATATTAACTCCCCTAATCCGCAGCAAAATCTGGACCATCAGATATGATCCAACGGTAGAAAAATTACCCCAAAAATTCGTCCAGCCCGACGACACAGAGTTCGGCCAGAACTCTGTATTCTGACTCCAGAACGGTTCTGGAACCAAAACACAAAGTTCGGCCAGAACTCTACATGGGGCAGAGTTCGGGCCGAACTCTGCCCTCCCTGTTCCAGAATGTCTCCCGGTAGCTTCCGGAGATTCTTCGTCTCCTCCGACTGGCCTCGTCACCTCCCCAGGCTTCTCTGACACACAGATCGCGCTCGTCGCACTCCGGGGTCTTCTCCACATAGGTTGGGAACCCCACCTACTCCAACAACAATAAGTCTCTCGAAAGACTAAAAGGCTGGTAAAAGAAAGACTGAAGAAATGCTATCAGCATACTCAAAGCTCACACTCAAAGATTCAAGTTCCTAGAGTCTGTACAAGGTCTAGGACAATTGTGAAACACTTAAGGTGGATGACAACCAAAAACCTATATAAATATTTTTAAAATTCTATTTTTCTTTCAGAAACGGAATACTGAAGGTACACCAGTTCGTACCGATGGTATATCAAATTTTGTGCACAGAAAAGTTTCCGTATACAAATTCGACATACCGGTTTAAACCGACGGTATACCGAATTTTGTGCAAAGAAAAGTTTCTATCTATATATTTGGCATACCAACAGAATACCGGTCCATACCGATGGTATACCGTTTTATAAATACTTTAAATTTTTGAATGGTCAGATCCACAACATTAAATGCTCCAATGGCTAGTTTTATTACCGTTACTGTTGCAGAACGATATACCGACAAAATTTTGATTGGTACCGACGGTATACCGATCGCTGAATGAATGGAGCATTAAATGACTAGATCTCTTGGTTGTTCTATTTAAAGTGCTCGAGTCTTCTCTTTGAAGACATCTACTTGAGCTTTAAATTTCTTAACCACCAAAGAGCTCCACTATTACTACTCTACAAAAGCTTTAATTTGTCATCCAACCAAAAGTGCTAGAGTATTCAAGAGTTGTAATATTAGATCTTAAAAGTGTTATAGAAGATCGAAACCTTTCTTTCTCTCAAGTTGAAGTTGACGTGCCTTTGGAGGAAAACTCATGTTTAAGAAGTTGACGAGCCTTCGGAGGAAAACTCATGTACAAGAAGTTAACGACCTCTTCGGATCCAAACTCATGTTAGAAGTTGACGAGTTCTTCGGATCCAAACTCGTGAGTAAATAACTATTTACTCAAATAGTGGATTAAAGCCGGAGAGAGTTCCGGGACTGGAGTGCCCCTTGGAAGGATAACAGGATACATCGAGTATTTGATTCTCTCTTCCTTTATTATCCTTTAAATTGCTTATTATTGTTGATAATATTCTTTTTACCCTATTCACCTCCCTTTAGGGTTCTACAATTGGTATCAGAGCCTTGTCTCTTGATTTCAATTTACATTCTTAGAGTGATCCATAGCCATTAACCCTAATACCAACTCATTCCACAATGAGGGACACTCCACAAATTGACCTCCTCTATTTGATGGAACCAACTATAACTATTAGAAAATTAATATGGACATTTACTTGAAATTTCTAGATTTCGATCTTTGGGATTGCATTGTAAATGGCATCCCTAAATCTTCCATAGTTATTGAGAAAGTAGTTTCGAAAACCCTTAAAGATACATTTTCAGAAAACGACAAGAAGGTCGTAAGTCGGGACACAAAGGCTATGAACGCACTCTATTGTGCACTTGATAGTAATGAATTCAATAGAATATCTACTTGCAAAACTTTCAACTAATATGAAAACTTTTGGAAGTCACACACGAGGAAACATCACAAGTAAAGGAATCAAAGATTAGTAGACTCACACAAGAGTATAAATCTTTCAAAATAAAACATGATGAGTCTATTAGGCTGTGTTTAATTGGGCTTTTTTTTCTATGGAAAATATTTCCATCACAAATTTTCCACCAATTGTAGTGTTTGATAGCTTATATTTTTCATGAAATTATTTTCCAAAAAATATCATTTTCCATATTTTCATCTAAAATGGTGGAAAATGAAACTTGTCCAACCCATAGGAAAATATCATTTTTCATAGAAAATAACTATTTCCATGGAAAGTAATGACAATCAAACACCCAAATTAAGTTTTCCATGAATTTTTTTTAAAATTCCATGAAATTTTTTTCCTACCATGGAATTAATTTCTTTTCCATATATTTTTCACCTTGCAATCAAACACAACCTTACTATTATGTTTACTCGATTCTTTGATATCATTAACCCTCTCTCTTCTCTTGGTAAGGTTTATTCCACTCACGAAAAGATTCTCATAGGATTAACCAAGGGATGAAACCCCAAAGCTACTGCCATTATCGAAGGGAATGACCTAACGACAATGAACCTTGAGACACTCATGGGGAAGCTGATGACTCACGAGCTGGACATGAAGTATCAAGAGGAAGCCTCCATATAAGAAAAAGAGAAAGAGAAGATGAAGGAAAAAGAAAAATCCTTTGCTCTCAAGCCCATCAAGTTCTCCTCAAGAGATGACTCCGATGATGACGATTCAGATGACGAATAAATTGCTCTCACTTCCAAACACTTTCGAAAGTTCCTCAAATTCAACAAACCAAATCGGTCAAGGAGGGACACTGACGAAGAACCTTCTTGCTACAACTGTAAGAAGATCGGACACATCAAAAGGGATTGTCCAATAGAAAGAAGAGAATCTGGCAAATACGAGAGGCCAAGCATAGAAAACTCATCCTCAAAAAAGTACGCCAATAGTAGCGTCTGGTGCAAAAGTAATACCAGTGACTCGAACAACGATAAAAATGCAAGCACAATGCAAATGTTTGTCTCATGGCAACAGAATCAAATTAGGTACTTGATGACTTTTCTATGAATGCTCTCTCTTACACCGAATTAGAAAATGCCATTTTTGAACTACATGATGAACACAAGGTTATAAGTGGTAAGCACAGAAAATCTCTCAAAGAGATTGACACACCCAAGGAAGAAATAGAAAGACTCTCTAATATCATCCTTGATATAAAAGAAAAGTCTCCTGCTTCTGACACAGATGAGATTGAGTCTCTTGACTAAATCTCTAAGAAGCCCAAGATGTCATAAAAAAAAAGGACGTTGAATATCAATCCCTCAAGGAAGGATATGAACTTGCTATACACAAGACACTTGTCATAAACCAAAGAGAATATGCAACCTCTATCAAATACAATGACCTTCTTACAAATTGTAAGAAACAAGTTGATAGAGATATGGCTCACACACACACACACACTACGCCATAATCAAAGACACACCAACACTCATCACAACATTAGCCATAAGAACACAACACATAGGTCCTATCCCAAACATATGCACACATGAAGAGGACCATTTGAAAAGAAAAACATATCACATCATGCTTTCTACTATCACCACCACAACACTCATACTAGAACTCCTCAATCTACTAGAACTCCTTATACACATAACTCTCACTTACTTTCCTCTAAACCTATGACACCCATGATGTGCCACTATTGTGGTTTACTTGGACACACATCTCATTATTGTCAAATGAGAAAGCATGTTGACGTGGGAATGTTTAAATGGGTTCCTAAATCTAACCATCAAGGACTAAAACATTCTTGGGTACTAAAGTCTTCATCTTCAACTTGTGTTGTAGGTGAACCCTCCATCGCATGCTAGAAGCAAATGGATTTTCGATAGCGGTTGCTCACGACACATGACCGGTGACGCTTCACTTTTTGCAACGCTATCGATAAAGAAGGAAGGACATGTATTCTTCGACAATAATCTAAAGGGATACATTATCGGACATGATAATATCGGCTCCCCTCCTTATCCGTGTATTAAATTTTTTTGTCTTGTTATAAATCTTAAGCACAACCTTCTTAGCATTAGCCATCTGACAATAATGGCTATATTGTTAACTTTGTTAAACACAAGTGCTTCAACTCTGACATCACAAGTGGTTCTACTGTGTATGAAAGTATTAGAGAGAATAATATTTATGTTCTTTATCATGTTGAAAGCACTAACAATATTGATAGCTGCTTAGTAACAAAGAATGATAAAAGTTGGCTTTGGCATATGAGACTTGGATACACTAACATGGATACCATCTCTCGACTGACTACCAAGAAGCCTGTTAGAGGACGTCCAAGCATTCCATTCAAGAAAGACATGGTGTGTGAAGAATGCGAAAATAGTAAGTTAACAAAATCTTCTTCAAATCCATCAACTTGGTGAGCACTACTAGACCACTCTGTAGAAGCCTAAAAAATACAATCAGCATCAGGCGCTACTCATAAATAGTACCATCAAATAAATCATCAAGTGGCGCCAGACATCAGATGGCGCAGGACATCAATAGGTACTGGTCATCAAGTGGCGCTGCCTGCCACGTGGCCATCTTCTCGGAGAAGCTACATAGTTATCATCATGATTGACAACACGTCAGTCGAGAAATTCGTTCGAATCTCGAGCACGTGGCGATGGAGGAGATTTTGTCAGACTTGTCAGATTTGTCATAAATGACCAACAACTATCTCGTGTCATCTGCAGTTGGCGTGACGTAATCAATGACACCACATTATTTAGAAAGTCATAAAACAACAAGTAGCCCCTGGCGCTACCTAGCAGTTGGTGCTACCTGGTCAAATCATCCTAAAGTAGTTAGATGACGTGGCACACATGCCACTAATCTTGAAGAACGTATCTGTGATACTGCCTATGACCAAGCGTATATTAATTACAGCATGCCACACGTCCAAGCAGTTAAACCAATCGTTCGCGCCAAGGGATGAATGGCACGCCAATTGCAGTGTGCGCCAACCAGGATAACTACTTAACGGTTATCTCTAAACTCTATAAATAGAGTTCCAAATCACTTTCAAAGGATCACTAATGATCATAATCTCCTGAGCACTTGCTGCAACACTCTCCAAAGGCTTTCTTCTTCAACATCGCATCGTCCAAGGGATAAAGTGATCGTATTTTGATCAGATTCATATAGTTGTACTTTCCTTAAAATCAATTATACTCTTGTACTCTTTTCTTAGTTTGTAATCAAACTTTTGTTTTTTGCAAACAAAATGGTCACTCTGCTGGGGACGACTTTCACCTCCGACGAGAAAGTGACAACTCAATGTGATGTTGCATCGGTCGGCACGACGTAAAAGACTTTGGTCGTGTAAGTCGACCAAACTGCTTACGAAGCCATGATTGGTGCAGGGGTGCCAAGTGCACCACTGTGAAGGCTCTGAACGGACCATCTTTTCCACCAGCTCTTCTTCGATGGCCAGAGAAGTGACTGCCTATGTCACTAACGAAGAACAAGATACATCCAGCTCCGGTAGTCAGGAGTAGAGAATTGCCGCTTTAGAGGCCAACTTGAAGAACATGGGCAAAATGATGACAGGTATGCATGTTGTGACCATGGCACATCATACTGTTCCGCCAGTTGTAAATCCAATTCCAACCTAAGAACACATAGCAGTATCTGCCCCTGTTAATACTGGTCTGGGGGTACAATCTTCTCACAATGCTACCATGCTAGCTCCAAGTCATTCTGGTGCTGGAGGTGATGCTTATCATGCAGTCCCACCTCCTAACACATCGAATCAGTCTACTTCTCCCCAAGCATCAGGGGACACTATTGAGGCAGTGAAGCTTCTTTGCAATCAGTTCGAAGCTTTCAAGCAGAAGGACGGTCTGTAGAAGCTTGGGATTAAACAACCATATCCTATAGAGTGGAAGGAAGTTTCGTTTCCACCCAAATATAAGCTACCAACCATTATGCTGTTTGACAACAGTTCATCTCCAAATCAGTACCTCAATCACTTTAAGGTGGTGACTGATCAGCTCCAGCCAAACCATGCTCGACTCACTAGAGTATTCGTTGGGAGCTTGGCAGGTGCATCCTATGACTGGTATCGTAGCTTGCTAGATAGTTACATAACTTCTTTTGCAGGATTCAAGAAAATATTCCTGGAACATTTCTATAAGGGAACAAATGACATGACCATGTCGGCCCTTATCAAAATCAAGCAACGGCCTAATAAAACTGCTGAACATTTCATTGAGCGCTTCCGTCGAGAGGCACTCAAAATGCCTCTGGGTACTCCAGATGCACTGACTATAGATACTTACAAATCAAACTTGTTTCCTATAGTCAGCATGTGGACTGGACCTACGCAATTTCAAGACTGGGCCTCCTTCATAGTAAGTATCAGGACAGCCGAAGACAGTGTTGACAAGTTCAAACAACTAGACATCTTGATGCCTAATCTTGACAAAGATGAATCCAACATCGGTGGTCGTCAGAACAACCGCAAGAACAAAGAAGCTTTAGCCATCAATGTGAAAGGCAAAGAAGCTTTGGCTGTTAACGTGGGTCAGTCAACACCTACTACGACGACACTTCCACAGAGAGCACAACATCCTAAAGACGAGGACGATATCATGAGCATATTTGATTGTCTGATCAAAAGCAACAAGCATCAACTGTACGAAGAAAAATGGCCAGATGAAGTAGATAAAACTGACAATCCTAAATACTGTGTGTATCACAGGTTCATAGGACACCCGACTAGGGAATTTTAAGTGCTAAAAGGAAAGATCCAAGAGCTGATTATTGCCGGCGTGATCACTCTCCAGCAGGATGAGAAGACTGTGACTGCCAATGTCATCTCTCTGTAGTTCGATGACTTTTCTGCTTAACTTGTGCATGATGGAGTCATCCCTATCTCGAAAGCCACTCTAGAGATCGTCAACCTTCCATCAGCACGAAGTGATGGTCTTGTCCCTCTGTCAACTGACAAAGGGGAATTCATGTGGATCCATCATGATTTGGTTGCTGATTTTGAGACGCCTGCTTTGTCTACAAAATCCAGAAAGATAACCAAATATAAGTCATATCATATGACTTCACTGGGTGGTCATCTTCCACCTCTGGATGCTACCTTCATCCCAGTGGCGGTTTCACTTTCTTCTGTCGAAACAATAATATCGAAGCCGGAAGTTAATTACCAGCCAACATTCCATCTATATAGTCAACAATCCCGCGAACTGATGATGAAGATGGGATATGATCTACAGAAATCCCCTAGCTTGAATGATGGAAAGGGATCTCCTATACCTCGTTCTTTACGCTTTCAGCACAACCAGTCTCGTGTTGGCTTAGGATTCTGGACAAATCTTTTGTCGCTTCAGAAGAAGTCTTTGAAAAATAAGACTGTAATAAAGAATTGCAATATAGTTTCCTTCGTATCAGCTCTAGAAGAGGAAGCCATGACCAGTACCAGATTTGGGAGATTCTACCTCAGAGACTATCCAGATGGACAAGAGAATGCAGTTATTCCACCTCCAGTCCCTGATGCCCCTTCAATATCTTCTCCGTATGCTGTCAATATTCTATCAGCTTTATCGCCTCCAGTGGAACTGATTCCTCCCAAACCAATAACGCCCGACAAAGGCAAACAACCAGTTTACTTCGAAAATATTAAAGAAAACTCTACCTCTTGGACTGGAGAAGCCATATAACTTCGATATATTGGCTTAGTTAGCCAATACTCTGGCGAGATTGTCAATTTTTGAGCTCCTTCATCTTTCGAAGGAAACTCGAGAAACACTAAGTGAAGCTTTAATGCAAGTCGACGCTTGTCTGGCATACCTCAGCCAGATGAGAAACCTGTGGCATGTTTTTACTGTCATAGTGTGATGGAGCTGATTCCCAATATCACCTTCACGTAGGATGACATGCTTCTGGAAGACAATCGACATGATCGACCTCTCTATTTCATGGGATATGTCAATACAATAAAAGTCGATCGCATCCTGATTGCCCTAGATCTGCACTCAACATTATGCCAAAGACTCTACTGGATGCACTAAAGATCCCAGTCCATAATCTCTCTGCAATAATAATGACTATTATGGGATTCAATTCTGAAAGAAGTGCACCACTGGGAAAGATTCGCCGGAAAATTTAAATCGGCAATCTCCGCACGAAGGTTACCTTTTATGTGATTGACAACAATGGCTCCTATAATGCATTGTTAGGAAGACCATGGTTGCATGAACACAACATTGTGCCATCCACTCTCCACCAATGCTTCAAATATGTGGATGACAACGAAAAAGTTCGAAAGAAAGTGGCTGATCTTAATCCCTTCCGGGGCATCGAAGCATATTTCACTGACTCCAGGATGTACAAAGAAGAGTTTATGAAAGTTGTACTGGCCATGGACACTGAGGAAGATCAGAAGGACAATACAGATGATGTCCTTGTGATTCCAGTCAAAGTACATACTTTTCGTCCTTCATCTTGTCAAACTCTGACCATCCATCTCTCTTCTTCCATCAAACATCCTATTATTTGAAAAGACGGAACATAGGGAGCTCACCTCTTCTGAGCCACTTGTTATTCACCTTCGTTATAACAAGCCTTCTTCTCCTTTGGTTATCAATCTTAGCAAACCATCGGCTAAGATCAAGAGCCCTGTTGTAAATAATGATGTAATTATCAATAAAGTAGCATCTTCTTTGCAGTATACTGATGTCAATTACTATGCTCAATGTTATCTAAAAATCTTGGATAACTTTGAACCCCTTACATTAGGAGCAGTTCAACCACTTCAAGACGAAGTATCACTTGAATCAGCACAAGATTTATTCTTTCTGGTTCTCTCCCGGAAGAAGGATGAACATCCTATCCGCTTCAACAAAGGATTGTATCAAAAGGCTACGTCCGATAGCGAGGCTAAAAATGACGACAACAGACGACTTCAACTAAGTCGTTACAGTCAACAATCGAAGAATATCATCCAAAAGATGGGCTATAATTTTAAAATTGGCCTCAATGGTGGTAAGGAAAGGCAAACTCCTATCCGTATCTCAGCTCCAAAAGGAAAGTCACTACAATACTAGAATAAAACAAAACATAGGTTGGGCTACACTTTGTCGATCACGACCCTAGACGCTTCTGAGTCTGACAAAGAGGAGCGATCTAACTTTTCTGTCTCTGTCTTATGGGATTCAGATACCAGTGTAGGACACGTCCATCGACTGACTCTATCTTCTAATATGGCGACTGTCGAGTTCTCCGAAGATGAAGCTAATTTTATTGAAACCCCTGAATTTGATCCTTGGGCACAAATAATGGATATTCAATGGAAACTTCGCTTCGAGTAATGTGAGCCACCTACCGAAGACCAGTTAGTTCAAGTTGATATCGGAGACGAAGCTTCTCCAAGATTGATTTTTATCAACCTTCATGAAGCAGATAAACAAGAACTGATTCAGCTTATTAGGGAATACAATGACGTATTCGCCTAGAGCTATGAAGACATACCGAGATTAGATCTCCAGATCGCTACCCATAAGCTCAATATTCTGTCGAATATAAGGCCAGTCAAGCAACAATAGTGTCGATTCTGACCTGACATGATGGACGCCATAGAAGCTGAAGTTAAAAAGCTTATCGCTTGTGGCTTTATCAGAGAAGAATAATATCCTGACTGGGTGGCTAATGTCATCCCAGTTATGAAAAAATAGGGAACGTTCGAGTCTGTATCGATTTTAGAGATCTCAATGAGGCTTTTTCCAAGGATGAGTTTCCTCTTTCGATTACTAATGTCATGATCGACAACACTTGGGGGTTTAAGCGGATGTCTTTCATGGATGGATTCTCGGATATAATCAAATCAGGATGAACCCCAAAAATAAAAAAACACACATCTTTTCGCACTCCTCTAGGAGTCTATTGCTACACCGTTATGCCATTTGGTCTCAAGAACGCGGGTGCAACCTATCAGTGGGCCATGAGTACCATCTTTTGTGACATTTACGAAAAACAGTCGAATGCTATATCGATGATATTACTGTCAAAAGTCGTCTAAAGGAAGACCACATCCAAGACTTAAGAACTATCTTCCATCTAATGCGCCAACATCAACTCAAGATAAATTCCATCAAGTCATTCCTGGGAGTCTCTAATGGCAAATTCTTCAGATTCGTTATTACCTCTAAGGGTGTACACGTTGACCCCGAGAAAGTTAAAGCCATTAAAGAGATGCGACCTTCATACAACCTAAAAGAGGTACGAGGATTCCAAGGACGGCTTGCGTACATCAAAAGATTTATCTCAAATCTCTCTGGATGCTGTAGACCGTTTACTCAACTAATGAAGAAAGGTGTGTCTTTCGTTTGGACTGAAGAATGCCAGCAAGCATTTGAAGACATAAAGCGGTACTTGATGAACCCTCCAGTCCTCGTGCCCCCAGTCATCGAAATACCCTTCTTGGTGTATGTCCGAGCAATAGATCATTCTCTGGGTGCTTTACTGGCCCAAAAGAACAACGAAGGTCGTGAGTAAGCCATCTATTATCTCAGTCGTACAATGATCGGTACTGAACACCGATATAGTCCAGTAAAAAAAGAATGTTTATCCTTGATGTTTGCTGTTCATAAAATACGACATTACATCATGGGCCAAACCATTCATGTCATCTCCAGAGTCAATCCTCTACGAGTCTTGATGAAGAAGCCAAGTACACTCAACTCCAGACTCGCTACATGGGCCATATTACTAGCATAGTATAATATTTTCTATGTTCCACAAAAGTCTGTTAAGGGTCAAGCCCTAGCTGACTTCTTGGCTGCTCATCCCATCCCTGAGACATCTAAACTCTATAACAAAATTCCTGATAAAACTTTAGAATCCAATATGACTTCAGAAGGAATCCTTGCTTGGCGACTGTTCTTTGATGGTGCTTCCAGAATTGGACCTAAAGGCACTATTGTCACTGGAGTTAGAATTATTCTGGTATCTCCCGAAGGACTAGCAATTCAGAAAGCTTATTCTTTGGACAAGTTATGCTCTAACAATGTGGCTGAATACAACGCTCTACTCATCGGTCTTCAATTAGCCAAACAATTGGATATCGACTACCTTGAAGTATATGGATACTCTAAACTGATCGTCAATCAGGTTAGAGGTACGTATGAAGTGCGACATCAAGATCTCGTTCCATATCACGAAGCTGCAGTCAAGTTGGCTACATCGTTTAAAGGCATCTTTATTGAACATGTACGTAGAGCTTGCAATACAGAAGCTGATATACTTGCCAATCTAGCAGCAGTATTAGCAATCCCTATAAAAAGATAACAGTTGATCGTCATCACTAGTAGAAAATTATTCTGTATTAAAAATAATTTGCGCATGGAGTCCAGCAATTCAGTCGAGATCTGCAGCACAAGTAAAGACTGGAGAGCTTCCTTCATCGACTTTGTGGTACATGACATCCTGCCTGAAGATCCTAAGGAAACAACAATCCATCGACGGTCACTTCGATTCTACTACAACCATGCCTCTAAAATACTCTACCAACGATCATATGATGGTTTGCTTCTACGTTGTCTTGCCGAAGATGAAGCAAAGTAGATACTACATGAAGCTCATGATGGTGTCTGTGGTGCACATCAGCCTGGGCCTAAGCTACAAGATCGAATTTGATGCATGGGATATTATTGGCCAACCATGGTGTCAGACGTCATAGAATATTTAAATAAATATCGAGCATGTCAAATCCATACAGATTTCATTCATCAACTATCATAATTTCTGCATCCTACTGTAACATCATGGCCCTTTGAAGCTTGGGGCATGGATGTCATCGGTCCTATTAATTCACCTTCATCTCGAGGACATCGGTTTATCCTAGCTATAACCGATTATTTCTCCAAATGGGCTGAAGCTATTTCCTTAGCTGAAGTTAAGACAAGCAGTGTCATCAATTTTATCAAACATCATGTGATCTACAGATTCGATGTTCCTCAGCGAATCATTCATAACAGTGGACCTCAGTTCGTCAATCAGAAGTTTACTCGATTCTGTGATGACAACCAAATCAATAATGTTGCTTCCATAGCCTACAATCCTGCATCTAACGGTTTGGCAGAAGCATTCAATAAAACAATCATCAAGCTTCTCAAAAAGTTCATTTCTACAAATAAACAAAATTGGAGCGAAAAGCTTAAAGAATGTCTATGGGCCTATCGCACTACCATACGCACTCCGACCGACTGTATATCTTTCTCTTTGATGTATGGATGTGAAGCTATCCTTCCATTGGAGATTCAGATTCCATCACTGAGAATAGCCATTGCAATGAACTCACAACATAAAACAATGATCGTCTTCAACTTCAGGAGCTTGAAGCACTTGACGAGAAGCGACTACTAGCTCAATAACACATCGAGCTATATCAAGCCCCTATCTCAAAAGCCTTCAACTGTAAAGTCAAAGTACGAGCATTTCAAAAATGTGAGCTAGTCCTTACTGTCAGACGTCCTATGACTTTGACACACATGAGCAAGGACAAGTTCAAACCAAAGTGGGAAGGTCCCTATGTTATAAGCAAAGTTTTCTCAAACGGAGCTTATCAACTATATGGTATAGATGGCCGAATCGCTATGATGCCTATTAATGGCAAATTTCTAAAGAAATACCATGTTTGAAAGTGTGTACTATATTTTTTAACAAATATTGTACATACTTCAAATCTTTGAATACCCAGTGGAGTCTATCCAGAGTGATAGCGTCATCTACCCCATTATTGCAAATATCATCTTTTAAAACCCAGCTGTTTTAAAAGATATCATGTTCTTGAGTCCCAGTTGGCTCAAGGATAATCAATAGATGTACAAATTTACGTCCATATTACCTCTAAATTCTGCTATCTATATTGACGACTTGTCACGTCCATATTACCTCTGATGATGTCATATTCGTAACAATATTGTGAGTTATATTTTGTCATGTCCATATTATCTCTGAACAGATATAATAAGTATTGTTATTTTTAAGAAATATGTCATATCCAGCACCTCTGAACATATTTCTTATTTCTATCTATTACTTGTGTCTTAAACAGATACGCAATAAGTAATAGAGCTACAAAAAGTTCATCAATATTTTTATTCCAATAACGTGCAAAACATCAAAATTATACATTCAGCAGAAAAAGTTGTCACAATTGGATAGCTTCATTTGGGAGGCTGATTGCTAAGTTCAATTATCATTCTCTTCAGAGCATCAGCCCTCTCTGTTCTGGAATCAAGCACCATTTGCCAGGCCAAGGCCCTTCCAGATTCTGGATCAAAAGGTTCTAGGGAGTTGAATCGGCTTTCAATTTTAGCACTCTGAATTTTGATGAATTCATCTCACTGCCTCCTCAGATCATCAAGATGGCTCACGATAACTTGGTGAATTTCAAGTACCTCTTTTTCACGCCTCCTGGCTGCTCTAAGTATCTCGCAAAGCTGGGCTATCTCGGCTTCTAACTCTTGCAAACGAGTTTGGCACTCAGTCGCTTCCTTCTATTTCTCTGTGGCTTCAGTCTTATAACGTTCAACAGAAGAAGCTGTCTCAATAATGCTAGACTCCAACTCTGCAGATTGCATTGAGAAGACAACTACAAAACCTTCTAAGGCTGCTTGTCGTACTACAGACTCGCGAGCCATCGTCTCACACTCGTCATTTACAAGCCTCTGATTATTGCCTCTTATCAGATCTTGGTAGGATTTGATAGGATCTTCGAGCGCATCCAAGATGTGCTCCAAGAAGCTAACCCTCTCCAGATCATCAATTTTACGGATGGCTTCAACGATAAAGGAGGCAGTTCTTCTTACTGACTCCTAGGGGTGGCCTTTCTCCAAGACCATATAAACAAGAGTTCTTAAGGAAGTGAAGAAAGCGCTGGTATAAGTCTCTACGATGATATTTGTCATCGTCGATACACCAGGAGTAGACACTTCAGTCCGAACCCCTCCTTCTGCAGAAAAAGATTGAATAATAGATTGTGTACCAGGAGATCTCGGTGCTGGCATTCCTTCTCCAACCTGAGTCCCCATATCTATAGGAGCCATAGTTGAACTAAAGCTGAATGTTGTGGATGCCAATGGAGCTATAGCCATTGTCCCTACGGGACCCTCTGTAATCAAGAAGCACAATCATTATATATTATGTCAAACAACATCAAAGAAGTCAGGGTAAATAAAGTCATAAGTTCACCTGAGCCCGACAATGCATACGGGGTCTCACGAGGCACGACATCTCGCTCTGTATAGAGCCGCATCATGGTATTTTCAGAGACGGTTGCTTAGCTTCTCCCAGCCTCTGAACTGCCTGACATAAAATGGCCGCTTCCAGCCTCTGAGTTGGCTTGGCCACCTGGGAGTGCAGCTACCTCTGTCCCCTCTGTCTCAATAATGTGTTCAGTTGGGGTCTGAATCCTTTCAGCATTAATTTGAGGATTGTCATCATCCTCGACATCAACATCCCCTTCTCGGTCATCATTAGGGGTCTTACCATCTTCGATGTCGATAACTTTCAATATAAACATCTTCATCTTCACCTTCATCACCACTTGAGTCCTCATCGCCCTCATCTTCAGTACCAGAGTCTTCACCGCTTGGCAGTTCATCAAAACTGATTAGCATTACTAGGGCTCTGGTCACTATCATCTTGGTGATCGCCACCCTCAACTTGATCTGCCTTGGTCATTAAATCCTGGACCAGTACTTGAGTAGGGGTTGCATTCAGAATAGGATCAGAAGCGGTATCGATCGAATCCTTCTCTATTGGATCAGCGCTAGGATTCTAATCTAGCAATGCCTCGATCATCCCCTCCCCTTGAGAAGGTATTTCGCTTGGAACAAGAGATGCAAGAATTTAAAGTACAGAAGACACTGGTACTTCAGGAGGCACTACCTCTTTTTTACCATGAACTGAAGTTATTCCAAATAAAAGTATTTTTTCTTGAGGAGTGGTGGTTCTCAGAGCCAGATAAATTATGTGCTCTGTATCAGTCACAAAGAGAATATCTACCGAAACACCTAGAGCTGGTTCATTGGTTGAGGGTGATGTCAGGCCAGCTACAGCAAATGCCACCAATGTTGCTGAAGACAAAGGAATGGTGAATCCCACGACCAATGGCTCTGAAACAACAATACTAAGAGTATCTACTGCAACCATCGGAGTTGGAGCACTAGTAGCCGGAGGTTTTGGAGATAAAGATATATCAATACAAATTACCACAGGGTCAACATCAAGTAACTCTTGCTGAAAAGAAAAAGTAAAAACACCACCTTGTGGAGAAAAAACACCCCCGGGTGACATTATCCTTTGTTCAGGAGAAGAAGATACAGGAGAAGCCGCAGTCTTCCTCTTCCCCGTGACTTTGGTAGCCAGTAGCTTTCTTCTGGCCGAATGCTTGAATAAAGGTCGAGGAGAAATGGTATCAGTCTCAGTAAAGACAGATGATTGGGGCTGCACTTCTTCAGGAGCAGGCTGTTATTTGCTTGTCTCCTCTTCGGCACCTGTACTTTCTCTTTTAAGCTGGGATGGGGTCGATCCCCTAAGGAAAGTAGTCATACCCGCTGACAAACCAGCTTCTCTTTGTCGTGTCTGAAGTCTGGTCCTGGCTCTGGGTCTCTCAACAGCAGCTATTTTTTGTCCCATCCCTCCCTACAGTAGGAGAAGGAGGTATATTTTGAGGTGACTGGGTGGGGGCCCCTACTCTTGGCTTCATGGCAGCCTTTTTCGTAGGGGATTTCTTTTTCCACTTCTTAAGAAGATCGCTCAATGGATCTTGAGTTTCATCAACTAAATCCACATTTATAGTTTATAGAGGATCCTTGGTAGGGACATCCTCTTCAGCTTCAGTCAAATCTATAGTAGCTGCATCTCCATCAAACGCTTTACAAGTACCGATGAAACTATCATTCATCGAATAACCCTCAAAGAAAGTATTGGCTGAGGTATGAAGGCGTGCATATGAACTCAAGATACGCGGACCATCTTCTACAGTAGCGAAAGGCATGGTAAATAGAACCCGTGTGCCTCTTGTATTGTAATATCTCCATCCACGGGCACCATCAATCAGATGTCCGAAAGCTTTTAGACAAGTGGCTACATTCCCAACATGCGACTGATCATAGCCAAACTGGCGAGCAAAGCGACTTCGCAGATATGGCTCTAAAAAGCAGTTATTCTTGAATCGGTATACCAGATGAGAGGGTCTAATTGTTTTCAACCAATTAAAGGCCTCAGGAGAAGGGTGATAACCCATATACTCTAAATCTTGGATAGGGGCCAGAAAGTTTTCATATCCAAGTGGAGGAGGAGTACAGAAAAATCTCCAGTCTGCGCCCCTATTTAGTGCTTTCCTGCAATCAGATAAAGACATAACCTTCCATTTTGCCTCAGCAAATTTGTCGAAGAAATTAGCTGCCAACGCTCCTCCGACCCCATGGTCAAGATCCATCAATGAAGGGTGATGCAATAACAACCATCCAAATAGATATGTGTATGGCATCTCGGTACGAGGATATACTTTTCGGTTGTTAAGCTTTTCCATCAAACTATCAATAAAGCTTCGGAGCCCGCATTCAACCTACTGGTCATGGCCGAGAGAATATCCATTTTGTATCCGAATACCATGTGTACTGTTATAAAAAGTACGCCGTGATGGATTTGGTCGACATCACTAGCACCTGGGATGACAAACCGTCGTAACCACAGGGAAAGAAAGCCTGCTAAAGTGGCTTCTGGAGATTAATTGATACCACTCTGCCTTATGTAACTTTTCAGAGGGGTATTGACATCATTATCATTCTAGGGTTTGGCCAACTCTGTATCAGCTTGGCCAGTCTCCTCTATCAGTTGAGAAGTAGTTTAAGCATCAAGTGGCTCAAAAGAGCGAGGCGTACATTCAGATTGATCTTGCACTTTAGGGTCTGTATTATGGTCGAAGAAGAGGTAGACCAACCACTTCGAGATATAGCATGTGGCACCAGTCTTATATAGATGCATGCATGTGGTAAAGTGACACAACAATTCATATAAAATTGCCACCATCTGAGGATTCACTTTGGCTAAATCCGCTAGCTCGTCTTTTGTCGGTAGGTACACTTCATAAGGGTTATTGCCCATTGGCAGACGAGAAAAAAATTGTATTTTATGGAGAGCGAAGCCTAGTTCTCCGTGAGGAGTGGCAATGGTACCAGTCCTACTGTTATATCTTTCTGCTAAAGCCAAAAATAAGTTGGAATGATTTTGGATTCCATAAGTGTGTTTGCCATTAAAATTCTTTTATTGCAAATTTTAATACAAACAGAACAGTGTTACAATATAGGACTTAGATGTAGTCCTAGGAGTACACTTTTGTTTATCTGGGTTCCTTGTGCCGATGGAGTGAGTGGTAATACGTTGACTCCGTTGACGATCTGACGACGATTATCGGTTCTCTGAAGGTCTGGATTGCTCTGGGTGCTGGAGCTTGCTGAGAGGAGGAAGACGTTGAGTGTCTATATCTGCCTCTCTGGTGGTATGTTCGTTCATTATGTGTTCTGTCCGTATGTAGGTGTAGAAGAAAGAAATGATCCCTCTATTTATATAGTCTGTAGGCTGGCTGCTCATGCGCGCATATGTAGGATGCGCCTGGTCGTAGGGACGCCACGTGGTGATTGCTGATGGAGGCGTATGAACGATGCGCCCTGATCGAGGGGTTGAATTCTTCATGCTGCTATTGTGGACCGGCACGTAGCAGAGGAGAAGATCTTTCTGTTGCTGAGATCTTGGGCGAGTCGAGTCAAAGGACACGTGTCATCGACCCATGGCTCAGAGATCCCTGATTTGGTGGGAATGATCTGGTAGGATGTGCCTAGGATTGGGCGCAGGAGGAGACTTTGGCTCGTAACCTTTAGGAGTCACGAACCATTCGGGGCGCATGGCTTTTGAGACGCATACGAGGCTTCAGTAATGACTAAACTCCTGTCTTTCGGGATCAGAGAGAAGTCTGGGACGCATGGCTTTTGAGGCGCATACAGAGCTTTAATGGTGACTTTCCTTCTGTCTTTAGGGATCAGTGAAAAGTCTGAGGCGCATGCAGATTTGGGCGCATGGCTGCAGAGACGCATACGAGTGGTTGAGTGGCCACGTGGTAGTAGCCGTCGGAGGAAAGTAATGATGATGCTGACATTGGCGACGCTTCGTCTTCTGAAAATGCTGTCAACTGTTCAGACTTCGGGAGGTGTGCTGCCAACTCTGTCAGTTCAGCATTTAATGTTTGTGACATTCGATGGACAGCTGAGTGGGCACGTCGGTTGGCGTCCCACTAAGCGTATGGGGACGCATGGGGGGGCATCCCTGTGGTGTGCTTGGTACTGAAGGGCGCGTCTGTGTGATGCACTTGATGTTGAAGGGCGCGTCTATGTGATGCGCGGTTTGGCCGGCGCATCTGCTTCGTGAAACGTCTTTAATGGTGCGACTGTTACGATCTTCGAGTGCTTTAAATAGCTGTTTTGACTTAGCTGAATTCAAAGCGTCCGATTCATCTATTTAATACAAATTCATTGCACGGAATTCGGAGAGCCATCCACTTGGCGCATGGGTTTGATTTGCCCGGCCTATAAATAGTGGCATGGAGAGAGTTTGCTTATCGTTCTCTCACGTTCTTCCAACATGACCTTGTTTACTCGGATGCATTCTGTTGACGAGATTCTCCCGAGGGTGAAGATACGATGCCATGCCTTCATTGATACACTTAAAGGTGACTGTTACATCCAAAAGTCGGAGTCGAGGGCTTTCGAGGCAGGCGAAAGGTGCCTGTTGCATCCAAAGATAGGGATGCTCGAGCCTCGTCTTCGTTGTGCAGGAAGAGCTGCAGATCAGAATTGCGGTGCTGCGGCTTTGGAGGCTCTTTTTTCCTTCAAAATGGATGTCGCCCATTCTGGTTGTGTTGAAAGCTGCTCCTTTAGCCGCGGTTTCGATTACGGTCTTCCTTGGCCTTTGGAGGCTCTTTCGAAACCTCCCCTGGCCACAGGTTGGCTTGTGCTTTTCTCTTCCTCGGTTTGGGGAGCTCTTCCTCCAGCTAGAGGGTTGATGCTACCCCCGTTCTGCTCAATAAATGCTTCATAGTCAAAATATTTCGACGGCGGTGAGCCTGGCTGGAAGAGCGGCACATAACTGGGCTGCTGAAGGGATGCACATAACTGGGATGCACATAACTGAGCTGCTAAAAAGGATGCGCATAACTGAGCTGCTGAAAAGGATGCGCCCTGCTGAGGGCGCGTGGTGATTGCTGTGCCTATTTGAGGGCGCATGATGGCTGCTGGCTGTAGACTTAGGATCTTTTCTTTGTAGAAATTCTCCTTTGTACAATCTTTTCTTAGACATGTAATAGACTTTTATATGTAATAAAAAGTCTTCTTTCAATGCCTATTTTTGCTGTTTGTGAAGTACTTTGTCCAAGCTCTGGCGCATGTAGTCTGGCGCATGGGCTTTCTGGTTCTGAAATTCTATGCTTCTACAAGACCCCCTTCAAAGTTTTCAAAACTTTTGGATAAGTTTTGGAATACTTTGAATAAGAAGCATGTTGGTAGAGGCACATGACTGGCGGGTCGCATAGATACTCCGTGCATCAGTGTTGGAAGGTGCACTTTTGATTGATGCTACCTCGAATCAGAGGGATACCCTGGCCGCTTCACGAACCGGTCCCTCGTTTAGTTGCCGAACTTTGCGTCCTAGGAGTCTCTACAGTGAAGTCCCTAATGACACTTTTGCCTTCAGTGCCTCAACCTTTGCAAGTCAGATGCTGACATCGAGAGTCACGTATCCGAAAGGTGGCTTTAGGGTTGAAGGTTGGTGTCATCACATGCCAAAGTGGGACGAGTTGACCGTTTGGGTGCTTTCGAAGTTCAAGGCTGAGCTTAAGGAAATTGGGCTGACAGTCGCTATCCGTGCCACGTAGGCTGGCGTAGATCTCAATAAGCCTATGTTCCTTGCACTCTTGGAATTGTTCAATGCCCAGACTGGCACCTTCTTTACTCCGGTGGAGGAGTTGGGGTTGGCTCTTCATGAGATGTACGAAGTATCCAAGCTTCCTTGAGGCTCGGAACCATACGAGGAATATTTTCCCTCAAATGAAGAGATCCAGGTTCTGGAAAATAAGGACCCGGAGATGATGGCTGTTTTCAAAGAGGTAGCGAGCCATCATTATCTGATGCATCGGAAGGATAAAGGCAAGACCCAGCCTCATGTGACTGCTTGGAGGGATTACGTCTTCAAGCAGGATTTGGTGGATTCCTCGAGGATCCGATTTACGACTCCGGAAGGGCTAAAACCCGCGGAAGTGACTTCTGAAATAAGCCGGCTGGACGAGAGGACCCCTCGTTCCAATGAGAGTGGCGAGAACGCGTATAGTTGTTTCTGGCACTGTGCGCACCGGATGTCGTCTAAGGCGGTGCTGACGGCATACTTGATGATATGGCTCCGGGATTGTGTATTTGCGGGCGGATCTGGTACAGTGGAGAGGGTACACCGAAATCTTATTTTGCCTGCCATAAAATTGGTCTTTGGACGTCCTTTAGCTCTCCTCCCCACGATGGTGTGTAACCTGTTGCGGGGTTTGAGGACCTTTGCTGATGATGTGATCCATGGGAGAGGTAGAAATGACAACTTTCTCCGAGCCGAACTACAATTCTATTATCTTATGGGATGGTTGATTCTGCATCATCCGAATGTGATGAGTCCAGGTCCGGAGGAGGATCATGTTGAAGGAGATGCCTTTATCCGCCGCTTCTACAAGAGGAAGTGGTTACACACTGGCGTCCCCGTTTGCAGGAGAGTTTTGTCCTACCTTCAGGGGTGGGAGATTGTCAAGGTCGGCCCCATCTTTAAAGATTTCGAGGCTGACCAAGATTTAGACGACTCAGGTGAAGATGCGATTACTCTGCCGAAATGGGGTTTTCGTTGGTTGGAAAGTATTCGGCCTTCTCACTTGATCTATCGGAACCAAAATAGGTGTTATCTGGAGCCATATCTGCCCAGCCGGTTCGCTCGCCAGTTTGGCTATACCCAGCTAATGCTATGGAATCCCAGTAACAGTCTGGGGTTCATCGGGAGCTTGCTGGATGGAGCCCGGGGCTGGCAATATTATAATACCGGGTGCACTGGAGTTCAGTTTACTACGCCCGTCCGTAACCCTCGGCCACAGATCCTGTATTTGGTAGCTAAGCTGTATTGTACAATGAATACTGCATCTCCAGGTTATGATAGAGAGACTAGTTTCATCATTGGAACTCAGCTGGAGGCCACGGCGAATATGTTGATAGCGGCTCGGTCATATCGTCCACCAGAATAAGCGAGAAATTGGGCTGCTGCTGCAGCATCAGTGAGATATCCCTCTGTTGGGAAGAGACGGGCCGACGCAGAAGCCGGTTCGTCTGTACCAAAAAGGCCAAGAAATGCCACGACTCTAAGGGCTACAGGAATGCCGTCTGTAACTGTAACGACCCGCTCCGCCCTAGCGGAACGCCGATCCAAACGGCGTGTGCAACGACTCAAAACGAGCCGTCGACCCGAAGAGTTGCCTCGACCCGATGAAGTATCGATGCAAATCGATGCCAGACTTGCCTTGGCCCGTCAAGATGAATCCAGACTTAGACTTCCAAAGGCGCGCTCGGAGTATCGCTCGGCCAATGCAAACATCGCTAAGGTGGGTGGCTCCGATGAACCCGTCTGTGCTTAGCCTAGACACATAACAATGCAGACACATTCACGAGAATCGCTAGGCGATAACATCTTGCATGCTAATAAATGACTCAACGCACCTAGCTAAGGGAATAATCCCATCTTGCATGCTTGTTTAGAACATGGAAAAGAACTCGACAATTATAGAAACGCTTGCACCGCGCTCTACGCTCGTGCTAAGGCACAAGCCCACGTTCATGGTCCCTTATACGTTCAAACAATGAAATAATGAATGGTTTACAACAATGAAACAGAAAGACTATCAACATAGTCGCTCCGAGTAGAGTTTAGCAACATTGAAAGGCTATGGGACCGATGGGTCGCCAAGGCGACTCCCACACTGGGAGTTGCGTAATGCGTGAATGAATGGATCAACAAATGAACGAACGAATGAATGAATGAATACATGAATGAATCGATGAATCAAATGAACAAGTGAAAGAAAGAAAGAAAAGAAAGAATACGTGAAAGATAAGACATGGAAGACGCTATCGACAGGTATGACGGGCACGTGCAACGGGGCTCGCTACCCGCGCTGTACGGACGCCAACCTGGTCGATAACGCATTATGGCTAAGGGTTAGCCTACGGCTCGGAGACAGCCGCTAAGTTAAAATGACAAGACAATACGAAATGGTCGTGGACAAACGGCACGTGCGATGGGGGGAATACCGTGGCCGTCGTGTGGAAGGATTCTGCGGCACGGGCGTTGGGGGGGAATACCGTGGCCGGCCTAGGCGGAATCAACGGCGCTTACGGGCTGCTTGGGTGCGGGCTTGGGCACCAAGAGACGTAAGTAGGAGGGTATATTCAAGAGACTTAACGGGGTGTACCAGCCATCACCCTACGCTAAGTTGAGAATTGCCACAGGGGAATGTCCTAAATGGCTCGTAAAGCCAGCGACCCGTGCATGTAGATTAAGTGGACTATGCTGGTGGCAATCCACGTGCAAGTTCTTGCATTGAAATCAAAGTAGTCTAAGTTAAATGAACAAGTGTCTCCTGAACATGCTTGCAAAGTAACATCCTGAACATGAACGTGCTAGAAATGTAACATGCCTGAACATGCTTGAAATATACCACCCCGAACATGCTTGAAATGTGCCTCTTGAACATGCTCGAAACGTAACACTAGAACATGCCCACGACGTGCTAGAACCCGAGACATGGACACACACTCGATGTTGAATACGTACATGAATCGTGTTATGTTATTATACTTGAATTGTTGTTTAACTTGGTTTACCTTGAACAGGGAAGGCCGGACGGTAAGTATGGGTAAGTCGTACATGTATTTTCATGCGACACTTGAGTTCGGTAACACGAGACAGGCAATACAATATGCTATGAAACTGATCCTAAGGCAAGATTAGAAAGACAATGAATGATAGAGATGCACAAAAGTAAATGGAACGTGTTTGGTAATGATGGCATTGTGGGCGAGCTAGCCTCCCCACCAGTGCATAACAATGTACTGATAACCCCACAGTATGCTTGCAGGATAGCAGGAGACGCCGGCGGGTGCGGAGCTTCCATCGAATGTGTCAAGGCGTGGAGCCAACTCTGGGGCCTTGGAACGTTACAAGAAGCTGAAGCACCCTATACAGGACATAATGTATCGGAACATCGCCATGTATCATTCCATGTTGTAAGCCACTTGGCACGCCTTTTATGTTTCAGAGAGAGAGCTTGAGCGATTTGTAATATCGGCCTAGCGCCGCTTGTAAACTTCTTGAAATTCAATAAAGAGATTTGGATTCGCTTCTGCTTGTGTTCATTTTTACTTCCGCTGTAAATGGGGACACTCTGTGCGACTCTGTGGCCGTTTCTGGACTTGGCCTTGCACGGGCGCAACCTAGGCCCGTGCGGCATCACGCCTTAGCGAGGACGATCGCTCCTACGGGAGCGGGGCGTGACAGTAACGCCAGTGGAATCAGCTCTTGCTGAGGTAAGTCCTCCGTAATTTTGGCTCATCTTGTCATTTTGGTGACTTGTGCTTTTTTTCTTGTTGGGATCACCGAAGAAGAAGACCCGTGTTTCGAAAGCGGGTGTCAGTAAACCGAAGGAGGTGGCGAGCTCTTCTGACGAGCGCATTCCTTCGATGGTGATGTCTCCAATGGAGGAGAATCCGGAAGATGTTGTTCCTGCAGAGGTTTTAGTATCTCCAGACTTTGTTAAAAGAGATGCTAAGGTTGCAGCCACTTCCAGGATGGTGCCAGCTGAGAAGGACGCCTTGGACGCTGAGGGTCCAGCGGACACAGGGCCTCGTGATAATGAAGTGGAGTGGAGTTCGTCATCTTCAGATGACATTGCTCCAGAGTTGCAAGAGTCTGTTGCAGGGGCAACAGATGTAATTGGAACAGAGGAGAGGGTTGATTCCCCTCCTTGTTATGATGAGGGGAGGTCGGCTGCATCATTGCCGAGCCCTACCCCAGACTCAGCAGCGGAAGCTGAGGTGGCTACCGATCAGGAGGTAGCGACAGATCCTGTCCCTGTAGAGGGATTTGATGAGGAGACTCGTCTGGCAGTCCTGGCTCCTGGGACGGGTCAGGAGACAAGTGTTGATCTCCCCGTTCTACCAGGGGAAGTACTGGCTGTTGATAGGATGTTGGGGGCTGAAGAGGTGGCCACTGACGTCGGGGGTTCTTCCGAGTTTGGGAAGGATAAGGGTTTGATGGAACCCTCTGTTGCTCCTTCCACTTGGGGTACTATCTCGACGCCTGTCTCGGCTTCTTCTGTTCCTGTGGCTCCTCGGGCTAGTAGTCAAGCCCCTGTTGATGAAGAGCCTGTCGATACCGAGGGTCCAGCCTCGCGGATTAAAGCAGGCGGGCCTTCTTATGGTCTGTTAACTAGAGCAGCTCCTCCGACTCCTGCCATGACACCGCAGGTGCTGGCGGATGCAGATGAATACATGAAAGTCATCATTGAGGCAGTATATAAAATGCTGTAGAGGGGGTATCGGCAGTGATGGACGCCAACGGGAGCTTTGCGGCGGCAAGAACTCTGGCATTGTCTCATATCAACCTGATCCGTCTTCACCAGGGCCACGATCATATGGCCGTCATTCTGGAAGCCTCGGTGGCTGAGTTGGACCAGCAGCTTTTCGAATTACAGTGCATCCAGCAAAATAACCTCTCCGTCCTGATAGATACGGAGAAGGAGAAGCTGATCGCCGAGATTGAGTCTTCTTACCAGGCCACTGTGAGTGTCTGGAAACGTGAAGTGGCTGAGACTGAAGCTACAGTGGAGCGGTTGTCTCAGTCTACACGGGAGACGGTGGAGGCGCGAGCTGTGTTGGATACTAGTATCGCAGAGATTGATGCCCAGATCCACCGCCTTGAGGACCAACGGACCCGACTTCTATTAGACGCCGAACGTGTCCAGGCTGAACACGTAGCATTCAAGAAGGAGGAGGCAGCTTTCACCCACCGGGCTCTTACTTTGGCTCAGCAGCGGCAGCAGCTGGATGAGAAGCATAAAAATGATACTTCTCCTGAGGCTATTGAAGCAATGCGTCAAGAAGCTGAACGTCGAGTCCTGGCAACTGTGGAGACTCGAGCGGCGGACTTGATGCGTCGGATTGAAGAGCTTTCAGCCAACCCTGGGGATGTTTAGGGATTGTAGTCTCTTTTTTTTTGTATTTTTGTAACTCTTGCTGGGGTTGTAAACTTTTACTATCTATTTAAAAATAAAGAATATAAAGTTTTTTGTAGTGTGTTCATTTTTGCTGTCATGAACTTGATGATTTGTGTGGACCTATTATCTTTTGCGCACCTTGGTTTTTAGGTACAGATAATAAGTTTGAGAGAACCCTCATGTTTGCTCAGAGGTGATGTGGATATGGCAAATATGGGATTCAAGTGGTGGAATCTCCCTACTCAGAGGTGTTATGGACGTGGTAGGAATGATCCTGGGGGATACGCGGAACTACTCAGAGGTAATATGGACGTGGAAGTTCTGCGATCAATGTACGACAACGCAAGGGTTGTCTGTACGGGATGTTTACTCAGAGGTAATGAGGACGTGGTAAATATGGTGGATAGTGTAGTCTTCTGGGATGTAAGATTTCACTTTGTAGGGTGTAGGGGGCAACTCAGAGGTGATGTGGACGTGGTTGTCCTTCTACTGGAAGATGATACGGAACAGCTGGGTTTCGGAAGCGTATGATTTTGTGAAAGAAAATTGTCTGTGAGTCCTGATAATTGGGTCCACAGATCCCCGGGTGGAAGCACATGTCTAAAAGATATCAAGAGTAGTACTTCTTTAGGAACTTACCGTTGATGGGCATCATGAACAAGTCCCCATTGGATTTGGCGAGGCGGTAAGCACCGTTTGAGTATACCGTCTCTATGATGAAAGGTCCTTCCCACTTGGGCTCGAACTTTCCTGGTGTTTTGTGAGTCAACACCATCGGTCTCCTGACTGCCAGAACCAGGTCGCCAACTTAAAAAGTCCTCTGCTTGACCTTTTTATTGAAAGCCTGTGATATACGAGCTTGGTATAGTTCGATGCGTTGTTGATCTAGGAGACACTTTCCGTCAAGTGCCTCCAGTTCCCGCAGACGACGACGTTGATTGTCCTCTTCTGTGAGTTGGTTTGTGATTGCTACGCGGAGTGAGGGTATCTGGATCTCGAGAGGCAGTACCGCTTCGCTCCCGTAGACCAAGGAGAATGGTGTGTTGCCTGTCGGGGTCCGTACCGTTGTACGGTAGGCCCAAAGGCATTCGCCGAGCTTTTCGTCCCAGTCGCGTTTGTTAGATGACACGACCTTTTTGAGTAGCCTGACGATAGTTTTGTTGAACGCCTCGGCCAATCCGTTTGCTGTCGAATTGTAGGCGGTTGATGCCACGTTTTGAATGCGATTCTTGTCACAGAATCTGCTGAAAACATGGCTAATGAACTGAGGACCATTGTCGTGGATGATCCTCCGGGGTACTCCGAAACGGTAGATGACGTGGTGCTTGATGAAGCTGATCACCCTGGAGCTTTTCACTTCTGCCAGCGAAACTGCTTCTGCCCATTTGGAGAAGTAGTCGGTGATTGCTAGGATAAAGCGGTGTCCTCTCGATGAAGGAGGGGTGATCGGTCCCACAATGTCCATGCTCCAAGCTTCGAAGGGCCAGAAGACGACTGTAGGATGTAGTGGTTCTGACGGTGTATGAATGAAGTCTGCGTGAAGCTGGCACGCATGGCACTTCTTAGCATACTCGATAGCGTCAGCGGCCATGGTTGGCCAGTAGTAGCCCATGCGTCGCAGTCGGTCTTACAACTTAGGGCCAGGTTGATGGGCCCCGCAGGTTCCATCGTGAGCTTCTCGAAGGGCTTCGGCTGCTTCTTTGTTGGACAAACATCGAAGGAGAAGTCCATCGTAGGAGCGTCGGTATAGCATTTTAGTAGCCGTATCGTAGTAGAATCGAAGAGAGCGTCTCCTGACTGAGACAGCTTCTTTCGGGTCCTCTGGGAGAATTCCGTAGACAGCGAAGTCGATGAATGAGAATCTCCAGTCTCGGACATTAACACTAGCACTCGTTGACATGGCATGGGCCACTTGTGAGCACAGGTTATTTTTAGGGTAGACCAGGTCTCGACCCACTACCGTGACGTAGTATTGAGTTCTGAGGGGTACCGCTAATGAGGCTGCGAGGCCGGCCAGAGCATCAGCCTCTAGATTTTGTAGACGAGGTCCATGTTCGATGAAGAACTCGATGAAGGTTGAAATGATGTTCAATACAACTTCATGGTAAGGGATCAGATCTTCATGACGAACTTTGTATTGCCCTCTGATCTGGTTTACGACGAGTTTTGAGTCGCCGTAGGCTTCCAGATGATTTACCCCCAGCTGTTGCGCCAGCTGGAGTCCCATGATGAGTGTATTATACTCGGCAACATTGTTGCAGCACGGCTTCGAAAGGGAGTAAACACGCTGGATGACCAGCTGATCGGGGGAGACTAATACCACCCCCACTCCAGCGATGATTTGGCCTTTGGGGCCTGTTCTTGAAGCGCCATCAAAAAACATCCGCCAGACGAAGCCATCTTCGGTGATGTTTGATTCTTGGACCTCATCCGGGATGTCTTCATAGAGTCTTGAGGACTCTGGGATGGGGTATGCAGCTAAAAAGTCGGCCAGAGCTTGATCCTTAACAGCTTTTTGCGGAACGAACACCATGTTATATGGTGTTAGCAAGATTGCCCATGTGGCTAGCCGGGAGTTCAATGATCCTGGCTTCGTCATAAGGACCCTGAGCGGATTGACTCGGGAAATGACATGAATTGTCTGCCCCGAGACATAATGTCGAGTCTTTTGGATGGCAAATACCAAAGCTAAGCACTCCTTTTCAACGGGATTGTACCGGTGTTCATCCCCGATCAAAGTTCGACTGAGGTAGTAGATTGCTTGCTCATAGCCTGTGTCACTGTTCTGAGCTAGCAGGGCACCGAGGGAATGATCCATGGCACGAACGTAGAGGAGAAATGGTTTGCCGGCGACTGGTGCCACCAGGACTGGCGGGCTCGTCAAGTAAGCTTTGATGTCATCGAAAGCTTTTTGGCATTCCTCTGTCCAGACATAAGAGACTCCCTTCTTCATGAGCTGAGTGAAGGGTCGACATTTGCCGGAAAGGTTTGCTATGAACCTCCGGATGTATGCCAGACGCCCCTGTAGGCCTCGAAGTTCTCGAAGGTTCTTCGGAGGGTCCATATCGAGGATGGCTTTGGTCTTCTCGGGAATGACATGAATGCCTTTCGTCGTGATGATGAAGCCCAAAAAATTTCTGCTAGAAACCCCTAGAAAGGATTTAGCGGGGTTCATCTTGAGCTGGTGCGCCCGTATGAGATCGAAGACTGTCTTCAGGTCTTGCAGGTGATCTCCTTTGAGACGGCTCTTGACTGCAATGTCGTCAACATAGCATTCGACTGTTTTGCGACGATGTTGACAGAAAATAGTGCTCATAGCTCGTTGGTATGTCGCACCAGCGTTCTTCAAGCCAAAGGGCATCACTGTGTAGCAGAAAACACCCTTTGAAGTCCTGAATGACGTGTGTTTTACGTCATTGGAGAATATCTTGATCTGGTTGTAGCCCGAATACCCGTCCATGAAAGACATGCGCTCGAAGCCACATGTGTTGTCGATCATCACGTCGGTGATTGGAAGCGGGAACTCGTCCTTCGGGCAGACAGAGTTGAGGTCCCTGAAGTCGATACAAACTCGTATCTTCCCATTCTTCTTGGTGACGGAGACGACGTTGGCTACCCAATCTGGGTGTTGTTCTTCACGGATGAAGCCGCTGGTCAAGAGCTTGTCCACCTCCTGATCGATGGCGTTCATGATGTCCGGACGGAAGCGTCGCTGTTGTTGTTTGATAGGCTTGGCATCAGGTAAGATGTTCAGCCTATGCATCGCGATCTGGGGGTCAAGCCCCGACATATCTTCGTAACTCCAAACGAAGATGTCGATATACTCTTTAGCCAGCTGGATTAACGATTCTCGGTCTTCTCCTTTTAGGCTTTTGCTGATGAAGATGGGTTTGAAAGAAGATCCATCCCCAAGGTCGATCTGCTCGACTTCGTCTTTGGTGGAAGGTTCACGTAATTCAAAACGAGACTCCCATTGTTGTCCTAGGCATTGAGCCCAGGGTTCTTCTTCGAAGAATTCCGGTACTTGGTCTTCGCCTTCTTCTTCTTGAGATTGTGCAGACGTCATATTGGCTGACAGCACCCTCTTGAAGACTGAGCCGATACTGGTATCGGAGTCCCACGTTGATGCTTCAGACGAGTGAGAATGTTCTACTTCTTCCGCGTCTGAACTCTCTGGAGTTGACGGCGGCGTGACATAGCCTACCCCCCGTCGAGTTTGATTGTAATAGTCCTGCGGCTTTCCTTTCGGTGTTGGAAGCCGGAGAGGAAGACGTCGACCTTTGCCGTAGTTTAGGCCTTTATTGCTTTTTAGGTCGTAACCCATCTTTTGGATGAGGTACTTTGCCTTGTCCGTGTACCGATAGAGTTGCATTCTGCCGGCATCTGGTTCTGGCTCGAGTGGCGGAAGGTCTTGATGATGCTCAACCTTGCCGAAGATGATGGATTCTTCGTCTCGACTCCGTGTTGGGACTATGTAACAGACCCCTTGGGACTACTCAATTTACATGATAGACGGTCGTTATTTGTGTTTGCAACGACCGTAGAGCGTTATCTAATGTATACATGGCATTCTAATGTGGAAGACTAGAATAATTAAAAGACACTTTGTTATTGATAAAATATGATATTTTATCTCGCGGGATTATATTGTCCAGAGAAGGGGCATCTACATCAGCCGAGATATATTCCCCCAACTCTTCATCTGTAAGCACTGGAGTAAGATCGGGAGAGTCTACCACAGTATTGGTTTTGGAGTCCGAGAGGACTACGTGGGCCTTCTCTGGCGGCTGGGATGGCGGCGGCTTGTCCTTAAGACGCACCTTCAGAGGTGCCTCCGCTGTGCCTCCGATGATTGACGCCTTTCCCTGTAGTTTTGCTACGAGGGGGGTCGATATTTGAGGCAGCTTTCCCTTGAGTCGTATCTTCAGGGGAGCTTCAGGAGCAGCTGGTGCTTTCCCGGGTAGCTTAATGCTCATGGGAGGCAACTTCTGAGGCGGTTTGCCTTTGAGTCGGATCTTCAAAGGAGCGTCGGGGATGACCTCAGGCTCCATGTCCGGCTCTGCTGCCGTTTCTACTTCGTCGTCAGCATCATTGGCTTCCTCCTCATCAAGTGATTTGTATAAGTCAGCATCGGTGAAGTAGGCTTCAATCCCTTTGAAAGGGTCTATGTCCGCGAACTCCGTACGGATGACGTTGTTGGTGGACACATACTTCATACATTGGTGGAGCGTGGATGGCACCACCATGTACTCATGCAGCCATGGGCGACCCAACAAAAGGTCGTAGTTGACTTCAGCATCCACGACATAACAAGTGACCTCGGTTCTGAGGTTACCGATGTGGCACTTTAGTCGTATTTTGCCCAGTGGTTCGCTTTTGCTAGCGTTGAAGCCACTGATTATTGTGTTAGAGGGTGCCAGTCCGTACATTGGGATCCCCAGTATTGAGAGCAGCGTCTTCGGGATGATGCTGAGGGAAGACCCCGGATCGATCTGAATCCGCTTCACCTTGACTGAACCGATATACCCTGTATAGTACAGCGGCCTGTTGTGTCGGTTGTGTTTGAGCAGCATGTCTTGTTGGGTGAAGGTTATATCGGGGATAACCTCATCCGCACAATGACATTGCATGCATACAGTCGGGAGATCTTAAGGCTGCTTGACCTGACTGAGAAAGGATTCAGCATCCTTCAGAGCTTCACAAAGAGCTTCTCGGGAGTCTTTGGAAAGATGAAGGAGCTCGAACAGAGATAGACGGGCAGGAGTACTGGCCAATTGTGCCAGTATGTCGAAGTTGTGGGGCTTGGCTAGCCCCGAAGCATTCTCCTTTCGTAGAGGCCTGTCGAAGCGGGCCTCTATCTGCTTCTGCTTATTGGCTGCTGGAAGCTTAGACGGGCCCTCGTCCTGGACAGCAGGGACGGTGCCAGGAGGCACTACCTCGACGGCAGCTTCGTCGGATTGGACGTTCTGTTGTGAATGCGCCTGCACAGGAAGTGCCTCTTCCGCTGAAGAAGAGACCGTACGGCAAGACTTGATCTTTCTGTCTTTGGATTTGGAGGTAGGGCGTACCTCCGGTTGAGTCACCTCGGAGACGAGATCGGGGTGAACCCATAGGATCTCTCCCCGAGATGTGGTGAGTGGTATGAGTCCACTCACGTTGTCACGGGTCGGTGGTAAGTTAACCACCTCCATTGTCGCCTTAGGGATGGGGACGACGCCATCCTGTGTTGTAGTTGGCGGCAAGGTGCCAAACTGGAGTGACACCACGTTGGCTGACACCGTCTTCTCTTCGTAGTCGACGGAGATTACATTTGCATTGATCATACGCTGGATGTAATTCTTGAGGACATAGCAGTCCTTGGTTGGGTGTCCGACAAACCGATGGTAGTGACAGTACCTCGGGTTGTCCACTTTCCCAACCTCATCAGGACGCTTCGGGTCCGGAAGCTTGATCTTGTCACCCTGCTTCAGTATCTCAAAGAGTTGCAGGGTGTCTTCGTTGTTGAACGAATAAACCTCCTTCGGCCTTGGTACAAGTGGAGGTTTCTGAGCAGGTGCTGACGCACCTTTGGAGGCATTGACAGTCAATGCCTGTTTCCCCTTTGTCTCTCGTCCGGGGTTGTTGGCTGCAGGCCATTTTCCCTTGTCCTCAAAGGCAGGGAAACTGACTCCCAGAAGACGAGTATTGGCCGCCTTCTTCTCTGCGGCTTCTGCTTCAATGATCAAGGAGCTCCAGTCGGAAGGAGGAGTAGAGTTAAGCCAGAGTTTGACTGCAGGCAACATGTTCATACTGCAGGAGGAGAGAAGCGCATGTTCCGGTATGCCCGGGGGCAGTCTGAAGCAGGCCTGTCAAAAGCGTTCGATAAACACTCGAACTGTTTCTTTCTCCTTCTGGCGTATCTCTATAAGGGATGCCATTGTCATGTCCTTTCCGCCGTCGTAGAAACGGTCGAGAAAAAGATGCGTCAGGTCGTCGAAGGAAGATATTGAATTGTCGGGAAGGCTGCAGTACCAGTCGTCCGCCACTCCTTTCAGTGCCCCAACAAATATGCTGGTAAGTAGTGCGTCCTCCTTCGGAAGATGTCCCGTCTGAGAATGGAAATACGTCAGATAGCGACGCGGAGAGTCCTTCCCGTCATATGGCGTCAGTGTTTGTGGTTTATACTTAGGAGGATAAACCACCTTATTCCATTCGAGGGGATAAGGTTGGGGGATGCCCATCTTTTGGCGCTCCTCTTGTCTTGTCTTGGACTCAAAGCGCTCGCGCAAGTCCCTGATCATCTCGACCACGTCTTCTGTGGAGCTGGGAGTCGGGGAAGATGGTACCACCGGGAGTTGAGCATTTGAGGGCTCCGACGTCCGAGGTGCTTCGCGACGATCTATGTCCGAGGATACCCGTTGAAGGGGTACACTCGATTCTCTATTGGCCCCTAGGTCGGGACCGACAGAAGGTATCCTGGCCAAAGCTGACCGTATCTCAAACACTGCTTGAGTCAGTGTTTGCATGAAGGCAGAGAGGGTTTTGAGTCCTCCCTCCAGGGTATCCATGCGCTGGACGAGGTCTGTTGGCGGCGCATCAGACTCGATATCAGCCCCAGTCACGTTTACTGTCATAACGCAGCCGGGAGTGGATGGATGGGTTGAGGCTTCACTCTCGGCCTCACTCTCTTGTGGGGGAGTTGCCTCTCCTGGAGCCTCGTCTTGGCTACCCCCGGCTATGTTCGGGAGAACATTCACCACGGGCGCATCTGCAAGGGCCTGATTACTCTCAGCTCCGTCTTGAAGGGCCTCTGCGTCTCCGGAACTCGGGTCCGTAGATGCTAGACTACCCCCAGCTATGTTCTGGGGGATAACCTCATCTTCTGGGAGGCTGACAGGATCCGCCCCAGATGTGCTTTGGACACCCTCGTCTTCGGACTCGACAAGGGTCTGACTACCTCCAGCTTCTTCCAAGATCTTCTTCCTCCCCCGAGTGCCTTCGAACACTCCGGAGGACGCGACAGCTGTCTTGGTTTTCCTCGGCTGGCTTTTGGACGAGGAAGAGGAACTGCCAGTCGCCTTTCGGACTGACGAGGAGTTGGAGATCACGTTGCATGAAGCAACCCTTGGCTCTTCTTCTGTTGACACCTTCTTCCCGAGGCGACGTAGGAGGGGTATCGATGATTGCAGCCGCTGAAACACCGACTGCCTTAGTGGGACTGCCGCTTTGCAGCAGCAGTTGATGGTGACCACAGCACAAGTATGCCCCGTGAGAGGCGTATCGTGCTTGTCAGTCGACTCTCCTGATCGGCGCTTGTGAGTGATCACGTTACGCAGATCGTTGGAGGAGAGTGCCACCTTCACACCCCCTTCTGGCGCATGGCAAGGCCAAGCGCCGGGGTGGTCAAGTGAGTGCTGCGCCCCATGATCTAATACCAAATAGGCATCCCGATCAGAAGTGGAGGAACCACAGCATTTGAAGTGACTTGAACGGACCTCAAACGCACAACCAGAGGGGGCGCGACAGTTTAAGACCACTGGATTTGCCTTACTCGACTTGGTTGTGCATGCAATAGATGCGCCCAAGTGAGACAAGGACTTTGAAGGTCGGCTCGTTTCTGGCGCCGCAGCACTCGAGTCGACCTTGTACAGCTTACCATCAGCAGCGCGCATGATTGTGAGCGCATGCTTCTGGCTTGCTGCTGGCATAGCACGTTTGGGGCGCATGGCCCGTGCTGCCTTAGATTTCTTCATACCAGTCCGCTGGGGCGCATAGTACTCATAATCCAAATTCTTCTCGCCATTACAGCGAGTGAGTCTGTCAACAACAGAGACCTTCTGTGGCACATCAGAGGTGATGCGCGGGGCATTGGCTGCGCCCCTGCTCCGTCGACGCATCTTTCTCGCCTGAGAGGGAGATGGCTGGGGAATATGGTTAGCCGCACGTTTCCTCGAGAGATGTGCTGCACCAGCGGGCGCATCTTGGTTGCTGAGGACGTCAGCAGGAAGAAAAGGCTGGATTGGCACATCCCTTTCGGTGGTGGTGCCCAAGGCGTCGACCTTTCGCACCCAGACCCGACGGGTCTTCTTCGGCTTCGGCAGCCGCTTCGAAGGACTCGCACGGCCTTCAGAGACGAACTCCTCATACGCCTGTTGATTGAGGCGTATGACCAGCATCTTGTGGGAGGAGCCCACCTTCACGTCATCGGATTGCGACACAGCTTTCTCGGTGGAGGAGAAAGAGGTCTCCAGCAGAGTCGCCAGCTTGTTTACCATTAAAATTCTTTTATTGCAAATTTCAATACAAATAGAACTGTGTTACAATATATGACTTAGATGTAGTCCTAGGAGTACACTTTTGTTTATCTGGGTTCCTTGTGCCGATGGAGTGAGTGGTAATACGTTGACTCCGTTGACGATCTGACGACGGTTATCGGTTCTCTGAAGGTCTAGATTGCTCTGGGTGCTGGTGCTTGCTAAGAGGAGGAAGACGTTGAGTGTCTGTATCTGCCTCTCTGGTGGTATGTTTGTTCGTTATGTGTTCTGTCCGTGTGTAGGTGTGGAAGAAGGAAATGATCCCTCTATTTATATAGTCTGCAGGCTGGCTGCTCATGCGTGCATATGTAGGATGCGCCTGGTCGTAGGGACACCACATGGTGATTGCTGATGGAGGCGTATGAACGATGTGCCCTGATCGAGGGGTTGAATTCTTTATACTGCTGTTGTGGACCGGCACGTAGCAGAGAAGAAGATCTTTCTGTTGCTGAGATCTTGGGCGAGTCGAGTCAAAGGACACGTGTCATCGACCCATGGCTCGGAGATCCCTGATTTGGTAGGGAATGATCTGGTAGGATGCACCTAGGATTGGGCGCAGGAGGAGACTTTGGCTCGTAACCTTTAGGAGTCACGAACCATTCAGGGCGCATGGCTTTTGAGGCGCATGCGAGGCTTCAGTAATGACTAAACTCTTGTCTTTCGGGATCATAGAGAATTCTGGGGCACATGGCTTTTGAGGCGCATGTAGGGCTTTAATGGTGACTTTTCTTCTGTCTTTAGGGATCAGTGAAAAGTCTGAGGCGCATGCAGATTTGGGCGCATGGCTGCAGAGGCGCATGCGAGTGGTTGAGTGGTCACGTGGTAGTAGCCGTCGGAGGAAAGTAATGATGATGCTGACGTTGGTGACGCTTCGTCTTCTGAAAAAGCTGTCAACTGTTCAGACTTCGGGAGGCGTGCTGCCAACTCTGTCAGTTCAGCATTTAATATTTGTGACATTCGATGGATAGCTGAGTGGGCGCATCGGTTGGCGTCCCACTAGGCGTATGGGGACGCATGGGGGGCGCATCCCTGTGGTGAGCTTGGTAATGAAGGGCACGTCTGTGTGATGCGCTTGATGTTGAATGGCGCGTCTATGTGATGCACGGTCTGGCCGGCGCATCTGCTTTGTGACACATTTTTAATGGTACGACTGTTACGATCTTCGAGTGCTTTAAATAGCTATTTTGACTTAGCTGAATTCGAAGCATCCGGTTCATCCATTTAATGCAAATTCATTGCACGGAATTCGGAGAGCCATCCACTTGGCACATAGGTTTGATTTGCCCGGCCTATAAATAGTGGCATGGAGAGAGTTTGCTTCTCATTCTCTCACGTTCTTCCAACATGAACTTGTTTACTCGGATGCATTCTATTGACGAGATGCTCCCGAGGGTGAAGATGCGATGCCATGTCTTCATTAATGCACTTGAAGGTGACTGTTACATCCAAAAGTCGGAGTCGAGGGCTTCCGAGGCAGGCGGAAGGTGCCTGTTGCATCCAAAGATAGGGATGCTCGAGCCTCGTCTTCGTTGTGCAGGAAGAGCCGCAGATCAGAATTGCGGTGCTACGGCTTTGGGGGCTCTTTCTTTCTTCAAAATGGGTGTCGTCCATTCTGGTTGTGTTGAAAGCTGCTCCTTTAGCCGCGGTTTCGATTACGGTCTTCCTTGGCCTTTGGAGGCTCTTTCGAAACCTCTCCTGGCCACAGGTTGGCTTGTGCTTTTCTCTTCCTCGGTTTGGGGAGCTCTTCCTCTAGCTAGAGGGTTGATGCCACCCCCGTTCTGCTCAATAAATGCTTCATTAGTCGAAGCATTTTGACGGCGGTGAGCCTGGCTGGAAGGGCGGCACATAACTGGGCTGCTGAAGGGATGCACATAACAGGGATGCACATAACTGAGCTGCTGAAAAGGATGCGCATAACTGAGCTGCTGAAAAGGATACGCCCTGCTGTGGGCGCGTGGTGATTGCTGCGCCTATTTGAGGGCGCATGATGGCTGCTGGCTGTAGACTTAGGATCTTTTCTTTGTATAAATTCTCCTTTGTACAATCTTTTTTTAGACATGTAATAGACTTTTATATGTAATAAAAAGTCTTTTTTCAATGCCTATTTTTGCTGTTTGTGAAGTACTTTGTCCAAGCTCTGGCGCATGTAGTCTGGCGCATGGGCTTTCTGGTTCTGAAATTCCATGCTTCTACAAAGTGGTGGTCAGAACAGCTTCATAGAGTCCTAGTTCTTGTAACTTCTCATGAAAGTTGTCGAGAATCCATACAGAAAGACGGTTCCAACGGATAATCTCCAGATGCATTAAGCCAGTTAGTCTCATGCTAGTATTGCGAGGATATTCTCTCCCAGATGCAGCATATATATTTACAAAGATAGGAATTTTGACGGGTTTCATTACGACTGTATCATCTGACGGTACACAACCTGGTCTCAAACCCCTTAAATAGGAACTATACTGATCAGATCTGCCGAGAAAGATGTCTTTGTTGTGCTCCCCACGACGGTGACATATTCTTTCTACCCTAGCTTCTTGGAAAGGAGTCAAATCCTATGACATCTTTCTAGGGTAGCTGGCATGAGTATATTGAGATAAAAATAGATTTCTTATTATCTTAGGCAGATATACTAATGTATCTCCTTTTATGAAAGCCTGTCGGTCCTTTCTTGACTTGGGCTGAGAGTCTGCAGCTACGGCCTCTCTAAAGAGGAAAGCTGGCTTCTTATAAGAATGTGTGTCCTTAGACAGAAAAGGAGTACCACTTATCAAACAAAACAGAGTCTTATAATTTTGATTCTCCAATATAGCTCTCCGGGTCTCAGACAGGTCATGTTGTGGAAAAGGGATATAAGACAAGTCTTTCTGGTACTCAGACACCAGAAAAGCAGATGCCAGTTCCTCGGCATGAGGGTCTTCCCTCAGATCAACTACAAAAAGAAAATTTAGAGTTAAAAATCTTGAAAAGATTGTTTCTTAAAAAGAATCCTCTGTGCCAAATCATGGATGGCACATGGTATAAAAAATCAGTCCTCAGCCAGCACATGCAAAATGATAATTCTAAACTCAGATGACACATCAATCAATTAGCGCATGATCTGCACATAATGACAGATGGCGCATCATGTTGAGAATATGACAAATGGTGTAGGGCATCATTGGTTATGATTGTTTTTAGCCAAATACTCTAAAAAATGTGGCACAAGGTGCAGATGGCGCAAAGCATCGACCAACACTCTGAAAGAGGCAGTCGATGTTGGTCTATTAATCGTGCTACACGCCAACCGCTTCTTATTCAAAGTATTTCAAATTTTGAAGCTCTTCAAATATGAAAACTTTGAAGGGGTCTTGTATAAGCCTAAATAAATACAATCAGTATCAGGCGCTACTCATAAATAGTGCCAACAAATAAATCATCAAGTGGTGCCAGACATCAGATGGTGTAGGACATTAATAGGCGTTGGTCATCAAGTGGCGCTGCCTGCCACGTGGCCATCTTCTCGAAGAAGCTAAACAGTTATCATCATGATTGGCAATACGTCAGTCGAGAAATCCATTCGAATCTCGAGTGCGTGGCGCTCGAGGAGATTTTGTCAGACTTGTCAGATTCGTCATAAATGACCAACAGTTGTCTTATGCCATCTGCAGTTGGCACGAGATAATCAATAACACCACATCATTCAGAAAGTCACAAAACAACAAGTAGCACCTGGCGCTACCTAGCAGTTGGTGCTACCTGATCAAATCATCCTGAAGCAGTTAGATGACGTGGCACACATGCCACTAATCTCGAAGAACATGTATATGATACTGCCCATGACTAAGTGCATAGTAATCATAATATGTCATGCGTCCAAGCAGTTAAACCAACCATTCACGCCAAGGGATGAATGGCGCACCAATTGCCTTATGCGCCAACCAGGATAACTACTTAACAGTTATCTCTAAACTCTATAAATAGAGTTCCAAATCACTTTCAAAGGATCACTAATAATCATAATTTCCTAAGCAGTTGCTGCAGCACTCTCCAAAGACTTTCTTCTTCGACATCGTATCATCCAAGAAATAAAGTGATTGTGTTCTGATCAGATTCCTATAGTTGTACTTCCCCAGAAATCAATTGTACTGTTATACTCTTTTTTTAGTTTGTAATCGAACTTTTATTTTTTGCAAACACACTCCAACTTATTCATATGGATTTATTCGGTCCAAGTAGAGTAGCTAGTCTTGGTGGAAAATTTTATGCTTTTGTTTTAGTTGATAATTTTTTGATATTTACTTGAGTTATTTTTCTTGCAAATAAAAGTGATACTTTTTGCGAATTTATTGCATTTTGTAAACGTGTTCACAATGAGAAAGGCATTATGATCAACAAAATTAGAAGTGATCATGGAGGAGAATTCGACAATGCCAATTATAAAAGATTTTGTGACAAAAATGGCTTTGGTCATGATTTTGCTTTCCCTCGCACTCCATAACAAAATGGCATTGTGGAAAGAAAGAATAGAACCCTTGGCGCCATGTTAAACCAATATAAGCTTCCCCACTATTTTTGGGCGGAGGTCGTTAACACGGCATGTTATGTTATAATAGAGTTTTGATTGGACCTATTTTTAAGAAAACTGCATTTGAGATTTGGTTTGGCAAAATTCCCTCTATTGATTAATTTAATGTTTTTGGATGCAAATATTTTATTTTGAACACCAATGATAACCTAGGAAAATTTGAAAAAAAAGAGCCTATGAAGGTATCTTCCTTGGTTAGCAAAGGTTTTTATGTATTTAATAAAAGAAGTCTTGTTGTCGAAGAGTCAATTAATGTCTCCTTTGATGAACTTAATACTTCTACACCCAACTCCTCGAATGATGTTGATGACATCTCTTTTGGTCTGGAAAACTATTCTCTTGGAGATACTAGTACTTCTTCATCTAGCAATGAAGTTGAGACTACTATACCCGAAGACTCTCCACCAATAGAGCCTCCTCAAGAGGATCTCCCCAAAGAATGAAGATTTTTTCTCCATCATCCCAAGGAGCTTATCATTGGTGACCCTTCCTTACGGGTTAGCACTAGATCCTCTACACGAGAAAACTGTACAAATGTGGATTTTATTTCGAAAATAGAGCCTAAAAATATTAATAATGCTTTTAATGATAAATTTTGGATGATTGCAATACAAGAAGAGCTTAATCAATTTGAGCGAAATAATGTTTAGGAACTCGTTCCTAAGCCCCACAACTATTCCATTATTGGAACAAAGTGATTGTTTTGAAATAAACTCAATAAGGATGGTATTATCACTCGTAACAAAGTCCGATTGGTTGCTCAAGGCTATAACCAAGAGGAAGTCATTGACTACGAAGAAACCTATGCTTCAGTTGCTCGTCTTGAATCTATTTGAATGCTTTGTGCTTTTGCGTGCTTTAATAATTTCAAATTTTTTCAAATGGATGTCAAAAGTGCCTTTCTGAATGGTGTTATTAAAGAAGATGTATATGTCAAGCAACCTTCCGGCTTTAAAGATTTTAAATTTTCTAATCACGTTTTCAAATTACACAAAGCCCTATTTGGCCCCAAACAAGCTTTTCGTGCTTGGTATGAGCGTCTTAGCTCCTTTCTCATCTCTTATAATTTTTTCAAAGGCAAAGTTGAAACCATACTTTTTTATTAAAACGCACAATGGCATACTTCTATTAGTTCAAATCTATGTTAATAATATCATTTTTGGTTTCACTAACAAGACACTATGCATAGAGTTTGCCAAAGTTATGCAGGATGAATTTGAAATGAGTATGATGGAGGAACTCTCTTTCTTCCTTGGATTACAAATCAATTAACGACGAAAAGGCACATTCATCAATCAAGCAAAATATAAAAAGGATCTTCTCAAGTGCTTTGAGCTAGACTCATCCAAATCAATGAGAACTCTGATGGCCATAACGACAAAGCTTGATCAAGATAAAAATTGTGTCTCGGTCGACATTTGTAAGTATTGAGGTATGATCGATAGCTTACTTTACTTAACAACTAGTCATCCCGATATCATGTTTAGTATTTGTCTATGTGCATGCTACCAAGCAAATCCCAAAGAATCATACCTATGTACCGTTAAGCGCATTTTTTGGTATCTCAAAGGCATCATTAACCTGGGACTTTGGTATTCGAAATCTCCATCCTTTGAGCTTATCGGCTACTCGGATGCAGATTTTGCTGGATGCAAGATTGACCAAAAAAGCACTAGTGATACATATCATTTTCTTGGAAAATCCTTGGTTTAGTAAGAAACACTCAGTTGCTCTTTCCACAACTGAGGCCGAATACATAGCGGTTGGATGTTGCGCACAAATTTTTTGGATGATACAAACACTTGTAGACTATGGTATATCTTCAAGTAGTATTTCTATCAAGTGTAACAACACTAGCTCTACTAATCTCACAAAAAACTCGATTTGTCACTCACGCACCAAATACATTGAGATTAGACATCACTTTCTAAGAGACCACCAACAAAAAGGGAACATTCATCTTGAGTTTATTGACACTACATATCAACTTGCGAACATCTTCAATAAGCCTCTACCCGAGGATCATTTCATCTTTCTCTGCCAAGAATTAGGCATTCTAAAACTTGAATCACAAATTTGAAATCTCTATTGACCGGTACACCGACGGAACACACAGGAATTCCGACGGTATACCAAATTTTGTTCACAGAAAGTTCATATCCATAAAATCGGCATACCGATGGTACAAACCGGAATACCACCGGTATACCTTTTTGCGTTATTCCTGCCAATAACCACCTCTTTCTTCTCTTGGGCCCCACAAAATCCTTTTATTTATTTCTATCGTTCCTTTCATATCTCCCTCATTAAATTCTATATCTTCTTTTTCACTTCCATCTTATCACTTATACCTTCCATCACATCTCCTCCATCTTCATTAACTCACCCATCCAATCAACCCTTTTTTTAAACATCTTTTCATCTTCTCTCCATTAAACCTTCTTTATTTCCAACCTATCTCTCTCTCTCTCTCTTCCCTATACGTTTACACCTCTTTCTCTTCCCTATACTTCTTTTTATAATTCCTCTCCATTTTCTATTTCCACTTTATCTCTACTTTCTCTACCATGGCCCATGCGAAACGCCCATGCTTCTCTTCCTCCTACAACCCTTTCATGCCATCACCTCTACCCAACGACGCTTATGATCGGAAGATTTTCAAATCCAGCGACGCCACCGACGCTTGGTTCCACTCCTTCCATAATTATGCCGTGTTCGAAGGGAGGCCAATCAACTTCAACATCTTTCTCGACCATCTTCCTCTTTTTTGAACTATAGGACTCGCCATACTTCTTGGCCATCTGGTTCCAGTCTATCAGGCTGTAGTATGCATGTTCTACTGTAATTTCGTTCCTGATCTCGCAAATAACGCTATCGAGACCATCGTCAATGATCGCCACTTTCATCTCACTGCCAGGGATATTGGTAAAATCTTGGAAATTCCAAATCGGGGAGAGGCCCTTCCTACTATCGCGGGACTCTAACCATTTCCAACCATTTCCTTCGATGAGTTTTGCAGCATCATTACTAAAGGGCCAAACTCACCTCCAATTCCCACTCTGTCTAAGCAACTGGAACCCTTTTACTATGAGCTCCATCGCATTGTATGCTACTCTCTCACTCCCAAGTTCAAAAACTATGACTCCACCACCTCCGTGGCTCTGGTCTGCATGTACTACCTCTATGTCCAAAAAATATGGTCTTTTGCCAAAACTCTGTTAAACCCATCTTTGTTCACTCCTCGGGAATGCGATCCCTCAACTATGGTATGATCATTACTCGGATCTTGGAAGCCAAGAATGTGGACCTCAGTCTCGGCCATACGGATGGTGCTCCTTCATTTTTGGCTCTGTCGTACTTTGTCCCTACTGGCTAATCCTCTCGCTCCACTCGGCCTTCCAGTTCTCAACCCACTGCTGCTACCCACACTGATTCTTCTCCCCAGGGCCGTTACGTGCCTTTCACTCAGCATTACTTTGACATAAGGATGGCTCAAGCTGAGGAACAGATGCAGACTAAGACTCGAGGACTCGATACCTTTATCCAGAGCCGCCTTCATGATCAATGCTACTTTATTCAGTACACCCTTCAGGACATGAGTGCCTTCCTTCATCCGGATCTTCAAGATCGCAAATATCATGCTCCGCGGTTCTTCGATCCTAATGCTTGCGGGTTCATGTATCCCGATGGGATTGACCCTTTCGACGCCTGTCAGGGTACCCCAGGTGATGGAGACGATGATCCGGCTGATGAATGACTCTGGTCACAGGCGTTGTTGGTCTACTAGTGTGTGATATTTTCTTTTTTAAGTTATTTGTCTTTTTTCGTCCTTCAGGGACCGTGGTATGTTGTTTTTATTAAGTTGTTGTCCTTTACGGTCCTACGGGGATCTTGGCTTGATGTTTTTAAAAGTTTTCTTGTGTGATCCCAGTAGGGATAGTCGGTTGCTTGTTATCGTATCATTTCAGTCTTTTGTAAGTCTGTAGGACCCATGTACTTATCACTTTATAATTCAATATATGCATGGTTTCCTCTTATCTATATATCTTCTTTATGAACTCAACCATTTTGGATTAAGTGACAAAAGGAGATAAAATGTATTGAGGGGGAGTCGTCTCATTGCGGGGGAGATACTCTCTAAAATATGATATTATTTTGTTTGATCAATTATCAAAATGGGGAAGATTGTTGGCACATTGATTTTGATAATATTAACTGCATCTTCGTATTTTAGTTTCTCTATCAGTTTGATCAGATACACCGCTAAAAGTCTCTCAAAGGAAAACTATAAAAGATCGGTGAAAACAAAGATATTGTAATAAGTCTCTCAGAAGACTAAAAGGCTGGTTAAAGAAAGCCTGAAGAGAAGCCATCAGCATACTCAAAGCTCACACTCAAAGATTCATGAATCTAGGTCTGTACAAGGTCTAGGACAATTATAAATCACTTAAGGTGGATGACAAACCAAAAGCCTATATAAATATTTTTCAAAATTCTATTTTACTTACAGAAAAAGAATACTGATGGTACACCGGTTCGTACCGACGGTATACCAAATTTTGTGCATAGAAAAGTTTCTGTCTACAAGTTCGGCATACCGACGGTATACCGGTTTATACCTATGGTATACCGAATTTTATTCACAGAAAAGTTTCTGTCTATAAATTTGGCATAACGATGGTATCCCGATTTATACCGACGGTATACCAAATTTTGGTCACAGAAAAGTTTTTGGATACAAATTCGGTATACTGACGGAATACCGGTCCATACCGACGGAATACTGTTTTATAAATATTTTAAATTCTTGAATGGTCAGATACACAACATCAAATGCTTCAACGGCTAGTTTTATTACCATTACTATTGTTGAACGGTATATCGACGAAATTTCGATTGGTACCGACGGTGTACTGATCGCTGAATTAATAGAGCATTAAGTGACTAGCTCTCTTAGTTGTTCTATTTAAAGTTCTTGAGTCATCTCTTTGAAGACATCCACTTGAGCTTTAAAATTTTCAATCACCAAAGAGCTCCACCATTACTACTCTATAAAAGCTTTAATTTTTTATCCAACCAAAAGTGCTAGAGTATTCAAGAATTGTAATATTAGATCTTCAAAGTATTCTAGAAGATCGAAACCTTTCTTTCTCTCAAGTTGAAGTTGACGAGCCTTCGGAGGAAAACTCGTGTGTAAGAAGTTGACAAGCCTTCGGAGAAAAACTCATGTGTAAGAAGTTGACAAGCTCTTCTGATCCAAACTCGTATTAGAAGTTGACGAGTTATTCGGATTCAAACTCGTGTGTAATTATTTACTCAAATAGTGGATTAAAGCCGGAGAGAGTTCCGGAACTGGAGTGCCCCTTGGAAGGATACTAGGATACATTGAGTATTTGATTCTCTTTTCCTTTATTATCCTTTAAATTGCTTATTATTGTTGATAATATTCTTATTATCCTATTCACCCCTCTCTAGGGTTCTACAAGAATTACCAAAACCCTCATATTTTTCCTCTTCACATTTCTAAAAAAACTAAACAAGGAAATCAGAAAAAATAAAGTGAAAGAAACTATCAAGTGAGGGGGGGGGGGGGGTTTCCATTTTATCGTAATAGGAAATTAAATAATATAGTTATGAACAAAGATAAAAAAACTTAGCATAAAATGACCAACTATTTGGAGTCTCATAGCTAAGAATCTAGAAGACAAACATATACAACACTAGAACACAAAAATTTAATGAGGAAAACAGTGCAGATAGGAAGCATTCTAAATCTCTGCACATGGACAGGTGGGGGTTTGATTGTATGCAAGGGTTGTTCTGCATATACTTGCTTGTGGAAGTATCCAAAAGCTTTCATTCTATTTTGACACTTGAAGTAGCAGGCACCCTTAAAACCAAGGACTTGATTATAGCATTCAAGCCAATTTATATATACACCAGACATTCTTCCCTTCACTACAACATAGTAAGGCATGGTGTTCTAGTTTGAAGGTTTATGTCAAACAAGAATATCATAGAGTTTGTAATTCCCCGCTTCTTGTGAGGTATTTGGTTGGCATGTTGTATTCGATCAGAATGTTGGACAGTATTGTGTTAGAATATCAAAAGAACTAAGAATGATTCAGTCTCTTTTAACTGGCCGGATTGGAATGAGTTATGAAACATGGCTCGATGGTATGGCTATGTAAAGTGGAAAATATCGTGCTTGTGTCAAATCAATCTCTGGAGGACCCGTTGAGCATATATGTGATCGAAATAGGAAGACCCTTGTGCAAGTGAATGGAACTGTCCATTCTTTCCTACTCCTTCATGCTTCATAAAATGTATTATTGTATTGCAATATTATGTCCCTAAATATCCTATGCTTAGTTGTTAAAGTAATATAGATGTTTATGTTGGCTAATGTTGAGATGAATAACATACGAACATGAACTGCTACTATGAATCACACACTAGAAATGACTTGATATTGTTGTCCATGTCTAATGCTACTGAAATGAATGAGATACTTGAATATTGCTACGCTATGTGAATGATACATGAGAAATGAACTGAAACTGCTATTGACACAACGAAATAAATGATAAATATCCCTATGAAATGAATAAAATGCTGAATGACCCTATGTGAACTGAACGATGTGATAAATGTTAAAAAATAAAGAGTTTATGTTATATGAAATGATTAGGCTTGGGATCGATGAGATCACGAAGTGTGGTAATGACGTAAATGATGGAAATGATAAGTCCTTGAACACGGCTTGGATGTGATAAGATGATGAACTGTTTCCTTTACTTACTTTTAATATTTTATCATGTGATTATGTTTACGATCGAGTCAGACATGTATTTGCATGGTCATGGATAACTTGTACACAAGGAAAGATTCGTTTCCTTGGATGGTATGCCTGGGGCACTCGGGACAATCTGACTTGGGGGGAAACATAAGCGTGCTTTGGTGACACATGATATCGAGACATTCATTGAGGCTAGCTACCTACTCTGAATAGCGCGCCACATACCCTCAAAGTCATATATGGCAACGTCCTAAATGGTAGAGCAACACCAATGACCATGTTGCAAGGATAAAAGCTAATGAATGTTTTGTGCAGGTAGAGTAAGTATATCATATAACATGTATTTTATGCAGGTATGAGGGAGTCGATTATTAGTAAAAAATCACTTAAATATGATATATTTATCATACATGTTGAACTCAACTTTAATGCTTAACATGTTAAATATAATTTTGCTTAAGTATTCCTTTACATGAACAATGCTATAACATGCTTCACTATGATACTGCACATGGACTGTAACTGATGCTAGGTACAAATAGAAATATCGTTCTTAATAAATGTTTGCTCACAGAACTACTTAATATTGGTTTAGGCGAGTGTGCTGGTTCTACTCACTAATACACGACAATGTACTAACCCACGTTGTGGGCATCCTTTTCAGGTGCCCGTGCTTGGGATGTTCATTACATGATGATGTCTTCTGTTTATATATCTATTGTACCAATGAGTTATAAACCAAGTCGATATATCTGACTGTAAGTCATTGTGTCAAGTATCAAATGTAAGCCTTGATGGCATGTGTTTCAAAGTTGGCTATCAAGAGAAATATGCGTGTTGTGTTAAAAGTTTTGTACTCCGGTGCAAGCCTTGTACTTCATTTCAATTATCATAAAGAGAACATATTTCTACATGCCTTATTGTGACTTCAACTTATCTACTTATTTCTGCTGCTGTGAATCAATAAGGTATTCTTTTCGATAAAATAGTGTGTCCTTATTATCTTCAATTTGTCTGTTTGTGCTGCTGCAATGTGTTCCTATCTTAAAGACTATCAATTATGTACTGTCTTTGCCTTGTACAGTATAAAGTAGACTTGTACGACATTATACCCAAGCGAGGACGATCTGTTCCCAGAGATTTATATGAGGATTAATGACTGCGGATTCGGGGCGTGACAAATTGGTATCAGAGAATGACTTTACGTCCTTGGACTCTTATTTGATTCACTCCAAATCAAAGTTGTATCTGCAATTAAATCAAAGATTGCTTTCGCGATTATTCCATGTTGGTTCTACGATCATTCCAAGTTGCCTCATGTCTGAACAATTCTTTGACCCTCTTGGCTGCTCATTGGATGTTCCATACAATAAATCTAAATACATTATGGTGCCCTGAATATGATTGTTGTTGGTTTGGACACTAATGACCCAATAATGACTCGATTCTATAGTATGCTATATTGTGAATGATGTTTGAAATGTGGGAATAGAAAAAGTTGCTATGTGTGCTGTAATATGTTTGAGAATTGCATGTTATGTTGGAAAGGAATTGTGAATGGGAAAATTGTGATTGAGTTCAACGTAATTGATGAGTTGACTCATGTATAGTTGCCTTGTGATTTTTGTGATCATGAGAATATTAGTTTCATGTTGTGATCAGCCTAGATCATGATTGTCCAGAATAGACTTGGATTTATATAGTGAGATAGTATGATTTGGAATGGCTTCATGTATGTTAACCATTTCCATAGAATAGCAATGAGTCTATCTGTGAGCTTTGGGTAGTGATGAGACGTAGCTGGGAGCCATGCCTTGTTGCTAGGTGACTCGAGTGTTCTTTGATAATTGAAGTTTGGTTGATTAGTACCAGTCCCTTGATGGTTATGTTATGTTGGGTTGCATAGATTATTGGAATTGTAACGAACACCTTGGTGGAAAATTGTCCAGTCTTAGACTAGCTGGATAATAATTATACTGTGGATAAATAGATTTAGTAAGAGAATGTTGTGGCTTAAAATAATGAACGATAATTGTGACTAGTTGGATGGAAATCATGTGTGACTATTACAATTTGTTTGCTAATTTGAAAATTCTTAGGAAATGTTGTTGATGACCACGAATGAATGTTGGAAACATGTGCTTTGACCCCAAGGATAGAATCAGAGAAGAACGAGTTTGTGCTTACTGAGATAGATAGTCATTGCTTATGTACATGTATACTCGAGGATTTAAATTGTGTCACAAAAGTAACAAGTAATGACCGTGAATACTTGTTTTGTGTAGAGAATAGTTAATTGATACAAGAATTGTCAGATTTGATTGGAATGGATTACTTGACCCTTACGGTATAAGATTTTATGAATTTTCGTATGAGATTTTGATGGCTGGAAAACGAAAGGGATTGAGAATCACAAAATGTGTTGGTTAATGATGGTAGAAGATGTGACGGTATGGATATCAATTGATAGAAACATAGATTTGTGGATTATGACTTAGTGGTATGACTTTGTCATACAGACTGAAATAATATGATTATTGATATTTGTTGATTAGTAACTTGGTTATATAATCATTAGAAGGTATATGTAGAATTATGGACAACTGCTCAATTTGAGATATTGAATATAAAATACTTTATTAGACAATGATGATGTGATGCGAATAAGTTGACGGTTAATATGATTCAATTGTTTTTGTTGAGACTCTATCGGAATGAATACAGATACAACAAAGGTAAATAATCGATTGACATAATTGAAGGAAAATATATGACAGAATTGTTAGTGCCGAGGCACAATTTTCGATGGAAAATTCTGAAACTGAAACAATTGTAAAGACAACGTTTCAAATGCAACACCTTAAAGAAGATGTGCAACAGAGATCCTGGAGGATTCTGAATTACGAGGATCTAAAAAGATTCTACGTAATACACAAAAAATCTAAAGAGACTTTTGTGCAAGCGACTATCGGCAGTAGAGCTTCTAAAAAGAAGTTACTGTAAAAGGCAACAGCAGCGATGACAGGCGAGAATGAAATGCTGGGGTGAATGAACCACCGTGGCTCAAAGCTTTATTCGCCCCACACGAGCACGAACAGCTTCCAGGAACCAGCAAGTTCACGAAGAACTTCTGGAACGCTCATAAGTCAATATTTGAGACTTGAACGGGCTTCCTGGACTTAACAGACTCCCTCAACTCTCTTCTTGGTGCATCTTTCAAAGGAGGCCAAGGGGCTCTATTTATAGAATGGAGTTGAGACTTCACCTCTTCTCCTATCCGATGTGGGACTAAAATACCAATACTCAAAAATAGAGTTTGATATTTTAGATCATCCCACAATCAGCATAGAAGTGTGCCAGTCCACGCCTATCCCCCGAACACTCCCGTGCATGTACGAGACATCCTGGAGTCCGTGTCCGAGTTCGAGTCCGCACAACAAAAATTAACTTGCATCCATGTTGGATTTAATCCTTTTTCCTTCTAGAAAAATACTTCCATATGGCACAAACTTGTGCCCCACTACACCTCATGTGCACACCTCAACACAAGCAATGCATTATATTGAGATACTCACCATTTGGTGTAGCCGATGTGGGACTATCTTTTCTAGTCCAAAGGCAAAAATACCAATAATCCCCCACATATCTCAATATATGGATTGAGCGTTCCCCACAGTGACTGTCCATCATGCATTAGGAGAGATGTCGCTATGACTTGAATCTTTCCGCATAGGTTAAATAACAGCATGATACGAGAATGGACTAAGCCTTGAATTCTGCACCATAACTGCAATTCTTCCTACTCACATAATGACATCAACTGTGCTTCTGGCTGCACATTGAAGGCCCTGTGCCAGCCTGGTTTCAGTGTATAATTTTGGGCGTCTATATGTTTACCCTCAAGAGACGGCCTGATATCTCTTTCCATACACTATATGTGAGTTCTTTATTAAAGAGATATGGCATGAAGCCTTGCGCTTCCTTGTGGTGCTACGCCGCTATGACATGGCCTGAAGCCGAGGCATTACCCCTACCTGGGAACCTCATCGTAGTGTCATACTACTGTAGCATGAGGTCACAAGCCTCTTTGTAGTGCCAAACTACCCAGCATGAAGCCTAAGGCTTCCTTGCGGTGTTACACCGCAACGACATGGCTTGCAATGCCAAGGATTTACCCCTACCTGGGTACCTCATCGTGGTGTCGTGCCACTATAACATGGGGCCATCCTCCCCTTTGTAGTGCTGTCTACAACTCTTTAATTACGTCATACAGCATTAGGCTACCTGCCTATTTGCGGTGCTACGCCGCTATGACTTGGCTTGCAAAGCCGAGGCATTACCCCTACCTGGGAACCTCATGGTGGAGTCACCCCACTGTAGCATGGAGTTTCACTCCTTGTAGTGCTGCTCTACCGTGCTTCCTGTAAAGCACACCAGGCATTCACTCTGCCTGAGACCTCATTAAGGCGTTTAAGCCAACCTTCCACAGGATCTCTTTTTTTTTTACAGAAAATACATAGTAGACAACAGTGGTTATGGGTCCGTATCCCTTTCATGTTCCAGAGAACAAGTACCCACTGTTACCTGATAGTTTCCCAGTCAGTGATCCTCCTTTGAACCAAAAGTTAGATGCCTAGTAGATTTCTCTTTGAACTAATAGCATAAAACTTTATGGTAGGATTACAAAGACACACTATCAGAATGCCTTCAAGCCCATTTTACAAGCTGTGTCATCGACCAGCTGGCGCTTGAGGCCCTTGGTGAACGGATCCGCCAGGTTCTTCTGACTCCGAACATCAATCACTGTAATAACACATCTCTTGATAAGATCGTGTACTGCTCTGTGCTTCAACCGCACCGTTCTTTTCTTCCCGTTGAAGAGTTCATTTGATGCCACTGCTGTTGCCGTCTGGTTGTCACAGTATATCGGTATTATCGGTATCTGAGCCCCAGCCACCGGAAGATCATACATGAGCTCCCGAAGCCACTCTGCTTCATCTGCAGCAATATCTAATGCAAAGAATTCAGATTCCATGGAGGAGCGAGATAACATAGTCTGCTTCTTCGACTTCCACGATATAGCAGCTCCGTCCATGGCGAATACGAATCCACCTGTAGAATACTCGCTCTCCATATCTGAACACCAGCTAGCATCACTGAAGCCTTCCACTACTAACGGATCTCTGCTGTAGAAAAGTGCATATGTCTGAGTTTTTTTGAGATATCTCCTAACACGCTTCACAGCTTTCCAGTGCTCAACGCCTGGATTGTTAGTGAACCGACTCAGCATTCCCACTGCAAAAGCTATGTCAGACCTTGTGGCAGTAGTAGCGTACATCAAGCTTCCGATGACGCTAGCGTACTCCAACTGCCTGACGCTTTTCCTCGAATTTGGCTCCAGCTTCTGATCGCTCTGGTACGGTGTATCAATAAAAGAAAGATCTTGATACCCGTAGCGAGTGAGCATCTTCTTAATATAATGAGATTGTGACAGCGCTATTCCAGTGCCTGTCCGGATGATCTTGAGCCCCAAGATTACGTCGGCATCCCCCAAGTCCTTCATACTGAACTTGGTCGAGAGGAATTTCTTTGTCTCTGTGACGCAGCTTAAATTCGTACCTAGGTTTAGCATGTCGTCCACGTAAAGACATACGAATACTCCTCTTCCGTCAGCAAACTTCGTACAGACACACTTGTTTGTTTCACTGACCCTGTAGCCATTTGACCTTATCACCTTGTCAAACTTCTCATGCCACATTTTGGGAGCTTGTTTCAAACCATACAGAGACTTCATCAACTTGCAAACTTTGTCTTCCAGACCTCTGACGACAAAACCTTCTGGTTGTTGCATGTAGATCTCTTCGGTCAGCTCGCTATTAAGGAATGCCGTTTTCATATCCATCTAATGTATCTCCAGCTTGTGTATTGCTGCTAGAGCAATTAACAATCTGATGGTTGTCATCCGAGCTACTGGAGCATAAGTATCAAAGTAGTCGATCCCCTACTTCTGAGCAAACCCCTTGGCCACTAGCCTGGCCTTGAACTTGTCATTGGTTCCATCTGCTTTTATCTTCTTCTTGAAGATCCATTTGCATCCGATGGGTCTTGCTCCTTCTGGCAGGTCAACCAATACCCATGTGTTGTTGGAGGTGATTGAGTCATTCTCGTTGTCTATCGCCTCCTTCCAGAATATAGCATCTCTGGTCTTCATCGCCTCATCATAGGTAAGCGGATCTGCTTCCACATGATAGGTGACGAAGTCATCTCCGAAGTCTTTCGGCCTCCTCGTTCGCTTAGTTGATGGCTCAGCGAGTTCTGGTTCAGCTGGTGTCTCCTTGACGACAGCTTCATCTTGGACTACTAGTTCATTAAAGACTTCTGTCTGCTTTGTACCCTCATCATTCTTGGGAAGATCCGCGAGAACAATATTCTTGTGTTTTGCAAACTTGTCTTTAAAGTATTCAGCATCGCGAGATTCGATGATATGGTTTAACTCGATATCAAGGAATCTCCGAGCATCACTCTTCTCGGCATACCCCAAGAAGATCGCCTTCGTAGTCCTTGTCCCCAGCTTCTGAATCTTCAGATCCGGGAGCTTCACATAAGCCAGACACCCAAACACTCGAATGACATTCAAGTTAGGTCTGACTTTGAACCGGAGTTCATGAGGAGTTATGTCGGAAGTTGCATATGGCACTCTTTTCAGAATGAACGTTGCCGTTAGTGTAGCTTCTCCCCAGTAGCACTTTGGAAGACCCGCAGTCAACAGCATGGAGTTCATCATCTCTGTCAATGTTCTGTTCTTCCTTTCTGCTACTCCATTGGATTGAGGAGAGTACGGAGCCGTTGTCTCATTGATGATTCCATGTTCTTTGCAGAATGATAAGAATTCATGAGACCGATACTCCCTGCCTCGATCACTCCTTAACCTCTTGAGTTGTTGTCCAGTTTGCCGCTCAGCCTCGGCCCTGAACTCCTTGAACTTCTCGATTGCTTCGTCTTTAGACTTGAGCAAGTAGACAAAAGCATACTTTGAGAAGTCATCGATGAAAGTAATGAAATACTTTATCCCGGCCTTTGTAGAGAATTGTTTGAAGTCACAGATATCTGAGTGAACCAACTCCAGAAGATCTGTGCTTCGATGGACCCTGTGAAAGGATTTCCTTGTGATCTTCGTCTGAGCACATACTTCGCATTTCTCTACCTTACCCCCACACTTGAAGATAAGTCCTAGACTAGACATTCTGTTAATCCTTTTACAATGAACATGTCCAAGCCTATTATGCCACAACTCAAGAGAATAATCAGAAAAAGTGATTGCATTTATATTATCATGCTGGGTTACAACAAGCTGAATCTTGTACATTACATTCCTTCAGTTTGGAAAGCTTTCCCGAAAAATGTACCCTTCTTGGACATCACCAACTGGCCAGCATTGATGTCCATCCTCAAGCCTGCGTTGCAGAGCAGACTTCCAGAGATCAGGTTCTTAGCAATTACTGAAACATGCTTCACACCTTGAAGCGTCAGAGTGTTCCCCGATGTGAGTTTCAGCTCCACCGTCCCGATCTCCAGTACTTCAGCTTGTGCCTGGTTTGCCATTATGACCTTCTCTGAAGTTGGCTCATAAGAGACGAACCAGTCTTTGTCTGAACAGACATGGCAGGTCGCACCAGTGTCTATCCACCAGTCCAAGTCAGCCCCCACAGTTGCAACCTGTGCTATCATGGCAACTAGATTAGTAATCATAGAAACCTTACTAGGCTCACCTTGTTCTTTGGGCTTGGACTTGCATTCGGATTTGTAGTGGCCCTTCTTGCCACAATTGAAGCAAGTCACATGGGACTTGGACTTCTGCTGCTTGAAAGCAGGACCCTTCACTTTCAGATTCGTGAAGTCCTTCTTTTTGTGATGAGAAGCAGCCTGCTTCCCCTGGTATTCTCTGGTTTGGACCAGATTTGCCTTCGCCAGTTGCTTGGACAGAGTATCCATCTTCTGTTGAGAGCGCATCTCATCCTCAACATGGATCTCTTACAAGAAATCTTCCAAGCTAATTTCCATCTTCTTTCGATGCATCCTTGCATAGAAGTTGCTCCATCCTGCAGGAAGTTTCGCGACGATCCCTCCAATGACAAACTTGTCGACGAGGGGCATGTTCTCGTCTTCTAGTTTCTGACACAACTTCAGAAACTCTTTCACTTGGGGCAGCATCGACTTCTCGTCTTCAAAGGTCCACTTATGGTATTTTTCTACCATGAAGATCTTGGACCGGTTCTCGTCATCTTCATAGAGCTTTCCCAAGGAGTCCTATATCTCTTTGGCAGATGTCTTCTTGGAGTAGGACTCTGCCAGAGAGTCTTCCATGGAATTGAGTATCAGTAGTTTACATATACTATTTTCTCTCTTCCACTTCGTTTGCTTGGTTGTAGCAGCGGCCACAGCCGCAGCAGATCCAGTGGTTGGAACGATCGGTTCTTCTTCTGACAGCACGTGATCGACATTCACGAGTTGAAGATTTAAAGTGACCTTTCTTTTCCATATCTGGAAGTGTTCACCATCGAATTTCTCCAACTTGTTAAAGCCGGTATCGATGAGCGAAGCACGAGAATTATCCATCTTCTCAATAAAGCTTTGAGATTGTTAGTGCCGAGGCACAATTTTCGATGGAAAATTCTAAAACTGAAACAATTGTAAAGACAACGTTTCAAATGCAACACCTTAAAGAAGATGTGCAACAGAGATCCTGGAGGATTCTGAATTACGAGGATCTAAAAAGATTCTACGTAATACACAAAAAATCTAAAGAGACTTTTGTGCAAGCGACTATCGGCAGTAGAGCTTCTAAAAAGAAGTTACTGTAAAAGGCAACAGCAGCGATGACAGGCGAGAATGAAATGCTGGGGTGAATGAACCACCGTTGCTCAAAGCTTTATTCGCCCCACACGAGCACGAACAGCTTCCAGGAACCAGCAAGTTCACGAAGAACTTCTGGAACGCTCGTAAGTCAATATTTGAGACTTAAACGGGCTTCATGGACTTAACAGACTCCCTCAACTCTCTTCTTGGTGCATCTTTCAAAGGAGGCCAAGGGGCTCTATTTATAGAGTGGAGTTGAGACTTCACCTCTTCTCCTATCCGATGTGGGACTAAAATACCAATACTCAAAAATAGAGTTTGATATTTTAGATCATCCCACAATCAGCATAGAAGTGTGCCAGTCCACGCCTACCCCCCGAACACTCCCGTGCATGTACGAGACATCCTGGAGTCCGTGTCCGAGTCCGAGTCTGCACAACAAAAATTAACTTGCATCCTTGTTGGATTTAATCCTTTTTTCTTCTAGAAAAATACTTCCACATGGCACAAACTTGTGCCCCACTACACCTCATATGCACACCTCAACACAAGCAATGCATTATATTGAGATACTCACCATTTGGTGTAGCCGATGTGGGACTATCTTTTCTAGTCCAAAGGCAAAAACACCATTATATATAACAGAATTGATGACCCGTGACTAGTTAATTGAAGGAAAATATATGACAGAATTTTAATGTAGATATGAAAGATCTGGAATAGAAATTTTAGTGCTGGAAAATTGTATGTCGGATTGGATTAGACCGTGATGTTGCTAGATCAATTTTAATTGATTGTTGGGTAAGTCCAGAATGAGCCTCTGTGGGAGTTAGTTCCTCGAGGATGACCATAGATAGACTTGACCCTAGATACAGTGGGCTACATAACTAATTGTCGGCATAGCCGGCAATAACGATTGGTTGTTCATATTGAGTTTATACCCATAGGTTTTGGTATAGTTCCTTGAACTGTCGGTTGATTGTTGGCCCTAAAAATAAGAAATTAATATGGTCTCTAGTAGCCATCCATTCTAGGGGAGTCACCTATATGATTAGGTTTAGCTGTTAGTATATTTAACCTTAGCGACTGACCGAATAATAGGGTGACATTAGCGACCCATAGGATGACCATTTTTGTATTGTACGAGAGATGGTGATGAGTATGATTTAAGGAAGTATATGCTACAACGTGAGCCTCTGAAATGTTTGACAATTGAGTAGTAATGTGTCGGCCTTAAGCGAGAACGACAAATCTAGAATCAGACTTGAATTGGATGTATCAAAAAGTGTCACACCCCGATTCGACAAACCGTTCATCCTCGCATCGATTATGCCGAATCAATCGTCCTCACTAGGGCGTGATGCCGTACGAGTCTGGAGTTGCACTTGTACAAGGCAAGAACATTACATTTGATCAATTATTTGAACCATCATGTTGAAACTTTATAAGTCACAGAGTAATTGAACACGCAGTATTGGAAGATAGAAATATGCTTTTCATTAATAGCTTGCAACGAAGTGCAAGTCGTAATTACATTGGATTTGACGTTGCGGCTACATTGATTGAAACAAAATAAAATACTCGACAAGCTGCCTGAACTAATACTTGTCGTTCCATACATTCACCTTTGTATACATTGAAAGCCTTCGATGAATTGGCTTCAAAATACTTCAGAATAGGAAGAGCTTCAAAATACCTCTCCGAACTTCAGCTTTGGCCTAGTACTGTGCACCCCAGAGTACTTGAAATTATCTTATTAGTTAAAATAATTTCTAGGAGAATACTTTAAAAAAAACCATAAATCGTTTTTAGACTAAAAATTCTAACTTTGTAAAATATGATTTGAGATAAGAAACTATATTTTATTTAAAATATTGAAAATTATTTTATAGTTTTGAAACTATATTTTTATAGGCCAAAACTTCTAAGTATATCAAACAAGTTTTCTAAGTAAAATTATGTTTTATTATAAATATATATAATAACAATACTTAATACATAAAGGAAACTAGCATTAATCATATGTTAATACCAATATAATAAATACTCATAACCAAAAATATCTATAATATACTTACACTTGACAACTGTAAATATAAAAAGATAATAATAATAATAATAACAAAAAATATAATAAACTGATAGTTAGAAAAACATAACAGATGTCTGTTGTCTTCTCCTCTTCGAGGAGTCAACAACACACTTATTTTATGTATAAGAAAGAAAAAATAAAAAAAGGAAAGATGGGAAGTGTGAGTGAGACCAGAGAGAGAAGAGGGAGTACCAGCGGGTTTTCGACGGCTGGAGGAGCCACTCGTCGGGGCTGGCGCCAGCTCAGTTCGTCGGCTCGACACACGGACAAGCTTGTCCGTAGATCGTTATCCCGGTCGATGGAGCTGAGTTCGGGCGTTGCCTCAGAGCGCAGGCTCGCCGGGATGGCAAGTTCAACGAGCGACGGGATGCTCGCTTCGACGTTCTCCGGTGAGCTCGACTCTGGAAAGCCTATGGCGGAACGACGGGAGGCTTGGGGAAGAGGAGGAGCAGGAGATGGGGTCTCATCGACCACGGCAGCTCCTAGATCTGGCTTGAAGGCATGGAGGTATGTGGTTTGGTCGAAAGGATGGGGTGAGGTCTCGGTGGTGGCCGGAGTTGTGTTCGGCTGTGGGGGCAGGTAGGCGGGGGTTTTTGGCAGTACCGTGGTGGTGATGGTGGTGCTTGGTTTGCGGATGGCAGGGTAATGATGATGGGATGGCGGCAGCGGATGGGGCTGCCGCGGTGGTGATTATGGTAGCGACGACAGATTTTGGTGAGGTCGGAGTGGGGTTCTGGTTGTGTTAGCTGGTGGTGATAGAGGTTCAGTGGTGGCAGTGGCGTGCTGCGGCAATCGGTGAAGAAGACGGCGATGGCGAGGGCACGACGGCGATGGCTAGGGATAGGTTTGGATTAGGGTCTTAACAGTGTCGGGTATGATGGGTGTGTCCTGTAAGACACAGAGAATTAAAGAAAATTGTGTCCGGTATATCAGAACGGTGAAGTTAACTGTACTTGTATAAAAAAATGATATAGTGGTGGAGAGGGGGACATGGACACGATGCACGTAGGTGGAGAAATATTTGGAGATGATTGCGGTGAACTCAATGGAAAGCTCCCCTATATATAGGGTTGAAGAAATCCTTGGTAGATAAAGATTATGACTTTTTAAACCCAAATAGATAATTTACTTATTTAATCTAAATTGGATCAAAACTAATTCATTTAAATCTAGATTCAATTTAAATCTAGATGATCTTATCTTAAGTTTAAAATCAAATAATAAATCAAATCTTATTTACATAACTAATTAAACATTAAATTTATAAAATTTCAAATTATCTTTTATAAATAATAAAATAATAATATTAATTAATTTTGAAAATTGAATATATATACATGGATTAAATTTCATTTATTTCGTATACAACTAGTACAAAATATCTACGTAAATATTATTTTAGAAAACAATACTTATAATTATAAAAATAAATAAATAAGTTGTCACTCTAGTGCGACGGAATTTATATATACCTTTTACTAAAATAAAATATTTAATTATACTTTATTGAAATAAAATATATGTTTTCTATATATTTATGATAATAACTCTTTTTGTATAAGAACTAACGAATACTTCATATTTACATGCAAATACTCGCACTCGACGTACAAATATCAAAATGAAAACCAATACCAAAATAGTTTATAAAAATCATAGTAAAAATTTAGGGGATTTACAAGTACGACGACTTCCAAGGATATATTTCTACCTCCGATGCAATTGTGGTCGTTCCTACAAATAAAATTTGCATGCATATCGACTCCCGATGGAGTGTTAACGCTAATATTCATATCTAGTGATTGCATAGTTATTTTATTTTCTTTAGCATAATCAGCAGATATAAAACTATGTGTCGTACCCGAATCGAATAGTACTCGAGTAGATGTATTTTTATAGAGTAGTATACCTGTTACGTACTCGAGCAGATGTATTTTTATATAGTAGTATACCTGTTACAACAACATCAGACTCGAATGCCTCGTCTCAAGTCAGTGCATAGACTCGACCTTGCGCGCGATGGCGTTGATTCGGCGGGTTCACTGGCATCGCATTTGTGCCTTGCAGTGTAGGAGCTCTATACTGATTTGGAATGTTCCTAGGAGGATTTGGAACATTCCATGGAAGGTTGTTTTAATTCAAAATATTTTTCGGACAATTTGGCATTATATGGCCTATCTCACCACATCCGTAACATTTCTTAACCCAACAATCGGCCGAGCGATGTTCGTGCTTGTCGTATTTATGGCAATGTAATCCGAGAAAGGGATGTCGATTCTCGAACGTGTTTGTACGCTTTTGTAATCCCGACCCTTCAGCGTCGTTAGGACGCTTGTTGAAATTATTACTGACGACTGCACGGCTCATTGTGACATACGGCCAAATATTCGCTCGCTATCAAGGGCGGCTTCATAGGATTCATGATAAGTTTGGCATCGCTGATTCATGACATCCATACGTAATTCATCATTCAGGCCCTGTTGAAAACATTCATACCATTCTTCTTTGTTGGGTAGAATGGCGCCGCCAAATTTTACAAGTTTTGAGAAGCTTGCATCATGATCTTCAATGGACATATTCCCTTGCCTCAACATCATGAACTCGTCCCCCTTCTGTCGATGAACGGTGCGAGAAACGTACTGTTCAAGAAAAGCTTCCTTGATTATTTTCCAAGAAATTTTGGTGTTGGGGTCGATTTCATAGATTTCCTGCTTCTTCGCCGTCCACCAGTCATAGGCCCTCAATTACAGCTTTAGCGCCGCACATGCTACCCTCTGGGATCCTTCGATGTAGAGAAGATTAAATAAGGCATCAATCTCCGTGAGCCATCCCACGATCACATCAAGCTCAGATCGACCATTTAACTTAGGCGGGTCCATCTTGCTGAACTGTGTTGCTTTGAACAAGTATGAAGAATTCATCGTTTGTGGTTGAACTTCTTCCTCATCCTTCGCCTTCATCAATCCATGAAATCATGATTCATTTCATATCAAAAGCTCATGTTCAATAAACATCTCAATCTCAATCAATCAAATCGATAAAACATATGTCGGCATCATAAAATTATTTACGGACTTATTGTATGGAACGTTCATCTCATCGATGATATCAAGCAGGCAAGGAAATTTCGATCAGGAGAACATCTTCGAATTCAATCGGATCAATTGGCCAGAGGATCGTGTTGCTATAATACCATGCTATTTTGCCCCGATCCCACAGAGTCATTTCGTCCTCGCTTCGGACTCTGTGGAACCATTTGTCCTCGCTTGGACGTGATGCCGTACAAGCCTAAGTTGTGCTTGCACAAGGCCAAGACCTGTAACAAGACAAGATAGACCATATGCAGCGGAACATATTACAGATATTTGAAGCAGCAGCGGACACATTACATAATATAATGGAACATATGGTAGCAAAAATAATATCTCTTTATTGATTTCATTTGAACATATTACAAGCTCTTAATTCTATCTGATACAATGCTTATATTCTCTAAGAAACATTACAGATTATGATGATCCCGTTCCATACATTACATCCCTTTATATACAAAATCAACTCTTTGCAACAGATGACCTTCTCTTGGCATCTCTTTTGATTTATGGCTCCTGAGGATGAGGTTCGGGCTATCGCTTCAGACTATCCATCTCGATTCATCTTGCACCAGCGTGCAGACTGATAATGAGTCAGTATATCAACATACTGGTGATTGTGAACAAAGGCTACATTTGTCTGAAACGATCAGTAATTCATTTAGTGAGAAAATATTTTTTGTGATGTGATCTTGCTACTTTTACCTATGTTCATTTCATGCATATTCAGAGTCAGATTACATCTCTTTTTGAAAACACTTTCGAAAATCCACAGTTCATTTCATTTTATTTCTATTTATTTCAAGCATACAAGGGACTATTCATTTATGTGGAGTGCGCAGCGTATTTCATGAAACATAATCATTCATCTTGTTCAATCAACTTTTAGGGACATTAGCAGCATTCTAGGCATCAAAACATCTTTAGCAACTCTTGGAACAACAATATTTCATTACATCAGATTATCCATAAAAGTATTTCATTATGGAAACATAAGCATTAGCGGACATCACTTATTCAGTGGTTCTTACCATAGCCGACGGTCCATCCCTGCACAAGACAAGGATTAGAATAATTATAACATAACCAACCTTTCTCTCTGTTCGTCTCTGCATCGTTAGCTCTTAACATAATCTTTCTTATTCATGTCATCGATTAGCAGCTATGACTCAAGGCTCAGCTCTGCACCAACACATGTGTAGACCAACAGCTATGACCCAAGGTTCAGCTTTGCACTGATAACACACATGCTAGCAGCTGCGGCTCAGGGTTCATCTCTTCACTAATCGACACCTATCCATATGATGATCTATGGGTCATTCCTCATATTAGCCGCTATGACTTTTGGGTTCATCTCGTCTCTAGTGGACAATCTCTCTTTATACACCAGGAGGTCTCTTTTACCTTATGGCATTACTCTATCCCCCTAGGCTAATCGGCTGCAGTGCCCCAGAACTGGTCGTAAGGATCTTTACTTATGCACAAGTGGTCCAGGACCAATGCATGTATACAATTCTATCCGATAAACTCTACTATGCACAGACGGACAACATTCATATTCCATATGTTCTCTTCTTTTAATATGACTGAGCCAGTAGCATCTCTTTTAACAGCACAATGTGCCTTCTCTATACATCTCTGTCGTTATAGCAACAATCGAGAGACAATGAACAATCTTTATTTAAGCAAGTACGATAACAACAAGCATGAACTCTACTCTTGATAGCTTACTATTCAGGGACATATGAACATTCTTTTTTCTCTTCTTATTAAGCATGGCAATAGTTCATTCATTTGAGGCAACATCTCTACTTTTAGCATATAATCATCTCATTTGATTTAACATGGCAACATTCTATAGATCAAGGCAACATTCATTTCTTAGCAAGGCATCATATCGTTTCTTATTAGCAGGCAACAACTCTTCTTCTTATCATACAGGTTAACTCTTTTCTTGTTCTAGCATAGCAACATATGAATTCTCTTATAAGCATACTCAACGATTTACCATCTTGTTATTAACAAAAGCATTCAATCAAAACTCATATTCTTATTGGGCGTAAGAGAATCATAAAATGAATCTTTGTCCACTCACCCAGATCAATTGTCTTCTGTTACAGAGTCAGCAATTCGATCTCTCTGTTTATCTAGTACCTTCACGGAGCGGGGCACTACAATCGTCACCCGTGAGGTTAGGGAATTAGTACACTTGGAAATGCACTAGTGAGTGGGATGAACCCACTCGTCTAAATCGTCTCTGATTGTTAAGGTAGGCATGCGTTGGAGCTTTCTTTCTATTTAGAACTAAATAAATTTGGTTCATATTGATAGCCTTCTTTTGAACAGTAAAAATATAGCAGTTTATCACAATTCTTACCATGGTCGTGCTTGTCCCTGCATAAAAATAGAGGTAATACTTACTACCTGCATAAGACAATAGGTGAGCATGCTACTATCTTATATGTGGTCATTGGTGTTACACACCACGAAGGACATTTATATGGCATTGCGATGCGCCCTGTCAGCCTGAGTTGCAAGTCCTAATAGAGGTCCCATAATGCCTTGCGTCGAAGCACAAATTTATTTTTCCCTAGGTCGATTCGGTACCAGTACCCCGGATACAATTTCGAGAAAAGTTAAACTTGTGCACAAGTCATCCATGATCATGCCAATGCGTGAATAATTTAAACATATAAAACAGATTGCATAGCATGGACAGTATTGAAGATCACTATCATTTTTCCCAACTCATGCAACGAATCATTTTTTCCAAAATAATACTTTCGATTTAGCATCCCGTAGGCACCAAATTCCTCGAGGCACCATATGCCGCAACCGACATTTCATTATATTTTTGCAGATCATGAAATAATCTCTCTCTTTTCTAGAACCTTAACTTTTCTCTTTCTGGTGTGAAACTTATATTTTCAGAGTAAATTACTTTAAATCGATATAGTTATCCTGAGTCTTGATCTTAGTGATTTGACATGCATTTAACATGACATCGTCAATTTGAATAAGTTCGAGGCAAAAGAATTTTGTTTGTGGGAAAAAGTAGGAAGGAAGGTGCCGAACCACCCACCAAGTATTTGATCGTGCCGAAAGTCGAAGTACTTCGCAACATTCACGCTTCAGTTACGCGAGCTCCTGCAATGGCACCAATATTTTATCAGAATCCCTTCTTTAATCCTTCATTTTAAAATTCGTAGAATGAATATAAAAATCGACGTGAAAACACATTCATCAAAACCTAGCAGCAAAAACTCAAAAAAACCATACAACAGCCCAGTCCCGTCAAAAGGACTCTTATATAGAGCTCACTCGCTGAGACACAGCCTGCTGTATCTAGGACTTATTCTAACAGAAGCCGTTCTATTAGTTGGATCGATTCTCGTAACATTCGTCCAAATCGATTTATTCGATGCCATAAAGTGTTATCGTAAGCCAAGCTCAACGATCGAGTCAGACTAGCCATCTAAGCTTTCGATCGAGTCTAACTCGCCGTAAGCATGTTATATAGTTCGCCGCCTATCGAAATAGGGTACTACAAAAAGTGAGTTTGGATTTTAATTATCCCTTAAAGATGGAATCGACTGCTCATGACAGAAATGTCAGATTGTTATCTAAAGTCGATTAGCTATATCAACATTGAATACTGTGTATCAAGTTAAAAAAATGGATAGTTGCTCAAAAGTTCGTACCTAGCAAGCCGAAGGTATGAAATTACAACTCTTTCATATTTCCTTCCCTCTTTTTTTGGTTACTGATGTATATATATTTTTTCTTTGTCAGGTTCGACTTCTTGTCAGGTATTCCTTCCTGGAGCGGAAGAAACTTTCCAAGCCTCCTCTTCGACAACTTCTGCTGAAGATGACGAGATGGCCCAGAAAGTCGTCAAAGCTTTCTACTCTGTGCTGAAAGTGAAGCTTTCTGGAGTCTTGAATCGGAATGCTGCCTTTGGTCCTGTAAAGGCTGTTGTCGAATGCCAAGTGGCGGCCCTCGAGAGCATTGCCGGCTATGAAGAGCGGGCCAATACTCTGAGGAAAGTTCTGAATGACCTGGAGGGTCAGGTGGCCAGGTTCCGGGATACTAAGCAGCGGAGCCCGACGTTGCTATTCCGTGCAGAGGACGAGGATTTGATGACGGCTCTTATGGAGGAGAAGGCCACTTTCCAGGAGAGGAAGGATGCCCTTATTCGAGAGATCGGCAAATTGGTTAACCAGTATGGTCAGGTCAACGCTGTAAGTGAGGCACGTGCCGCCTCGAAGAACAAACTGGCTGCACAGATCACCGAGAGGTATAATCATATTGCACAGATCCAGAACGAGATCGTCCAACTGGAAGCCGACTTAAGGGCGGCAACATCTGAACAGAAGGATTATTTGGCTCAGGCTGCCAAGACCGTCACCACTTCTGCCCATTTAGAAGAACAGTTGGCGAAGTTGGAGGGAAAGCATCTGAGTCTGATCCTTTTTGAAGATGAAGCTGTTCGCCAAGAAGAGGTGCGTCGTCAAGCTAGCGCGAAGTCGGAAGCTAAAATTGCGTCTCTAAGGGACAACATCAATCGCCTATGTATTCCTTAGATTCTCTGTAACTCTTTTTTTTCTTCCAGCCGTTTCGACTCTTGTACCTTTTTCTCGTCTCTTGATAGACGTAAAGAATAAAGAATCTTTTTAAAGTGAATATAGTTTTTGTGAAATATCAGAACTAGAGGTAATGTGGATGTAGCAAGGATATTTCTGGTGGGTATTCCGCTGGAGAATTTGGATGTGGACCTATTATCAATTTTATATTCAATTTTTTTTTTGAATATAGATAATAAGTTGAACGAAGCTGCTAGTAGAGGTACTATGGACGTAAGAGCAGAGGATGTTCTATATCTGACCAGAGGTAATATGGACGTGAAAAGATATATAACGTTAGGTGGGAGTGGATAATTCAGAGGTAGTATGGACGTGATTATCCTTGATGAATGCTTTGCTCAGAGGTTATATGGACATGGCGAAACATTTCTTAATCATTCTACTGGGGAAATAATTATCGGAAAACAATTCAGAGGTAATAGGGACGTGAGTTGTTTTCGTCAAACCGAGTTTGGACGGAGTCAAAAACGGGAATGATTCCACTGGGAAAATATTTTAGAGGACCTATTATCCAAGGCGTATTCAAGACTCCTGAAATATGGATAATAGTTAGATAATTTTTTTGAACCATATAAATATCGTACTGTACATTTACATGACTGAATATATATGAATATTATGTAAAAGAGGCTACACATAGTGTCTCTTCAGGAACTTGCCGTTGATAGGCATCATGAGCAAGTCACCATCAGGTTTGGTTAGTCGGTACGCACCGTTAGAATACACTGATTCTATGATGAAAGGACCTTCCCATTTAGGCTAGAATTTTTCTTTTGTTTTGTGTGTCATGACCATTGGTCTTCTCACTGCTAAGACTAGATCGCTGACTTAGAAGATTCTTTCTTTCACCTTTTTATTGAAGGCTCTGGAAAGGCGTGCTTGGTATAGCTCAATACACTGGTGAGCTAACAAGCGTTTTTCGTCTAGCGCTTCGAGCTCTTGGAGTCGCAGACGGTAGCTTTCTTTGGTAGTCAACTCGCTGGCTAAGGCTACTCGAAGAGAAGGAATCTGGATTTCTAGAGGAAGAACTACTTCGCTCCCATAAACCAGAAAGAATGGCATGTGCCTATTGGAGTCCGGACCGTTGTACGATAGGCCCATAGACATTTGCCGAGCTTCTCATTCCAATCGGCTTGTTTGAAGACACGAACTTTTTGAGAAGTTTTATGATAGTTTTATTGAAGGCTTCTGCTAGCCCATTAGCCGCTGGATTGTAGGCAGTAGAGGCTACGTTCTGGATTCAGTTCCTATCGCAGAACCGATAGAATGCATGGCTTGTGAATTGTGGACCATTATCATGGATGATCCTGCGAGGAAGGCCAAAGTGGTAGATAACGTGATATTTGATGAACTGATCACGTTTGATGTCTTCACTTTGGTGAGCGGTATAGCTTTCGCCTATTTGAAAAAGTAATCGGTTATGGCTAGGATGAACCGATGTCCTCTGGAAGACGGCGGGCTGATTGGTCCTATGACGTCCATGCCCCAGGCTTCAAATGGCCAAGATGTTGCTGTCGGATGTAGGAACTCCGAAGGTTGATGAATGAAATCGGCGTAGAACTGACAGGCTCTACACTTTTTTGCATATGTAACAGCATCTGCTATCATTGTAGGCCAATAATAACCCATTCGTTTGAGGCGATCTTATAATTTGTGGCCTGGTTGATGTGCACCACACACTCCATCGTGAGCCTCCCGAAGTACATATTTGGCTTCTGTGTCTAATAGATATCGTAACAGTAGCCCGTCATAAGAGCGTCGGTACAGCATCTTGGTGGCTATATCGTAGTAAAATCTGAGGGATCGCCTTTGGATAGACACTGCTTCCTTCGGGTCCTCGGGAAGGATTCTATAGACGGCGTAGTCTATAAAGGGAAATCTCCAGTCTTTAATATCAACGTTTATTTCCGTTGTGTAGCTGTGATGAATATGCAAGGCATTTTTCATACAAAATAGTTCTTGACCAGACACTGTGATCGACTGCTGAGTATTGGTAGGAACGGTCAAGGAAGCAGTGAGATCGGCTAGAGCATCTGCTTCTATATTATGTAGTCGAGGCACGTGCTCGATGAAGAATCCAGCAAACGTAGACGCCAACTTGATTGTTCCTCTGTGATAAGGGATGAGATCTTCGTGATGAACTTCATAATCCCCTCGGACCTGACTAACTATTAGCTTGGAATCGCCGTAAGCTTGTAGATAGTCAACTCCCAGTTATTTTGCCAGTTGCAGACCGACTAATAGGCTATTATATTCGGCCACGTTGTTGGTGCATGGTTCCATGAGAGAATATGTACGATGAATAACCAGATGATCAGGTGACACGAGCACGATGCCAACTCTGGCCACAATATTTTCTTCAGGTCCTATTCTTGATGTACCGTCAAAGAATATTTGCCAAATAGGGATTTCTTCAGTTACAGTGTTAGACTCCACTACTTCATAGGGGATTTCGTCGTAGAGTTTGGAAGATTCTGGCATCGGATGAGCTGCTAAAAAATTAGCTAATGCTTGGCCTTTTACTGCCTTCTGAGGAACGAAGAGCATATCGTATGGAGTCAACAGCATTGCCCATGTAGCTAAATGGAAATTGAGAGAGCCCGATTTAGTCATGAGTATTCTGAGAGGGTTGACTTTAGATATAATGTGGATAGTCTGCCCAAACACATAGTGGCGTGTCTTCTGGATGGCAATACCAGTGCAAGGTATTCCTTCTCTACTAGTGTGTATCTGTGTTCGGCACCTACCATTGTGCGGCTGAGGTAGTAGATTGCCTATTTATGGCTGCCTTCATTCTTCTGAGCTAATAGGGCACCAAAAAAATGGTCCATAGCGTGGACATATAGTAAGAAAGGCTTCCCTATTATTGGAGCTACCAATATGGAGGGGCTTGTGAGATACGCCTTGATGTTGTCGAATGCGCGTTGACATTGTTCAGTCTAGACGAACGCCTTTCTTCATGAGATGAGTGAATGGCTGACATCTTCCAGAAAGGTTCAAAATGAATCGTCTGATGTAGGCTAGCCTTCCTTGTAGTCCGCGTAGCTCTTTAAGGTTTCTTGGAGGATGCATATCGAAGATAGCCTTTACTTTCTCCGGGTCAAGATGTATACCCTTTGAAGTGATGACGAAACCAAGAAACTTGCCGTTGGAGACTCCCAGAAAAGACTTGGTTGGATTCATCTTGAGTTGGTGTACACTCATTAGTTTGAACACCGTTCTCAAGTCTTGGAGGTGGTTGCCCTTGAGACGACTTTTAACTGCGATATCGTCTATGTAGCACTCTACAATTTTGTATAAATGATCGCAAAAAATTGTGTTCAAGGCTCGTTTGTATGTCTCCCCTGCATTTTTCAATCCGAAGGGCATCATCGTATAGCAGTATACCCCCAACGGTGTTCGAAAAGATGTGTGCTTCTCGTCATCGGGGAATATCTTGATCTGGTTGTAGCCTGAGAACCCATCCATGAAGGACATTCGCTCGAAGCCGTAAGTATTCTCGATCATTACGTCGGTGATCGGTAGAGGAAACTCGTCCTTCGGGCATGCAGAGTTCAAATCACGGTAATCGATACAGACTCGAACTTTACCGTTCTTTTTCATGATAGGAACGATGTTGGCAACCCAGTCAGGGTGTTGTTTTTCGTGAATGAATCCACTGGTAATGAGCTTCTTGATTTCATTCTCGATGGCCTCCATAACATCTGGTCGGAATCGTCGTTGTTGTTGCTTCACTGGCTTAGCTTTAGACGAAATATTCAGGCGGTACATGGCGACTTTAGGGTCCAAGCCTGGCATATCTTTATAGCTCCATGCAAAGACGTCAATGTTTTCTCTTATAAGCTGTATAAGAGATTGGCGTTCATCGCCAGATAGACTTTTGCTGATGAAGATTGGTTTAAAAGATGATTCATCTCCTAAATTGACTTGAATGACTTCGTCTTCGGTAGGTGATTCACGTTGTTCGAAGCACAACTCCCACCTAGTATCCATCTTTTGAGCCCATTGTTCAAGCTCGATTGATTGGACATCGTCCGTAATTTGGTCAACAAAAACTATGTTGACGGACAGAGTTGCTTTGAACATGTCGCCAATGTTAGAGTCTGAGTCCCAGAGGAAGAATCAGAAGAATGAGAACAACGATCTGCTTCATCATCTAATCTTTCGGGAGTTGTTGGAGAAGTAACATAACCCAAACCAACATCGTTTCGTTGATAGTAGTTCTCGGGTTTGCCGAAAGGAGCAAAGTGTCGTATTGGCAACCGTCGTCCCCGGCCGTAATTTAGCCCCTGGTCGCTTTTGATGTCATATCCCATATTCTGGATGATATTCTTGGCCTGCCAACTATATCGGAAAAGTTGCATTTTCCCAGAGTCATAGTCAGCTTCTGTGTTGTGCTTGGGAGAAGTAGAGTCTGGGACAAACTTTCTCTCGCCAATTATACGACCGAAGATGATTAGTTCTTAATCCTTCTTTCTGGCTGGAACGATGAAGTAGTGGATATCTTCTGGGTAAACTTTTTTCCACAGGTGAGGCGTCGTGACCGGCATACAGAGGTGTGGTCCTATACCATGCTGTAGAGCGTATATCGTATCTATGTAGTGGTTTACAGATTGATAGACATCGGAGTAATTCAAAGATAAACCTTTACTAAGAAAATACGCAAGTTCCTCTTCATGGATAACATCATCTGCTGAAGGTACATTATTATGAGTATTGATATACTTATTGAGAGGATCATCATCTGGAAGATGAGCCACAGTCTTGGCCAAGTTCACCACGTAGGGTAATTCTTCAGGATTGGGAGGACGGACTTCAGCAGGTTCCTCCTGAGGTTTAACCTTGTCAAGGTTCTTACGGAGAGTGATGGTCAATGGTTTGACCTTGTCAGGGTTCTTCTTTCTTATCCAGATTGTGAGAGGCTTCGGAGTACTTTTTGGAGTAGTACGTCCTTTGACTCGGATAATCAGGGGACCATCATTGGAGGATGAACTTGCTTCAGCTTCATTGTCAGCTTCGTTGTCGTCATCCTTAGGGGGCTGAGATTGGTAAAGTACCGAATCTCCATAGTAGGCTTTGATGCCCTTAAAAGGATCGACATCGGCAAACTCCGTCTTCACGACACCGTCGTTATTGACGTACTTGAAGCACTGGTGAAGTATGGAAAGAACGATCATGTTCTCGTATATCCATGGACGTCCCAATAAGATGTTGTAGGATACATTGGCAACGATCACATAGCAGGAAACCTCCGTTCGGAGATCACCTATCTGGCACTTGAGACAGATCTTGTCCAGCGGGTGGCTTCGACCAGCATTGAAAGCCATCATAGTTGTATTTGTTGCAGATAGCTTGTGCAGAGAGATACCCAAAATTTGAAGCAAACTTCTAGAAATGATGCTGAGGGAGGATCCTGGATCGATGTGCATGCGGTCTACCTTGATCGCCCTGATATACCCTCTATAGTACAGGGGTCTATCATGACGATTGTTTTTGAATAGCATGTCCTCCTGTGAAAAGGTGATGTTGGGCACCACTTCCATAGTACTGTGGCAGTGAGGACAGAAGACAGGGTCTTCAGCGGGGGCTTTGACTTCAGTGAAATAAGATTCGACTTGTAGTAATGCCTCACTTAAGGCCTTCCGCGTTTCTTTGGAGAGTCACAACAGATCGAACAGAGACAACCTGGCAGGTGTATTGGCAAGCTGTGCCCGTATGTCAAAGTTGTAGGGCCGATCCATTCCTTCGGGAGTTGGGGCCTTCAGAGACTTGTCAAACCGTGTCTCCTTCTGCTTGGCTTTGTCGGTAGTTGAAGGCTTAGACGGGTCGGCTTCTGAACTTGTGGGGGTAGCAGGAGCTTGAGAAGGTACTGCTTCATCTTGTGCGGGATCGTACGTCCGAAGATAAGTCTTCCCCGTTCGCGTATCGCCAGATAGAACCTCGTAGATGGAAGAAGACACCAAATGGCATAGCTTGTATTTCTTGTCCCGTTTTGCTTTGGAAGGTACCACCCCCTGCGTTACTTCTTGCACAAGGTCCGGATGGACCCATATGATCTCACCACGTTCAGTTGTGAGTGGCACCAAGGATGAGTTGCGAGCTGGCGGTAGGTTAACGACTTCCGTTATGACCTTGTCTTCAGCTTCGAGGTTGATCACATGGCTGTCGATAATGTAGGAGCGTAAAAAGTGCTTCAAAGCAAGAGTCATCCCATTCATAAGTGATTGGTTTTCTACACCAAGCAAGAGCGGATAATCTCTTTTACGCCCAAGACTAGGCTAATCAATTTACGCCTAAGCAGGCAGATCATTTTACGCTTGGGTCCACACCGGTGGTTTTACGCCAAGGACAGAGCAGCCTCTTTTACGCTGGACAAAGCTGTCAAATCTCTCATTTAATGCAAACTCTGACATGAAGATATTAATGATGGCATTTACCACAGAATTCAATGGGATTTGTCTTTTGCAAAGACCATTGTTGTCGTTTATGGAGGATCGAGCTACTTTACGCTCACTATATGGTTTCTTTTACGCACGGAGTTTTACATGAGTCCTTACGCTCATAAAACAATGTATGCGTAAAGTCTATTTGAGCCATTTTACGCTCAAGGTTATTCAATAACCACTTTACGCTGGAAACTTATGACAGAGCTATTTTACGCTCATCTTACTGCTTTACGCCCAGAGGATGTTGGAGCTATTTTTACGCCCTATTCTTTCTGGCCAGTATGGAACATGGTTTGCCTACATGGCCTTCATGCCATATATTTCGAAGAACGTGTGTACATGTATCATGTTCTCACTGAAATGATGGAACGTGTGTCAACGTATGCAAAGGATGACTCTGATCATGGGTGGCAGTTGTTAGCGTAAAGACAGATTTTGATGTCTTTTTACGCACAGAAGCCCCAGTCTATAAATAGACTTATTTTTCTCAAAGGGACGAACAGAGAGAACATGAGAGAATACAGAGATCAAGACTTCGAGATTTTGATCCTCCGGAGCATTCTTCTTCAACTTTTCTTTCAGAACAGAGTGAAGCAAAGCAGGAAAGCATTCAGCCTCGCCATCAGTGCCCAAGTGAGTCGATACCTTTCTGGTGACTTAGTTCTTCCAAGTTGTTTTACTTCAAGCAGTGATCTTCATCATCATCATATGGTCCAAGGAACAAAGTGATCATTTACGAATCAGACTTCCATAGCAATACTTTCCCAGAATCAAATTTGTACTTCTTGTACTTTTTCTCGTTTTATTTTCAAAATCCAACCTTTTGTTTGGCAATTTTGTTAAGTGAAACAAAATGGCGACCCTGCTGGGGACTATTTTCTCCTCCGACGAGGAAGTGATTGCTCAATATGATGATATTTCGGTCGGTTCGACCAAGAAGACTCTGGTTGTGCACTTCGACCAGACTGCCTATGAAGAAATGCTCCGAACTGGGGGTGGTTCTCGCCACTCCAATGTTCAAAAGTCTTGCAAAGCACAAAAAGTTTGGATTCCCAAATCCAAAGTGGTTTCTGATCTCTCTGTTGCTTCTGATGACAAGGGAATTCTTCCCACTCCTGTCGTAGGGGCTCCCATTCGTAACGAGGCAGTCCTTACTTCAGAGTTGCACTCAAAGTGTGATGATTTATCTTCCGTTTGTAATGGTGAAGATAATCAGCTTTCACGCCCACTGCGTAAGAATTAAGTTTTACGCTCAGTGGGTAAGAACCACATTTTACGTTCAAGGCATAAGAATGAGTCTCCCATTTGTAATGTGGCAGATTCTAATGTTTCTGAGTGTAAGAATCAGTCTCCCGTCGGTGACGTGGTAGGCCCACACAAATTATGCTCCTCGTGTAAAACAAAATCTCCCGTCCGTGACGTGGTAGATAATCAATTTTTACGTTTTACGCGTAAAGGTAAGTCTCCTGTCTGTGACAGTGTAGATAAAATTCACAACAATGTTTGCACATCTAATGTGAATGTACCTAAACGCATACAGCGTAAAAATGTTGTTGGTAAAACTTCTGTCTTACACCAACAACCTTCTTATACTGCTTTACGCAAAGTACCAAACTTGCAAATCACGCGCCATGAAAATGGAGTCCTTCGTGCTAAATCTCAAGATTTACGCACACAACTCCAAACGCGTAAAAATGTACAGTTCGGTTCTGCGAATGAAGCCAGTAATCTTCTTTATACACAAGGGACTAAACATTTTTCTACCCCAAATATAATAAAGAAGAATATTCCCTCCACTCCTTCTGACTTACGTGAATTGCTAATACAAAAGCGTAAGAATTTACAATCTCCGGCGATGCTCCCCCAAGAAAGACATCAATGTGGATATCATCAGGTTGTGATCAATTGTTGTTGTTCAGCTTCAAAACGGTCAATTTTTGATCGACTGAATTTCTCACTTCAACATCAAGCTGAAGACCAAGAAGATGAGTTGTCATATGCATCAGTCAACATGGCATCTCATACTAACAGAGGACGACGACCGAGACGGAACATGTCCCAAACTCCAGGTCAACAACAGTTCAACAGACTTCTTGATTCCTTTGAAGGAGTATATCAGAATACTCGATCAAGAAGACAAAGACAATTGCAGATTTCTGATTCAGAAGCTGGGGGTACTCAATCTTTTGAGTCTGATACCGATAGTGTGGATTCATACTTCTATACTAATCCCTCTATATCTTCAAGAGAGGTTGAATCCTATGCTGTTGGAGATGAACCAGAGACGTCATCTGCTAATACGGAACAACGTTTCACTGCCGTGGAGCAATCATTGAAAGACATGCTCAACATGGTGCAAAGTATGCATCAGATAATTTTGAATCAGCAAACTGCTCAACCCACAGTAATAACTCCGGTACCAGTAGCAGCACAAACTCAAGATAGTCAAGGGGCTGATATACCTTCGAATATTCAAGAACCTGCTGTTAATCAAAATTCTGCATCTCCAGATCCCATCATTCCAGAAGATGTACCACCTCCAGTGGGGGTTACGGTACATCCAACGACTATTCAATCAAATGTGCTTCCTCAAACCAGTGAAGCCATTCAAGCAGTGCGTGAACTCAAAGCACAGTTTGAAGTTTTGAGGCACAAAGATCAGCTCCAGAGGTTAGGGATTAAGCAACCTTATCCTCCTCATTGGAATGATGTACCCTTCCCACCGAAGTTCAAGCCACAATCCATGGTTTTATTCGATGGAAAAGCATCTCCTAGTCAATATATCAATTACTTTGATATTATGACTGTACACTTGCAGAAAAATGATGCTCTTCTCACTCGAGTGTTCATCGGGTGTCTGACGGGTTCAGCTTACGACTGGTATCGCAGCTTACCTGATAACTCTATTTCGTCTTTTGACGAATTCAACGCAATGTTTCTCTCCCGCTTCTATGAAGGAGGTATGGACATGAACATGTCCTCCTTGATAGAAATCAAACAAAAGGAGAAAGAAGATACTCGGACGTTCATTGAACATTTCCGACAGGCTACTCTAAAGATGCCTCCTGGTATGCCAGATTCAGCGTTGATCGATACATGCAAGATGAATCTGCGACCGTCCATTGCTGTCTTCACAGGTTCCCAATTCACAGATTGGGCTTCATTTATCATAGCAGCAGTTTCTGCCGAGACCAATGGTAGGTTGGCTCGGGAACATGGGATGATTTTCGCTTCAGAAGATAAAGGAAAGAAAAGTAATCCTGGTAATAATCCTGGCAATCGTAACGTGAAAGGAAAAGATACTCTTATGGTCAATCTCTCCAAGAACAAAATGACGCCAAATAATCAGGAATCTTGCAGGCCAAAGGAAGAATACTCTTTTGACGAAAGTGATATCCCAGAGATATTTCAGTGTCTGGTGAAAAGTGGCAAACTTCAGATTCCAGAGCCAAAAAGGCCTAATAAGGTGAATCTGACTGACAATCCCAAATATTGTATCTATCATAGATACATTAATCATCCTACCAGTGCTTGCTATGTCTTGAAAAAGAAGATCCAAGACCTGATAAATGGTGGCGCTATCGCTTTAACCAATGATGACCATAAGGTTACAACCAACATGGTCTCTTTTCAGTTCGGAGATTTTCCTCCACAGCAAGTCCCAGATGGAATTATCCCAATTCCGAAGGCGACGATGAAGATCGTAAATATCCCGCCCGCCAGGTGAGAAAATACAGGATTGTTGTCGCTCACATTGAAGAATGGTAAAATCATGTGGGTACATCCTGACTTAATACCTGAGTTGGAAAATGAAGGTAAAACTTTAAAATCCAAGAAAGGTAAGAAAGTCAAAACCTGCAACATGATTTCTCATGTTATTCCAGATCCTGATGACTTAGATCATCTATGGGATGGCTTTCCTCTAGAAGATAGACTGAAAGGACTAAACATTTGTCCTCCAAGTCTAGCTCCTCCTACCAAGCTCAAGCTTACTCATCAGCAGTGGCTAGCCATGAATAGTGTTCCTTTATACCGGGCACAACAAGTTTTTGCTGCTTATGAAAAAGCTCCAACAGGGATTTCTCCTCGTATCCCGAATCCTCCTCCTCCCTTAACTACAGAGACGTCTATGCTTCATTCTCCTGTAGTTGCAGAGGTTTCTTCCTCTTTCTGTGCTGAAACACCTGTCCAAAGTTCACTGCCTATCCACTTGTATAGTCAGCAATCTGTCCTTCTCATGAGAAAGATGGGCTACGACTTTCAAAAGGCAGAAGGTTTGAATTATGATAAAAGAATACGTCTTCCTTTACAAATTCAAAATCAGAATTCCACTGCTGGATTGGGTTCTGAAGTGCCTTGTAACAACCCTCACAAAAAGAAGGCTAAGGGAAGAAAGACTAAGTCCTGTAATATGGTACTTCCTTCTCCCGAGTCTGAAGAAGAAACTTTTGCTGGTACAAGATCTGGGAAAGAGTACCACAAAGATTATGAGGGATCCTCCAAAGAAGCGGAAGATATTGTGGAAACTCTACCAGTTCAATCTTCTCCTGTTCCTATTAAACCGTTTGTGGTTGAAAAGGGGAAACAGAAGGCAGTACGCTTTGATATCCCATTGAAGCCTGCTTCCAATCAGGGGGTGGTGATGAAGCCTTACAAATTTGACATTCTAGCTCAGTTAGCCAATACTCCGGCTAGGCTTTCTATATTTGAACTGCTTCGCCTTTCCAGAGAAAGCAGAGAGACTTTGAGTGAAGCTTTACTTCAAGCAGATTCATGCTTGGCACAACTCAAGACTCCTGATAATATACCAGTGTCATGTCCGCAATGCCATAGTGTGATGGAAGCAATTCCCAATATCACCTTTACACAAGAGGATATGCTATTGAAACACAATAAGCATGATAGGCCTCTGTGTTACACTGGATATATCGGATCCACTGAAATCAACAGGATTTACATCGATCCTGGGTCTTCAATTAGTATAATTGTCACGCCCCAGAACCAGAATACTGGAGAGCGGGGGCAGACATAGCCAGCTACGTATATTGAAGTGCAACCCACCTCGCTATACGGTCATGGATGTCTAGATACATGAGGGTTTACTACAAGCCAACAGTCTCCTATGGTCATGAACAAGCCTAATGTCTCAATCACAAGCAAGTAAGTAAATATTACAAGATGTATGATCATTAAATATACAATAATAAGGCGTCCCAAATATTACATATTCAGCTGATCATGAAGCTAGTCGTTACAAAATGTTAGGACTAGCAAGAGTTTAGTCATATATGATCAACCCTAGGATCTGTTAATCATGTTACAGCCCGTAGGCAGACAGTAAGTAAAGTGCAATCGAGCTAAACAGGTGCTTGTCGGCTAAACGCCTCAAAAGAATATTTTTACAATAGAGCGGAAGAGCCAAAAATAACCCACTCGTTGCCAGGGTTCCGTCTAGTGGCCACCATCTGGCTGGGAAGTCGGTAGATCCTCTGGAGTTGCTCCAAAATCTGGCCACACAAAACCAGCTGGGTCAGACCCCAGAAAGAGCAAGTGCTACAAAGGAGGCTTCACTTAAGAACTAAAACCAGCAATCAGCACAGGAATATAAATATAAATAAAATAAGGACAGGAATAAAAGGAAACATATTAGGATGATATATGACGAGATAACCATGGAACTATTCAGATAGCCAGGTTACAACCCGTAAACCAAACAAGGACCGGGGTTATAACCCTTCGTCTGAACGGAGCTTGGTTTCTCACCATTTATCGGTAAAATAAATACAAGCATTCTGGTCATTCAATAGTCTGGAACAGGGTCAGGGCAAGACTAGACTGGTTAGGCTCCATCCAATCACTTCACGGCCAAGCAAGAATTACAGCTTGATACTTTAACTAACTAGGGTTGTCACAAGCCTAATTACTAACAAGATGCAGTGAGATTATTCCACAGTCACAAGCCCTGCAGACCATCCAGGTTACCCAGGTCGAGAGATTAGGGTTGAATTCAGGTGGGTACATCGTCCAGGAAACGCATGTACCCTTAAGCAGTTTGAAGGGTGCAACACATGACAGTGTGCTGGAAATGTGCCCTACTCGGCGGCAGGCTACAGATCCCAAGCGCGCCCAGGTAACGGGATTGCCTGTAGCTGGGAAATCTCTTCATGACTAATGTATTAATCTAGTTGTTAACCTTAGTTCATTTTAGTAGGTACTCCTGACCATGGTACTCAGGAGTCCCCTCCTAGACATGATGCAAGACAGGACGGGAATATTTGTACAAGCACAATCGCCCACGGTGTCCAGGATTAATTATACAGGTCATGTTATGTCAGGTAGCCGTCGCAACAGCTATTTGAGATAATCATGTCAGGTTATCATGCCAAGTGTACTTGTCAGGAGTGCGCCACGACGGGCCACTATCAGGTCATGTCAGGTCATTATATCAGGAGTGCACCACTACGGGTCACTATCGTGTCATGCTCAGGTATCATTTCCAAACATATTAAACAAATCCATGATTATCAAGTTCATGACAAAAGGCGTAAGGATATAAAATGGACGTTAAATATCTAATAAAATATCAATATACAGGGCTATAGAAGATCAAGGGTAATCAGGCTACGCTCAAGCCAGGCTACGCTCAGGCTAGCGTACGCTCAGGTCTGCGTACCAAAGGATCCATATACTTCCAATGGGAAGCATATGCAAGGGTCAGCGTACACAAGGGCACGCTCATGCTACAGGTCAGCGTACGCTCAAGCTAGCGTATGCTCAAGACTGCGTACGCTCGAGCTAGCGTACGAAAGGAGCCAGCGTACGCCTTGCTCGCTTAAGCTAGCGTACCAAGGCACGCGTACGCTCAAGACACGCTGCTAACAGGCAGCGTATCAAGGTGAGCGTACGCTCACTAAAGAGCAGCGTACGAAGGCTAGCGTACGCTCGCTAAAGAGCAGCGTACGAAGGCTAGCGTACGCTCGCTAAACAGCAGCGTACACAAGGCTAGCGTACGCTCGCTAAACAACAGCGTACGAAGGCTAGCGTACGCTCGCTAAATAGCAGCGTACGAAGGCTAGCGTACGCTCGCTAAACAGCAGCGTACAGCTCAGTGGCGTAAGCTAAAAAGCTAGCTCACTATTCACTGTCTTCTCCAAATGCCAAGAACAGCAAGAACTCTAAAGTTGAATCTAAGCTTCAATTGTCCAAATCTTGGTCAAAACAAGTCCGAATCCAACTTTCCAAAGGTCAGAATTGGGTAGAATGAAATTCTCTAAAACATGGAACCATCCAAACCTGAAAACAAGGTAGTTTAATAGATCAAAACCACCAAAAATCCGAAAATAGCAGAACTCTAGATCTACAAGAATTAAAGCCTCAAAATGGAAAATGACAAGTTCTAATGTGGTTTAGAATCATGAGAAGAAGCTAATGAAACCATCAAAAGGAGTCCTCTTGTGGAAGCAAGTTGCACTTGCCTATGGTGTTCTTGGTTGGTGGAGAAGAGTAATGGTGGGGGAAGGAGAAGTAAATGAGAATTATGGAGGAGAGAGAAGGTTGGTAGGGATAATAAAGAGGGGGGTTGTGGTGGAAATGAAGGAGAAGCATAGGCTAAGGTGTTCCACCCTTGGCCTATGATGAACCAAGCATTGGGCCGGCCGAACCAAGCCAACCCAAACCGAGAGTAAACAAGCCAAGCCAAACCAAGGAGATATGCAAATACAAGATAAAATACGTATACGTATTCCAAATACGTAATATGAACAACAGACATTACAACTCTACCCACCTTAAAAGAATTCCATCCTCGAAATTTAATTAAGAGGCTAGAGGGACAAAAACAAGCTACACTATTCACAGGCAATTATACTAGACAATCAATCAATCATGCAAGCAAGGAATTAATGGCATGAGGCATAAGAAAGACATTATACCTCACGAGTCAAACAAGTTGGGATATCGTGATCGGATATCATCCTCACGCTCCCACGTTGACTCCCCCAAAGAGTGATGACCCCAAGCAACTCGGACTAACTTGATAGTCTTGTTCTTGAGGATCTTCTCTCTTCGATCCAATATAGACACGGGCCTCTCCTCATACGAAAGGTTGGTATCAACAACCAATTCCGAATGATCCAGGATGTGGCTCGGGTCCGGGATGTACCGTCGTAATTGGGATACATGGAACACGTCATGTACCTCGCTTAGCGATGGTGGAAGAGCAAGACGATAGGATACATCTCCTACTCGCTCCAGAATGTCAAACGGTCCTATATACCTAGGACTAAGCTTGCCCCGTACGCCGAAACGAATGACGCCACGATTAGGCAAAATCCTCAGGAATACATGATCGCCGACCGAGAACTCGAGAGGGCGCCGATGAGAATCGGCCCAATGGCGCTGGCGATCTTGGGCAACTCGAAGGTGATCTCTGACTCGCGTGACTACTTTAACTGTCTGGGCAATCATTTCTGGACCAAGCATCTGCCTCTCTCCAACATCATCCCAGGCTAACGGGGATCTGCACTTCCTGTCATACAGTGCCTCGAACGGTGCCATCTGGATACTGGCCTGGAAACTATTATTGTATGAGAATTCTACCAGGTATAAATGATCTTCCCATGAACCACCAAAGTCAAGTGTGCAAGACCGCAACATGTCTTCAAGAGTCTGGATCGTGCGCTCCGACTGGCCATCCGTCTGCGGGTGATATGCTGAACTGAACTGGAGATGAGTTCCCAAACTCTCTTGCAAGCTACACCAAAAGTGCGACGTAAACCTTGAATCTCGGTCCGAGGTGATACCGACTGGCACACCGTACAATCTGACAATCTGCCTGAGGTACATCTCCGCTAGCTGAGCCGTCGACTGACCAACTCTAAACGGAAGAAAGTGAGCCACTTTCGTGAGCCTGTCCACAATGACCCAAATAGCATCTCTACTAGCTGGAGATCTAGGTAATCCAGTCACGAAATCCATGGTCACATGCTCCCACTTCCATTCTGGAATCGGTAAGGGCTGAAGAAGTCCTGCCGGTCTCTGATGTTCGGCCTTAACCTGTTGGTAAACCAAACACCGAGAGACAAACCGAGCTATCTCCCGCTTCATGCCATTCCACCAGAAGTGCTGACGGATATCACGGTACATCTTCGTACTGCCAGGATGGATGGAATACTGAGAACTGTGCGCCTCTGACATGATCTCCTGTCAGATATCTCCACTGGGTACACAAAGACGCTTACCATGCCTAAGTGTACCATCCTCATGAATACATAACTCTGGTCTTCGTCCTGTCTCACACTCTGCTCTGAGTCGCTGAAGCTTGGAATCTGCCGACTGCGCCATCCGGATCCTCTCGACTATAGTGGACTGAACTTGCATGCTGGCCATCAATGCCACACTGGAAGGGATAACAACTTCTATGTCTATCTTCTGAAGATCGGCTAACAACTCTGGCTGCGCTGTTAGGAAATAAGCTCCGGCTCTCCTGCTCAATGCATCTGCTACGGCATTGGCCTTCCCAGGATGATACTGCAGGTTGACATCATAATCCACAAGAAGCTCCAGCCACCTTCTCTGACGCATGTTAAGATCCTTCTGGGTAAAAACATACTTCAGGCTCTTGTGGTCGGTAAAAATCTCCACCCTGTCTCCATACAAGTAGTGCCTCCACAACTTAAGTGCAAACACCACTGCTGCCAGCTCCAAGTCATGGGTTGGGTAATTCCTCTCATGATTACGAAGTTGTCGTGACGCATAAGCTATTACCTTCCCATGCTGCATCAGAACACATCCTAAACCTCTGCCTGAAGCATCACAGTACACTGAGAATCCTCCGGTCCCATCTGGAAGCGTGAGAATAGGAGCTGTTATCAGGCCTCGCTTCAACTGCTCAAAAGAACTCTGACACCCTGCTGTCCAAGCAAACTGCGCATCCTTGCGGGTCAACTGGGTCAATGGTGCTGATATCCGAGCAAAGTCTGAAACAAACCGCCGGTAGTAGCCGGCCAATCCGAGAAAACTACGAACCTCTGCAACTGTGCTGGGCACTGGCCATGACTCAATAGCCACAATCTTCTGGGGATCCACTTCTACTCCTCCTCGAGTGATGATATGACCCAAGTACGAAATGCGATCGAGCCAGAACTAGCATTTACTAAACTTGGCATATAACTGGTGCTCTCTGAGGATCTGAAGAACTATACGGAGATGCTGCTCATGCTCCGCCTCACTCTTGCTGTAGACCAGGATGTCATCCAAGAACACGATCACAAACTGATCCAAGTAAGGCATGAAGATGCGATTCATGAGGTCCATGAATACTGCCGGCGCATTGGTTGCTCTAAAAGGCATAACAAGGAACTCCCAATGCCCATATCTCGATCTAAAAGCCGTCTTCGGGATGTCCTGCTCTCTGACTCTGATCTGATGATAACCTGAGCGCAAATCAATCTTCGAGAATACTGAAGCCCCCTTGAGTTGATCAAACAAGTCATCTATCCTCGGAAGAGGGTATCTGTTCTTGATTGTCACTGAGTTCAAGGTACGATAATCAACACATAACCTGGACGTACCATCCTTCTTTTTCACAAGAAGCATCAGGGCTCCCCAAGGCGATCTACTAGCACGAATGAATCCCTTGGTTCTGAGTTCCTCAATCATCTTGTACAAGATTTCCAACTCTGACGGCGCCATCCTGTAGACTCTCTCTGATACCGGGGCTGTCCCGGGAATCAAGTCTATAGTGAACTCGATTTCCCGCTCCGGAGGCATACCTGGAAGTTCTTCTGGGAAAACATCTGGAAACTCATCCACTATCCTGGGCAACTGAACTGCTGCTACTGCCATCCGTAATGCTGGAGGAGAAGGCTCAACTGCGCCTCTGGAAAATAAAAACTCTGGCTCTCCTGGAATGCTAAAAACAACCCTACCAATATGGCAGTCTATTCTAGCATACTGGTTCCTCAACCAATCCATCCCTAGGACCACATCATAATCGGCCATCGGGAACTCTATCAATCTAGCGAGGAATTCTCTACCGCTAACTACGATCCGACACGAGGAAAACACTCTATCTACTCCCACAAGTCCGTTACCAGTAAGTATATTGAGCCTTACTGATAATGACTCGGGCTCCAATCCTACCCGTGTCGCGAATCGTACAGGCATAAAAGAATGCGATGCACCAGAATCAAATAAAGCTGAAGCTGAAAAGGAGTTGACGAGAATAGTACCTGCCACTACCTCACCTGGTGCCAATTCTTCCTCCACGGTCATCACCATAGCCTGACCGTGCCCTCGGGGTGCTGGTCCCCTCTGCTGAAACCCTCGCTGCCAACTCTGACTCAAGGCCTGGGCTTGCGCATACTGCTGGGGGCTCTGTTGCTGAAATACATGGGACTGAGGCGGCAAGGGCCTCGGCAATGGATACTGCTGCTGCTGCTGCTGGACCGGTGCTGGTCCTCTCACCGAAGAGCTAGAAAGGTTGGACGATGACGAACCACCCCTATTCGGGCAGGATGCAACCCTATGGTCTGGTGCTCCACAAGCCAGACACAATCCTTGTGCCCTGCGACATTCTGCCACCACATGGCCTGGCTTCCCACAATGAGAACAACCCACTGCGGAAGATTGCTTCTGCTTCTGCTGCTACTGAGGGTGCGTCGGAGTTGAATGCTGAACCGACGTCACTGAGGCTGCTCGCCTCGGAGCTCCAATAGTCAAAGCCCTGGCTGCCGGGGCCGGTGCTGAAGACTGATTCATCTGACCGTAAGATCTCTTCCGACCTCCGGTCCTATCCACAATCCTCTGGGAGGTATACTCATGCCTCCGGGCTGCTCTCAAGACTGCATCAAAAGTCTGATGCTCAAACTGTTCAACTGCCAACAAAATCTCCAGGTGAAGCCCCTGCTGGAATCGCTGGGCTCTATCATACTCGGTTGCCACCAAGGTGGAAGCAAACCGACTGAGTCGGGAAAACTCGGCCGCATATCCGTCGACCGTCCTGCCTTCTTGCTTCAGATTGGTGAACCTGGTCTGCAGATCATACCGAGCCACGGCATCGAAATACTTGGTCTGGAATCTCTCTCTAAATACTGCCCAAGCAATGGGTGCTGCTAACCCAACGGCCTGCGCTGCCCACCAGCTACGGACAAGATCTAATAGCTGTAGGCGCACAACTGCCACCTTTTCGTTCTCTGGGGTCCTGGATGCTTCTAGAATCACCTCTGTGTCCTGAAGCCATGCATCTGCCGCGATAGCATCTTCACTACCGTCGAAGAATGGAGGGTTCAAGCGCTTGAAGTTGTTGGTAGCGCTGTTACCCTGATGACCACCCCGGGTCAAAGCATCCGTCACTGCCTGTTGCAAGGCATCTCCACGCCGGTCTTGGAAAGCTATCAAGGTCCTGACGAGTCCTACCAAAGTGCCGTCATCATGTTCTACAGGTTGAACTGGCTGGACTGGTGGCTCTCCGCCAGAAGGTACGACTCTGGAGGCTACTCCGGAATGCTGGGCTTGATCTCCAGGTTGCTGCTGGTCCGCGGGAGGTGCTCCGCCTTGCTGATCGGCCGGGTCAGGTACTATGCCGCTGAAGAAGACGACATAGGAAACAATAAGGAAGGACCAGGACAGAGCAACGATACAAGTATATGATCAGGACAAGAATCCAGGGATTCAGAAGATACGAACAGAGATCAAGGACGAATACTGATTGAGACATCTATTCGGTAAACCCTCACATATCTGGATTTACAAGACCTGCATGGCACACCACTTAAACCATGTCACGCCCCAGAACCAGAACACTGGAGAGCGGGGGCAGACATAGCCAGCTACGTATATTGAAGTACAACCCACCTTGCTATACGGTCACGGCTGTCTAGATACATGAGGGTTTACTACAAGCCAACAGTCTCCTATGGTCATGAACAAGCCTAGTGTCTCAATCACAAGCAAGTAAGTAAATATTATAAGATGTATGATCATTAAATATACAATAATAAGGCGTCCCAAATATTACATATTCAGCTGATCATGAAGCTAGTCGTTACAAAATGTTAGGACTAGCAAGAGTTTAGTCATACATGATCAACCCTAGGATCTGTTAATCATGTTACAGCCCGTAGGCAGACAGTAAGTAAAGTGCAATCGAGCTAAACAGGTGCTCGTCGGCTAAACGCCTCAAAAGAATATTTTTACAATAGAGCGGAAGAGCCAAAAATAACCCACTTGTTGCCAGGGTTCCGTCTAGTGGCCACCATCTGGCTGGGAAGTCGGTAGATCCTCTGGAGTTGCTCTAAAATCTGGCCACACAAAACCAGCTGGGTCAGACCCCAGAAAGAGCAAGTGCCACAAAGGAGGCTTCACTTAAGAACTAAAACCAGCAATCAGCACAGGAATATAAATATAAATAAATTAAGGACAGGAATAAAAGAAAACATATCAGGATAATATACGACGAGATAACCATGGAACTATTCAGATAGCCAGGTTACAACCCGTAAACCAAACAAAGACCGGGGTTGTAACCCTTCGTCTGAACGGAGCTTGGTTTCTCACCATTTATCGGTAAAATAAATACAAGCATTCTGGTCATTCAATAGTCTGGAACAGGGTCAGGGCAAGACTAGACTGGTTAGGCTCCATCCAATCACTTCACGGCCAAGCAAGAATTACAGCTTGATACTTTAACTAACTAGGGTTGTCACAAGCCTAATTACTAACAAGATGCAGTGAGATTATTCCACAGCCACAAGCCCTGCAGACCATCCAGGTTACCCAGGTCGAGAGATTAGGGTTGAATTCAGGTGGGTACATCGTCCAGGAAACGCATGTACCCTTAAGCAGTTTGAAGGGTGCGACACATGACAGTGTGCTGGAAATGTGCCCTACTCGGCGGCAGGCTATAGATCCCAAGCGCGCCCAGGTAACGGGATTGCCTGTAGCTGGGAAATCTCTTCATGACTAATGTATTAATCTAGTTGTTAACCTTAGTTCATTTTAGTAGGTACTCCTGACCGTGGTACTCAGGAGTCCCCTCCTAGACATGATGCAAGACAGGACAAGAATATTTGTACAAGCACAATCGCCCACGGTGTCCAGGATTAATTATATAGGTTATGTTATGTCAGGTAGCCATCGCAACAGCTATTTGAGATAATCATGTCAGGTTATCATGCCAAGTGTACTTGTCAGGAGTGCGCCACGATGGGCCACTATCAGGTCATGTCAGGTCATTATGTCAGGAGTGCACCACTACGGGTCACTATCGTGTCATGCTCAGGTATCATTTCCAAACATATTAAACAAATCCATGATTATCAAGTTCATGACAAAAGGCGTAAGGATATAAAATGGACGTTAAATATCTAATAAAATATCAATATACAGGGCTATAGAAGATCAAGGGTAATCAGGCTACGCTCAAGCCAGGCTACGCTCAGGCTAGCGTACGCTCAGGTCTGCGTACCAAAGGATCCATATACTTCCAATGGGAAGCGTATGCAAGGGTCAGCGTACACAAGGGCACGCTCAAGCTACAGGTCAGCGTACGCTCAAGCTAGCGTATGCTCAAGACTGCGTACGCTCGAGCTAGCGTACGAAAGGAGCCAGCGTACGCCTTGCTCACTTAAGCTAGCGTACCAAGGCACGCGTACGCTCAAGACACGCTGCCAACAGGCAGCGTATCAAGGTGAGCGTACGCTCACTAAAGAGCAGCGTACGAAGGCTAGCGTACGCTCGCTAAAGAGCAGCGTACGAAGGCTAGCGTACGCTCGCTAAACAGCAGCGTACACAAGGCTAGCGTACGCTCGCTAAACAGCAGCGTACGAAGGCTAGCGTATGCTCGCTAAACAGCAGCGTACGAAGGCTAGCGTACGCTCGCTAAACAGCAGCGTACAGCTCAGTGGCGTAAGCTAAAAAACTAGCTCACTATTCACTGTCTTCTCCAAATGCCAAGAACAGCAAGAACTCTAAAGTTGAATCTAAGCTTCAATTATCCAAATCTTGGTCAAAACAAGTCCGAATCCAACTTTCCAAAGGTCAGAATTGGGTAGAATGAAATTCTCTAAAACATGGAACCATCCAAACCTGAAAACAAGGAAGTTTAATAGATCAAAACCACCAAAAATCCGAAAATAGCAAAACTCTAGATCTACAAGAATTAAAGCCTCAAAATGGAAAATGACAAGTTCTAATGTGGTTTAGAATCATGAGAAGAAGCTAATGAAACCATCAAAATGAGTCCTCTTGTGGAAGCAAGTTGCACTTGCCTATGGTGTTCTTGGTTGGTGGAGAAGAGTAATGGTGGGGGAAGGAGAAGTAAATGAGAATTATGGAGGAGAGAGAAGGTTGGTGGGGATAATAAAGATAGGGGTTGTGGTGGAAATGAAGGAGAAGCATAGGCTAAGGTGTTCCACCCTTGGCCCATGATGAACCAAGCATTGGACCGGCCGAACCAAGCCAACCCAAACCGAGAGTAAACAAGCCAAGCCAAACCAAGGAGATATGCAAATACAAGATAAAATACGTATACGTATTCCAAATACGTAATATGAACAACAGGCATTACAATAATTCTTCAGAGTATGCTAAGACCCCTGAGGATTCCTACTAGTGAGCTGACTTACACTAGTACTACAATAGTCGGTTTTAACTCTGGCAAAAGCAAACCACTGGGGAAGATTCGTCTGCAGATTCAGATTGGTGATCTTCGAACTATGGTAACTTTCTATGTTATCAACTCGGACGTATCCTACAATATTCTTCTTAGAAGACCGTGGATTCATGAGCACAATATTGTGCCTTCAACTCTTTACCAATGTTTCAAGTATGTGGACTCCCAAGGAGTTGTGAAAACTGAGTTTGCTGATATTAATCCATTCAAAGGTGTTGAAGCCTACTTCTCTGATTCAAGGCTTTATAAACAAGAGCATGTGAAAGATATATCAGACATGGATGAAGATCAATCACCCTCTGAGGATCACTCTATTAATGAAGATCCGCCAGAGGAGCAACCTTTGAAGATCATAGTCAAGGGACGAATCCAATGCCAACCTGTCAATGATCAACCTTTGATGATCAAGGTTAAAGGAAGAAATCAAACTTCATCTGAGGAATCAATAAATATTCCTGCTAAGAGCCAAGTTCAACCTTTTATGATTAAGGTCAAAGGACGTACTTCTTACACGAATGATCCAGAACTACCGTTGATTGTCAATCTTGGCAAATCTACGCAGAAGACGGATGATGGTCCACTGTTGATTAATCCGAAGCGTAGCAATCAAACTGTAAATGATATCAATATTGATCATTCTGTACTTTCTGATATCAATAAAGATTTTCTGTTCGAGTATATGGCTGTCAAGCTTATTAAAAGAATGACTTTATCTTCTGATAATCAAAGTCATCAATATAAAGACAACAGGAACCGGAAGAAATTCTATTCATCGAATCCGATATTTCTCATTCCTCATATTGTGAATCTGGGCAAGTACTCTCAGTCAATATGGTTCAAACCGATGATGAATCAGAGCCATTTGAAAATGATCTTTGGGCTCAGCAAATGGATACTCAATGGAAACTTCGTTTTGAACAACGACAGCCACCTACAGAAGATGAGGTTATCCAGATTGATGTTAGAGATGGAGTTACGTCCAAACCAATATTCATCAGTAAGAATCTTTCTGAAGATGAAAAGGAAGAGCTAATAAAACTTATAAAAGATTACATTGACATCTTTGCATGGAGTTATGAAGATATGCCAGGGCTAGATCCTACAGTTGCTACCCATAAACTCAACATTTTGCCTAATATCAAGCCTGTAAAACAATAGCAACGACGCTTTAGACCAGATATGATGGATGCGATTGAAGCAAAAGTCAAAAAGCTGATTACGTGTGGCTTTGTTCGTGAAGAACAACACCCAGATTGGGTGGCCAATATTGTTCCTGTTATGAAGAAGAACAAAAAAGTCCGAGTTTGTATAGATTATCGAGATCTTAATACGGCTTGTCCAAAGGACAAATTTCTACTTCCAATTACCGATGTCATGATAGACAATACATGTGGTTTTGAACGCATGTCTTTCATGGATGGATTCTCAGGATACAATCAGATCAAGTTGCATCCAGAAGATGAGAAGCACACCGCTTTTCGTACACCTCTTGGGGTCTACTGCTATACAGTTATGCCGTTTGGTCTTAAAAACACCGGTGCCACGTATCAACGGGCTATGAGCAATATCTTTCAAGAACATCTACGGAAGATAGTTGAATGCTATGTAGATGACATTGCTGTTAAAAGTCGATCAAAGGATGATCACATTCAAGACTTGAGAACAGTATTTGAATTGATGCGTCAGCATCAATTGAAAATAAACCCTACTAAGTCTTTCTTAGGGGTTTCCAGTGGCAAGTTTCTAGGATTTGTCATTACCTCTCAAGGTATCCATGTTGATCCTGACAAGGTTAAAGCAATTCTTGAAATACGTCCTCCTCGTAATCTGAAAGAACTCCGTGGCTTTCAGGGCCGTATTGCTTATATCAGAAGATTTATATCTAATCTTTCTGGGAGATGTCAACCTTTCTCCCGTCTATTAAAGAAAGGGGTATCTTTCGTCTGGGATGAAGCGTGTCAAAAAGCCTTCAATGACATTAAGCAATATCTTACAAACCCGCCTGTTCTGGTACCTTCGGTGGTAGGAAGACCATTCTTGTTATATGTTCGAGCTTTAGATCATTCACTTGGCGCTCTTCTGGCACAGAAAAGTGATATGGGTCATGCACAAGCAATATATTATTTGAGCAGAATGATGGTCGGAGCTGAACACAGATATACTCCTGTAGAAAAAGAATGTCTAGCTTTGGTTTTTGCCGTCCAAAAGACAAGGCATTATGTCACCGGGCAGACTATTCATGTCATCTCCAGAATAAATCCCATTCGGGTATTGATGAGGAAACCGAGCATTCTTAATTCCAGGTTAGCTACCTGGGCGATGTTGCTCACTCCTTATGATATGATTTATGTGCCTCAAAAATCAGTGAAGGGCCAAGCGTTAGCTGATTTCTTAGCTGCTCATCCTATACCTGAAACTTCGAAGTTATATGAAGACATTCCAGACGAAGTAGTGGATTGTAACATGACTTTGAAGAATGATATATGGCAACTATATTTTGATGGAGCATCACGAGTGGGACCTAAAGGCAATATTGTCTCTGGGGTAGGAATTGTCTTGGTTTCTCCTGACAAAATGGTCATATACCGTGCCTATTCTCTTAATGAGCCATGCTCTAACAATATAGCAGAATATAATGCTCTATTGATTGGTCTCCAAGTAGCAAAACAATTGGATATTGAATTCTTAGAGGCTTATAGAGATTCTCAATTGATCGTTAATCAAGTTAGAGGAACTTATGAAGTCAGAAATCCTGATCTCATCCCCTATCATCAAATGGTAGTCGAGTTGGTCCTTTCATTCAAGGGATTCTTCATCGAATTTGTACCACGTTCTTAGAATGTGGAGGCTGATGCTCTTGCCAGTTTAGCTGCAGACTTGGCTGTCCCAATCCGAAGGCAAAATACAATTACTTTGTTAGACCGAGACTTGTTCTGTGTGAAGAGTAATCTGTATATTGAACAAAGTTATACTACAGAGTCAAGTTCCCAACAGAAGGATTGGAGAATTCCATTCATTGATTATGCAGTTCATGGAATTTTGCCCAAAAATCCTAAAGAAGCTGTATCAATTAAGAGACGATCATTTCGATTCTATTATGATTCGTCTTTACATATGCTATATCATCGTTCATATGACGGACTCTTGCTGCGCTGTCTCTCAGAAAGTGAAGCTAAACAAACGCTGCGTGAGGCTCATGATGGTGTCTGTGGTGCTCATCAACCGGGTCCAAAGTTGCAAGACCGCATTCGGAGAATGGGGTATTATTGGCCTTCTATGATAGCAGATGCTGTAGACTATGCCAGAAGATGTAAAGCATGTCAGATTCATGCTGATTTTATTCATCAACCATCTGAATTTCTACATCCTACAGCAGTCTCTTGGCCCTTCGAAGCTTGGGGTATGGATGTCATTGGTCCTATTAACCCTCCTCTTGTCAAGGAACGTCGGTTCATACTAGCCATAACCGATTACTTTTTGAAGTGGGCAGAAGCGGTCCCCCTTGCAGAAGTGAAAACATCTAATGTGATCAGTTTCATCAAGCACCATGTCATTTATCGCTTCGGGATTCCTCGACGGATAATTCATAACAATGGTCCATAATTTGCCAGTCAAGCATTTTATCGATTCTGTGACAAGAATTGAATTCAGAATTTGGCTTCTACTGCTTATAATCCAGCTGCTAATGGTTTAGCTGAAGCTTTCAATAAGACAATCATTAAACTTCTCAAAAAGTTTGTTTCTTCCAATAAACGTGATTGGAATGAGAAACTTGGAGAATGTTTATGGGCTTATCGAACAACAGTCCGGACTCCTACTGGTTTTACACCATTCTTATTAGTTTACGGATGCGAAGCTGTTCTTCCATTGGAAATCTAGATCCCTTCTTTACGAATAGCCATTGCTAATGAACTAACTACAGAGAATAATGATCGCTTACGACTCCAAGAACTTGAAGGATTGGATGAGAAGCGTCTTCAAGCACAACAACACATTGAACTGTACCAAGCCCGCATATCTTGAACTTTTAATCGTAAAGTTAAGGAGAGGGTATTCAAAGTGGGCGAGCTCGTATTAGCTGTTCGGAGACCGATGGTAATGACTCATAAAAGTAAAGGAAAATTCCAAGCAAAATGGGAAGGCCCTTATGTAATTGAGTCTGTGTTTTCCAATGGTGCCTATCAGTTGTCAAAGCCTAACGGAGATCTACTCATGCTACCGATCAATGGCAAATTTCTTAAGAAATACTATGTATAAAAAAAAACACAGAACAAAAAATAAAGCTTAGTTTATTATTTTTGTTCAAAATAAAAGACTAAGGACGAGGGCCACTCCCTTCCTTATTGAATACATAGTCGGCCAATGCATAGAAGGCATCGTTTTCTGAACACATGAAAAATTTGCGGGCAGCCATCCTCGACGCTTCTTCTTCAGGAGTTTTTCCCGGCTCTACTAAAAAAGCAAGAATGTCTTCGGGTGGCTTGGGCGCAGAAGAGCTTCCACCTATTTCGGTTGAGCCTGATGAGACTGATACAGGGGGCTCAACGAGGAACGTATCAATGATGCCCTCGATTTTTTGGGGAACTTCATTCTTTTGATGTACATCTTCGGAAGACATTTCCAATAGAAAAGTAGAGATGGGAATGGAATGATTACAGAGAATTCTTACCTATTTATAGAGGAGAATTATTAATGAACTAGTCTCTGAAGTGAAGAAACGACTTTTCATTTCCGAAAAGACTCGTCCGTTCATGTTACCAGGTTCATCCATTTAAATTAAGGAATTGAATCGTCCTTTCTGTTCCCCAAGAAATACGCTGATTCATCCACCGTCTTGCATATACGCTCACAATATCTGTTTTCTTATTCTCCAGCTACCAAGGTTTGGTTAAGCTGATTTCTTGTTTCCGGGAAAAGGGATTTTATATCTTCTATTTTTATCAATTGATTAGAAAGTGAGATTCGCTATTTATCATGTTTCCATGACCTCTGAATAAATTTTAAATCTACTTTCTTTCCTATCTATCACTTCTGTTTGACCTCTGCATAGATATTAATCTAATTTTCTTTTGAGTTCATATATGCTATTATGTCCATATTACCTCTGATAGTATCATATACTCTAAAAACAGAAAATAAGATTTTATTTATCTATCATGTCCATATTACATCCAGATAGATACAAATCATTGATCATAGAAGAATCATCATTTTCATTCCCATATCATCAAAAAGTCTATTACATTTCTTAGACTTTCTTACAAGTTATAATGGAAATCTCTTACATTCTTGGATTTTCATTCTATACACCAACGACAACCTAATAGAGATCTATTTCTTCTTTGATCCTCTTTGACGGGTTCGTTGTTGGTGGCAGTTCCTGACTGTCTGAGCTCCAGTGGCAACCGGAACAGTAGGAATCAAACTCTGGTCTTCTCTCTCAGACGAGAGGAGAATCCCAGAGTATGGCAGCCCGAAGACGTGTTGCTGCCAATACAACTGGTGGATTAGTGGCGGCACCTCAAAGGAGATAGGAATGTATCCAGCATTGGGATACGATTTCTAGTCCTGCCGTGAAAGGAACTCTACTACCCGATTTCTCGGGGTAGAGTTGACTCCACCATCCAACTCTCCGTGTATAAAGGCTCTTCCTACCAACAGAAGAAGAACCTTCTATCTCACGAAGAGTTTTGAGTTGTCTGATTTGTGCGTCAAAAGCGCATGAGCTTCCTGATGTTGATGTCAGAAGAACGCTCCTCACAGCGTCAAAATCGCCAATGCCGGTTCTGGAAAAGCTGCTCAGCCAAACTTCTGTAGAAAACAACAAAGAAGAAGTGTTTTAAAAACAGAAGTATTATCAGATGCGTATTAAACGCTAATTAAAAACAGATCACAAGGCTTTTTTACGCCAGTGCTTCAGCAAGGCTTTTTATGCCGGTGATTCAGCAAGGCTTTTACGCCAGCAATCAACAAGGCTTTTACGCCAGCAATCAGCAAGGCTTTTACGCCGATGATTCAGCAAGGCTTTTACGCCAGCAATCAACAAGGCTTTTACGCCAGCAATCAGCAAGGCTTTTACGTCGGTGATTCAACAAGGCTTTTACGTCAGCAATCAGCAAGGATTTTATGCCAGTGCTTTAGCAAGTTTTTACGCTCGTTAAGAATTTATGCTCATGAATAGATGTTTTCAACAAAAAATTCGAAGATAGGTATTTGCCTACGATCGGACTTACCACTTAGGTCGAATGGTTTGGCTCTAATGGTGGTTGAATCTGCATCTAATGACTGGGCATACAAAAGAACACAGCGGGAAAGCTTTGCCATCCTCATTTGTTGGAGAACAACATCACGAAAAGTTATCTTCAGTGGAATGAGTACGAGAATATGTGAAACATTCTCGGCTATTTATAAAGGATGAAGAACTGTTGGAAAGAGTCTATTTCGGGGGAAGATCCTATTTAAAGGCTCTCGTAACCACAAGACAGACGCCACGTGTCAAGTTTGTTTCTTGGGAATGAACAACCATAGAAACAGTCAAAATAAAGTGTTGAACAGTTCTATCTACCAACAGATGAGATAGTCATCAAAATTTTATTTTATAAAGAGGGAAGTGGACCCCTACATATAAGAGAGTCACAATACATGGAATTTTATTTCCCCTCTCCTTCGTTGGACTGACGAAGAGAGGCACCTAACTCACGCATGTTGTGAATCCCGGAGCGGCGCATCAGATTAAGAAATGCTTCGGCATCTCCTGGCCCTTCGTACGTAGTTGTAGGACCACCATCAATGCGACTAAAGACCGCAGGAGTTACTCCAAAACACTCTAAAAGGTTGCACGCTCGCTCGAAATCAAGCCTTGAGCCTGAAGCCTCTTCATTATTAATCTCCTTCTTGGGCGCCATGTCACTATGGAGATGAATGACAAGAGTGAAGAATTTCTCCTTATTTATACGGTTAAATCAGCTCTTTATATTCCTCATTGAAAACGGTTCATTATAAATGCAAAACTCGGGGAAGCGAAAAGGCATTTGAGAGTTTCGAAAAAGGAAATTCATTGTGACAAATAAGTGTTGACCGACACTGTTGGAAATTACGCCGACTGTTGGACATCCCCGCTTTTACGCGGATGGCTGTTGCGTATCCCAAATTTTACGCTGGCAGGTCAAATCTCAACTTTTACGCTTCTGTTCAAAGTGTTTCAAATTTTGGAGATATTTGAAAACTTTGAAAGGGGTCTTGTAGGAGCGTAAAAATTGCTTCAAAGCAAGAGTCATCCCATTCATAAGTGATCGATTTTCTACACCAAGCAAGAGCGGATAATCTCTTTTATGCCCAAGACTAGGCTAATCAATTTACGCCTAAGCAGGCTGATCATTTTACGCTTGGGTCCACACCGGTGGTTTTACGCCAAGGACAGAGCAGCCACTTTTACGCTGGACAAAGCTGTCAAATCTCTCATTTAATGCAAACTCTGACATGAAGATATTAATGATGGTATTTACCACAGAATTCAATGGGATTTGTCTTTTGCAAAGACCATTGTTGTCGTTTATGGAGGATCGAGCTACTTTACGCTCACTATATGGTTTCTTTTACGCACAGAGTTTTACATGAGTCCTTACGCTCATAAAACAATGTGTGCGTAAAGTCTATTTGAGCCATTTTACGCTCAAGGTTATTCAATAACCACTTTACGCTGGAAACTTATGACAGAGCTATTTTACGCTCATCTTACTGCTTTACGCCCAGAGGATGTTGGAGCTATTTTTATGCCCTATTCTTTCTGGCCAGTATGGAACGTGGTTTGCCTACATGGCCTTCATACCATATATTTCGAAGAACGTGTGTACATGTATCCTATTCTCACTGAAATGATGGGACGCGTGTCAACGTATGCAAAGGATGACTCTGATCATGGGTGGCAGTTGTTAGCGTAAAGACAGATTTTGATGTCTTTTTACGCGCAGAAGCCCCAGTCTATAAATAGACTTATTTTTCTCAAAGGGACGGACAGAGAGAACAGGAGAGAATACAGAGATCAAGACTTCGAGATTTTGATCCTCCGGAGCATTCTTCTTCAACTTTTCTTTCAGAACAGAGTGAAGCAAAGCAGGAAAGCATTCGGCCTCGCCATTAGTGCCCAAGTGCGTCGATACCTTTCTGGTGACTTAGTTCTTCCAAGTTGTTCTACTTCAAGCAGTGATCTTCATCATCATCATATGGTCCAAGGAACAAAGTGATCATTTACGAATCAGACTTCCATAGCAATACTTTTCCAGAATCAAATTTGTACTTCTTGTACTTTTTTTCGTTTTATTTTCAAAATCCAACCTTTTGTTTGGCAATTTTGTTAAGTGAAACAGATAAGCTATTGTATCTTCTTCTTCAGGACTATGCAGTCCTTGGTGGAATGATGCACGTACTGATGATAGAGACAGTACTTGGGATCGTTGAGTTGGTTCGCCTCTGCAGGATGTCGTGGTAGAGGCAATGTCAGTTTATTACCCTTCATCAGTGTGTGAAAGATGGTAATGACGTCATCTTCGTCAAAGGAGAAGGTCTCCTTAGGCTTGTCGGAGGCGCCCTGAGAATTGGAAGCTCCTTTGGATGTGTCGACCTTCAGGACTTCTTTCCCTTTACCCCCACGGATAGGGATAGTTTGAGGATGCTTGCCCTTATCTTTGGATTTGGGTGTTTTCAACCCTAGTAGTTCCAGATTAGGAACGTCGTTTTCAGCAGCATCAGCGGCCCCAATAAAAGCAGACCATGTATCATACTTATGTATACCCAGACAAAACTTCACCGTAGGAAGGAAGTTATGTCGACAAGTATCCATAAATTCAGAGTCTGGTATGCCGAAGGGCATCTTCAGTGCTAGCCGCCTGAAGTGTTCGATGAAGGCGATGGCAGACTCAGTCCTGCTTTGCTTGGTCTCGATGAGGGTGGACATACTAATATGCATGCCACTCTCGTAAAACCTGTTGAGAAACAACCTCTCCAAGTCTTTAAACGAATTGATACAACCGTCAGGCAGACTGCAGAACCATCCGAAAGCTACCCCCTGCATGGTGCTAATAAACAGCTTTGACAAGAACGGATCGTCCCTGGGTAAGTGCAGAGTCTGCATGTTGAAGTATGTCATGTGTTGACGAGGAGAAGTCAACCCGTCAAATGAATTTAGCATCGGCGGCTTGTAGTTAGGAGGGCAAGTAGCATTCTTCCATTCAGGAGGATAAAGTTGAGATATCCCCAACTTCTGAAGCTCGTCTTTATATGAGATAGTGTCGAGACAGGCGACCAGGAAATCAATTGTATCATGTTGATTGAGCAGGTATTGGAAAACGGCTGCTGAACGGTTGTCAGGCGTCGTTGGCGAAGGACCACCCCGGTATTTGTAAGATTCGGGGGAGGCGCAACGGAGAGATACTCATTTTGTAGTGAAGGAGGGTTGTTGCTATGATCTGGACTAGCATGAGCTGAGACATTTTGTTGAGGTGGAGGAACAGCCCCAGCAGCTTGAACCGCCATGATACTGGTCAGCATATCAGTGATTTTGGCGAATGTTGTTTCAAGACTCTCTAGCCGTTTGCTGGTCTGATCACTGGCTTCTTTAGGTCTTTCTCCGTCTGTCATGTATGTAGATAACATACGAGGATAAATAGAGGAAACAGTACAACTGGTGCTGATACTGTCTGTCTCTGAGTTGACGAGTCCCTCATCTTCAGGTAGAGAAGGTAGATAGTCACCGTCAGACTCGGAGAGATCGTCGTCCTCTGGAAGGCTACCCCTAGTGTGAAGGTCATCTGCTTCAGACTCTGAGGGAATAATACCCCCAGCTTGGGAGTCTTCGTCGTCCATATGGAATCTCGTCTTTGATCGAGTACCCATATAGACTCCTTCAGATGTGACAGCCTGCTGGCCATCTGTTGGTAGACTTCTTCTCCTTCTTCTCGCGAAACTGAGAGAGAAAGTTGGGTTCGTGGTCCACCGTCTTTGATTGGGGCTTCCATAAGGGAGATCCCATGAAGCCATGTTGGATGAGACACACAGCAGCTTTTCGTCGTCAGAGAAATACAGCCGTCGGAACACAGACTGTCTCTGAGGTACTCTCGTTGCTTTGAGCAGCAACAGTTGATGACAATACTGGTGCATGGATGTGCACTATGAATTGTTATGTCCTTCCTCGCTTTACCCTTATGATTTATCATGTCGCACAAGTCAACGGAAGGAAGTTTTGCCTTACAACCCATGTTGCATGAATCGCCGAGCTTTGCATACGGGTTCGTAAGGAGAGTAGGCGCACCCAGACTTAGTTCACGTGCAGGGACAACCCCCACACCTAAGTTCTATGATATCCTTGAAGACAGCCCCATGCTATACGCGTTGGGGCCTGCCTTTTTGGTGTGGGCGCATAGGCCTTGGAGATTAACCTTCGGCGCATGCTTCTTGGCAGCATGTCTAAGCCTCCTTAATGTGGGCGCATAGTATGGATCAAGTGAGCCTTGGCGCATAGCCTTGGGCGCATGACCCTGGATGCCCAATCTGTCGAAGACAGAAGCATTCTGATTGGGGTTATGCGCCCAAACATCTCCTTGGGTGCATAGCTTTGGGCGCATGCTTGGTGGAGCAGCACTATTTTTTCCCAGCTTCGCTTCCTTCGTTTATAGGCCTTGCTGGGTTTGCCCAGAGTGTCGAACACCCCAATTCTTGGCATCGTAGTGCTTTCCTTTGCCAAGTCTCGAACGTCGAACACTCTGCTGTTGGTTGTGCAGGAAAGGAGTCACTGGGCTAGTAGATCCCGGAATGGTATGAGCCTTCTCCATTTGGGGAGCTTCTATGGCAGAGTCATACGCCAATGTGACAGAGTCCTCCAGTTGCATATCTGCTATGACACTAACAGGATATGCACAGTGAGCCTTCGGAAGCCAAGTCTTGCGAGACTTGTTTAGCTTCGCTGATTTTGAGGGAGTAGAGCCATCCCTCGAGAGCATCTCTTCGAACGCCTGCTGATCGAACTTTACGATCAGCATCTTCTGAGTACTACCCACTTTGTCGGTATCGGATTGTATCACCACCTTCTCAAAAGAGGAAAAGGTAGTCCCCAGCAGAGTTGCCATTTTTGTGGACACACACAAAAAGAAGAAAAAATACTGTCTTTTCTTTATTGGCGCAAGGCACCAAAAATCGAGTACGCCTGAGAGATCCTGCGCTGAGGATCACCGAGTACAAAAAAGAATTCTGGGGAATGGGACGATGGAGATCGAGCGGCAGTTTCTCCTTTACTCCATTGACACTCCGATTACAAAAGTGGAAGAAAACCTAAGAAAATTGCTAACTCTCGGCTCACTGGCAAGAAGTGCAGCAATTTGGCTCTTAAAAATGCTTTCCGTTCTGTGTTTTGAAGAGGGATGAGATCCCCTTTTATAGTCGTTTCTGAGCTGGAATGATGTTATGCGCCCACATGAGAAAAATATACTGGTTTTTATGTGGGCGCATAGTCCTACCTTGGGCGCATAGGGTATAGGCGCATGCAGGCTACGAGATCGTAGGTTGGTCGTGGTGTTAACATGGCCGCATGCTTCGGTGCACGACTGCTCGTGGAGACTAACGTGGCTGTGTGCTTCAGTGCACGTTTTGATCATGGCTTTGACCGAGTCAGGCTTGGGCACATAGCCCTGTTTCAGGCTATATGCCCTCCTTCACAGGGTTGCTTGGGCGCATAGAGCTTCACAGGACGACTTGGGCGCATTGAGCTTCATAGGATGACTTGGGCGCATAGAGCTTCACAGGATGACCTGGGCGCATATGTCCTCATCGGCTTGGGTGCATAAGGCTTCATTTGCTGAAATTTTTATGCTTCTACACAGTCATCTGCTCTGATCCAGAAGCTTAAGTCACTTCTCTACAAGAGACTTGGGAACTACCACTGCAATCAATGCAAGTCAGCCTGTCGCTCCAAAAGTACAGTAACCTTGCCAACTTGAAGCACAAGCCTACTTGGCGCCTACAGCACAGTAACTCTGTTACTCCGAAACACAGCTTCATCGTTTCTCTAAATGTACCGAAATCTCGTCGTCATTCGAAGCCAAGTCCACTCGTTGCCTGAAAGCACCGACTAGAGTCTAAACTATTCGGGCCAAGAATTGGTCTTAAATGTGGGCCATGCCTATCAAATTTTTGGCATGGCCCACATATAAAACGAATTTGTCTTTTATAGAATTTTTGGCATGGCCCACATATAAAACTCTATAAAAGACAAATTCTATAAAAGCCAAAAATTCGATAGGCATGGCCCACATATAAAACAAATTTGTCTTTTATAGAATTTATCAATTCACATGGAACTGCTGTTAGCATTTGTACTTGCTCATATCCTGATAGGATAACCCTGTTGATATTTACAGATGATATAGAGGCTAATTGCTCGACCTTCTATGGGTTTGGCATAGACGGTGAGTACTACATGGACATCCCTGTGGAGCCGGTGCCCATTGAGGACGTACCGCCTGCTTAGACTTAGACTAGTTAGGCTTGACTGAACTGCGATCCAGCTAGTACTTGTGACTTGTAGTATACTTTATATTTTGGGATCTTGTGTTATGTTTTGAACTCTAAACTTGTGTTATGATCTTGCATATATTTCCAGTTTATCTTTATATCATATCTTATCATATTTCGTGCTATCTTTCTTAGATGTCTTGTGATTGAGTTATGACTTTATATACCTCCGTACGGAGATGACAGGTTTATATATTGTGTCTAGATGTTGTATATTGTAGATGACCTATACAGCGTTCTACCGCCAATTCTGCGACGTAGGCTGGGCGTACCCACGTGCTCGTGCCCCTAATCAGGGTGCGGGTCATGACACATTTTTGTGGTGGCCCATGCAGGTCAGAAGTCGTAATTAGTACGATGGCGTAGTGGTGCTCGACTTAGAGTGTTGCTACGAGCCTGCTATAGGTTTAGAAGTGTCACGACCCGCACCCACTGTGAGGGTACGAGAACGTAACAACGCCCAGCTTACGTCGCAGTATCGGCGGTAGAACGCTGTCCTAGGTCAATATAAAGCTAAGCAGTTTATACTCCCCGAATGGGGGTGACATAGCAGAAAATAAACTCAATCACAACTAAGGAAGAAGAAGCACGATATGATATAGAACTCAAGGAAAATACAGATGATCAAATAGTCTAAGATAACATCTCAGCAGATATCCAGAGTACAAGGTCTCAACTACTGAATATGAAAGAATATACAACCCAGATCTCAAAGACAGAGATAAAGTCTAACTACTAGTCTCAAGACAACATAAGTAAGATAAGGCCTAACTAAGCTAGTCTAGGCAATAGGGTAAAGTCGTCAGCTAGATCTGTCCTGCAGAAGGTATCCACACAGGCCTCCTCCTCGTCTTCTATAATATTTTTAACAGGTCCAGTCAGGAAAGGAGCGAGCACAATACATCTCAACAGTTCATAGCAGGTTAGAAAATATAATCATGCAGTAAAGTAAGATATAGATACTGAAGGAAATGTAGTATGTAAACAGAGATAGAACTATAATAGAAATATCTACTATAAGTAGAGAGCTACCAGTGACTAGTGATTTAGAGTACAAAGTCGACATGTGAATGGCTTGATTTGTACATGGCTATACTAAAGAGGCGTACATGGCTATTCTACTTTGGAATTGTTCACATGACTATTTATACTCCCCTGTACCCCCAATCAATACACAAGGATCCAGCCAGGTTATGTTATGATTCCATACAAAGACCCCCGAAGGGTGATACATGGAAGTCCCATAAATGGGGATTCTGGAAAACCCAATAAATGGGATAAGGATTCAAAGAAGACTCTGTGATCATAAGAGTATATGTCACAAGTGATCAATGAACCAAAGAAGCATAGTGATACGCCATGTAAGTGAAACGCACAGAACATGTAGTACCCGATGCTCCCTGAAGGGATAACATCTCAAGGAGGGATCCATATAGTACTAATCCGTGTGACCAACGTGACAGTATCAAGTAAAGTAATTTAATGCAGGAAAATAATTTTAAGCAGGATATGAAATGATCAGAGAATGTACTCGCCTGGTATCTGAGTGTCCAACTGAAATGTACTGTCCGAGGAGTGGTGTCTGGCTCCTATTTAGAACAGCACAAGTCACAACAAGTCCAGAATGGTAAAATAAAGTACTACAATGCATTCTACATGAATCTAGGTCAATCTAGGCCAAAGTCAACTCTTGGTCAACTCTGCTCAACCCTAGAAGTCAAACTAGGTCAACTATGGTCAAACTAGGTCTAACAAGTCCAAACTAGGTCAAACAAGTCTACACTAGTCCAGCAAGTCTATTCTAGGTCTAACAAAGCCGTACAAGCCCAATCTAGGCTCACTAGTCAAACAGACCCACATATATGCCATAGGCTATATCATGCCTATAGGCCAACCCATAACACATACACAAGTCAAAATCTACATCTGAAACAATACCCTTATTTATATATATATGTAATCTAATACATACACACATATATATATATATAATACATATATTTAGTACACACACAAGTTACATATATATGATACTTGTATATATACTTAATATAACCTATACATCCATTGCATGTATCTATACTAGATACCTATATATTACACAAACTTATATTATATATATATAGATACACATATTATATATTGTATACATTACCTTATACATATATTTACATTAGGAAAATAGGGAATATAGAGAGTGAGTGAGTGAGTGAGTGAGTGGACAGTGTGTGAGAGAGGGGGCTGTTCCTGTGTGACAGGAACCTAGGTGTGTGTGTGTGTAAACAGGGAATTCTCAGGAACAATTTTCACACAAAAGGAAGGACAGTTCAGTGTTCAGTTTTAAGTGTAAATCAGTTTATAAATCAACTAAAGCTAACAACAGTTCACAGATGAATAAGAGGGGAAAAACTCTTAGGTTTCAGTTTCCAATTAGTGTGGGGATGTGTATTAGGACTTATTGCATCAGGATTTAATGTGCCATGGTGAAAACAGAGATGGAAAGCAATGCAATGCATGTGTGTCTAGGTGACAAAGTGTGTGAGATGGACAGTAGGGTGTGTGGTATGCAGTGGATAGATAGGTAATGGAGAAAAATGTGAATGTGCAGTGGAAGAATATATGTAGCAGTGAATGAAGTGCAGGACAGGGCTGAGTGTGTATAATAGAAGGCAGTGTACAATTTCAGAAGTCTAGTTCTCAAAAGATGAGGAATGTCTAGGGGAATGCTTTCTCAGGAGTACATAGCAGTCCCCAATAAATCGAAATCCAATTTGCTGAATCCATCTCAGTGAAATGTAATCAAAACTCAGTTAGAATCTCAGATTTTCAGTAAAAAGAATCTCAGGTTTCACACAAAAAGAAGAAGTAATTCTCAGATTTTCCAAAACAGTGTGTGGGTCGAGTGTAATATACATGTTCTTAGATTTCAAAATACTGTGCGAAAGTGTGTGTGGATACATAGGAAAACATGCAACCCAACAAGTCTGAATTCTCAGGCTTGAGTCCCAAACAATTTTTAGAAATCAAAATCTTATGCAAATATGAAATCCTACATGTAGTTAACCTCAGTCTACACAAAATAGTATTGAAATCCTATTAGTGTATCAGAAATCCTATAATTTATCAAAATATTCAATTAATAGTCCAACCCACATTCAAAAATCCCATTCCATAACAACCACCCCAATCAATACACAATGTAATCCATCATTTGAACAACTAAAATCCTACCAGTTAGGAATAAACATGGAGTTAAATCAAATCAGTTTAAGGAAAGAAAAAATTGGAAACAATTCTCAGGTTGAAAACTCATGTGACAGTGTATAGGAATGTATAGGAGTTGACAGTTAAATTTAATTGAATCCATTCTCAGGTTTTGAAGAGGGAATCTGGAATCAATTGATAGTTAACAATAACCCAGTTGACATCGGAACTATCATTGAATCTAAGTTACAAAAATCAGTAGGAAATAAACACAAACTCAGGAAATTAACCCAGCCAAACAGTGAACAGTCGGGTATCAGCCTATATTGGAATTCGATGAATCGAACCCAAAATTCAACATAATAATCACAAATAAAGGTTGGTAATTAATAAAGCATGTGTACACGTGTCTTGTGTGTCCTCACGTGTCCAGAAAACATGACACGGGCGTGTCTAACACGATGCAAACACATGGGGTGCACCCAGTGTTGCACAGTGTCGTACACACGTGCATGTGTCCGTAGAACACAACACACGACACGTAGGGTCTCGTGGTCATGCCCACGTGTAGCCCACGTGTTAGGCTACACATAGGACCCAACACGACACGACCACGTCGTGACCAGAGTGGACACGACTCGCGTATCAGTACGCAATTCAGACTGAACGTGCGCGCGTGTAAGACCAGTGCACGAGTCCTGGCGTATCCGACACGACGCCGCTGGACACGAGACTTGGAAGACAGGTTCGCAGACACTGCCACCTCCTCTTAGTCCAAGCACGGCCCGCCACGTGGCCTGTGCACTGAGCACGAGGCCACGAGCAGCAGGAGAAACCCTAGCCGCGCGCGAGACTGTGTCCACACCATCGTACGGATACGACACGACACAGAAACGTGTTCAGAACATTGGAAACATGTAAGCGACACAAAAACCTAATTTTCTATGCAAACAAAATCAGAAATTATGAACGAAATGCCCACTGTGGCATTTCATCGAACACCTACGAAGGCACACTGATACGTGTCCGATAAGGACACGTAAAGGACATGAAACCTAGCAAAACCTATACCAACAGTTAGAGGACACCTAGGGCTTTCTATCTATGCCTAGAAACTGAAATTTTATGGAGGGAATGAAAAGTTACCTAGGTGTGTACTTCCTCAAGGAAAGCTTCAAAATGGGGGATCCTTCTTGCAAGCCCCCAAGCTCCAAATTGTCCAGAATAACCTCCATGAACAGTAGGAAAATGAAATTTAGATTACTATGGAAGAAGTTTGAATGAAAAAGGAATTATATTGATCAAAATAGGGAAGGGTTTCTAAAGAGACAAACCTTGTTCTTGAAAAGAGAGATAATGAACAAGGAGGCAATGATTTGGAAGGGATTAAATAGGCTCACCTAGGGTTTTGGGCTGGCCATTCTTGGGTTTTGGGACCCCATCCAATAGTCACCCTCACATCATGTCAAATCGATGGCTAGGATGGAACCTAGGTTTCAATGCTAGTCTCAACTAACTAAAACTAGCTAGTCTAATTTGATCATTCTAACCAATGACTAGTCATGACTAGTCCAAGATAACTAACCCTAGTCTAGGCCATGTCTAATCTGGGTTAGGGCTAAACTTCTAGGTTAAGGACTAACATAACACAGAGCAATATTTAATTAATATTAAATTCACAAAAATTCCCATAAATCATAATAAATTTAAATAAATCCTAAAATGACCAAAATACCCTCTAGGCTAAAATGTACTAATTAAACATCCTAATCACATGGCTAGGCTCTAGGGCAGACAGTCTCTACGGCTTCACTAGCTGCACATCAAAATCACAAGTCATGATATTTAAAGTTTTAAAATGATTAAAAATCACCAAAAATCATATTATTATTTAAATATCATAATTAAATAAATTAAAATACAAAATTTCAAAATTACCCTTATTTTAGAAACTGGGTGTTACAATTCTACCCACCGTAGAAAAATTTTGTCCTCGAAATTTAAGATGGTAGTAGTCCTTCTAGGTCAAACACCCCACAATCAAAGTCTCAAAACTTAATCAATCATACAATTTAAAAGGACGGCATACAGGATCATGGCATACGGTGGTAATGAAAGTCTCATCTAGGTATACTAGTCACACTAGACCAAAACAATCATAGGGTATCAAAACTTACAAGCAATCGAGGGTGTTGAACTAGAAAAGTTATAAAAACAACAATCATCAAGGCTGTAAGGCAGTCTATCATCCTATATGAAAACCGGTAATTATCAAAATAAAATAAGATAACTACTAATCATCTATAAAGGGGTACTATTTAAGAAAAATCAAAACCAAAAGTTTAAGGAACGAAAGTCAATAGCATTGAATCCAATCACAATATAATACATATAGAAAGAGAGAGTGTTAAAGAGGGAAAAGCTAACATTATATAAAGGTTATGTGTGTATGGGTGTATGTGGACATGTTCATATGGTTAGGTAGTAGGCTTGTGGGTGTGAAATATACATGAAAGTGTATAGAGGGATTTGGGTCTCAAAACAATAGCTATCAAGTTACACTATTCATGGCATATTGGTTAAACAGTCTACAAGGCACAAGCTATTTACTCATAACATGCATGGCTAACCATATATATATGTATATCTATATGTATAGAGAGGTAGAGATTTAATTATGCATCTGCACACATTATAACATGTATACAGAACTATATATATATATATATATATATATATATATATATATATATATATATATATATATATATATATATAGCTATGTGAACATAACATAGAGATGAAGGGTTAGGTTTCCATGGCAGTTGTGAACATTAGTGTAGAGTGTCAAGTGTTCATGGGTTAAAACTTGAAATAAAGGGTTCGATCTTTCAGTTTAGTTCTACATTACATATTAGATCTGAAATTGAACTACACATTTGAAGGTAATATAAAAATGTTAACATGTATTCAGTTTTTCAAAAATTTGGAGAAATTTGAACATCAAAACCAACTCAATGTTTACCACAACCACAACCTAACATGTAAGAGTGTGAAACCTAACATTATATACCTACACACAACAATATATACGGCTCAAAATATTACAATTTAAAACTGCAAATTGAACTAAACACTTAGAATCCAGGGTTAAAGGTTTAATATGTACACAGTCTCAGATTTGACAAATTCAAACACAAAACTCAACCAATTTCTTTAAAACTTGAAACCCTGTACATAACATATATGTGCAGTAATGTAAACAACTAATAACATGAAATTTATACTTAATTTACGAAATTAATCTGGGAAACGGAGAACTAGTCACTGATACTGTCCTATATTAGAATTATTGAGATTTTGAAAAATTAACATCAAACATATTAATATGCATTTAGATAGGTTGGTAATCAAGTGTAGCATGCATACGTGTCAGGCAAGCATCTGTGTCCACTATATTATATATTCTAAGGTAATATAAGAAATAATGGCAAGAAGAAGATAATGATAAAATCTGTTCTGCTTATCTATTTAAAAAAAGGAACCATTTTGAAACCAGAGTTATAACATCAATCCAAGTTAAGGTCTAGCAAAAATTATCGATTCATTGTATTAGGAAGAAATTTATGGCAAGAAGTTACACAAGGTTTATAATAACAGCTAAAGTTACTCTTACTTCTATTCCTAAGTTATTTGATGATGGAGTACAATTTATAACGACAGAATGGTACGATAGAGATGATACGTTTAAAAACCTTCTCAAGATATAATCTGATAATCATATGCGTCTGTCAAAAATTATGTTACTCAGAGTCCTCGCCATGCCAGTAAGCAAGGCTGCGATAAACGATAGATTCCATAACTGGGGCATGTACCTCTACAATCATGTCGTCTGGAATTCTCGCTATGCCGACTAGTATAGCTGCGAGAAATTCTAAATCTCATAACCAAGATACGTACATCCGAAGTCAGGTCTCTATGTTTCTGCCATGCCAGCTAATATGGCTGCGATAAACTACAAGCTCCATAATCAAGTAAACGTTTTACCATCCCTATATTCCCGTCAATCATATGTTATCAGAAAAAATATCATAACTCAGGCCATAAAATTCATCTCGATAAGAAAATCAAAATCAACAACGATCCAATCAAAATCAAATTCAGTAATCAAGGAGTGAGAGCAACAAAACAAGGAAAATGATTCAAATTGAAGTTTAAATAAGATTCTCAAGGGTCGTCCCAGGAATCTCTCAAGGAATCCTAACTGTGATTGAGTACCTTCAAAAATATATCCTAATCCTACTGCAGGCTGTAGTGATACTCTAGTTCGAATACCACTACATAAACTCGACCTGTATGGGCCACCACTAAAAATGTGTCACGATCCGCACCCACTGTGAGGGTACGAGAACGTAACAACGCCCAGCCTACGCCGCAGTGTCGACGGTAGAACGCTATCCTAGGTCACAACATCTAACAATATAAAGCTAAGCAGTTTATACTCCCCGAATAGGGGTGACATAGCAGAAAATAAACTCAATCACAACTAAGGAAGAACAAGCACGATATGATATAGAACTCAAGAAAAATACAGATCATCAAATAGTCTAAGATAACATCTCAGCAGATATCCAGAGTACAAGGTCTCAGCTACTGAATATGAAAGAATATACAACCCAGATCTCAAAGACAGAGATAAAGTCTAACTACTAGTCTCAAGACAACATAAGTAAGATAAGGCCTAACTAAGCTAGTCTAGACAATAGGGTAAAGTCGTCAGCTAGAGCTGTCCTGCAGAAGGTATCTGCACAGGCCTCCTCCTCGTCCTCTGTAATATTTTCAACAGGTCCAGTCAGGACAGGAGCGAGCACAATACATCTCAACAGTTCATAGCAGGTTAGAAAATATAATCATACAGTAAAGTAAGATATAGATACTGAAGGAAATGCAGTATGTAAACAGAGAGAGAACTGTAATAGAAATATCTACTATAAGTAGAGAGCTACCAGTGACTAGTGATTTAGAGTACAAAGTCGACATGTGAACGGCTTGATTTGCACATGGCTATACTAAAGAGGCGTACATGGCTATTCTACTTTAGAATTATTCACATGACTATTTATACTCCCCCGTACCCCCAATCAATACACAAGGATCCAGCCAGGTTATGTTATGATTCTATGCAAAGGCCCCCGAAGGGTGATACATGGAAGTCCCATAAATGGGGATTCTGGAAAACCCAATAAATGGGATAAGGATTCAAAGAAGACTCTATGATCATAAGAGTATATGTCACAAGTGATCAATGAACCAAAGCAGCATAGTGATACGCCAAGTAAGTGAAACGCACAGAACATGTAGTACCCGATGCTCCCTGAAGGGATAACATCTCAAGGAGGGATCCATATAGTACTAATCCGTGTGACCAACGTAACAGTATCAAGTAAAGTAATTTAATGCAGGAAAATAATTCTAAGCAGGATATGAAATGATCAGAAAATGTACTCGCCTGGTATCTGAGTGTCCAACTGAAATGTACTGTCCGAGGAGTGGTATCTGGCTCCTATTTAGAACAGCACAAGTCACAACAAGTCCAGAATGGTAAAATGAAGTACTACAATGCATTCTACATGAATCTAGGTCAATCTAGGCCAAAGTCAACTCTTGGTCAACTCTAGTCAACCCTAGAAGTCAAACTAGGTCAACTATGGTCAAACTAGGTCTAACAAGTCCAAACTAGGTCAAACAAGTCTACACTAGTCTAGCAAGTCTATTCTAGGTCTAACAAAGCTGTACAAGCCCAATCTAGGCTCACTAGTCAAACAGACCCACATATATGCCATAGGCTATATCATGCCTATAGGCCAACCCATAACACATACACAAGTCAAAATCTACATCTAAAACAATACCCTTATTGATATATATATGTAATCTAATACATACACATATATATATATAATACATATATTTAGTACACACACAAGTTACATATATATGATACTTGTATATATACTTAATATAACCTATACATCCATTGCATGTATCTATACTAGATACCTATATATTACACAAACTTATATTATATATATATATATATATATATATATATATATATATATATATATATATATATATATATATATATAGATACACATATTATATATTGTATACATTACCTTATATATATATTTATATTAGGAAAATAGGGAATATAGAGAGTGAGTGAGTGAGTGAGTGAGTGGACAGTGTGTGAGAGAGGGGGCTGTTCCTGTGTGACAAGAACCTAGGGTGTGTGTGTGTAAACAGAGAATTCTCAAAAAAAGTTTTCACACAAAAGGAAGGACAGTTCAGTGTTCAGTTTTAAGTGTAAATCAGTTTACAAATCAACTAACGCTAACAACAGTTCACAGATGAATAAGAGGAGAAAAACTCTTAGGTTTCAGTTTCCAGTTAGTGTGGGGATGTGTATTAGGACTTATTGCATCAGGATTTAATGTACCATGGTGAAAACAGAGATGGAAAGCAATGCAATGCATGTGTGTCTAGGTGACAAAGTGTGTGAGATGGACAGTAGGGTGTGTGGTATGCAGTGGATAGATAGGTAATGGAGAAAAATATGAATGTGCAGTAGAAGAATATATGTAGCAGTGAATGAAGTGCAGGACAGGGCTGAGTGTGTGTAATAGAAGGCAGTGTACAATTTCAGAAGTCTAGTTCTCAGAAAATGAGGAATGTCTAGGGGAATGCTTTCTCAGGAGTACATAGCAGTCCCCAATAAATCGAAATCCAATTTGCTGAATCCATCTCAGTGAAATGTAATCAAAACTCAGTTAGAATCTCAGATTTTCAGTAAAAAGAATCTCAGGTTTCACACAAAAAGAAGAAGTAATTCTCAAATTTCCCAAAACAGTGTGTGGGTCGAGTGTAATATACATGTTCTCAGATTTCAAAATACTGTGCAAAAGTGTGTGTGGATACATAGGAAAACATGCAACCCAACAAGTCTGAATTCTCAGGCTTGAGTCCCAAACAATTTTTAGAAATCAAAATCTTATGCAAACATGAAATTCTACATGTAGTTAACCTCAGTCTACACAAAGCAGTATTGAAATCCTATTAGTGTATTAGAAATCCTATAATGTATCAATCTATTCAATTAATAGTCCAACCCACATTCAAAAATCCCATTCCATAACAACCACTCCAATCAACACACAATGTAATCCATCATTTGAACAACTAAAATCCTACCAGTTAGGAATAAACATGGAGTTAAATCAAATTAGTTTAAGGAAAGAAAAAATTGGAAACAATTCTCAGGTTGAAAACTCATATGACAGTGTATAGGAATGTATAGGAGTTGACAGTTAAATTTAATTGAATCCATTCTCAGGTTTTGAAAAGGGAATCTGGAAACGATTCACAGTTAACAATAACCCAGTTGACATAGGAACTATCATTGAATCTAAGTTACAAAAATCAGTAGGAAATAAACACAAACTCAGGAAATCAACCCAGCCAAACATTGAACAGTCGGGTATCAGCCTATATTGGAATTCGATGAATCGAACCCAAAATTCAACATAATAATCACAAATAAGGGTTGGTAATTAATAAAGCATGTGTACACGTGTCTTGTGTGTCCTCACGTGTCCAAAAAACATGACACAGGCGTGTCTAACACGATACAAACATATGGGGTGCACCCAGTGTTGTACAGTGTCGTACACACGTGCATGTGTCCGTAGAACACGACACACGACACGTAGGGTCTCGTGGTCATGCCTACGTGTAGCCCACGTGTCAGGCTACACATAGGACCCAACACGACACGACCACGTCATGTCCAGAGTGGACACGACTCGCGTATCAGTACGCGATTCAGACTGAACGCACGCGCGTGTAAGACCAGTGTGCGAGTCCTGGCGTGTCCGACACGACGCCGCTGGACACGAGGCTTGGGGGACAGGTTCGTAGACACTGCCCTCTCCTCTCAGTCTAAGCACGGAACGCCACGTGGCCTGTGCACTGAGCACGAGGCCACGAGCAGCAGGGAAAACCCTAGCCGCGTACGAGGCTGTGTCCACGCCATCGTACGGACACGACACGACACAGAAACGTGTTCAGAACATTAAAAACGTGTAAGCGACACAAAAACCTAATTTTCTATTTAAACAAAATCAGAAATTATGAACAAAATGCCCACTGCGGCATTTCGTCGAACACCTACGAATGCACAATGATACGTGTTCGATACGGACACATAAAGGACACGAAACCTAGTAAAACCTTACCAACAGTTAGAGGACACCTAGGGCTTCCTATCCATGCCTAGAAACTGAAATTTTATGGAGGGAATGAAAAGTTACCTAGGTGTGTACTTCCTCAAGGAAAGCTTCAAAATGGGGGATTCTTCTTACAAGCCCCCATGCTCCAAATTGTCCCAAATTCCATAATAACCTCCATAAACAGTAGGGAAATGAAATTTAGATTACTATGGAAGAAGTTTGAATGAAAAAAGAATTATATTGATCAAAATAGGGAAGGGTTTCTAAAGAGACAAACCTTGTTCTTGAAAAGAGAGGGAATGAACAAGGAGGCAATGATTTGGGAGGGATTAAATAGGCTCACCTAGGGTTTTGGGCTGGCCATTCTTGGGTTTTGGGACCCCATCCAATGGTCACCCTCACATTATGTCAAATCGATGGCTAGGATGGAACCTAGGTTTCAATGCTAGTCTCAACTAACTAAAACTAGCTAGTCTAACTTGATCATTCTAACCAATGACTAGTCATGACTAGTCCAAGCTAACTAACCCTAGTCTAGGCCATGTCTAATCTGGGTTTGGGCTAAACTTCTAGGTTAAGGACTAACATAACACACAGCAATATTTAATTAATATTAAATTCACAGAAATTCCCATAAATCTTAATAAATTCAAATAAATCCTAAAATGACCAAAATACCCTCTAGGCTAAAATGTACTAATTAAACATCCTAATCACATGGCTAGGCTCTAGGGCAGACAGTCTCTACGGCTTCACTAGCTGCACATCAAAATCACAAGTCATAATATTTAAATAGTTTTAAAATGATTAAAAATCACCAAAAATCATATTATTATTTAAATATCATAATTAAATAAATTAAAACACAAAATTTCAAAATTACCCTCATTTTAGAAACTGGGTGTTACAAGAAATATAGGCTATAGGCTAAGGATACTCAATCATATTTAGGACTTCTTGAGAAGATTTCAGGGACGACTCTTGAGAATCTCATGATAAACTATCTCAAAATTTGATTCCGACTATTTCTGTCTGTTCTTTCTTGTCCGTGGTTGAATTTGATTCTTGGTGTTCATTGATTATCTACTAGGATAAATCTTTGGACTAATTTGCCTCGGTTATGGAATCTAGAGTCTTCCACAGCCATATTAGCAGGCATGTCGAAAACATAGGGTCTGATTTTGGATGTATTTCTCGGGTTGTGGGAATTTAAGGTTTTTGCATCCAAGCATGCGGTAATGCAAAAAATGTTAGATACCACGATCTTAGAGGTATGTTAGTTGCAGATCCTATGGTTTATTGCAGCCGTACTTACTAGCGTGATGAGGATTCCAATAACATAATTCTGGGTGGACGGGTATGGTTATCGGATTACAGAATAGATACCGTATAGAGGGTACCCTAGTATAATGGAGTAGGTATCAGTGGAGATGTTACTTGGGTATTTTGGAGAAGAGAGTGGGAGCTAGGCCACCTGTAGCGCAGCATCATGCCCCACACCAGCAGCGGGATATACCCCGCCAGGGCAGAGCTTTTGAGATGACGATCGAGGAGACCCACACCGCAGGTGAGGGACTAGGAGATTAGGTCTTGTTCTTTCATTTTTCATGTTTCTTTCCACCCATTGATTGTTTGATTGCTTTCATAGTACCCTTAGCTTGCATGTGATGATCATGCTAGATTAATAGAAAACCCTAATAGAGACTACAATAACATGATACAGTAGAGACTAAAACCATGCATGTTTGTTCCTAGTCCATAGAATTGCATGTTGTATAACTTTGGATAGAATTTTATAGACTTTGATTGTTGGGGGCTTGACATAGAGAAGAGTACAACCAACTTAAATTTTGAGGACAAAATTTTTCTAAGGGGGGTAGAATTGTAACTGCCTATTTTCAAAAATGAGGATAAATTTATCATTTTTCATATTCCTATATTTTTGTAAATATTTATTTATTATTATTGTATTTTGGGGATTTGTTTAGTCGGGTTGGAGTTTCGTCTAGTTTTGACTTGTGTTAGTGGCTCGGATAGTTTAGACTCTAGTCGGGACCCCAAAGATTAGATAGACATGGCCCACAAACTCATCTCATTAGGCTAGTGCATTTAGACTAAACCCACATGACAAGTTTAGTCATTTAAAGATTAGAAACTTGACCCTTTTGACCCCAAACCTTTGCATACTTCTAGTTAACCAAAGGGAGACTTGATGAGGGCAACTTAGACATTTCCCAAACCCATTTAGGGCTCCCATATGGCAGTCCAACTTCCTATTAAAGCCCCACTTCATCTTCTTTCTTTTTCCATTTTTATTTCAAGCCCTAATTTAGGAGATTTTTCCCCAAATTGCTCCTACACCCAAATTTTCTCCAAATTGAGCCAAATTCGTTTTATTTTCTTCCCCTTGGAAAGGAGAAGCCTCTATTGGCTAGCTAAGAAGGGATTGGAAGGATTTGGAGCCTTAAAACTTGGTGGCGATCTAGATCTAGGAATTTTACATTGAGAATCCATCTCCCTTTTGGTATGAGCTCTCTAAACCCTTCTATTTTATTTCATTAGTGTAACTACATTCATTTAGGACCCTATTTGTATTAGGGTACCATTAGAGAGGAGTTAAGGCTCTCCTCTTCCGATTTGAAGGTTTTTTCTATTTCATTTTGATACAAATTGGGAGAAATCGAATTTGTGACCACCAAGTGCTCGATACATGTCTCTAAAGGAACTTTCGTGTCCTTTTTGAGTCGAAATTGGGTATATGTGTCCTAAATAGGATACGTGATGTTGTGTTACAGTATTTCATTACATACATTATTAGATTTGGGTATATACATGTGTTTCTTTTGTCCAAAACAACCCAAATTTGTCATAATATTCATCCACGTTTTTAGTAGCCATAGCAACTTAGAAATGTCATAACTCCTAGCTCAAGACTTCGATTAATCTCCCCTTTTTTTAAAAGAACCGTATCGAAGTTAGCTTTCTAAATATATATACAGGCCAAATTCATTCTAGAACTTTCTGTAAAACTGTTTGAGTGTCAGCTGTCCGAAAGACGAACGCGTTTTGGTATTTTTGCGATTCCGGGAGCTTCCGGACACGAAAATGCGATCCGTTTGAAGTTTCAGAAATCTAATACGAAGGGCTATGACATACTTTAATTCTAGAATTTAGTGAATAGGTCTAATAGGTGCAGTATTGATTTTAAGTTGAAAACTGACTATATAGTATTGATATTAAGTGAATGTAGGTGTCATAGATTGTCAAGTATATGTAAAATATATTACATATATATATATATTTTTTTTATTTTTTAATATAGTATATATATATATATATATATATATATATATATATATATATATATATATTATTGTTAGGTATCATAGGTTGTCAAGTAGATGTATTATATAGTACATATATTGTTAGGTATCATAGGTTGTCAAGTATATGTATGATATAGTATATATATATATATATATATATATATATATATATATATATATATATATATATATATATATATATATTATTGTTAGGTAATATGTGTTAGTTAGTGTGTGTTAATGTTGATACAAATGGTTATCAAGTAAGCCAAATATAGATAAGTTATGTGTCAAGGTATTAAAGTTATGGGTAAGGAACTAGTGTAATACTTGGGTACCATGAGGATATTGGTATCGTGATATTCAAGTATCATGAGTAAGAATAAGTGAGTATTGGGACTTGAGTAAGGTATCCTATTTGGTATCAAGTATTAGTATTAGAGTTAGTTGGATAAGTATATGGAAGGATATGGTATTGGTCAAGATACTAAGATATTGGGTATTAGAACTAGGTAATAGATAATATCAAGATATCAAGTGCTAAGAGTAGGATGATTGTGTCCATGTGTGTGTGCGTGGTTAGATATATGTTAGAATACCTTAAGTTAGTGTCTAGAGTGTGGTTAGTGTTATATATTAGATAGATAATTTGATATGATAGTTAGAGTTTGTTAGTTAGATGTCTATCTATGTTAGAGTTAGATATCTTAGGATATAGATATTTAAGTTAGATATGTTAGCGTTAAGATACTTGGTATCTTGAGATACAAAGTAGTATCTTAGGATATTAAGGTAATGTGAGATATCTTAGAATATTAGTTTACCTTTACCAAGGTAATTGGATTTACCCTATTACATGGTAAGGTATTGAGTTACCTTCAAGGTAATGGGTTTACCTTTAAGGTAATGGGGATTACCTAAGGTAAGGGTAAGGTAATAGCAAGGTATTGGTAGGATAATAGGATAGATGGTTAGAGACTAGTTTAAGGTTTATTTAGGATCTATTAGCCTAGGTTAGTGGATTATCTGCAAGCCTAAGGTAAATATTACTAGGGTAAGGGTATTACCTAGTATCCAAGGTATTGGGATACCTTGGTAGATAATGGTTAGAATTGGGGTATTACATAGATGAATTGGATATTAGAATATAGGCTAGAGTTGGTATCCTAGATTATAGGATATTATCCCATGGGTAGTGTGTAGAGTATATCTATATATATGTTTAGTAGGTTATCCACCATTTTGGGGAAGAAGGGTATAATGTATATATTAGAGTATCTTAGGATAGTTAGTATCTTTAGATGAGTTAGCTAGTATCTTAGGATATCTAAGATAGTATCCTAGATAGATATGTTAGTATATTGGATAGGTAATTAGATACCCTATGTATCCTAGACTAGAAGTTAGTATCTATGTTAGAGTGAGTATCCTATGTAAGTTGGTATCTTGGTTAGATGACTTGGGATAGCTAGTAGATGTTAGAGAGTGGGTATAATAATATCTTGAGGGTATCAAGAGAGTAGGATATAGTTAGAGTGGTATCTTGAGATACCCAAGTAGTATCTTGGGATATCTTAGATTTACCTTTTTCCTTAAGGTAATAGTTTACCTTCAAGACAAGGTATTGGGTTTACCTAGGTAACTACGGTTAGGTATCTAAGTTATTGGTTAGCCAGTAGCTTGGGGTATATAGATAGTTACTAGATATCTAAGTATGGGTATTGGGTATTAAGGTATGTTTACCTAGATTAAGGTATTTGACTTCTAACCAAGGTTTGGTAATGGAATACCAATAGGACCAATGTATTTGGTATCTTGGTAGGTAATGGTTAGGAATAGGATGCTTGACTTAGATTTGACCATGTTTGACCAAGGTTGATTGTTTTGACTCAAAGCCAACTGCAAGTCAACATTGGACCTATATTGGACTAGGAGTTGATCAGAGTTGACCAGTTGACTAAAAGTCAACTATGAGTCAACCATTAACCTAATTTGACCTAGAATGGACTAGGAGTTGACCAGAGTTGACCAGTTAACCAAAAGTCAACTGTAGGTCAACCCTTGACCTAGATTGTCATAGTTTGACTTTGTTTGACTTATTTTGACCTAGTTTGACTTTATTTGACTTATCTTGACCTAGATTGACCTAGTTTGACTTACCATTACTTAGGATGACTTTATATGACCTAGTGTGACCTAGTATAACTTAGTATGACCGAGTTTGACCTAGATTTGCATAGCATACACTATAATATCATGATATACACCGCCAAACCCTAATTATCTCATGTATAACTCATCTTTAGGTCTGTGACATCACTCTGAGCATCGATTTTCATTGACAGCTCAAGACCACAAGCGAGTACATTCTTTGATAGTTTTTATTATCTTGATATCTACTATATCTGATTCAGTTGTAGTGTATTACTTGATTTCTGACATGATGGTACACAGACTAGTATACGTCGAATCCTATCATGAGATGTTATTACTGGACTTTCCTGGTATATGGGTACATTGTTCGATCTTGTTTCCTGTACTTGTATAGACACCAATTTGGGAGTGGACTGGCCCCTGATTTTGGATTCTGTGTCATTACATGTCATGTTCGGATCTATTATACTACTCAGGGATGGGGAGTTATTAGTGGTTATGTGATCAATATCCCTCCTGTATTCCTATTACTACTTGTGCATAGCTCCAGCCTCACCACACATAGTGTATAGCTTGACCTGATACTACTTGTGTATAGCTTTCCATTTGGTCGGCCTGATCTCCAGGTTTAGCTATGCTTGTTCTTGTGCATAGCCGATCAAATGGAACAGTCTGATCCTGACCCAAGTCGATCACATAATGCTCTAATATCTCAAGGTATCGTTTATGTTTATATTATACATCAGATATTCCTGTACTGTTCTATATTCTAGTATTTCATACCCTGACATGATATCCAATTTTATATATCTTGTTTATATTCCAATCTTGATATTTCATCAAGTATTCTATTATAATTGTCTCTTATAGAATTTGTCAATTCACATGGAACTGATGTTAGCGTTTATACTTGATCATATCCTGACAGGATTACCCCGTTGATGTTTACAGATGATATAGAGGCTGACTGCTCGACCTTCTATGGGTTTGGCATAGACGGTGAGTACTATATGGATATCCCTATGGAGCCAGAGCCCATTGACGATGCACCGCCATCTTAGACTTAGACTAGTTAGGCTTGACTGGACTACGATCCAACTAGTACTTGAGACTTGTAGTATACTTTATATTTTAGGATCTTGTGTTATGTTTTGAACTCTAAACTTGTGTTGTGATCTTGCATCTATTTCCAGTTTATCTTTCTATCATATCTTATCATATTTTGTGTTATCTTTCTTAGATGTCTTGTGATTGAGTTATGACTTTATATACCTCCGTGCGGAGATGACAGGTTTATATATTGTGTCTAGATATTGTATATTGTAGACGACCTATACAGTGTTCTATAGCCGATTTTGTGGCGTAGGCTGGACGTACCCACGTGCTCGTGCCCATAATCAGGGTGTGGGTCATGACAGGACTTCCTTCTTTGTACACAGATACCTTATACGTTCAATAAAGCAAAAAAGTTCGTTCAACCTTTTGTTATGTCGAGCAGGTACCTCATCATCATTGGAAAAGTTCGTGTCTACAACGGTTGTTTTCTTTTCCTCTTGTTTTGACGATGTAGATACTTCTTTTACTTGAATGTCGACCTCTTTACCACTTCACAAAATAATTGCACTTGCATTTTCTTTTGGATTTACTATTTTGAGGTGGTAGCTTCCCTGAACTTTGTGCCTCTAGTTTATTAATTAGTGTAGCCATTTGGATCATTTGATTGTCCAGACTTTGAATACTGGCCCTTGTCTCCTGTTGAAATTATAAAGTATTAGTGGCAAGAGACTTAACAATTTTTTCTAAAGACATACCAGAGTTAGAAGTTTTGCTTAGTTATTTTTTAGGGGGGTATTACTGCTTGTATTGTTGGTAACTTGGTCGATTTTGATTAACGGGCTGATTTGATTGTGGATTCCCATAGTTGAAATTGGGATGATCCCTCCATCCTGGATTGTATATGTTTGAGTAGGGATCATACTTCCTTTGTGGTTGTCCAAGAAAACCACCTACCACCTTCATTTGTTCATTAGGCTCCTCTTGAAGAGTTGGGCACATGTCAGTTGGATGCCTCGCTATTGAACAAATCCCACAAGCCTTCGCCATTTGTATGTTACCTACAGCCATTTGATGAATAAGAGAAGTTAAACTAACAATTTGTTGTTCTAGGAAAGAAATATTTACCTCGTTCGCGTGTCTAGATGGAAGATCTAGCCTAGTTCCAAATTGTTGAGAATTAACCGCCATATTTGCAATTAAATTTCTTGCAGCCTCAGGAGTTTTATCTACCAAATCTTCCCCACTAGCAGCATCTGTCATGCTTCTATCATTTGATAGAAGGCCTTCGTAGAAGTACTGAATAAGTAGCTGCTCACTAATTTGATGATGGGGCAACTTGCACATAACTTTTTGAAACGTTCCCTGTACTCGTGGAGAGACTCTACAGTAATTTGGTTTACTAGTGTGAATCTATGCTTGTATCTAATTAGTCCCCGGCAACGGTACCAAAATTTGGTGTGCTGTCGTAGGCACCAAAAAAAAAAATCTTTACTCTTAAAATTATTTGTAGAAGTGAGAGTAAGAATCGATCCAACAGAGAGTAATTAGTACAATCTATGCTATGTGAACAAGGAGGGGGAAAGAGTCTTGAATATGATAAAAGAAAATTAAGAAGAGCCAAAATCAATTAAAGTATTAAAATCAATCAAAGGAACAAATATTGGTCTCAGTGAACATTCACCATTGGGATCTTAAAATTGATCATCGATGCAAGCATAAATTAAATCATACTTTGAATATTTACCGTTGGAAGTATCTTCCTATCTCTCTTAGGCTTAGTTAATTATATACAAACGACCTAATTAACTTTAATCACTAAATAATCTAAGACAAGCGCTAAAGATTTAATCTAGAAATTTTTTAAAGAACAAAAAGATCGATAAAGCAAAATAACACAAGCACAAGCAGTTGCATTTAATTTTGTCAAAAGTTCTTCTCCCAAGATCTAATAAAACAAAGCAGTTCATTAAATCTTGGCTGCTTCACAAATTAGAAACATCAAACAATTATGGATTTGATATCTAATTTAGCAGTAGATCGAAATGAATAATAAACTAGTAGGCCTTCTAGTAATTAAACAAAACAATCATGAAAGTTGGCATCAAAAAATATTCAATATTCAAAGTATAAATCAAAGATATAAAACAATTTAGATCTCACAAGTTTATTGATTCCAAGGCTTCCGTACACTTCGACCAACAAGACTTTTAGCTGCACATGTTCATCAAAACTTGAAAAGAAAAGTTGAAGAAGAAGAAGAAGAAGAGTTGTGTGTTGTGATTTTCTTCTCATGATTTTTACCCCTTTTATACACCCTAAATTAGTTGTTTCAAGCCCACAATATCTCCCCAAATATCCTCTAAAAGTTACAACTTCTCAAACAAAAAAAACTAAGTCATAGAACAAGTAGAAAAATAGTTATTTTGGTTCCTATTTTTGTTCACAGCATCTTTGACCCAACTTCAAGCCTGATGTCGTCCATGATGTAGCTGAATCTCAAAAAACTTAAAATAGAAAAGTTGTAGCCCTTTGTCTTAGCTTTCCAAATCTTTTTGAATCACCTCAATGGCGTTTTGGAGGAAAACGTTATGCCCATTTTGGTAAAAGGTGTCAAAATTGTCCAGAATTGCAATTTAGCTCCATTTTGCACATAGTGTCTCCAACTGAATAAATATAATGAGTACGTCATAAAATGAGCATAAAATGGTAAACATTAACGGATACAAATATAATATTTTATGTTCTCATCAGGACCTAACGTTCACTTCAGGTATAGACTGTTGACATATTCCGAGGAGTACAATTCCATGCTAAAGTTATCCTTGCAGACTATATGACCTTCTCCTCGATGGTGGACTTATTTAGTTGCTTTTCTTTATCTCATGTATTCCAAATATATTCTTTACCTTACGAATAGTGGATTTGTCCAACTTTATCATTGACATTTTTATATTTGATTTAATGATATCTTTATTCCTTTATTTTCTGTGGATAAGATTTAGTCGAGTCATAACTATCTATATATTACATTACAGCTTACGTATGTATGTATATATACGATTAGCATGTACATTACTAGTTCTATGTATTTTGGGACTAGGATGTTACATATTTTTGTGGTAGTCCATGCAGGTCAAGAAAATATTGTTTCGGTTACATTACTGTACCGAGCAAGCCTGCCTATATGATTAGAGTTGAGGATCTCATCCACATGCTTAATCACCTTCCTTGATTCCTTGATTCTATTATTTACCTTCACTTGGTAGTGAATTTGTCTCCACCTAGCAACTTGATCATTGACATTTTCATATTTGATTTGATAATATCTTTATTCCTTTACTTTCCATTGATGAGATTTAGTGAGTCATGACTATCTATATATTAAATTATAGCTTACGTATATGTAACACCCAGTTTTCTAAATGAAGGTAATTTTGAAATTTTATAATTTTAATTATTTAATTATGATATTTAAATAATAATATGATTTTTGGTAATTTTTAATCATTTTAAAACTATTTAAAAATCATGACTTGAGATTTTGATGTGCTGCTAGTGAAACCCTAGAGACTGCCTGTCCTAGAGCCTAACCATGTAACTGGAATATTTATTTATCATTTTTAGCCTAGGGTTAATTTGGTCATTTTGACTTATTAAAATTATTTGATTAATTATTGGATTGATGGTTGTTGAATTTAACTTTTACTAGTTGTGACTTAAGAGACTAACCTAGATGTTGACCCTGGTTGTGGTGACTTGATTAGCATGGTGAGACCCTAGTCTAACTTAAGTCAACTCAAGTTAGGTCACTTAGGATCAAGTTTGAAATAGGAGGATTGGTGATTTGGTCCATAGGCTTGAGACTTAGAAATTGGTTCCATGACTAGTGCAACTAGGCCCATAGCCCACTAGGGTAACCCTAACCCTAATTTTATCCTTTATGACCAGCCACCTAGAGATTCCCAATCCTATAAAATCTCTCTTCCTATTGTTCTTGCCTCTTTTGTATCATTTTTTTATTTGGCAAAAACCAAGGTTTGTTCCCTTCTTCAAAATTTCTATTTTATTCATTTATCCTCCTTTTTCATCCTAGTTTTTTGCATTGGGTTCTAAATGATGTTTATGGACTGTTGGTGGAGAGCTATTTCAGTTTGGGATCAATTTGGAGCATTTGGCTATCAAGGAGAACACCCCCCATTTGAAACTTTTTCTTGCTATTTGCACCTATAGGTAAAACTTCTCAAATTGTGCTAATATTCTGATTTCTTTGCATATTAGGCTAGATCTAGGTGTCCCCTAGCTGTCCCTAAAATTTGGGTAGAATTCGTGTCCGTATCGGACATGTATCAATGTGTCTATGTAGGTATTTGATGAAATGCTTGAATGGATTAAATCTTTGTATTTTCTAAAACAAATTACATATTTAGAAAGTCCTTGATGTGTGTTTTCGAAACCCCACTGACTGAACATGAATTCGTGTCATTTTCGTGTCAAAAACGGCCGTGGACACGCTGCACGACGCAGCGCACGGGTGCCCTGCTACCCGTGTCCTGTTTCTTTGTGGACACGCCACGTGGACACCTCATTTTCGACACAGAGGTGGGGACCATCACTGACAGACCCCCCTCGAGTCTCATGGACTCTCATGTCGTATCAGACACGGAATCCATCACGCACTGGTCTTACACTGCTGCACCCGTACGAATTTTTGCTCTCTGACACGCATCAATTGACACGTGCAGACACGACTTGGACACGAATCAGGGCGCCGACCCTCTAGCCCTATATCCCCCGTAAACCTAGACACGAGCATGTGGCCTCTCGTGCGACGTGTCATGTCCAATGTGGCTCGACATGGCTGCACGAGGCAGTTCTGTGCACAGACTGTGTCTATGTGTTTTGTTGATTTGGACACCTTTGTGTCCACTTGGTTGGACACAAATACCCCCCTAACACGTGGACATGAGACACACACTCGTGCACGTTCAATTTTATGTTTTCATCGATTTTTGAAAATCAAAAACCTATGTTCCTGAAATTCCTGATACAGTGTACTAATTTAGTGTAAATTCTGAGTTTAATTAGTTTTAATTCGATAATTAATGATTAGTTTGCTGTTATTAATATGTGAGCATGTGTGGGATAATAGTTTACACCTCTAGGACCAACTGTGATGTGTTTTTTTGGGGTTGGGTTCAAAAATAAATAGGGGATTGAATGTTTGCACTATTTTGAATAAAACTGAAAACTGGTATTGGTTTTAATGTTTAACCATATATGTATACTGATTTATGAAAAACTGAGAATGAAGTTTCAACAAAGAATGTAATGTGAACTGAGCTGAAATAGGTTGGATTTGATTTGGAGTTAAACTTTGTTAACTGAGATTATTATTGTAAAACCTGAGAATTGCAACTGTTATATAATGTACTGTTTTCTATTCCTAAGATTTTCCAAACTGTCATGTGCATTGATATGTATCACACACACACGCATTACACAACCCTGAAACTTATGATGATTCCTATTCACATACACACACTGATTTTATGTGCCCTGTAAAATCTGAATTTCTGAGAACCCAAACTGTTGGGTTACACTGTTTTTTTTCACATTACAAGTCCACACTCAAACCTGAGATTGCACCCTTGTTTGTCACTCACATACACTGGTACACACAGCAGGAAACCCCTGTTTCCTGAGACACTCCTTCACACATTTGGACACCACTGTATGAAAAATACACACACACACCACTGCTATCTACTGACACTCTTTTCTGTCACACACCCTAGCCTATGTCTATACACACACACACATTGCACACTGTTTTGAATTTTTGAGGATCACACAAAACCTGAGATACACTCTAACCTATGTTGTTCACAGTCACACACTCCCTCACCCTCACCTTCACACACACTTGTGGACACTCGAGCACACCCTATACTTTGACATTCGACACAAACACATGCCACACCCCTAATAGCTAATGACACACACACATGAACTGATAAGTCTGGGATTGACACTGAGTTCAGACCACCCCCTCTCACTCACTCTTTATACACACCCACACATGTATATGTAATCTGTATACTTATCACACCATGTGGACACACACATACACAAAAACTGAGATTGACATACTGTTGCACTCTGAAATCTGGAGACAATATTGACACTCACTCACACTCACCCATAGGACACTATATCCATATCCCTCTATATGATTAGGTACACTTAAAATATGTAATCTTGTGTGGATATATATGTAATCTTTATATAACTTTATGTATATAGATACATGTGTGTGAACGTAATATATAATGTATTGATTTTCATATAGGATATCTACTTGGCCTTGATATTTGGTTTAGATTAGGATTCATGAGTTTAGCTTAATTAGGATTTGATTTTGGGTATAAATGTATGCAAGTAAGCATGTATGATATGTAATGCAAATAATTGAATGCACATATGTATGCCATGTTATATATATAGGCCTAAGTGTTGTAAGCTAATTTATGCATGTATATATATATATATATATATATATATATATATATATATATATTTTTTTTTTTTTTTATATATATTCATGTATATATATATATATATATATATATATATATATATATATATATATATATATATATATATATATATATATTTAAACTATCAATCATGAAATATATATATATATATATATATATATATATATATATATATATATATATATATATATATATATATATATATATATATATATATATATATATACTATCAATATATATATATATATATATATATATATATATATATATATATATATATATATATATATTGATAGTGTATATATATATATATATATATATATATATATATATATATATATATATATATATATATATATATATATATATATATATATATATATATACATGAATTTCATGATTGATAGTTTAAATAGCTAAATGTGAATGTTGTCTAATATGGATAGCTTGTGTTCGGCTTGTATAGCCTTGGGATTGATGTGTGCTTGCTAGGATTGTCTTGGTTAGGCCTAGTAAGACTTGATGGGTTAGGTTTGACCTAGTTGACCTAATTTGACTAGAGTAGTTGATTAGAGTTGACCAAAGGTTGACTTTAGCCTAGTTTGACCTAGACAGCATGCAGATGCATTGTACATTTTATTTATCACCCCCTGTATATGTCTTGACTTGTGTTGCTCTAAATAGGAGTCAGACACCTCATCTCGGGCAGTATATTCTCACAGATATTCAGATACCAGGCGAGTACATTCTCTGATCATTTCATAACTTGCTTAGGATTATATTCCTGCTCTAGACTACCTTATTCGATGCTGTCATGATATTATCACGGATTGGTATTATATGGATCCCTACATGAGATGTTACCCCCCTCGGGAGCATCGGATATATTATGTCGTGTGTTTCATGTACATCATGTATTCCTCGCTCTCATGTTATTCATGTTTCTCATGTGCTTCATGCTCGTTCATGCATGCTCGTGTACTCTCATGTGCTCTCATGTTCGGTCATGTTTCTCATGTATATCATGTATAACCTATACTTCATATGTACCCTTCATGGGCCTTCATGTGGAATTCATGTGCACTCAGTTCTGAGCCCTCATGTATACTTCATGTACACCCATCTATGGTCTTTTATGTGAAAATCATGAACGTAACATAACTTGTCTGGATGCTTGTGTATTGATTGGGGTATGGGGGAGTATAAATAGTCATGTGAACAATTACAAAGTAGTATAAACATGTGCGTCTCTTTAGTATATTTATGTGCAATTCCAGCCGTTCACATGTCGACTTTGTACTCTAAATCACTAGTCACTGATAGTTCTCTACTTATAGTAAATATTTCCATTACAGTTCTCTCTATTTACACCATGTACATTCTTTCAGCTTCATGTATCGTACTCTCTTACATGTTTATATTTTCTAACCTGTTATGATCTGCGTGAGATGTATTGTGCTCGCTTCCGTCCTGACTGGACCTATTGAAAATTTTATAAAGGATGATGAGGAACCTTGCACCCCTTACTATGGAGCTTGCCTAGATGACACTCGCGACCTGGACCCCTGGAGAGGTTCAGGCAGCTGCTGAGGATGATACCCATGCATAGTATAGATAGCTTAGACTGTTCTTTCTTTTCATGTTAGTTGTTGTCTTGATTTCAGAGTTGTATATTTATGGAGATGTTGAGACTTATGTTTATTTTACTTTGTTGTACCTCAGTTGAGGATTTTCCTATCTATTCCATCGTGCTATATTCTACCTTTTGATTGTGATTGAGTTGTACCTTCTGTGATTGGCCTCCTTTTGGAGAGTATTTCATGTTATGTTAGTTATAGTTCATGACCTAGAGCAGCGTTCTACCGCCGACACTGCAGCGTAGGCTGGACGCTGTTACATACTCGTACCCTCACAATGGGTGCGGGTCGTGACACATTTTTAGTGGTGGCCCATATAGGTCGAGTTTGTGTAGTGGTATTCAAACTAGAGTATCACTACAGCCTGCAGTAGGATTAGGATTATTCTTGAGGTACTCAATCATATTAGGAAAAACTCTTAACTGAATTCCTGCCATCTAAATTCCTGTTGAAGATTGCTTCCTTAAAATAACTGTCCTCCCTTGAATTATCGTTTCTATCTCAGTATTGATTTCTTGTTTGATCTGTCTCCAGGATGGTGATTGAGACACGATCGCATCGCTCTGGCCCAGCAGACGCTGGTGAGAGGTCTACCACCCTTCACCCGATTGTGGATGCTGGGACCACAGCACCTCCTGCTTCTGCTCATATAGGAGCGTCTGCAGCCTTTGGGAGTGCACCTCCACATGTCCGGAGGTCTTCTTTCGACATTCCGGATATGTATCAATAGCAGTTACCTTCAGGGACAGTAGATGCGGCTCAGATGTTCATCCTTTTCCAACGATTCCTGGAGACTCAGCAGCAGATGCAGCAGAGCCAGTATGCTGATTTCCTACAGAGCATACAAGATACTCACCAGTTGGTCAGGACGACAGTAGAGCTGGTGGCTGCTCAGCCACTAGGAGGTCAGATGCAGCCGTATCAGCCGAGGACTCTAGACATCCAATCCTTTAAGAAGATGGGACCCCAAGACTTCAAAGGTACAGAGGGCATCATATATGCTAATGATTGGATAGAGCATATCGAGAAGATATTCAGATTGGTACAGATACCAGCTGGATTACAGATCGAGGCAGCAGCCACTCAGATGCAAGACTTGGCCAGTACTTGGTACCAGACGGACTCGAGGGTTGGTACAGCCGGTCAGACTTGGGCAACCTTTAAGAAACTGTTCAAGAAGAAATTCTTTCCCGATACAGCACTCGGTGCCTTGGAGGCGCAGTTCGAGAGTTTGGTTCAAGGGAACCAGACCGTTGAGGAATACGCCGGGAAGTTCTGCCATTTGGGTAGATTTGTTGAGGATCTTACTAAGGTCGAAAAGGCGAGGAGGTTCCACAGGGGTTTGATCAGGGAGATCAGGTCGTATACCAAGAGCAGCCACGACGCCACTTTCGAGCAGATTCTGGTAGGAGCCATGGCAGCGGAGGACGATCTTGGGCTGAAGAAGAAGAGGACACGAGATATCCAGGGAGCTAGTGGCAGTACAGGCCCGACCAAGAGGCCCCACTTACAGATTTAGCAGCAGTATCCGCACCAGAGGCCCCACTTACAAATTTAGCAGCAGTATCAGCAGCCGAGGGTCTACTTTCAGCAGCGGCAGTTTCAGGACCGTGTACCCTTTCAGCATGCACAGCAGCCACAGAGGCAGCAGCAGGCCCCGGGACAGCAGCTTGTTATCATTTGCCCCTTCTGTAAGAGACCAGGGCACGATTTGGGCGAATGCCGGAAGAGGATGGACAGATATTTACTTTACAGAGGATCCGATCATCGGCTAAGAGAGTGTCCTGAGTCATTTGGACAGACAGTTCAGGAGCAGGAGCTAGGGCTCCGGTGGGCCAGCAGAAGGGATTACCCTTACCAACTCTGCAGCAGAGGTACATGCAGCATCAACAGCAGGCCAGGGGAAGCCAGCAGGGGCGAGCTTTCGCCAGGACAGTCGGGGATGCACAGGCCATTGGAGATCTTGATGCAGGTTTCGTTTTTTTCGATTCTATTTCCGCAATTGCCTCTTATAACTGTCTTGAAAATTCGACTCCCTCTGTTCCTTGTTGATTGATCAATTTTGTTCTGTTGTTCTTGTGTTATGTTTGATTTTCTTCTGAGATAAATCATATGGGCTAGGTCACCTCAGTTATGGGATCTAAAATCTTTTATAGTCGTGTTAGCTGGCATAGTGAGGACATATAGTCAGATTTAGGACGTATTTTTTGGGTGTGAGAATTTAAGGTTTTCGCTGCCAAGCATGCGGTAATGCAAAATTTTTAAATACCATGATTCTAGAGGTATGTGCCTTAGTCAAGGACTCTGTGATTATCGTAGCCTTGCTCACTGGAATGACGAAGATTCTGAGTATCATGATTTTGGACAGACGCATATGATTATCGAACTGTGATTGAGACTATGATTTTGGGGTGTTTAACCTAGAAGGAGTACTACCATCTTAAATTTCAAGGACGAAATTTTTCTAAGGAGGGTAGACTTGTAACACCCAGTTTTCTAAATGAGGGTAATTTTAAAATTTTGTGATTTTAATTATTTAATTATGATATTTAAATAATAATATAATTTTTGGTGATTTTTAATCATTTTAAAACTATTTAAAAATTATGACTTGAGATTTTGATGTGCTGCTAGTGAAACCCTAGAGACTGCCTGCCCTAGAGCCTAACCATGTGATTGGAATATTTATTTATCATTTTTAGCCTAGGGATAATTTGGTTATTTTGACTTATTAGAATTATTTGATTAATTATTGGATTGATGGTTGTTGAATTTAACTTTTACTAGTTGTGACTTAAGAGACTAACCTAGATGTTGACCCTGGTTGTGGTGACTTGATTAGCATGGTGAGACCCTAGTCTAACTTAAGTCAACTCAAGTTAGGTCACTTAGGATCAAGTTTGAAATAGGAGGAGTGGTGATTTGGTCCATAAGCTTGAGACTTAGAAATTGGTTCCATGACTAGTACAACTAGGCCCATAGCCCACTAGTGTAACCCTACCCCTAATTTTATCCTTTATGACTAGCCACCTAGGGATTCCCAACCCTATAAAATCTCTCTTCCTATTGTTCTTGCCTCTTTTGTATCATTTCTCCATTTGGCAAAAATCAAGGTTTATTTCCTTCTTCAAAATTCCTATTTTATTCATTTATCCTCCTTTTTCATCCTAGTCTTTTGCATTGGGTTCTAAATGATGTTTATAGACTGTTGGTGGAGAGCTATTTCAGCTTGGGATCAATTTGGAGCATTTGGCTATCAAGGAGAACACCCCTCATTTGAAGCTTTTTCTTGCTATTTGCACCTATAGGTAAAACTCCTCAAATTGTGCTAATATTCTGATTTCTTTGCATATTAGGCTAGATCTAGGTGTCCCCTAGCTATCCCTAAAATTTGGGTAGAATTCGTGTCCATTTCATGTCCGTATCAGACACGTATCAATGTGTCTATGTAGGTGTTTGATGAAATGCTTGAATGGATTAAATCTTTATATTTTCAAAAACAAATTACATATTTGGGAAGCCCTTAATGTGTGTTTTCGAAACTCCACTGACTGAACACGAATTTGTGTCATTTTTGTGTCGAAAACGGCCGTGGACACGCTGCACGACACAGCGCACGGGTGCCCTGCTACTCGTGTCCTGTTTCTCTATGGACACGCCACGTGGATACCTCATTTTTGACACAGAGGTGGGGGCCATCACTGACAGACCCCCCTTCGAGTCTCATGGACTCTCGTGTCGTGTTGGACACGAAATCCATCACGCACTGATCTTACACTGCTGCACCCGCACGAATCTTTTCTCTCTGACACGCATTAATTGACACGTGCAGACGCAAATTGGACACAAATCAGGCGCCGACCCTCTAGCCCTATATCCCCCTAACCCTAGACACGAGCACGTGGCCTCTCGTGCGACGTGTCGTATCCAATATGGCTCGACATGGCTGCACGAGGCAGTTCTGTGCACAGACTGTGTCTATGTGTTTTGTTGATTTGGACACCTTTGTGTCCACTTGATTGGACACAAATACCCCCCCTGACACGTGGACATGAGACACACACTCGTGCACGTTCAATTTTATGTTTTCATCGATTTTTAAAAATCAAAAACCCATGTTCCTGAAATTCTTGATACAGTGTACTGATTCAGTGTAAATTCTGAGTTTAATTAGTTTTAATTCGATAATTAATGATTAGTTTGTTGTTATTAATATGTGAGCATGTGTGGGATAATAGTTTACACCTCTAGGACCAACTGTGATGTATTTTTTTGGGGTTGGGTTCGAAAATGAATAGGGGATTGAATGTTTACACTATTTTGAATAAAACTAAAAACTGGTATTGGTTTTAATGTTTAACCATATATGTATACTGATTTATGAAAAACTGAGAATAAAGTTTCAACAGAGAATGTAATGTGAACTGAGTTGAAATATGTTGGATTTGATTTGGAGTTAAATATTGTTAACTGAGATTATTATTGTCAAACCTGAGAATTGCAACTGTTATATAATACACTGTTTTCTTTTCCTGAGATTTCCCAAACTATCATGTGCATTGATATGTATCACACACACACGCATTACACAACCCGGAAACTTATGATGATTCCCATTCACACACACACACTGATTTTATGTGCCCTGTCAAATCTAAATTTCTGAGAACCCAAACTGTTGGGTTACACTGTTTTCTTTTCACATTACAAGTCCACACTCAAACCTGAGATTGCACCCTTGTTTATCACTCACATACACTGGTACACACAGCAGAAAACCCCTGTTTCCTGAGATACTCTTTGACACATTTGGACACCACTGTATGTAAAATACACACACACCACTGCTATCTACTGACACTCTTTTCTGTCACACACCCTAGCCTATGTCTATACACACACACACATTGCACACTGTTTTGAATTTCTGAGGATCACACAAAATCTGAGATACACTCTAACCTATGTTGTTCACACTCACACACACCCTCACCCTCACCTTCACACACACTTGTGGACACTCGAGCACACCCTACACTTTGACATTCCACACACGCACATGCCACACCCCTAATTGCTAATGACACACACACATGAACTGATAAGTCTGGGATTGACACTGAGTTCAGACCACCCCCTCTCACTCACTCTTTATACACACCCACACATGTATATGTAATCTGTACACTCATCACACCATGTGGACACACACACATAAAAATTGAGAATGACACACTGTTGCACTCTGAAATCTAGGGATAGTATTGACACTCACCCATAGGACACTGTATCCCTATCCCTCTATATGATTATGTACACTTAAAATATGTAATCTTGTGTGGATTTATATATAATCTTTATATAACTTTATGTATATAGATACATGTGTGTGAATGTAATATATAATGTATTGATTTTCATATAGGATATCTACTTGGCCTTGATATTTGGTTTAGATTAGGATTCATGAGTTTAGCTTAATTAGGATTTGATTTTGGGTATAAATGTATGCAAGTAAGCATGTATGATATGTAATGCAAATAATTGAATGCACATATGTATGCCATGTTATATATCACTGTATCCCTATCCCTCTATATGATTATGTATACTTAAAATATGTAATCTTGTGTGGATTTATATATAATCTTTATATAACTTTATGTATATAGATACATGTGTGTGAATGTAATATATAATGTATTGATTTTCATATAGGATACCTACTTGGCCTTGATATTTGGTTTAGATTAGGATTCATGAGTTTAGCTTAATTAGGATTTGATTTTGGGTATAAATGTATGCAAGTAAGCATGTATGATATGTAATGCAAATAATTGAATGCACATATGTATGCCATGTTATATATATAGGCCTAAGTGTTGTATGCTAATTTATATATATATATATATATATATATATATATATATATATATATATATATATATATATATATATATATATATATATATATATATATATACATGAATTTCATGATTGATAGTTTAAATAGCTAAATGTGAATGTTGTCTAATATGGATAGCTTGTGTTTGGCTTGTATAGCCTTGGGATTGATGTGTGCTTGCTAGGATAGTCTTGGTTAGGCCTAGTAAGACTTGATGGGTTAGGTTTGACCTAGTTTGACTAGAGTAGTTGACTAGAGTTGACCAAAGGTTGACTTTAGCCTAGTTTGACCTAGACAACATGCAGATGCATTATACATTTCATTTATCACCCCCTGTATATGTCTTGACTTGTGTTGCTCTAAATAGGAGTCAGACACCTCATCTCGGGCAGTATATTCTCACAGATATTCAGATACCAGGCGAGTACATTCTCTGATCATTTTATAACTTGCTTGGGATTATATTCCTGCTCTAGACTACCTTATTTGATGCTGTCATGATATTATCACGGATTGGTACTATATGGATCCATACATGAGATGTTATCCCCCTCGGGAGCATCGGATACATCATGTCGTGTGTTTCATGTACATCATGTATTCCTTGCTCTCATGTTATTCATGTTTCTTATATGCTTCATGCTCGTTCATGCATGCTCGTGTACTCTCATGTGCTCTTATGTTCGGTCATATTTCTCATGTATATCATGTATAACCTATACTTCATGTGTACCCTTCATGGGCCTTCATGTGTAATTCATGTGCACTCAGTTCTGAGCCCTCATGTATACTTCGTGTATACCCATCTATGGACTTTCATGTGAAAATCATGTACGTAACATAACTTGTCTGGATCCTTGTGTATTGATTGGGGTATGGGAGAGTATAAATAGTCATATAAACAATTCCAAAGTAGTATAACCATGTACGCCTCTTTAGTATATTCATGTGCAATTTCAGCCGTTCACATGTCGACTTTGTACTCTAAATCACTATTCACTGATAGTTCTCTACTTATAGTAGATATTTCCATTACAGTTATCTCTATTTACACCATGTACATTCTTTCAGCTTCATGTATCGTACTCTCTTGCATATTTATATTTTCTAACTTGTTATGATCTGTGTGAGATGTATTGTGCTCGCTCCTGTCCTGACTGGACCTGTTGAAAATTTTACAGAGGATGATGAGGAATCCTGTACCCCTTACTATGGAGCTTACCTAGATGACACTCGCGACCTGGACCCCTGGGGAGGTTCAGGCACCTGCTGAGGATGATACCCATGCATAGTATAGATAGCTTAGGTTGTTCTTTCTTTTCATGTTAGTTGTTGTCTTGATTTCAGAGTTGTATATTTATGAAGATGTTGAGACTTATGTTTATTTCACTTTGTTGTACCTCAGTTAAGGATTTCCCTATCTATTCTATCGTGCTATATTCTACCTTTAGATTGTGATTGAGTTGTACCTTCTGTGATTGGCCTCCTTTTGGAGAGTATTTTATATAATGTTAGTTATAGTTTATGACCTAGAACAGCGTTCTACCGCCGATACTGCGGCGTAGGCTGGGCGCTGTTACGTGCTCGTACCCTCACAATGGGTGCGGGTCGTGACAGTATATATACGTGGTATCCATACTACGTATATATATGGCTGACATGTACGTTCCTAGTCCTACGTATTTTGAGACTATGACGTTACACAATCGTCATAAATAAAGATATAGAATAATATTACTATTATCAATATATATTTGTTTAGGAAATAACTACTAATAGATGGAAGCAACATACATCAATAACTTGCTAATTCAATTGAGGTCATAAATTTAGTATAATAAATATATAAATGTCATGAATTTAAGGAGGGGCTTTACAGGTCGGACTCCATTTTCATTCTATTTGATTTAGTCGTTGGTAGTGTATTTGTCTCCATCTAGGTATTTGTTTATTTGACATTCATATTTGATTCAGTTGATATATTTGATTGGTTATTTCTTTTACTTTCTGTGGATGTGATATAATATATCATTGACTGTGATTTATCTTTATTGAAATGTAATCATATTATAGCTTATGTATGTATACATGGATTCCATACATTGGAGTAGCCTTCGTATACATATAACTGACATGCTCGCGTATTCCTAGGCCTACGTATAATGAGACTAGGGCGTGACAAAACAAGCTGGACTTAGGTGACTAATATGGAACACTAATCCTGAGATTAAATTCTCAAAAATAACGCCCAAGCGACTATATGAAGTTGTATAAAGATACTCCATTCCTATCATGATAGTGTTCTAGTATTATTTGGTTAGGATATGAGTTTTCAAAACTCTTAATAGGTCTAAGCATAATTATGCAGGGTTGACTCCGACCACCAATCCTTTGAGGACTTACCTATATGAAAGGTTGTGAAGGCCGCGACTATGGATTAGGACGATCCCAGAAAACTCTCATGAATAAGGAAATAGTGTGTAACCTGATAGGCCCAAAAATCTAGTGTACTATATGTGCTATTTTTTGAATCTGATTCAAGAAATCAGATTAATGGCATAGTCCATCAAGTACTTCTTCAGATAAAGAAATAGTCACAAAGTGAGATTCAGGGCTATAGTCTATCTCGCCTATTGCATAGTATACACTTGCCCAAATTTTTTTTTTTTTTTTTAATTGACATCTCTGTGTTACAGAACTTTGTTTTTTAAGGGAAAATTGTTGGTTTTGTATTTGAAAAAAAAAAAATTCTTATACCTTTAGTCCCACATCGGTTGGAGTATAGGACTTCAGAGTGGTTATATTACTTCATTCTTTTTGCTTCCTTGTGGATTTGTGTGGGCTAGTCCTGTAGACCACATCTGCGGGCGCCAAATGCCAATCCGATTTCTTCTTCGGGTTCATGTTGAGATCCTAAAATTCTTTTTGATGTTCATTTCGTTTTCTTGGTTGACCATTTCTTCCATTAATTATTGTGCGTAAGCCTAGTCAATGATATGCTCTTTTTACGGGGCTGCTATTTGGCCCGCGGGCGGGCCAGCCCGCCCGCCACGTGGCCCTCCCCCATTGGCCGGTCAACGGCGTGGGCCCCATGCTAACAGGGGGGGCCAATGGGGGAGTGCCACGCAGGCGGGCGGGCTGGCCCGCCTGCGGGCAACAAAGCATTTTCGCTCTTTTTATGGCTCATTAGCAGCCAACAGTTAAGACTTGGACTTCTATTTAAACAGTTCTTCTCGGCTATCTCGGAGTGAAGTATCCTGCCATGAAAATTCCACCCACGTACGCTCTACTACTCTCATCCTCCTTCCATTCCACCGTCTTCATTCTACTTTCATGGGCAACTTCGGGTCACTCTCGAAGCTAATGTGCAGTAAGGACACTACATCAAAACATGGTTTTACTAGCACAGAATTTTGTCAAATCCTAACGGTTTTTTACCATTGCAATTTCGTAACGTTAAAAAAGTGTTGGAAATCAAAAGAACCGTTAGCATAATTGCCAAAAAAGATTTTTTTTTTTTTTTTTAAAATCTATAACACATCTTATTTTTTTGCTTCACATTTATAACCATTGGGACAATTGTCAAAATATAAAAAAAAATTAAAAATTCCTGTCACGTGTGTTTCACTTGACATTTGAAAGTGCTATGGGATGAGAATATTTCAAAGCCCGACCTCCATCCCCCGAGCCCTAATCTAGCTCTCCCCCCTTCATCTCGCCTCTCATCCCTCTCACAATGGTGTTGTCATACCGCTTCTGCGCCTCCCTCTTCTCCCCTTTCTCTCCTTCCTCTTTTCTCTTGATGTCGTTCAAGCAGACGCTTTCACGCCTTCAGCCCCCCATCCCTCGGTGAGGCCTACTTCCTCCTTGACTATGACCTACTCGTGCTCTTCGGCCGCGTCATTGGCGACGACGCTCTCTGTGGTCTTTTTGGCTCTACTTCGCTCATCGGTGCCACACTCAACATTCTGGTGTCGCTTCTCGTCGAGATTTTGGTAGTCGTCACGCACGCGGCATCAGGAGGACGGACAACCACGATGAGGAGTCAGTGGCGGTGGGGTTTTCTTATTAGTAGTCCTCTGATCCTATCCACGTTGGAGATCAGGCATGTGTCTTTTGTTCGTTTGGTTCTTATCTTCTTCTTATCTGTTTGTCCAATTGCCTAAGTGAGATTTTGCTTGCGCTACCTTGATATCTCTGTTAGTTTGTTTCATGTTTGACGTTGGATGAATTGAGGCTTCTTTTCGAAAGCCATTCCGACAATTTAATGGGAAAGGCTTGGATGATGAGCGGCGAGAATGATTAAACAAGTAGTCAAGTCTGTGAGGGTTCAAATATTTTGGAGCAGCTAAAGAAATTAATTATTTGCTAAATACATAGATAAACTAGCAAATAAATACTGCCAATGCCAATAAAACACCTCCATGGTAATGGGATTATGCTAATTTACTTAGCTAAAAATGTATTTGAGAAGATTTTAGTTATAAATAATCTCATTTTTGTTTTACTTTGAATTATTTGTTCTTGATCGCAGATGCTATCTATGTCATAGTATTTGAGGCACATATGGATATCTTAAGGGATGTGATAGTTGGAGCATGTGGGATACCTTACCAAGATGGCCTTTTCTTCTTTGCCTTCCAACTTGCAGTGACATAACCCAACAAATTTTGTAAATACAAGTAATCACTGACAAGTTGTCTCATTTCGGATTTTAGTTGTAAAGACCAAACTTTTACTAGCTCGAATTTACTCCATCTTATAGTTGTCCTCTTCATGCTTAATTAGTTCACTAGATTAAAGGTTAGTGTTGAGATATGTGTTAAGTGTTATTGGACTTTAGTCCCACATTGCCTAGAATGATAGGAGAGGAGGCTAGCCTCTCCTATATATATGTAGTCTCTATTACAATAATAATCACTTAAAATCTCAACATGGTATCAGAGCCTAAACTTGCTTAGAATATCGTCAGAGCCACCCTCTCCACACAAACCCTACCCCTAACTTCGCCCTCCCTTCCCCCCCCCCCCCCCACGCTGCCGCTGCCACTGCAGCTACTGCCCCGCTGCTCTCGCAGCCGCTGCTGAGCCGCTGCCGCTGTGCCGCTGCCACTGCTGCGCCGCTCCCGCTGCCGCTGCAGCCGCCGTTGAGCCGCTGCTGCTGCTGTGGGTGCCTCCGTGCATACCACTTTTAGGGCTCCTACTGTGTAGGTAAGCCTAAACTTGAGATTTATCTCATCTGTGGCACCTACAGTGTAGGTAAGCCTAAACTTGAGATTTATTTTATCTGTGGCACCTACAGTGTAGGTAAGCCTAAAATCGTTCTTGAAGATTTATCTCATATGAGATTCTCAAGGAAATGTCGATGATGTCTAGATCCGATGAAACCAGACATGTGTGCCTGCAGGAGAAGACGATGAAATTTCAAGGGCTGACTGCAGCATTTGCACAGAGGACAGCCTTACTTCTCGCCTAACCAGAGATCCCTAGTCTTGAGGAGGCTATCTCAGCCATGATCCAGGAGGAGACGCGATCAGATTACAGACAGGGACAGGTGGTCCCCCCGAAGCAAAGTCAGCACTAGCAGCTGCTAGCTCGGGCGACACAGGATCCAAGGGAGAGCTCTGGCAACACAATCGGCAGTGCTACAACTGCGGGGAGATGGGCCATCATCGATATAATTGTACCAAATCACCTAAGGAGGGAGACTCAGGTGGTGGACGAGGACGAGGATATATTGGACGTAGACGTGGTCGAGGAGGCCGACGAGGCGGCCGAGGAGGCTATCGAGCAAACATGCTGGTGGCAGAAGGGAATGGAGGAGCTGGTAGCACCTTTACTGAGGAGGATCAGGCACTGCTGGACCTGCTGGAGAGAAAGCAGAGAGCGTCGACCGAAGGAGACAGGAGGAGCGGAGCAGAGGAGACATCCACCCCATTCTTCGGAGGCAACGCCGCTATGTATGCTCACCCATCAGAAGACTGGATTATCGACTCAGGAGCATCTCGGCATGTGACCGGAAACGCTAGTGAGTTTTCTTCATACACCCACCTAGCACCAGCAGACACCATTCAGACTGCTGATGGTACTTTCCAACTAGTGGTCGGTAAGGGTACTGTTAATTGTACAGGTTTAGTAAGATTATCCAATGTGTTACATGCTCCATCCTTTCCAGTCAGTCTCTTGTCTATTAGTTCAATAATTCTCCAACTAAAATGCACTGTTTCTTTTGATATTCCTAAGGTGATCTTCCAGGAGAAAGGGACGGGACGAAGACTTGGGACTGGCACCTGGCATGAGGGACTGTGGTACCTAGATCGAGAAGGACTGGACTCAGCATTGATATCTATGGCAGAGAAGGCTGGAATGGGAGAGCTGCAGCAGAGGACTGAAGATACTTTGATACTTCATCATAGGAGGATGGGACATTCTTCTTTTGATACTCTAAGTAAGTTGTATCCAGAGATGTATGCAAAATCAAATAAATAAAAATTAGTATGTGATGCATGCGAGTTAGAAAAGCTTACTAGAAGCTCATATGTTGGTATTGGTCATAAGAGTTCTCTTGTTTTTGAGGTAGTACATTCTGATGTTTGGGGTCCATGTGCTACTAACACTATGAATGTATATAAGTACTTTGTCTCCTTTATTGATTGTGCATCTCGTGTCTCCTGGCTGTATTTAATGAAAAATAAGAGTGAAGTATTTGCTTGCTTTCGGGACTTCCATAAACATGTCCAGACTCAGTACAATGCAGTAGTGAAGGTACTGAGGTCTGACAATGGAACGGAGTACACCAACAGGACACTTGCAGAGTACCTGTCAGCACACAAAATACATCACCAGACCAGCTGTGCATACACACCAGCACAAAATGGAGTAGCAGAAAGGAAGAACCGACACCTTCTAGAGACCGCAAGAAGTATGATGATCGACATGAATGTCCCACAAAATCTATGGGGACATGCAGTATTGACAGCAGCTCAACTTATCAACAGGATGCCTTCAAAAGTCCTGGGATGGAAGGCCCTATGCGAAGTATTACAAGGCAATAATAGTGGGATACTCCCACTAAAGGTATTCGGGTGTGTGTGCTTTGTGAAAGACAACAGACCATCAGTTGGAAAACTTGACCCCATAACAGTCAAGTGCATCTTCGTGGGCTACTCAGCGACTCAGAAGGGATATGTGTGCTGGAGTCCAGTAGAGAAGAAGAAGTTCGTTAGTATGGATGTCCACTTCCGAGAGCATGAGCCATATTACCGTCAGGAGGGAACTTCGCACAACACGCCTAATACTACCAGTATAAGGCGAGAGGGGGGAGATGGAGAACTTGGTGGTAACCGATCTAGAAGTATGGCATAGAGGCACGGTTGAGGAGAAACATGAAGGTGAAGCAGAACAGGGGGAGGAGATAAGAAGTATCAGGCCTACGGCTCAGGGGGAGTTACTTACCTATAGCAGAAGAGAGAAGCAAACTGCAGGACCAGTACCTATAGTGCCAGTGCTAAGTCCCTTGTATGCGTCTGTCCCAACTCCTGAGACACCACCATCCTCCTCATCTACACCACCACCCTCCTCAGGTGATATCATTCCTCCTACTTCTCCCATACCACTACCTACACGAAGGACTACTCGCAGTAATGTGGAAAATCCTCCGGACAGATATGGTTGGGACCTTGCTAAGTTTGTTTCTTATGATCATATCTCTTCTTCTCATGGAGCATTTATAGCATCTTTGGATAGTATTACTGTACCTAACAATTGGCAGGTTGCCAAGAACGATCCAAAGTGGAAAGCGGCAATGCATGAGGAGTTGGGAGCTCTTGAGAAGAACCACACTTGGGAGCTGATGAGACTGCCAGAAGGGAAAAGAGCAGTCGGATGCAAATAGGTTTTTACTGTGAAACAGAACCCAGATGGACAGGTTGAGCGCTATAAAGCTCGACTGATGGCAAAAGGATACAGTCAGACGTACGACATCGACTATGACGAGTCCTTTGCACCAGTGGCGAAGATGAGCATTGTCAGGACCTTGATCTCCCTGGCAGCCAATGGAGGATGGAAGCTACACCAACTGGATGTGAAGAATACATTTCTTCATGGAGATCTAGTGGAGGAAGTGTACATGGAGATACCACCAGGATTCGGCACCAAACAGACAGAAGGTAAGGTCTGCAGACTGAAGAAGTCCCTCTATGGACTGAAGCAGTCTCCTCGAGCATGGTTTGACAGGTTCAGGAGAGCAATGATAGGGATGGAATATCAGCAGATCAATGCTGATCACACTGTCTTCTTCAGACGAAGTGGAGGCCACATCACCATGCTTGCGGTATATGTAGATGATATGATTATCACAGACGATGATGAGCAGGAGATCGTCCAACTTAAAGGAAAGCTTGGCAAGGAGTTCGAGGTGAAGGATCTTGGCCCTCTTCGATACTTCCTTGGGATTGAGATTGCTCGAGATAATGAGGGAATCGTTCTTTCTCAAAGAAAGTACGCACTGGACCTGCTTACGAAAACGGAGATGATGGGATGCAAACCAGCTACGACACCGATAGACCAGAAGTTTAAACTGGATGCTGAAGTTGGAGAACCAGTTGACCGGAATAGATATCAGAGATTGGTGGACAAGTTGATCTACTTGAGCCACACTCGACCTGATATCAGCTTTGCGGTCAGTGTAGTGAGCCGCTACATGCATGACCTCCGGAAGGGTTATATGGACGCATTATACCAGATTCTGAGGTACTTGAAGGGAGCACCTGGGAAGGGACTGATCTTCAGAAGAAATAATTATGTAAGCATCGAGGACTATTGTGATTCTGACTGGGCTAGCTGTGCTGACGACAGGAGATCCACATCGGGCTACTGCATATTTGTAGGAGGCAACTTGGTCTCGTGGAGGAGTAAGAAGCAGTCAGTGGTGGCCAGATCAACAGCTGAAGTAGAGTATAGAGCTATGGCCTTGGGAGTCACAGAACTATTGTGGTTGAAGAATATGCTGACGGAGCTAAAACTGGACCAAGGAGCCAAGATGAAGCTATGGTGTGACAACCAGTCAGCTATTAGTATTGCCAACAATCCAGTGCAGCATGACAGGACCAAGCATATCGAGATTGACATATTTTTCATCAAAAAAAAGCTGGAGAAAGGAGTACTAGAGCTGGACTACGTTCCAACCAAAGATCAGATAGCAGACGGACTGACAAAGGGGCTTAGTTCTATCAGCATGATGAGAGGATGTGACAAGATGGATTTAGTGAATATCTTTCGCCCATCTTGAGGGGGAGTGTTGATATATGTGTTAAGTGTTATTGGGCTTTAGTCCCACATTGCCTAGAATGATAGGAGAGGAGGCTAGCCTCTCCTATATATATATGTAGTCTCTATTGCAATAATAATCACTTAAAATCTCAACAGTTAGCTTGTTGTCTATGTGTTCTCATCAGATGGTGACATTAATTGATTTAAGCACTACTTGGCATGCCATGACTATGGCTTCATACGAATATATCTTACTTACAAGTGGGCTCTCGTTGATCGGTTCTGTAAGTCGACTGGACAAGGTATTATCATGCATAAAATATACATTTGTCATCTTATAAAACAAACATGCATACACATAGTTAGTCTAGTACATCACACTTCCAATCAGTATTTTGCTCAAGGTGCTCATCTTTGTAACAGACTGACAGAGAATATTTTTGGGATATAGACTTTTTCTCAAATAGCTCCAGCAATTCCCATCAAGGCAGATGTAATAACCTGTTCAAATATTTTTGATGTAACTACTAATTCCTCAGGAGGACAAGTTCCATTTTATATCTATAAGAAAGTCTCTTAGATGGCTAGACAGGTTAGCTCTAACATTTTATTATCTACACAAATTCTTATTTGGCTAATATATGTATGCTATGTTTACTACTATTGAAGATGTTCGATTCCAGTACTTTTAGTAAGATGTATTAAGTGGTCTATATTGGAACAGCTAAAAATGAATATTTGTTTTATGATTTCATCTTTGGAATCAAGTTTCTATATGTCAACCTGATATGTAATTACAAAATGATTTTTTATTGGTTTTAGCATAACCTATATAAAATGTAAAGCTTCTTTTTCTTGTTTCTTCTTCTTTTAAAATTAAGGAATCAGGATTCTTTATACGTTTATGCATGCTTATACACTTTTATAGGTTAACATTTAGAATTATACACATGCATAGGCTCACAAATATGTGTACATGTACATAGGTTGGCAAAATATAAACATGATCTTTGCACATTTCAGTAATGCAGTATCCTCCTTTACTTATGTAACAGTGAGCTTAATGGCATTCTTTAACCATTTTTTAGTTTACAAAGTAGTTAATATGGTGTATTCCATTTCATTATTTCACTTACAAATCACAGTTGGCATAATTATGCTGCTGATAAACTTTAGGCACCAAATTAGAGCCCTTTACAATTTTCTTTCCATTATTCTAATACTTGATTGGAGTTGCTTTGATTTCCCACTTAGAACTAAGTCTCTTGTAAGACTAATATTAATTAACATTGTTATAATATCATATTTATATTTAATGTTCTATTACTTACTTTATAATGTTCATATTATGGGACTGATAAATAGGAGATATGCAATGTGTTGACACTTTTTCTCTCCACAAGTAAATACTTATTTGTCATTGCTTGTGCCCTTATGTACTCTTTTCTCTATGATGCCAATTTTTGCACTTTTTGTGTTAGTTCTGTTGGCTTTAAACACATAAAGATGATATTACTGGTATATTAACACACAAATAGCTAGACATTTAGCAGATAGATCCATGATGTTATATTGGATGTTTTTTAATACAAAGCAATAAAGAAAATGAAGACTCAATTGGAACCGTCCCTTATTTCGGGCTTTCGATCACATAGAGGAGAAAGGATCCTTGATGTTGATGGCACGTTGACCACCCAACCAGTACTTGAACATGTAGGAATTTCTACATGGCCTGGTGGGTTCTTGATTAGTTGGAAATGTATTTGTAGATTTGACTGCTAATATGGCCATGTCAGTTTATTATGCTCTAGGGTGGAATAAATGTCATTATCTAGTCATTCTTAAAATATTTTTCTCAACAATACTTTCTTTTATTTCTAATGTATAATACTCACAAATTTTGTGTTAATTGTAGGAAGATTGGCATTGACAGATCATGCTCTTTACTTTGAAGCCTTAAAAGTCGTGACATATGACAAGGCAAAAGTGTATGACCTTGTAGATGATTTAAAACAGGTTATTTGGCCTGAACTAACTGGGCCATGGAGTTCTTGCCTTTTTGACAAGGTAGTCATATACAAATCTATATCCTTGTGAGTGGTATTATCTTTTGTAGTCACTCTTAATTGGCTCTAATTTCACTGAGCTCAAATAATTTTTTTCTCCATTTGTTTGTTCTTCCAGGTTTGTGTTCGACTATTGAAAACCAATCAACTATGAAAAGGGAGGCAATAAAATGCCAGGATGGAGCACATGAAAACCTAAGGTGCTTTCTCCGTATTATTTATTGTTGATAACAAACTTTTGGTGTCATGTTTTGCATATTCACTTTTATATATGCAGGGTGTGTTACACACAACTAGGTGATGTATGGTATACAGTGCTACAACATTCAAATATGCATTTGACTATAAGCCATATGATATATACTGGTATGCTGGTGATTCTTCTTTTCTGTGAGCCTCGGATTCTTACTAAAGCCTCGTCTATAACTGTGTTACCTTGATAAAGTTTATTGTGAAGGACTCATTTCTTTTCCCCTTCTGATCTCAAATGCACTGTTGATTGTGGTTGGTTCATTGGGCATAACTATGTGAGATATGGACCTGTTTTGAGTGGAGCTATTGTTCTTCGTTATGGGTTCTGAACTTAGTCTTGATTTCTTATGTTGGTATTAGTTTACAGCTTACCAAAGTATGAATCCTCCCACGAGTTCGAAACAAAGAAGAAGTGTCAGCAACATATGCAATAACCTTGGGATATGGCAAAATGACAGAAACTGCAGCACTTGCAGCCTCCCTCCACAAGCCAGCCCCATCCTCGAATCTGACATGGACCCAACCAGCCAAAGCACAATCCCCAACTACATATGGCAGTTGGAGGTCCTGGTCACCACTACGATAAGCCTTATGGTCCTGGTGGTCGCCCAAATAGGTCTGTCTTTATGCATCTAGGAAGTGGGATGCTTGGTACAGGTGGTTCTGGAGTTGGTATCGATTGGCAATGAACAAGGGCTTGATATGCTGGTACCAGTGTCGGAAAAGAAAGTTCATGTAATTCTGATTAGGTATATTTTTTTGTTTGGTTTGTTTTACTTCAACATTGAAATATTTAATCTAGTTTTCACTAATGTAAGTGTAAAATTTGTATATTACCTATTGTCCGAGTTATTCTGACTACTATCGATCTTTAGTCAAATAGGGTATCATCTGTGATGTTGCTTCAAAATTTGAATATTTGATCTTGCTTGTTTGGTGAATTGAACTAGTGAATGTTCTTTAACAAATTGTATTCTCATAATGAATATTGTTGATAATTGAGAGCTGAAAGATCAGGCTCAATAGTGCCACCATTTTTTTTTTGAATTTCTTTTTTTTTTATACATTTGTAATGGTAAAACAATGTTAGTAATATTAAGGTTACCAACGGTTATAAGTGTTAGAAGCGAAAATTTTGTAACGGTAAAAAAATGTTGGGAATAAGAAATTCCTAACGGTAAACATCCGTTAGGAACGGAAAATTCCTAATGGTAAACCACCGCTAGGAACGAAAATTTTCTAACGGTAAAAATCCGTTAAAAATATTCCCCACGCTAATCCCCCAACGGTAAAATACCGTTAGGACTTTTTTTTCCCCTAACGCTTATAGTCGAGAAGCCGGTAGCAGAAAGATTTTATCTCTAGGAGAATTCGAGAACAAATTCACACATAAACTCAAATAATATGATAGAACAGTGTATCGTACACGACTCTTCCAGAGGTCAGCAACCCTAACCTTTCCTCATCTTTGTTTAGAGAAATTCAAACAAAATTCTTAACAGAAACTAGGTTCCAATCCCACTCTGAGACACTAACAAAGGTAAAACTATACCCACTGGATGTTAAGGGAAATGTAACTAAGAAGATTACATCGGACAAGCAAATCCAAAAGGAGAAAGAAGGAGCGGTGCAGATGGTTGTTCGGCGCCTCACTACATCAAGAATACATTTAATGTCCGGATCTGTCCTTATTCCCCCCTTCACACCAAAAAAAACACCTACTTAGGATAATACTATACCACCCCCACCACCTTCTCACCACCTTCTCTCTCTGCACACATACAGCTAACAAATAGAACGTTACAACCAACCTCACCTGCTTCTTCTGTGCTAGCCATGAAGAGGATTGAACAACAACAACAAGAAGAAGAAGAAGTAGAGGACACAAAAGGAGGAGGAGGAGGAGACGAAGTAGAAGTCTCCGTATGGGACTGTGGCAGCCCTCTCTACGACTCCTTCGAGCTGGCTTCGCTCTGCCACCTCATCGACCGCAACATGATGCTGCTGCCCTTCTCCAAGGGCTCCGGGAGGCTGCCGACGCCTGCCGAGGAGCTGTCCAGCGGACGTCGACGGTCCATAGGCGACAGGACGGCCGTGGTGTCGGCCGACGGGAGGTGGAAGAAGAATAAAAATAAGAAGAAGAAGAAGAGTACCAGTTTGCCGGGGTGGTCGGGGATGTATAGAGCTATGGCCTTCTGGAGAAAACAATAATCCAAATGTAATCAATATCATATCATATACATGTATCATCACCTAAACTTCTTCTTCTTCTACATATATATATATGCTTATGTTCTTGTTATTTTTTATATTTGACTGCACCATCTACAAATTATAACTATCAAATTAAGTGGAAGGTTTTCTTCCTTTCAAGTTCAAGTTGAGAATAATTAGTTATAACTTGAATAATTGTAATGAATTTTTTTTTAATGTTTTTTGATTTCCAACTTTTTAATATTTCGATTCAGATTTCATTACTAAGCTTCAACGGCGGGGAAGATCCAAATCTTTTTCAAATTACAGTTGTTTTAATTTTTGAATCTGGCTATAGTTGTAGCCTGAGATTAAGACTATTGGATGTGACTAAAAATATTGTTGATCACTTGTGAAAAGCTTAAGCTTGCATGGGATCCCAAAGCATGATCTCCAAGAAAAGTTTAAGAAAATTACTACATAACTATGAAAATTGTATTGATATATACTTCAATTGTCTCAAGGAAAAAAAAAAGGGGGAAGTCCAAAGCCCCTTCCCTTAGTATAATTAAAACCCATTGTTCTGATTTCTAGAGGCCCTATTTAGAGTACCATTATCGTCAACATAATTTATTTCATACACCCGCTCGCTACAGGAAATAGTAGACTCCACCGGCAGCTAGCTTGATAGTGACAAGTATTCATATTGAGCAGAAACATTGGTAAAATTTAGAGAAATTTTCTTCCAGAGCATCAAAGCTCAAATAACAAACTTTCCAAAAATTACAGTAAAAGAAACCACCTTACAAAGGACCATTTTTTCTTTTTTTTACTGAATCCTTCCTAAACAACACTAAACCCCCAAACCAGATTAAAAAAAACATCAAAAATACTAGAAACCACATGCCTTATTAAGAACCTTAAACTTATTTTTAGAACCTTAAACTTATTTTTTATTTACTTATTATTTTTAATTTTTTAACAAGGCAAATGTCGTCGTGTGGTGCGTAAGAAACGTGGGTGTTTCAATTGTGTTTTGTTCGTCTAATTTTTTAACTTTTCAACAAAAAAATTACGTTTTATAACTTTCATAGTGATTGAAATGATATACATAATGATTTTTAGCTCTCAGTGGTTAGAAAATATGGCTAGGAGTGGGAGGTCTATTTTGGAAAATTGTTTAAACAATTAGGTTGTGTAATAGCTACCAGAGCACTATACATATTATTCCAATTTGTTCCTTTATATTCTGGAAAAAATTTAATAGAAAATACGTTACTATTTTTTTTTTTGAAACTACAAAACAAAAGTCATTACTAGAAATGTTTGTGATTTAGCAATTTTCGTTCTCTGGTTGTTACAAAAAAATTCTGTAAAATTTACTTCAGTTTTTGGAGATCACCGGAGAAATGTGTCTGAAGCCATTGGCTGAGTCTAAACATTTTGCTGGAATGATGTCCAAATAACTTCGGGTTATATCCATAAGTTAATTTTCATTGCATTGTATGTCGTGCCGTTTGGGCCTACCACAAGGGCCGGCCCTGGCCCGGGGGCCAGGGCGACCGTCCGGAACCCACGGATTATGAGGAGCCCAAATTAAAGAAATAGTTTAAAATTAAATATGTTAAAAATTTTGTATCTCAAAATACAACTAGTATATACCATGAGCTCTTTTAGAAACAAAGTTATTGTAGTGTAGTGGTTATTACATTAGAGTCTTGTACTAAAGGTCCTATGTTCATCAGAGATATTCTGACAACATTGCCCTCCTTTAATTCTAAATTTGCATTATTGCCATCACTAATATATTGACTTGTGTCATGAGGTCGTCCCATTCTTTACTCTCAATCCTGAAGAAATCGAGTCTTTTAACTAACTATTCAACGACTTCAGCTTGTTGGAAGAGTTGTTAATTTCTAGGTAATTGGTTGTGACAGCTCCCATTCACACTTGATCATCTGCATGTTTACAACAACGCGGAGAGGGGTGGTAGTAAGACATGGTAGAGAGAGATTGTTACGAGATCTTTTTAGTGAAGTCCTTCACATGTTATCCTTTCATTTGAACCGTGACGAGGAGTTGGATCATACTTTCTCTCTCCGTCATCCTTATAAAATCTTGAGAGGAATTGTTTTCTGAGATCTCACCAGGAAATGATGGAACTTTTACAAAGGCTTTTGAGCCAACATCGAAGGCAACTTCTTCAAGAGTGCCAATGAACAGCCAGACTATGATGGAGTCACTTCCTATCACATTACCAGTCTGGAATTGGAAAGAGCCAGCCTTTGTCGTCGTATGAGTGCAGTGTTGGAAATTTAAATTTGTGAGGATTCAAAATTGTTAGTGCCGGGACACAATTTTTCGATGGAAAACTGAAATTTCGTAACAATTGTACAAACAATCGTTATTACGTAACACTTCACAAAAGGTACGTAAGAGAAATTTTAACTAGTGCTACACTTCACAGAAGGTGCACAGAACGTAACACTTCACAGAAGATACGTAAGAGAAATTTCAACTAGTGCTACACTTCACAGAAGGTGCACAGAACGTAACACTTCACAGAAGATACGTAAAAGAAATTCTACTAGTGCTACACTTCACAGAAGGTGCGCTAATAGAATTCTGATAATATCAACGAAGAAGGTAACAGACGAAAGATGGAAAAACTTCTGCTGGGGTGAATGATCACCGTTGCTCAAAGCTTTATTCGCCCCACACGAATAGCTTCCAGGAACCAGCAAGTTCGTCGGAGAACTTGGAACACTCTTGCTCTTCTGACTCCTCGGATGAATACGAACTCCCGTACAAAACTCAACGCTGGTACAAAACCTCTCTTCTCTCTCACAGCTTCTAAGCACTTGTAAACTTTCTGTCTACTACTTGTGTATTAGTACCCAACTGTGAGAGAGAAGGAGGAGACCTTATATAGGCCCCTGCAAAAATTATCCGGTTAGCACAATGTTAGGGACGTGGTAGTAACCACCCCGAACATGGAGCAACCGCTCAGAACATGCAAAGACACGTTCTGCTGCAAGTTGTGCCACTCGCGTAACCAGCGTAATTTGTACTTTACGCACACAGCCATTTTACGCAACATGCGCACACTGCGTACGCACTATGCGCCTAGCGACGATGCAAAGTGCAAAGTGCAAAGTGTGCCAACAAAATATCACATTACGCCTCATGAGCCCTTGAGCCCGAGTCCGAGTCCGAGCCCGAGTCCGAGCCCGAGCCCGAGCCCGAGCCCGAGTCCGAGTCCGAGTCCGAATCCGAGTCGGAGTCGCTAAGCCCCTATGGGACTTAGCTCCTATGGAAATAAATTTTCCAAGAACAAAAAGCATGAATGCTTTAATTGTTGATTTTAGCCTTTTTCCCATTAGAAAAATAATCCCACATGGCAAACCCATGTGTACCTCCACACCACATGTGCATCTCCAATAATAGCAAAGCTAATATATAGAGATACAATCTCTTTGTTTTTTTCGATGTGGGACTAAAGTTTTCTAAAGGAAAAACCAAAACTCCAACAATCTCCCACATATCTCTATATATGGGTATAAGTGTTCCCCACAGTAACTGTCCATCATGCATTAGGAGAGATGTCGCTGACGACTTGAATCTTCCCGTATGGGTCAAAAATCAGACTATAATACAAGAATGGACTAAGCCTTGAATTCTGCATCATAGCTGAAATTCTTTCCACTCACATAATGTAGTTACATGTGCTTCTGGCTACACATTAAAGGACATGTGCCAGCCTGGTTATAGTGTATAATTTTTGGGCGTCTACAAGTTTACCCTCAAGAGACGGCCTGAAATCTCTGTCCATAAACTATAGGTGAGTTCATTATAAAGATACATGGCATAAAGCGCTTTGCGCTTCCCTTGCGGTGCTACGCCGCTATGACATGGCTTAAAGTCGAGGCCTTACCCCGTACCGGAAACCTCATCGTAGTGTCATACTACTGTAGCATGAGGCAACTGCCTCTTTGTAGTGCCAAACTACCCAGCATGAAGCCTTAGGCTCCCTTACGGTGTTACGCCACAACGACATGGCTTGCAAGGCCGAGGCTTTATCCCAAACAGGGTACCTCATCGTGGTGTCGTGCCACTGTAACATGAGGAACTCCTCCTCTTTATAGTACTGACTACACCCCTCTTTATTTTTAACATACAGCATTAGGCTAACTGCCTATTTGCGGTGCTACGCCGCTGTGACTTGGCCTGCTAAGCCGAGGCTTTATCCTATTACTGGGCAGCACCCCACATATAGGAACCTCATTGTGGAGTCACCCCACTGTAGCATGGAGTTTCACTCCTTGTAGTGCTGCTCTACCGTGCTTCCTATAAAGTACACCAGGCATTCACTCTGCTTGTGAACTCATTAAGACATTTAAGCCAACCTTTCCACAGGAACCGTTTTTCGCAAAAAATAACAGTAGACAACAGTGGTTGTAGGTCCGTAACCTCTCCGTGCCCAATAGAACATGTACCCACCGTTCATGATATTCTTCCAGTTAATGGTCCTTCCTTGAACCAAAAGCTACATGCCTAGTAGATAAATCTTTGAACTAATAGCATAAAACTTTATGGTAGGAATACAATAACTAATATCAGAATGCCTTCAAGCCCATTTTACATGCTGAGTCATCGACCAGCTGGCGCTTGAGACCCTTGGTGAACGGATCCGCCAGGTTTTCCTGACTCCGAACATCAATCACTGCAATTACACCTCTCTTAATAAGATCGTGTACTGTCCTGTGCTTTAACCGCACAGTCCTCTTCTTTCCGTTGAAAGGGTCATTTGATGCCACCGCCGCAGTCGCCTGGTTGTCGCAGTATATCGGTATTGCCGGTATTTGCGCCCCAACCACTGGAAGATCATACATGAGCTCCCGAAGCCATTCTGCTTCCTCGGCTGCGGTGTCAAGTGCAAAGAACTCAGATTCCATGGATGATCGTGAGAGCATTGTCTGCTTCTTCGACTTCCATGATATAGCAGCTCCATCCATTGTGAAAATATATCCACCTGTGGACTTCTCGCTCTCCAAATCTGAGCACCAACTGACATCACTGAAGCCTTCTACTACCTGCGGATCTCCGCTGTAGTACAGTGCATATGTCTGAGTCTTCTTGAGATATCTCATAACCCGCTTCACAGCCTTCCAGTGTTCAACACCAGGGTTGCTCGTTGTCACGACCCGCACCCACTGTTAGGGTACGAGAACGTAACAACGCCCAGCCTACGCCGCAGTGTCGGCGGTAGAACGCTGTCCTAGGTCAATCATCTAACAATACCAAAGTACCTGTACAGTTTATACTCTCCGAATGGAGGTGACATAACAATATACATCTCAATCACATCTAGGGTAGAAGAACGAAAGACAGAAAATAGATAGTAACTCAAAGAGAACCATAGCATAGATGAAATAAGACTAAGTGTCTAAGATACATAACATCCAGAATGTCAACTCATAATACAAGACTAAGAGTCTATACATAACTCAACATCTCAAAATACAACTCAGATGTGAGACAAAAGTAAATATAGAAAAGACTGCCTAGGCTAAACTGGTCTAGACTACTGGAACAACATCCTCAGCTGCAGGTGGATCCTGCTGAGGGTCCACAACATAAGTATCATCTAGTCCTGCTCCATAATAGGTAGACACCAGGGCCTCCTCCTCATCCTCTGTAATATTTTCAACAGGTCCAATCAGGACGGGAACGAGCACAATACATCTCACGCAGTGCATAGAATGATAGGAGATATAAAGCATGCAATAGAGTAAAATACAGGAACTGCTGAAGGAAGATACATGTAGCAAAAGAGATAGCTGTAAAGGAAATATCTACTGTATATAGAGAACTAGCAGTGTCTAGTGAGTCAGAGTAAAATATAGACATGTGAAATGGCATAGGAGATTCATGATTACAGCTAGAAGTGATTCATGACTACAGCTACTGGAGTAATATCCACATGACTATTTCCACTCCCCCATCCCCAATCAATACACAAGGATCCATTCAGGTTATGTTAAGATTCGTGGTAAGCCCATAAATGGGAGATTCATGAGAGGCTCTGTGAATCATGAGAGTACATGAGTCACAAGCGATTCGTGAATCTATGAAAGCATAGAGATACATGATGATAGTGAAAAGCACAAATATGCTGTATCTGATGCTCCCGAAGGAGATAACATCTCATGAAAAGATCCATATAGTACCAATCCGTGATAACAATCGTGTCAGCATCAAGTAAAGTAATCTAGAGTAAGAATATAAATCCTGGCAAATATGAAACGGTCAGAGAATGTACTCGCCTGATAACTGAATGTCTGAAGAAGATATACTGTCTGAGGAGAGGTGTATGGCTCCTAATCAGAGCAATACAAGTCACAATGTATCCACAATGGTAAAAATAGAGTGTACAATGCATACTACATGATTCTAGGTCAATCTGGTCAAAAGTCAACTCTGGGTCAACTCTAATAGTTAAACTAGGTCACAGGAAGTCATACTAAGTCAATAGAGTCAAACAAGGTCAAACAAGTCAAATACTAGTCAACATGATCAATCTGGGTCAAGTCTAGGTCAAACTTAGACCAACTAAGGTTTTGGGTCAAACAAAGACCAGTCAGTAAGGTAATTAGGTCAAACAAAGACCAGTCAATAAGGTAATTAGGTCAGACTAGTTGAACTAGTCATTTATTAGGTCAATTAGGTCATGGTTTGACCTAAGGTTGACTTTAGTCAACCCTTAGTCAACAAGGGTCAACAAGTTGGGTTTTAGTCCATTAGGGTTAGCCCCAAACCATAGGCTAATAATCTTGGCCATAGGCTAGTGTTTAGGTTTCTATATAAACCTATACTAGAAGTCATACTATATATATATATATATATATATATATATATATATATATATATATATATATATATATATATATATATAGACATACACTATCTATCTACTACCCAATACCAATATGTAATACTCTATATAATACAACCCACACTCACATATATATATATACATAATACCATGTATAATCTAATACAATATATATATATATATATATATATATATATATATATATATATATATATCAATATATATATATATACATATTTATATATATAACTTATATATATTACTATATATATAGAGAGAGAGACAAAGGGAAAGAGAGAGACAGAATGAGAGACTGAGAATGAGAGAGAGACAGTGAGAGAGGGAGAGAAGAGTCACTGCACAGCAAGGGGGGGTTCCAGGATTACTGGAACCAAAATCCAGCCCCAAACACACACACACACACAGCCTACATATATACATACATATGTATATACATACAACTACCTAAATATACAACCATTTAACCCCAAATCTCACCCACACTCACACATACATATGTACTACATAATTATATACTAAAAACATATAAATACATGTATAATTTATATCAAAAATAGATTTGAATTTCGTTTTTAGAAAACTGGAAACAATACAAAATCTGGAAACTGGAACTGTTCATTTGAAAGTAGGTAAACCCAAAAACTCACACGAAACCGAGCTATGGCTCGAATCCCTAGGTTGGTAATACTAGCCCCTAGTGTCCTCTAGTGTCTAGGGTGCCTGAAACATGGTCACGACACGACACAACGTGTCCACACTAATATAAACCCAATCGGGTAAATCCTATATACACAGACACCTACTGTGTCGTGCACACGTTCCACGAGCTCGTGGACACACCACGAGACACGACACGTCTCGTGGTTGTACACACGTGTCGACTAGGTCTAGGGCTAGGGTTTAGACACCCTGACACGTATCCAAACCGTGTCGTGTCCGAGTTCTAGGTGCGTATCAGAAGGGGTTTCACACACGTTCAGACCGCGTCGTGCACGCGGTTACACGCGTCGTACACGCGACACAGGACACGAAGCACCACGTGCTCGTGTCCACGTGTACGCCACGTATAGGGCTACGTGCTCGTGTCAGTACGAAGTGTCCACGTGTCGTGTAGAGTGGACACGACACGCTCAAAGTCGAGTGTCTGTGTGTGTACACTGTGCACTGAACGACCCTAGCGGGGACGATTCCGTGTCCGACACGACACGAGGTCATCCCAAACTTTGGGGATGACCTGTCAGTCATTGCCCCGTGTCGTGTGTCAAGTTTGACGTGTCCAAGTAGCGTGTAGAGTGTGTTTGGACACTGTGGTAGCAGGGCACATTTCATGTGCACTGTGCAGTGTCTAAGCAGTGTAAACTGAGAGCTGTTGTGTCCAATTTTGGACACGACACAAACCAATACGTGCTCAGTGACACAGGGTTAGGGTTAGGGTTAGCTAGGCTAGGTTTTGGTTCAAAAAGATTTAGAAAACAGTGAGTAAATTTATACTAAGACAGTGTGTAATTTACACTAAATTTTAATGTGTTGACAATAGGATACGTGTCCGATACGACACCAAACAATTCCTAGATTTTACCAAACCTTACCCACAGCTATATTATAACTATATGCATGCAATAATGAAGAAAAAAACAGTATATTAACTAGGTTTAGATATATTTACCTCTATGTGTGCAAAGTCTTGAGTTTCCACTAAATAAGGGTGTACATCCAATAGCCTCAACTTGTCCTTCCTTGGTGAAACTTGAGTAGCTCACTTCCCTAGGCTCCCTTAGATTGTAGGTGACCTAATGGAGAAAACTAGAGGTGATTTGGATCAAAAATGGCCAAGTTGTGGAGGTTTGAAGGAATGGAATTTCTAGGTTTTTCTTGGTTTTGTTTTGTCATGAAACTTGGAAATAATTCTAAGTGTTAGTTTTATAGGAATGGGGGTGGCAAGGGGGTGTCTTGGCCGGCCACAAGGGAGGGGGGGTTCAAAGCTTGCTTCTAGGTTAAGGCAAGGACTTTGGTAAAGGTTTTAAGATATTTTGCATAAATCAAGCAAAATATCAATAAGTAAATATCTAGATATTTGTATAGCTTTGACCCAATGATAATATCTAATCCCTAGTCATTCTAGGTTAGGAACTAACCTCTAGATTAGGGTAACTAGGTTAGGGATTATCAAGTCACTAATCAAAAGTCCATGAATAGTAAAATCTCACTAATCCTACTTAATTCCTAGAAAATTACCAAAATACCCCTTTGGCTAAAAATCACTAAAATGATATTCTAAGCCTATGGTCAAGTTCTCATGGTCATGGCAACTTCTAGGTTAGAGAAACTAGGGTTTACACTAAGGTTTACTAACAAAGTCACAAAGTCATAAGTCATGACTTAGCATGACTTTAGAATTGGTTTAACTTAACTAAAATCACCAGAAAATCATACCATGACTAAAATACCACTAATAAATAATAAAAATAATAATTTTTCAAAAATCCCCAATTTTCAGAAACAGGGTGTTACACTCGTGAAACGACTCAGCATTCCCACGGCGAAAGCTATGTCAGGCCTTGTGGCATTAGTAGCATACAACAAACTCCCGATTACGCTTGCATACTCCAGCTGTCTGACGCTTTCTCCTGAATTAGGCTTCAGTTTCACATCACACCTGTACGGCGTATCGATCCCTGGAAGATCCCGATACCCATAACGAATGATCATTTTCTCAATATAATGAGACTGTGACAGCGCTAGTCCAGTGTCTGTCCGGATGATCTTGATCCCTAAGATCACATCAGCTTCCCCCAAGTCCTTCATACTGAACTTGCTCGAGATGAACCTCTTTGTCTCCGTAACACAGCTCATATCCATACCTAGGATAAGCATGTCGTCCACGTATAGACAAACGATCACACCTCTTCCATCAGCGAACTTCGTGTAAACACACTTGTCCGTCTCGCTGACCATGTAGCCATTTGACCTTATAATTTTGTCAAATTTCTCATGCCACATCTTGGGAGCCTGTTTAAGACCGTACAAAGATTTCACCAACTTATAAACTTTGTCTTCAAGACCCTTGATGACAAATTCCTCTGGCTGTTGCATGTAAATCTCTTCGATCTGCTCGCCATTTAGGAAAGCCGTTTTCATATCCATCTGATGTATCACCATCTTATGCTGCAAGAGCAATCAACATTCTGATGGTGGTCATCCGGGCTACTGGAGCATATGTGTCAAAATAGTCAATCCCCTGCTTCTGAGAAAACCCTTTGGCTACCAACCTAGCCTTGAACTTGTCAATAGTTCCATCTGCTTTCATCTTCTTCTTGAAGATCCATTTGCATCCGATGGATTTCGCTCCTTCAGGAAGATCAACCAACACCCAAGTGTTATTTGAGGTGATGGAATCAAATTCATTGTCAATCGCCTCCTTCCAGAAAACCGCGTCTCTGGTCTTCATTGCCTCGTCATAGGTAAGCATCTGCTTCCACATGATAGGTGACAAAGTCACTTCCGAAGTCCTACGGCCTCCTCACACGCTTAGCTGACGGCTCAGCTTGTTCTGGTTCAATCGTTGTTTCAACAACATCTTCTTGGACCACATCTTCATTGAAGACTTCAGTTTGCTGCGCACCCTCATTGTTCTCCGGTACATCCGCAAGAACAATATTCTTGTGCCTTGCAAATTTGTCTTCAAAATATTCTACGTCGCGAGATTCAATGATATGATTTGACTCAATATCAAAAAATCTTCGAGCATCACTCTTCTCGGCATACCCCAAGAAGATCGTCTTAGTAGTCCTTGTCCCAAGCTTCTGAATCTTTAGATCTGGAAGCTTGACATATGCCAGACACCCCCACACTCGAATGACATTCAAGTTAGGTCTGACCTTGAACCAGAGTTCATGAGGAGTAACGTCTGAAGTTGCATGAGGCACTCTATTTAGAATAAAAGTGGTCGTCAATGCAGCTTCACCCCAGTAGCACTTAGGAAGGCCAGCAGTCAACAATATTGAGTTAATTATTTCTGTTAACGTTCTGTTCTTTCTCTCTGCTACTCCGTTTGATTGAGGAGAGTACGGAGCCGTAGTCTCATTGATAATTCCATGTTCTTTGCAGAACGATACGAATTTATGAGACCTGTACTCCCCACCTCGATCACTTCTTATTCTTTTGAGTTGTTGTCCAGTCTGCCGCTCAGCTTCGGCTATGAACTCCTTGAACTTCTCGAATGCTTCGTCTTTAGCCTTCAGCAAGTAGACGAACGCATACTTTGAGAAGTCATCGATGAAGGTTATGAAATACTTCATCCCGGCCTTTGTAGAGAATTGTTTGAAGTCACAGATATCTGAGTGTACTAACTCTAGAAGATCTGTACTTCGATTAACCCGAGGAAAGGGTTTCCTTGTGATCTTAGTTTGAGCACAAACTTCACATTTCTCTACCTTACCCCCACATTTGGAGATAAGTCCTAGACTAGACATTCTGTTTATTCGTTTACAATGAACATGTCCTAGCCTATTATGCCACAACTCAAGAGTATAAGCAGAAGGAGTGACTTCATTAATTATATTAATTACATTGGACTGATTTACAAGCTGAATTTTGAACATTCTTTCGGTATAAAAAACTTTCCCGAAATATGTTCCCCTGATAGACATCACCATCTGGCCAGCATTGATGTCCATCATGAGGCCTGCGTTGCAGAGTAGGCCTCCTGAGATCAGGTTCTTGGCGATAGCAGGTACGTGCTTCACGCCTTGAAGCATCAGAGACTTGTCAGAAGTCAGCTTCAATACCACCATCCCAATCCCGAGCACTTCAGCTTGTGCCTGGTTCGCCATCATAACTACTTCAGAAGTAGGTGTGTAGGTGGTGAACCACTCCTTACTGGAACAGACATGGCAGGAGGCTTCAGTGTTTACCCACCAGTCAGAGTCAGTCCTTACCGCATCAACCTGTGTAATCATAGCAACAATGTCAGTGATCATAGATACCTTACTAGGCTATCCTTGCTCTGATTGCTTGGTCTTTGCTTTACACTCATTCTTAAAGTGGCCCTTCTTGCCACACTTGGAGCAAGGCATTTGAGACTTTGGTTTCTTTTTCTTGATAGAAGTTCCCTTGACTTTTAGATTGTCAGGGTCCTTCTTCTTGCTGTGGAAAGCCGCCTGCTTTCTCCTTGGTTCCTTGGTATGAACCAGATTGGCGTTAGCTAATTGCTTGGACAATGTGTCCACCTTCAGTTGAGCCCGCATCTGGTCCTCAACATAGATTTCCTGCAAGAGATCTTCAAGGCTGATCTCAAGCTTCTTCCTATGCATGTTTGCATAGAACTTGCTCCACCCAGCGGGGAGCTTTGAGACAATCCCTCCAACAACAAACTTGTCGGGGAGGGGCATCGCCTTGTCTTCCAGCTTCTGTCGCAGTTTCAGGAACTCCTTCATCTGCGGCAGCATAGACTTTTCGTCCTCAAAAAACCACTTGTGATATTTTTCAACCACAAATATTTTACTGCAATTTTTGTCTTCTTCGTAGAGTTTTTCTAGAGACTCCCATATGTCTCTACCGATATTCTTCTTAGAATAGGATTCTGCAAGGGAATCTTCCATAGCATTCAGGATAAGCAGCCTGCAAATACTATTTTCCCTTCTCCATTTTGCTTGAAGTTTAGTAGCCGCAGTGATTGCGGCAGCAGACCCAACATCTGGAACAGTAGGTTCTTCCTCCAGAAGCACGTGATCTACGTCTTTGAGTTGAAGGGTGAGATAAACCTTCCTCTTCCAGACTTGGTAATGTTCTCCATCAAACTTTTCTAACTTGCAAAAGTCAGAATTGAAGAGTGAAACATTAACATTTTCCATCGTAGCAATAAAGCTTTGAGATTGTTAGTGTCGGGGCACAATTTTTCGATGGAAAACTGAAATTTCGTAACAATTGTACAAACAATCGTTATTATGTAACACTTCACAAAATGTACGTAAGAGAAATTTCAACTGGTGCTACACTTCACAGAAGGTGCACAGAACGTAACACTTCACAGAAGGTACGTAAGAGAAATTTCAACTAGTGCTATACTTCACAGAAGGTGCACAGAACGTAACACTTCACAGAAGGTACGTAAGAGAAATTCTACTAGTGCTACACTTCACAGAAGGTGCGCTAATAGAATTCTGATAATATCAACGAAGAAGGTGACAAGCGAAAGATGAAAAAACTTCTGCTGGGGTGAATGATCACCGTTGCTCAAAGCTTTATTCGTCCCACACGAATAGCTTCCAGGAACCAGCAAGTTCGTCGGAAAACATGGAACACTCTTGCTCTTCTGACTCCTCGGATGAACACGAACTCCCGTGCAAAACTCAACGCTGGTACAAAAACTCTCTTCTCTCTCACAGCTTCTAAGCACTTGTAAACTTTCTGTCTACTACTTGTGTATTAGTACCCAACTGTGAGAGAGGAGGAGACCTTGTATAGGCCCCTGCAACAACTGCCCGGTTAGCACAATGTTAGGGACGTGGTAGTAATCACCCCGAACATGGAGCAACCGCTCAGAACATGCAAAGACACGTTCTGCTGCAAGTTGTGCCACTTCTCAGAACATGCAAAGATGCCACTCGCGTAACCAGCGTAATTTGTACTTTACGCACACAGCCATTTTACGCAACCTGCGCACACTGCGTACGCACTATGCGCCTAGCGACGATGCAAAGTGCAAAGTGCGCCAACAAAATGCCACATTACGCCTCATGATCCCTTGAGGCCGAGCCCGAGTCTGAGTCGCTAAGCCCCTACGGGGCTTAGCTCCTATGAAAATAAATTTTCCAAGAGCAAAAAGCATGAATGCTTTAATTGTTGATTTTAGCCTTTTTTCCATTAGAAAAATAACCCCACATGGCAAACCCATGTGCATCTCCACACCACATGTGCATCTCCAATAATAGCAAAGCTAATATATAGAGATACAATCTCTTTGTTTTTTTCGATGTGGGACTAAAGTTTTCTAAAGAAAAACCAAAACTCCAACAAAAATTTTACCCCATGCATTCAGGTGGATATGGTCAGACAACCCCCACTTTCTTCAATTGTTCCCTTTGAGCAAGGAAATCAATCTGAGCTTGTATACTTTTCAAAGTGCTAAGTTAGCTTGGCAATATAGTAACCCCCAATTCACTCAAATAAGTTACCAAAATAAGAGAAACATTCTCTTCATTGCTTGTATTGCGCTAAACCAAAAGTTGTTTCAGTTCATCAAGGGTTGTATCTCGTGTTGCCTCAACTTGCTTAATAGCCTCTACCTTTTCACCTTGGTAGAGTCCATGGTAGATGATGAAGCATAACCAGAATTTGTCTCGTCAGCATCTGACCACGATGCGGATGAAAAATATTTCGGATAAAGGTGACAATTCAGAGGAAGAAGGCATAGCTGCTTTAGCTTTGGTGCCAAGGAATCTCTAAGTGAACTGAACCCTGTTATAATGTTGGATTGGGGCTTAGTTTCATGATCATCTGTGGTGAGTAGGGGATTGACTAGCCCTTATCTCCGACTTCGAAGCCGTTGTGATCCCCAACTCGTCGTATTGACGGAGTCTGCTAGCTAGAAGATCTTGTTCTCTAGACCAATTTTTCCATAGACGCTTTGGATAGATTTTCTGAAATTTGGTTCTGAAAACAATTTTCAAAAGAATTGTTATAAAGTTATTTTCTGGATATACATATTCTGAATTTATGTTTGGTTACTTTCATCTAAAAAATGGTTTTAAGAAACAAAAGATAAAAATTGTGTTTGGTAAATTTTTTTTAGAAAATAATTGTTTTAATAAAATTTTATAAAATATTTGTAATTTTTTTTAAAAAAAAAGTTCTGTCTAATCTCCAGGCGGGAGACCGCAGCGGCTGCCGGCTCTTTTGCTATGTCGGTGCCGGCGACACGGAGACCCACAGAATGAGAGGGAGGGAAGGAGAGGAATGGAGTGGGGGAGAAGTGTGTGAGAGAGAGAGGGAAGAATGAGAGCGAGTGTGAAAAAGTTGGTTCCCAAAACAACTTTTTCTTCTGTTCTCAAAACAAAGTTTTAACAGTTGTTTTGGGAAAAAAAATTCATGGTTGATCCAAACGCTATTTCCGGCTAGTGTAGTGTTTAAACTCAGAAAGGTAACTTAAAACGGGTATATTCAAATATCAAGGAATATTTGATGCTAACTACAAGGCTGAACGATCCCAAAGAGCCCAAAGCATTGTTTTGGTTAGGGGTGAGCAAAACTCGGTTTAAAACCGAAAACCGATCCGAACCGAACCGAAATAAGGTTTCGGTTCGGTTTTTTTTTTAAACGGTTCGGTTGTCGGTTTAGAGGTTCGGTTTTTTTTGGATTTTCGGTTCGGTTTTCGGTTTTTGGGTTCGGTTTTCGAACCGAACCGAAAACCGAACTTTAAAACCGGTTTATATATATATATATATATATATATATATATATATATATATATATATAAATATATATATATATATATATAAAATATATATATATATATATATATAAAACCGAAAAAAAAAATATATATATATATATATAAAACCGAAAAACCGATGAACCGAACCGAACCAATTCGGTTCGGTTCAGGTTCGGTTCTGAACCAATTCGGTTCGGTTCGGTTTTGATTTGGTCGGTTCGGTTTTGAGTTCGGTTTTAATTTTTTCGGTTCGGTTCGGACCGAACCGAACCGATGCTCACCCCTAGTTTTGGTGGTGCTATATTATCAAGACGTTTGACCACACTTTGTAGCCTCATATATAAAGGGTGTCAAAATTTATTATACAAAATACAAAAGTTTTTGAATCCTAGGTCTGACTGTGTCAAGATAAAGAGTGGTTGAGATTTAATCTTGGTGAATCAACGGTTGTGGATGAGCATTATTGAGAGGGGTTTGCACTCATAATGAGAGTGGAGTTTTATGGGAAATCCAAAGAGTGGGGTTTGCACTCATAATGGTTGTGAATGAGCATTATTGAGAGGAGTTTTATGGAAAATCCAAAGAAAATTCACATCCAGCAGTGGTTGGGATTTAATATTTTGATGGGGGCCTCATAATTATTATTGTTCGTTTAAAATTGTGGGTCCAAGATTTTGAGAAGGAATACCTTAAATGAACTATGTCCTATGGGTACGGATTATGACTAGTTATCTTCTATTGAAGAAGATAATAAATTAGTCCCGAAGGTATTGAATTGTAGATTGTGATAGGGATATCTTAGGTCTCATTGCTGGCAGGAGCACGAGTTTCAGTACTAGAAGTAGAGCATTTCACTCCACTAGCAGATGTGATATTCTAATGCGGATGAGTTCCGCAGAAGCTACAGTTCTGCTACTTGTGAGATCAACATTAGCTCTATTATTTGTGGGCATTAACATCTGCATATAATTGATATCTCCGAAGACTAGGGCTTGGTTGGCATCTCTGTGGTGTATTTTAGCCTTACGGTCTACTTGGCAATTGTAGAAATAGCGGTTATGAGATATTTTAGAGTACCGGTTACAAGCAGTTACAAGAGATCCGATTTTGGATGGTTTTTAAGCGACTTTTAAACTAGTCCAATACATGCTTGGTAATTCACTAGCGAGCGGTTTACCTCCCCCCTCCTTCCCCCAATTACTAATCATATCTCTACTTCCCCTCAAATTTTATTTTAATTAGTGTTACCTCCCAATCTTCGAGTAAAGTGCAAACAAACTCTTCTTAGATTTGCGTTTTTACATTTGAAGACCCGTTATTTAAAAAAAAATCCACATTTTTATTTTTACTCAGTTTGTATCCCTATCGTTAACAGTCGTTAAAATACGTCTAAAAATACGATTTTATCCCTCTTTCCTCTCTCTCCGGTGGTGGGGACTTGTCAAGCGGGGCCGACTAGAAGATAGAAGAGGGTGGCCAACCAGCGGAGGGAGGAGGAGGCGGGTCGAGCTAGGGGTGAGCATTCGGTTAATTTGGTTCAAACCGAACCGAAAACCGAATTGAACTGAAAACCGAATAAGCAAAACCGAAACCGAACCGAATGGTTCGATTTTCGGTTTATTCAGTTTATTCAATTTTTCGGTTTATTTGCACTTTTTGTTAATATATATAGTATTTAAACATATATATATATATATATATATATATATATATATATATATATATATATATATATATATATATATATTGCCAATGACCTCTAGCTCAAGTGGTTAGAGTGATGCACATCCTTTCAAGAAGTTGCAGGTTCGAGCAACGGGAGAAGCACATTTTATTCCATGTGGACGGGTCGAGTTTGATGCGGTGAGATACAAGTATGAGTGCGGACCTTCGGACCGAGTTTGTAGGCCTTCGGGCCAGGAGTCTGTAACACAATTATCTATTTCAAAATTTTATATATATATATATATATATATATATATATATATATATATATATATATATATATATATATATATATATATATATAAACTAAATTTTCTTATTCGGTTACCCAAAATCGAAACTGAATAAAAAAATTTAGTATTTTCAAAATCGAACCGAATCTTTTTTAAACCGAACCGAATCTCTTATTCGGTTCGATTCGATTTTTTCTTATTCTGCCACCCTCGACCCCCCCCCCCCCCCCCCATCCCTCTGCTGGCCAGTCCCCTCGACTCGCCCCCCCTCCTCCCTCCACTGGCCGGCCATGCTCGACCTAGGGGTGAGCATTATTCGGTTTTGGACCGAAAAATCGAACCGAACCGAATAAAAGATTCGGTTCGGTTTTAAAAAATTCGGTTCGGTTTTGAAAATACTAAATTTTTTTATTCGATTTCGGTTTAGGGTTTCGGTTTCGGTCCAAAACCGAAAACCGAATAAGAAAATTTAGTTTATATATATATATATATATATATATATATATATATAAAATATATATATATATGTGTGTGTGTGTGTGCGCGCGCGCGCGCGCGCGCGTGTGTATACTACAGATATATACTAAATAAATTTAGGTATATTTAAGTACTATATATATTAACAAAAAGTGCAAATAAACCGAAAAATTGAATAAACTGAATAAAACCGAAAATCGAACTGATTTGATTTGGTTTGATTCGGTTATGGGACAATTTGGTTCGGTTTCGGTTTTGTTTATTCGGTTTTCGGTTTAATTCGATTTTCGGTTCGGTTTGAACCGAATTAACCGATGCTCACCCCTAGCTCGACCCGTCCCCTCTTTCTCGGCCCCGCTTGACAAGCCCCCACCACCGGAGAGAGAGGGAGGAGAGAGTGGAGGGAGGGGTAAAATCATATTTTTAGACGTATTTTTAACGGCTGTTAACGACATGGGTGCAAACTGAGCAAAAATTTAAATGTAATTTTTTTTTAAACAAAGGGTCTTCAAATGCAAGAATGCAAATCTAAGGAGGGTTTATTTGCATTTTGTCCGAAAATTGGGGGGTAACACTAATTAAAATTGGGGAGAAGTAGAAATATGATTAGCAATTTGGGTTGGGGGGGGGGGGGGGGGGGGGGGGTGTTAAATACAAATAACTCTTATAATTATATTGTGAAGATATAAATGGAACAAAATAATAAAGTCGTTCAAAATCCATCGAGTTTATAAACGGTCGGTTCAAAAATACTCCAGAACAGGTAAAAATACTATTACTTACCAAGCAGATCCTAAATAAAATGAATAATATGTTCCCGTTTTTCGATCCACTGACCTTTTGCCGTTCAGCTAGAACTTTTATGTATCTCCATGCCGACCACAAAAGTCACTCGGATTCGATGTAGTAATTTGTTGACACCTAATATGCTGAATTCTTATTCAATTTAGTCAAAGTTGAAATATCTTAATGATTTTTGTATCGGTATTCATATCTACCAAAATAAAACTAACACAAGTACTGTGATCTACAGGAGCAGGTGTGCTCTTCTTGAGGTAGGAGCCACTGTTAGGAATTGGGAGTCCTTATTGAAGGGACTTTGTTGATTATATAATGGTGACATTTGACAATGTTATCTTTGTTTGGATCTCAGAATTAAATAGTTGGGAAGGAGTATGGGTTGTGGCCTAGTGGTGCTTGAGGCATGGGTTCAAATCCTTTCCTTGACGTTGGTAGCCCAGCAGAAAAAAAAAAACCTCAAAATGAAAAAAGAAGAAGGGAAGGACAGGAGTTTGAAGTTTATATCTTGCAGAATCCGATTGACCTTTGTGGTCAACAAGGAGAGGCATAAAAATTCTAGTTATATGTCAGAAAATCAGTGAATTGAACCACAAAAGCATATTATTCTCGAACGTTATGAAACGCTTGGGAAATTTTTTCCAAGAAAGCATATTATCCAGCCGGTATCCGCTCCCCCTACATTTGTTCAATATGTTTCTTTCTCTTGCAGGTCCAACTTGCTTACAAACAATAGTTTCTATAGATCAAATATTTGAACATTATACAGAATATTTCCTATAGCATATCTAATTTTGTCAAAATTGAAAAAAAAGATACATGTTTGAAAAAATTTCAAAATGAAGACATTTCCGCCAGATAGACTGGCGGAAATTGGACATGTCCGCCAGCCCGTCTGGAGGAATCCAACATCTCGAGTTTTTTTCTCGGTTTTTTTTGTGTTTTGGTTTTGTTTGAATTTTTGTTGGTTTGGTTGAATTGTTTTGCTTTTAGTTTTGTTTTTTGTTTGGTTGTCCAAGAAGTGTCATGACGCGATGGTTGACCCAAAGGACGTTGTTCGGTACGTCCACAAAGACCGCGACACCTCGATGATACTCGATAACAACTATTACTAAAACATCATAGACAACAAAGACCTGCTACTCGTCGACCACCGACACCAAGAGGGAGATCAAGAAGCAGTACAATGTAGCAAACAAACACCAACAAGCAAAGGATCCTTATGAGAATATAAGCGGTGCATGCATGCATGGTGGTGGACATTGCTATTGATGGTTGACATTTTATGTATTTGATCCAACCTAATGTTAAACCAAAACAAATAAAAAAATAAACCAAAACAACTAAACTCAAAAAAAAAAAAAACCAACATGTTGGATTTCCACCAGACGGTCTGGCGGAAATTAGACATGTCCAATTTTCGCCAGTCCATCTGGCAAAAATATCTTGATTTCAAAATTTTCTCAAACATGTATCTTTCTTTACAATTTTGCCTAAATTGGGTATGTTGTAGGAAAATTTCTGAACATTATAAGATCATGATTAGACTGACTTGAACAATTGCATCCCTCTTTGTTTCAGAAAGCTAAGGCCATCTCCAATGGGGTTTTTTTTTATCTCCCCTATTTCTATTCTAGAAAACTATTTTAAAAAAAATTCTTCAAATGGTGGTTTCTATTCTCATTTCTATCCTAGGTGACATTGATGTAGGATGAATTTTTTTTAATAAAATCTCATAGAAATTATCCATCTCTCATGACAATTATTATTGGGTCCCACACCATTAAATTGATCATTTTATTTTGTGGTACCTAGGATAGAAATGAAGAACCATTGAAGAGTATTTTATTTTATCTACAATTTTTATGTAGAAACTCTTCCAAGTAGGATAGAAATCTCTCTAAGGTTCTGCTTGGATTGAGGATTAAGAGACTTAAGTGAGAGGAAGTTAAGTGAAGGAAAAATAAAATCATGCTTGGTTTGATGGTGGAAATTTATATCACGTCCCAGAACCAGAATACTGGAGAGCGGGGGACAGACATAGCCAGCTACGTATATTGAAGTGCAACGGCTGTCGAGATGCATGAGGGTTTATCTACAATCCATCAGTCTCTTATGGTCAAGAACAAGCCTAGTGTCTCAATCTCAAGCAAGCAAATATTTGTTACAAGATGTTAGATCATCAGACATACAAAGTAAGACATCCCAAACATTATATATTCAGATGATCAAGAAGCTAGTCGTATAAAATATGAAGACTAGCAAGAGTTAAGTCATACATGATCAACCCTAGGATTTGCCAATCATGTAACAGCCCTTAGGCAGACAGAAATTAAAGTTTCAACACGAGCTAACACTTGCTTGGTGGCTAAATGTCTCAAAAGAATAATTTACAATAGAGTGAGAGAGCAAAATAAGAAAATTTACTCGTTGCCACAGTTACTTCTAGTGTTCACCATCTGGCTGGAAGACAGGTAGATCCTTGGGTGCTACTCCAAAATCTGGCCACACAAAACCAGCTGGGTCAGAACCAAAAAGAGCAAGTACCACAAGGGAGGCTTCACTTATGAACTAAAACCAGCATAAAAACGAATAGAAGAATAACATGAAAGACAGAGTTAAAAGAACACAATAGCTTGCATTTGAAAAACAAGAGGTGGAATATAATTTCCATGTTAATCATGAGATAATCATTCAGGCACAGCCAATCAAGTCATACGACTTGCTATCATTAGCTAATTAGGGTTATCACAGGCCTAGTTACTAACAAGATACATTTGAGATGTTCCCGCAGTCACAAGCCCTGCATACTATCCAGGTTATGCAGGCGGGGGTTACAAGATTTTATCAAGATTTAAGAGTACTTTTAGTTTACAAGGAGTGCAACACATGACAGTGTGCTAAAAATGCGCCCTACTCAACGACAGGCTACAAGTCCACAGGTGTGGCCGGGATAACGGGATTGCCTGTAATTGGAAAATTTCTATATATGAACTACTTGATCAATTTAGTCGTTAACCTAGACAGATTCATTATGAATCCCTTATCGTGGTAACCAGAAATCCATGTCCTAGACATGATACAAGATGAGACAGTTAGCTTGTACAGTCACAATAAAAAAAAATCAACCATGGAGTCAAGACAAGGGTCACACTTAGCAAGACAGGAATAGCTGTCGTAACAACAAATCAAGATTTTACAGTCATGTCAGATTTACTTGTCATATCAAGATTACTTGTCAAGAGTGTGCCTCGACGGGCCACTATAAAGATTATCAAGATGGGATCGTGTTATCAAATTCAAGTTCAAGTTACTAGCTCAAGATTACCAAGTCGGGTCATCGCAATTTAGGCCAAGTATAGAAACATGCAAAGAGGATCAAGAACTATGCTTGAAACTGTCAGTCGCATATGAACTCCAGTTAAGGTGAAACAAGAATATTCTTGAAGCCAAGACGAAGATCTACAACTTTTATGTTTTGAGTTTTACAAGATTTCAGCTACAAAAAGATTAAATAGGCAAAATCAGTCATTTAGATGTATTCGCACGCGCGGACAAAAATGACCATGGCACGCGGAGCGCGAGAGCATGGTGCACAGGCGCGCGGCGTACGAAATGCGTAGCGCACACGAAGCACGAGAGCACGGCGCACATGTGCGCGGCAAGCAAAACGTGCGGGCGCCCGGCGCGCGAAACATGCAGCGTGCGCGGACAAAACTGCCTACGGCTCGCGGGGTACGGATGCACGAGGCACGGGCGTGCGCGACACTGTTCATCATCCCAGTAGCACCGAAGATGTACGGAAATCCATGAACACAAAAATGTCATAACTTCTTCAAAATAAGTCAAAATCAAGCGGTTCAAAATCCAAATTTGGATAGAATTGAATTCCCCACAACATGGAACCATTAGTTTTTGGAAATAACAAGTTCTTAGAGGTCAAAACCAAAGAAAATAAGAAAAATTTAAAATTAGATATACAAAAATCTATCTACCAAAATCAAAAATTTTAAGTTCTAAAAATGCTTAGAATCAAGCAAGGAAGAGAATGGAAAAAGTAAAAATAAAGATCATTTATGGAGCAAGTTGCACTTGCCTAGTGTTGGTGGAGGAGTAAATGAAAAAGAAGAAGTAAATGATATTAATGGAGGAGAGAGAGATGAGTTGGTTTATATACAAAGCTCATTCATGATGAACCAACTCAAACCAAACTAAGCCAAGCCAAGGTGAACCAAACCAAAACTAATCCAAGTCAAGATTAAACCAAGACAAGGCATAAGCAAGACAAGTCAAAATACGGGCTACCTGACAGATGTCAGAAATTCGTACACTTATACTGAAGATATGTATAACGAAAAACGGGAGTGACAACTCTACCCACCTTAAAAGAATTCCGTCTTTGAAATTTAATCAAGAGGCTAGGTATCGGGATAAGCTATACTAACTACATGCAGTCTATGTCTAGCAGTCAATCAAGCAATCATTCATGCAAGCAAGGAATTCAGAACATAAGGGATAAAAAAGACATTATACCTTATGAGTTAAACAGATGTGGATATCGTGATCGGATATCATCCTCACATTCCCATATTGACTCACCCAAAGAGTGATAACCCCAAGTAACACAGACTAAACTAATAGTCTTGTTCTTGAGTATCTTTCCCCTTCGGTCCAATATGGATACGGGCCTTTCCTCATACGAAAGGTTGGTACCAACAACCAATTTCGAATGATCAACGATATGGCTCAAATCTGGGATATACCATTTTGGGATACATGGAATACATCATGTACCTCACGTAACGATGACAGAAGAACGAGACGATATGACACATCACCTACTCGTTCGAGAATATCAAACGACCCTATATACCTAGGACTAAGCTTTCTCCGTACACCGAATCGAATGACGCCATGGGTAGACGAGATCCTAAGGAATACGTGGTCGCCGATAGAAAACTCAAGAAGACGTCGACGAGAATCGTCCCAATGGCGCTGATGTTCTTGTGCAATTCGAAGATGATCTCTAACTTGTTTGACCACCTCGATAGTCTGAGTAACCATTTCTGGACCATGTATCTGCCTCTCGCCTACAACATTCCAGGCTAAAGGTGATCTGCACTTTCTACTATACAGTGTCTCAAATAGTGCCATCTGGATATTGGCCTGAAAACTGTTGTTGTAGGAGAACTACACTAGATGTAGGTGATCTTTCCATGAAGCACCAAAGTCAAGTGTACAAGATTGTAACATATCCTCAAGAGTTTGAATTGTGCGCTCCGACTGACCATTTGTCTGCGGATGATAGGCTAAACTAAACTTGAGGCGAGTTTCCAAAATCTTTTGGAGACTTCGCCAAAAGTGCGATATAAATCTTAAATCTCTATCGGACACAATACTGACTGGCACTCCATATAATCTGACTATCTGTCTGAGGTACATCTCTACAAGCTGATCCATCGACTAACCAATTCTGAAAGGAAAAAAATGAGCCACCTTTGTGAGCCAGTCAACTACAACCCATATTGCATCTCTTCCAACTGGAGATTTATGTAACCCAGTTACAAAATCTATGGTAATATGTTTCCATTTTCATTCTGGGATCGGTAAGGTTGAAGAAGTCCAGCTGGCCTCTGATGTTCAGCTTTAACTTGTTGGCAAACTAAACAATGAGAGACAAACCGAGCTATCTCCCTCTTTATGCCATTCTACCAGAAATGCTGATGAATATTACGATACATCTTCGTGCTACCGGGATGGATTGAATACTGTGAACTGTGAGCCTCTGTTATGATCTCTTGCCTGATGTCACCACTGGGTACATAAAGACGCTTTCCATGTCAGAGCGTGCCATCTTTATGAATGCATAACTTTGCTCTTCGTCCCACTTTACATTCTGTCCTAAGCCGCTGAAGCTTGGAATTCCTTAATTGAGCTATCTTGATTCTCTCAACTATGCTGGACCGAACTTGCATACTGGCCATCAATGCCACATTGGTAGGGAAAACTATCTCTATTCCCATCTTCTAAAAATTCACTAATAACTCAGACTGTGCTGTTAGAAAATAAGCTCATGCTCTTCTACTCAATGCATCTGCAACTACGTTGGCCTTTCCAGGATGATACTGCAGGTTGATGTCGTAATCCACTGGTAACTCTAACCATCTTTTCTGACACATGTTAAGATTCTTCTGGGTAAACACATACTTAAGACTCTTGTGGTCGGTGAAAATCTCTACCCGATCTCCATATAAATAATGCCTCCAAAACTTGAGTGCGAAAACCACCGCTGCTAACTCCAAGTCATGTGTTAGGTAATTCTTCTCATGAACACGAAGCTAACGTGATGCATAAGCTACTACCTTACCATGTTGTATTAGGACACATCCTAGTCCCTTACCTGAAGCATCACAATAAACTAAAAAATCCTCCAGTCCCATTTGGAAGCGTGAGAATGGGTGCCATCATCAATCCTTACTTCAACTTCTCGAAGGAACTCTGACACTCCACTGTCCAAGCAAACTGTACATCCTTACGAGTCAACTGCGTCAATGGTGCTGAAATCCGAGCAAAGTTTGATACAAATTGCCAGTAATAGCCCGCCAATCCTAGAAAACTGCGAACCTCTGCGACAATGCTAGGTACTGGCCATATCTCTATAGCCACTATCTTCTGGGGATCCACTTCTACTCCACCTCTGGTGATGATAAGACCTAAGTACAAAATGCGATCAAGCCAAAATTCGTACTTGCTGAACTTTGCATACAACTGGTGCTCTCTGAGAATCTGAAGGACTACCCGGAGATGTTGCTCATGCTCTGCTTCATTCTTGCTATAGACTAAGATGTCGTCTATAAACACTATCATGAACGGATCAATATAGGGCATGAATTTACGATTCATGAGATCCATAAATACTGTTGGCATATTGGTCGCTCCGAATGGCATAACGAGAAACTCCCAATGCCCATACCTTGATCTGAATGCCGTCTTCGAGATGTCTTGCTCTCTGACTTTGATCTGATGGTACCCTGATCGCAAGTCAATCTTCGAGAATATTTCCCCCTACTGAGTTGATCAAACAAATCATCTATCCTTGATAAAGGAAATCTATTCTTGATTGTTACAGAATTCAAGGTACGATAATTAACACATAATCTTGACGTACCGTCTTTCTTCTTCACAAGATGCATCGGGGCTCCCCAAGGTGATCCACTAGCATGAATGAATCCTTTGGTTCTGAGTTCTTCAATCATATTGTACAGGATCTCCAATTTTGATAGTGCCATTCTGTAGACTCTCTCTGATACTGGTGCCGTCCCTGGAATCAAATCAATAATGAACTCTATCTCTCTTTCTAGTGACATGCCTGGAAGCTCTTCGGGAAATACGTCAGGAAATTCTTCTACTACCTTGGGAAACTTAACTGCTAATGCTACTGCCATCTGCAAGACTGGTGGAGAAGGTTCTACTTTGCCTCTGAAAAATAAAAACTCTTCTTTGTGGAAAATACCAAAAATAATTCTGCCAACATGGTAGTCTATTCTTGCATATTGATCCTTCAACCAATCCATTCCTAGGACCACATCATAGTCGGCCATCGAAAATTCTACCAATCTAGCAGAAACTCTCTACCGCTAACTATGATTTGACACGAGAAAATGACTCTATCTACTCCCACAAGACCGTTACCAGTAAGTATATTGAGCCTTACTGATAATGACTCGGGCTCCAGTCTTATCCGTGTTGCGAATCGTGTAGACATAAATAAATACGATGTACCCGAATCAAATAATACTGATGTTAGAAGAAAGTTGACAAGAATGGTACCTGCCACCACCTCACCTGATGCCAATTCTTCTGCTAGTGTTAGAGCCATAGCTTGATCCTGTCCTCTTGGTGCTGGTCCCTCTGCTGGTTACCTCTTTGTCTGTTCTGAACCTGAGCTTGAGTCTGAACATACTGTTGTGGCCTTTGCTGCTGGAATGCTTGAGTCTGAGGCGACAATGGCCTCAGAGGCTAGTACTACTGCTGCTGGTCCCCTAACCGATGGACTGGTTAGGGTTGACAAAGATGAACAGGCTTTATGCGGGCTGGACCCTATCATGTAGTCCGGTACGCCACAAGCTAAGCATAATCCCTATGCTCTGTGATATTCTGAAATCACGTGTCCAGGCTTCCCACAATGAGAGTAGTCCATTGCGGAAGATTGCTTCTGCTTTTGTTATCGAGGGTACGTCGGAGTCGAGTGTTGAACTGACAAAACTGTGGTCCTAGGAGCTCCAATGGTCAAGGCCCTAGCTGCTGAAGCTGGTGCTAACGACTGAGATAACTGACCATGAGACCTCTTCCGTCCTCCAGTCCGATCTACTATCCTCTGTGAAGTATATTCATGTCTTATAGCTACTCACAAAACTATATCAAATGCTTCGTGCTCAAACTTCTCTACTGCTAGAATGATTTCTAGGTGGAGTCCCTGCTGGAATCATTGCGCTCGGTCCAATTCGATCGCCACCAAGGTGGAAGCAAAACGAATAAGCCTAGAAAATATAGCCGCATATCCATCGACCGTCCTCCCCATCTGTTTGAGATTGCTAAACCTTGTCTGCAAATCATACCGAGCTACTGCATCAAAGTACTTCGTCTGAAATCTATCGCTGAATACCGCCCATATAATAGGCATCACCAAGCTAACTACTTATATCGTCCACTAGCTGCGGGCTAAGTCCAATAACTGCAGGCATAAAATGGCCACCTTCTCTTCCTCTGGAATCCGAGCTACCTCCAGAATAACCTCTATATCCTGAAGTCAAGCATCAGCAGCAATAACATCTTCACTGCCGTCAAAGAAATGAGGTTCAGGTGCTTGAAGCTGTTAGCCGCATTGTTTCCCTGATAACCAACTCTGCCCATAGCTTCTTGTACTATTTGCTACAGATCATCACCTCAACGATCTTGTGAGGCAAGCAAGTCCCGGATAAGTCCCATCATGGTTCTATTGTCAGGCTTTGCAGGCTGGACTGGCTGAACTGTTAGCTCTTGGTCCCCGGAGGCATGACTCTGGATGCTGCCCCTGAGTGTTGGGCTTGGTCCCCATGTTGCTGCTGGTTCACTTGCTACTCGTTAATAGGAGTTGCTCCGTTCGGCTGATCGGTAGGACCAGAAACAATGCTCCTGAAAAAATGACATAGGGAACAATAAGGAAGGACTAAGATAGATCAAGGATAAAGCATTTTATCAGGTCAAGATTCAGGAAGATTAGAAAGCACGAGTAGAGATCAAGGACGAACGCTGATTGAGATATCGATTTAGTAAAACCTTCACACATCTTAATTTACAAGAACTGCATGGGCCACCACTTAAATCGTGTCACGCCCCAAAACTAGAATACTAGAGAGCGGGGGACAGACACAGCCAACTACGTATATTGGAGATCAACACACTTTGCAATACGGTCACGGTGGTCTAGATGCATGAGGGTTTATCTACAATCCATCAGTCTCTTATGGTCAAGAACAAGCTTAGTGTCTCAATCTCAAGCAAGCAAATATTTGTTATAAGACGTTAGATCATCAGACATACAAAGTAAGGCATCCCAAACATTATATATTCAGATGATCATGAAGCTAGTCGTACAAAATGCGAAGACTAGCAAGAGTTAAGTCATACATAATCAACCTTAGAATTTGCCAATCATGTTATAACCCTTAGGCAGACAGAAATTAAAGTTTCAACACGAACTAACACTTGCTCGGCAGCTAAACGCCTCAAAAGAATAATTTACAATTGAGTGGGAGAGCAAAATAAGAAAACATACTCGTTTCTACAGTTACTTCTAGTGTTCACCATCTGGCTGGAAGGTAGGTAGATCCTCGGGTGCTACTCCAAAATCTGGCCACACAAAACCAGCTGGATTAGAATCTAGAAGAGCAAGTATCACAAGGGAGGATCCACTTATGAACTAAAACTAGCATAAAAGTGAATAAAAGAACTGATAAAAGAACATAATTAAATAACATGAAAGACAGAGTTAAAAGAGTGCACTATCTTGCATTAGGAAAAAAGAGGTAGAATATAATTCCTATGTTAATCATGAGACAATCATTCAGGCACGAAAAATCAAGTCCTACAGCTTGCGATCATTAGCTAACTAGGGTTATCGCAGGCCTAGTTATTAACAAGATGCAGTTGAGGTGTTCCTGCAGTCACAAGCCCTGCAGACTACCCAGGTTATCCAGGCGGGGGTTACATGAGTTTATCAAGATTTAAGAGTACTTTTAGTTTACAAGAAGTGCAACACATGACAGTGTGCTGGAAATGTACCCTACTCGATGGCATGCTATAAGTCCACAGGTGAGGCCGAGATAACGAGATCGCTTGTAACTATAAAATCTCTCTATATGAACTACTTGATCAATCTAGTCGTTAACCTACTCAGATTCATTACGAATCCCTGATCATGATAATCAGGAATCTATGTCCTAGACATGATGTAAGATGAGACAATTAGCTTGTACAGTCACAATCAAGGAAAACCAACCACAGAGTCAAAACAAGGGTTACACTTAGCAAGACAAGAATAGTTGTCGTAATAGCAAATCAAGATTTTACATGTCATGTCAGATTTACTTGTCATGTCAAGGGTACTTGTCAAGAGTGCGCCTCGACGGGCCACTATTAAGATTATTAAGATGAGATCGTGTTGTCACGTTCAAGTTTAAGTTACTAGCTCAAGATTACCAAGTTGGGTCGTCGCAATTTAGGCCAAATACAGAAAACATGCAAAGAGGATCAAGAACTATGATTAAAACTATCAATCGCATATGAACTCCAGTTAAGGTGAAACAAAAATATTCATGAAGCCAAGATGAAGTTCTATAACTTTCATGTTTCGAGTTTTACAAGATTTCAGCTACAAAACAGCTTAAATAGATAAAAACAGTCATTTAGATGTATTCGCGCGCGGGCGCGCGTGGGCAAAAATGACCAAGGCCTGCAGGCGAGCGGCAAGCAAAACGTGTGGCGTGCGAAATGCGCAGCACGTGCGGAGCACGAGAGCAGGACGCGTAGGCGTACGACAGGCAAAATGCGTGGGCGCACGAAACGCGCAGTGCACACGGATCAAATTGACCACGGCGCACAGAGCACGAGAGCACGGCACGCGGCGTGCGAAACGTACAACACGCGTGGACCAAATTGGCCACGGCGCATGAAGCACAAGAGCACGGTACACGAAATACACAATGCGCGCGGACCAAATTGGCCACAGCGTACGAAGCGCGAGAGCATGGCGTGCAGGCACGCGACAAACTAATCGTGTGGGCGCGCGGTGCACAAAACTCGCAGTACGTGCAGACCAAACTACCCACGATGTACGGGGTACGGATGTACGGCGCGCAGGCGTACGACAAACGAATCTTGCGGAAGCGCGACGCGCGCGAACATAACTGCCCACGGCGCGTGGGCACGCGGCACTATTCATCGTCCCAGCAGCACCGAAGATGTGCGGGAACCCATGAACACAAAAATGTCATAAGTTCTTCAAAATAAGTTAAAATCAAACGATTTAAAAGTTAAATTTTGGTAGAATTAAATTCCCCACAACATGGAATCATTAGTTTTCGAAAATAACAAGTTTTTAGAGATCAAAACCAAGAAAAACAAAAAAAAGTTAAAACTTAGATCTACAAAAGTCTATCCACCAAAACCGAAATTTTGAAGTTCTAAAGATGCTTAGAATCAAGCAAGGAAGAGAATGGAACAATAAAAATGAAGATCCTTTATGGAGAAAGTTGCACATGCCTAGTGTTGGTGGATGAGTAAATGAAGAAGAAGATGAAGAAGTAAATGAAATTAATAGAGGAGAGAGGAGTTGGTTTATATACAAAGCTCATTCATGATGAACCAACTCAAACCAAACCAAGCCAAGCCAAGGTGAACCAAACCAAAACTAATCCAAGTCAAGATTAAACCAAGACAAGGCATAAGCAAGACAAGTCAAAATATGAGTCACCTGACAGATGTCAGAAATCCGTATATGTATACTGAAGATATGTATAACAAAAAACGAGAGTGACAATTTAAGAGTGAGGGTTATAGAGGATTAAGTAAGGGTTTATTTTACCCTCTTTTGTCCATTTTTAACCCCCAAATCGGAGGGTTAATGAGGGGGATCAAGAGATTTTGTTTAAAAAGTCATAAATATCTCTTATTTGTTCTACAAAATATTGTATTTTTCTTAATTTTTTTGTTTTCAACATATTGCTCCATAGCATCCTAATTTGTGAAGAAATTTTGGCAAGTTCTAATTAAAATTTTAATCAAATTTAATTTTTTGACATATACAATGAAGTTATTTTTCGTAACTATCATATTTTTGTTAATTCTCCTCATACTCAAAACCTCCAATCCAAGCAGAAGTTATTAAACACCTCCCACTTAACTCTCCCTCCAATCAAAACAAGATTCTATGTATTGACTCTACTCCCCCTCACTTAACTCCCCCTCATTTAACCCTACTTAACTCCGCGACGCTAAAGTATAATGCCAAGTAGCATAGAAACTCAATTTTAGAAAGCACTGTTGGAGATGACCTAAACTTTTGTATATGATATATAATCTTTGCATCTTTGCTAGTATATAAGGGACACAACAATCTAACAATTGGAGCAACAACTACTAGAATATATCTTCCATATATATATATATATATTAAAAAATATATATATATATATGCAAATGACCTCTAGCCTAGTGGTTAAGAGAGATGCATACGGCCCGAATGGTCAGGAGATCGATTCCCGGTGGGAGCATTCGCCACAATTACCTTCTTTCAAATATATATATATATATATATATATATATATATATATATATATATATATATATATATATATATATATATATATGGTATCCGTTTGTGGTCCGGTCTGGGGTGGCAGCTACGTCACCCAGCCATTTTGGACGGAGGAGGGATCGAACCCGAGACTGCTCAATTGGGAGCCCCCTCCAACAACTTGTCCTCAAATGACTTCTCACCAAGGATCGACTGCAATGGTTTAGAGTGCAGGTAGATAACCTCTTCTTCCCTTTATGTCAGCTCGAGGGGGAATCAATAGAGCATTTATTTTTTAAATACGAAATGTCTAAAGGGGTCTGTCACTCGCAACTATCAAGGATGGGGATTCAGAATTCTAATTTGGATAACGTTGAAGACGCAATGCAGCAGATAAGAGAACAAAGAGGGAATGACAAGGGGAGAGGCCCAACCTGGTTCTGGGAGGCTTGCGCTAGGATCGCCTCTTCAATATGACACATCAGGAAAGAGCGAAACAACAGGGTTTTTCACGGCACTAAAATGGTGCTGGTAGGTATCATCCACAATATTGAATTGATGTAAAGGGAATGGGATTTACTAGGGCGTACCCCTGATGGATGTATCTTAATTTTTACCTTTAATGCAATTACCTGGTTCCAAAATATATATATATATATATATATATATAAAATATATATATATAATATATATATATATTTTTTTATATATAATATATATATATATATATATATATATATATATATATATATATATATATATATATATATATATATATATATATATATATATATATATATATATATATATATATATATGTCCGGCTGGCCTAGCTCTTATGGTTAGGAGGGTTGGCTCCCCTAGCGGTGGGCTAGGTTCGAGCCCTCCCTTGCCCACCCGAGGTGGCTGGGCGGCTTTGGCCGCGGCCTCGGGTTGGCGCCCCTTGCCGGACACCCCACCCCCCCTGGCCCCCCCTCCCCCCGGGTTACCCCCCACCCCCGGACCCCCCCCCGGGCCCCACCCCCAAAAAAAAAAAAAAAAAAAAAAAATATATATATATATATATATATATATATATATATATATATATATATATATATAAAGTCCGGCGGGCCTAGCTCTTGTGGTTAGGAGGGTTGGCTCCCCTAGCGGTGGGCTAGGTTCGAGCCCTCCCTTGCCCACCCGAGGTGGCTGGGCGGCTTTGGCCGCGGCCTCGGGTTGGCGAAAAAAAAAATATATATAAAGTCCGGCGGGCCTAGCTCTTGTGGTTAGGAGGGTTGGCTCCCCTAGCGGTGGGCTAGGTTCGAGCCCTCCCTTGCCCACCCGAGGTGGCTGGGCGGCTTTGGCCGCGGCCTCGGGTTGGCGCCCCTTGCCGGACACCCCACCCCCCTGGCCCCCCCCTCCCCCCGGGTTACCCCCCACCCCCGGACCCCCCCTCCCCCCGGGTTACCCCCCACCCCCGGACCCCCCCCGGCCCCCCCCCCAAAAAAAAAAAAAAAAAAAAATATATATAACCAAAAACCCCCTTTTATTCATAACAAGGTGCAAAATGTCGTAGCCTTTACAAGTATGCACAAAAAGTACAGAGAAGTAACAAGAGAGAGAGAGAGAGAGGGTGGTCATCCCTCCTTGGACAAAATCAGGAGAGCAAGGACTGCCAGAGATCCTGATGACCGTGGTTGCAGTGTTTGCTGGCTTTGCCGATCTGCCGGAGAACCTCCTGAATAAGCTGGTTGGACGAATATTGTTTGCCCTCATATCTAGATTTATTGCGGTTCTTCCAAATGACCCACGTGACGGCGGCTGCCATAATTTGGTGCTTGTGAGTGGTGCTGCTCCAAGTGGCAAGAAGATCATTGAAGCCCCTACCGTCCAGGTTCTGTCTGCAATGATGAGATAGGGCGGTCCATACCTTTGCTGGTAAATCTTCCGAGAGCAAAATGTGATCCACCGTTTCGGACGGTCTTTTCGAGCAACATTGACACACACAAGCTAAACTAAAGCTGATTGAATAGAGAGCATCGTCGGTAGGAAGCTTCTTGCGAAACGCTCTCCACCATAGAAAGGACCATTTTTTGGAAATACAAGACTGCCAGAAGGCCCCGATGATAGGGAAAGGCGTCCCAGTACCGTGGACCACTCTTTTGGCCGAAGCAATCGAGAAGGATCCGTTGGCCAAAATTGCCCACTGCATGATGTCTAGTTCTATTTTGATCTTCAGCCCAGCGTCGAGGAGCTTCGCTGCGACTTCTTTGTCTATCCATTCGTGCGCCCTCTCCCAGTTCCAGTCGCCCGAGAAGTCCCAACGATCTCTGATTATACTGTTAATAGGGGCCTTAGGTCGCTTTTGGAGAAGATCATCCTCGGACCAATGTTCGAAGAATAAATACGATTCGCCCTATCCCATCTGAAGACGGATCAGGGGCTCAGCGAGGCTTCGACCGTGAAGGATGCATCGTCAGGACGCGGACGATCTGCAGTTAGAATCTACGACGGACAGGTAATTGTCCTTGAAATATATAGCCTTCATGAACCGTGCCTACAGATTGTGGCTCACTCGAAGCTTCTACCATAGCTTCATCGAGAATGCATTGACGATATACGACAGCCTACAAAATCCAAGGCCTCCCTTTTCCGTAGGTCTAGCCATGGTGTTCCAGCTCGCACAATGGTGTTTGTCCTTACCGTCGTAGTGGCCCTAGAAGAAGTTGATGATGAGGTTTTCAATACATGTAAGTACCTTCTTAGGGGGGAGCAGGCGGCTAAGCTATATATAGGGATTGAGGAGAGCACATACTGAATCATGATCATCTTCCCACCAGACGATAACGTAGTATTGTGCCATCTCTTAAGTTTTTTCCTGATTTTGCCCACCAGACCTTTAAAAATTCCAGCATTAGATCTGCCGTATACCAGTAGGCATCCAAGGTAGAAGAAAGGTGGATACACGTTAGAGAAGGAGGTAATATTGAAGAGGGCAAAAGAGTGGTCTCTATTGGTCTTGTGGTGAACGTAGATGACACTCTTGCTAGGATTGACGCATTGACCAGAGCATTCGGCGTATCTCTGCAGCTGTTATGAACCACCTCCACAAAGCTGATTTTGCTGGAGGAGAATATTAGGATGTCGTCCACGTATGCCAGGTGTGTGATGATCGGACAACTGCTGGTGGTGTAAAAATGCTTAAAGTTTGGGGAGCCCACCATTCTTTTTAGATTTCTTCTTAGAGCTTCTGCGATAATGATGTATATGGTGGAGGATAAGGGGTCTCCTTGTCTGACTCCGTGACTGGATTTGAAGAATCCTTCGGCTTGGCCGTTAATAACCGTAGAAAACTACGATTTACTAATCGATCTCCACAAGATGTTGGTCCATGTTTTCGAAAACCCGAAGGCCCTGAAAAGCCAAATCATGAATTGCCAGTCCACCTGTCGTAAGCCTTCTTCATGTCTAGTTTGATGGCAATGTTCCCACCCCTAGCTGAAAGTTTCATGCATGTGACCATTTCCTGGGCTAGTAGAATGTTGTCTTGAATGTTCCGGCCACGGACGAATCCACTCTGCTCTTCAGAGATAATTTTAGGGAGAATTTCGGTCATGCGATTGGCAATGATGTTGGAGATGATTTTGTTGGTGAGGTGCACAAGATTATGGGACGGAAGTCTTTGAAGGTCTTCAGGCTTTTTTGTTTGGGGATGAGAATCAGGTTAGCACAGGAAATAGATCTGGGATACCTAGGTCCTTGAGAAAAGGCGACGACCGCTTCGTGGACATCCGACTTGATGATGTCCCAATACGATCTGAAGAAAACACCAGTGAAACCGTCGGGGCCAGGAGCGCTGTGTCCATTTAAAGCCTAATTCGCGTCTTTGACTTCAAGTTCAGAGGGGATGATCTCCATCTGGGAGTTGTCACTATCATCGATGAGACAAGGGATCTCCGCTAGGAAGTCCTCATCTTTGGTGATGACCTCTTTGGTAAACAACTGTGTGTAGAAATTGGCAGCAGCCAATTGAATACCCCGAGGGTCTCTGATAATGTGTCCTTGCTCATTAGTGATATGGTGGAGGTTGAGCTACTGTCCGCGTCCCTTGACATATGAGTAAAAATATCTAGAATTTCTGTCTCCTTTACTGTCCCAGGTCAGTTTTGCTTTCTGTTTTCAGAATTCTGTTTCAACTTTCAAACAAAATTTCAACATCGATTTGGTGAGGTTCATGGCTGCCTGGGCAGCGCGAGTTCTATCTGTAACACCCAATTTCTAGAATGAGGGTAATTTTAAAATTTTGTATTTATAATTATTATTTATTTGTATTTGTATCACGTTATGATTTTTGGTAATTTTTTTAAATCAATTTAAAACTGTTTTAAGTCATGGCTTGTGATTTTGATGCCTTGCTAGTGTAACCTGAGAGAATGTTTGACCTAGAGCCTGACCATGTCATTAGGATAATTTATTTCTACTTTTGAGCATGAGGGTATTTTGGTCATTTGGCCTCCTTGAATTATTTTATAAATTATTACATTGGTGATTGTTAATTTGACTTTTGACTAGCTGTGACTTAAGAGACTGTCCTAGATTTTGATCTTGACTTGGTGACTTAGTTAACATGGTATGGACCCTAATCTAACTCAAGTTGGTCTTGGTTGACTTAAGTTGGCTAAGTTTCATGAAGAGAATAGGAGGATTTTTGCATTGGACCAAAGGCTAAGGACTTGAGCTAGTTAGCTAGTGCAACTTGGCCCATAGCCCATTAGTGAAACCCTAACCCTAATTCTTTCCTTTATAACCAGCCACTAGGTCATTCCTTTCCCTATAAATAATCTCCTAATTAGTTCTTGCCTTTTTTGTATTAAAGGAGCACATAGGAAAAAGAAAGGTTTGTCCATTCTTCCCCAATTCGTAGATTTCTTATTTTAAATCCTTTTTAACTCTAGTTTCTTGCATTAGAGCCTAATACCCTCCTATTTTCTGATTGTGGAATTTAATTCCAGCCTTGGGACAATTTGGGAGCTTTGGCTAAGGAAGAATCCCCCATTTGAAGCTTTTTCAAGCTGTTTGAACATATAGGTAAAACCCCTTAAATTGCATTATTATTTTGATTTCTTTGCATAATAGGCTAGATCTAGGTGTCCCCTAGCTGTCCCTAGAATTTGGGTGGATTTTGTGTCCGTTTGGTGTCCGTATCGGACACGTATCAATGTATATACTTAGGTGTTTGATGAAATGTCTCTTTGAACTTTTTGTTCTTGGTTTTCAAAACAAATTACATATTTGGAAAGCTTATTATGTATAGATTACTATGGTCTGTGACTGAGCATGAATCAGATCGGTTTTCGTGTCCAAAATTGGACACGAACGCGTGTACGAGGCCCCGGTGTGCTGTCCTGCTGCTCGGGGTCGACACAGGACACGACACGGCCTCTCGTGACACGATTTTTGGTGGACACGAGGGGGCAACCTTTGTCACCACTCTCCCAGAGTTTGAGATGATTTCATGGAGTATTCTCGAAGTTATCGAACCCGCACGGGTTTTACACTGAACTGCCCGCGCACGAAAATCGCATCTGATACGCGTTGATTTCCTTGGACACGGCTTTAGTGGACACGATACAGACACTTCATCATGAAGCCCTACTATGGGCGAACCCATATGCAAGATCTCAACCCACCTCGAGCACTGTGTCGAGCCCACGAAGGCTCGACACGCACGCACGAGGCCTGCTGACACTGTTTTCTCTGAAACTTGGTTTTTAGCTTTTGGACACATTGTGTCGACTTTTGTGGACACGAATTGACCTGTATAACACCATAAAATGTTCACACACCTCTGCCAACTATTTAATTGACTTATTAACATGATTTTGATTGCCAATTTGTATTTTCTTCCCAATTCCTGATACACTGTACTGCCATGAATTCTGAAAACTAATTTATAATCTAATCTGATTTTTGATGTTTAAATTTGCCTTTGTTGATTCATATATATATATGTACTTGATTGCTGAAATGATTGGTGATTGATTTGTGTTAGGTTTAGGTCTTCGAATTGGATTTTGAATGGTTAAACTGTTATGAATATCCTATCAATTCCTGTGACCTTGCTCACTGATTTATCACACACCCTTCATGTTAAGTAACACACACATACACCCACATTGCCCCATTCCTATACACCCACAGGCCTTACTTTCCAACTTCATGTTTGGCACACACACAAACTAAAAATCAGTTGACTAAGAAGAGTTTCATTTTATACACATTTCAAAAACACTGTTAGTTAAATGTGTAACTGTCATTTGGCACTCACCCAAACTGAAAACCTATTCCATACACACACTCCTGGCTACTGCTATCACATGGCACACCCTATAGCCCTGTACAATTGCAAACATCCACCCTACCCACTGTCAGTTTATACACACCCAAATCTGAGTTATGCACTGTTTTGGACACTTTGGACACTGGTGTGTAAACACATCTGAGTGATACCTTGACACATTGACTGGACACATTAGACACTTGGGTTTTAAATGTTTGGGTTCGAAATGTAAATGTCTGATACATAGGTTGGATAACTGTGGGTTGAGTTCATATTGAACTATTGAACTGACAGTTAATCCTGAGATGAGAGTTCAGGATTTTGAACCTGAGAATTTGGCTGGGTTGGTTTAATTATAAAAACCTGGGACTGATATGTGTAGGTTAACCTGAGAGTGCATATATGTTCCTGAGATTCATATTGATAGTGAACTGAGAATAGTTAATATTAACTGAAATTTGGTGAAAACTGGAAATGTGGGGTTGTATTGTATTAGTGAGTTTTAGAGTGAAGAAAACTGAGATTTTCTAATGATAAATGTTAAACTGAGATGGCACATGTTACTTCCTGAGTTTTAAGGAATAATTCAAAACTGAGGTTAAGGGGTTGATGTAAACTGGAATGTTAATATCTGATACTTGCTTTCAGGTTTGGGGTTTAATGTTTGTGAGTTTAGTTCAGATTTTGGTTAGGGTCGATTATCTAAGAATTTGAGTTGTGGTTGATGTGGGTTTCATAGGTAATTGGGTTATGTTAAATGATAACTAGAATGGGATTTACAGGTTGTATTGTGTGTGTGAGTTTTAGAATGTATATGTTATGAGACCAAATGGATCGGGTTAGGCATTAGTAGGTAGCTAAGGTAGCAGTAGCTACCTGGAAATAGGAATATCTATTCCCTGTGCCATGAAAACAGGAAGATAGGGAATTAGATAGAAGGGGAGGAGCTCTGTCCACAACTGCAGGCTGATTGGCTTGGCTGGGTTTGCATTGCATTAGTTGGGGCTATTCTCAGTCTTGAGACTAAGTTTAGGTTGGGTCATAGTGTACCCTATATGTATGAATATGAGTGAGTGGTATATGGTTAAACATAGGAGTTGAGTGTGGGGCTATATGTGCATGGTTAATGTATATTGCCTATTTTAGCTCAGATATTGAACTGTCCAGTCCCCTTCTTATTTTGCTTCTATCCTATGGATTCACATTGTGTCCAATTGTTATCTATTTGTATAAATGTAGAAAGGATACTATAGTGTATATATATATATATATATTATGATATATAGGTATGTCTATATACATATAGTGAGTTTTACCTAAATATGATGCATGTTGTATATATAGGATGTTAGTGATAAGGAGGCTATATAGCATTAGATACCATAATGTGGGATATTGGTTATGTGAGATTAGATAGTGTAATACACTATATATATGTGAATGTGTATTGCCTATATAGGATATTAAATGTATACATGATTTATGTCTTGGATTATAGGTTTTGGCAATATGCATATATGTGGATAGGTATTGAGGGTTAGATAGTATTGGGTAAGGAATAGGTTATACATCATAGAGTAGATAATGGTTATTATAGGAGATTAGCTTACTTTAGAGTTGACCAATATTGGACTAATTAGACCAAGATGACCCAGAGTTGACCAAGTTTGACTTGGACCTAGTTTGACCTAGACAGTTGACCAGGGTTGACTTAGAGTTGACTTTGACATAGATTGACCTAGAAATCATGTAGATTGCATCATAAACTTCATTTACCTTATTTTTAAACATATTATAACCCATATTGCTCTGTTTAGGACATTGTGACTCCGTGCAGACATCTGACATTACAATACTCTTTTCAGAGTATCAGGCGAGTACATTCTCTGATAGTTCTCTCATTTATTTGTCAATTACTGTACTTCAGTTCTAGTTAGCTGTATGTGATTCTCTGTTACAAACACGTATTGTTATTACTGAATCCATGTATACGACACACATACTTACTCGTCTTGCCTCTATTATTCGAATCACCATACGAATCACTATTCGAACCACCTATTCGTATCTTCATGTGCTGGTTGGACTTGTATTCATCTTATGTATTGGATTATGGATTCATTTGTATTAGACTGGGCGGGAAAATACTGATTAGACATGTAGACATATCCCCCTATTCGAATTACCCCTCTGTGAATGATATTCGAACGATAGCCATCCCTCACCTGATCAGTGTATGGTGTGCCGTATTACCTACAGCCATTACATGTCGAACTCGGTATTTTAAAACACACTTGGAGAATTTATTCGAATCATTGTTAGATCATCATATGAATCACTATTCGAATCACCTTATTCGTATCACCTTATTCGAATTACCTTATTAGAACAATGATTAGAATCACATTCGACTCATCTTGTATTAGACTCACATTGGGATTACACTCGACTTATATTGTACTGACTGGACTCATCATGTTACTCTAGTTCAGCTAGATTTTATTTTACAGTCTTTATTGCCATGTTTTCTTCTCTTGTTTAGTTACTTACTTTCCTTGTACTTTATCTGTCTCTCTATACCATCACCTGAATATAAACTGCCATGTTCATCAATACAACTGTCTATAACTGCTTTATAGTTCTCTGTCATTTACTTGGGATTTCTTGATGAATTGTACTCGTTCCTGTCCTGACTGGACCTGTTAAAATTTTTACAGATGATTGCCCTGAGGACACTTGCCCTACTTATTATGGACCAGGAGACGGCTTAGCTACTTTTGGCCCCGACACTCAGGAGTGATCGGGAGATTAGCTAGTGACTTGGTTTAGATTTCATGTTTTAGAACTTGATTGTAATTAAGTTGAGATATGTTGTTTTGAGTTTGTTGGAGATTATATTATTTTAGTAGTTAGTTTTATTGTTATATTCATTCTTAGTTATAATCTTCTGTGTTATCATATCGTGCTTAGACTGTGATTGAGATTCTATTATATCTATACTTGTCCTCCGTTCGGAGTTGAGATTTGATAAGTACATTATATAATTGCGTGAGTTGTTGATTAGATAGTAACTTAGGACAGCGTTCTACCGCTGATACTGCGGCGTAGGCTGGGCGTCGTTACGTACTCGTACCCTCACAGTGGGTGCGGGTCGTGACACTATCTGTAATGAAGAGAGCTTCCGTGCGGGTAACGTCATCCTTCGCTGTTCGAACTGCCTGAAAAATGTCCCCAAACATTTCCTTACTCTAGACAGTGAGGGCCTTCTTGGTAGCTTTGAGTTTGTTCGCGACATGGATAAGGGTATATATATATAGTGTTAATATTAACTTTAAATTTAATATTAGTGTTAATTTTATTTTGAATGATAATTTTAGTTTGAATTTGATGTTAATGTAAATCCCCTAAAAAAATTAATTAACATTTCAATTTTTTTAAATTTTTGTTCATTTTAGATATTGTGTCTGAAAATATTATTTTCAAAATTTCTACAAAAAAGTAATCATAAATATTTTGAGCAATAAAAGATTTGCTAGATTAATTTTTAATATGAGATTTGGATTTATGTAAATATACTTTAAAATTTTCTGATAAGTATAAAAAATGCTTTAAATTATTTTGATGATATTAAATATTATTTTGAATTATTAGTGTGATCAATTATTGGATTGAGATTAGATTTATCTATTTTTAAAAATTCATGTGATTAATTTTTTGATAAGTATCAAATACTGCTCAAACTATTTTGATAATTCAAACTATTAATTTAAATTATTGTCGAAATCAAATGTTGATTTAAATATTAGATAGTAATTTAAACTATTATTGTGATCAATTATTGATTTAAAGACTAGATTAACTTAGTATTTAAATATTATCTTGCTTTAAATAAATTGAAGGATTTATATGAGGTTTCTTGATCCTTGTATACTTAGGATTTTTATTTGTCATCTGTACCTAATTAAGGCGAAGTTTTTCTTCGTTTTCTCCAACCATCTTGTCACGCCCCAGTACCGAAATACGGAGACGGACTAGGCCAGCTACTCCATATGAGGTACGTAACGTCATACGGCGATCGTGGCTGTCGAGAGACTAGGGGGTACATGCTACAATCAAGTCTCCTATGGTCCCACAGAGTTCTATGTCTCAATCAATCAAATCACATCAGCAATTAAATGAACATTTAAAGATAAAGCAGTAAGGCGTCCCCGACGCTTCATCAAAAATGATCATGAGAGACTAGCTTTATAATTTAGCTATCTCAGAGAGTCAGGAGTACAAAATTATACACAGCTACGGTCTGTTTATTTACAATTCTGTACTGACACAAAATATCAAGTAATCCGGCTAACAGGTGCCGGTGGCTAAATGCCGCACAAAATATAAGCAGGAGTGGTGGAGAAGAAACCCACTCGAGTCCCCGAACCGCCATGCTCCTAGTATGCACCATGGATGTCAGGGAGGAAGATCGTGTCCTCTGGCTCTGCTACGAGATCTGGCCAAACAAAACCAGCGGGGTCAGCCCCGAATAGCAAGTACCGCCAAAAGGGCACAAGAGTTAAGATCAAAACCCAGTTAATAAAATGATTGATATAGTAATACTTATGCTACCATTATAGGGTAGCGCCACATCCTCGAACCCATATGGCACCCTTACAGCCAAACAAGGACAAAAGGTGACGCATGGAGTCGGGACGCGTCGTACTCTATAACTTTCACATAAGTTAAAGGGTATAAACAATAAAATCTCCTGATCGTGACTTCGGTCGATAGCCTATCGTAGCACAATAACTAACCCAACAATCAAACAAGAACAAGGGTTGGATCATGTACCATGATAGACCATGTTCCTCAGTCATTCACAGAAGTAGCACTTCACAACCAGAAAAAGTTTTCTGTTCATAACTTCGGTCCACAGCCTGCCATAGTACGATAACCAACCCAACAATCAAACAAGAACATGGGTTGGATCACGTACCATGACAGTCCGCTTCCCTCAGTTATTTACGGAAGGTAAATAGGATACAAGCAAGTCGTTTTCACGGCCAAACAAGTCTACGAGTTTCTAGTGGGACGAGGTTATCCTCGCGTCATGTTATTTCAAAATCCTCAGATCGTATCTTTCCAGCAAGGCTAGCCAACCCAGGGGTTCGCGTAGACAGGTGTCATTGAGCACAGGTCCCTCGTAAGGCCACCTTGCCAAGACATATAATATATAGCAGGAATTAATCGGATACAGTCATCCACTCGTTGCAGATGACACAGTATCCGTGGAGACCAGCCGGCGCGTCAAGACACTATCTCAAGGCGGCTGGTGTAACACGATCTCGGGATTCTGCCCTCCCCATGCATCTAGTATATTTAGTTGCCTAGTTTAACCCTAGGTGAAATCTTGGACTCTCATGCTGTGGCCTGCATGATTATCCTCCTAAAAGTCGTACTCAAGTACGAGTACCCCAAGAGAGGATCCATGTCAATCAGTATGTCAACATGTTCTACCTTCCTTGGTGTAATGTATCATTGCAAATATGCCACGTGGAGTTACGAGTCATTTGTCGAGCATGAACGAGAACTGGGACATTCAGGTACAAGTATCAGGTAGGAACACTTTGTTCACCGGGGTTACATTAGTGCTCATATCATGCTCAGGACAAAAGGCGTAAGGATATATAGCATACACAAACATTTACATATATATATACAATATAATATATACATATAAAAATATAAGGTATAGGGGAGTCCAGGTCAGAGCGCGCTCAAGTCTGGCTACGCTCAGGTCAGCCTACGCTCAGGTCAGCGTACGCTCAGGTCAGCCTACGCTCAGGTCAGCGTACGCTTAGGTCAGCCTACGCTCAGGTCAGCCTACGCTCAGGTCAGCGTACGCTCAGGTCAGCGTATGAGGTCCATACGACTCCTTGTCAAGGCAGCGTATGAGGTCCATACGACTCCTTGTCAAGGCAGCGTATGAGGTCCATACGACACCTTGTCAAGGCAGCGTATGAGGTCCATACGACTCCTTGTCAAGACAGCGTATGAGGTCCATACGACTCCTTGTCAAGGCAGCGTATGCCAGACATACGCTTCCAAAAGGCAGCGTATGGGGTCCATACTGCGCTGCGCTAAAGAGCGCGCGCAGCTCAGTGGCGCAAGCTAAAAAGCTCACGCACACTACTCACTGTCTTCTCCAAATCAGCAAGAACTCCATGGTTTGAACCCAAAGCTTCAAAAGTCCATAACTTGGTCAAAATAAGTCCAAATCCAACTTTTCAAAGGTCAAAATTGGGTAGAATAAAATTCTCTACAACATGGAATCATCAAAACTTGAAAATAATAAAGTTTGCTAGATCAAAACCAAGAAGATCCAAAAATGGTTAAAACCTAGATCTACAAAAATTAAAGCTTCAAAATGGAAAACTTCAAGTTCTAAACTAGTATAGAATGAGGAGAAGAACATATTTTGGCAAATAATTTTGTAAGAAAACATCAACATCATTTATGGATCCATCTCTTGAGCAAGTTGGTACTTGCCTTGGTTGGTGGAGGAAAATAAATGAGAGGAGATAAATGAGAGGAGAGAGAATGAGATGAGTTATTATATAGAATCTTGAACCCATGGGTTCATGATGAACCATTGGTGAACCAAGAATAGGTTACCCAAATGAGCCAAAACTGTAGGCCCAAATGCAGGAAATAAATTATGAAATAATATTTTGTCGAATATTTTTGGGAAATGCATGAAGAAATACAGCATATAAATATCGTATAAATACAAAGTAAATACAATTTATCGGTTTACGTATTAAAATACGTATTCCAGGATCGGGGAGTGACACATCTAGCCACGATAACCAATATTCACCATCATCACCAATTGTGTTCGTACTTCGTGTCTGTGTCCATCACAAAGTTTCTTATTTTCGTCTACGACATCAAACCGTATCAAATTATCATCTCCATTATCTCAAGAGCAAGGAGGAGGAGTAGGAGGAGGAGGAGGAGCACATCAAGAGCAAGTAAGGAGGAGAGCAACAAGGAAGAAGAAGCAATCAAGAATCATCTCCAACGACTTCTTGGTAAGTTTTCTGAAAAATCCACTTCTTGATTCTTTCCCAATGGCATGATCTACCACCAAATAAATATCAAACCATCTTCTAAAAATCATCTTTTCGATTAATTATAATAATAAAAGAAGGTAGGAGTGATTATAAGCATACATGTATTCTTTTAAATCCAAAACGGTCCAAATTCGTCATAATATTCAATCTCGATTTTTAGTAGCCATAGCAACTTCAGAAGGTCATACATAACTTTCAACTTCGGACTCCGATTAACTCCTTGTTTTTTAATGGAACTGCCTTGAAGTTAGCTTTCCAAATATATAAATTAATAAACCAAATTCAATATATAATTTCCTATAAAATTATTTGAGCATCAGGTATCCAAAAAGTAAATATGTTTCGGTGTTTGCACGATTTCGGAAGCATCAGGATATGAAAATGCGATACGTTTGAGGTTTTATAAAGTAGATGCGACGACATACAACATCCTTTAACCCTAGAATTGAGTAAATATGTCTAAAAGGTACAATATTGGTTACAAGTAAAGGATAGACTATCCAACATGGATTTTTACGTGTAATTTTATATGTTGTTATCTAAAAAAAACAAGCTATGAATATAAAATTATATGTAGCTTATTATGGGTGTATTTAAATATAGAAATAGGTGTTATATATATATATATATATATATATATATATATATATATATATATATATATATATATATATATTTGTTTATACATATCTATGATAAGTTCTTTATGTATATATAATAATACCTACAACTTTTCTTTTTCTAAAAGTAATCCTAATAAGAGTATTACCTATAAGGATGTATACAACAATCTTCATAAGTAATATATATATAATCTTCAACAATCTTCATAAGTAATATATATAATCTTCATAAGTAATATATATAATCTTCATAAGTAATATATATATATATATATATATATATATATATATATATATATATATATATATATATATATATATATATATATATATATATAAACTTATTTGTGGTTTGAAATATATATTACTTTAATTATCTCCTGAGTATTTTGTTAAATAATCTAAATAGAATTTGTCTATTATAAATGAATATGAGTTCACAAATGTATTTTTATGTGTGAATATATATTTATATAAGTTATTTTTTTGTTGGGCGCGTGTGAAAGCATTTGCCAACCCACATGATCAAAACTAACCCCTGTCTAATGACACCATGCACAAGATGAAGACAAGTATATGGCGGTGATGTACATCACCTAGAACAATTTCAACCATTAATAACTCAGATGAAATTACAAGATTGATAAAACTCACGTTAAACCTTTGCCATAATAGGTTCAACCGCTCACAACTCTCAAGAAGAAAAACAGAAGATTACAATTAAGATCCCTCTCCAACCCGTAGCAATCTTCCTAATCGAAGTTGACGAATCCTCGATTAAATCTTCTTCTTTCTTCTGTCTTGTATGGCGAAGTATCAAGAGTAAAGTACGAACTTTCTCTTAGATTTTCTTGTGGACAAGCACCCCGAATCTCCACTTTGTGCCTTCCTTTTGTGCCTCCACCCTCACCTCATATAAATAAGATGATAAACCAAATTTTAAGGTAAGTGTAAGCCCCTGGATTTTAGGATTTCTTTTTAAATTTTTAAATTTTATTATTTTTAATAAATATTTTATTTTATTTAGTTTTGATCATTAAATATACTTTTTTGTGACTTTAATTTTTGGAGCACCAGAGATGTCAATCTCTCGAAATGTCCTTTATGAGTTTGATCTAGACAAATTTATTTTTATTTTGATATATTATGTCCCACTCAAACTTGTTCCTTTGTACTCTATTTACATCGCACAACTTTTGGGTCAATTTAGGCCACTTGACCTTCTACCGTAAAATATTACCTAACTTTCAATTTAATTTCAGGGCTCGACATCGATCTAACCTAATCGACCCAATATATGATTTTGACCTATTTTGAGCCTTCTACACACATGCCACTTGCATGCTACCCAATCGACCCAATATATGATTTCGACCTAGCCCAATCTTGATCTAACCTAACCCAAATGAACCCAAACCAAACCACATGTGACTCCATCATGACCAACCAAACGCACAACACCACTCACTCCCTATAAAATACCAAACACCATAAGCATGACACTACCCTAGGACAAAAGGTAACCTATTCCCATGAACCCACATTTTAGGTAACACTCAACTCCCTTTTGTTTATGCACCCTATTTTTGGACAAACCCAATGGAGGCAAAATAAATGTTAGCATCTTCCTCATATTACATGACATGTCATCCCCCATATGTCACACAAGTCATTCCTAGGACTAAACAAAGGACCGACCACCATAACACTCAACCTCACCCTCTCTCTCACTCAACCTCTCTACTCTGTCCTCTTTTTGAACACACACACAGCCTTCCCCCTGGCCGACCAGCTCTCCCCCCTCATATATTTTTTTTTTCTTCTTCTTCTTCTCCTCCTCCTCCTAACTATAGAAAACCCTAAACCCTTCTCCTAAACTCCTTCTCCTCCTTCCCAACTCCTCTCCATCTTCTCTTCCTCCTTCATCTTCTTCCTCTTTTTGTACACAATTGTTGCTGCTACTGCCGCATACGCCTGGCCGCCGTATGCACCTACCGTGTAGCAGCCGTGCCACCCCATGGCTGCCCAGCTCGCTACCCCTGGCCGTAGCGACCGCTGCTGCCAGCGCACGCGACCACCCCGAGACCATCACGGCCTGTCACCGCCGCCACGAAGGCTGCACACTGCTCCGATGAGTCCTCGACGAGCCGCACCAACCGGCCACGCCGGCTTGCATGCCAGCGTCCTCGTTATTCGCCGTATGCCGTAGCGTGCAGACCGTACGTACGACCGTGCACGCTGTGCGCACCACACACACGGCCGCCTCCGACCGCCCTCGCCATCGTGCGTTGGTCGCGTGCAGCCCCACGTGCCACCCCCTATCAGTAGGTCGCCTCCCTGAGTCCCATAAGAGTTGATCTCAACTTCGAAACCAATATTCCGTCGATATGTGCGAGGAACGCCAAGTCAGAATGCGCCATGGGACAACGACTTTGTGCCTGTTTTCTGGGCGATCCGACCGTTGGATCGTCGAACTCTTTCTTCTATCGCAATCGGTATATAGCTCTACCTCCACCTAAATTTTCAGCCGTTAATTCAATTATTTACTAGGTCAAAATCGGCCACCAAGTTGCGTGAATAATTGTGTTTATTTTGGACAGTTTCGTGGAGCCAACTTCATAGATTTGTTTCTCCGCCGTTGCAGCTCCATTTGACATGCCACTAGTTCCTGTGCATAGAAGGTATAATCACCTTTGTGTCATAATTTTTTAGCTTCATAGAATGTCGTTTGGTTGGTTAAAATCGACATCAAAGTTGGCCTCTCGAAACCGTAATTTCCAACTTGTAAAATTCTAATTTTGGACCCGAAACTTTGGATCCAATTCTGACACCACCAGTGGACTCATGGCATCTTTTTTCTCGAATTCATATATAGTTTGCTAGATTTGGAAGACGTGGGCCCCAACACGCATTTCGATGCAAAATGGATCCCACGGTCTTAATCAATGGGTCATTTTGAGATCGGCTCATCGGAATCAAATTCTGGATATACCGTTGGGTTTGTATCATCATTCCAGAATCGTTGACATATATTTTGCTAGATTTAGTGGACTTTGGCTCTGGCACACATTTTCGTGCAAACCAGATTCTAACATTCGGGTCAATGGATCATTTTGAGATCGGCTCGTCGGAATCCAATTATGGATATACCGTTGGGTTTGTATCGTCATTATGAGCTCTTTGACATATACCTTGCTTGATTTAGTAGACTTTGGCTCTGGCCCACATTTTCGTGCAAACCAGATTCTAATGTCCGGGTCAATAGGTCATTTTGAGATCGGCTTATCAGAATCCTATTTTGGATATACTGTTGAGTTCATATCGTCATTCTGGACTCTTAAATATATAGTTTGCTAGATTTTGATGACTATGATGCTGACATAAAATTTGGTGCAAGTGGGTCAAACGACGGACCGTATTTTGACCTGAAATTACCATTTTGTCTTTGTGTCCAGAATTGGACTTATGGGTAGTATATCTTAGCTATTTTTCTTATTTCGGGAATGTTGGTGATGTTTGTTTCAGCATCCGAAGACGTTTATGGAGACTCCTATGTTGCTACCTTTCTTGGACATGACTATTTGCCTACAAGATATCATCGGATCACTGCTTCACCCCAGACAAGATACCTTACCATACTTGTTCTATTTACATTATTCATATATACTCTTGTGTTATTGGTTGTGACACTGGTAGTGTGTGTCAAGGGATGACTTGGGTGCTATCGATGTTATAGGTGCGTGCGTGTGACTTAGAGTTAGTAGACGTGTAAAACCCATAACTTTAGATTATGTAGATATGGGTTTATAATGCTATTTGGATTAATAATAGTTATGAGCATTTTATTTCTTTTAGCATTATTTAAACCCATTCTCGTAGCTCAATAACTTAAGCCATTAACCCTATCCAAGCCCATTGAATTAATCTAACCGTTTCCCCACTACCCAGTCTTCCCGATCCACTTTCTCAGCCGTATGCCCCCCACATAAATCCCTCTCCCCCTTCACATAATAACTCCAAAAACCCTTTCCATTCAGAGAAATGTCAGAAACATTGTTTCCTTCCCAAAACCTTCACAAAGTTATTCTTACCTTCCCCCACACCCATCCAACTCCGAAATCGAAGCCGCCCCGACGATCCTCACGCCGCCCCGGACCTAGAGATACCCCAATCAGGACCTTTCCGTCAAATTTGATTCGACTGATCGGTAGATCAGCGACCCTGATCGGCCGTCGTAGCCGCCCGTCGGCCGCGTCAGCAGCTCGCCGACCTTCCGCCGGACCCCCCGTGCATCCTGTATTCTGCTTTCCTGCTTCTTGCACGTGTGTCCCGCGTGCCCGTGTGCGCACTTCCCGCGTGCGTTCCGAGTCTGAGGCCTGTTTGCCATTAAAATATCAAAGACAGGTATTACAGAAACACTGAAATTAATTACAAACTAGCTTGTACAAAGAAGAGCCTAGAAAGAAATCCTAGGAAACAATCAAAGTACAATTATTTAGTTTTTGATTCTGGAGGGTGACGGTAGAGGCTCGGGAAAGTGTATCAAGTCTGTCTTACTCCTTGGACTATCCGACGCAGTCTTTAGCTCTTGAAGAAATTGCCTTTCGAAGGTTGCCAGCCTTGGATTGCCAACCCTTTGCATGGGTGTGGTGCACTGCTATTTATAGTAATTTCGAGATGAAGGATACCTTGAGCCGCATAGATGGCCACGTAGCCACGTGACAGTAACAGCACATGAAGACTCGCTCTTTGACTGCCAACTGGTGGTTGGTTGAGATTTCTTTGTTGGAGCAAATCTGGTGGTTGAGACTTGGTCAACTTGTCACGTGCATCAACTAATCTTCTGTGGTGAGCCGCATGAAGGATGTCTCCTGGCCGAGCCGTATGAAGGAATGTCTCATTACCGAGCCGCATGAAGGACATCTCATTACCGAGCCGCATGAGAAATGTCTCATGACCGAGCCACATAAAGGACGTCTCATGACCAAGCCACATGAGGAATGTCTCATGACCGAGCCGCCTGAGGAATGCCTTCTGACCGAGCCGCATGAGGCCATCTTATGCCCGAGCCGCATGAGGAATGTTTCAGGACTAAACCGCAGGAAGGTTATCTTCTTGCTGGATGGATATGGGGGCCCTAGGAGAAGGTGCTGTGTCGAATGTCACGCTTTGAGAGAGTTTTATTTGTCTCCCTCTTGACTTCTCGAAAAAAATAAATTTGACCGACCCTCCTCCTTGGCGAGTGTTGGCACTGTAGATTATGGATCTCCTTGTTCGAAGAAGATTTGACGGTGGACTCCTTCAGAAGATTGTGATTAGCTTGATTGAGACGATGCGCCTAACTGAGACATCTGAGTAATGCATCTAGTTGAGAGCAGGCAGTTACAACATCTTCAATTGGCATCATGTTTTCGAGATGATGTTGGAAAGGTGCAGTAGGTCGCTGTCGCTGGAACACAGACTTCTTTGATAGTGGAGCCACTGTCTTGTGGCAGCGGCAGTTGATGATGGCTTGGGTGCAGGGATGTCCTGGAAAGGGCTCATCGCATGCCAAGGTTGCTTCTCTTTTCTTGCATTTATGAGTAATCATCTCTCGCAAGTTGATAGCAGATTGATCTACCTTCGTATCCGTTTTGTGGGCCCGGGTATCCCGAGCGCCCGGATACATAGGTATCATATTTGTTCCCTGATCTGAGGCTAGTAAAAGCACTTGCTCTCGATCGTTATAGGAAGACTTTTGGGACCATCATATTGGCTCCCTGATCTGAGGCTAGTAAAGCACTGCGAGACATGACGAGCTATAACAGGCCCGTGCATAAAATATGCGATATGGCCCTAGACTTCTTCAACTTAGCACCCGAAGGTGCGTAGTAAGAAGAGTCCAAGTTGGAAGCTTCGACATACTCAATGGGCCACATGGGGTCTGGCCCGCAAGAGATTCTCCTCCGACTTGGTTCAAGCACAATAACTGCACCCAAATGGGAGGGGGACTTTAAGAGTCGGCTTATATCTGGTGCAAACACACCCGAGACGATTCTGTACAGTTTACCATCGATAGCACGCATGATTTTTGTGCACATATCTCTGGTTTACTGTTGGCATAGCACGTTTGAAGCGCATGGCCCATGCCGCCTTGGTTTTTTTCATACTAGCCCGTGAAGACGCTTAGTACTCAGAACCCAACTCATCCTCGCCATGACAGCGAGTGACTCAATTGAGTGATTCTTTTTTTTCTTTTTATTTTTGGTGCCCTTTTAAGAGGAGGCAAGGGGGCTCTATATATAGAATGGAATGAGCCCTTTCTTCTTTTCCTTTCCGATATGGGACTAAAAGTAATATTTTCCATGCTTCTACAAGACCTCCTTCAAAGTTTTCAAATTGTAAATTTGGAATACTTTGAATAAAAAGCATGGAAAGTAGAGTTGTTTTAGGTGTGGCAATCCTATCAGAGGTAGCATGGATGTGATAGGTTTGGGTACTTCCGCTGTGAATTTTATGTGGACTTATCATCCTTGGCATACCTAGGTTTTAGGTACGGATAGTAAGTTGAGAGAGGGAACCATCATATTTACTCAGAGGTGATGAGACCATCGTAAATATGGGGTTGATGGTAATGAGGACGTGGAGGGAGTGGACTCAAATGAGGATGCATAACTCAGAGGTAATATGGACGTGGAAGTTCTACGTAACGAATAATAAATGCCACGGAACAACTGTGTTCCAGAAGCATATGATTGTGAAGAAGGGGTGCATGTACTAGGGGACCTAATACAACATTTGTGGTCAACAGAGGACATTTGTGGACCTATTATCCTTTTTGTGTACTAGCGGTACGAGTACGGATAATAAGTGGAGAGAAAACCAACATATTTACTCAAAGGTAATGAGGACATGGTAAATATGGGTCTAAAGTAGAGCCTTCCTACTCAGAGGTAATAAGGACATGGTAGGAGTTAGCCTAATGAGGATATACAGAACAACTCAGAGGTGCTATCAACGTGGAAGTTCTATGTATTGGGTGGTTTGTGATGGACGGAAAAACAACTTATAGGTAATATAGACGTGGTTGTTTTTCCCGTTGGGGAATTTTGATGACTTATTACCCTTTTTGTGTACTGGTGGTGCGAGTAATAGATTTTGAGGCAAACTCCGGTGGGGGAAAGCATTTAGTGTAGAAGTTCAGAGGTATGATCATACAGGACTTGTTGCCCCAAAGATGCGATATGAATCCACTTGGAGCGGTCAGAGAGTAAATTCAGCGGTATCTGAGGGTACATAACTCAACAATCTGAAAGATTTAGGATCAGAGTATAAGTACAGCGGTACCAGAGGGTACATAACTCATAATCTGAGAGATAGTTGGAAGATGTCGTTTAGACATAATTTTTCTTGAGGAACTTGCCATTGACGGGCATCATGAGCAAGTCTCAATTTTGTTTTGCGAGACGGTATATGCCGTTGGAGAATAAGGTCTCGATAAAAAATGGGCCCTCCCACTTGGGTTGGAACTTGCCGGCAATTTTGTGAGTCATAACCATCGGCCTGCGAACTATCAAGACGAGGTCGCCTACTTGAAATATTCTCAGTTTGACCTTCTTGTTGAAGGCTCCAGAGATGCGTGCTTGATAGAGCTCAATTCGTTGTTGAGCTTCTAAGCGCTTCTCGTCTAGGGCTTCCAGCTCTTGTAGCCGTCGACGGTAATTATCATCCGAGGTAAGCCAATAAGTGAGGGCTACACGAAGCGAGGGGATCTGGGGCTCCAGTGGGAGGGCTGCCTCGCTCCCGTAAACCAGAGAGAACGCCATATTTCCTGTGGCCGTCCGAATTGTGGAGCGGTATGCCCATAAGTACTCGCCAAGCTTTTCATTCCAATCGCACTTGTTTGAAGACACAAACTTTTTGAGAAGCTTGATTATGGTCTTGTTAAAGGCTTTAGCCAGACCATTAGCTGATGGATTGTAGGCCGTTGAAGCCACATTCTGAATTTGGTACTTATCACAGAATCGATAGAAGGCATGGCTTGCGAACTGCGGACCATTGTCATGAATGATCCTCCTTGGTAGCCCAAAACGGTAAATGACGTGATGTTTTATGAAACTGATCACGTTTGAAGTCTTTACTTCTGTCAACGGAACAGCTTTCGCCCATTTGGAAAAGTAGTCGGTGATTGCGAGAATAGCTTCTGTCAACAGAATAACTTCTGTCAACGGAACAGCTTCTGACAACGGAACAACTTCCAATGGATCGGTGTGTACTGTTACACAGTCGTGGATGAAACTGCTAGCTATAAGCTTGTTTACTTCCGCTTCGATGGAGTTCATGATGTCTGGACGGAACCGCCATTGCTATTGCTTGACAGGTTTTACGTCCGAATAAATGTTGAGCTTGTGAAGTACGATCTCAAGATTTAGCCCTGGCATGTCTTCATAGCTCCAGGCAAAGACGTCGATGTATTCTCTGACGAGTTGCAACAACGACTCCCGCTCGCCGTCTGTCAGGCTTTTACTGACGAAGATTGGCTTTGGAGAGGATTCATCACCGAGGTTAACTTGTATGACCTCGTCTTCAGTGGGAGGGTCTCATAGTTCGAAGCGCTTCTCCCATTGTGTATCCAGTTGTTGGACCCATGGCTCTAACTCGAGCGGTTCGAGTAGGTCTTCATATCCCTCTTCAATATCAGCGGATGTCATGTTGGCAGATAATGTCTGTCTGAATATATCTCCAATGCTGCTATCGGAGTCGTAAGTAGATGACTCAGACGAATGAGAGTGCCACTCACATTCTTCATCGGAACTCTCAGGCGTTGTTGCTGGTGTAACATACTCGAGGCCGTGTCTGGATTTGTGATAATAGTCCTGAGGTTTCCCAGCCGGTGCTGACAGCTGTAGAGGTAATCGTCGACCGTTACCGTGATTCAGACCCGAGGTAGCCTCCATGTCGTACCCCTACTTTTGCATGAAGTACTTGGCTTGAGGACTGTACAGGTAGAGCGGTAATCTTCCAGCGTCGGGTCTGAGATCGAACTCTTGTGACGTGAAAGATTGAGGACATTCTTTTCGGCCAAAGATGATCGTGTGATCCCATCCTCTTTTGTCTGGGACTAGGAAGTAAGCGTCTTTAATGGGAGCAAGTTGATTTACGATATGGACGGTTGTCACCTGTACGTACAGGTTAACGTCTAGACAGTCCCGTGCAGCATACATTAGATTAAGCTTATCATATTCAGAATAATCTAACGACAGCCTCTTATTGATGAAATAAGGAATTTTGTCCACAGGGATTACATCATCAGAAGAGGGGCTATCCACCTGTGTAACTAGGTACTTGGCGAGTTCTACATCCTCTTCGGCTACCCCCTACAAGTTCAGAGGTCGGGATGCTGTCTTGGGCAACTTGACCACCAAGGGTTCAACTTATGGTATTGGCTTACCTGAAGGTGTCGGATCGACAGTTGGTTGCCGACTCGTCTTGGGAAGATAATTGGCTTGGCAAGAGATTTTGTGTCTTCTGTTTGCCTTTGAGTGGATTTTGGCAATCGGATCACCATCGGCCCTATGACGGGTTTTGGCTCTTGGCTTTGGGAGTCGGACGACCATTGGTTCTGACTGTGCCGCTTGGAAGAGAGGACCGGGCACCTCTTTATGCAAAGTTGCGACAAAGGGTGCGGCTTTGCCCGGTTTACGGGCCTGGAGATGAATTCTCAAGGGTTCCTCTGGCCCTGTGATGGCCGCCGGTTCGTCAGTTATGTACCTCTTGGATTGTTCATATAGACAAGCCTCCGACGAATAATAAGACTTAACCCCTTTGAAGGGATCGATGACGGCAAATTTAGTCTTCACGAAGCCGTGCCTACTGACATACTTGGAGCACTGGTGGAGGGTGGATGGCACATTCATATAGTCATGTATCCACGGATGCCCCAAGAGGATATTGTAGGAGGTGTTTGCATCTATGACGTAGCAGGTAACTTCTGTCTTTAGGTCACCAATTTGACATTTCAATCGGATCTTCCCTAGGGGATAGCTCCTTTCCGAGTTGAAACCGCTAATGGCAGTATTGGTCGTCGCTAGCCGGTGCATAGGGATGCCAAAAAGTTGGAGCAAGCTTTTCGGGATGATGCTTATTGACGAGCCAGGGTCGATATGCATCCGATCCACCTTGATGTCGCTTATGTATCCAGTGTAGTACAAGGGGCGATCATGCAAGTTAGACTTGATCAACATGTCCTGTAGAGCAAATATGATGTTGGGCATTGCATCTGTGCCATTGCCGCCCTGTAGATTTGCTGACAGGTCTTCCTCTGGAGGCTTGACCTGAGCTAAGTAGGCGTCAGCATTTTGGAGTGCTTTGCTCAATACGACGCGAAGATCCTTGGAGAGCCTTAAGAGCTCGTATAACGACAACTTTGCTGGCGTATTAGCAATTGTGCTAATATGTCAAATTTGTAAGGTCTCTCCAGTCCCTGAGGTGCGTCGTTATGGAGTGGCCTGTCAAAGCGGGTTTTCTTTGGCTTGGACTTATCCGCCTGTGGAGGCTGAGATGGCCTTAGAACATCAGAGGGAGGCAACGTTGCCGGCTGAGGATCTTCGACTGAACTGTCCCATGTGGGCTGGACTTGTGCTCCCGACCGGGTAACAACGGCCGCTGCTTCCTTAGCTTTGGCTGAAATTGTATGGCAGGATCTAGACTTCCTGCCCTTTTTCTTGTTGGTAGGAGATGACACCTCCTGGGTAACTTCGGGCACTAAGTCCAGGTGCACCCACATGATCTCTCCTCGCGAAGTGGTGAGAGGTACCAGTCCAGATGTCTGGTTTCGGATGGGTTGAAGATTGGTAACCTCTATCGTCGCCCGAGGGACGGGTGTTACCCCATCTGGAGTGCTTGTTGGAGAAAAGTCACCAAACTGAATTGACACCATGTTCGCCGCTACGGTAACCTCTTCAAAGTCTATTGACAGAGCTTTGGAGTCGATAAGATTCTGGATGTACCACTTTAGTTAGAAGCAGTCATGAGTGGAATGATGGACATAGCGGTGGAAGTGACAATATTTTGGGTCCTCTATTTCTGCTGCTCGGGGCTCGCACCTTGTTGGAGGGAGCTGGATCCTATCCCCTTGCAAGAGCATTTCGAAGATAGGTTTGACAAGACTATCTTCAAATGAGTAATTCACCTTGGGCCATTGACCTTCCGTCTGTTTTTGTTTAGGCTTCTTGGTTGCATCGACGACCATGGCCTGTTTGCCTTTATTGTCCCGGTTGGAGGTGCCGCCATTGTTGTTGTTACTGGTGGTAGAACCAGGACATTTGCCCTTATCCTCTCCATCTGGGATGTGTAATCCCAACTGGCGAGCCTTCTTCAATTTTACCTCCGTAATAGTAGCACTTATGATAAAAGTCGTCCAATCCCTGAACTAATCGTCGCCCATCCAGAGGCTAATTACGGGGAGCAACTTCTTCTGGCAGATTTTAATCAAGGAGCTCTCGGGATTGCCTTGGGGCAATCTCATTGCAGTTTGGCAGAACCGCTCAATATAGTTCCTTGATAGCTCCCTCTCTCCTTGAACGACGTCCATGAGAGATGACATTGTCACATCATGCCCCACTTCGTAGAACCTCTCCAGGAATATGTGCTTGAAGCCGTCAAAAGAATGGATGCAGTTGTCGGGAAGGTTGCGGTACCAGTCGAACGCAATCCCATCCAATGCTCCGATGAATAATCGTGTGAGGATGGCATCACTATGCGGCAAGTGGTCGGTTGTGACCTCAAAGTAAGTCATATACCAACTAGCAGAGGTATTCCCGTCATACGAATCGATATGAAATGGCTTGTACCATGGTGGAAAAGGCACATCTCTCCATGCAACGGGATACAGCTGCCGTATTCTGAGGTCCCGAGAGGAGTCTCGGGCATTCAACATTGCTCGAAGCTCCTGGACTTCCCTCCTTGCCTCCTTGGTTTCATCTGCAGCTGAATGAACGGATGCTCCTAAGGGATCATCACCCAAAGGAGGGACGGTCGTGTTGGAGTCTACGTTAACTGCGGGTCCTAAGCTTGTTTGTCCGGGCGTCCTAACTGGTTGAGTTGGCAAGACAGCTTTGATTTCGTCTACTGACTTGACCAAGGACAAAAGTATGGCTTCAAGTACTTCTTGACGTTGTTGGTCAGTGGGCGCCTCATGATCATCGTCAGCCATAAAGACTGTCCGTACATGGGTAGAGGTGGAAGGGACCGTAGCAGAGGTGCTATTCGTGTCATATTCTCGTACAGAGAAATCGTCGGGAAATATTGGGATGTCATCTTCCTCGGACTCGGAAGGGGTGCTACCCCCTGTGCAGGAAGCCGCATCATCTTGGCGAAGGTGGTCGCCCTCAGGGAAGTCCAAGTCTGTTACGTAATTCCGAGGAATCTCTACCCCCTGTGTATGTTTCTGGTACACCGGGTTGTCGCATATATTGAGGGGAGTGCTACCCCCAGCTTCATCTACTCCCAAGAAGGTCGAAGGTGCACCCCTAGGTGCTGGAAGCTTCTTTCTGGATTGAGTGCCAAAATAGACACCCCCTGTGGCTGTCGGCAGCAGCCCTCCAGATGAGAGTTTATTTGCAGTACTGGCTGAGATTGTCGGGCTGGAAAAGCCTGCCTTCTTTCCCCCTTATCAGGATGAACCTTCCGAGTTGAATTACAGGAGGCGAAAGGAAACTCCTTGCCTCCCAAAATTTGCACCTGTTTCTCGAGTTTTTGTCGGACAGGTGCTGGCTGCTACAGTCGTTGAAAAATGGACTGCCGATCTTCGGGTGCTGTCGACTTGTCGCAGTAGCAGTTGATGATGACTTGGGTGCAACGACGTCCCGAGAGGGACTCATCGTATATCAAGGTTGTCTCTTTGCATTTTTGAGTGATCACCTCACGCAAGTCGATAGCAGGTTGATCTACCTTTGCACCAAACTTGTGGACTCGGGTATCCCGAGCACACAGGTACGTAGGTATCATATTTATTCCCTGATCCGAAGCTAGTAAAAGTACTTGCTCTCGATCGTTGGAGGAAGAATTTAAAGACCCACCCTGTCCGTTAGCCCTGGGGGACTGGACGCGGGTGGTTCTGTATAACTTTCCATCAGGAGCCCGTATAATAGTTAACGGTGTCCGCTGACGGTCCGTAGCTTGGACAGTTAACTGGGCTAATTGGGCCCGTACTGTCCTGGAATCCTTCAACTTTGCGCCTGAAGGTGAATAGTAAGAAGAGTCCTGATTGGAATATTCCACATTCTCAATAGGCCGCATGGAGTCGGGTCCTCATGAGAGACGGTCGAACACAGAGCTTCTGACAGGGCCACATGAGACACTCTGTCTATGGCCAGGATTGACTGCTGCATGGGCCATCTTCCTATGGCCAGAGTTGGCTGCCGCATGGGCCATCTTCCTGCGGCCAGAGTTGGCTGCCGCATAGGTCGTCTGTCTGCGGCCAGAATTGGCAGCCGCATGGTTCGTCTGCCTACGGCTAGAGTTGGCTGCCGCATGGGCAGACTGCCCATTTCTCTCATGCGTCCTCTTCTTCGTCTATGTGGATTTTCCTTGTACCCCCAAAATCAGCATTGTAGTGTTTTTCTTTGCTGGATTTAGGGACAGTCGGGTCCTCTGCGGTCGAAAGCAAAGCCGCAGGAGAGCTTCAATCACCGTCTTGGGCTGCAGAAGGAGCTTCTTCGAGAACTTCGTCGGGGGCAATAGTTTTGCGCATCGACGTCCTGCAAGTCCTCATTGGGTTGGCTCGCTTCTGTGACGGTCTGGCGCTCTCTTCAGAGAGCATTTCTTCGAAGGCTTGTTGGTCAAAACGAACCACAAGCATTTCTACGTAGAGTCGAGCTTGGACGCGTCGGATTGCATCACCAGCTTCTTATCAGAAGAGAAAGACGTCCCCAGCAGAGTCGCCATCGTGTTTGCCATTAAAATATCAAAGACAGGTATTACAGAAACACTAAAATTGATTTCAAACTCGCTTGTACAAAGAAGAGCCTAGAAAGAAATCCAAGGAAACAATCTAAGTACAATTGTTTAGTTTTTGATTCTGGGGGGTGACGGCAGAGGCTCGGAAAAGTGTATCAACTCTGCCTTACTCCTTGGACTATCCGACGCAGTCTTTAGCTCTTGAAGAAATTGCCTTTCGAAGGTTGTCAGCCTTGGATATCTTGAAGGATATCTTGAGCCGCATAGATGGACACGTGGCCACGTGACTGCAATAGCACATGAAGACTTGCTCTTTGACTGCCAGCTGGTGGTTGGTTGAGATTTCTTTGTTGGAGCAAATCTGGGTGGTTGAGACTTGGTCAACTTGTCACGTGCATCAACTAATCTTCTGTACCGAGCTGCATGAAGGATGTCTCCAGGCCAAGCTGTATGAAGGAATGTCTCATGACTGAGCCGCATGAAGGACGTCTCATGATCGAGCCGTATGAGGAATATCTCATGACCGAGCTGCATAAAGGATGTCTCATGACCGAGTTGCATGAGGAATGTCTCATGACTGAGCCGCATGAGGAATGCTTTCTGACCGAGCCGCATGAGGCCATCTCATGTCCGAGCCGTATGAGGAATGTTTCATGACTAAGCCGCATGAAGGTTATCTTCTGGCTGGATGGGTATGGGGGCCCTAGGCGAAGGTTTTGTGCCGAATGTCACGCTTTGAGAGAGTTTCGTTTGTCTTCCTCTTGAATTCTCGAAAAAAATGAATTTGACCGACCCTCCTCCTTGGCGAGTGTTGGTACTGTGGATTATGGATCTCCATGTTCGAAGAAGATTTGACGGTGGACTTCTTCAGAAGATTGTGATGCGCTTGACTGAGACGATGCGCCTAACTGAGACATCTGAGTAATGCATCTAGTTGAGAGCAGGCCGTTACAACGTCTTCAATTGGCATTATGTTTTCGAGATAATGTTAGAAAGGAGCAGTAGGTCGCAGTCGCTGGAACACAGACTGCCTTGATAGTGGAGCCACTGTCTTGTGGCAGCGACAGTTGATAATGGCTTGGGTGCAGGGATGTCTTGGAAAGGGCTCATCGCACGCCAATATTGCTTCTCTCTTCTTTCGTTTGTAAGTAATCACCTCTAGCAAGTTGATAGCAGATTGATCTACCTTCGTATCCGTTTTGTGGGACCGGGTATCCCGAGCGCCCGGATGCGTAGGTATCATATTTGCTCCCTGATCTGAGGCTAGTAAAAGCACTTGCTCTCGATCGTTGTAGGAAGACTTTTGGGACCATCATATTGGCTCCCTGATCTGAGGCTAGTAAAGCACTACGAGACAGGACGAGCTATGACAGGCCCGCGCATAAAATATGTGATATGGCCCTAGACTTCTTCAACTTAGCACCCGAGGTGCATAGTAAGAAGAGTCAAAGTTGGAAGCTTCGACATTCTCAATGGGCCGCATGGGGTCTGGCCCGCAAGAGATTCTCCGCCGACTTGGTTCAAGCGCAATAACTGCACCCAAGTGGGAGGGGGAATTTAAGAGTCGGCTCATATCTGGTGCAAACGCACCCGAGACGATTCTGTACAGTTTACCATCGGTAGCGTGCATGATTTTTGCGCGCGCATCTCTGGTTTACTGTTGGCATAGCACGTTTAAAGCACATGGCCCGTGCCGCCTTGGTTTTCTTCATACTAGCCGGTGAAGATGCCTAGTACTCAGAACCCAACTCATCATCGCCATGACAGCGAGTTACTCAATTGAGTGATTCTTTTTCTTTTTATTTTTGGTGCCCTTTTCAAAGGAGGCAAGGGGGCTCTATATATAGAATGGAATGAGCCCTTTCTTCTTCTCCTTTCCGACGTGGGACTAAAAGCAATATTTTCCATGCTTCTACAAGGCCTCCCCTCGGAACTCCGTCATCAACCAATTGGTAAGCCTGACCCCTTCTATTATTTTACATAATATAAAACCTGTTCTTGTTCCGACCGGAATTGACATACTAAAGCTTTGTAAATTCCTAGATAGATAGTTGTAGTTTCCTAATTCCGACCTTAAGTTTTGTAATAGAATCCCAATCATTAATTAATGTGACATTTAGATTATTATTAGTAATTATACCACATTATAAATTGTTTTACTAATTAGTAAGTTATTTAGAGTTAACGATTAACGTTAAATGGTTAACTAAGTGTTAATTACGAATAACGTAATAATCGCGTTACTTAGATATATAGGTATTTATATTATTATTTCCATTAGTTTATCATTAATTATTAAATTAGTTTCAAAATCATTTTGTAACAAAAATATATTCTTAATATAGGAAATAGTGTTTTAGGTCAAAAATCCATTATTTACTATTTTGGACAAATAATATTTATCTTCCAAAAGCAAAAATGATTTTCTTTACCAAAAGAATATTTCTAAGGTTTCTACCTATTTATTATTATCTATTATGATTAAATTAGTAATTTTACGTTTCAAATAAATTACTTAAAAATATTGTTCTTAATTTGTAGTTAATTACCACTTTAATTGTATTTCTAAAATATTTGTTATTTCTAAAATAAAAAATTTCCATAATTTTACTAATAAAACAATTTTCTTATTATTTAAATATTTATTAAAATAGTTCGTATAGTTTATGTAAATAAATACTATTTAATTTGAAATGATTTTTTCAGTATTTTATAAGTAATTCTAATTATAATATTAGTTTACGAAAATTGCTTATTATCTACTAATAAATTTTAAGTATAATATTTCTCGTATTATTTACAAAAATAATAGTTTACTACCTTATTTACAAAAACCCATAATTTTTGGATATTATTAACTTAGAGCTCTCTAAAATATTTTTTTAATTTAATATTGCCAATTTATCTATCAGTGACTTAGGGCCTAGACGTTAGTGTCATTAATATGGTAATTAGGTTTGTAGCAATGGTAGATTGTCAACTAAGTTATATTTCATTAATGTAGGTTCAGATCCTGGACTTTAGCCCGATTACTTTTCTGTCGTCACCTACAGCACCGGAAACACCGAGGCAAGTTCATACTTACCCAAACTTGTGTTTTATATGAATAATTAATTTCATTGCATAGTAGAACTATAGTATTAATACTTGACTCATGGGATCCCTCTCGGATTATATCAACTGTTTTACTAACTCATTGACTCGGTGTTTGGGGAGTAGTGTTAACACCTGTGGTCAAAGCCCCTTACTGAATCACTGTGGATAACGAAAATCCAACCCACTTGGGTCGAAGTCAGACCGTGTTTACTAGAACACTTACTGCATCCATCCCTAGCCGGCCACAGGATGTTACGTGCTCAAAGCACTACTACTAGATAGATTGCATCATCTCATTTCATTTCCAGAAATTTAATTGTATAACTGCTTCTTTATTTATATTTAGAAAATATATTTTTGTATAAACTGCTTCTTATTTTATTTTTAATTATTAAATAAGATGCTGGAATGGATTTTATGTCCTTGTTCCCCTCCTGACTGGAGACCAATATTTTAGGTGATTCCGAAGACGAGGAGCTTGTCTATAGTTCCTACTACAGATCCGACTTGGGTTTCGAGGAGTTAGCTGAACCAGGACAGAGGAACCAAAGTCTTAGTTGCATTAATTAGTTTCTTTGTTTTTTCTAAAAAGTTGTAATAAAGAAACAAGTTGTGACAACTGGATGTTAGTTCGGTTGATGTTTGCTTTACTTAGACTCTAGTTTCATTCAAATGTTTAATAAAGTTTTTATTCCGTTTTTAGAATGATTGCTATTGATTGACACAACTTATTGCCGTTGTCTCACAACTGTGCAGGCTGGGCAAGATCCAACTGGACCCAGTATATTGGGATCGGCCCCACCAGTGCCAGTGGACTCCGCCGAGCTCGTAGGCCTGCTCCGAGGAGTTCTTGAGGCCCAAAGGGCTCAAGCTGAAGCTAATCGTGAGAAGACTACGATTATGAGAGAGGGCATGGAGAATGTTCACAATGTGGCTATGGCAGCACTGGGCTCAGCACAGTCAGAACAAAGGCCTGCTAATGTAAAGATAAGAATAATTATTAAGTTTTATGTTTTATTGGAGAAATATAACTCTGACAGGCAGCATATTATCCAGGAAAAGGTTGGGAACATTGAGAGCTTCAAGAAGCTGGATTTGCACCCTTTCAAAGGAACAGAGGGCCTCATCTAGGCGGGTGAATGGCTGGATGATATGGCACGACTTCTCAGCGTCGCGCGACTTCCAGCCGATCTTATGGTAAAGGCTGTAGCTCTATAGCTCAGGGATCTGGCCAGTATATGGTACAGAAATGAGCCAAGATTCCAAACTGGAGAAACCTCCTGATGTTTCTTCAAGAAGCAATTTAAAGGGAAGTTATTTCCGAAAGCCGCCCTAGAAGCTATGGAAAGCAGTTCTATGACATAAAGCAAGGGGACCGTACCATTGAGAAGTATACAGCGGAGTTCAATCGGCTCGACAGAATTGCACCTCGCCTGGTGGAAGACCCAGTGGAGCATGCTAAGAAGTTCCAACATGGACTGAGAGAGGAGATCCGTACCTTGGTAGCTGTAAAAGGTGCAAAAACTTATGATAAGATGTTGAAGGTGGCTCAAGATGTTGAATCCAGCTCGTCTACCCGACCAAGAGGGAGCACCCAGGATCTAGCAGCAACCATCAGGGTAACTTCAAGAGGCCCAACAACAACAACATGTCCTCTCTCTATCAGCAGTAACAGCAACCAGCAGCACCCAACAAGGCGCCCCAGTACCATCAACAAAAGATAACTAACTGCGCCTATTGTAGGAGGCCTGATTACACCGCGGACATCTGCAGAAAGAAGCTGGGACATTGCCTTGCTTGTGGGTCTGCCACCCACCAAGTGAAGGACTGTCCAACCTTATTCATCAGGACTGGAGCTGGACAGCAGAGAGGTCCGTTACCCACCCAGCAACAGCGCTACAACTAGCACAAGGCTGGGCAAGCTTTTGCCTTGGCCGTTGAGGAGCTGAAAGCAGATCCAGAGACTGAAGAAGATGTCATCACATGTGATATTTATTACATTCGTACCCGACTTTAGCTTTATTTGACTCTAGAGCTTCACATTGTTTTATATCATCGAACTTCATTGATGCATATCATATGGATGTAGGATATAATAAGATAATCTGTACAGTAATGACCGGAGGGGGACCCATCCCAATTATAGAGACTTGCACCTGCCCTATCACTGTCTCAGGTCATACCTTCCTAGCACCCCTTCTAGTCATGCCCCTCTCTAACTACGATGTAGTCTTCAGAATAGACTGGCTGAGCAGGCAGTACACCCTGATAGACTGTCATCGGGGTTGTCATCTTTAGTCCACTTGGAGGACCTAAGTTTGAGGTAGCTCGAGCACCAGAGAGAATGGGGTGTGTCTCCTATACCTCAATTACAGAAGATTTCGGAACCCGCTCATCCCCTTATAATGAAATTCCTAGATGCCTTTCTTGATAATCTTCCAGGATTACCCTCTGATCGTGACGTAGAGTTCACTATCGATCTAGTACCTGGCTCTTCTTCTATATCACAACGATGCTACAGAGTCAACCCCAAGGAGGCCAAGGAGATGAAGGATCAGATTGATGAGCTCAAGGCCCAGGGATTTATCAAGAAGGACAGAACTGTTCGGATATGCATAGACTATCGGGTATTGAACAACATCACCATTAAGAATAAGTATCCTCTGCCCAAGATCGATGACCTCTTCGATCAGCTGAGCGGAGCGAAGGTTTTCTTAAAGACTGACCTCAGGTTGGGATATCCCTAGGTCAAAGTACGGAAGAAGGATATTCCAAAGACGACATTCGACACCAAGTATGGACAATATGAGTTCTTGGTCATGCCCTTTGGACTTACAAATGCCCCACTGTGTTCATAAATCTCATGAACAAGGTCTTCCGTGAGTATCTGGACCAGTTTGTCATTGTCTTTACTGACGACATTCTGATCAACTCAAAAAGACCCAAGAAGAACATGAGAAGCACTTGCGGATTGTTTTGGAGACATTAAGGAAGGAGAAGCTATATGGTAAGCTGTCTAAGTACGAGTTCTTCTTAGAAAAAGTGGATTTTCTTGGCCATGTTGTCACAGGAGAATGCATATCTGTGGATCCCAAGAATATAGCAGCAGTGGAGTCACAGACAACCCCTAGTTCAGTTGCAGAGATCAGTAGCTTCTTGGGTTTAGCAGGGTATTACAGGAAGTTCATGAAGGACTTCGCAAGGATTGTTGAGCCTATAACAAAGCTAACCAGGAAGAATGAAGAGTTCGTCTGACCGAAGCATGCAAGGCATCATTTAAAGAACTAAAGAGAAGGATGACAACAACACCAATTTTGTTGCTATCCTCAGGATCAGGTGGATTCTCCATCTACAGTGACGCTTCTGACAAAGGATTGGGATGTGTGCTATAGCAGCATGGGAAAGTAATTGTTTATGTTTCTCGATAATTATGGAACCATAAGAAGAACTACCTGACGCATGACCTGGAGCTAGCAGCGGTCATCTTCGCCTTGAAGCTCTGGAAGCATTACCTATATGACGAGAAGGTTGACATATACACATACCATAAAAGTCTCAAGTTTGTCTTCACACATAAGGAGCTCAACATGCGCCAGAGGCGATGGTTGAAGCTTATGAAGGACTTTGATGTCAACCTACAGTACCATCCGGATAAGACTAATATCGTTGCTGATGCGCTTAGCAAGTACTCGATAGATATATTTTTAACGAAGGACCGACATCTGCTAGAGGACATGGAGAAGCTTGGGTTGGAGATTGTGCTACCCGAAGCGGTGATGTTGAAGCTTGGTAAGGAAGCTATTGTACCGGGAGTGGACTCGCCCATGATGCAACTACAAGTGCAGTCCAACCTAATCAACAGAGTCAAGGAGACTCACTTCCAGGATGAGACATTGTGCAAGCTGAGAGACCGAGTGTTAGCTGGAACACTTGAGGGTTTCTCCATAGCTAGAGATGGAGCATTGAGGTATGGCACGAGGCTTTGTGTTCTGACTGGCGAACTGAGGAACGAGCTGATGAAGGAGGCACATCAGGCATAGCATTCTTTTTACCCAGGAGTAAACAAGATGTATAAGAACATGAGGGCACATGTATGGTGGCTTGGAATGAAGAAAGACATGGCAGAATCCATCTCTAAGTGCTTGATCTGCCAATAGGTGAAGGCAGATCGTTAGAGGCCAGCCGGTTTGCTGCAACCGCTTCTAATTCTGGAGTAGAAATGGGAGCATATTACCATAGACTTTGTAACGGGATTGCCTAGATCCCAAGAAAGAAAGGATGCCATCTGAGTAATTATGGACAGAATGACCAAGTCTATCCATTTTATTTCTTTCAAGGTTGGTTTATCCATCGAAAGGTTAGCATCTCTCTATATGCAGAACATATACCAGCTTCATGGAGTTCCAGTCAGCATTGTATCAGACAGGGATATCCGGTTTATTTCACACTACTGAAAGAGTCTGCAGGAAAGCTTGGGCACACATCTGAAGTTTAGTACTGCATACCACCCACAGACTGACGAACAGTCTGAAAGGACTATTCAGACGCTGGAGGATATGCTAAGATCATGAGACTTACAGTTTGGAGGATCTTAAAAAGATTATTTACACCTGGTTGAGTTTTCTTATAATAATAGCTACCAGACAAGCATTCGTATGACACCATTTGAGGCAATGTATGGACGTCGTTGCCGCACTCCACTAGCATGGGACGATGTTGGAGATCGAGTTATGCTGGGACTAGAGATGGTTACAGATGCTGTAGAGAAGATGAAGATGATCAGAGAGACGCCGAGGATTACACAGGATCGCCAAAAGCATTGGCCAGATAGTAAGCGCCGAACCTTGGAGTTTGAGGCAGGAGATCATGTCTTTATCAGGATTTCTCCTACCAGAGGCACTATCAGATTCGGTCGAGCTAAAAATCTTAGTCCCCGTTATATTGGTCCATTGTGGTACTGAGCAGGGTTGGAGAAGTAGCTTACAGAGTGGCTCTTCCATCTAGTCTCGAAGGTGTATACAACGTCTTCGACGTATCGCAGCCAAGACGTTACGTATCGGATCCGAGCCATATTGTGGATCATTTAAAGCTGGAAGTTGGACCAAGTCTCACCGTACCAGAGCAGCCAGTGGAGATAGTAGATTACATGGAGAAGAGATTGAGGTGCACGGTGATTCCACTAGTCAAGGTAGCTTGGCGTCACCACTCTCCAAGCGAGGCTACCTGGAAGCGAGAGGATAAGATGAAAGAGAAATATCCTCATCTTTTCTAGGTATGTTCTAACCCTCTGTTTTCATTACTGGTAGAAATTTCGAGGACAAATTTTTTTTAGGAGGGAAGGTTGTAAAACCCATAATTTAGATTATGTATATATGGGATTTTATAACGCTTTTTGGATTAATAACAGTTATGGGCATTTTATTTCTTTTAGCATTATTTAAACCCATTCTCACCCAATAACTTAAGCTGTTAACCCTACCAAAGCCCATTGACTTAATCTAACCGTTCCTCCACTACCCAGTCTCCCCGATCCACTTTCTCAGTCGCACGTCCCCTCCACGTAAATCACTCTCTCCCTTCACGTAATAACTCCAGAAACCCTTTCCATTTAGAGAAACGTCAGAAATATTGTTTCCTTCCTAAAACCTTCACAAACTCATTCTTCCCTTCCCCCACACTCATCCGACTCCGAAACTGAAGCCGTCCCGACGATCCTCGTGCCGCCCCGGACCTAGCGATACCCCAATCGGGACCTTTCCGTCGAATCCGATCTGACTGACCAGTAGACCGGCGACCCCGACCGATCACCGCAGTCGCGCCAGCAACCCGTCGGCCTCTCGTCGGACCCCTCGCGCGTCCCGCGTTCTGCTTTTCTGCACCCCGTGCGCGTGTCCCGCGTACTCGTGTGCGCACTCCTCGCGTGCGTACGCCTTCCGCGTGCGTTCCGAGTCCGATGCCTCCCCTCGGTACTCCGTCATCAACCAATTGGTAAGCCTGACCCCTTCTGTTATTTTACAGAATATAAAACTTGTTCCTGTTCTGACTGGAACTGACAGAATAAAGCTCTGTCAATTTCGGAATAGATAGTTGTAGTTTTCTAATTCTGACCTTAAGTTTTGTAATAGAACCCCTATCATTAATGAATGTGACAATTAGATTATTATTAGTAATTATACCACATTATAAATTGGTTTACTAATTAGTAAGTTATTTAGAGTTAACGATTAACGTTAAATGGTTAACTAAGTGTTAATTACGAGTAACGTAATAATCGCGTTACTTAGATATATATAGGTATTTATATTATTATTGCCATTAATTTATCATTATTTATTAAATTAGTTTCAAAATAGTTTCGTATCAAAAATATATTTTTAATATAGGAAATAGTGTTTTAGGTCAAAAATCCATTATTTACTATTTTGGACAAATAATATTTATCTTCCAAAAACAAAAATAATTTTATTTACCAAAAGAATATTTTTATGGTCTACCTATTTATTATTATCTATTATGAAATTAGTAATTTCACGTTTCAAATAAATTACTAAAAAACATTGTTCTTAATTCATAGTTAATTACCACTTTAATTGTATTTCTAAAATATTAGTTATTTCTAAAATAAATAATTTTCGAAATTTTACTAACAAGATGGTTTTCTTATTATTTAAATATCTATTAAAATATTTCGTATAGTTTATGTAAATAAATACTATTTATTTTTAAGAGATTTTTCCAGTATTTTATAAGTAAATCTAATTATAATATTAGTTTACGAAAATCCGCTTATTATCTACTAATAAATTTTAAGTATAATTTTTCTCGTATTATTTACAAAAACAATAAGTTTACTACCTTATTTACAAAAACCCGTAATTTTTGGATATTATTAACTTAGAGCTCTCTAAAATATTTTTTTGTAATTTAATATTTCCTATTTAACTATCAGTGACTTAGGCCCTAGACGTTAGTGTCATTAATATGGTAATTAGGTTTGTAGCAACGGTAGATTGGCAACTAAGTTACATTTCATTAACGTAGGTTCAGATCCCGGACTTTAGCCTGAATACTTTTCTGTCATCACCTACAGCACCGGAAACATCGAGGCAAGTTTATACTTACCCAAACTTGTGTTTTGTATTAATAATTAATTTTATTGCATAATAGAACTACTGTATCGATACTTGACTCATGGGATCCCTCTCGGATCACACCGATTGCTTTACTGACTTATTGACTCGGGGTTTGGGGAGTAGTGTTAACACCTGTGGTCAAAGCACCCTACTGAATCACTGTGGATAGTGGAAGCCCAACCCACTTGGGCCGAAGTCGGACCGTGTTCACTAGAACACTTACTGCATCCATCCCTAGGTGGCCACATGTTGTTACGCACTCAAAGCACTACTGCTAGATAGATTGTATCATCTCATTTCATTTCCAGAAATTTAATTGCATAACTGCTTCTTTATTTATATTTAGAAAAATTTATTTCTGTATAAACTGCTTCTTGTTTTATTTTTAATTATTAAATAAGATGCTGGAATAGATTGTATGTTCATGTTTCCCTCCTGACCAGAGACCAATATTTTAGGTGATTGCAAAGACGAGGAGCTGGCCTATAGTTCCTACTACAGATCCGACTTGGGTACCGAGGAGTTAGCTGAACCTGGACAGAGGAACCAACAGTCCTTGTTGCACCCTTTCTGATTAGATTCTTTCTTTTTCTAAAAAGTTGTAATAAAGAAACAAGTTGTGACAACTAGATGTTAGTTCTGTTGATGTTCGCTTTACTTAGACTCTAGTTTCATTCAAATGTTTAATAAAGTTTTTATTCCATTTTTAGAATGTTTTTCCTGCGTTTCTACTGATTGACACAGCTTACTGCTGCCATCTCACAATAGTGCAGGCTGGGCATGATCTGACTAGACCCAGTATATTAGGATCGGGTCGTGACAAGACGTACCTGGAATGGTAAAGTTATCCCGAATAACTTCTATGACTTGTCACGAGACATTACATGACACCGTGAGTGCAGATTCATTGTGTTAGCATAAACTTACGCATTCGACTGATCATCGGTGCGAGCGATTTATAATGGAACTGGAGATTCCCAGGACCCTTTCTTTGGTGTGCGTATTGATCGATAGAAAGTTAAAAAGATTTAATACGTGTTCCAACCCTTCATAGGCGGAAACTAGGGTTCATGAATTATACCTGCGACGGAAAGGAGACAAGTAATTCCTGGCAATCTCGAGCGGACGACCCCAAGATCTTCTGCACGTATTCCTTCCTCGAGTTGGACATCGTGTGGGCGACGATCTCCCAACCTTTTCTTCTCCTTGGCAGCCCTCTCTTTCTTTTCTTACATGAATCACGAATTTAGAGAAAGTATTTGATTTCTGATCAGTAATCTGGCGGCCAGAGAATAGATGTTATATATAGGCTACGGCAGGGACCATGAGGAGAAATTAGGGTTAGACCTCCTAACGGATCTGGATATCCCGTGTTCAGCTCGAACACACAATCCAGGCCCATTAACAATAGCTCGGTCCACTAATGAGCTATTGTTGCACTACCTCCCTAATCCCAAATTATGTTTGTGGGCTCCTTTTATTATATGCTCGTTTGGCTCCCCATGTTAAGATATCGTATGTCCGTCAATCAAATTAAGTTACTGTCACTACCACATTTCTAGTTTGAAGGTATTTTTTATCATTTTTGAATTATTTGAATTTAATATATTTTATTAGGAATTTTTAAATAATTTAATTGAATGGTGCGATTTAAATACTAGTTTAATTATTGTCATGTGATTTTGGTTAGCCTAACCTAGATTGGACCTAACCTAGATGGGTCATCACTAATTTAGTGAGCCACTTTGAGAATTAGATGGTTATGGTTAATGGTTTAAGTCAAGTTTAGTTAAGTTAAGTGATTTGCAAAAGACTAGGAAAGAGCCCTAGTTTCTAGGCCACCCATTAGCCTTGATTCATTTCTAGCCTTAGGATGTAATCTAAAAACCCTAACCCTAACTAAAGTGGCCAGCCAAGACCCCCCTTGCCTATATAATGTCTCCATAGGAATTTGTGCCTCTTTTTAATTAGTTCTTCATTTTCCTAAAGAATAGGTTAGCCTTTATTAATTTTCTTCCTATTTTAATCAATAGGACTCCTTTTTGATTGGGATTTCTTCCATAATGATCTAATCAATGTCTCTTGCTGATTGTGGAGTCAAATCACAGATTTGAATTAATTTGAGGGATTGGGTGGCTTTTGGAGATTCCCACATTGAAGGAGATTTGTGTCGAAGAACACCCATAGGTAATTCCTATTCCACACATCAAAATTTGGTTTTCTTTGCATGAACACCTAGCCCTAGGTGTCCTGGTTCTGTAGGTATAGGGTTTGCCAATTTTTGTGTCCTGTATGTGTCCGTATCGGACACGTATCAGTGTCGTGCGCAGGTGTTCGACGAAATGCCCTTCGTTCGAGATTTCAAATTGTGTTTGAATGGAAATTCGTATTTTAGTGTCGCTTACATGTTTTTGATACACTGGGGTGATTTCGTGTCGTGTCCGAGTCGCACTAGACTCGCGGACACGCCTGCACGCGCGTGGTCAGCACTGTCCTGCTACCCGCAGATTCGTACGACTCATTCAGGACATGTGGACGCGTGTCCTTCGACACAGGGCTTGGGGCAATGTCTGACACGACACCCCCAAGGCCACGTGTCCGTTGGTTTCGTGTCGAGTGAGGGATTCGACCCGCACTGGACACAGGTGTGCTGTGGCTGAACCCAGTTCAGTGTATTTGAGTTTCTTGTGGGTTTTGGACACATTCGTGTCCTATTTCTGACACGATACAGTATGTTTATCAAGTGCACATATTGTCAATTAATTACCAACCTTTTTCATGGATTATTAAATGTTATTCAATGTCGAAATGGGAATTCCCCAATTTCTGATACTGTTAAGTATCAGTGAAGGTTTTACTGTTTGTTCCCTGTTTCGATTGCATTTAATGGGTTAATATTATGTATTATGTGATGATTTAATTTACTACACATCAAATGTCATGTTTAGGATGTAGGGGTTTCATTTTGTGATTGAATTGTTGAATAGAAGTTTGAATTAAAGGGAGGGGAGAACTGATTATTCACTGGTACACGCAGAGGTTATTGCACTGTCAATTCCTGAGCAATTTCCTAAGATATAGGCAATTATTTTAATCTGAGGCTGTAGCATGAGTTGTGATTCCCTATTTTGACCTGAGTAATTTATTAGATGATTAGTTGTTTTCCTGTGCTATTTTGATTCACTGGTGAAGAGTAACCTGAAAACTAAAATAGGAAAACCTGAGATTAATCTAATTTCTGAAAACTTAGTTACATGTCAATTCTCCACTGTTTTGAATCCTGAGAACTTTTACACTGTTGGCATGGAGGAGGACTTTGGCATGAGATAGACTTCGAATGCCAGGACTGAACTGAGAACATACATTCCTGTCAATTGTCGCACACACACACAGGTTCTAAGAATACACACACAGTTCACTGTTGTATTTTTCATTCACTCACACACTCAAATTCCTGTCATTGTTTACTGTATACACATGTACTACCTGTCATTTATCCTGAGACATTGAGGTCATTCCAGTTTTCAGTTTTGAATGGGATTCAATATTGAATGATTACTGTTGTTTAACTGAGAATGGCATTTTATACATGTTACATTAGAGATTATGTGGTTGGAGTTGGTTGGGTTTGCTGTCATTTCAATGGTTATTGGTATCTTAAAATCTGAGAACTCATTTACATATCATTCTTCACTGTTTACATGTCCTGCCACACTATTTTGCCACACACACAAATCAGTAACTCATGTACACACATTCCTACCACTAACACACAGGTTCACTCCCTTACTACATGTTTGAACACACACCACACTCACACACACACACCCCCTATATAATACTGTCACTCTCTATGACACATTACACTCACACACACTGTCACACACAAACTGAAATTGATTTGGGTTATAAATTAAAACTAAAATGAACCCACAAGCTCACATCCTATACACACACACACATATATATCCTCTTAACCCTCTCTCTATATCTCTATGAATATATGTATATATGAATATATGTAAAATGTATGTAGGCATGAATGCATAATGCATATATATATATATATATATATATATATATATATATATATATATATATATGTGAATATGTGTGTGGGTATGCAATGCATGAATGTATGAGTTGAATAAATGCAAATATAATATGTATATAAATATGTATTGTAGGGTTGTACATTGTAAAATGGTATATAGACCTAGTGTATAGTCTACCCTATAGGATTGGTTGTTTAGGCTTTAGTTGACTAGCCAAAACCTAGAATGACTTGGTATTGAAACAATAGACTAGCTTGACTAGAGTTTGCCTAGGTTTGACCAACCTAGACTAGTTTGACTTAATTAGACTTGTTAGACCTAGTTTGACCATAGTTGACCTAGGTTTGACTTCTTAGTTGACCAGGGTTGACCAAGAGTTGACTTTGGCCTAGTTCGACCTAGACTCATGTAGAATGCATTGTAGTGTTTCATCTTATCCTTTTAGACTTGTTGTGACTTGTGCTGTTCTGATTAGGAGCCAGACACCTCTCCTCGGACAGTATATTTCAGTTGGACACTCAGATAGCAGCGAGTATATTCTCTGATCATTTCATATCATGTTTAGGATTATATTTCCTGCTTTAGACTATCTTACTTGATGCTGACACGTTGGAACACGGATTGGTACTATATGGATCCCTTTATGAGATGTTATCCTTCTCGGGAGCATCAGATACTTTTGTCCAGTGTATTTTACTTACATCACGTATCTTATGCTTCTATTATCATGAATCTTCGGGATTCAGCTAGTGACTCATGTACTCACATGATCACCGAGCATTCACGAATCAATTTATGAATCACCCTTATGGGCAACGTAGTATAATCATGAATCTTAACGTAACTTAAATGGATCTTTGTGTATTGATTGGGGATAGGAGAGTATAAATGAACATGTGAATAAATCTAAGTAGTATAATCATGAATCAATTCCAAGTAGTGTAATCATGAATCAGTCCTTAGCCATTCACATGTTTATCCAGTACTCTGAATCACTAGCACTGTCTCTCTTTATATATATCATAGATATTTACTTACAGTCTCTCTCTTACATTATTCTATTCTTCAGTTTCCTGTATTTTATTCTCTAGCATGATTATATTTCCTTTTCCTGCTATGACTTATTGAGATGTATTGTGCTCGCTCCTGTCCTGACTGGACCTGTTGAAATATTACAGAGGATGAGGACGAGGCTGGCTGCCCTACATATTATGGGGCTACTTTAGATGACAGCTGTGACTTGGACCAGCAGCCTGACCCTATAGCTGTGGATGACACTCTTCTAGCCTAGGATGTTTATTTACATTACTCTATGGATGACTGTATATATTGATCTTGGGATTTATGATGTATTAGATACTTAGACTCTCTGTTTGTACTTATAGATTTCATTTCATTTCAGCAGTATCTATCTATCTATCATTCCATCTTATCTTCCTGCCTTAGTTGTGATTGAGTTTACTTTCTGCCATGTCACCCCCATTCGGGGAGTATAAACTGTTTAGAATTTATATTGTTAGATGTTGTGACCTAGGACAACGTTCTACCGCCGAAACTGCGGCGTAGGCTGGACGTACCCACGTCTCGTGCCCTTACTCTAGGGTACGGGTCGTGACACGTTTTTAGTGGTGGCCCATGCAGGTCCAGATTAGAAGTGTAGTGGTATTCGAACTAGAATATCATTACAGCCTGCAGTAGGATATAGGACATTAATTTTTAAGGTACTCAATCACATTAGGAAAATTCTTTTATTGCCATCTAAATCCTTATTGTCAGCTGATCCTTTTGAATTTTAATTGTCCGCCTTTGTTATATCGTTTCTTTTTCAGAAATTGATACTCTTGTTTGGTCTATCTTCAGGATGGTAGAGACTCGTCAGCAGCGTACCATTCACAGAAATGCTATAGAGGGATCTGCTACCTCTCAGCCAGTTCAGCAGAGACAGGAGACTGCAGCTCTTGCCACCTCTGTTCGTATTGAGGCTCCAGCAGCAGCAGCAGGGGGTATGCCTCCACCGGTTCGGAGGCAGGACCTAGTCATCGCAGAGGAGCCCTTCCAGCAGCAGCCACCTGCAGGGACAGTTGACGCCGTTCAGCTGTTGGCATTCTTCCGGCAGTACATGGAGGGTCAGCAGACCCAGCAGCAGTGGCACACAGCAGAGCTCATACGAGGCATTGAGCTGGCAGTGACCGCAGTAGAGAGAGAGTCGTAGCTCAGCCAGCGGCAGCCCCGCAGCCGCACCAGCCACGGGAGAAGGGCATCCAAGATTTCCAGAAGATGCACCCTATAGACTTCCGGGGGACAGACGAGATCTTGTATGCCGATGAGTGGATCGAGCATATAGAGGAGATTTTCAGATTGGCTGAGATCCAGATGAGGCTCTAGATAGAGGCAGTGGCCAGCATGATGCAGGATCTGGCCAGTACCTGGTACCAGACCGACCCGAGGGTTGGCACAGCAGGACAGACTTGTGCAGTATTCAAGAAGTTGTTCAAGGAGAAGTTCTTTCTAGACGCAGCGCTGGGAGCCCTCGAGACCCAGTTCGAGGCCCTAGTCCAGGGGAGCCAGTCCGTAGAGGAGTACGCAGGAGAGTTCTACCGCTTGAGCAGATTTATGGAGGACTTGTCGGAGACGACGAAGGCCCGGAGGTTCCGGAAGGGCTTGGTAAAGGAGGTCAAGTCCTACACCAAGAACTCCCGCAGCGCTAAATTTGAGGAGATCCTGGTGGACGCACTAGCTGTAGAGGATGATCTTGAGCTTAGGCTCAAGTGGGGGCGAGACTCCCAGGGAGGCAGCAGTAGCGGAGGACCGGCCAAGAGGCCGCACCTTCAGCAGCAGCACCAGCAGCACCACCAGCAGCAGAGGTTCCAGCCGCCACAGTTTCAGCAGCCGAGGCATCAGCCAGTGCAGCATCAGCAACAGAGGGTGTAGCAGCAGGCACCGAGGCAGCAGGCCACCCCCTGTGCTTATTGCAAGAAGCCAGGACACGGGTGGAACGAGTGTAGGAAGAGGCTAGGCAGGTGCCTACTCTGTGGGGCAGCAGACCATCAGCCAAGGCTCCAGAGGGATCGCAGAAGGGACCGTTGCTGACTCAGCAGCAGCAGTTTGTGCAGCACCAGCAGCAGGCCAGGAGAGGCCAGCAGGGGCGAGCTTTCGCCATGGCAGCTGAGGATGCAGAGGCGATAGGAGAGCTGATTGCAGGTTCGGTTCTTTTCGACTCCAGTCCAGATTTTGTATTATTCGATTCCGGTGCTTCACACAGTTTCATATCCGTATCTTTTGCGGTTATGATATCATAGCTGAATCATTGCCTAGGACTCACAAGATCACGATCAAGGATGGCATTATCCTCGTACGTGATATTTGTAAGGGATGGAGTATTGTTTTGGGAGGCCGTGAGTTGGAGGTGAGTCTGCTCGTAATGCCATTGTCGAACTACGATATAGTACTCGGCATGGATTAGTTGAGCAGGCACCATGCGAGCATTGATTGCAGAGGGGATAGAGTTCTCTTCAGAGCACCGGGGGAGCCAGAGTTCGAGTACTCCAAACGTCAGGCGGAGCAGAGCAGCGGAGTTTTTTGTGGAGTCTCGGTTGAGGAGCAGACGGTTCAACACCCCTTGATAGCAGAGTATATGGATGTTTTCCCAGAGGAGTTGTCGGGATTGCCACCAGACAGAGACATAGTGTTCTCGATAGACTTGGTTCCAGGAGCGGAACCCATCTTTCAGCATGTCTATCGAGTGAACAACAGTGAGTTGGTGGAGCTAAAAAAGTAAGTGGATGAGCTGCAGGACAAGGGCTTCATCCGTTCGAGTTCGTCGCCATGGGGGTGCACCAGTGTTGTTTATGCCGAAGAAGGATGGGTCAGTACGGATGTGTATTGACTATAGGGCACTCAACAACCTCACGATCAAGAACAAATACCCACTGCCGCGGATCGACGATCTTTTTGACCAGTTGAGCGGAGCTCAGGTATTTTCCAAGATTGATATGAGGTCGGGATATCACCAGGTGAAGGTGAAGGGGGAGGATATTCCTAAGACCGCTTTCAGGACGTGGTACGTACAGTTTAAGTTTTTGGTTTTGCCGTTTGGGCTAACCAATGCACCAGCAGTGTTTATGAACCTTATGAACAAGGTGTTCCATCAGTACCTGGATCAGTTTATGGTGGTGTTCATAGACGACATCTTGATATATTCTAAGACTGAGGAGGAGCACGAGAAGCATCTGCGGATAGTACTGGAGACTCTCAGGAGGAAGCAGCTTTATGGAAAACTCTCCAAGTGTGAGTTTTTCTTGGACCGAGTGGACTTTTTGGGGCATGTGGTGACTGGAGATGGTATCTCAGTTGACCCCAAGAAGATTGTAGCAGTTGAGGCATGGGCAGCGCCGACTTCAGTTGCAGAGATCAGGAGTTTCCTGGGGCTGGCAGGATATTATCGGAGATTTGTGCAGGATTTCTCCCGGGTTGCAGAGCCGTTGACTCGGTTGACCCAGAAGGATGTGAGTATATTTGGTCAGAGGAGTGTCAGGCAGCTTTTGATGAGTTGAAGAAGCGGCTTACGACAACTCCGATTCTGACATTGCCTTCAGGATCAGGTGGATTCACTATTTATAGTGACGCTTCAGGAAAGGGGCTGGGTTGTGTCTTGCAGCAGCATAGGAAGGTGATTGCCTATGCTTCCAGGCAATTATGTCCCCATGAGAAAAACTACCTTGCCCATGACCTGGAGCTGGCAGCGGTGATATTTGCTCTGAAGTTGTGGAAGCATTATCTGTATGGAGAGAGGGTGGAGATCTTCACAGATCACAAGAGCTTAAAGTATGTGTTCACTCAGAAGGAGTTGAACATGAGGCAGCACAGACGGCTAGAGTTGATGAAAGACTTTGACATCCTACAGTATCACCCAGGAAAGGCCAACGTGGTTATCGATGCCTTGAGTAGATATCCGACAGCCATGTGTTTGACCATGGATCGGTATTTGCTTACAGATTTGGAGATCCTTGGGATTGAGGTGATCGTGCCCGGGGTACAGATGCAGTTGTGGGGCATGCAGATTCAGTCGGACTTGGTAGAGAGGATCAAGTCGGCACAGTTTGAGGACGTTGCTCTACGGTGTCTCCGAGAGCAGGTTCGAGCAGGATTACCGGAGGGCGAGTTTTCTCTTGCAGAGGATGGTGCCTTGAGGCACGGTTCCAGATTATGTGTGCCCAGTGGAGAGCTCAGGGAGCAGGTTTTGCAGGAGGCCCACAGATCTCAGTACTCTATACACCCTGGTGCCAACAAGATGTACCGAGATCTGAGGGAGCATGTTTGGTGGTCCGAGATGAAGCGGGAGGTGGCTCGCTTCATAGCTAGGTGCTCGGTCTATCAGCAGGTCAAGACAGAGAGGCAGAGGCCCGATGGATTATTGCAGCCGCTGCCCATTCCCGAGTGGAAATGTGAGCATATCACTATGGACTTCGTATCAGGATTACCGCGTACACCAGGAGGAAAAGACACGATTTGGGTCATCGTTGACAGATTGGCCAAATCAGCCCACTTCTTGCCATTCAAGGTGGGTACGTCTACAGAGAGGCTTGCGAAGATGTATATGCGACAGATAGTCAGGATTCACGGAGTTTTGGTCAGCATCGTCTCAGATCAGGATAGTCGTTTTACTTCCCATTTCTGGAGGAGTCTGCAGACTAGCTTGGGCACTCAGCTCAAGTTTAGTACCGCATACCACCCCAGACGGACGAACAGTCAGAGAGGACTATTCAGACACTTGAGGATATGCTGCGGACGTGCGTCTTGGACTTTGGAGGTTCCTGGAAGGATTATCTTCATTTGGTGGAGTTTTCTTACAACAACAGTTTCCAGGCCAGCATTGAGATATCATCTTTCGAGGCTCTGTACGGGCGTAGGTGCCGTACACCCTTATCTTGGGATGATGTTGGTAAGCGAGCTTTACTGGGGCCAGAGATGGTTATTGACGCAGCCGAGAAGGTGAAGCTCATCAGGGACAGACTTCGCGTGGCGCAGGACAGACATCGGCACTGGGCCGATAGCCACCGGAGGCCCTTGGAGTTTGAGGTACAGATTAGAGTAGGATTAGATTTAGGTTTGATTGTTTGTGTTTTATTAATCATTTTTGTTTATCATAATTAATTGAGACCTTGCTTGTGATTAGGTCAGAGACCAGGTTTTCTTGAGGATATCTCCGACTCGTGGTACGATACGTTTTGGTGGAGGCGGGAAGCTTAGCCCGCGCTTCATCGGCCCTTTCGTTATCAGCGGGAGAGTCGGTGACATGGCTTGCAGGCTAGACTTGCCACCTGTACTAGTAGGTGTCCACAACGTATTCCACGTATCACAGTTGAGACGGTACGTGGCTGACCCTAGCCATGTGCTCGATCATTCGGAGATTGAGGTCGGACCTACTCTCAGTTATCTAGAGCAGCCTGTGGAGATTCTGGATCGCCAGAAGAAGGTTCTAAGGAACCAGGTAATACCTTTGGTTCGCGTCGCATGGAGGCATCATTCTCCAGGAGAGTCTACCTGGGAGCGGGATGATGAGATACGCGAGCGATACCCTTATCTTTTTGGACCGTGAGGTATACTTTCTATCCTTCTCACCAGTTGCATTTCGCCTTTCAATTTCAAGGACGAAATTCTTTTAAGGAGGGTAGATTTGTCACTACCACATTTCTAGTTTGAGGGTATTTTTGTCATTTTGGAATTATTTGAATTTAATATATTTTATTAGGAATTTTTAAATAATTTAATTGAATGGTGCGATTTAAATACTAGTTTAATTTTTGTCATGTGATTTTGGTTAGCTTAACCTAGATTGGACCTAACCTAGATGGGTCATAACTAATTTAGTGAGCCACTTTGAGAATTAGATGGTTTTGGTTAATGGTTTAAGTCAAGTTTAATTAAGTTAAGTGATTTGCAAAAGACTAGGAAAGAGCCCTAGTTTCTAGGCCACCCATTAGCCTTGATTCATTCCTAGCCCTAGGATGTAATCTAAAAACCCTAACCCTAACTAAAGTGGCCAACCAAGACCCCCCTTGCCTATATAATATCTCCATAGGAATTTGTGACTCTTTTTAATTAGTTCTTCATTTTCCTAAAGAATAGGTAAGCCTTTATTAATTTTCTTCCTAGTTTAATCAATAGGACTCCTTTTTGATTGGGATTTCTTCCATAATGATCTAATCAATGTTCTCTTGCTGATTGTGGAGTCAAATCATATATTTGAATCAATTTGAGGGATTGGGTGGCTTTTGGAGATTCCCACATTGAAGGAGTTTTGTGTTGAAGAACACCCATAGGTAATTTCTATTCCACCCATCAAAATTTGGTTTTCTTTGCATGAACACCTAGCCCTAGGTGTCCTGTTTTTGTAGGTATAGGGTTTGCCAATTTTCGTGTCCTGTACGTGTCTGTATCGGACACGTATCAGTGTCGTACGCAGGTGTTCGACGAAATGCCACTTTGTGGCATTTCGTTCGAGATTTCAAATTGTGTTTGAATGGAAATTCGTGTTTTAGTGTCGCTTACACATTTTTGATACACTGGGGTGATTTCGAGTCGTGTCCGAGTCGCACTGGACTCACGGACACGCCTGCACGCGCGTGGTCAGCACTGTCCTGCTACCCGCAGATTCGTGCGACTCATTCAGGACACGTGGACGCGTGTCCTTCGACACAGGGCTTGGGGCAATGTCTGACACGACACCCCCAAGGCCACGTGTCCGTTGGTTTCGTGTCGAGTGAGGGATTCGACCCGCACTGGACACGGGTGTGCTGTGGCTGAACCCAGTTCAGTGTATTCGAGTTTCTTGTGTGTTTTGGACACATTCGTGTCCTATTTCTGACACGATACAATATGTATATCAAGTGCACATATTGTTAATTAATTACCAACCTTTTACATGGATTATTAAATGTTATTCAATGTCGAAATGGGAATTCCCTAATTTCTGATACTGTTAAGTATCAGTGAAGGTTTTACTGTTTGTTCCCTGTTTCGATTACATTTAATGGGTTAATATTATGTATTATGTGATGATTTAATTTACTACACATCAAATGTCATGTTTAGGATGTAGGGGTTTCATTTTGTGATTGAATTGTTGAATAGAAGTTTGAATTACAGGGAGGGGAGAACTGATTGTTCACTGGTACATGCAGAGGTTATTGCACTGTCAATTCCTAAGCAATTTCCTGAGATATAGGCAATTGTTTTAATCTGAGGATGTAGCATGAGTTGTGATTCCCTGTTTTGACCTGAGTAATTGATTAGATGATTAGTTGTTTTCCTGTGCTATTATGATTCACTGGTGAAGAGTAACCTGAAAACTGAAATAGAAAAACCTGAGATTAATCTAATTTCTGAAAACTTAGTTACATGTCAATTCTCCACTGTTTTGAATCCTGAGAACTTTTACACTGTTGGCATGGAGGGGGACTTTGGCATGAGATAGACTTCGAATGCCAGGACTGAACTGAGAACATACATTCCTGTCAATTATCCCACACACACAGAGGTTCTAAGAACACACACACAGTTCACTGTTGTATTTTCCATTACCTCACACACTCAAATTCCTGTCATTGTTTACTGTACACACATGTACTACCTGTCATTTATCCTGAGACATTGAGGTCATCCAGTTTTCAGTTTTGAATGGGATTCAATATTGAATGATTACTGTTGTTTAACTGAGAATGGCATTTTATACATGTTACATTAGAGATTTTGTGGTTGGAGTTTGTTGGGTTTGCTGTCATTTCAATGGTTATTGGTATCTTAAAATCTGAGAACTCATTTACATATCATTCTTCACTGTTTACATGTCCCGCCACACTATTTTGCCACACACACAAATCAGTAACTCATGTACACACATTCCTACCTCTAACACACATGTTCACTCCCTCACTACATGTTTGAACACACACCACACTCACACACACACACCCTATATGACACTGTCACTCTCTATGACACATTACACTCACACACACTGTCACACACAAACTGAAATTGATTTGGGTTATAAGTTAAAACTAAAATGAACCTACAAGCTCACATCCTATACACACACACACACATATATATCCTCTTAACCCTCTCTCTATATCTCTATGAATATATGTATATATGAATATATGTAAAATGTATGTAGGCATGAATGCATAATGCATATATATATGTTAATATGTGTGTGGGTATGCAATGCATGAATGTATGAGTGGAATAAATGCAAATATAATATGTATATAAATATGTATTGTAGGGTTGTACATTGTAAAATGGTATATAGACCTAGTGTATAGTCTACCCTATAGGATTGGTTGTTTAGGCTTTAGTTGACTAGCCAAAACCTAGAATGACTTGGTATTGAAACAATAGACTAGCTTGACTAGAGTTTACCTAGGTTTGACCAACCTAGATGAGTTTGACTAAATTAGACTTGTTAGACCTAGTTTGACCATAGTTGACCTAGGTTTGACTTCTTGGTTGACCAGGGTTGACCAAGAGTTGACTTTGGCCTAGTTCGACCTAGACTCATGTAGAATGCATTGTAGTGTTTCATCTTATCATTTTAGACTTGTTGTGACTTGTGCTGTTCTGATTAGGAGCCATACACCTCTCCTCGGACAGTATATTTCAGTTGGACACTCAGATAGCAGGCAAGTACATTCTCTGATCATTTCATATCATGTCTAAGATTATATTTCCTGCTTTAGACTATCTTACTTGATGCTGACACGTTGGAACACGGATTGGTACTATATGGATCCCTTCATGAGATGTTATCCTTCTCGGGAGCATCAGATACTTTTGTCCAGTGTGTTTCACTTACATCACGTATCTTATTCTTCTATTATCATGAATCTTCGGAAATCAGCTAGTGACTCATGTACTCACATGATCACCGAGCATTCACGAATTAATTCATAAATCACCTTTATGGGCAACGTAGTATAATCATGAATCTTAACGTAACTTGAATGGATCTTTGTGTATTGATTGGGAATGGGGGAGTATAAATGAACATGTGAATAAATCCAAGTAGTGTAATCATGAATCAATTCCAAGTAGTGTAATCATGAATCAGTCCTTAGCCATTCACATGTTTATCCAGTACTCTGAATCACTAGCACTCTCTCTCTTTATATATATCATAGATATTTACTTATAGTCTCTCTCTTACATTATGCTATTCTTCAGTTTCCTGTATTTTATTCTCTAGCATGATTATATTTCCTTTTCCTGCTATGACTTGTTGAGATGTATTGTGCTCGCTCCTGTCCTGACTGGACCTATTGAAATATTACAGAGGATGAGGACGAGGCTGGCTGCCCTACATATTATGGGGCTACTTTAGATGACAGCTGTGACTTGGACCAGCAGCCGGACCCTATAGCTGTGGATGACACTCTTCTAGACTAGGATGTTTATTTACATTACTCTATGGATGACTGTATATACTGATCTTGGGATTTGTGATGTATTAGACACTTAGACTCTCTGTTTGTACTTGTGGATTTCATTTCATTTCAGCAGTATCTATCTATCTATCATTCCATCTTATCTTCCTGCCTTAGTTGTGATTGAGTTTACTTTCTGCCATGTCATCCCCATTCGGGGAGTATAAACTGATTAGAATTTATATTGTTAGATGCTGTGAGCTAGGACAGCGTTCTACCACCGACATTGCGGCGTAGGCTGGACGTACCCACGTCTCGTGCCCTTACTCTAGGGTGCGGGTCGTGACAGTTACTGACAACTATATTGATTCGACATCTTTTATCCTTAATTAGTACCGCTCAACTTTATTTGTCATGTCGGATATAATCCACCTGCAGGGTTTACATGACAATCCTTATGAGCTCCTTAAGGGAACATCATCAACCCGATGTATCGGGACATGTATTCCATTTATAATCAACAGCCCATCATACATGCAATGTTATTACCCAATTCATAGAGGTTGTTGATCCATAATGAATCTCATTCTTTTATGAGTCAAGTAATGCACACTGCATATACATGTCTGTTATTATATCCGGATTAAGAGCACAAGCATCCATAATAATAGAGGTGTTTGTTCTCTTATGTAGTCATTACAAAGAGAACAACCTCAAGTGGTCCTATTCAATACACACAAAGTGTACTAGTGTAAACCTATAGTCAAGATAGACTAATACCAGATTACACTACAACCTTTCCAATAGATTGTCCAAGTTCATCTAGGTTGTGAACTATTTATATACTCCATAGGGAACTGATAATATGATCTTCTGTGTGACACCACACACCATATTATCTACAATATAGAATATCAGACATTTGTATTAACACTTGCAACAAATACAATATGCAAACATTTGCCCATATGATTCTCATTCAAAATTTAAGGAAATAAGGTTACTACAAAAGTGATGCTTTTAGTATATAATCCTAACAATCTTCCACTTATACTCAAAGCATTGCTTTTCAGTATACTGTTACAAATCTTCCACTTATACTTAAAGCCATGCTGCTACACATCTGACTCTCATTCCCTCAACATGACTATCAAAAGTCTTAGCTGGTTAGCTCTTTGTAAAGGGATCAACTAGGTTGTCGGCTGATGCTATCTTGATCACAGCAACTTTTTCTTTCTTTAAGAAATCTCGTATCAGGTGGTACTTGCGCTCAATGTGTTTGCCTGTCTTATGGGCTCATGGTTCCTTCGAGTTTGCAACTGCACCACTATTATCAGAATAAAGTGTAATAGACTTAGGCAAACTAGGTACCACATCCAAGTCCAACAGAAAGTTTCTGAGCCAAACCGCTTCTTTGGCTGCCTCAGAGGCTGCCACATACTCGACTTCCATGGTGGAATCGGCAATACATTTTTGCTTGATACTCCTCCACACAATGGCTCCACCTCCCAAAGTAAACACATAACCTGAGGTAGATTTTCTGGAATCCCTATCTGACTGAAAATCTGAGTCTGTATACCCCAAGGGAACTAAACTATCTGCCTGGTAAAGTAGCATATACTCTTTTGTCCTTTCAGGTACTTCAAAATATGCTTTACGGCAGTCCAGTGCTCTTGTCCTGGGTTAGACTGATATCTGCTGACCATGCCTACGGTAAAGCAGATGTCTGGTCTCGTACATAGTATTGCATACATTAGGCTTCCTACTGCTGAAGCATAAGGAACTGCCTTCATGTTCTCTATCTTTTTAGGTGTCCTCGGACACTGCTCCTTTGATAGAGCAATTCTATGTCTAAAAGGTAAGAAACCTTTCTTAGAATTTTGCATACTAAAACGAGTTAGTACAGTATCGATATAGGAAGCTTGGGATAAGCCCAACATCTTTTTCTTGCGATCTCATAGAACTTTGATCCCAAGGATGTGACCTACTTCTCCCAAGTCCTTCATATCAAACTGTTTGGATAACCATACTCTTACATCAGATAACACCTTCACATTATTTCTAATGAGCAAGATGTCATCCACATAAAGTACTAGGAACACCACCACGTTTCCGTCACACTTTTTGTATACACTTGATTCATCCAGACATTGATCAAATCCATAGGTTTTTATCACCTGATCAAAACATATATTCTAAGATCTGGAAGCTTGCTTAAGTCCATAAATGGACTTCTTGAGCTTACAAACAAGATGCTCTTGGCCCTTTTCAATGAACCCGTCTGGTTGCTTCATATAGATGTCTTTCTCAAGACTTCCATTAAGGAAAGCTGTCTTGACATCCATTTGCCAAATCTCATAATCGAGATGAGCTGCAATAGATAAAAGAATCCGGATAGACTTAAGCATGGCTACAGGAGAAAAGGTTTCCTCATAATCGATACCCTCTCTTTAAGTAAAACCTTTTGCTACAAGCCGAGCTTTAAAGGTTTCAACCTTACCGTCTGTTCTTCTTTTTCTCTTATAGACCCACTTGCATCCAATGGCTTTTACACCAACGGGTGGTTCTACAAGCTCCCAGACCTGATTAGAATCCATAGATTCTATTTCAGATATCATTGCTTTTTGCCAAGACTCTGCATCTTTATCTTGGAGTGCTTTATTGTAGGTACAAAAATCATAATCATGTTCCTCAGGGACGAAGTCTGACGACTCTCCCAAGAACATATATCTATCAGGCTGTATCACAACCCTCCCACTACAACGAGGTACTATCGATTGTGGTGTAACATTTGTGATACGTTGTGCAGTTATTTGTGGTTCATCCTCTTGTATTGTTGGTACTGAAGTACTTGGTGTCTCATGTCTCAGTTCTTCTAGAATAACTCTACTTATGGGTTTATGGTTCATCACATAGTCTTCCTCTAAGAATCGGGCATTGGTGCTAACAATGACCTTCTGATCTTTAGGACTATAAAATAAACCTCCTTTCGTTCCTCTTGGATAGCCTACAAACAAGCGTACTTCTGTACGAGATTCTAACTTATCTGCTTTTCCATTCAGCACATGTGCTGGACTACCCCAAATACGAACATGTTTCAGACTAGGCTTACGCCCAATCCACAGCTCTGTTGGAGTAAGAGGTACTGACTTAGAAGGAACCAAGTTCAAAATATAAGCTGCAGTCTCTAAGGCATATCCCCAGAACGAATCTAGCAAATCCGAATAACTCATCATTGATCTAACCATCTCCATAAGAGTTTTATTCCTTCTTTCGGCTACACCATTCTGCTGGGGCGTTACAGGTGCAGTCAATTGGGATGCAATCTCAGCCTCTGATAAATAATCCCTAAACTCTCCAAAGAGGTACTCGCCACCACGATCTGATCATAATGACTTGATACATTTTCCATGACGTTTCTCCGTTTCAGCCTTGTACTCTTTGAATTTCTCAAAGCACTCAGACTTACGGCGCATCAAATAAATGTATCCATACCTTGAATAATCGTCAATAAATGTGACAAAATATTCAAAGCCACCTCTAGCTTGGATAGTCATGGGTCCACACAAATAAGAATGAACCAATTCCAACACATCTTTGGCCCTATTCCCCTTCGCCGTATAAGGCCTTTTGGTCATTTTACCTTCCAAGCAGGATTCACAGACTGGTAGTGCCTCCACTTCAATGAACTCAAAGGTCCATCTTTAACCAGTCTTTGAATCTTTCTTAGGTTAATATGCCCCAATCGCAAGTGCCAAAGATATGTTTGGTTCATACAAGAAGGTTCTTTTCTCTTATTTAAGTTAGATGACATATTATTTATTTCCATAGGTTGCATTGTGGGCGAAATAGGATTAATGACATACAGATTATCAACCAATGCACTAGAACAGATAAAATGTTTATTCTTTCTAATAATAATATTGTCATTAAAATAAACTGAATATCCATCCTTAACTAACATAGAAACAGAACTAAATTCCTTCTAAGTGAAGATGCATAATGACAATCTCTCAATGTCAAAGACTTATTTCTACCAAGAGATAAAGTAACATCTCCTAATGCAACGACCGATACTTTTGTAGCATCACCCATGAACAAGCATATCTCTCTATCACTGAGCCGTCTGGTTTCCTGGAACCCCTGCAATGTATTGCAGACATGATTAGTAGCTCCTGTATCTATACACCAGGTGCCGGTAGATAACACCACTAAACATGTTTCAACTACTAGTAAATGAGATATACCTTTTTTGTTCTCTTGTTTGAGAAGTGGACAATCAGTCTTCCAATGTCCTGACCCTTTGCACTTGAAACATTTGCCTTTCGGCTTTTTCCCCGCGCCTTGAGGTCCCATGCCCTTTTTTGCTGAGTTTTCCTGTTTCTGAATGTTATTCTTCTTCTTACCGCCTTTTGGCTTAGAATTAGAAGCCTTTTCAGAAACAAAAATATGACCACTCTGCCTAAAGATAGATTGAGCATCCTGTAGCTCTTTTGCAAGTTCTGCCAAACTATACAACCTTTTGTTCATGTTGTAATTAAGGCATAAATTGTCAAAACTTTTAGGTAGAGTCCCGAGAATGATATCGACCTGGGATTCCCCATCGATTTCAGCTCCAAGGACCTCCACCTCATTCAGATGACCCATCATCTTGAGAACATGATCCCTTACTGGTGTACCCTCAGCCATTTTTGTATTCATCAAACATTTCATAGTAAACTGCCTAGCTGCTCTACTCTGATGTCCGAAGAGTTCCTTGAGGTTATACATCATGTCATAAGCAGTGGCCATGGCCTGATGCTGATGTTGCAGTACATTTGACATAGATGCCAGAATGTAACACCGTGCCATCTCATCTGCCTTTTTCCACTTCTTATAAGCCTCTTTGACCTCTTCATCAGAGTTAGCATCAGGCTTAGGTGGGCATTCCTCAACAAGTACATATTTGTACTCCTCAGCAGTTAGAACAATGTCCAAATTACGTTTCCAGTCAATATAATTAGGTCCAGTAAGTTTGTTTTCTTTAAGAATCACCATAAGTGGACTGAAAGAACCTATTTTTTTTGAAATCCTGAGAATCACATAAATAAAATTATGTAGGACAAAATAACTTTTTGAATTAACTAAATATTGATTCCCTCAAAACAATAATAAGAAATACACCAACACCTTGAACACCATGAATTTAGCATGCCACGATAGTGTGGACGTATACAAATTCAACATTGTTCAAGTAGGTTTTTCTTATTAATTTTACTATCATGTCAACATAACTTTATGACAAATAAAATTAATATGCTAGTCTTGCTCTGGTCATACAAATAATAGCAGTGACTCCGATGGGGAGGATACCATTATTTGTATCTAAGTGTATACCATTACTTAATACTAAGTCCATTACCTTGTAATGAGTTCTTTCAGATAGAGAAGTGAACACATACTAGGTAACTTTCTACAATTATCCCTAAGAAAGTTTGTACTGGTGATCCATAATTATACTCATCCGATATGGAGGAAAGCACTAAAGCCGACACGCAAGTATAATTACATCACCTACAAACCAGTAATGGAGACCATAGGATTTATACTAAATAAATATCCTCTCCCACTTAGTTATTTAACAATGAGAGTTTTTCTACTAGTTGATATTATGTCCATGTTGTCCATTATTAATGTAGGCTTGGTTTTTAAAAAAAATAACCACACAATAATAAACATGCATAATCAGAAAAAGCAAAATGACAAAAATAAGAGAAAATATCCAACTATTATGGTCATCTTTGCTGCTCCGTCCTCAACTATTCGAATCCAAAATCTGGTGCTGCGCAGATCTATTCGGGGTTCGAATCCAAAAATAAGACCAAAACCATTATTAATGTAGGCTTGGTTTTTTTAGGTTTTGGCTGTCGATTCCTTTATCGAAAATTATCTGTCTGCCTCTGGACTGCTTAAAACCAGCATCTCATCCGGCGTCAGAAACAGCCACCACCGCCATCACGATTGATAAAAAATAATTAAAATTACATCAATTCTATGCCTCCCGAAGGAGTTCACACATAATCTAGATTGAAAAATTAAAATAATAAGCACGATCAACCCTCGTGATTTTAATTACATCCACTGCAACAACAACATCCACGACATGTCCATGGTTTAAACAACACAATCAAAAACATGCATTGGACCATAATAGTTGGATCTAAGATGCCTGCAAAATCGAGTTAGAACAGATATACCTCTACCGACTATTATACAGCGCAGGTTTTATTGGCCAACATGGACGTATCAATCAATACGTAGATCCAAAGTAGCTCTGATACCAATTGATGGAACTGGGGATTCCCAGGACCCTTCCTTTGGTGTGCGTATGGATCGATAGAAAGTTAAACAGATCTAATACGTGTTCTAACCCTTCATAGACGAAAACTAGGGTTCACGAATTATACCTACGGCGGAAAGGAGACAAGTAATTCCTGGCAATCTCGAGCGGACGACCCCAAGATCTTCTGCACGTATTCCTTCCTCGAGTTGGACGTCGTGTGGGCGACGATCTCCCAACCTTTTCTTCTCCTTGGCAGCCCTCTCTTTCTCTCCTTACGTGAATCACGAATTTAGAGAAAGTTTTAGATTTCTAATCAGTAAATTGGCGGCCAGAGAATAGAGGATATATATAGGCTACGGCAGGGACCATGAGGAGAAATTAGGGTTAGGTCTCCTAACGGATCTGGATATCCCGTGTTCAGCCCGAACACACAATCCAGGCCCATTAACAATAGCTCGGTCCACTAATGAGCTATAGTTGCACTACCTCCCTAATCTCGAATTATGTTTGTGGGCTCCTTTTATTATATGCACGTTTGGCTCCCCATATTAAGATATCGTAAGTCAGTCGATCAAATTAAGTTACTGACAACTATATTGATTCGACATCTTTTATCCTTAAGTAGTACCGCTCAACTTTATTTGTCATGTCGGATATAATCCACCTGCAGGGTTTACATGACAATCCTCATGAGCTCCTTAAGGGGACATCATCAACCCGATGTATCGGGACATAGATTCCATTTATAATCAACAGCCCATCATACATACAATGTTATTATCCAATTCATAGAGGTTGTTGATCCATAATAAATCTCACTCTTTTATGAGTTAAAGTAATGCACACTGCATATACATGTCCGTTATTATATCCGGATTAAGAGCACAAGCATCCATAATAACAGAGGTGTTTGTTCTATTATGTAGTCAGTACAAAGAGAACAACCTCAAGTGGTCCTGTTCAATACACACAAAGTATACTAGTGTAAACCTACAGTCAAGATAGACTAATACCAGATTACACTACAACCTTTCCAATCGATTGTCCAAGTCCATCTAGGTTGTGAACTATTTATATACTCTATAGGGAACTGATAATATGATCTTCTGTGTGACACCACACACCATATTATCTACAATATAGAATATCAGACATTTGCATTAAGACTTGCAACAAATACAATATGCAAACATTTGGCCATATGATTCTCATTCAAAATTTAAGGAAATAAGGTTACTACAAAAGTGATGCTTTTAGTATATAACCCTAACAGTTCTCCCATTAGAGACTCAGATCCCCTCACTTCGAGTGGCCCTTACTTAGCGATTGACGTCGGATGATAATCACCGTCGACGGCTAAAAGAACTGGAGGCCTTAGACGAGAAGCGTTTACAGGCTCAACAAAGCATAAATCTCTACCAAGCGCGCATCTCTCGGGCTTTCAACATGAAAGTCAAATAGAGAATATTTTAAGTCGACGATCTCATCTTGGCTGTTCGCAGACCAATGGTCATGACTTACAAGACCCCCGGCAAATTCCAGCCTAAATGGGAGGGTCCGTTCATCATCGAGACTGTATTCTCCAATGGCGCATACCGGCTCGCAAAGCAGAATGGGGACTTGCTCATGGTGCCCATAAACGGCAAGTTCCAAAAAAATACTATGTTTAAAAAACATCCCCATACTATCTAGAGTGTCGAGTTATGTACATCAGGTACCTCTGAACTTATACTCTGTTCCCTCCAAGGGGACTCACATTGCATCTCTCCGAGTGACAAGCCATGTATATTAATACCTATGAACTTTCACTCTGATATTTCGATTGTCATATATCACATCCATATTACCTCTGATATAGACAATCTCCTAGCTTAACACCTGTACCCAAATCGGGATAAAAGACATGGTGTTAAGACCACAAAATCTATCACATCTATATTACCTCTATTGGGTTTTCTCTCGAATCTACTACTCGCACCACCAGTGCACAAAAGGGTAATAGATCCACAAAAAATCATTTCTGATTATCGTGTGTCACGTCCATATTACCTCTGATACCGATAGTCTCCCGACTTAACACCTCTGCCCAACCCGGGATAAAAGACATGGTGTTAAGACCACAAAACCTGTCACGTCCATATTACCTCTGTTGGGTTTTGTTTCAAAATCTATTACCCGCACTGCCAGTGTGCAGAAGAGTAGTAGGTCCATAAAAGCTATTCTAATCTATTACCCGTATCACCAGTGCGCAAAAGGGTAATAGGTCCATAAAACTTATCCTAATCTATTACTCGCCCCATCGGTGTACCAAAGAGTAGTAGGCCCACAAAATATCATTCAAATCTATTTGTTCGTATTCCCAGATGCACAAAAGGGCAATAGGTCCACAAAAAGTCCCCCAGTGGGATGTCCTTTATCAAACACAAAATGCTGTATTAGGCCCTCTAGCACAAGCACCATAAAAATATTACAAATAAAGAATGGAGTGAATGTATTCTGTTTATTCAAAATCAGTTACATTCATAGGACTACATCTCCAGTAAAAGATTACACTGAAGTCCAAAAGAAGCAAAAAAAAAAAAACAAACTACAGCTAAAGACAGACAGAAAACACAAAGACAAATTCGAACGTTTGTTTTTTCCGGAAACATCAATTACATAGCATCCCACGGATCCCTAAAGTCAAGGATCATAGTTGTGTTGAGGCATATACCATTCCCTTAGCCATTTCGCATACGAATGATCTATTTGATTAAGGTCTTCGGCGGGAGCAGGAGGGTCAAAATTCCCAGTGCTACTACCCTCAGACTTGGGTTCCTCCTTTACAGCAGCCTCAACCTTGGGGGTAATTCCCTCCCCGATGGACGCCAGCTCTTCTCTTACCTCAACTTTTGGTATCTCCTCCTCCTTAATAAGCAGTGACTCTTGTTTGATGAAAGGGACAGCATCTCCTCCTTCATAATGGTCTCAGCCTTCGGCATGGATGCTGCAAAAATCAAAGAAAGAAGATAGTCATATAAATACAAAGTGAATGGGCTCCTTTTTCAGTTATGCGGCCTAGCCAAACGGAACTCATGCGGCTCAGTCATGAGACACTTAGGCAGCTTAGTCATGAAGTACTCATGCGGCTTAGTCATGAGGCACTTATGCAGTGTATGCAGCTCAGGCATGAAGTGCTCATGCGATCCAGTCATGAGGCCGGCTCAGTCATGAAGTGCACATACGGCTCAGTCATGAGGCACTTATGCGGCTCAGTCATAAAGTGCTCATGCGGCTCTGTCATGAGGCACTTATGCAGTTCATTCAGCTCAGTCATGAGGCACTTATGCGGCCCAGTCATGAAGTGCTCATGCGGCTCAGTTATGAGGCACTTATGCGGTTCGTGTGACCCATTTATGAAGTGCTCATACGGCTCAATCATGAGACACTTATGCGGCTCAATCATGAAGCGTTTATGCGAACCAGTCTTGGGGCACTTATGCGGTTCAAGTTCGAATAAGCAGCACTTATGCGGCTCAGCCCATGCGACCCTATCATACAGAACATGCGGTCCAAATGAGATGGGGCATGCATCGACTAGGCTTAAAGCATAGAAGCGATATAGCACAGTCCCATGCATAAAATATGCGATATGGCTATTCAAAATTTCAGTCATCGTCTTTCCACTGTCCTTACCCTTGATAGGGGTTTGCACGTCGGAATGAATGGAAGGATAGTCCGCCGCCCTTGACGGAGAGACAAGTCCCTTCCCCTTGGCCGCAGCACCAGTCAACTTGGAAGCTTTTGGAGCCATGGCAGAAAAAATGATGAAAACGAAGGAGAAGAAGGTGAAAGAGAAAAATCTCTCTCTTAAATGACCCCTATTTATATAGTTTCTGAAAAGTTCCTCTTCGGTTCTCGAGATCATTAAAGATAATGACGATGTTTAGGAATTTTATCCCTAGTAACCGTCGGCTTTATCTCGAAAAGAGAACCCAAATCCAAAACCGAATCAAGAAATTAAATACAGCAGTGACAGCTGGCATGCTGGATGGGTTCTCTCTGCTGATTAAAATTTTCCTGCAGCTCGAGGTCTCTCCTAACTTGAAGACGCCCTGCGGCTTGACATATCTCTATGCTTCTTATTCAAAGTATTCCAAATTTACAATTTGAAAACTTTGAAGGGGGTCTTGTAGAAGCATGGAAAATATGGGGTTCATACGGGTCACAATTTATCGCATAAGTACTTTGGGCCAAACTGGTTCGCATAAAGGAGAGCCGCATGACAGATTCAGTACCCTATGCGGCCCATCTACAACCAGACTGATTCGAGCCGCAGAAGAAAGATATACGACCAAGTTGGTCTGTCCGTCTGATAAAGCTGACAAATTCTGTCAAAGCTGACAAAAATGACAGCTTTGACATTCTGACATTCTGACAAAAAGATAAGACGTGATCAGACAAAGTCATGTGGCCAGAAGGATTGCTACCCGAGCCGCATGAACCTTATACGGCTCAACCTATGCGGCCCTAAAGTCTCTGAGCTTCATGCGGCCAAGGGTGACTGTAACCTAAGCCGTATGAGCTTTATGCGGCCCAAAATACAGAATCTATGCGGCTCAAAAGTCCCTAAACTACATGCGGACTAAGGAAGACTACGACCTAAGCCGTACGAGCCTTATACAGCCCAACATGGCTGAAAACTGAGAGACACATGCGGCTCAAAATGATTCCTATCCTGCGATAGGACACGTGACAGGCTGACCAAGTCTCAACAACCTAGATTTGCTGCAACAAAATCCCAACAAATTGCTAGCTGGCGGCCAAAGAGAGGGTCTTTACATGCTGATTAGCCACGTGGCCACAGGCCACTTATGCGGCTCAAAACACACATCACTATAAATAGCAGGGTGCCACACCCCTGCAAAAACTGGCAACCTTTGAAAGGCAATTTCTTCAAGAGCTAAAGACTGCGTCGGATAGTCCAAAGAGTAAGGCAAAGTTGATACACTTTCCCGAGCCTCCACCGTCACCCCCAGAATCAAAAACTAAACAATTGTACTTAGATTATTTTCTAGAATTTCTTTCTAGGCTCTTCTTTGTACAAGCGAGTTTACAATCAATTTCAGTGTTTCTGTAATACTCGTCTTTGATATTTAATAGCAAATAGCCACGAGCAGACCGTTTCTTGAACCTACAAGCAATCTGGTGGGGGATCAGTTCTTATTCTCTTGTATTCCAATCAAGACCCACTCTCCTAAACCAACACTAAGTAATTTAGTGAAGCATGTATCTTATTATGTGGTCTTTTTATTATTGTCTTAGGATCAGCTTTATGGCAAGATTAAGTAGTAAAGCATGTATTTTATTCTCAATAGCAATTGAAACATAAATGTGTCAAGGATCGTGTCCCTACAACAAACACAGATAGCCACATAATATTCATAAACATATTGATTGGGCACATCATTGTCTTGATTTGCCAAGCCTGTACGCCGATAGCCATTCATACAATCATGTAGAAGCATGGAAAATATCAGAATGATAATCTATGCGGCTCAGAATAGGAGAACCCCATGCGGCTCATACAGGAGCAGTCCCATGCGGTTCAGAGAGACTCTTGGTCTCATACGGCTCGGACAGGAGAGTCCATACGGCTTGCATAGGGACAGCCATGCGGTTCAAAGAGTCCCCCAACCGTATGTGGTTCAAAAGTACATGCGGCTCACGGAGATATGCGGCTCAATGCCACGTGTACCCACGAAGACCCCTTCACACAGCTGGCCATCGAGCAGTCTGCCTATTTAATGCTCTGTCATGATTTGACAGCTGACGGCTCTGACATAAAGTATCATAATGGCCCTGCCATAATGACAGACTCCTGGGAAATAAGAGAAAATCTCTGACGCGATTCGAGATTGACACGTAGCTACTCCCATGCGGCTCCAGTGAAGAACAGCTTCATGCGGCTATCAAGGATCGTCTTCCTGCGGCTCACCAAAAAGCCATCCCATGCGGCTCGTAGTTACTACCCTTATGCGGTTCACCAAGGAACCATCTCATGCGGCTCGCAAAAACTATACCTATGCGGTTTGCCGAGACGCTGTCTCATGCTGTTCATGGATGTCATGCGGCTTTGGCAGAGTCCATCATCAAGACACGTGGCAGAGATTCAATGACAGCTGGCAGCAAAGATGATTATGAGATGCAAAGATTTACCAGATCCCAATGACCATATCCTCATAATTAATAGGATCAGGTCATATCATTCATAATCAAACCAATGAGACACGTGGTGGGAGATCCAAGCTACACAATCAATCATGAAGATTTAAAGCAATCAGCATTAATTATTCAGAAGATTTAGTGCTACCCCCAGTTATGGCCCAGATCCTTCACGCCTAAAACGAATGGTCTAGATTGATTAAGCATCAGGCCGCCGCCACTTCAAGAATGGGTAATCATCCAAACCCTAATAAGGCCCCCACTATTATAAATAGCAAGGTGCCATTCCCTTGTGGGATATACATTATCAGGGACGAAAAGATACACAGAGAGCTCCCCCCTAATAATCGAAGAGAAAATACACAGAGAGAGAGAAGCCAGAAGAGCAACATGAGGAGAGCAAGAAGGACATTTCTTCGTCAACGCCAAGCAGATCCTCCCCGAGCCAAGGCTGCATACCGATCGTCCAAGGAGTAAGGCAGAGCGGCCGTCGCTTTCCCGAGCCTCTATCGTCACCCCCCAGAATCTAAAATAAACAATTGTACTTAGACTGCGGTACCTAGGTTTTCGTCCCTAGGCTTTCTTTGTACAAGCGAGTTTGTAACGTGAAGTGAAAGTCCGATCCTCCGATAATTGTTCTGTTCTTTTATATTTCATGGTAAACACGATGGCGACTCTGCTGGGGACTAACTTCTCCACGGCTGAGGAGTTGGTGACGCAATTGGATGCAGCCAAACTTGGCTCCACGCAACAAAAGATGGTCGTCCGCTTCGACCAACAGGCGTTTGAAGAGATGCTCTCCGAAGGAAGCGCTGGCCCGGTCCAGAAACGTACCCACAGTTCGAAGGCTCACAAAGAGTGGAGGCCAAAATCATTTGCTCCTCTCCAAGCCCTCGATGGGATATCTTCTGTTGCTCAAGACGGCGAGAAGGACTCTCCTGCGGCCCCACTTCAGACCGTAGACAACTCTGCTGTCCCCAAGTCCGGCAGAAGAAAACACTATGATGCTGGACTTGCAGGGGCAAAGAGGAACTCTATGAGATCCGAGCCGCATAAGGGTATTAGCCGCAGGGAGAAAGCTCATGCGGCTACATCCGCCAGCCGCATGGAGAAAACTCATGCGGCCAAATCTGTCAGCCGTATGACTTATGCGGCTACAGTCGCCAATCACATGAATGAGACACATGCGGCCTTGGGAGTCAATCGCTTGCAGAAAACCCATGCGGCCACAATTGCCAACCGTATGCGGCCAGCCTGCACGGTCGTGACTCCTAGCCGCTTAAAAATAACTCATCCAATAGCAGAAGACAACCGCATGCAGACAGCCTACACGGTACCCAACTCTAGCCGCATAGCGTCCGTTCTATGCTTCTCTCGATCAGTCTTCGATCGTCTCTCATACGGTCCTGACCCTGATGGTTCTCTGGATGATAAGCCAGACTCTGTGATGTTCAACTTGGACTCCTCCTATTACGCACCCGCAAGTGCTAAAAGGAGGAAGTCTAGGACAGCACGGGCTCATCAAGCCTAGTCAGCTGTCCTAACCTCTAACTATCGGGGCGTCCCGTTGATTATCACACGGGCCTCTGATGGGAAGTTGTATAAAACCGCTCGAGTCCAGCCCCCGGCGGCAAAAGGACAAAGTGGTTCCTCTGACCTACGTGAGGCGATCCTCCAAAACGCAAGAAAAGAGAAGGAGCCTCGGCGTACAAAGAGTCCTCGCTTGGACATCGCTGCACCCAAATCATCATCAACTGCTGTTGCAACAGCGCGACAGCAATAGAAGATCGACCGTCCGTCTTCCAAAGGCTACAGCATCCGAGCTCAGAAGATGAGACACCCCCTGTTGTCTCCTGCAATTCCGCTCAAAAAGTCCCCACCGAGGGGAGAGGGAAGAAGACGAGCATCTCCAGCCCGAAGATATCAACCACTACAGCTAAAAAACTGTCGTCTAAACGGTTGTCCTCCACCGAAGTTTTCCAGGGCACCCGTTCAAAGACGAAATCTGCTACAGTGGGAGATTCGTCGTCCACATCGCTGGGGGTCATAGGAACTGGGGGTAGTACTCCTCCGAACGTCCACAACAATCCGATGTTTCAAGAAGACGAGCCCGGGAAAACAACCCTCTCATTAGGTGCAACAGACGCTGATGTCCCCGAGGACATCCACGACTCTCAAGATGAGACAAGCTCCGAAGCTGGGGGTACTGTTCCTTCCAAGTCCAAACCCGAAGAGAACATTCCCACATATCCCGATGATTTCTCGATGCATGGATACGACTCGGAGGGCATATCCTCCACCGTTCCTTCCGTCACTCCTCATGTAAAAATAGTATTCATGACAGACAGTAATCAAGGCGGTTCCAATGATCGCCAATGTATAGACACTTTGGAGGCCATATTGTATGCCTTGGTCAAGTCTGTGGACGAGATCAAAGCGGCTCTTCCTACTCTGCAGGGAGTGACACCTGGCCAAACAAGCGCAGGTCCCACAATCAATGTAGATTCAAATTCAGCGGCACCGAACTCGGGCAATAATCCTCCCGAAATAATGGCCCCTACCACGACAGATGAGACCCGAAAAGTAAGGAGAGAGGTCCAGGAGCTCTGAGCCATGTTCCATGCCCGAGAAAATGCTCAAGATCTCAGAATACGGCAACCGTACCCTGCTGAATGGAGGGATGTTCCATTCCCGCCAAAATATAGCCGTTCAATATCAACCCATATGATGGCAGGACCTCAGCAAGTCGATACATCACTTACTTCGAGGTCACCACCGACCATCTGCCCCATGATGATGCTATCCTTATACGGTTATTCATTGGGGCGTTGGAAGGAGTCGCCTTCGATTGGTACCGCAATCTGCCGGACAACTGCATCCACTCCTTCGCCGGCTTCAAGCGCCTGTTCTTGGAGAGGTTCTACGAAGTAGGACAGGACGTCACTATGTCCACTCTCATGGACGTCGTCCAAGGGGAGAAGGAGTTGATAAGAAACTACATCGAGCGGTTCCGCCAGACCGCCATGAAGCTGCCTTCCGGAAATCTAGATTCCTCTTTGATTGAAATTTGCCAAAAGAGTTCCAACGATCAGTCTCTGGATGGGCGAAAGTCAATTCAAAGATTGGAAGGCGTTCATCATCAGTGCCATAAGCGCCGAAGAACGACTGAAGAAGGCTCGCCAATTGGGATTGCATATCTCAGAAGGAGAAAACAAGGGCAAGCGTCCCAACAACGATAATGGGGGTAACCCCTCCAACAATCGGGACAGCAAGGGGAAGCAGGCTATGGTGGCCGATACAACACAAAAACCTGAGCTGAAGCCCGCAGACAAACAATGGCCCCAAATCGATTACTCCTTCGAAGATGGCCACGTCAAGCCTATCCTGGACATGCTCATACAAGGAGATAGAATTCAGCTTCCTCCACCAAGATGGGAGCCTCGACCGGCTGATCTGGAGAACCTAAAGTTCTGCCATTACCAACGTTACGTACACCACGCTACACACGACTGCTACCAACTAAAATGGTACATCCAAAGCCTAATTGATTCGAACGCTCTGGCCATCGACTTCGAAGAGGTAACCGTAGCAGCCAATATGGTGTCCGTACATTTCGGCAGCTTCCCTCCGATGGAGACTCAAGACGGGGTAATCCCTGTCCCTCTGGCGATAATGGAGGTTACCAATCTTCTACCTCTCCGGGAACAGGCTGCTGATCTAGTACCTCTCACCACCTCACGAGGAGAGGTCATGTGGGTCCATTCAGACTTGGTGTCAGAAGTAACTCGGACCACACCATCTCCCGCCAACAGAAAAAAGTACGAAAAAATTAGGACCTGCCACACAATCTCAGCAGACAACGAGGAAGCTACAGCCGTCGTCACGCGGTCCGCAGCGCAATCCCAACCTGTGGTTGACAATCCAGCCGAAAATCATCAACCCACTACAACTGATGCTCCGGGACCGGCTCAGCCTTCGACGACCGACAGGCCTAGGCCGAAAGAGACTCGTTTCGACAAATCTCTCCGAAAAGACGCAGCCCAAGGGCTAGAGAGGCCCTACAACTTTGACATCTTATCACAATTGGCTAACACTCCGGCCAAATTATCACTGTACGAACTCCTAAGGCTCTCCAAGGACGTTCGTATTGTATTGAGCGAAGCACTCCAAAATATCGATGCCTATCTGGCTCAATCCAACCTCACCGGGGAGGATTCACCCGTGGATCTCCAAGACAGTGCCTGCACGAGGGCAATGCCCAATATTGTCTTCACTCTGCAGGACATGCTCATCAAAACCAACCTACATGATCGCCCGCTATACTACACGGGATACATCGGCGACGTGAAGGTGGACCGGATGCACCTAGATCCTGGCTCTTCTATAAGCATCATCCCGAAGGGTCGGCTACATCATCTCCGCATCCCAATTTATCGCCTGACACCTACAAGCACCGCCATCAGCGGTTTCAATTCGGACAGGAGCTACCCTATTGGAAAAATTCGTCTGAAGTGTCAAATTGGCGACCTCCAATTCGAAGTCACCTGCTACGTCATAGATGCAGACACTTCTTACAATATCCTCTTGGGGCGTCCATGGATTCACGATTATATGATCGTGTCTTCCACGCTACACCAGTGCTTCAAATATGTCGACAAACACGGCTTCGTGAAGACAGAATTTGCTGATATTGATCCCTTCAAAGGGGTCGAATCCTACTACTCAGACTCCTGCCTATACAAAAAGTCGAAAAGACACCTTGATGAAGGAGACGCACAAACTCATACCGAGACAGCCACGGGATCAGAAGGACCCCTGACGATCCACCTCCAAGCTCGTAAACCGGGCAAGTCTGCACCCCTTACCGCCACTCTGCGGAAGGACGCAATCAGCCTCTCAACGCAGGAGGAGCAAATGATAATCCGGCTGCCAAGGTCCGGCCAAGTGCCGAGACCCACAATGGAGCCACTGACAATCAGGCTACCAAGAGTCAGCCAACCACAAGCAGGGAAGCTCAATCCTTCGGACAGGCCCATGACGATACGCCTTCCCAGGAAGGGTCGTCACTCCGATGCAAGGTCTGACACTTCTAGCGAACCAGCCACTCCTCGCCCCACATCAAATGCCAAACTGGGGGTCGCTAGTCTGCCAACAACTCCACGCTCTGCTCCATCAACTGAACTACTGACAATCAAGCTTCCCAGGTCACCCTCTCAGTCTTCGTTCACACAGGGGGTAGCCGAAGAGGAACCGGAGCTAGCCAAGTATGTGGCTGCCCACACTGATGTCCCCTTCTCTGATGATGTAATCTCCCTAGAAAAGATACCTTACTTCATCAATAAAGGGTTATCTTTGAACTACACCGAGCTCAATAAGCTATGTACAATGTATGCTATGGAACACGGTATAGGCGTTCACCTATACACACAGGTGACAAATTTGTACACCGCGATCCAGCTTACTCCAGTAGAAGACGCTTACCGAATATTCGAGGGAGGAGATCATCCGATCATCTTCAGCCGGACGAACAACCCGCATCCCCTCACCATAGAAGAAGTCGACCTCGGGTCAGAGGCCGGGAGACTGCCTCTGTATCTCTATAGCCCTCAATCCAAATATCTCATGCAGAAATAGGGGTATGATCTAGAGACGACGCCAGGATTGAACTACGGCACTGGGCGACGATTATCTTTGAAGCCGCCAGTCCAGGCGGGCAAACCACAGAACTACTATAACGTATGTAACGCCTACTACGACCCCTGAAAGTTCAGATAAAGAATGCGACCGACAGTCACATTCAACCGGATCACCAACTTCTGACTCAGATACCAGCATCGGAGATGTGTTCAGACAAGTCATGTCAGTCAACATGGCATTTACCGATGCTTACGAGGAAGACGAAGACATCCTCGAAATCCTCGAGCTAGAGCCATGGGCCCAGCAATTAGACGCACAATGGGAAAAGCGGTTCGAACTGAGAGAACCTCCTACTGAAGATGAGGTCATACAAGTGGATCTCGGCAGCAAATCTTCTCCAAAACTGATTTTTATCAGTAAAAGCCTAACTGACGAAGAACGGGAGTCGCTGTTAGAACTTGTCAGAGAGTACATTGATGTGTTCGCCTGGAGCTATGAAAACATGCCAGGGTTAAATCCTGACATCGCTCTTCACAAACTCAACATTCAACCAGATGCGAAGCCGGTCAAGCAACAACAGCGACGCTTCCGTCCAGGCATCATGGACGCGATCGAAGCCGAAGTCAACAAACTGATAGCCAGCGGCTTCATCCGTGAGGAGCAATATCCCGATTGGGTCACCAATATAGTACCCGTCCTCAAGAAGAACAGAAAGATTCGAATCTGCATCGACTTCCGCAACCTGAACGAGGCATGCCCCAAAGATGAATTCCCCCTTCCTATCACAGACATCATGATCGACAATATTTGCGGCTTCGAACGCATGTCATTCATGGATGGCTTCACGGGGTACAACCAAATCAAAATGTCTCCTGATGACGAAAAGCATACTTCATTCCGAACACCAATTGGCACGTACTGCTACACCGTCATGCCTTTCGGTTTGAAGAATGCCGGCGCCACATATCAAAGAGCCATGAGCATCATCTTCAGAGACCACTTACGCAAGACGGTGGAGTGCTACGTTGACGATATAGCCATTAAGAGCCGCTGCAAAGAAGACCATCTGCAGGATCTAAAGACGGTATTCGACCTAATGCGAGCGCACAATTTGAAAATGAACCCCACGAAGTCCTTTCTGGGCGTATCCAGCGGGAAGTTCTTAGGCTTCATCATCACTGCGAAGGAAATCCATGTAGACCCTGAGAAGACAAAAGCAATCATGGAGATGGGTCCCCCGAAAAATCTCCGCGAGCTAAGAGGCCTTCAAGGAAGGCTAGCTTACATCAGAAGGTTCATTTCCAACCTCTCCGGGCGATGTCGACCATTCACGCACCTCATGAAGAAAGGAGTCTCATTCGTATGGGACGAGGAATGCCAGCATGCTTTCGACAGCATCAAAGAATATTTGTCAAATCCTCCGGTCTTGGTAGCCCCAGTCCCTGGAAAACCATTCATGCTCTATGTACGAGCAATGGAACACTCCCTCAGTGCCCTGTTGGCATAAAACAACGATGTAGGCCACGAACAAGCCATATACTATCTCAGTCGAATGATGGTTGGGCCAGAGCACCGATACACCGCTGTAGAGAAGGAATGCCTCGCATTGGTGTTTGCCATTCAGAAAATACGACACTATGTCACCGGACAAACAATATATGTGATCTCACGGGTCAACCCTCTCAGAGACCTCATGACCAAACCAGGGGCACTTAGCTCGCGACTCGCTACATGGGCAATATTGCTGTCCCCTTATCATATGATCTTTGTCCCACAGAAGGCAGTCAAAGGTCATGCCCTGGCGGACTTTTTAACAGCCCACCCAGGCTCGAAATCCTCCAGAATATACGAAGAGATCCCAGACGAAGTCGCCGACTCGCATGCAACCTCTCGCGAGGCTATATGGCGAATGTTCTTTGACGGTGCTTCAAAGACCGGACCTAAAGGCAATATAGTCGTCGGAGTCCGGGTAGTGCTGGTCTCCCCTTCCGGATTGGTGATCAACCGCGCCTATTCCCTCACCGAGCCTTGCTCTAACAATGTGGCCGAGTACAACGCTCTGGTCATTGGCCTCCAACTTGCAAGAGAGCTGGGGGTAGAATACCTTGAAGCATACGGCGATTCCTAACTAATCGTCAATCAGATCCAGGGCTCGTACGAAGTCCGCCACGAAGACATAATTCCTTATCACCAAATAGCGATCGATATCATCTCGTCATTTGAGGGGTTCTTCATCGAGCACATCCTCAGACTCCGAAATATTGAAGCCGATGCCCTAGCCGGTCTGGTCGCTTCCCTAGCAGTCCCGAGTTATGATCGCCAATCAGTGGATGTGATAGGCCACGAACTAGTCTATTCCAAGAACAATATGCAATTCGTGGCGAGTTATTCCGCCCAGACGATCGATGATGCCCCAGACTGGAGACAACCATTGATCGACTTCGTCGTCTACGACATCCTGCCTGAGAACCCAAAAGAAGCCACTTCCATCAGACGACGTTCTCTCAGATTCTTCTACGATACAGAGACAAAAATGCTGTATTGCCGCTCCTACGACGGATTACTACTTCGGTGTCTGTCAAATGCAGAAGCCAAAGAAGCTGTACGAGAAGCTCACGACGGTGTCTGCGGAGCCCACCAGCCCGGCCCAAAACTGCAAGACCGCCTTCGCCGAATGGGCTACTATTGGCCCACGATGGTGGCAAATGCGATAGATTATGCTAGAAAATGCAAAGCCTGCCAAGTCCACACGGACTTTATTCACCAACCATCCGAATTTCTACATCCGACGGTGGCGTCCTGGCCTTTCGAAGCATGGAGAATGGATATCATTGGTCCAATCACCCCACCTTCTTCCTGAGGACATCGCTTCATACTTGCGATCACTGATTACTTCTCCAAGTGGGCGGAAGCTGTCCCACTCGCAGAAGTCAAGACTATAAACGTGATCATCTTCCTTAAGCATCACGTCATCTACCGCTTTGGACTGCCCCGAAGGATCATCCATGATAATGGTCCGCAGTTTACAAGCCACGTATTCTATCGGTTTTGCGATAAACACCGTATTCAGAATATCGCTTCGACGCCATACAACCCGGCAGCAAACGGGTTAGCAGAGGCATTCAACAAAACAATCATCAAACTCCTCAAGAAGTTTGTTTCCTCCAACAAACGTGACTGGAACGAGAAGCTCGGCGAATGCTTATGGGCTTATCGTACCACGTTCCGAACGGCCACCGGAAATACACCATTCTCTCTGGTATACGGGAGTGAGGCAGTTCTCCCATTAGAGACTCAGATCCCTTCACTTCGTGTCGCCTTCACACATCAGTTGACGATGGATAATAACTACCGACGCCGGTTACAAGAGTTAGAGGCCTTAGATGAAAAGCGCCTCCTGGCTCAGCAACGAATTGAGCTATACCAAGCACGTATCTCTGGAGCCTTCAACAAGAAGGTTAAAATCAGAACGTTCCAGGTGGGCGATCTCGTCTTGGCAGTCCAGAGGCCGATGGTCATGACTCACAAGACTGCCGGCAAATTCCAGCCAAAGTAGGAAGGCCCATTTATCATTGAGACAGTATTTTCTAACGGTGTGTACCGCCTCGCAAAGCAAAACGGAGACTTGCTCATGTTGCCCGTCAACGGCAAGTTCCTGAAGAAATATTATGTCTAAATGACATTCTCCACAAGATCTTCGAGTCATGTACCCACGGGTACCGCTGAACTCACACCCACAACATCTCAGATTATCGAGTCATGCACCGGCTGGTGCCGCTGAACTCACCTCCACATTCCCTTCGGATTATCGAGTCATGTACCCGCTGGTACCGCTGGACTCCCACTTTCTCAATATTTTAAATTACCGAGTTATGTACCCGCTGGTGCCTCTGAACTCACATTCCGGTCACTCTTTCAGATAGTAAGTCACGTACGATTATACCTCTGAACTTTCTTCCTGGAAGAGATCCTCCCTCATGATCCACTACCCGCGCTCCCAGTGCACAAAAAAGGGTAATCGATCCACAAAATTCCAAAAAAATGGCCATGTCCTCATTACCTCTGAGTCGTTTTCACTTCCACCAAAAACAAACCGCCCCTCACATAGAACTTCCACGTTCTCCTACCTCTGAGTCGTTCTATGTACCCCCTCTTCATTGAGCCCACTCCTGCCATATCATCATTACCTCTGAGTGGGAAGGCTCCGTCGAAGAAACCTTCATGCTTGCCATGTCCACATTACCTCTGAGCAAGTATGTCGGTCTCCTTTCGACCTATTATCTGTACCCACAACTGGAGTACGATAAGGATAATAGGTCCACAAATGTCCGCCGTTGACCACAAATATCTTCCGTAAAACCTCTCCTGCCATGTCCTCATTACTTCTGAGCATGAAGATTCCACGGTAAAACCCTCATGCTTGCCATGTCCTCATAACCTCTGAGCAAATATGTTGGTTTTCCTTTCACCCTATTATCTGTATCCCGAACCAGGGTACGCCAAGGATAATAGGTCCACAAATATTCCTTTGCTAAGCTTCTTAGCATAAATCCACCACCCTACCATGCCCCGGGAGCCCAGCTGCTCTACGGCATTCTTTTTTCCTAACACCGAGAACATCCACGACTACTTTGTCACGGCTGTTTCGGACATCCCGTCCAAACTTGTTATCCGTACTTAAAACTAAGGTACGCCTAGGATAACAGGTCCACAAATAATCCCCCAGCAAGTCCAATTCCACAGACGCCACAAGTACAATAAAGAGATGATGAGTTGAAATATGCTCATTTATTCAAAATTCAACGTACTACTTCATTTGGGATCACATCCCTTACAAAGAAAAAAAAAAGCAAAGAAAACAGACAGCTGATCACTGCTCTGGGGCACATAACGCCCTGAGACGGTCCGTCAGCAGAACAACCGACCGCTCAAACCTTTGGGAGGCTCGACGCTCCGCCTCGTGGGTCAGCACCGCCTCGTCCTCCAGATGAGCGTCAGCCTGCCAGTTATCCTCAAATTTCTTAAAGGCCCGCTCCAGGTTAGTAGAAGATCGGGAAACCTTCTCGGCCTCCTGAACGATTGACTCCTGTTCCGCCTGAGCAGCCTCCAGCTCTGACTCTAAGAAGGCCAACTCCCTCTGGAGTCCAAGAATCTGCTCCTTCGTATCAGCGATCCCACGAGAAGCAGAATTTTCTCGAGCACGGCAAGCCTGACTCCTACAATCCAGCTGGTCATACGAAGCGGAGAACTTATCAAGGTCTCCCCGTACAACTGGCCCAGAAGTATCTCGGGCTAGCTTAATCCTATCCCGAGCAGCAATGAGGAAGTCCCGCTCCCACTCAATCGCAGCAGGCAAGCCCGCCTGTCGTATCGCCAGTAGTTGGGTCACAAGCTGATCAGCTTCTGTCAGCTTAGGTTCCAGCAGTGCAGCCGATCCCACCCCGCCAGGAAGAGACTTCAAGGTTGCAATCTGACCCCGGGCATACTGGAGAGATAGAGAAAATGGAGTCCCCCGTTCCATGGCAGCGTCTACGCCCCTTTTTAAATGATGATAGAAGCTGTCGACCACGTCCTGCGTCACCTCGTCCAGAGTCTCCGTGGAGGCGGGTGTCAACGGGAGTGTGGCTGGCAGCACCGAAGAAGACGCAACAGAATCCGCCGCTCCTGCTACAAGAGAAACCAGCTCCGCACGGAAGGACGCTTGAACAGCGGCCAACTCCTCTTCGGCAGCCTGCAAAATTTGAATACTCGGTAGGGTCGAGAAGCCAGTATCCGGAGCCGTATAATCTGCGGAGGATGAGGCAGAGACCATCGCCAACCCCATTCCTGTCGGCCTGGAGCTGGCAGGAGGCCCCTCGACATGGGACGACAAAGAAGAAGGAACGCTCCATTCTCCCATATCACGGCAGGCCGAGCCTTCCCCTAGAACATCCACGGTGGAAAGTAAAGGGTCAGGACCTGCAGGGCCAAGGCAACCATGAATCGATTTGACCCGGAGAATATGTTGATAGAGTAAATAAGCCCCCTCACTAGTCAATATCTGGCTTATCTTACCAGTGGAGGAGCGTGAAGGCCGAGGTTCGCCTGCAGCCACCGCAGCCCCTTCACCAACGACATCCGAGTCTGGTATAATAGTCTCCTCCGCCCTTACATCTTCGGGAGGAGGTGCACCGAGATCGACGTCGCCTTGCTGAAGTTCAGCGGTCTCAGAGGCAGGTCCGAAGAAACCTTCGCCACCCCGGGCCGAGACCTCAGCAACCTGGGAGCTGCCAGCCGCCGCCGAGAGAGCCCCCACAGAAAGGACTGCAGCACACATGTCGCTAATCAAAGCAGTAAGGGCCGAATCAACTTCAGGGGTGGTAGACGATTCAGGAGAGGACGGTTCATCGGGCACCTACAAAGAAAAGTGATTAAGTCATATCTCTGAGAGAAAAGAAAACTACAACAAAGAGATGGCTACGACTTGGTCTTACCCCCGGGGTAGCGTCTGTATCTTCACCCTTCTCGGTAATAAGTAATCCACGAGACCTAACAGCAGCTCTCTTCACGAAAAAGGTTGCTCTACTGTCAGAAGACTCGTATCTGACCCGTTTATGCGAGGGACCAGACACAGCTGAAGGTTGTTCTTCTCTCACTACTTCCTCTTGTGTAGTAAGCAACAGATCTTTCGCCGGTTCATCGGGTGTGGGAAGCGGTTGATCCGCTACTTCTTCACCCCCACCAGAGAGGGAGCCTTCGCTATCATTATCATCCTCCTCCTCAGCCGACTCGAAAGGTTCTGATTCAGGAAGGGGAATCTGGAGCACCAGTTACTTTCTAGCCTTAGCCCCCTTGGGCTTCTCCTCTAAACTGGTACCCACGATAAAACTGGTACTCGGATCGAAATCAACAGGAGGCTTATTCGCCATAACGTGATATAAAGCAGCCACGTATAAAATTTCCTTCGGCACCTTAGCATCGGGGACCGAGAAGCTGGACCGAGTATGATAAGCGTCGTAATAATTCCATGCCCTGACACCATCAAGAACGCTACCTTCAAAGCCCAAACAAGGGTTGGGACAATCAAGGAATAACTGGCTATAACCAAATTGGCGGGAAAACCTACTAGGTAGGTAAGGCTCCAAGTACACATTATCGCGGTTACGATAAACCAGATGCGCGGGGCGGATGTTGCGCAACCAGATGAGCATGTCCGGAGACAGAAAGTGAGAAGGCCCGGTACCATCGAGATGTACCTTCCTCACTTTCTCATCAGAAAAGGGAGGAACAGACACAAAAAAGTCACACCCATCCACCCTCGCCAGCGCCCTCCGACAAGCTAGCATAGTGTTGTGTTTCCAAGACCGGCAATGGCATTTGAAGAGGAAAGCGTCTTCATCGGTAGCATCTTCCGCTATCCCAGGTCCCATCAAAGACTTGTAGTGCATCGCCAGCCACCCCATCAAATAGTGGAAAGGCAGTTCCATGCGCTCAAAATCTAATGTCTTCTTATGCGCAAGAACTTTTGACGAGAATATTCGAAGACCGTAGTGTATGCTACACACCATAGCTGGAAGAAGGGCCAGTCTAACTCCAAATACCAGTTTAACGGCATGAAGAATTAAGTGGCGACCGATCCTCTCGATAGAACCTGCTCCTCCCGAGACTACGCAGTTCCGTAGCCATATTATTAAAAATCCGGCCAGGAGCGCCTTCTCTGACATCTGTATGATCCCGTAGTAAAAATAGCTAAGAGAGTCAGTTTGACTCCCGAATATGTCGCCCTTGGACCGCGACTTCTTGACGCCTGACATCAAATCCTTTATCTCCTCGTGCGTTCGAGGGGTTCGAGGAGTAACTTCGCTAGAAGGGTCAACTTTGAAAAGATAATTAATCCAGGATGTGGTGTGGGGAGGGTCCCTTCGGAGCTATCCACCGTTTTTATAGCCATCTGATGACAAGCACTATGGTGACACAGCAACTCCCGATACACCGCGACGAAACCTGGGAGTCGTCGGTTCAAGTCCTCAAACTCATCATTCGACGGGGTATACACTTCGAAAGGCTCATTCCCCCACGAAAGTTTGGAGACAGTATACATCTCGTGAAGAGCAAGCCCCAACTCCCCTCCGGGTGCAAAGAACGTCCCCGTTTGCCGGCTATACATCTCCAAGAGCGCCACGAACAGTAGTTTATTAATAGGAAGCCCGTGACAGGTGCCCCGAATGGCATGGTAAAGTCCCACCTCCCGCAAGAATGTTCCGTAGGTCTGCAGAACCCAAGTGGTCAACTGGACCCACGTAGAAGTAGGGTTTATCCAGTTCGGCAACGCTAGCCTGCCAATGGGATAAGATTTCTTACGAACAAGCCGATTCAGGAAGGTATCAGCTTGAGTAAGTGAGAAGTTGGGACCATATACATTCATGAAAGAGCCCGGGGCCAGACCCATCATGTATCGGAGGACGGAATCCTTACCTGCGTACGCTGACCGTATGTTCGGGTTATAATGGATGTTGCCCATCAACATCCCTGATTGAGTAGGAGTTAAGTTACACACCATCTTCCTGTCCAACAATACCATGTTGAACCACGACAGAGGATAATGACGTTCCATGAGAGGAATATGGATTGACACCCCATCCAAAGAAAAATCCCAGTTCTCGGAAATCTCTAATACCCGGGGATTCTTTATGGTTAAAGCATCTCCAAAGAGGAATAAAGGCTTCAGGTATGTTCCATCCCGCTTCCCGGTATTCATCATGGAACGGAGGTAATGGAGGGTCTGATTCTCGATGGCATTCAACCTCTCCGAAGGCTCGTCAGCAGGGAATTGATTCAACACATGTTTAATTAGGTCGTCAAGACGCACGCCCAAGGCGAATTGATTTGAGTCCACTATAAGTTCCCCTGCAGGATTTACTGGCAGATTCACTGAAGAAAAAGCAAAAGAAATAAGTCAAAAAGATAGCCGAAACATAAAACGATGTGATGCTTATGCGGCTTAGCCCAGGATAGCCTCATGCAGCTCAGTTTGAAAGAGTTCATACAGGGCAGTCCGATAAGAGCTTATGCGGTTCAGTTCGAGTAAGCTTATGCAGTTCGGCTCGAAATAAACTTATGCGGATCAGTTCGGATGAGCTTATGCGGTTCGAAAGAAGCATACACGGATATGGTCTGATTTGAATAAAGCTTATGCGGTCCAGCGCGGATGAGCTTATGCGGTTCAGTTAAAATAGCCTTATACGGTTCAGTTCGAAATAAGCTTATGCGGCTCAGTTTGAAAGAGCTCATGCGGTCCAGATCCAGATAAGCTTATGCGGCTTTGATAACGAAGTAGTTATGCAACCACTTTCATGCGGCTCAAGCCTGGGTCATACCCCATGCGGCCCGAACATGAGTCGGACACACAGCATACTTGGGAATATAGGCTCGCGCATAAAATATGCGGCGTAGCCATGGCCGTTCATATTAAGGATCCTACCCGCAATAGGCGGGTGGACGTCAGGGTGAAAAATAGGCACGCCAGCCGTCGGAGGAGCCACCACGTTCGTCGTCGCAGTCGATGAAGATGCGGCCTTCTTGTCCCTCGCTGCCGCAGAAGATGATGCGTCCTTCTTGCCAGTAGCAGCAGCAGTCTTCTTGGGAGCCATTGCCGATCGCTGATAGGAGAAGACGAAGAGAAAGTCGGCAACAAGGGGTTCGAGCAAAAGAAAGAAGGTAAAGAAACTCTCAAAGAATAAAACTACTCCTATTTATAGGCGAAGGAGGCTCGAAAAAAATCAAATAAATGCCTCAATCTACGTGCCGCCTAAAGGAAACCGCTTCGGTCAAAACAAAACTGACCCTTGGGATCGTCCCCCAAGAGGCGGCGAATCAAGGGGCATTCAATGCAGAAGATTTGCACACGTGGCTAGGACACGTGGCAAGAAGCTTATGCGGTCTCACAGCTCATACGGCCAGATAAATCCATACGGCTGTACCATCTATACGGTCAACAAAGGCCATGCTTCTTATTCAAAGTATTTCAATTTTGCAAATTGAAAACTTTGAAGGGGGTCTTGTAGAAGCATGGAAAATATCAGAACGATAATCTATGTGGCTCAGAATAGGAGAACCCCATGCGGCTCATACAGGAGCAGTCCTATGCGGTTCAGAGAGACTCTTAGTCTCATACGGCTCGGACAGGAGAGTCCATGTGGCTTGCATAGGGACAGCCATGTGGTTCAAAGAGTCCCCCAACCGCATGCGGTTCAAAAGTACATACGGCTCACGGAGATATGCGGCTCAATGCCACGTGTACCCACGAAGACCCCTTCACACAGCTGGCCATCGAGCAGTCTGCCTATTTAATGCTCTGTCATGATTTGACAGCTGACGGTTCTGACATAAAGTATCATAATGGCCCTGCCATAATGACAGACTCTTGGAAAATAGGAGAAAATCTCTGACGCGATTCGAGATTGACACGTGGCTACTCCCATGCGGCTCCAGTGAAGAACAACTTCATGCGGCTATCAAGGATCGTCTTCCTGTGGCTCACCAAAAAGCCATCCCATGCGGCTCGCAGTTACTACCCTTATGCGGTTCACCAAAGAACCATCTCATGCGGCTCGCAAAAACTATACCTATGCGGTTTGCCGAGACGCTGTCTCATGCGGTTCATGGATGTCATGCGGCTTTGGCAGAGTCCATCATCAAGACACGTGGCAGAGATTCAATGACAGCTGGCAGCAAAGATGATTGTGAGATGCAAAGATTTACCAGATCCCAATGACCATATCCTCATAATTAATGGGATCAGGTCATATCATTCATAATCAAACCAATGAGACATGTTGTGGGAGATCCAAGCTACACAATCAATCATGAAGATTTAAAGCAATCAGCATTAATTATTCAGAAGATTTAGTGCTACCCCCAATTATGGCCCAGATACTTCACGCCTAAAATGAATGGTCTAGATTGATTAAGCATCAGGCCGCCGCCACTTCAAGAATGGTTAATCATCCAAACCCTAATAAGGCCCCCACTATTATAAATAGCAAGGTGCCATTCCCTTATGGGATATACATTATCAGGGACGAAAAGATACACAGAGAGCTCCCCCCTAATAATTGGAGAGAAAATACACACAGAGAGAGAGACAAGCCAGAAGAGCAACACGAGGAGAGCAAGAAGGGCATTTCTTCGTCAACGCCAAGCAGATCCTCCCCGAGCCAAGGCTACATACCGATCGTCCAAGGAGTAAGGCAGAGCGGCCGTCGCTTTCCCGAGCCTCTATCGTCACCCCCCAGAATCTAAAATAAATAATTGTACTTAGACTGCTGTACCTAGGTTTTCGTCCCTAGGCTTTCTTTGTATAAGCGAGTTTGTAACGTGAAGTGAAAGTCCGGTCCTCCGATAATTGTTCTGTTCTTTTATATTTCATGGCAAACAAACCAACCAACTCAACATAATCCTAAGGGTGGCAGGACCTGTACTTGCACCCAAATCAAATCTCAGTCCACCGACCATATCTATATAAAGGTCATAATGTTCCATACCGTAATGGATTGGTATCTCAACGTATAAGCTGGCGATCAATCCCTGTAGTGGTTGTTAGCCCTGTATCCGAAGAATCCAAAACTTACTAGTATTATGGCTTATCATATTAGTAGTCCGTCGTAGTCCAAATGAAGTGCACCACAAATACCAAACATAATTCCTTCATAGGCCAAACTGTCCTGGTGCCCCGGTCATAACTCGTTCGAGGGAAGCAGTACCCGTGCACAAGTTATCCAAGTCCACTAACCATGCTATACGTGCAAAAGTTTATAAGTCATATCATTTCTAACCAATCTCAAGTTTTCAATGTATATTTCATCTTAACTCAATCTATCTCAAGTTTCAACGACACTATGGCCCAATACATCCATATTGATGCACCTTTCCCCAATAAGCAACATCTATTAAACCAATTATTCTTAAGTTATTCGCATATTAGCAGTTCTACGACAATTGTGCCACAACTGCATGCTTCGCGAGCGAAGCATACCCTTCAATATTTCGATAGTTCTATGGTGTTGTACCATAACTTGTCCAATTCGCTTATTAAACTAGACGTATAGTCTCCGTGCACGGATGCACGCTTAATGACATATTTTCGATGTTCTAGGCCTGGTGTTCAATGTTCTTTGAGTCATGTACTTAATGCATATCTCGATATTGCTTCTCAATGTTCTACAATCAACTTGACCTATCGCGACCCGTGCACCTGATGCACGTTGTCTCAATTGTTGAATGTTCAATGTTCTACGTTAATATTCGACACATAATAAGACCTTTACTCAATTGAGTCGCACTTGCTAACTCGATATCGACACACGCATATCAGGGTAATTTTATTAGGCATGAAGGAGTAGGGGAGATGGGTCTGAATATGCCAACCTTAAGCCAATTTGCCCATCGTTCTGCTTAGCCAATGCAGCCTGACACCTTAACTTCGTTGCATGATCATCTCGTCCGAGCTGACCATGTGAGCACTTCACGTTCACTTGAACTAACTGACTGATTCAACTATCGTGCCCATGCTTCAATCGTCGTATGGTGATGCTCTGACCGTAAGGGACTCCAGCTATGCCTGCATATAAAACCAACTCAATCAATACTTCTTTAACTTGAAATCATACCTCCTCGAATCAAACTCATGCCTTATCGCCTCAATCAATTCAGCATAATACACTGTACGGTGCGGGACATTATATATATACCACTCAGAATAAGATTCGTTCTCGAATCGATGCTAATACTCAATACATTTCTCTTGACCGTTCAAATTTTTGATCTATATGATTTACTCATCACCAACTCACTATCGTGTTCCGTCTCTAGCGTTCGTATGATTTCCTTAACACTTCTCGATTCTTCCTGCAGTTTTAATTGAATTCGGTATATCATCAAGTTTGGATCATATACATATTTTAGGCGTCCCACCAATATATGTATTTCAGCCAAGCACAATGGTAGAGAATTTGAGCAAAGCTAACAAGTTCAACTTAAATCCTCAAACACAAGCCATTACGTACTAGACTTGGTCATATCTTAGCGTTTATTCCCAAAATCCTTCTTGAATGCATTATTCTGTAACACATGATCATCCCCCAAAAATCTTTGCATACAACATAATTCAAGACCAAAATTTTGATTCTGTAAGTTCCTCATCGACACTCTAATGCATGTGTTGCATCAAGTCATTGCTCATCCGATCGCAACAATCCTCTAAATTGCCTACTCATCCAACCATTTTTTATCCCTCGTACAACTCAAATCTTTTATCTAACTATTTGTAAAGTATCGCCACAATGACATGGACTAAGTGCAACATGTCCAAATTTCCTTCGCCTACTATTCGTACTATGCTTCGCACACAACTAATTTGATATAACTTACATTCTCAAAACTATATACGTATCGCATTTGGGGCTACTCCCGCTAGGTAACATATCCAGACCTCATGCTTAATCTCTCCCGACAAAAGATGTCAACTTGAGTCTACGACGCTCAATGGCAACATGCTTTCCGACCCAAGGTCTCTTACGTGTTTATGTATGATTCTCGATCAAGTACAAATCCTTTACCCAATTTTCAAATCAATCCCAACTAGTTTGTTTTAAAAAAAATAGTTCATTTACTTAACGTAAAGATCTATGACATAACCTCTAGGGTCGTTTCCCTATCTCTCGTACTCGTACGTGTCACGATCCCTCACAATCGTCCATCTGTACCGCTATGCTAAGTTCATCCTTCTATCTATCCAATCATCAACCAAACAAGTCTATTTTATACTCATTCGATCAATTATCAATCTCTGACTATATTGATCCAGTCGAAGGTTATTTTGCCAACTCGTGAAACATGATATTCAATCGCCTAGACCTATCCTTAACATGCACTACATCATCATTTTATCCTCAACGCAATTCCTTATACGACTTCATTAGGGTCATCCCACGGTCTCTAACATTTTACTTTGATTTAGTGACCAAGTCTTCTAAGGTCAGCTTCCCTGAAGCTACACTCGATAACTGAAGATCAACAACGAGGGACAGTTACTACGAACCATGCCATATCCTATCTCAGAGCCAAATCAATTCTCGACAATTCTTATGGGACTTTACCCAATCCGACATAATCCTTCCAATCCAAAATGTCTTATCCTACCCGCACAACTTATTCGCCGCTACCATCCGAATCACTCATACACTATCGTTAACAATATCGCTAACCATGTAGTATTTGTTCACCAAGAGTATGAGTCTATCTACCCACAGTCATTATCTGTCATGCTCTATACTCATCACAACAATCCTTAAATTGTTGGCCCATATAGTCATGATCAACCTGATTTCGATAATTGACTCAAAATACTGACTTTGATACGTAAGCAATAAGACTACAGAAGACTGCAGATGATTTCATTAAGCAAACTTTTATAATTTTATTTTGTATTTTTCTTTTATTGAGTCTAGATTATTTTGTAAGTCAGATATCACTGGCATTTATAAGATCATCCTTACAAAAATAAAACCATCTTTTTTCAAACCAAACCAACATCCAAAAATCCATTCTAAACCAAAATGAACTCTGAAATCCTACTAGTCGAACTCGGGCAGAGTTCTTTCCGAACTCGGACTGAACTCGGTCTCCTTGAATCACTTCTGGTCAGAATGAGTACCAAGTCTTTTGGATCTCAAACGTTCAAAAATTTGAACATCGCCCTAGCCAAGTTCTCCCCAAATGTTGGTTCAAAAAATCTATAAATAAAGAAGAATTTTTCATTCTACTCACTCATCTTATTCTTCATCTTCTCTATTCATTTTAAGCCTTCCTATTACAAAAAGCTTTTCAATCTTCACGACAACTCACATTCTTCTAAGTTCCGATGTGTTTCGATTAGAAGTGTTCGAGTTGTACAAGCTTGGTATATAAAAGCTTTTCAGACAATGTTGAAGTTTGTTCGTGGGCTTCGGATAAAAACTTGACGTTGTGAGAAGTTGGCATATTCTTCGGAGTAAAGCACGCAGTGTATCCTCTATTTCAAATAGTAGATTTAACATCGAGCATGATACTCGAGACTGGACTAACCTTTAAGAGGAAAACCAGTATAAAATCTTGGTGTCTGCGTATTGCTTTTATCTCCCTATTTAATTACTGCTTTACCTTATTGTATTTTATTATGTGTCTATATTTGTCTTCACCTGCAATAATTTTTATTGGCGCTATTTTTTCGTTACACTCTATTCAGCCCACCCCCTCTCTAGAGGTGTCATCGATCCCACAATTGGTATTAGAGCACATTTTCTCTAAATTGGACTAAAACTCCTTGAGAAATGGTATCATTATACACTAGTAATGGTGAAGGCCAGTCTACAAATAGGCCTCCCCTATTTGATGGAACAAATTACACGTATTGGAAAACACGCATGAGCTTTTATCTCAACTCACTTGATTTCAATTTATGGTCAATTGTTATTGATGGTTATAAGAAACCACTTGCTATTGTCAAAGATGGGAATCTGGTTGAGAAACCACATGACAAATATACTGATCATGAAAAGAAACAAGTAAGTCTTGAAACCTATTAATGCCTTTTTTGTAATAGATAGGACTAAATTCAATAGAGTATCAACATGTGTCACATCTCACAAGGTTGGGAAGTTTTTGAGGTAACTCATGAAGGAACTTCACAGGTAAAGGAATCCAAAATCTTGCGACTTACACAAGAATTTGAGGCCTTCAAAATAAAGGCTAATAAGATTATTAGCAACATGTTTACTTGATTCTTAGATATTGTTAATCCCTTATCTTCTCTTGGAAAAGAATACAACAATCATAAAAAGATATGAAAGGTACTTCACGGATTGACCAAGAACTGGAATCCTAAAGTAACGGCTATAATTGAAGGAAATGATCTCACTACAATAGCTCTCGAGACACTTATGGAAAAGCTTATGACATATGAGCTGGACCTTAAGGACTTTGAAGAGACAGCACCGAAAAAGAAGACTATCATATTAAAGTCACATCATAAGATGGCTTTCGATGACGAAATTGAGAACGACAGTTCAGGCAATAAGCAAATGGCCCCTATGATGAGGACCTTCAGAAGATATCTAAAATATGAGAAATCTAACAAGAAGAAGAAAGATTCTAGAGATGACAAAGAACCAATTTTCTAAAGATGTAAGAAGACAGGTCATATCAAGAAAGACTGTACTGTTGTAAGAAGGGGAAGTAGATACGATCAATTAAGCAAGAGAAGGAATTCAAACATAAATTATGCCAATGCTAGCATCTGGTGTGAAAGTGAGGCAAGTGATTCTGAAGAAGAAGAACGACCTCGCAATGCAGGAAATTTATGCTTCATGGCTACAGATGCAAAGGTAACTACAAATCTTTTATATGAGGAATTTACTTTTGATGAGTTATTCTGATACCTTCAATGATCTACTAGAAGATCAAAAGAAGATGATGGATATGTATAAATATGCTAAGAAAGAGCTGAAAGTAGTATACTTTGAGTTCCCTAAGCAATCTCAAATACTGGAGGATATTAGATATAAAACCTCTTCTAGTAACACGGATTAGATTTCTTCTTTGAAATTGAGATTACATGACACTCTTGAGAAGCTCGAGAAAGCAAATCAAGATAATGTAAAACTTATGTATCTCTATGAATTAGAGAAGAAGAAGTATAATATTGTTGTTCAGAGAATAGATGCACACACGGCCAAGTATAATGAAGCCTATGACATCTCTAAAAAGTTAAAGATTAAACTAGGTAAACAGGTTGTCAAACCTGTGACTCGAGTGAACACGAATCACACGACTAAACACAAACACAACACATCCAACACCACTAGAACTTCTATAAGTCATGCATTCATGTATAAATTTCCTCATAAGAAGTCACACTCTTTTTAAAAAACTCACATACAAGATCTTCGAATTTACCTACCACAAACTCATTTTCTACATGTCACTATTGTGGTATAAGAGGGCATGTGTCACATTAGTGTAAAATTAGGAAGTTGGTAGACATGTATATATATTTATATATATATATATATATATATATATATATATATATATATATATATATATATATATATATATATATATATATGTTTGGGTTTCTAAAACTAACACATCCGGACCATCAAGAAAGTGTGTACCAAAGGTTACATCTTCAACTTGTGTTGTAGGTGGACCTACCCCCTTTCACTAAAAGCAAGTGGATTCTCGATAATGGTCGCTCCAGACATATAACGGGTGACAATACTTTGTTTGCAACTCTATCGATGAAGAAAGAAGGCTATGTCTCCTTTGGAAACAACTTAAAAGGACATATAATTGGTAGTGGCAACATAGGTACTTCTTCATCTCCTATTAATAAAGATGTTTGCTTAGTAATAGAATTAAAACATAACCTTCTGAGTATTAAGTCAATTGACTGATCATAGTTATAGAATTAATTTTGTTTAGGATAAGTGTTTTATTTATGACAAAACTTCTGGAATAATCACTTTTGAAGGATTAAGAGAGGACAATATATACGTTTTATATCTATTAGAGAATACTAACAGTACAGAAAAGTATCTATACATATCTTAAGACGGAAGCTGGGTATGGCATTGTAGAAGCATGGAAAAGAATAAAAAAGCACATACGGCTCAAAACAGAAGAAGCCTATACGGCTCAAAATAGAAGGAGCCTCATGCGGCCCAGGAATCTATCAGAGCCTCATACAGCTCAGAAACTCTTCAACAGCCTCATGCGGCTCAGGCAAGAATCACGTGACCCTATGCAGCTTGCCTTTACAGCTGGCCCTAAAGTGACTGCTCCCATTAAATGCTCTGACATAAAGAGATAATTCTGACATTAAAGCTGAAATGATGAACTTCGACATGACGGCATATTCCTCGGGAAACGAAGAAAATCTCCTTTGCAGCTGGCACGATCCACCAACTAGAAAGCTCCCTATGCGGCTACCACCACCCCATGCGGCCGATGCTCGCATGCGGCTCGGAACGTGAAGACCCTCGTCATGCGGCTCAAATTATAAGAAGTTACCCTATGCGGCCGCTGTTCTCATGCGACTCGGATCATGTGGATTATCTCCATGCGGCTCAAATTATAAGAAGTCACCCTATGCGGCCGCTGTTCTCATGCGGCTTGGATCATGGGGATCATCTCCATACGGCTCAAATATTGAGAGGCCACGCCCATACAGCCTTGACACGTGGCTAGTCCTATGCAGCTTAATTGGAAACCACCCCCATGCGGCTCAGATTTTGGAGGATACACCTATGCGGCTGCCACCTTCATGCAGTTCAAAACCTAAGAAGCTACCATCATGTGGCTATGGCTCACGGTTATGACACGTGGCAGAAGATCAGTTTCCCACATGGCACTAAATCAATCAAGAGTTATCAATAAATCCTAACAACCTGATTTAGTGCAATCATCATAACTACCCGAATCAAAACAGATTTATGGCAATCACATGGATTAAACACGTGGCAGGAGATCCGAGCTTCCCAAGATTTATGACAATCAACATTGATTGCCCATACGGATTTTACACAATCAGCATTTATTGTCCAAATTTGTTGCAATCAAGATTAGTGGTCCAGATTAATTGCCCACAAAATAGGATCAAGGAAAATGGCAATTAAATCCCTAAGCTGCCAACTTTTTTAGGCTGATCATTGCAAACCCTAATGATGACACCCCACTCCTATAAATAGCAAGGTGCCATTCCCTTGTAAAAGGATCGGATCCAGAGTAAAAAAAAAAATAGCAAGGTGTCATTCCCTTATAAAAGAGATCCGCTCCACCCGGCTGGACACACAGAGAGACAAAGGCGTGCACAGAAGAGTCTTCCCATCTTGAGAGCAGTTCTTCACCGAAGCCAAGGCTACGTCTGATCGTCCAAGGTGTAAGGCAGAGCGGCCGTCGCTTTCCCGAGCCTCTACCGTCACCCCCCCAGAATCAAAACTAAACAATCGTGCTTAGATTGTTGTACCTAGGTTTTCGTCTCTAGGCTTTCTTTGTACGAATGAGTTTGTATTGTGAAGTAAAAGTCCAGTCCTCCCATATAATTGTTCTGTTCTTTTATAATCAATGGCAAACACGATGGCGACTCTGCTGGGGACTAACTTCTCCATGGCTGAGGAGTTGGTGATGCAATCAGATGCAGCCAAACTTGGCTCCACTCAACAAACGCTGGTCGCCCGGTTCGACCAGCAGGCGTTTGAAGAAATACTCTCCGACGGGAGCGCTGTCCCGGTCCAGCGACAAGCCCACACAAAGAAGGCTCGCAGGAAGTGGAGACCCAAAAATTTTGTTCCTCCCCAAGCTCTCGAAGAAGTACTCTCTGTTTCCCGAGACAGTGGAGAAGTCTCGCGTGCGGCCCCACTTCAGACCACAGAGGACTCTGCTGTCCCCAAGTCCGACAGAAAAAACATTATGATGCCAGACTTGCAGGGGCAAAGAGGAACTCTGTGCAATCCAAACCGCATAAGGGCGCCAGCCGCATGAAGGCTTATACGGCCGCAACTGTCGACCGCATGGGGAGAACTCATGCGGCCACAAAAGTCAGCCGCATGCAGAAAGCCCATGCGACCAGAACTTTCAGCCACATGCAGACAGCCTGCACGGCTACGACTTCTAGCCGCATATAGAAGGTTCATGCGGCCATAAAGAATAGCCGCATGCCGACAGCCTGTATGGCCACGACTCCTAGACGCATAGAGAAAGGTTATGCGGCCACACATACCAGCCGCATGCAGACAGCCTGTACGGCCACCGATCACAGCCGCATATCATCTCTCCCATACGGCTCACGGTCAGTCTTTGACCGCCTCTCATACGGTCCTGACCACGAAGGCTCTCTGGAGCATATGCCAGACTCTGATGTGACCAGCTTGGACTCTTTCTACTACGCACTCTCATGTGCTAGAAGAAAGAAGTCTCAGGCAGCGCAGGCTCGATGAGCTCAGTCGACTGTCCCTACTTATGACTACCAGGGCGTCCCGATGATTATTTCTCGGGCCCCTGATGGAAAGTTGTACAGAACTACCCGTATCCAGCCCCCAGCGGCCAACGAATGGGATAGTTATCAAGAATCTCCCAACAAGGATCAGGGGCAAGTACTTGCGCTACCCCCACATCAGGAAGTAGGCAGGAGGCCCACACACTCATGTGCTCAGGACTCCCCAGCCCACAAAGCAGGTAACTTGTGCAACGTGATTCTTCACAAGCGCAAGGAAATAGACGAAGATTTGACGTGCAAAGAGTCCTGTCAAGGACATCAATGCACCCAGGTCATAGTCAACTGCTGCTGTAACAAGACAGCAGCACAAAAAGACCGACTGTCCGTCTTCCAAAGGCTGTAACACCCAAGCTCAGAAGACGAGGTACTTCTCGTCGCCTCTTGTAATTCTGCTCTGAAGATTCCTGGCAGCGGAAGAGGGAAGAAAACAAATGTCTCCAGCCCAAAAATTTCAACCGGCGTAACCAAGAAAATTTCTTCTAAACGGTTGTTTACCACCGCTGCAGGAGGAGTTTACCAAGCTACCTGCTCAAAGACAAAATCTGCCATACTGGAAGACTCGTCCACATCTATGGGAGACACTGGAGCCAGGGGTAGCATTCGTCCAAACATTCATAACAACCCGGTGTTCCAAGAAGATAGCCCGGGGGAAATGGTTCACCCAACAGATGCAGCAGATCCCGATCCCCGAGGACGTCCATAATTCTCAAGACGAGGCAAGCTCTGAAGCTGGGGGTACTACTCTTTCTGAGTTCGAACCAGAGAAGAACATTCCCACATACCCTGACGACTTCTCTGTACGAGGGTACGACTCAGAGGGCACGTCTTCTACCGTTCCTTCCATCTCTCATCATATAAGGACAGTATTTATGACGGACAGCAACCAAGAGGGTCCCAGTGATCGCCAACGCATCGACACTCTAGAGGCCATACTGCATGCCTTGGTCAAATCCATGGACGAGATCAAAGAGGCCCTTTTGACTTTGCAAGGAAGGACGCCTGGCCAAACAAGTTTGGGTCCCACGGTCAATACAGACTCAAACTCAGCTGCACCAAACCTGGGCGATAATCCTCCTGAAATATCGGCTCCTACCGCTGCAGACGGGCCATGGAGGCAAGAAGAGAGGTCCAGGAGCTCCGGGCCATGTTTCATGCCTGAGAAAACTGCCAAGACCTTAGGATACGACAACCGTATCCCGCTGCATAGAGAGATGTTCCCTTTCCACCAAAATATAAACCATTCCATATGAATCCATATGACGGGAAGACATCTGCAAGCAGGTACATCACCTACTTCGAAGTCACAATCGACCATCTGCCCCATGACGACGCCATCCTTACGCAGTTGTTCATCGGAGCCTTGGAAGGGGTCGCCTTTGACTGGTACCGCAACTTGTCGGACAATTGCATCCACTCCTTCACCGGCTTCAAACGCATGTTCCTAGAGAGGTTCTATGAAGTAGAAGAAGACGTGACAATGTCCACTCTTATGGACGTTGTTCAGGGAGAAAAGAAGCTAACAAGAAATTATATCGAGCGGTTTTGCCAAACCGCGATGAAGTTGCCTTCTGGCAACCCTGATTCTTCCTTAATTGAAATTTGCCAAAAGAGACTGCTTCCCACAATCAGCCTCTGGATGGGCAAAAGTCAATTCAAGGATTGGAAGCCGTTTATCATCAGTGCCACTAGCGCAGAAGACAAGGTGAAGAAAGCCCGCCAACTTGGATTGCACATCTCGGAATGGGAAGACAAGGGCAAATGCCCTAACGTCAACAATAACAACGGTGGTAATTCCTCCAGCAACCGAGACAACAAGGGCAAGCAGGCTATGGTGACCGACACAGCCCCAAAGCCCGAATCAACGCCGGTAGAAAAGCAGTGGCCTCAGATGACCTACTCCTTCGAGGATGGCCATGTTAAACCCATCTTAGACATGCTCATCCAAGGAGGACGAATTTAGCTCCCTCCTTCCAGGCGTGAGCCTCGTCCTGCAGATATAGAGAGCCCCAAGTACTGCCATTACCATCGCTATGTTCACCATGCTACACAAGACTGCTACCAGCTGAAGCGATACATCTAACATCTCATCGATTCTAAGGCCCTGGCTATTAATTTTGATGTGGTGACCGTGGCAGCCAACATGGCGTCAGTATAATTTGGCAGCTTCCCTCCGACAAAGACTCAAAATGGAGTAGTAACTGTCCTCCGAGCAAGGATAGAGGTCGCTAACCTTCCACCTCCCCGAGACCAAGCTGCTGGTCTAGTGCCCCTTACCACATCACGAGGGGAGATCATGTGGGTCCATCCGGACTTGGTACCTGAGGTGACTCAGTCCGCACCTTCCTCCACCAGCAAGAAGAAGAATAGGAAAGTCAAATCATGCCGTACGATCTCGACAGAGGTCGAGGAAGCTACTGCTGTTGTTACCCGCTCCGGCGCACAAACCCAACCTCCACCGGGTAACTCAGCTGAGGACCATCAGCCGACAGCCGCTGATTCTCTCGGACCTTTGCAGCCTTCGACGACCGATAAGCCTAGGTCGAAGGAGACTCGCTTTGATAAACTGCTCTGAAAGGAGACGTCTCATGGGCTGGAGAGGCCGTACAACTTTGACATTCTGGCATAATTGGCCAACACACCGGCCAAACTATCGCTATACGAACTCCTGAGACTCTCCAAGGATGTCCATATCGTACTAAGCGAAGAACTCCAGAATGCCGATGCATACCTGGCTCAGTCCAATCTCACTGGGGAAAGCTCGCCTGCAGATCTCCAGGACAGCGCTTGCACAGGGTTAATGCCAAACATGGTCTTCACTCCGCTGGATATACTTATCAAAACTAACCTGCACGATTGCTCTCTGTATTATACTGGGTACATTGGCGATATCAAGGTCGATCGGAAGCATGTTGACCCCGGGTCCTCCATAAGCATCATCCCGAAGAGCCTACTACACCATCTGTGCATCCCAATGTATCGCCTGACGCCGACAAGTACCGCCATCAGCGGTTTCAATTCGGGCAGGAGCTACCCGATCGGAAAGATTCGCCTAAAGTGCCAAATCGGCGACCTTCAGTCAGAAGTGACCTGTTATGTCATAGATGCGGACACTTCCTACAATATTCTCCTGGGGCATCCTTGGATACACGATTATATGATCGTGCCCTCTACACTGCACCAGTGCTTCAAGTACGTGGACAAGCACGGCTTCATGAGAACAGAATTTGCCGACATCGATCCCTTCAAAGGGGTCGAATCCTACTACTCAGACTCATGCTTGTATGAGAAATCGAAAAAGCATCTGGCCGAAGGAGATATTCAAGCTCAAACTGAGGCAGCAACTGGATAACAAGAACCTCTGACGATCCACCTCCAAGCCCGCAAGCCTGGCATAACTGCGTCCCTTACAACCACTCTGCGTAAGGACGCAATTAGCCTCTCTGCACAGGAGGAACAGATGATAATCCGACTACCAAGGTCTGGCCAAGCACCAAGACCCACGATAGAGCCACTGACAATCAGGCTGCCTAAAGCTAACCAGCAACAAACAGGGGAGCTCAATCCTTCTGTCAAGCCGATGACAATTCGTCTTCCCAGAATGAATCGGCAACCGAGCACTAAGCCAGGGACTGCTAGACAGCCAACAACTTCCCGTTCAGCACTGAGCACCAAAATGGGGTGGCTAGTACGTCAACGACTCCACATTATGCTCCACCCATAGAGCCCCTGATAATAAAGTTGCCTAAATCATCCTCTCAGTCTTCATTTACACAAGGGGTAGCTGAAGAAGAGTCAGAACTGGCTAAGTATGTGGCTGCTTACACTGACATGCCATACGCAGATGATGTAATCCAACTGGAAAAGATACCTTACTTCATCAATAAATGGCTATCTTTGAATTACCTCGAGCTTAAAAAGCTTTGTACAATATGGAACACGGTATAGGCACTCACCTGCATACACAGGTAACAAATGTCTACGCCGCAAACCAACTTACTCCAGTGGAAGATACTTACTGCATAATCGAGGAAGAGGGCCATCCAATCATCTTTGGCCGAAAGAATGATCCACAACCCTTCAGGGTAGAAGAAGTTGATCTCGAACCCGACACTGGGAGATTGCCCCTTTATCTGTATAGTCCCCGATCCAAGTACCTTATGCAAAAACAAGCGTATGATCTGGAAACTACACCACGCTTGAACTACGGCACTGGACGGCGATTACGCTTACAATCGCCGGTCCCGGCTGGGAAACCACGAGACTACTACAATAAAACCAGATGTGGGCTAGGTTGTTACACCGGCAACAACTCCTGAAAGCTCAGACGAGGAATACGACTGGCATTCACACTCAACCGGATCACCCACTTCTGATTCAGACGTCGGCATCGGGGACATGCTTAGGCAAGTCTGGTCCGTCAATATGGCACTTGCCGACGCCTACGAAGAAGATAAAGATATTCCTAAACTTCTTGAGTTAGAGCCGTGGGCACAATAACTAGATGCGCAATGGAAGAAGCGGTTCGAACAAAGAGAGCCTCCCAACGAGGATGAGGTTGTACAAGTCGATCTCGGTGATGAGTCCTCTCCAAAGCCCATCTTCGTCAGCAAGAATCTGACGGACGAAGAGCGAGAATCGCTACTACAACTCGTCAGAGAATACATCGACGTGTTCGCCTGGAGCTACGAAGATATGCCGGGACTGAACCCCGAGATTGCACTTCACAAACTCAACATCCGTCCGGACGTAAAACCGGTCAAGCAACAGCAAAGTCGGTTCCGTCCTGACATCATGAATGCCATTAAAGCCGAGGTAAACAAACTGATAGCCAGCGGCTTCATCCGTGAGGAACAGCATCCCGACTGGGTCGCCAACATAGTACCGGTCCTCAAAAAATACTGGAGAGCGCCCCAGAACCAGAATACTGGAGAGCGGGGGCAGACATAGCCAGCTACGTATATTGAAATGGAAACCACCTCGATATATGGTCACGGCTGTCTAGAAATATGAGGGTTTACTACAAGCCAACAGTCTCTTATGGTCATGAACAAGCCTAGTGTCTCAATCACAAGCAAGTAAGTTAGATCGCAAGATGTACGATCATTAAATATACAATAATAAGGCATCCCAAATATTACATATTCAGCTGATCATGAAGCTAGTCGTACAAAATGCGGGGACTAGCAAGAGTTAAGTCATACATGATCAACCCTAGGATTTGTTAATCATGTTTACAGCCCGTAGGCAGACGGTAAGTAAAGTGCATCGAGCTAACTGGTGCTCGTCGGCTAAACGCCTCAAAAGAATAACTTTACAATAGAGTGAGCGAAACAAAATAGAAAACCCACTCGTAGCCCGGGTTCCTTCTAGTCGCCACCATTGGGCTGGAAGCTTGGTAGATCCTCGGGAGCTGCTTCGAAATCTGGCCACACAAAACCGGCTGGGTCAACCCAGACAGAGCAAGTGCCACAAGGGGGCCACGAAATAAGAACAAAAGCCAGCAATCAGTACAAGAAAATCTAATATTAAAATTTAAAACTTACGAAAACATGGCAGAGAGATATACGACGAGATAACCATGGAACTATTTCGATAGCCAGGTTACAACTCGTAAACCAAACAAGGACCGGGGTTGTAACCCTTCATCTGAACAGAACTTGGTTTCCCACCATTTATCGACAAGATAATAATGCAAGAAATCAAGACAGGAAGCAATCTTGTACTGGATCAAGACATGGCTAGACTGGTTATACCTCATTCAATCAATCGCGGCCAAGCAGATACTACGGCTTACTACCTTAACTAATTAGGGTTATCACAGGCCTAATTACTAACAAGATGCAGTGAGATTGTTCCACAGCCACAAGCCCTGCAGACCATCCAGGTTACCCAGGTCGAAAATTAGGGGTTGAATTCAGGTGGGTACATCGCCCGGGAGACAAATGTACCCTTAGGTGACTTAGAGGGTGCAACACGCGACGGTGTGCTGGAAATGTGCCCTACTCGACGGCAGGCTACAGATCCCAAGAGCGCCCAGGTAACGGGATTGCCTGTAGCTGTGTCATCTCTTCATGACTACTGTGTTATTCTAGTTATTAACCTTAATCCATTTTAGTAGGTACTCCTGACCGTGGTACTCAGGAGTCCCATCCTAGACATGATGCAAGACAGGACAAGTGGATTTAACAAGCAAGCAAGAAAGAACTACCCACGGTGTCAAGGCAAGTCAAGTTAATTAGCCGTCGCAACAGTATTAAGATAACTCATGTCAGGGTACTTGTCAGGAGTGCGCCACGATGGGCCACTATCATGTCAAGTTGGTCATGTCATGAGTGCACCACTACTGGTCACTGTTGTGTTATGCTAGTTCCTTGTCATACATGCCATATACAATAGTCATTCTAAACATATTAAGCAAAATCAAGTTCATGACAAAAGGCGTAAGGATATAAAATGGGCGTAAAATATCTAATAAAATATCAATATACAGGGCTATAGAAAAGCCAAGCTTAAAGAAATAAGACCAAAACTCCAAGAGCCAATGGGTTAAGCAAGGGGTCAGGGGAGCAGCGTAGGTGAAAAGTCACGCACGCATGAGAGCTGCGTAGGTGAAAAGTCACGCACGCTACAGAGAGCAGCGTAGGTGAAAAGTCACGCACGCTGAGAGAGCATCGTAGATGAAAAGTCATGCACGCTGAGAGAGCAGCGTAGGTGAAAAGTTACGCACGCTGAGAGAGCAGCGTAGGTGAAAAGTTAAGCACGCTACAGAGAGCAGCATAGGTGAAAAGTCACGCACGCTACAGAGAGCAGCGTAGGTGAAAAGTCACACACGCTGAGAGAGCAGCGTAGGTCAAAAGTCACGCACACTGAGGGAGCAGTGTACGTGAAAAGTCACACACACTCAAGGGAGCAGTGTACGTGAAAAGTCACGCACACTCAAGGGAGTAGTGTACATGAAAAGTCACGCACACTCAAGGAGACACGCTTCCAACAGGAAGCGTACTCAAGCCTGCGTACGCAGCGCTAAAGAGCGCGCGTAGCTCAGGGTGCATAAGCTAAATAGCTCTGCACACAGCTCACTGTCTTCTCCAAACAGCAAGAACACCATGGCTGAACCCAAGCTTCAAAATTCATAACTTGGCTATCCGAACTCCAAATCCGGATTTTCAAAGCTCCAACTGGAGTGAAACTGAATGCTCTTCCACATGGAAACATCAAAACTCATAGAAAACCAACTAAAATAGGTCAAACCAAGCCAAATCCGAAAATAGGAAAAACCTAGATCTAGAACAATGGAGACTTCAAATCACAAAATACCAAGGCCTAATGTTGGTCACCATGTCCTAATCTAGCAAATGGACAAATAAAAGAGGGTTCTCATGTAGTGGCAAGATGCACTTGCCTAGGGTTAGGAGAGTTGTGGAGGAAGAAGAAGAAGAAGAAGAAGGAAATTAATGGTGGAAGTTATGAGGAGAGAGAGTGGTAGGTGGGGAATATAAAGAGGGTGGGTTGTGGTGTGTTGAAGGTGGAGGGTAGGTTAAGGTGTTCCAATACATAATAAACCAAATCAAACCAACCCAATCCAACCAATTAAAACCGAACCATGCCAAAAACCTAAAATACAAGAAATATCGAAATTCCACAAGTTGAGAAAAATAAAAATACATGACAAAATCTAGATACGAGTATAAATACAAAATACGGAAAATACGGGAAATGAGGGTGACAACTCTACCCACCTTAAAAGAATTCCGTCCTCGGAATTTAATCAAGGAGCTAGAGATTGTCACGACAAGCTACACTAAGCACAGGCAAGTTACACTAAGCAGTTCAATCATGCAATCATACAATGCAAGCAAGAAAGGGAAAACGTAAGGCATAAGAAAGACATTATACCTCACGAGTCAAACAGGTAGGGATATCGCGATCGGATGTCGTCCTCACGCTCCTACGTTGACTCACCTAGAGAGTGATGACCCCAAGCAACACGGACTAATTTAATAGTCTTATTTTTGAGTGCCTTCTCCCTCCGGTCCAATATAGACACGGGCCTCTCCTCATACGAAAGGTTGGTACCAACAACCAATTCCGAATGGTTTAGGATGTGGCTCGGGTCCGAAATATACCGTCGTAATTGGGACACATAGAATACATCATGCACCTCACTTAGCGACGGCGAAAGAGCGAGACGATAGGATACATCTCCTACTCGTTCTAGAATATCGAACGACCCTATATACCTAGGACTAAGCTTTCTCCGCATGCCGAAGCGAATGACGTCGCGGTTAGGCGAGATCCTAAGGAATACATGGTCGCCGACAACAAATTCTAAGGGACGCCGATGAGCATCGGCCCAATGGCGCTGGCGGTCCTGGGCAACTCGGAGGTTATCTCTGACCTTCCTGACTACTTCAACCGTCTGGGAAATCAATTCGGGTCCGAGCATCTGCCTCTTTCCGACATCGTCCCATGCTAGCGGGGATCTGCACTTCCTGCCATAAAGAGCCTCGAAGGGTGCCATCTGGATACTGGCCTGATAACTGTTGTTGTACGAGAATTCTACCAGGGGCAGATGATTCTCCCATGAACCACCGAAGTCAAGGGTACAGGATCTCAACATATCTTCAAGAGTCTGGATTGTGCGCTCTGACTGACCATCCGTCTGCAGGTGATAAGCTGAGTTGAACTGAAGGCGAGTCCCCAAACTCTTCTGCAAGCTGCGCCAAAAGTGTGATGTGAATCTTGAATCCCTGTCCGAGGTGATGCTGACTGGCACACCGTGAAGCCTGACGATCTGCCTGAGATACATCTCTGCTAACTGCGCTGTCGACTGTCCAACTCTGAATGGGAGAAAGTGTGCCACCTTGGTCAGCCTGTCCACAATTACCCAAATAGCAGCTCTGCCGGCCGGAGATCTGGGCAATCCGGTCACGAAATCCATGGTTATATGTTCCCATTTCCATTCTGGATCGGTAAGGGTAGAAGAAGTCCAGCGGGCCTCTGATGTTCAGCTTTAACCTGTTGGCAAACCAAACACCGAGAGACAAACCGGGCTATCTCCCTCTTCATGCCATTCCACCAAAAATGCTGACGAATATCACGGTACATCTTCGTACCACCCAGATGGATAGAATACTGAGAACTATGGGCTTCTGCCATGACTTCCTGTCTGATATCTCTACTAGGTACACAAAGACGAGTGCCGTGCCGAAGGGTACCGTCTTCATGGATACATAACTCTGGCCTTCTTTCTGCTTCACACTCTGCTCTGAGTCGCTGGATCTTGGAATCTGCTGACTGCGCCATCCGGATCCTCTCAACTATGCTGGACTGAACCTGTAGACTGGCCATCAATGCCACACTGGTAGGAAGAACCATTTCAATTCCCATCTTCTGAAGATCTGCCAATAATTCTGGTTGCGCCGTCAGGAAATAAACTCTGGCTCTCCTGCTCAATGCATCTGCTACAACGTTGGCCTTCCCGGGATGATACTGCAAATCCACATCATAATCCACCAATAGCTCGAGCCATCTTCTCTGCCGCATATTAAGGTCCTTCTGGGTGAAAACATACTTCAGGCTCTTATGATTAGTAAAGATCTCCACTCTATCTCCGTACAAGTAGTGTCTCCACAACTTCAAAGCAAACACTACCGCCGCCAATTCCAAGTCGTGGGTCAGGTAATTCTTCTCATGATTACGAAGTTGGCATGACGCATAAGATATTACCTTCCCATGCTGCTTCAAGACACACCCCAATCCTCTGCCTAAAGCGTCGCAATAAACTGTGAATCCTCCGGTCCCATCTGGAAGGGTGAGAATGGGAGCCGTTATCAAACCTCGCTTCAACTTCTCAAATGATTCTTGACACTCTGCTGTCCAAACAAACGACACATCCTTACGGGTCAACTGGGTCATCGGCTCTAAAATCCTTACGAAATCTGAAATGAACCGCCGGTAGTAGCCGGCCAATCCGAGGAAGCTGTGAACCTCTGCCACTGAGCTGGGTACCGGCCATGACTCGATAGCCACAATCTTCTGGGGATCCACTTCCACTCCTCCTCGGGTAATGATGTGACCCAAGTATGAAATACGATCGAACCAGAACTCGTATTTACTGAACTTGGCGTACAACTGATGCTCCCTAAGCGTCTGGAGGACGACTCTGAGATGCTGCTTATGCTCTGCTTCATTCTTGCTGTAGACTAGGATGTCATCTAGGAACACGATCACAAATTGATCCAAGTAAGGCATGAAAATGCGATTCATGAGGTCCATGAATACGGCCGGCGCATTGATCGCTCCAAAGGGCATAACAAGGAACTCCCAATGCCCATACCTCGATCTAAATGCTGTTTTCGGGATGTCCTGCTCTCTGACTCTGATCTAGTGGTAACCTGAGCGTAAATCACTCTTCGAAGACACTGAAGCCCCTCTGAGCTGATCAAACAAGTCATCTATCCTCGGAAGAGGGTATCTGTTCTTGATTGTCACCGAATTCAAGGTACGATAATCAATACATAGCCTGGACGTACCATCCTTCTTTTTCACAAGAAGCATCGGGGCTCCCCAAGGCGATCCACTTGTACGGATGAATCCCTTGGTCCTCAGTTCTTCAATCATCTTGTATAAAATTTCCAACTCTGAAGGCGCCATCCTGTAGACTCGCTCTGATACTGGTGCTGTCCCAGGAATCAAGTCTATAGTGAACTCAATCTCCCGTTCCGACGGCATCCCTGGAAGCTCCTCTGGAAAGACATCTGGAAACTCTTTAACTATCCGGGATAACTGCACTGCTGCTACTGCCATCCGTAATGCTGGGGAAGATGGCTCCACTGCGCCTCTAGAAAACAAAAACTCTGGCTCGCCGGGGATACTAAAGACAACTCTACCAATATGGCAGTCTATCCTAGCATACTGGTTCCTCAACCAATCTATGCCTAGGACTACATCATAGTCTGCCATAGGAAACTCTATGAATCTAGCGGGGAACTCCCTACCGGTAACTACGATCCGACACGAGAAAAATACTCGATCTACTCCCACAAGACCATTACCAGTAAGTATATTGAGCCTCACTAATAATGACTCGGGTTCCAATCCTATCCGTGTCGCGAATCTTACAGACATAAATGAATGCGATGCACCAGAGTTAAATAATACCGAAGCTGGAAAGGAGTTGACGAGAATAGTACCTGCCACTACCTCACCTGGTGCAACTTCTTCTTCTATAGCCATCATCATGGCCTGACCTTGTCCTCTGGCTACTGGTCCCCTCTGCTGGAAACCTCTCTGCCTATTCTGGGTCTGAGCTTGGGCTTGTGCATACTGCTGGGGGTGCTGTTGCTGGAATGCCTGAGACTGAGGCGGCAAGGGCCTTGAAGACTGATACTGCTGCTGCTGAACTGGTACTGGGGCCGGTCCTCTCACCGAAGAGTTAGAAGGGTTGGATGCTGATGAACCAACCCTATTCGGGCAAGCTCCTATCCTATGATCTGCTGCTCCACACGCCAGGCATAATCCCTGTGTCCTGCGACAGTCTGCTACCACATGCCCTGGCTTCCCGCAATGAGAACATCCAATCGCGGAAGTCTGCTTCTGCTTCTGCTGCTGCGGGTACGTCGGGGTCGAATGCTGAACCGACGTTACTGAGGCCGCCCGCCTCGGAGTTCCAATGGTCAATCCCCTAGCTGCCGGGACTGGAGCTGATGATTGGTGCATCTGACTGTGGGACCGCTTCCTACCTCTGGTCCTATCCACGATCCTCTGGGAGGTGTACTCATGCCTCCTAGCTGCTCTCAAGACTGCATCGAACGTCTGGTGCTCGAACTGCTCAACCGCCAACAAGATCTCCAAATGTAGTCCCTGCTGGAACCGCTGGGCCCTATCAAACTCGGTCGCCACCAAGGTGGGGGCAAACCTACTGTGTCTAGAAAATTCCGATGCATAACTGTCGACTGTTCTGCCTCCTTGCTTCAAGTTGGTAAATCTGGTCTGCAGGACATACCGAGCCACAGCATCTTAATACTTCGTCTGGAATCTCTCTCTAAACACTGCCCAAGCAATGGGTGCCACTAATTCCATGGCTTGCGCTGCCCACCAACTGTGAGCTAAGTCCAACAACTGCAGGCGTACCACCACCACCTTCTCATTCTCGGGTATCCTGGCTGCTTCCAGAATCACCTCGGTATCCTGAAGCCATGCATCCGCGGCAATCGTATCCTCTATGCCATCGAAGAAAGGAGGGTTCAATCGCTTGAAACTGTTCGCCGCCTGGTTCCCTGGATGTCCGCCTCGGGTCAAGGCATCTTGAACTGTCAGGTGCAGGGCGTCGCTTCGACGATCCTGGAAAGCTATCAAGGTTCTGATAAGGCCTACTAAGGTACCATCATCTGGCTCTACGGGCTGGACGGGCCGAACTGGTGACTCTCCTCCAGTAGGCACAACTTTGGAGACTACCCCGGAATGCTGGACTGGATCTCCGGGTTGCTGCTGGTCCACGGGAGGTGCTCCTCCTTGCTGATTGGCAGGGTCAGGTACAGTCTCGCTGAAGAAGACGACACAGGGAAACAATAAGAAAGGACCAGGACAGATCAATGATACAAGCATGTAATCATGGCAAGAATTTCAGGGATTCCGAGGATACGAACAAAGATCAAGGACGAGGACTGATTGAGACATCTATTCGGTAGACCCTCACATTTCTTGATTGACAAGACCTGCATGGGCCACCACTTAAACCATGTCACACCCCAGAACCAGAATACTGGAGAGCGGGGGCAGACATAGCCAGCTACGTATATTGAAATGGAAACCACCTCGATATACGGTCACGGCTGTCTAGAAATATGAGGGTTTACTACAAGCCAACAGTCTCTTATGGTCATGAATAAGCCTAGTGTCTCAATCAGAAGCAAGTAAGTAAGATCGCAAGATGTATGATCATTAAATATACAATAATAAGGCGTTCCAAATATTACATATTCAGCTGATCATGAAGCTAGTCGTACAAAATGCGGGGACTAGCAAGAGTTAAGTCATACATGATCAACCCTAGGATTTGTTAATCATGTTTACAGCCCGTAGGCAGACAGTAAGTAAAGTGCATCGAGCTAACAGGTGCTCGTCGGCTAAACGCCTCAAAAGAATAACTTTACAATAGAGTGAGCGAAACAAAATAGAAAACCCACTCGTAGCCCGGGTTCCTTCTAGTCGCCACCATTGGGCTGGAAGCTTGGTAGATCCTCGGGAGCTGCTCCGAAATCTGGCCACACAAAACCAGCTGGATCAACCCCAGAAAGAGCAAGTGCCATAAGGGGCCACGAAATAAGAACAAAAGCCAGCAATCAGCACAAGAAAATCTAATATTAAAATTTAAAACTTACGAAAACATGGCAGGGAGATATACGACAAGATAACCATGGAACTATTCCGATAGCCAGGTTACAACCCGTAAACCAAACAAGGACCGGGGTTGTAACCCTTCATCTGAACAGAACTTGGTTTCCCACCATTTATCGGCAAGATAATAATGCAAGAAATCAAGACAGGGAGCAATCTTGTACTGGATCAAGACATGGCTAGACTGGTTATACCTCATTCAATCAATCACGGCCAAGCAGATACTACGGCTTACTACCTTAACTAACTAGGGTTATCACAGGCCTAATTACTAACAAGATGCAGTGAGATTGTTCCACAGCCACAAGCCCTGCAGACCATCCAGGTTACCCAGGTCGAAAATTAGGGATTGAATTCAGGTGGGTACATCGCCCGGGAGACAAATGTACCCTTAGGTGACTTAGAGGGTGCAACACGCGACGGTGTGCTGGAAATGTGTCCTACTCGACGGCAGGCTACAGATCCCAAAAGCGTCCAGGTAACGGGATTGCCTGTAGCTGTGTCATCTCTTCATGACTATTGTGTTATTCTAGTTATTAACCTTAATCCATTTTAGTAGGTACTCCTGACCGTGGTACTCAGGAGTCCCATCCTAGACATGATGCAAGACAGGACAAGTGGATTTAACAAGCAAGCAAGAAAGAACTACCCACGGTGTCAAGGCAAGTCAAGTTAATTAGCCGTCGCAACAGCATTAAGATAACTCATGTCAGGGTACTTGTCAGGAGTGTGCCACGACGGGCCACTATCATGTCAAGTTGGTCATGTCAGGAGTGCACCACTACTGGTTACTGTCGTGTTATGCTAGTTCCTTGTAATACATGCCATGTACAATAGTCATTCCAAACATATTAAGCAAAATCAAGTTCATGACAAAAGGCGTAAAATATCTAATAAAATATCAATATACAGGGCTATAGAAAAGCCAAGCTTAAAGAAATAAGACCAAACCTCCAAGAGCCAATGGGTTAAGCAAGGGGTCAGGGGAGCAGCGTAGGTGAAAAGTCACGCACGCATGAGAGCTGCGTAGGTGAAAAGTCACGCACGCTACAGAAAGCAGCGTAGGTGAAAAGTCACGTACGCTGAGAGAGCAGCGTAGGTGAAAAGTCACGCATGCTGAGAGAGCAGCGTAGGTGAAAAGTCACGCACGCTACAGAGAGCAGCGTAGGTAAAAAGTTACGCACGCTGCAGAGAGCAGCGTAGGTGAAAAGTCACGCACGCTGAGAGAGCAGCGTAGGTCAAAAGTCACGCACGCTGAGGGAGCAGTGTACGTAAAAAGTCACGCACACTCAAGGGAGCAGTGTACGTAAAAAGTCACGCACACTCAAGGGAGCAGTGTACGTGAAAAGTCATGCACACTCAAGGAGACACGCTTCCAACAGGAAGCATACTCAAGCCTACGTACGCAGCGCTAAAGAGCACGCGTAGCTCAGGGTACGTAAGCTAAATAGCTCTGCACACAGCTCACTGTCTTCTCCAAACAGCAAGAACACCATGGCTGAACCCAAGCTTCAAAATTCATAACTTGGCCATCCGAACTCTAAATTCGGATTTCCAAAGCTCCAACTGGAGTGAAACTGAATGCTCTTACACATGGAAACATCAAAACTCATAGAAAACCAACTAAAATAGGTCAAACCATGCCAAATCCGAAAATAAGAAAAACCTAGATCTAGAACAATGGAGACTTCAAATCACAAAATACCAAGGCCTAATGTTGGTCACCATGTCCTAATCTAGCAAATGGACAAATAAAAGAGGGTTCTCATGTAGTGGCAAGATGCACTTGCCTAGGGTTAGGAGAGTTGTGGAGGAAGGAGAAGGAGAAGAAGAAGAAGAAGGAAATTAATGGTAGAAGTTATGAGGAGAAAGAGTAGTAGGTGGAGAATATAAAGAGGGTGGGTTGTGGTGTGTTGAAGGTGGAGGGTAGGTTAAGGTGTTCCAATACATAATAAACCAAATCAAACCAACCCAATCCAACCAATTAAAATCGAACCATGCCAAAAACCCAAAATACGAGAAATACCGAAATTCCACAAGTTGAGAAAAATAAAAATACATGCCAAAATCCAGATACGAGTATAAATATAAAATACGGGAAATACGGGAAATGAGGGTGACACATTATGATTGACAACACCTGCGGCTTCGAGCGCATGTCATTCATGGATGGTTTCTCGGGATACAACCAAATCAAGATGTCTCCCGACGACGAGAAGCACACATTATTTCGAACACCGATTGGCACATACTGTTACACAGTCATGCCTTTCGGTTTAAAGAACGCTGGCACCACCTATCAAAGAGCTATGAGCGTCATCTTTAGAGACCACTTGCGTAAGACAGTGGAATGCTACGTCGACGACATCGCCGTTAAGAGCCGCTCTAAAGAAGATCATCTACATGATCTGAGGACAACGTTCGACCTAATGCGAGCGCACAATTTGAAGATGAATCCCACAAAATCCTTCTTGGGCGTATCCAGCGGGAAGTTCTTAGGTTTTATCATTACCTCCCAGGGTATTCACGTAGACCCTGAGAAGACAAAGGCAATCATGGAGATGGGTCCCCTGAGAAATCTCCGTAAACTCCGAGGCCTTCAAGGAAGGCTAGCATACATCAGGAGGTTTATCTCCAACCTTTCCGGACGATGCCAGCCTTTCACCCACCTCATGAAGAAGGGCGTTTCATTTGTATGGGATGAAGAATGCCAGCGTGCCTTCGACAGCATCAAAGAATACCTGACGAACCCTCCGGTCCTGGTAGCCCCGATTGCTAGAAGACCATTCTTGCTCTATATACGAGCAATGGAACATTCTCTCGGTGCTCTGCTAGCATAAAACAATATTGCAGGCCATGAGCAAGCTATATATTACCTCAGCCGAATGATGATGGGGCCGGAGCATCGATATACTACCGTAGAGAAAGAGTACCTTGCTCTGGTTTTTGCCATTCAGAAGACGCGATACTACGTCACAGGACAAACCATCTACGTCATATCAAGAGTCAACCCCCTCCGGGTCCTCATGACCAAGCTAGGTGCACTCAGCTCCCACCTCGCTACCTGGGCAATTTTATTGTCTTCCTACCACATGATCTTCGTCCCGCAGAAAGCTATTAAAGGTCAAGCTCTGGCAGACTTTTTAGCAGCTCATCCATGTTCGGAGTCAACCATAATAGACGAAGAGATTCCAGACGAGGTCGCTAATTCAAATATGGCCTCCCATGATACCGTATGGCGGATGTTCTTCGACGGCGCTTCTAGAACCGGGTCCAAGGGCAACATCGTCGCTGGAGTCGGAGTAGTGCTGATTTCTCCCACCGGGTTGGCGATCAATCGAGCTTATTCCCTTACGGAGCCTTATTCAAATAATGTGGCCGAGTACAACGCTTTGGTCATTGGCCTCTGACTTGCAAAAGAGCTGGGGATAGGGTACCTTGAAGCATACGGCGATTCACAGTTAATCGTCAATCAGATTCGGGGTTCATACGAGGTTCGCCATGAGGACATGATCCCCTACCACCAAATAGCGATCGACATCATCTCGTCCCTGGAGGGGTTCTTCATAGAGCACGTTCCCAGGCTCCAAAACATTGAAGCCGATGCCCTAGCAGGTCTTGCCGCTTCCTTGGCAGTTCTGAATCATGCTCATCATCTGGTTGACATCATAGGCCGTGAGTTGGTCTGTCCCAAGAATAATGTTCAAACTGTTGAGAGTTACTCCACGCTGACAGTCGACGAAGCACCAGACTGGAGACAACCATTCATTGACTTCGTAGTCTATGACATCCTGCCAGAGAATCTGAAGGAAGCCACTTCTATTAGAAGACGTTCCCTCAGGTTCTTTTACGATACAGAGACGAAAATGCTGTATCGGCGATCATACGATGGGTTACTGCTTTGATGCCTGTCAAATACAGAAGCCAAAAAAGTGGTACGTGAAGCTCACGATGGCGTCTGCGGGGCCCATCAGCCTGGCCCAAAACTACAAGATCGCCTTTGCCGAATGGGTTACTACTGGCCCATAATGGTTGCAGAGGCAATAGACTATGTACGAAAATGCAAAGCCTATCAAGTCCATGCAGATTTCATCCACCAGCCATCCGAGTTTCTACATCCGACGGTGGCATCCTGGCCCTTCGAAGCATGGGGAATGGACATCATCGGTCCGATCACTCCGCCTTCGTCTCGAGGACATCACTTCATACTCGCAATCACAGATTACTTCTCCAAATGGGCGGAGGCTGTTCCGCTTGCAGAAGTAAAGACTTCAAACGTGATCAGCTTCCTCAAGCATCACGTCATTTATCGCTTTGGACTACCCCGAAGGATCATCCATGATAATGGTCCGTAGTTCACAAGCCACGCCTTCTATCGATTTTGTGACAAGCACCGCATCCAGAATATTGTTTCAACACTATACAACCCAGCGGCTAATGGTCTGGCTGAAGTATTCAACAAAACAATCATCAAGCTTCTCAAGAAGTTCGTGTCATCAAACAAACGCGACTGGAATGAAAAGCTCGGTGAATGCTTATGGGCATACCGTACCACAGTACGGACTACAACTGGGAACACACCATTCTCTCTAGTATACGAAAGTGAGGCAATTCTCCCACTAGAGACTCAAATCCTCTCACTCTGCGTTGCTCTCACATACAGATTGACGACGGATGATAATCACCATCGCAGACTACAAGAATTGGTGGCTTTAGATGAGAAGCTCCTATTAGCTCAACAACGAATCGAGCTGTACCAGGCACGTATCTCCGGAGCCTTCAACAAGAAGGTTAAAATCAGAACATTCCAAGTGAGCGACCTCGTTCTGGCTGTTCAGAGGCCGATGGTTATGACTCATAAAACTGTCGGCAAGTTCCAGCCAAAATGGGAAGGCTCGTTCATCATTGATGCTGTATTCTCCAATGGAGCTTACCGCCTCGTAAAACAAAACGAAGACTTGCTCATGTTGCCCATCAACGGCAAGTTCCTAAAGAAGTATTATGTCTAAAACGACATCTGCTAGGGTGTTGAGTTACGTACCCGCCGGTACCGTTGAACTCACATCCCGTCTACAAATCTGCCACAGCAATGAGTTACGTACCCCCGGTACCGCTGAACTCACATCCCGAAAATAAATCTTTCGAAGCAGTGAGTTACGTACCCCCTGGTACCGCTGACCTCACATCTCGACTACAAAACTTCCAGAATGACGAGTCATGTACCCTCTCGTACCACTGAACTTACATTCCGACTCCAGATCTCCAGATTGTCGAGTCACATACCCGCAGGTACTGCTGAACTTATATTCTGGTCCCAAATCTCCCAGATTATCGAGTTATGTACCCGCAGGTATCGTTGGACTTACACTCTGGTCACTACAGATAAATCTATACCACGTCTTTTAGGTAGTAAGTCATGTATGATTATACCTCTGAACTTTCTTCCCAAAAGGAGCTCCCCCTTATGATCCAATACCCGCACTTTCAGTGCACAAAAAGGGTAACAGATCCACAGATCTTCCAAAACAACCATGTCGATGTTACCTCTGAGTTGTTTCCCTTCCATCAAAAACAAGCCGCCCCTCACATAGAACCTCCATGTCCTCATTACCTCTGAGTTGTTCTATATTCCCTTCATGGAGCCCACTCCTGCCATGTCCTCATTACCTCTGAGTGGAAAGGCTCCATCGAAGGAACCTTCATATTTACCACGTCCTTATTACCTCTGAGTAAGTATGTTGGTTCCCTCTCGACTTATTATCCGTACAAAAAAAAGGGTATGCCAAGGATAATAGGCCCACAAATGTCCTCTGTTGACCACAAATGTCCTCTGTTTACCACAAATGTCCTCTGTTGACCACAAATGTCCGCAGTCGACCACGAATGCTGTACTAAGTTTTCTAGTACATGCCACTCTTTTCTCATCATGTCTTGGGAGCCCAGTTGCTCCCTGGCATTCTTTCAAATACCAAGAACTTCTACAGCCACCTCATCGCAAAGTTTTTCTAGGTATCCCTCTCAAACTTGTTATCCATACCTAAAACCAAGGTATGCCCAAGGATAATAGGTCCACAAAAAGTCTCCCATCAGGGCAACTACTATAAGCAAAGAACAGAGCAAATGTATTCTGTTCATTCAAGATCAGTTACATTCACATGACTACATCTCATGAGCAAGCCAGAAAAGTTCTCTATCATTTCATTCAGACAAGAAAGAAGAAGATTACATTGATGTCCAAAAGAAGCAAAACACAAACTACAGCTAAAGACAGACAGAAATATTAAGACAAAAGATGGACATTTATGAGGGCCCACGTATCCTAGTTGCAGGGGCGCATATACCAATCCCTCAACCAATTTACATATGAAGGATCAACTTAAGCAAAATCTTCGCCCGGGGTAGGAAGGTCAGAACTTCCAGTACTACCGCCGTCAAACTGGGGCTCCTCCTTTACAGTAATGGGCGCCAGCTCTCCTTTTTGTTCCTCCGTTGTTGGTTTTACCTCCTCCTTAACAAACGATGACTCTTGTTTGAGAGGATGCAGCAGCTCTCCCTTCACAATGATCTTAGCCTTCGGCAGGGATGCTGCAAGAATCAAAAATAAAAAGAAACAGAGTTAGATGGTCAGAGCCTTATGCGGCCCAATCTAGACGAACTCATGCGGCCCTGTTTGAGAGGGCTTCATGCGGCTCAGAGGGACTCACGCGACTCTGTTCGAAGGGTCATCATGCGATCCAGTTTGTGGAGCGTCTAGGCGGCCACTAGACAACTCTCATGCGGCTCGGACATGGGATATACCCCATGCGGCTCGGACATGGGACGCACATGTGGCCCATACAAATTGAACAGATCCGACGAGAACGAGGAACGCATTAAAGGCTTGTGCATAAAGTACGCAACAGAGCCGTTTTTGTTTCAAAAGATACGATCTGCCCCAAACCCTTACCAGCAATAGGGGGGGGGGGGGGTGAACGTCGGGGTGGACTTCAGGCGCCGGGAGTGACGAAGAAGCCACACCCTTTCCCTTCGCCGCGGCTGTGGATGCTTTGGAGGCCATTGTTGATGATCGGAGAAGGAAGAACAGCAGCTTAGGGCAGAGAATAGAAAGACAAAAGAGGGCAAAGAAGTTTCTCTATCCTAACAGCACCCTATTTATAGGCAGACATAGGGGGGACACGTGGACCGATAAACCGCTTTGGGTCGTGTGCTGCAGGCAAAACCGACTCCTCGAATTTTGCCCCCTCTCTCATAAAGAAGATTCATTCAGGGCATAAAATCCTAATATTTAATGAACCAACTCTTGGGATTCCCCCAAAAGACGGCTCCAAAAAAATGAATTAAGGGCAATTAATGAGACGCACGTGAGGCAGGGAGCCCATGCGGCTAGGGAGTCTATACGGCCAGACAAGCCATGCGGCCAAGAACATCCTATGCGGCCAACGGAGCTCATATAGCCATGCTTCTTATTCAAAGTATTCCAGTTTTTCAAAATTGAAAACTTTGAAGGGGGTCTTGTAGAAGCATGGAAAAGAACAAGAAAAGTCCATGCGGCTCAAAACAGAAGAAGCCTATGCGGTTCAAAATAGAAGGAGCCTCATACGGCCCAAGAATCTATCAGAGCCTCATGCGGCTCAGAAACTCTTCAACAGCCTCATGCGGCTCAGGCAAGAATCACGTGACCCTATGCAGCTTATCTTCACAGCTGGCCCTAAAGTGACTGCTCCTATTAAATGCTCTGACATAAAGAGATAACTCTGACATTAAAGCTAAAATGATAAACTTCGACATGGCAGCGTATTCCTCAGGAAACGAAGAAAATCTCCTCTGCAGCTGGCACGATCCACCAACTACAAAGCTTCCTATGCGGCTACCACCCCCCCATGCGGCTGATGCTCGCATGCGGCTCGGAACGTGAAGACCCTCGTCGTGCGGCTCAAATTATAAAAAGTTACCATATGCGGCCGCTGTTCTTATGCGGCTCAGATCATGGGGATCATCTCCATGCGGCTCAAATTATAAGAAGTCACCCTATGCGGCCGCTATTCTCATGCAGCTCGGATCATGGGGATCATCTCCATGCGGCTCAAATATTGAGAGGCCACGCCCATACAGTCTTGACACGTGGCTAGTCCTATACGGCTCAATTAGAAACCACCCCCATGTGGCTCAGATTTCGGAGGATACACCTATGCGGCTGCCACCTTCATGCAGTTCAAAACCTAAGAAACTACCCTCATGCGGCTGTGGATCACGGTTATGACACGTGGCAGAAGATCAGTTTCCCATGTGGCACTAAATCAATCAAGAGTTATCAATAAATCCCAATAACCTGATTTAGTGCAATCATCATAACTACCCGAATCAAAACAGATTTATGGCAATCATATGGATTAAACACGTGGTAGAAGATCCGAGCTTCCCAAGATTCATGACAATCAACATTGATTGCCCATACGGATTTTACACAATCAGCATTAATTGTCCAGATTTGTTGCAATCAAGATTAGTGGTCCAGATTAATTGCCCACAAAATAGGATCAAAGAAAATGGTAATTAAATCTCCAAGCCGCCGACTTTTTTAGGGTGATCATTGCAAACCCTAATGATGACACCCCACTCCTATAAATAGCAAGGTGCCATTTCCTTGTAAAAGGATCAGATCCAGAGTAAACAAAAAAAATATAGCAAGGTGCCATTCCCTTGTAAAAGAGATCCGCTCCACCCAGCTGGACACACAGGGAGACAAAGGCGCACACAGAAGAGTCTTCCCATCTTGAGAGCAGTTCTTCACCGGAGCCAAGGCTACGTCTGATTGTCCAAGGAGTAAGGCAGAGCGGCCGTCGCTTTCCCGAGCCTCTACCGTCACCCCCCAGAATCAAAACTAAATAATCGTGCTTAGATTGCTGTACCTAGGTTTTCGTCTCTAGGCTTTCTTTGTACGAGCGAGTTTATATTGTGAAGTAAAAGTCCAGTCCTCCCATATAATTATTCTGTTCTTTTATAATCAATGGCAAACAGGCATATGCGTCTTAGACATGCAAACATGGACACTATTACAAGATTGTCCATAAAGAAATTGATAAAAGGCTTACCTGATATTATTTTCAAGAAAGATATAGTCTGTGCCGAGTGTAAAAAGAACAAGGCATCCAGATCATCTTTTAAATTAATAAATGCTATAAGTACCTCTAGACTGCTTCAATTGTTACATATGGACTTATTTGGACCAAGTAGAGTCGCCAGTCTTGGGATAAGCTATATGCTTTCGTAATAGTTGATGACTATTCACGATATACTTGGGTTTATTTTCTTGCATATAAAAATGAGGCATTTTTTAATTTGTTTCTTTTTGTAAAAAGGTTCAAAATGAGAAAGCATCCATCATTACTCGTATTCGAAGTGATCATGGAGAAGAATTTGATAACCATGATTTTAAAACTTTTTATGATTCAAATGGTTTATCACATAAATTCTCATGCCCAGAACTTCTCAACAAAATGGCATTGTGGAGAGAAAGAATATAACTCTTGGCGATATGGCCAAAGTTGTATGTAACCAGCATAATCTTCTAAAGTATTTTTGGGCAGAAGCTGTTTATACAGTATGCCATGTGTTAGATAGAGTTCTTATTAGACCGATCTCGAAAAAGACTTCCTATGAATTATGGTTTAATAGAACTCATAATATTAGCTATTTCAAAGTGTTTGATTGCATATGCTTTATCATAAACACTAAAGACAATTTAGGTAAATTTGATAAGAAAGTTAATGAAGGAGTTTTTTTCGAATATGCTGTAAAGAGCAAAGGATAGAGAGTATTCAACAAAAGATCACTTGTGGTTGAAGAATCAATAAACGTCACTTTTGTTGAGCTGATCAATCAACGTAAAAAAGACAGTGATAATGAAGATGATTGAATCCCCTCATGTAAAACACATAAAGATACACCAACCACATACCTAGAAAGTCTGCCGAAGAGATTATGATTTACCCCAAATCATCCAGAAGAACTGGTAGTAGGTGATGTATCTAAAGGGTTTAAGTACTCGTTCAAGCACTAGAGATATTATTGCTAATGTATCTTTTATTTCTAAGATAGAACTCAAGAATGTTGTAGAAGCTTTTGATGATAAATTTTGGATTTCTGTAATACAAGAGGAACTTAACCAATTTGAACGAAATCAAGTTTGGGAAGTTGTTCCCAGACCGAGTGATTACCCGATCAATGGCACTAAATGGGTTTTCTGAAATAAATTAGATGAGACTGGTATGGTCACACGCAACAAAGCAGGTCTAGTAGCTCAAGGTTATAATCAAGAAGAATGAATTGACTACGATGAGATATATGCTCCAGTTGCTAGACTAGAATCCATTCGTATGTTATGTGCTTTTACTAGTTTTTATGATTATAAACTTTTTTCAAATGGATGTCAAAAGTGTTTTTCTAAATGGTTTTATAAAAGAAGAAGTTTTTGTTAAACAACTTCCTGGATTTAAAGATTTTAAAATACCAAATCATGTATTCGAGCTTCGTAAGGCTCTCTACGGACTCAAACAAGCACCTCGTGCATGATATGAGCACCTTAGTTCCTTCTTACTTGAACACAATTTTTTAAAAGAAAATATTGATTATACTCTTTCTATAAAATCTATTGATAAGAATATTTTATTAGTGTAGATCTATGTAGACGATATTATATTTGGATCAACAAATGAGATGCTTTGTAACGAGTTTGCTAAGTATATACAGAGTGGATTTGAAATGAGCATGATGGAAGAATTGACTTTCTTTCTTGGGCTATAAATCAAACAAAATTCACAAGGGATTTTTATCAGTCAAGCCAAATATACAAAAGATCTGCTGGACAAGTTTGATATGGACAATGTCAAACCTATCGGAACTCTTATGGTTACGTCTACAAAACTTGACATGGATGAAAGCAGTAAACCAACTAAAGTGCATAAGTACAGAGGTATGATTGGTAGTTTACTTTATTTAACTGCTAGTCGTCCAGAAATTATGTTTTCAGTATGCCTATGTGTAAGATATCTGGCTTGTCCTAAGGAATCACATACAAGCGCCGTTAAGCGTATCTTATAATACCTTCAAGTTACTTTAACAACTGGTCTATGGTATCCAAAAATTGATTCGTTTGACCTAATTGGTTATTCGAACGTGGATTTTGCTGGATGTAAGGTCGATTGTAAAAGTACCAGTGGCACATGTTATTTCGTAGAAAAATTTAGTCTCCTGGTTTTCTAAAAAGCAAAATTCTGTTTTATTATCAACAACCGAGGTTGAATATATAGTCGCAGGATATTGTTGTGCCCAGATTTTGTGGATGGAGCAAACCATGGAAGACTATCAGTTATCTTACAACCACATCCATATTTACTATGATAACACTAGTTTGATAAATCTTACAAATAATCCTATTTGTCACTCTCGTATTTAGTATATAAAAATAAGACATCATTTTCCAAGAGACCATGTTTTACAAGGTGATATTTGTCTAGAATATATCGAAACAGAACGCCAATTAGCTGACATCTTCACTAAACCCTTAGCAGAAGATCGTTTAAAATTTATATGAAGAGAATTAGGAATTTTAGATGTTGAAGTTTTATAATTATATTACTTGACCAGAATTCATAAAATTATAGAAAGTATTTTGGTTATAAGCCGAAAGAGCCCTTCTGATAAAAAGGCGTAAAAGCCTAAGCGACACGGTGCCAAGTGTCTTCGGACTACCGCTAGCTGGGATCCGACCCCTACAGCTAACATGAAGTATTTGATACATTTTTTGTATTTTGGTTAATTAATATAAAATTATATTTCACCAACACAAATATTTTAAATTACTACTTTGTATACATGTTAAAACCTGTATCAAAAATACCCAATTCTGTTCAGACTACAAAGGGATCGAGCTCGGACCGTGCTCTGTACGAACTCGGGTAAGGCCTATTTTCGAACAGAAGCTAGACAGTCGAGCCCGTCTATTAAAACCTACTTTTCATCACCTTCCCCATCTGCACAACAATTTCCACATCGAAACCCTAACCCTAGCCACCCTATTCTCCTTCTTCCAAGCCTCCCAACATCTAAAAATTTGGATTCGAAGCTATTTTGGGATTCTTTTTTATATTTTGTACTCAATTTTGTTATAGTTTGCTGTTTTCCCTACTTTATATTTTCAATTGCATCCAAAGTTTCTTATTCTTCTAAAAAGAAGAGAAATGTTGGAGAAGCTTCCTCCTCCAATGTTCAAGAGGAAGGTTCTTTTTTACTTTTTAGTCCCTCCATGTCGGATGGTGACTACTTTGATGAGTTCATCTTTGTTTCCATTTATGCTTCCAATTAGTGGTTCGTCGACTTTGTCGAACGAACAATTTGTCAGAGGAACCCGATCAATTTCACTTTATTTCCTGATCATTTGTCCGTGTTTGAACACTTTAACTTTTAAGAATTGGTGCAATCTAGTTATCCAATTAATATGAATACAATTTGTATGTTCTATTGCAATCTCACGGTCATAAGCGGCACGGTTAGATCTAAAGTTGGTGGGATAGATATCGAATTTGATGTTGATGATTTGGCTATTATGCTTCACATTCCCAATAAAGGGGAAGCACTTGTGGACATTACAAAAGTTTGTTTTCAGGCTCACATGACATTAGATTCATTTCGTGACTCGTTATGTGAACCCAATCCACGTCCCAAAGGTCGCCTTCGACAGAAATATTTGAATGACTATTTCTATAATTTGCATCGGATGGTATTTTCTGTTATTATTTCTAAACAAATTTCTACTGATGAAATCACTTATCTTGAGCTTTCTTCTATTTATCATCTCCACTTTGAGGCTTTAGCCTACCTGAGACGATCATTTCTACTATGGAACGGTGTCACAAAAGTCCGCAGAACCTTCTATATGCGATGTATCTACCTTACATCTTTGAGTATTTTCATATCGTCTTAGATGACTGTCCTAGAGATGCTCCACCTACTTATCTTCATATGCAACATCGAGTCACTCCTACTCCAGTAATACAGACTCCTGCACCTCTTTCTTCTATTGTTGACCCATCAGCTAGTTCCCATCCTTCACAACCTGCCGCAGGCGCCACCCTTGATTCCTTCCATGCATTAGTTATAGATCAGTTTCGATCTATGGATTTTCCTACCACATTGTAGTTCCAGGCCATGACCAACACTATGAGGGATTTTAGCTACAGTTTTGCTCACAACTATGGCAGTCCCATTCCCATGGTCCGTGATCCGTCGGTGATTTGTTATTGTATTGATGATTTGGAGGCTCAGTGATATTTTGATCCTGTTGCTGCTCGTTATGATCCACACTGTACTGCTGAGTCCGAAAACCCTTCTCGGGCTGCTGATGCTGATAATAATAAGGATGATGATTAGGGGATGATGTCTAGTGATATAGTGTCACTATTATGTTCAAGTTACATTTTTATTTTCATGTATTTGCAATATATGCTTCTTCAAAGCATTATACACTTTTAGTATTCTGAGACAGTTTATTATTATTTCAGCACTCTATGTATGTATTTCTATCTCTGTGTTTTCATCTATGCCTTACTAGTTTATACACTATCTGTTTTCATTTATGTTGAGTACTTTCATTTTTCTGTCATTTTGATTATGTGACAAACGGGAAGAATTCTATGATTTATACTTAAACGATATTGAATACTTCATATACATATTGCTCTGAAAATTTGGTTTGAGATATTTTTTGTTAGATTTTAAATGTTCTGAGGACTTGGCCATTTATTGCAGGGGAGCAAGCTAATGTACCAATACTACTATACCACTGTACCAAGCTACTTTCTTACCAGCTGAACATTTATTGAGTATCAAATCGCAGTTTTATCAAATTACCAAATAGGCGAGATTGTTCGCCCATGTAGTCATGATCAACCTAATTTCGATAATTGACTCAAAACTTTGACTTTCATACGTAAAGCAAGAAGACAACAGAAGTCTAGGTTATTTTGTGAGTCAGATATCACTGGCATTTAGATGATCATTCTCACAAAAACAAAACCATATTTTTTCAAACCAAACCAACATCCAAAAAGCCATTCTGAACCAAAATGAACCCTGAAATCCTACTAGCCAAACTCGGGCAGAGTTCTACCAAACTCGGTCTCCTTGAATCACTCCTGGTCAGAATGAATACCTAGTCTTTTGGATCTCAAACATTAAAAAATTTGAACGTTGCCCTAGCCGAGTTTTGCCCGAACTCTGGTTCAAAAATACCTATAAACTGAGATTTTTTTAATTTTACTCACTCGTCTCATTCTTCATCTTATCTATTCATTCTTAGCCTTCCTATTATAAAGAGCTTTTCAATCTTCACATTTTCTTGACAACTCTCATTCTTTTAAGTTCCGGTGTGTTCAGATTAGAAGTGTTCGAGTTGTACATGCTTGGTGTATAAAAGCTTTTCAGACAGTGTTAAAATTTGTTCGTGGGCTTCGGTTAAAAACATGACATTGTGAGAAGTTGGCATGTCCTTCGGACTAAAGCACGCGGTGTAACCTCTATTTTAAATAGTAGATTTCATATCGAGCATGAGTACTCGAGACTGGACTAGTCCTCTCAGAGGAAAACTAGTATAAAATCTCGTTGTCTGTGTATTGCTTCTATCTTCTTATTTAATTACTGCTTTACCTTATTGCATTTTATTATCTGTCTATATTTGCCTTCACCTGCATTAATTTTTATTGGAGATATTTCTTTCGCTACTATCTATTCAACCCCCTAGAGGTGCCATCGATTCCACACAAATAACTAAATCATTTCGTATCGCATCTACCACGAAACTTCTAATTGTTTCGTTCGACTTCTCGTATTGTTATATACCAAAATCTCGATATCATAAACTTGCTCCGCTTTTGTATCCTTATGCCATGCTTACGTTTTCTCGTACCTCTATCTTAGAACTCTATACACAATTTAAATATTGCAAGCAAAATCTCCCAATCGTAACATCAATTCGACTTGCATCTCTTTCCTCCAACAACAATGTTCAACAAAATCTTCGTTCATCCAATCAGAGTATTCTCGGGTTATTGCATGTCTTCTTTAATATGTCTCAAGACCATCGTCGATATGCATAACCTGAACATCCTTCTTTCGCATGAATTCCAATTCATTGTAATCATCGTTATCATCCTAACTGAGATCAACTAAACTTGTATCTTTTTCATTCGACAACAATGCTCAACAAAATTTTATTTCATTCGATCAGAGTATCCCCGGGTTATTGCATATCATCTTTGATACTCCTCAATACCATCGTCTTTGTGCAAAACCTGAACATATTTCTTTCTCATAAACTCCAATTCGTTACAATCACTGTTATCATCCGAATAAATACGCATCAAGTCTCGTACGCATCAAGATCCATCTCATTGTTGCTAACTATCATCATCTAATGACACAATTTCCAATTCCTTATATCCATTCTCGTATTCTCCAATCGAACTTCCAAATCATATTATCAACTCTTCGAACTAACTCAAATTCATCACCACGACTCTTCGTATCTAACCAACTCGTTCTGAATAAGTCTTCGCACTAACTCGACTCAAACTCGACCGAGTCAACTATTTCCTCAACGTAAAATTCTCTTGGTATTCTCAGCCTATCGTTCGTCTTATACTGAACGAATTCTCGTTCGACGCATCATCCATTTATTTGAGTCTGCGCCTGGTCATTCAAACTCAATTCATCGAAGTATACTCGCATCAACTCCTATCGTATCATTCCCACTCAAGTCTCGATACTATCCCGTCCGTTACAGACAAACTTATCTCTATCGACACAATTGTCTTGACGCATCTATCGAAAGTCACCAATCAGTTCAACATATCTATCACTAAGTGGTATTGCATATAACACTCAGAAATCGAGCCTATCACCCTCAACATAAATATTCTGATACACCAATCGCAAACGTGGTATAGCATATACGACTCATAAATCGAGTCATTTCTCTCACAATATACTAAACGTTGGTCCTATATATTCCGATCTAACCGTGTCTCAGTGAGCATACGGATCATAAACACAACATTTACTTATTCAAAGCCCAACTCAACATTCGGCTAACATGCACGTTCGCCTACTCACGCTTGACTCAACTCGGCCAACTTATATATTCATCTACTCAAGTTCGACTTAGCGACCAACTCAACTTGCAAGCGATTTCTGTCACGATCCGCACCCACTGTGGGGGTACGAGTACGTAACAACGCCCAGCCTACGCCGCAGTATCAGCGGTAGAACGCTGTTCTAAGTCTCTAACTAACCATCAACTCATGCAGTATATAATGTACTCATCATGATCAACTCCGAACGGAGGACAAGTATAAGATATGGTGTAACTCAATCACAGTCTAAGCACGATAAGATAACACAGAAATATAACTAAAAAATTGAAGACAACAAAACTACTAATAAAATAACAACAACTCAAACAATCTCAAATACATCTCAAGTCTCAAATCTCTATATACAACTCCAGTTCTAAACAGGAAAATTAAAACAAGACAGACTAGCTAAACTCCCGATCACTCTTGAGTGTCGGGACCATAGGTAGCTAAGCCATCTCCTGGTCTGTAACATGTAGGGCATATGTCCTCAGGGCAATCATCTGTAAAATTTATAACAGGTCCAGTCAGGACAGGAACGAGCACATTTCATCTAGAAAATCCAAGTAAATGACAGAGAACTATACAGCAGTTATAGACAGTTGTATTGATGAAAATGGCAGTTTATATTCAGATAATGGTAAGAAAGATGGATAAAGTGCAAGGAAAGTAAATAACTAAACAAGAGAAGAATCATAGCAATGAAGACTGTAAAAATAGAACTAGCTGAACCAGGGTAATATGGTATAAAGTCCAGGCAGCAATGTAGACCAGTGTAACTCCAATGTAAGTCCAGTACAGGATGAATCTAATACAAGATGAATCCAGTCATAGTGATCAATGATTCTAGGGTGAGTCCAGCCTATACTCTAGCAGTGTGTTTTAAAATACCGAGATCGACATGTAACCGGCTATGGGTAATCCGGTACATCACACACCTGGCCGGGTGTGAGATGGCTATTATTCTAGTTTGATTCCAGCAAAGGGTGATTCCAGTAATGGGGTATGTCTACATGTCTTACTCTAGTATTTCCTCTCCCAGCAAGTGAATCCAGAATTCTGTGTGAGCACCCTAAATTTTGGGTTGATTTTTTTTCATTTTATTTTAATTTTCTGATTGAGGGTAATTTAGAAATTTTGTGTTTATAATTATTTTAATAATGATATTTAATTCATGATATGATTTTTGGTGATTTTAAATTATTTTAACATTATTTAAATCAATGACTTGTGGTTTTGACATTTTGCTAGTGAAACCTTAGAGACTGTTTGACCTAGAGCCTAACCATGTGATTATGATATTTTAATATCATTTTTGGCCTAAGGATATTTTTTCATTTGACTTTTTTGAATTATTTTGATATTATTTTATTATTTATGATATTGTTTTGGGATTATTTGAGTCGGGTTCGAATTTCAACTCAATCCGACTTGAAACGGGGACCCGGGGGTAGTTTGACTCTAGTGGGACCCACACACTAGTTAGGCATAGCCTACATGATATTAATTTTAGTCCACATGATAGAAATATTTTAGTTAGAGGTTAGACTAATTATTATGGATAAGGTTAGTGTGATTAGAGACTTTAGAATGACTAATTTAGCCCCAACCAATTAGCCCTCTCCTAATACTCATAGAATAGGTTAGTAGGGGCTTTTGGACTTTTCCTAATAGGACAAAACCACCTTTATGGCCAGCCACAATAAGAATAGGGTTGAGCCTCCCATTTGTCATTATCCATCTATTTTTCTCTCTCTTGTTCTTTCCCAAATTCCTAGAGAGCAATCCCTAGCAATTTCTCCACCAAATTCTTCCATTTCACCACCAAATCTTCTTCTTTCCTTCTCCATTCTAGCCAAGGAGGAAGCTACCCAAGTTTGGGAGGATTCGGAGCTCGTTCGTGTCCTTTTGGAATCTCTACGTGTCGGTGTCGCTCCGGGAAGATTTTTCTTCGATTCGATATACCGGAAGGTATAAATCCCTTCTCCTTTTCATTTTCTCATGCATATAGGTCTATTTTGAACCCATAGGAATGACCCCCATGGTTGTATCTCCATTTGTGTCCATTTTGTGTCCATTTGGAGGTCATAGGAGTGTCCTTTGTGTTGTGGATGTGTTCATGTTACATATATAGATTTATATATATATATATATATTGTAATGAGAGTGTATCTATATTTATATATGTAATAAATGGTTCATGATGATTATATAATCAAGTTTTTGAGTGTGGTTCCTCATATTATTATTGCTATTATTGTTGTGGATAATTATGATATATATTGTGTATTCTTTTGGCTCAAACTATCTAAATCCGTCATTATTTTTATCTACATTTTTAATTTCAGCCCTAACTTCAAAATATCATAACTTCTAGCTCAAAGCTCGGTTTAATCTCTCGTTTTTTTTAAAAGAAGCGTATTGAAGTTAGCTTCCCAAAAACATATATTAATAGGCCTAATTCTTTCTGTAACTTTCTTGAGAATTATTTGAGTCAGCTGTACAAAAGACAAACGCGTTCTCGGTGTTTTTGCGATTCCGGGAGTTTTCGGAAACGAAAATACGATCCGTTTGAAGTTTCGGAAAGCTAACACATAGATCTATAACATACCTTAATCATAGAGTTTAATTCATGCTGAGATGGTACAGTATTGATTATTAGTAGGAGTTACTATTCGGCATATGCATTTTGTGCACCCTTGTGTGTAATATAATGTTCTATTTGATTTTAACCCATGTTAATGTATATACATTATGTAATTAAATAGAGAATACAAGCATGAGTAAATGGTTAAATAAATGATGTATGAGGTAATAATGTAAGCATGTATAAGTATAGCTTGTAATGAATATGTAGGTTCCATAGTATGTAATGTATGGTACATATAGTAGTGCAAAAGAATAAATAAATGATGAATGAATGAAAGCATGAATGTAATATAATAATAGATGTAATGTATGCAATATACAAGTTAATGAGATGTAATATTCTATGTTAACACAAATCCTATATTACCTCATGTACCCCCTTACACTATGTTGACAGTATCACACTTGACACATTGTTCACTTACACTTTGACACTCTTTGATATGTATACACTATGTATGCCCATTTAACCCTCACTTGCCCCTTTGCCATATTCACATACACACACATAGCCTCTTAAATAAGTATTTATGAATATAGTTAACTTAGCTATGTATGTATATTATATATATGTTAGCATATTGTGTTATAATATATAAGTTTATATAACCATTTGAAATGCCATAATTATAGACCTAATATTGAATACTAATATATGCATGTTTATATATGTGTAGACATATATAGCTTAATGTAATAGATTACCTAGTGTATATCCAATGTGAATTTTTGCCTATTTGAGTATTGAACAATTGCATGCTATATAGAGTTGGGTGTATGTTGGCTTGTATAGCCTTGTATTGATGTGTGCTTGCTAGGATAGTCTTGGTTAGGCCTAGTAAGACTTACTGGGTTAGGACATGACCTAGTTTGACCTAGTTTGACTAGTGTAGTTGACCAGAGTTGACCAAGGGTTGACTTTGGCCTAGTTTGACCTAGATTCATGTAGAATGCATTGTAGTGCTTTATATTACCCTTCTGGACATGTTGTGACTTGTGCTGTTCTAATTAGGAGCCAGACACCTTGTAACTTGTGTTGCTTTAAATAGGACTCTGTGGCTTCAGTGGAACCTCCTATACTTATCAGCTGTTCAGGTTATCGAGGCGAGTACATTCTCTGACCGTTTCATACTTGTATGGATTTACATTCTTGCTCTAGATTACTGTACTTGATGCTGATACGACTGTTATCACGGATTGGTACTATATGGATCTTCTTTTGAGATGTTATCTCCTTGTATTCACTAAATACATATTGTGACGTGCGTTTTACTTCCATATTGTATTTATTGAATACCCATATCCTTGTATACTTATTGTGCATATTGTACTCTCATTATCACATGAGCCCCAGGGATAGACCATTGTACACTATTGTATAACATTGTACATCCATTGTATAACATTGTACACTATTGTATAAGATAACGTAACTGGAGTAGATCCTTGTGTATTGATTGGAGAGGGGGAGTAGAATTGGTTATGTACTCAAATCCTATTGTACAACATTGTATAACTATTGTATATGTCTATTGTACACCCACGTACAATGGAGTTACCATTGCATTTTCCTAGCCCATTTACATAACCAGATTGTACTCTAAATCACATGTTCCTTACAGTTCTTACTTATCAAATTTAGATATTTCCTGTTATTAAATCTCTACTATTTTCTATACATTCTTCTTTCAGTGTTTCATGTACTTTACTCTATTGCATGCTTTATATTTTCTAACTCGATATGAACTGCGTGAGATGTTTTGTGCTCGCTCCCGTCCTGACTGGACCTGTTGATAAATTTTACAGATAGCCTGGAGGTGCCTGCTAGCCTAGAGGAGACACATTAGAGGTTGTTTAGGTAGTTATTTCTTTTTGTCTGGAGTTGTATTTTACTTTGTGGATTACTGTATTGAGTTTTGAGATATATTTATGGGTTTATGTATCATAGACACTTAGACTTCTATCTCCTGTATCTCTTTTGGATTTCATGTTTTATCTATCTTTATCATGCTCTACCTTAGATGTGATTGAGACTGTATCTGCTATGTCACCCCCATTCGGGGAGTATAAACTGTTTAGTCCTATACTGTTATATGCATTGAGACCTAGGACAGCGTTCTATCGCCGACACTGCGGCGTAGGCTGGGCGTTGTTATGTTCTCGTGCCCTAACTCTATGGTGCGGGTCGTGACACGTTTTTAGTGGTGGCCCATGCAGGTCGAGTTTGTGTAGTGGTATTCGAACTAGAGTACCACTACAGCCTGCAGTAGGATTAGGATATATTTTGAAGGTACTCAATCACAAATAAGAACCCTTGAGAGATTCCTGGGACGACCCTTGAGAATCTTGTTTAACTCCGATTTGAAAACTCTTTTCTTTTTTCTTGATTTGATTTATCTTTACTTTCTGCTATTGAATTTGATTTTGATGGATTATTATTGAATTTGAGTTTGTATTTATTGATTTTGATGAAGATTATTGAAATTTGAATCTTGATGTTAGCTATAGCATTCGAGTTTGTAGTTATATGATTTGAAGGATTTTGTTCATTTCTGAATTTTGATGTTCGTTGATAAATTTAATTTTTTTTTTGGTATTCATTGTTGATTTAATTTAATTTTTGGCAAGATAAAATTATATGGGCTAGGTCATCTAAGTTATGGAAATCTTATCTTCTATAGTCACATTAGCCAGCATGGTGAGGACATATAGTCTGATTTTGGATATATTTCTCGGGTATGGAAATTTAAGGTTTCGCAGCCAAGCTAGCGGCATCGCAAAAATGTTAAATACCATGATTCTAGAGGTATGTGCATAAGTCAAGGACTCTGTGATTATCGTAGCCTTGCTCACTAGTATGACGAGGATTTAGAGTACCATGATTTTGGATAGACGCATATGATTATCAGATTGTACCTTAAATGTTTTCGAACATGTTTTTGCTACTTTTGTTTCAGTCATTCAAAAAAAAGAGAAGGAATTATTGTTGTTTTGTTTTATTTTGTTTTGTTTTGTTTCTCATTGTTTACTTAGGATGTAGCTTTAGCTATTTTTATAAACCTTGTGTAACTTCTTACAAAAATTTATTTCTTCTTAATACAATAAACCAATGATTTTGCTAGGCCTTATTTTGGATTTGGTATTATAATTCTTGTTTCAAAAAAAAATGGGTCCCTCTTTTAAATAGATAAGCAGAACAGATTCTATTATCATTCTTTTCCTGCCAATATTTTTACTACCATCATTCCTTGTCTTATATACCTGTCCTGATTATATCAATTCCCTGTCTCATATATAATTCTGTCAGCTATACCTTGAAAACTCTTGAATCTTTATATCATTTTTTATCTGAGAAATGTTGAGGAAGTGATATAAATCATCTAGTTCGGAAATGATGTAATTGGTTATCATATGATGATTTTGTAGGAATCAGAGTGTTGGATGTCAAATATGAAAAATTTGAAATGGAGATGTGATAAAGGTTTAAAATGAAATCGAGGGATAAATGTTATCAATTTAGAAACAATCACAGAAAGTGGGTTATGAATAATTCATGGATGTATTTCAAAACTAATGAGGATGTTTAAGGTCAACCTAGTTTTGAGAAATTAAAAATCTTTGTTATTGATTCTTGGGAACTATTACAAGGCTATGTAGAAATTTAGAGATGGAAAGAAGAATTTAATCGAATAAAATGATTATGCGAAATTGAACTAGATATTGTAAGATGGTGACTAGAGACAGAGAGAACACAAGGATTTTACGTTATAAAAATTATTTTAGATGATTGAAAAAAAATTGTAGAATTCAAAAAAAAATATTTGAAGGTGAACGTTGAAGAAAATATGAAGGTTGATTTATAAAAAAAAAGAATAAATTTTGTGTGACATAGTGGTATTGGAGTTTAGTGAATACGAGACTCGATTTAAACAAGTCCAAGGATTCCATAAACTGGATTTAGAGGTTTCGGATCTAATTTAAAACGAGGTGACGGAATTTGAAATTTTGATTAAATGAATAAGTGTTGACTCCTAAAAAGAGGGGTATGTTTCGTGAAAAATGTTTTGGAACTTAAAGATTTTGTCTATGGTGATTGTGGTAAAGGTTTAGATGACTGAAGATTATAAAATTTCGATGATAGTTATATAGAGGTTGATTTTTATATTGGGACTTGTGAGAAAAAAAAATAATATGGTTTAGCAAATGATAAACTGATAGTATTAGAGAGGGATGATTTGCTGACTTCGTATGAAATCTTTTCCTGTTTTCTTTAAAAGGGGTTTTTCAATATCATTGAATCCTAGTTTCCTTAATCCGACCAAATCGACTTCGATTATCTTTTCTTATCATATTTATATCTTGGGTTGTACTTAATTGAATTAAATTTGATTGTGATCTGAATCTCTATCCTTGTATGCTCGATCTCAGACTTTGTTGAACATGTCCTCCATATTGCCTAAATCTTGATTTCTCCTAATTTGATCAACTTAGATCGTATCAAGACTAAATATTCTTAATACGTATTGTGATTGGAAATTTTCCATGGAATTGGCTTTCATTCCTTAACTTTGATTTTGATTTTCTTTTTTTTTTCTGAACCCTTTAAAGATAATGGGTAGTTACTTTTCTTTATTTTTATGATAAGTATCAGTTTTCATATAGGAAGGTAGACTGTCTTACAGTTTTGATGGTTTGTTGTTTTTGTAACTTTTGTTTAGCACCCTAGATTGCTTGTGTGTTTTGATACCCTATGACCGTTTTGGTTTAGCATGACTAGAATACCTAGATGAGACTTTTACTACCACCGTATGCCATGACCCTGTATGTCGTCCTTTTGATGGTATGATTTATTTAAGTTCTGGGATTTGATTGTGGGGGTTTGACCTTGAAGGATTACGAACATTTTAATTTCGAGGACGAAATTTTTATAAGGTGGGTAGGATGTGAGCACCCTAAATTTTGGGTTGATTTTTTTTCATTTTATTTTAATTTTCTGATTGAGGGTAATTTTGAAATTTTGTGTTTATAATTATTTTAATAATGATATTTAATTCATGATATGATTTTTGGTGATTTTAAATCATTTTAACATTATTTAAATCAATGACTTGTGGTTTTGACGTTTTGCTAGTGAAATCCTAGAGACTGTTTGACCTAGAGCCTAACCATGTGATTATGATATTTTAATATCATTTTTGGCCTAAGGATATTTTTTCATTTGACCTCTTTGAATTATTTTGATATTATTTTATTATTTATGATATTGTTTTGGGGTTATTTGAGTCGGGTTCGAATTTTAACTCAATCCGACTTGAAACGGGGACCCGGGGGTAGTTTGACTCTAGTGGGACCCACACACTAGTTAGGCATAGTCCACATGATAGAAATATTTTAGTTAGAGGTTAGACTAATTATTATGGATAAGGTTAGTGTGATTAGAGACTTTAGAATGACTAATTTAGCCCCAACCAATTAGCCCTCTCCTAATACTCATAGAATAGGTTAGTAGGGGCTTTTGGACTTTTCCTAATAGGACAAAACCACCTTTATGGCCAGCCATAATAAGAATAGGGTTGAGCCTCCCATTTGTCATTATCCATCTATTTTTCTCTCTCTTGTTCTTTCCCAAATTCCTAGAGAGCAATCCCTAGCAATTTCTCCACCAAATCCTTCCATTTCACCACCAAATCTTCTTCTTTCCTTCTCCATTCTAGCCAAGGAGGAAGCTAACCAAGTTTGGGAGGATTCGGAGCTCGTTCGTGTCCTTTTGGAATCTCTACGTGTCGGTGTCGCTCCGGGAAGATTTTTCTTCGATTCGATATACCGGAAGGTATAAATCCCTTCTCCTTTTCATTTCCTCATGCATATAGGTCTATTTTGAACCCATAGGAATGACCCCCATGGTTGTATCTCCATTTGTGTCCATTTTGTGTCCATTTGGAGGTCATAGGAGTGTCCTTTGTGTTGTGGATGTGTTCATGTTACATATATAGATTTATATATATATATATATATATATATATATATATATATATATATATATATATATATATATATATATATATATATATATTGTAATGAGAGTGTATCTATATTTATATATGTAATAAATGGTTCATGATGATTATATAATCAAGTTATTGAGTGTGGTTCCTCATATTATTATTGCTATTATTGTTGTCGATAATTATGATATATATTGTGTATTCTTTTGGCTCAAACTATCTAAATCCGTCATTATTTTTATCCACGTTTTTAATTTCAGCCCTAACTTCGAAATGTCATAACTTCTAGCTCAAAGCTCGGTTTAATCTTTCGTTTTTTTTAAAAGAAGCGTATTGAAGTTAGGTTTCCAAAAACATGTATTAATAGGCCTAATTCTTTCTGTAACTTTCTTGAGAATTATTTGAGTGTCAGCTGTACGAAAGACAAACGCGTTATCGGTGTTTTTGCGATTCCGGGAGTTTCCGGAAACGAAAATGCGATCCGTTTGAAGTTTCGGAAAGCTAACACATAGATCTATAACATACCTCAATCATAGAGTTTAATTTATGCTGAGATGGTACAGTATTGATTATTAGTAGGAGTTACTATTCGGTATATGCATTTTGTGCACCCTTGTGTGTAATATAATGTTCTATTTGATTTTAACCCATGTTAATGTATATACATTATGTAATTAAATAGAGAATACAAGCATGAGTAAATGGTTAAATAAATGATGTATGAGGTGATAATGTAAGCATGTATAAGTATAGCTTGTAATGAATATGTAGGTTCCATAGTATGTAATGTATGGTACATATAGTAGTGCAAAAGAATAAATGAATGATGAATGAATGAAAGCATGAATGTAATGTAATAATAGATATAATGTATGCAATATACAAGTTAATGAGATGTAATGTTCTATGTTAACACAAATCCTATATTACCTCATGTACCCCCTTACACTATGTTGACACTATCACACTTGACACATTGTTCACTTACACTTTGACACTCTTTGATATGTATACACTATGTATGCCCATTTAACCCTCACTTGCCCCTTTGCCATGTTCACATACACACACATAGCCTCTTAAATAAGTATTTATGAATATAGTTAACTTAGCTATGTATGTATATTATATATATGTTAGCATATTGTGTTGTAATATATAAGTTTATATAACCATTTGAAATACCATGATTATAGACCTAATATTGAATACTAATATATGCATGTTTATATATGTGTAGACATATATAGCTTAAAGTAATAGATTACCTAGTGTATATCCAATGTGAATTTTTGCCTATTTGAGTATTGAACAATTGCATGCTATATAGAGTTGGGTGTATGTTGGCTTGTATAGCCTTGTATTGATGTGTGCTTGCTAGGATAGTCTTGGTTAGGCCTAGTAAGACTTACTGGGTTAGGACATGACCTAGTTTGACTTAGTTTGACTAGTGCAGTTGACCAGAGTTGACCAAGGGTTGACTTTGGCCTAGTTTGACCTAGTTTCATGTAGAATGCATTGTAGTGCTTTATATTACCCTTCTGGACATGTTGTGACTTGTGCTGTTCTAATTAGGAGCCAGACACCTTGTAACTTGTGTTGCTTTAAATAGGACTCTGTGGCTTCAGTGGAACCTCCTATACTTATCAGCTGTTTAGGTTATCGAGGCGAGTACATTCTCTGACCGTTTCATACTTGTATGGATTTACATTCTTGCTCTAGATTACTGTACTTGATGCTGACACGACTGTTATCACGGATTGGTACTATATGGATCTTCTTTTGAGATGTTATCTCCTTGTATTCACTAAATACATACTGTGACGTGCGTTTTACTTCCATATTGTATTTATTGAATACCCATATCCTTGTATACTCATTGTGCATATTGTACTCTCATTATCACATGAGCCCCAGGGATAGACCATTGTACACTATTGTATAACATTGTACATCCATTGTATAACATTGTACACTATTGTATAAGATAACGTAACTAGAGTAGATCCTTGTGTATTGATTGGGGAGGGGGAGTAGAATTGGTTATGTACTCAAATCCTATTGTACAACATTGTATAACTATTGTATATGTCTATTGTACACCCACGTACAATGGAGTTACCATTGTATTTTCCTAGCCCGTTTACATAACCAGATTGTACTCTAAATTACATGTTCCTTACAGTTCTTACTTATCAAATTTAGATATTTCCTGTTATTAAATCTCTACTGTTTTCTATACATTCTTCTTTCAGCGTTTCATGTACTTTACTCTATTGCATGCTTTATATTTCCTAACTCGATATGAACTGCGTGAGATGTTTTGTGCTCGCTCTCGTCCTGACTGGACCTGTTGATAAATTTTACAGATAGCCTGGAGGTGCCTGCTAGCCTAGAGGAGACACATTAGAGGTTGTTTAGGTAGTTATTTCTTTTTGTCTGGAGTTGTATTTTACTTTGTGGATTACTGTATTGAGTTTTGAGATGTATTTATGGGTTTATGTATCATAGACACTTAGACTTCTATCTCCTGTATCTCTTTTGGATTTCATGTTTTATCTATCTTTATCATGCTCTACCTTAGATGTGATTGAGACTGTATCTGCTATGTCACCCCCATTCGGGGAGTATAAACTGTTTAGTCCTATACTGTTATATGCATTGAGACCTAGGACAGCGTTCTACCGCCGATACTGCGGCGTAGGCTGGGCGTTGTTACGTTCTCGTGCCCTAACTCTAGGGTGCGGGTCGTGACATTCTGACACAATGATTCAAGATGAGTCCAGCCAGTAATATGAAGATGCCAGTAAATGATTCCAGTAAATGATTCCAGTAAATGATTCCAGTAATAGAGGCCAGATGATAAATGTGTGTCGTATACATGAATCCAGAAATATACATACGTGTTGTAACAGAGAATCGCATACAACTAACTAGAACTGAAGTACAGTAATTGACAAGTAAATGAGAGAACTATCAGAGAATGTACTCGCCTGATACTCTGAAAAGAGTAGTGTAATGTCAGATGTCTGCACCGGAGTCACAATGTCCTAAATAGAGCAGTACAGGTTATAATGTGTTTAAAATAAGACAAATGAAGTATACGATGCAGTCTACGTGAATTCTAGGCCAATCTAGGTCAAAGTCAACTCTAAGTCAAACCTGGTCAACTGTCTAGGTCAAACTAGGTCAACTGGTCACACCTAGACTCAATGTTGGCTTTTGGTCAACTCTAATCAACATGAACCATTTGGTCAACTTGGTCAAAAGTCCACTATTGGTCAACTAGACTATTTGGGTCAAAAACTCTATGTCATAACACATATCCTAGTATACCACACAAGGCCTATGTCATATTTATATACATATCATATATATATATATATATATATATATATATATATATATATATATATATATATATATATATATATATATACATTACACATAACCTTAACCATGACTCAACTACCTAAACACATATATATCTATATAGATATATACATATATATATACTTTACCACTATTATTGCATATCTATATATAAGTCATATACCATCATCTTATAATCTCTCATGAAACCATACACACATACCTATTCCATAGCTATACACTAACCTATATATATCCTAGGCTCACAAATCACATACATACACTACCTATTAACTGTTGTGATATGTAAACTAAATACTAAAAGACAAGGGAAACTGGAATTCAACTAAGACTAACATCTAATACTATATTCTAGATAACCCATGGACTCTCATGTAATCCTTCTAATACACTCACACACACACATGGCCTCAACTAATGTAATGCAACCCAGCCAAGCCAAATTAGGCCTGCTGTTAGCTGCTGTAATGCAAGCAACCAGGCCAATGCCAAAACTGCTGCAACCATGTAAATGCAACCAAGACAGGCAATGCATCCTGCTGCTGCAACTGCAATGTAGGGCAAGGCATGGCCTGCTGCATTGCTAAGGCTGCTACTGCCTGCTGCTTTACTGCAAAAGCCAGGCCAAATCAAGGCTTAGGCAGTATAGTTCCTGCCTACCCCTAATAAAATCCTAGTCATGAAACTAACTCCTATATCCAAATCCCCCTGTACACACACCAACCCAATACCACTGAACCCTCAATCAAGGTGAAACATTAACCCCATAATGAAACTGAGTTCAAAACATAACACTTGTCAAAGTCAGTAAATGCCTTTCCCCTCCCTCAAGTTCGAATACCCACATATCCTATTGAAACATAACATCAATCATTGAACCTCAGAACAATCAATATCCCAATAAAATTTCAATTAAACAGTGTACAGTCCAATGTGCAGGGATGTGTCATGCGGATCAAAGTGGTAGCACGTCAAACGTGTGAGCTAAAGTGCCAAACACATTAGAGTGTGTGTTCGTGTGGAATGAATATGAGCATGTGAGTGATGAAATAGCAGTGTGAATTGTGTGTCAATCTCAGGAAAGAACAATATTCATAGGGATTCAATGCAATGACAGATAATTCAAGTTGATATGATACCTGGCCTCATGTGTGTATACTATTTAGTACAGGACAAACTAAGGGGGCTGCACCAGTTCAATTTCTGAACATGAAGTACCCAAAAGGTATTAGAGCAATGCAGGAAAGCAATTGGGAGCAGGACCAGGTTTTGTGGTGTGGCCAAGTGCTGTTGTCTGAGCTAGCATGGTAAGGAAATACTAATCTCAGGTAATTAAACATAGGCAACTGATGGTTATAGAAGTGAGGTACAGTGAACCCATCTATACAAGAAATTCGAAAGCAGTGATACTCCTTACAAGTTCCGATACATGATGTATAAGACTTGTACAGAGATGTAGTTGGGTCTGATCAAACAGTGAGGGGGAGAATGTTCTCAGGAACAAGGCAGACAGGTTAAAGGCAGTGTGTGTATGTGTGTATCCTGAAAACAAGAGTGTATGTTGTGTTACAGTCTAAAGTATCATGTGTCACAGGTTCTAGGGTGTCAGCCAACAGTGTGTTTGGGATAGGGAGTATAGGAAATGTGTATGCATAGGAAACAATCAGTGTGTACATATGTACCATGGTGAGGAACAATGTAATGTGTAAACTGGTGTGTAATGTGATACATATATAGAAAATAGTGTGTGGAAAATCAGATTTATAGGTTCATGTATGCATGAGTGTGTGGCTTAGTGAAAGGGGCAGTTCAATTTCAAATTCTCAGGTTATCCCTGTCAGTGTATCAGCTCAGAGATATTCACAATGCATCACTCTAACATTTCTTGTAATTCGAAAGCCATAAGCAAAATCGAAGACTAATTTCTCATGCCTATCATAAACCCTAACATGTAGCCAAACCCCAGATGTATATAGGTTCATCTACATTCAAATTAACACACAACAAAACAGTTAAAACTTCATTTAAAGACCTTAGAACCAAACTGGTAGTTAAGTATAAGAAATTATTAGGAATTTCCCATTTCGAATTGAAATTAACAATCAATATTCGATTAAAAAGGTTGGTAAATAGTGTGTACATGTGTACGTGCCTGGGTGAGTGTTCTCGTGTCCACACAAGTGGACACGAAGTGTCCAAGCCACCAAAATAGAAATAACAGTGCACAGTGCAGCCAAGCCTCGTGCTGAAGTGTCGATTAGCCAAGGACACGACACAGCAAATCATAGGTCACCTGCACGTGTCAGAGGGTAGAGGGGGTCTAGGGGTATGAGTACACGTGTCTATCTTGTGTCCACATGAGTCGTGTCTAAAGAAAACAGTGCGTATCAGTGAACAATTTCCTGCGCGTACAGTACGTAAAAAATTAGTGCGCGTGCGTTTTCTTCGTGCACACACATCAAGGTCATGTGAAATTTTATAAGTGTCATGTCAGTCACTAGGGGAATGTGTCCACAAAATTTGGTGTCAAACCATTGCGTGTCGTGTCCGCAATCAGGGTCGAGCAGCAGGACAGCCGTACGGTGCCTGTGTGCAGTGTCGTGCACGAGATGCGTGTCCATTTTGGACACAAAAAATCTACAAAATCATGCTCAGTCATAAATATATTTATTCTACACATGAAGATCTACCCAAATATATAATTTGTTTCGAAAAAAAACAACATTCACTCCATAGAGGCATTTCAACAAACACCTACACCACATTACGACACGTGTCTGATACGGACACCAAACGGACACGAAATTCACCCAAATTTTAGGGACACTTAGGGGACTCCTAGATCTAGCCCTACATGCAAAGAAAACCAAAATTTAAATCAATTTAAAAGGTTTTACCTATATGTGCAAAAAGCTTGGAAAAGCTTCAAATGGGGGATTCCTCCTCTTGATGGCAAAAGCTCCAAATTGACCCAAAGCTGGGATTAAACCCTAAAATCAGAAAGTAGGAGAGTATTAGGTTCTAATGCAAGAAACTAGAATAAAAAAGGAATTAAAATGGATTTATGGGGATTTTTGGAAGAGGGATAATTACCTTTCTTTTCTAATGTTGAAATGAATGAAAGAAGGAGGCAAGCCCTAGAGAATAAGTGTTTATATAGGGTGGGGATCCCTATGGCTGGTCATTTAGGGTTTGGTTAGGGTTAGGGCTTCTAGTTATGGGCCATGGGCCAAGTCATGATCAAATAAATCATTAAGCCATAAGTCATTTCTTGAAACCACAAGCCATGACTTAAATTCACCAAACCTAATCCCTTCATTCTATAATTAGTTTCTAATGACTAAAATTAGGCTAACCTAAGTTAGACTAGGGTCACCATGGCTAGGGTTAGCATCTAGGCTAGTTCACTAGGTCTCAATAAGTCAAGTCAACCTAGAATTCACCAATTCAATAAATCACCAAATAATTCAAATAAGTCAAAATGACCAAATTACCCCTAGGCTAAAAATGATAATAAATCATCCTAGTGACATGGTTAGGCTCTAGTCATGCAGTCTCTCAGGTTTCACTAGCAGCACATCAAAATCACAAGTCGTGACTTAAACCAGTTTTTAAATAGTTTAAAATTAATTAAAAATTACCAAAAATCATAATGTGTAATAAATATCAATAATTAATAATTATAATTACAAAATTTCAAAAATACCCTCATCTGGAAAACTGGGTGTTACAATCCTATCCACTTTATAAAAATTTCGTCATCGAAATTAAGATGAGCGCACCCTTCCTAGGTTAAACCTCCAATCAATCAAAGTCGAAGCAATACAATCCTACTGGTCATGATTCCACAGTCTCGAGCAGGGTAGCTACACTATCTAGCAATCATAAGAAATATCCTGGCAGGTACTAAGGGAAATCATACATGAAAGTGGGGAGGAAGAACAAGAAGGTCAAACCTGCTAATCCATCACCTGCGACGTCAGTCTCCTCGGCTGCCATCGCCAATGCTCCACCCCTCTGGTGCTGAGCTACAGGTGGCCTAACCCCCTCAAAAGGAGGTGCAATGGGACAATCTATCTTCTGGTGGGCAGCTGACCCACAGAAATAGCAAACCTTCAACCTCTTCCTGTACTGCTCCCAAATGTGTCCCGGTTTCTTACAGTAGGAACAACTGATCGCCTTCGGGTCTTGACCTCGATACTGATGCTGTACCTGCTGAACTCCTACTGGTGCCTGCATCTGCTGAAACTGTACGTGAGGCCTCTTGGCCTGGCCTCCGCTGCTGCTGGTACCGTGAGCGTCCCGTCCCCTCTTGAGCCTCAGCTCAAGATCATCCTCAGCCAGTAAAGCTTCCGTCAAAATCTCCTCGAAAGTGGCATCTTTGTTGCCCTTGGTCGAGGACTTGACTTCCTTAACCAGACCCTTCCGGAACCTCTGGGCCTTCGCCGCCTCGTTCAAACCCTCTATGAATCTGCTGAGGCGGCCGAACTCCCCAGCGTACTCCTCCACTGACAGGCTCCCCTGAACTAAGCTCTCGAATTGCGACTCCAAGGCTCTGAACGCTGAATCTGGAAAGAACTTCTTCTTGAAGAAGCCTTGAACTCCTCCCAAGTCTGTCCAGCTACACCCATCCTGGGGTCTGACTGATACCAGGTGCGAGCAAGATTTCGCATCCGGCTAGCTGCTGCCTCTATCTGGAGATCTGCCGGTATCCGAGCCAGGCGAAAGACCTCCTCTATATGCTCGATCCACTCGTCAGCATATAAATTCCCCTCTGTCCCCAGGAAGTCTCTGGGGCTCATCTTCTGGAACTGCTCTATTCCCGGTGTCCTCGGCTGCTGGATCACTGTTCGAGCTACGACCGTCGTAAGGGCCAACTCCATGCTCCTGTCCTGTCGGGCCTGCTGCCGGTCCATAAACTGCTGGAAGTAGACGAACATCTGTGCCGCATCCACGTGTCCTGTAGGCAACGGCTGCTGGAACTGTATCTCTGGGATGACTGGGTCCTGCCCCCGAGCTGGTGGAGGCATACCCCTTGCTGCTGCTGCTGAAGTCTCAATATGAGTAAAGGTGGCAGGAGCTGCAGCCTCCTGACCCTGCTGATCTGGCTGAGAGGTAGCAATCCCCTCTACAACAACTGCTACACCAGAGCAATGTGATCGTGTCTCCACCATCCTGAAGACAGATCGAACAAGGAAGTCAATACTGAGCAGGAATCGATATATCAAAGGAGGACAGTTATTTTAAAGAAGGCAAATCAGTACGATATGTAGATGGCATGATTTAAAGCAGAATTTTCCTAACTGTGATTGAGTGCCTCTCCGGTAAAGCCTATCTCTCAGTCCTATCGTAGGCTCGTAGCGGTACAACTAAGTCATCGTACTACCACGATATCGTACTAATACGACTCTCGACCTGCATAGGCCACTACTAAAAACTTGTCACGACCCGCACCCACTGTGGGGGTACGAGTACGTAACAGCGTCCAGTCTACGCCGCAGTGTCGGCGGTAGAACGCTGTTCTAAGTCTCTAACTAACCATCAACTCATGCAGTATATAATGTACTCATCATGATCAACTCCGAACGGAGGACAAGTATAAGATATGGTGTAACTCAATCACAGTCTAAGCACGATAAGATAACACAGAAATATAACTAAGAAATTGAAGACAACAAAACTACTAATAAAATAACAACAACTCAAACAATCTCAAATACATCTCAAGTCTCAAATCTCTATATACAACTCCAGTTCTAAACAGGAAAACTAAAACAAGACAAATGGACCTTCCCATTTTGGCTGGAACTTATCGGTAGTCTTGTGAGTCATGACCATCGGTCTCCGGACTGCCAGAACAAGATCGCCCACTTGGAATGTTCTGATTTTAACTTTCTTGTTGAAGGCTCCGGAGATGCGTGCTTGGTATAGCTCGATCCTTTGCTGAGCTAGGAGGCACTTTTCATCTAAAGCCTCCAACTCTTGTAGTCGTCGTCGGTAGTTATCATCCGTCGTCAATTGATAAGTGAGGGCGACGCGGAGTGAGGGAATCTGAGTCTCCAAAGGGAGGACTGCTTCGCTCCTGTACACCAGAGAGAATGGTGTATTCCCGGTGGCTGTTCGAACCGTAGTGCGATAAGCCCATAAGCACTCGCCGAGCTTCTCGTTCCAGTCGCATTTGTTGGAGGAGACGAACTTCTTGAGGAGCTTGATGATTGTTTTGTTGAATGCCTCTGCCAACCCGTTTGCTGCCGGGTTGTATGGTGTCGAAGCGACATTCTGAATGCGATGTTTATCGCAGAATCGGTAGAATGCATGGCTTATAAACTGTGGACCATTATCATGGATGATTCTTCGTGGTAGTCCGAAGCGGTAGATAACGTGATGCTTAAGGAAGCTGATCACGTTTGAAGTTTTAACTTCTGCGAGTGGGACAGCTTTCGCCCATTTGGAGAAATAATCAGTGATCGTAAGTATGAAGCGATGTCCTCGGAAGGAAGGTGGGGTGATTGGACCAATGATATCCATTCTCCATGCTTCGAATGGCTAGGACGCTACTGTCGGATGTAGAAATTCGGATGGTTGGTGAATGAAGTCTGCGTGGACTTGGCAGGCCTTGCATTTTTGGGCATAATCTATTGCATCAGCCACCATCGTGGGCCAGTAGTAGCCCATCCGGCGAAGGCGGTCCTGTAGCTTAGGCCCGGGTTGATGGGCCCCACAGACACCGTCGTGAGCTTCTCGTACAACTTCTGTAGCTTTCGCGTTCGACAAGCACCGGAGCAATAATCCGTCGTAGGAGCGGCGATACAGCATTTTCGTCTCTGTATCGTAGAAGAATCTGAGAGAACGCCGTCTGATAGAGGTAGCTTCCTTTGGATTCTCTGGGAGGATGTCGTATACGATGAAGTCGATGAACGGCTGTCTCCAGTCCGGTGTGTCGTCGACCGTCTGGGCGGAATAACTCGCCATGGCTTGAACGTTGTTCTTGGGGCAGACCAGCTCATGGCCGATTACATTGACCGAATGATGAGAGTGGTTTGGCACTGCTAGGGAAGCAGCCAGGCCTGCTAGGGCATCAGCTTCGATATTTTGGAGTCTGGGGACGTGCTCGATGAAGAATCCCTCGAATGATGAGATAATGTTGATCGCAATTTGATGGTAGGGGATCATGTCTTCATGGCGAACCTCGTATGAGCCCCTGATCTGATTGACGATTAGTTGGGAGTCGCCGTATGCTTCAATGTATTCTACCCCCAGCTCTTTTGCAAGTTGGAGGCCAATGACCAGAGCGTTATATTCGGCCACATTGTTGGAGCAGGATTCCGTGAGGGAGTGGGCGCGATTGATCACCAGCCCAGTAGGAGAAATTAATACCACTCCGACCTCGACGACGATGTTTCCCTTGGGTTCGGTCCTTGAGGCGCCATCGAAGAACATTCGCCATATGTTATCGTGGGTGGCTGTATTCGAATCGACGACCTCGTCTGGGATCTCTTCATAGATTCTGGATGACTCCGATCCTAGATGGGCTGCCAAAAAGTCTGCTAGGGCTTGACCCTTAACAGCCTTTTGCGGGACGAAGATCATATGATAGAGGGACAGTAATATTGCCCATGTGGCGAGGCGAGAGCTGAGGGCCCCTGGTTTAGTCATGAGGACTCTGAGGGGGTTGACTCGCGAGATCACATGTATGGTTTGTCCTGTGACATAGTGCCGCGTCTTTTGAATAGCGAATACCAGGACGAGACACTCCTTCTCTACGGCGGTGTATCGATGTTCTGGCCCGATCATCATCCGGCTGAGATAATATATGGCCTGCTCGTGGCCTGCATCGTTATTTTGTGCTAGCAGGGCACCAAAGGAATGTTCCATTGCTCGTACGTAGAGCAGGAATAGTTTTCCGGGGACCGGGGCCACCAGGACTGGGGGATTCGACAAATATTCTTTGATGTCGTCGAAAGCACGCTGGCATTCCTCTTCCCATACGAATGAGACTCCCTTCTTCATGAGGTGTGTGAACGATCGGCATCGCCCGGAGAGGTTGGAAATGAACCTCCTGATGTAAGCTAGCCTCCCTTGGAGGCCTCTGAGTTCGCGGAGATTTTTCGGGGGACCCATCTCCATGATTGCCTTCGTCTTCTCGGGGTCTACATGGATGCCCCGTGCCGTGATGATGAAGCCTAAGAATTTTCTGCTGGATACGCCCAAGAATGATTTTGTAGGGTTCATCTTCAGGTTGTGGGCTCTCATCAGGTCGAATACCATTCTCAGGTCTTGCAGATGATCTTCCTTATGGCGACTCTTGACGGCGATGTCGTCGACATAGCATTCTACTGTTTTGCGTAAATGTTCTCGGAAAATGATACTCATGGCCCGCTGATATGTAGCGCCAGCATTCTTCAGACCGAATGGCATGACTGTGTAGCAGTATGTACCAATCGGCGTTCGGAATGATGTGTGCTTTTCGTCGTCGGGAGACATCTTGATTTGATTATACCCCGAGAATCCATCCATGAATGACATACGTTCGAAGCCGCATGTGTTGTCGATCATGATGTCTGTGATGGGAAGGGGGAATTTATCTTTGGGGCATGCCTCGTTCAGGTTGCGGAAGTCGATGCAGATTCGAATCTTCCCATTCTTCTTGAGGACGGGTACTATATTGGCGACCCAATCAAGATGTTGCTCTTCACGAATGAAACCGCTGGCTATTAACTTGTTGACTTCAGTTTCGATCGCGTCCATGACACCTGGGCGGAAGCGTCGTTGTTGCTGCTTGACTGGCTTTGCATCTGGCCGTATATTGAGTTTGTGGAGAGCGATGTCAGGATTTAACCCCGACATGTCTTCATAGCTCCAGGCGAACACATCAATGTATTCTCTGACGAGTACTAACAGCAATTCTCGTTCTTCGTCAGTTAGGCTTTTACTGATAAAGATCGGTTTTGGAGAAGATTCGCTGCCGAGATCTACTTGTATGACCTCATCTTTGGTAGGAGGTTCTCTCAGTTTGAACCGCTTTTCCCATTATGCGTCTAATTGCTGGTCCCATGGTTCTAGCTCAAGGATTTCGGGGATGTCTTCGTCTTCCTCGTAAGCATCGGTGAATGCCATGTTGACTGACATGACTTGTCTGAACACATCTCCGATGCTGGTATCTGAGTCGAAAGTCGGTGATCCGGTTGAATGTGACTGCCAGTCACATTCTTTATCTTAGCTTTCAGGGGTCGTAGTAGGCGTTACATACCCTAAACCGCATCGGATTTTGTTATAGTAGTTCCGTGGTTTGCCCGTCGGGGCTGGCGTCTTCAAAGGTAATCGTCGTCCAGTGCTGTAGTTCAGTCCTGGCGTTGTCTCTAGATCATACCCCTGTTTCTGCATGAGATATTTGGATTAAGGGCTATAGAGATACAGAGGCAGTCTTCCGCCATCTGACCCGAAGTCGACTTCTTCCATAGCGGGAGGATGTGGGTTGTTCGTCCGGCCGAAGATGATCGGGTGGTCCCCTCCCTTGACTATTCGGTAAGTGTCTTCTACTGGAGTAAGTCGGATGGCGGTGTACACGTTTGTCACCTGTGTTTGTAGGTGAGTGCCTATACCGTGTTCCATAGCATACATTGTACATAGCTTATTGAGCTCGGTGTAGTTCAAAGATAACCCTTTATTGATGAAGTAAGGTATCTTTTCTAGAGGGATTACATCATCTGCGGAAGGGGTATCGGAGTGGGCAGCCACATACTTGGCCAATTCTGGTTCTTCTTCGGCCACCCCCTGTATAAATGAAGACTGAGAGGACGACCTAGTCAGCTTGATCTTCATAGGCTCAACTGGCGGAGCAGATCGTGGAGTTGTTGGTAAACTAGCAACCCCCAGTTTGGTACTTGATGTGAGGCGAGGGGTGGCTGGTTCGCTAAAAGTGTCAGACCTCGCATCGGGGTGAAGAATCTTCTTGGGAAGGCGTATTGTGAGCGGTCTGTCGGAGGGATTGGGCTTCTCCGTTTGGAGCTGACCGACTCTCGGCAGTTTGATGGTAAGTGGCCCCGTTGTGGGTCTCGGTACCTGACCGGACCTTGGCAGCCGGATTCTCATCTGTTCTTCTTGTGCGGAGAGACTGATTGCATCCTTACGTAGAGTGGCCGTAAGGGGTATGGAATTGCCCGGTTTGTGAGCCTGAAGGTGGATCGTTAGAGGTTCTTCTGATCCTGTAGCCGTCTTGTTGTGAGCTTGCACATCTTCTTCGACCAGATGCTTCTTCGATTTTTCGTACAGACAGGAGTCTGAGTAATAAGATTCGACCCCCTTGAAGGGGTCGATATCGGCAAACTCTGTCCTCACGAAGCCGCGCTTATCGACATATTTGAAGCACTGGTGTAGCGTGGAAGGCACGATCATGTAATCGTGTATCCAAGGCTGCCCCAGAAGGATATTGTAAGAAGTGTCGGCATCTATGACATATCATGTGACTTCTGATTGGAGATCGCCGATCTGACACTTCAAACGGATCTTCCCTATTGGGTAGCTCCTGCTCGAATTGAAACCGATAATGGCGGTGCTTCTAGGTGTCAGGCGATGCATCGGAATGCGAAGATGATGTAGCAGACCCTTCAGAATGATGCTTATAGAGGACCCAGGATCAATGTGCATTCGGTCCACCTTTATATCGCCGATGTATCCAGTGTAGTATAGCGGGCGATCATGCAGGTTAGTTTTGATGAGCATATCTTGCGGAGAGAAGACGATGTTGGGCATTGCTCCCGTACACGCACTATCTTGGAGCTCTGCAGGTTGGTTATCGCCCGTGAGGTTGACCTGAGCCAAGTATGCGTCGGCATTTTGGAGCGCCTCACTTAAAGCCGTGCGGACATCCTTTGAGAGCCTGAGGAGTTAATATAAAGACAATTTGGCCGGGGTATTAGCTAATTGCGCTAAGATGTCGAAGTTGTAGGGCCTCTCCAGCCCCTGCGGTGTCTCCTTCCGGAGGGACTTATCGAAGCGAGTCTCCTTCGGCCTAGGCTTGTCGGTCGTCGAAGGCTGAGCCGGTCCCGGAGCATCATTGGTAGTGGGCGGATGATCATCAGTCGCGCTTTCGGTTGTCGGTTGGGCTTGTGTTCCAGATCGAGTGGTGACGGCCGAGACTTCCTCTTCTTCCGTCGAGGCAGTGCGGCAGGATCTGACTTTTTTACTTTTCCTTTTAGAAGGTGGAGAGGGCTGAGTTACCTCGTGGACTAGGTCCGGATGGACCCACATAATTTCCCCTCGTGATGTGGTGAGGGGTACTAGACCAGCAGCTTGATCGCGAGCAGGCGGCAGATTAGCAATCTCCATTATTGCCAGAGGGATGGGTATAACCCTGTCCTGAGTCTCTGTTGGAAGGAAGCTGCCGAATTGTACGGACACCATGTTGGCTGCCACGGTTACCTCTTCGAAATCGATGGCCAGGGCGTTCGAATCGATGAGGTTTTGGATATACCGTTTCAGTTGGTAGCAGTCGTGTGTAGCATGGTGGACGTAGCGATGGTAATGGCAGAACTTTAGGTTCTCCAGATCAGCCGGCCGAGGCTCCCGTCTTGGTAGAGGAAGCTGAATCCTATCTCCTTGTATAAGCATGTCCAAGATAGGCTTGACGTGGCCGTCTTCAAAGGAATAAGTGATTTGAGGCCATTGTTTGTCTGCTGGCTGTGGCTCGGGCTTCTGGGCTGTATCGGTCACCATAGCCTGCTTGCCTTTGTTGTTCCGGTTGTTGGAGGGGCTACCCCCATTGTCGTTGCTGGTGTTGGGACGCTTGCTCTTGTTCTCTCCCTCCGAGATATGCAACCCCAGTTGGCGAGCCTTCTTCAATCGTTCTTCAGCACTTGTAGCACTGATGATAAAAGTCTTCCAATCCTTGAACTGACTTTCGCCCATCCAGAGACTAATTGTTGGAAGTAGTCTCTTTTGGCAAATTTCAATCAAAGAAGAGTCCGGGTTGCCAGATGGTAACTTCATTACGGTTTGACGAAACCGCTCAATGTAATTTCTTGTCAGTTTTTTCTCTCCTTGAACGACGTCCATGAGGGTAGACATCGTCACGTCCTGTCCTACCTCATAGAACCTTTCCAAGAACAAGCGTTTGAAGCCAGCGAAGGAGTGAATGCAATTGTCTGGCAGGTTGCGATACCAATCGAAGGCGACTCCTTCCAATGCCCCAATGAATAACCGTGTGAGGATAGCGTCATCATGGGGCAGATGGTCGGTAGTGACCTCAAAGTAAGTGATGTATCGACTTGCTGAAGTCTTGCCATCATATGGGTTGATATTGAACGGCTTATATCTTGGCGGAAAGGGAACATCCCTCCATTCAGCAGGATATGGTTGCCGTATTCTGAGGTCTTGAGAGTTTTCTCGGGCGTGGAACATTGCTCGGAGCTCCTGAACCTCTTTTTTTACTTCTCGGGCCTCATCTGTCGCGGTAGAGGCCGTTATCTCGGGAGGATTATTGCCCTGGTTTGGCGCCGCTGAATTTGAATCTACGTTGATTGCGGGACCCGTGCTTGTCTGGCCAGGTGTCACTCCCTGCAGAGTAGGAAGTGCCGCTTTGATCTCGTCTACAGACTTGACCAAGGCATGTAATATGGCCTCCAGCGTGTCGATACGCTGGCGATCGCTGGAACCGCCTTGATTGCTGTCTGTCATAAATACCGTCTTCATATGAGGAGTGACGGAGGGAGTGGTGGAGGATGTACCCTCCGAGTCGTACCCATGCGTCAAGAAATCATCTGGATATGTGGGGATGTTCTCTTCAGGTTCGGACTCGGAAGGAACACTACCCCCAGTTTCGGAGCTTGCTTTGTCTAGAGAATCATGGATGTCCTCGGGGACATCAGCATCTGTTGTACCCGATGGGAGGGTTGTTTCTCGGGGTTCGTCTCCTTGAAACATTGGATTATTGTGGAAGTTCGGAGGAGTACTACCCCCAGCTCCTACGACCCCCAGGGTCGGGGACGATGAGTCTCCTGTTGCAGCAGATTTTGTCTTCGAACGGGTGCGTTGGTATACTCCGGTAGAGGGTAACCGTTTAGCCGACAACTTCTTAGCTGTAGTGGCTGATATCTTTGGACTGGAGATGCTTGTCTTCTTCCCTCTCCCCTCGGCGGGAACCTTCTGAGCGGAATTGCAGGAGACAACAGGAGGTGCCTCATCTTCTGAGTTCGGGTGCTGTAGTCTGTGGAAGACGGACGGACGATCTTCCGTCACTGCCGCGTTGTTGCAGCAGCAGTTGACGTTGATCTGGGTGCAGTGACGTCTATATGAGGATTCTTTGCACGCCGAGGCCCCTTTTCTTTCCTTGTGCTTGTGGAGGATCGTCTCACGCAGGTCAGAGGAACCACTCTGTCCGTTCGCCGCCGGAGATTGGACTTGAGCAGTTCTGTACAACTTCCCATCAGAGGCCCGTGTGATAGTCAGCGGGATGCCCTGATAGTCAGAGGTTGGGGCAGCTGTCTGGGCTTGATGAGCCCGCGCTGCCCTAGACTTCTTCTTTCTAGCACTCGTGGGTGCATAATAGGAAGAGTCCAAGTTGAACATCACAGAGTCTGGCTTATCATCCAGAGAGTCATCAGGGTTCGGATCGTATGAGAGACGGTCGAAAACTGATCGAGAGGAGCATGGAGCAGATGCTATGCGGCTGGGAGCGGAAACCGTGTAGGCTGTCTGCATGCGGTTGTCTCCTGTCGTCGGACGAGTTCTTATGCGGCTAGGGGTCACGACCGTGTAGGCTGGCCGCATGCAGTTGGCATCTGTGGCCGCATGGGTTTTCTGCAAACGATTGACTTTACTGGCCGCATGAGTCTCATCCATGCTGTCGGGAACTGTAGTCGCATAAGTTATGCGGCTGACAGAAGTAGCCGCATGAGTTTTCTTCATGCGGTTGGCGGATGTAGCCGCATGGGCTTTCTCCTTGCGGCTAATATTCTTCTGCGGTTCGGTCCGCGTAGAGTCCCTCTTTGTCCCTGCAAGTCCAGCATCATAATATTTTCTTCTGCCGGACTTGGGGACAGCAGAGTTGTCTACGACCTGAAGTGGGACCGCAGGAGAATCCTTCTCGCCGCCTTGAGCAGCAGAGGGCATCCCATCGAGGGCTTGAGGAGGAGCAAATGACTTCGGTCTCCATTTTTTGCGAGCCTTCGTGGTACGGGTGCGCTTCTGGGCCGGGCCAGCGCTGCCTTCAGAGAGCATCTCTTCGAACGCCTGTTGGTCGAAGCGGACGACCATCTTCTTTTGTGTGGAGCCAAGTTTGGCTGCATCTGATTGCGTCACCAACTTATCAGCCGTGGAGAAGTTAGTCCCCAGCAGAGTCGCCATCGTGTTTGCCATTGATTGTAAAAGAATAGAACATTTATCGGAGGACTGAACTTAGACTCACAATACAAACTCGCTCGTACAAAGAAAGCCTAGGGACAAAAACCTAGGTACATCAGACTAAGTACGATTGTTTATTTTTGATTCTGGGGGGTGACGATAGAGGTTCGGGAAAGCGACGGCCGCTCTGCCTTACTCCTTGGACGATCAGTATGTAGCCTTGGCTCGGAGAAGATTTGCTTGGCGTTGATGAAGAAACGCTCTTCTTGCTCTCCTCGGATTGCTCTCCTGACTTCTCTCTCTCTGTGATTATCAAGAAGAAAGGGGGAGCTCTCTCTGTGTAGATCTCTCTCTTCTTATTTTTTTTCTTTTGTTGCCGACCTCTCCTCTCTCTCTTTTCTTTTTTTTTCAAGGGAATGATGCTGGCTATTTATAAGAGCGGGGGGGTGATCATTAGGGTTTGCTAATGATTATCTGTTTGAAATATCGGCGCTCCTTTATTCTATCTGAACCCTTGATCCTGATTACAGTGAATCTCGGCCATTAACGCGGATAGCATCGTATCTCATGAGCAATTAATGCTAGCTGTTTTAAATCCTCGTGATTGATTATGCCAATGTCTGATTGCTCGCCACGTGTCCCATTAGCTTGATGATAAATGATATGTCCTGATCTCAGTAATTATGACGATGATGTCAAATATATTTGTTGAGATTCGGTTAAATCTCTTATTGATCCCATGCCACGTGTCTTAATTATGAGTCCTGTCAGAGCCGCATAGGATTGACTATCCTCGAACCGCAGAGAGATACTCTTTGTAAGCCGTATAGGACGATGCTTCATCGAGCCGCATATGCGTAATCTTTGTGAGCCACATGAGCTGGTGTTGTATTGGGCCGCAGGGAGTGTGTTCCCAGGGAGCCGCATGTGCTAGCGTTGTATCGAACCGTATGGAACGGGTTCTCAGGGAGCCGCATATGACTGACTGCCACGTGGCAATCTGGGACTTCTGTCGGATTTGGTCAAAGATTTTCTTCTTTTCCTGAGGAGTCAGTCATTATGGCAAGGCCATTATGAAACTTTATGTCAGGGCCGCCACAGTGAATCGTGCTGGAGCAATAAATGAGGCCACTACTCAAACGACCAGCTGTAGGGAAGGATCACACATGGAGTCCATCGAGCCACATATGCCTTGCTGAACCGCATACGCTCCCGAGCCGCATGCGATTGAGAGTCTTCTTTGAACCGCATAGGGCCGCTCCTGTGTGAGCCGTATGAGCTTCTTACTCAGAGCCGTATGGATCATTTTTCTAATATTTTCCATGCTTCTACAACTGTGATTGAGTTACAATATCTTATACTTGTCCTCCGCTCGGAGTTGATCATAATGAGTACATTATATATTGCGTGAGTTGTTGGTTAGATAGTAACCTAGGACAGCGTTCTACCGCTGACACTGAGGCGTAGGCTGGGCATTGTTACGCACTCGTACCCTCACAGTGGGTGCGGGTCGTGACACGTTTTTAGTGGTGGCCCATACAGGTCGAGAGTCGTATTAGTGCGATATCGTGGTAGTACGACGACTTCGTTGTACTGCTGTGAGCCTACGAAAGGAATGAGCGATAGGCTTCAACGGAGAGGTACTCAATCACTGTTAGGACTACTTGAGACGATTCCTAGGATGACCCTTGAGAATCTCATTATAAACTATCTCAAAATTCGATTCTGACAGTATATGTCCATCTTCCTTGATTCATCGTAGAATTTTATTCTTGGTATTCATTACTGATTTGATTTTCTACCAAGATAACATTATGGGCTAGGTTGCCTCAGTCATGGAATCTAGAGTCTTCTACAGCCATATCAGCTGGTTGGGTGATGAGTTAGAGTCTGATTTTGGATGTATTTCTCGGTTGTGGGAATTTAAAGTTTTCGCAGCCAAGCTAGCGGCAATGCGAAAATTTTAAATACCATGATTCTAGAGTTATGTATATTAGTTGTGGACTCTATGGATTATCGCAGCCATACTTACTGGTGTGACGAGGATTCTGGTAACATGATTCTGGATAGACGGGTATGATTATCAGATTACAGAATAGATACCATATAGATTGTGCCCTAGTATAATTGAGTGGAATATCAGGATGGATATTACTTGAGTGTCATGGATTAGATAGAGGGAGCTAGGCCACCTGTAGCGCAACACCGTACCCTGCGCCATCAGAGGGATACACCCCAGAGGGGCAGGGCTTTTGCGCTGACAATCGAGTAGACCGACGCTACGGGTGACGGGTTAGCAGGTCTGTCTTTCCTGTTCTTCTTTCCATCTTGTTGTGTGATTCCATTAGTACCTGTCAAGATGTTTTGTGCTGTGATAGATAGTATAGTGGCCTTGATCAAGACTGCGATATCATGACCAGTAGTACCACAATTTGCATGTTTTAGATATAGTTTTCTTGACCTTGATTGTTGGGGGTTTGACCTAGAAGGGGTGCGATCATCTTAATTTCGAGGACGAAATTTTTCTAGGGGTAGGATTGTAACACCCAGTTTTCCAAATGAGGATAATTTTGAAATTTTGAAATTTTGTAATTATAATTATTATTTAGTGATATTTAATTTATATTATGATTTTTGGTTACTTTTAATCAGTTTTAAACTATTTAAAAACTGTTTTAAGTCATGACTTGTGATTTTGATGTGCTGCTAATGAAACCCTAGAGACTGCCTGACCTAAAGCCTAACCATGTGATTGGGTATATTTATTTATCATTTTTAGCCTAAAGGTAATTTGGTCATTTTGACTTATTATAATTATTTGATTAATTTATTGAATTGATGATTGATATCTGTGACTTTGACTTAAAGAGACTTGTAGGCTAGCCTAGAAGCTAACCCTAGCTATGGTGACCCTAGTCTAACTTAAGTTAATCCATTCTAGTCACTTATAGTCTAGTTTTGAAAATAGAAGAATTAAGAATAGGTGAATCATTTCATGACTTATGATTTTAATCCATGACTTGTGATTTTATGACTTCATGACTTGTGACTTAAGCCCATAGCCCATTAGACTAAACCCTAACCCTAATTTTCACTTTATGACCAGCCACTAGGGCTCCCCCTTCCCTATAAATAATCTCTTCATTAGTTCTTGCCTCTTTCATGTCATTTCAACACATAGAGAAAAGAAAGGTTTGTCCATTCTTCCCCAACCCATAGATTATTCATTTTAAATCCTTTTCCACTCTAGTTTCTTGCATTAGCCGAATACTCTCATATTTTCTGATTGTGGAGATTAATCTCAATTTTTATACAATTTAGAGCTTTGGGCTAGCAAGGAGGAACCCCCCATTTGTAGCTTTTTTATGCTTTTTGCACCTATAGGTGTAGAAGCATGGAAATGGACAAGCAATCCTATGCGGCTCAAGATTATGAGAGTTTCATGCGGCTCAAAAGTTCATTAGAGTTCCATGCGGCTCAAAAAGTTTATTTGAGTTTCATGCGCCTCAGAAATCCCCATAGCTCCATGTGGCTCTATGCAGTGGCCTCATTTAATGCCACGTGGCCCTATGCGGTTCGCCTCTACAGCTGGCCATCAAGCAGCGGCCTCATTTAATGCTCTGACATAACACGACAGCTCTGACATAAATGAGCATTGACAGCTCTAACATAAAGCTGTAATGATGACTCTGACATAATGACGTGCTTCTAGGGAAACGAAGAAAATCTTTATAGCTGGCACAAATCTACCAATTCTGAAGCTCATTATGCGGTTACCTACTTTAATGCGGCCGCCACCTTCATGCGGCTGCCATCTCCATGCGGCTGCCATCTCCATGTGGCCGCCATCTCCATGCGGCTGCCATCTCCATGCGGCCGTCATCTCCATGCGGCTGCCACTCTCATGCGGCCGCCACCCCCATGCGGCTGCTACCCCTATGCGGCTCAGATCATAGGGCCACCCCCATGCGGCTGCTACCCCTATGCGGCTCAGATCATAGGGCCACCCTCATGCGGCTCAGATTAAAGGATTGCTATGCAATTTAGATATGGCCACCCCTATGCGGCTCAGATCATAGGGTCACCCTCATGCGGCTCAGATTAAAGGATTGCCATACGGTTCAGATAAGGCCACCCTTATGCGGTTCTGACACGAGGCCACACTCATGCGGCCCAACCATGACAGTCTTCCATGCGGCTCACAACAGTTAGGACACATGGCGGGAGCTGATCGAATCTCAATAATTCATATTTATTGCAGTCAATGAGGGACACGTGGCAGGAGTCGATCAAACCTCAATAACTCGGATTTGCTGCAATCAACATAACCGTCCAGATTTGGTCAAATCCCAAACAAATCAGATTTATTACAATCATCATAATTACCCAGATAAATCCCCAATAAATAATGTAGATTTGTTGCAATCAACATAAAAGCAAGATCAGGGCAAATCTTAACAAATCTTTGGCCATCTCTGTTTAAAGTGCAATCATTGCAAACCCTAATTATCACACCCCACTCCTATAAATAGCAAGGTGCCATTCCCTTGCAAAAGGAGGACAAAAAAAATAAAGTGGAGACAGAGCAGAGAGAGCACAGAGATATACGCACAAGGCTAGACACAGAGAGGTCCACATTCGAGTATGAGCATTTCTTCTCCGGAGCCAAGGCTGCGTCCGATCGTCCAAGGAGTAAGGCAGAGCTGCTGCCGCTTTCCCAATCCTCTACCGTCATCCCCCCAAAAAAATAAACAATTGTACTTAGATTGCTGTACCTAGGTTTTCGTCCCTAGGCTTTCTTTGTACAAGCGAGTTTGTGTTGTGAAGTAAAAGTCCAGTCCTCCCATAAAGCTGTTCTGTTCTATTATAATCAATGGCAAACACGATGGCGACTCTGCTGGGGACTAACTTTTCTACGGCTGAGGAGTTGGTGATGCAATCGGATGCAGCCAAACTTGGCTCCACTCAACAAATGCTGGTCGCCCGGTTCGACCAGCAGGCGTTTGAAGAAATGCTCTCCGACGGGAGCGCTGGCCCGGTCCAGCGGCGAGCCCGTACGAAGAAGGCCCGTAGGGAGTGGAGGCCCAAATCATTCGATCCTCCCCAAGCTCTCGAAGGAGTACCCTCTATTTCCTAAGACGGCGGAGAAGACTCTCTTGTGGCCCCACTTCAGACTATAGAGGACTCTGTTGTCCCCAAGTACGGCAGAGGAAAATACTACGATGTTGGACTTGCAGGGGCAAAGGGTAACTCTACACGGTCCAGGAAGAAGCCGCAGAAGGGCGCTAGCCGCATGAAGACTCATGCGGCCACAAAAGGCTGCCACAGACAGAAGGCTCATACGGCCAGAATTGCCAGCCGCATAGAGAAAACTCATATGGCCACTATGATTTCCAGCCGCATGGAAGAGGCCCACACAGCCACTACAGCTCCCAGCCGCATGCAAACTTCCAGCCGCATGCGGGATGCTTATGTAGCCACAAATGCCAGCCGTATGCAGGCCGGCTATGTGGCTAACAATTCCAGCCGCAGGCCACCTGATTCATGCTGCTCGGGCTCAGTCTTCGTCCGCCTCTCAGGCGATCCTGACCCCAGATGCTCTCATGTGCCAGTCTTTGTGGACTCTTCCTACTATGCACTCTCAGGTGCTAGAAAGATGAAGTCTCGGGCAGCGCGGGCTCGTCGAGCTCAGACAGCAGTCCCAACTTCTGACTATCAGGGCGTCCCGCTGACTATTATGCGGGCCCCTGATGGAAAGTTGTATAAAACTATCCGTGTCCAGCCCCCGGCAGCCAACGAACGGGATAGTTATCAAGAATCTCCCAACAATGATCAGGGGCGAGTACTCTTACTACCCCCACATCAGGGAGCAGGCAGGATGCCAACACACTCATGTGCTCAAAATTCTCGAGCCCACAAAATGGATGACTTGTGCAATGTGATTCTTCAGAAATGCAAGAAAAGAGACGAGAACTTGGTATGCAGAGAGTCCTTCCATGGACATCACTGCACCCAAGTCATTGTCAACTGCTGCTGCAGCAAGGCGGCCACACAAAAAGATCGGTGATTCGTCTTCCAACGACTGCAACACCCAAGCTCAGAAGACGAGGCGCTTCTCGTCGCCTCCTGCAATTCTTCTCACAAGATCCCTGGCAGTGGGAGAGGGAAGAAAACAAACGTCTCCAGCCCAAAATTCTCAACCAAGAAACTCTCTTCTCAGCTATTATCCACGACCGTTACGGGAGGAGTTTTCAAAGGTACTCGCTCAAAGACGAAATCTGCCACACTTGGAGATTCGTCGTCCACATCTCTGGGAGGCACTGGAGCCGGGGGTAGCACTCCTCCAAATATCTACGACAATCCGGTGTTCCAAGAAGATAATCCAGGGAAAATGATTCCTCCAACAGATGCAGTAGGTTCCGACGTCCCCGAGGATGTCCACAACTCTCAAGACGAGGCAAGCTCTGAAGCTGGGGGTACCACTCCTTCTGAGTCCAAACCAGAGGAGAACATTCCCACATACCCTGACGACTTCTCTGTACAAGGGTATGACTCAGAGGATGCGTCGTCCACCATTCCGTCTATCTCTCCTCATGTAAGGACGATGTTCATGACGGACAACAACCAAGATGGTCCCAGTGATCGCCAACGCATCGACACTCTGGAAGCCATACTTCTTACCTTGGTCAAATTCATGGACGAGATCAAAGCGGCCCTTCCAACTGTGCAAGGAAGAACACTTGGCCAAAGAAATATGGGACCCACGGCCAATGCGGACTCGAACTCTGCCGCACCAAACCCGAGTGATAATCCTCCTGAAATATCGGTCCCCACCGCTGCAGACGAGGCCAGGAAGGCAAGAAGAGAGGTCCAGGAGCTCCGGGCCATGTTCCACGCCCGAGAAAACTGCCAGGACCTCAGGATACGACAACCGTATCCTGCTGCATAGAGAGATGTGCCCTTCCAACCAAGATATAAACCATTCAACATCAATCCGTATGTGGGGAAGACATCTGCAAATAGGTACATCACCTACTTCGAAGTCACAACCGACCATCTGCCTCATGACGACGCCATCCTTACGCGGTTGTTCATCGGTGCATTGGAAGGGGTCGCCTTCGACTGGTACCACAACTTGCCGGACAACTGCATCAATTCCTTCGCTAGCTTCAAACGTATGTTCCTGGAGAGGTTCTACGAAGTAGGACAAGATGTGACAATGTCCACCCTCATGGACGTTGTTCAGGGAGAAAAGGAGATGACAAGGAACTATATCTAGCAGTTTCGCCAAACCGCGATGAAGTTGCCTTCCGGTAACCCTGATTCCTCCTTGATTGAAATTTGCCAGAAGAGGCTGCTTCCCACAATCAGCCTCTGGATGGGTGAAAGTCAGTTTAAGGATTGGAAGACGTTCATCATTAGTGCCATTAGCGCAGAAGACAAGTTGAAGAAAGCTAGCCAACTAGGATTGCACGTCTCAGAAGGAGAGGACAAGGGCAAACGCCCTAACACCAACAGCAGCAATATTGGTAACCCCTCCAACAATCGAGACAACAAGGGCAAACAAGCTATGGTAGCCGACACCGCTCCGAAGCCTGAACCGAAGTCGGCATAGAAGCAGTGGCTTCAGATGACCTACTCCTTCGAGGACGACCATGTTAAGCCTATCTTGCACATGCTCATACAAGAAGGTCGAATTCAGCTCCCTCCTCCAAGGCGTGAACCTCGTCCTACAGAAATGGAGAGCCCCAAGTACTGCCATTATCATCGCTATGTCCACCATGCTACACAAGACTGCTACCAACTGAAGCGGTACATCCAGCATCTCATCGATTCTAAGGCCTTGGCCATTGATTTCGAAGAGGAGACCGTGGCAGCCAACATGGTGTCAATACAATTTGGCAGCTTCCCTCCGACAAAGGCTCAAGATGGAGTAGTGCCCGACCCCAGAGCAAAGATGGAGGTCACTTACCTTTCACCTCTTCGAGACCTGGACGCTGGTCTAGTACCCCTTACCACATCACGAGGGGAGGTCATGTGGGTCCATCCGGACATGGTACCTGAAGTGACTCAGTTCGCACCACCCTCCACCAGTAAGAAGAAGAGTAGGAAAGTCAAATCATGTCGCACAACTTCGGCAGAGGTCGAAGAAGTTACTGCTGTTGTTACTCGATCCGACGCACAAACCTAACCTCCACCGGGTAACTCGACAGAAGATCATCAGCCGACAGCTGCTGATGCTCCAGGACCTTCTCAGCCTTCGACGACCGACAAGCCTAGGCCAAAGGAGACTCGCTTTGACAAACCGCTCCGAAGAGAGACGCCTCATGTGCTGGAGAGGCCCTACAACTTTGATATCTTGGCACAATTGGCCGACACATCGGCCAAATTGTCACTATACGAGCTCCTGAGACTATCCAAAGATGTTCGCGTCGCACTAAGTGAGGCACTCCAGAATGTCGACGCATATCTGGCTCAGTCTAATCTGACTGGGGAGAGCTCGCCTGCAGATCTTCAAGACAGCGCTTGCACGGGTGCAATGCCCAATATTGTCTTCACTCCGGAGGATATGCTTATCAAGACCAACTTGCACGATCGCCCTCTGTATTATACTGGGTACATTGGCGATATCAAGGTGGATCATATGCATATTGATCACGATTCTTCCATAAGCATCATCCTGATGAGCCTACTACACCATCTGCGCATCCCAATGCATCGTCTGATGCCGACAAGCACCGCCATCAGCGATTTTAATTCAGACAGAAGCTATCCGATCGGAAAGATTCGCTTGAAGTGCCAAATCGGCAACCTTCAGTCAGAAGTGACCTGTTATGTCATAGATGCGAACATTTTCTACAATATTCTCCTGGGGCATCCTTAGATACACGATTAGATGATCGTGCCTTCCACACTGCACCAATACTTCAAGTATGTCGATAAGCATGGCTTCGTGAGGACATAATTTGCTGACATTGATCCCTTTAAAGGGGTCGAATTCTACTACTCCGACTCATGCTTCTACGAGAAGTCGAAAAGGCACCTTGTCGAAGAAGATACTCAAGCTCCAACTGAGGCGGCAACTGGATCGGAAGAACCTCTGACGATCCACCTCCAAGCCCGCAAACCTGGCAGAACTGTACCACTTACAGCCACTCTGCATAAGGATGCAATCAGCCTCTCTGCACAAGTGGGGCAGATGATAATCCGACTACCAAGGTCTGGCCAAGCGCCAAGACCCACGATAGAGCCACTAACAATCAGGCTGCCTAGAGCTAGCCAGCAACAAATAGAGAAGATCAATCCCTCTGTCAAGCCGATGACGATTCGCCTTCCCAGAATGAATCGGCAGCCGAGCGCTAAGCCGGGGACTGCTAGCCAGCCAACAACTCCCCGCCCAGCTCCGAGCACCAAACTGGGGGTCGCTAGTATGCCAACGACTCCATGTTCTACTCCACCCATGGAGCCCCTGATGATTAAGCTGCCCAAGTCATCCTCTCAGTCTTCATTGACACAGGGGGTGGCTGAAGAAGAGTCTGAGCTGGCCAAGTATGTGGCTTCTCACACTGGTGTCCCATCCGCAGATAATGTAATCCCACTGGAAAAGATACGTTACTTAATCAATAAAGGGCTATCTTTGAACAACCACGAGCTTAATAAGCTTTGTACAATGTATGCTATGGAACACGGTATAGGCACCCACCTACATATACAGGTGACAAATGTCTACACCGCAAACCAACTTACCCAAGTGGAAGATGCTTACCACATAGTCAAGGGAGAGGATCGTCCAATCATCTTCGACCGGAAGAACAATCCACAACCCTTCAGGGTAGAAGAAGTTGATCTCGAACCCGACACCGGGAGACTGCCCCTTTATCTGTATAGCTCCCGATCCAAGTATCTCATACAAAAACAGGGGTATGATCTGGAAACTACGCCAGGCTTGAACTACGGCACTGGACGGCGATTACCCCTACAATTGCCTGTCCCAGCTGGGAAACTACGTGATTACTATAACAAAACAAGACGTGGGCTAGGTTATGTTATACCGACAACGACCCCTGAAAGCTCAGACGAGGAATGCGACTGGCATTCACACTCAACCAGATCACCCGCTTCTGATTCGTATGTCAGCATCGGAGACATATTCAGACAAGTCTTGTCCGTCAATATGGCATTGGCCGATGCCTACGAAGAAGATGAAGACATTCCTGAACTTCTTGAGTTAGAGCCGTGGGTACGACCGCTAGATGCACAATGGAAGAAGCGGTTCGAACAAAGAGAACCTTCCACCGAAGATAAGGTTGTGCAAATCGATCTCGGTGATGAGTCTTCTCTAAAGCCCATCTTCATCAGCAAAAGTCTGACAGACGAATAGCAGGAATCGCTACTACAATTCGTCAGAGAATACATCGACATGTTCACCTGGAGCTATAAAGATATGCCAGGATTGAATCCCGAGGTTGCACTTCACAAACTCAACATTCGATCGGACGCAAAATCGGTCAAGCAACAGCAACGACGGTTCCGTCCCGACATCATAAATGCTATTGAAGCTGAGGTCAACAAACTGATAGCCAGCGGCTTCATCCGCGAGGAACAACATCCAGACTGGGTCGCCAACATAGTACCAGTCCTCAAGAAGAATAAAAATATTCGAATCTGCATCGACTTTCGCAATCTGAATGAGGCGTGTCCTAAGGATGAGTTCCCCCTCCCTATCACCGACATCATGATTGACAATACCTACGGCTTTGAACGTATGTCATTCATGGATTGTTTCTCAGGGTACAACCAAATTAAGATGTTCCCTGATGACGAAAAGCATACATCATTCTGAACACCAATCGGCACATACTGCTACACAGTCATGTCTTTTGGTTTAAAGAATGCTGACGCAACCTATCAAAGAGCTATGAGTGTCATCTTTAGAGACCACCAGCGCAAGACAGTGGAATGCTACGTCGACGATATCGCCGTCAAGAGCCGCTCTAAAGAAGATCATCTGCATGATCTGAGGACAGTGTTCAACCTGATGCGAGCGCATAATTTGAAGATAAATCCCACAAAATCCATCTTGGGCGTATCCAGCAGAAAGTTCTTGGGTTTCATCGTCACTTCCCAGGGTATCCACATAGACCCTGAGAAGACAAAGGCAATTATGGAGATGGGTCCCCCGAGAAATCTTCGTGAACTTCGAGGCCTTCAAGGGAGGCTGGCCTACATCAGGAGGTTTATCTCCAACCTCTCCGGATGATGTCAGCCATTCACCCACCTCATGAAGAAGGGAGTTTCATTCGTATGGGATGAAGAATGCCAGCGTGCCTTCGACAGTATCAAAGAATATCTGTCGAACCCTCTAGTCCTGGTGGCCCAGTTGCTGGAAAACTATTTCTGCTCTATGTGCGAGCAATGGAGCATTTTCTCGGTGCTTTACTAGCGCAAAATAATGATGCAGGCCATAAGCAGGCTATATATTACCTCAGCCGAATAATGATGGGGCCGGAACACCGATACACTGCCATAGAAAAGGAGTGCCTTGCTCTAGTCTTCGCCATTCAGAAGACGCGACACTACGTCACGGGATAAACCATCCATGTCGTATCAAGAGTCAACCCTCTCAGGGTCCTCATGACTAAGCCGGGTGCACTTAGCTCTCGCCTCGCTACCTGGGCGATATTATTGTCACCCTACCACATGATCTTCGTCCCGTAGAAGGCTGTTAAAGGTCAAGCTCTGGCAGACTTTTTAGCAGATCATCCAGGTTCGGAGTCAACCAGAATATACGAAGAGATTCCAGATGAGGTCGCCAATTCAAATACAGTCTCCCATGATGCCATCTGGCGAATGTTCTTCGACGACGCTTCTAGAACTGGGCCTAAATGCAACATTGTCGCTGGAGTCGGAGTGGTGCTGATTTCTCGCTCTGGGCTGGTGATCAATCGGGCCTACTCCCTCACGGAGCCCTATTCAAATAATGTGGCGGAGTATAACACTTTGGTCATTGGCCTCCGACTTGCAAAGGAGCTGGGGATAGAGTATCTGGAAGCATACGGCGATTCGCAGTTAATCGTCAATCAGATCCGGTGTTCATACGAGGTTGGCCATGAAGATATGATCCGTTGTCACCAAATAGCGATCGACATCATCTCGTCCTTGGAATGATTCTTTATAGAACATGTTCCCAGACTCCAGAATATTGAAGCCGATGTCCTAGCAGGCCTGGCCGCTTCCCTAGCGGTACCGAATCATGCTCATCATCTGGTTGACATAATAGGCCATGAATTTGTCTGTCCCAAGAATAATGTTCAATGTGTAGAGAGTTACTCCGCTCTGACTGTTGACGAAGCACCAGACTGGAGACAACCATTTATTGACTTCGTAGTCTACGACATCCTGCCAGAGAATCCAAAGGAAGCCACTTCCATCAGAAGACGTTCCCTCAGATTCTTTTATGATACAGAGACGAAAATGCTGTATCGACGATCATACGATGGATTACTGCTTCGATGTCTGTCAAACACAGAAGCCAAAGAAGCTGTACGTGAAGTATATGACGGCGTCTGCGGGGCCCATCAACCTGGCCCAAAATTGCAAGACCGCCTTTGCCGAATGGGCTATTACTGGTCCACGATGGTTGCAGATGCAATAGATTATGCACGAAAGTGCAAAGCCTGTCAAGTCCACACAGATTTCATTCACCAGTCATCCGAGTTTCTACATCCAACGGTAGCATCCTGGACATTCGAAGCATGGGGAATGGACATCATTGGTCCGATCACTCCGCCTTCATCCCGAGGATATCGCTTCATACTCGCAATAATAGATTACTTCTCCAAATAGGCGGAGGCTATTTCGCTGGCAGAAGTGAAGACTTCAAACGTGATCAGCTTTCTCAAACATCACGTTATCTACCGCTATGGACTGCCCTGAAGGATCATCCACGACAATGATCCGCAGTTCGTAAGCCACGTCTTCTATCGGTTTTGCGACAAACACCGAATCCAGAATATCGCTTCAAAACTGTATAACCCGACGGCTAATGGTCTGGCTGAAGCATTCAACAAAACAATCATCAAGCTTCTCAAGAAGTTCGTGTCATCAAACAAACGCGACTAGAATGAGAAGCTTGGCGAATGCTTATGGGCATACCGTACTACAGTACAAACGGCCACTAGGAACACACCATTCTCTCTGGTATATGGAAGTGAGGCAGTTCTCCCACTGGAGACTCAAATCCCCTCACTTTGTGTCGCCCTCACCTATCGGTTGACAACAGATGATAACCACCATCGCCGACTACAAGAGTTGGAGGCCCTAGATGAGAAGCGCTTGTTAGCTCAACAACGAATTGATCTGTATCAAGCCCGAATCTCTGGAGCTTTTAACAAGAAGGTTAAAATCAGAACATTCCAAGTGGGCAATCTCGTTCTGGCAGTTCAGAGACCGATGGTTATGACTCACAAAACCGTCGGCAAATTCCAGCCAAAGTGGGAAGGCCCATTCATCATCGAGGTTGTATTCTCCAATGGAGCTTATCACCTCGCGAAACAAAATGGAGACTTGCTCATGTTGCCCATCAACGGCAAGTTCCTAAAGAAGTATTATGTCTGAAACGGCATCCTCCAAATCTTCCAGTGTGTTGAGTTATGTACCCTCTGGTACCGCTGAACTTATATTCTAACTCTAAATCTCCCAGCTTGTTGAGTCATGTACCCTCTAGTACCGCTGAACTCACATTCCAATCCTAAATTTTCCAGATTGTTGAGTTATATACCCGCAAGTACCGATGAACTCACACTCTGGTCAAGACAGATGAATCTATATCGCATCTTTTAGGTAGTAAGTCATGTATGATCATACCTCTGAACTTTCTTCCTAAAAGAGCTCCCTCCTTATGATCCAATACCCGCACTTTCAGTGCATAAACAGGGTAACAGATCCACAAATTTCCTGAAATAACTACGTCGATGTTACCTCCGAGTTATTTCCCTTCCATAAAAAACAAACCACCCCTCACGTAGAACTTCCACGTCCTCATTACCTCTGAGCTGTTCTACGTACCCTTCATGGAGCCCACTCCTGCCATGTCCTCATTACCTCTGAGTAGGAAGGCTCCATCGAAGAAACCCTCATATTTACCACGTCCTCATTACCTCTGAGTAAGTATGTTGGTTCTCTCTCGTCTTATTATCCGTATCCAGAACCAGGGTACGCCAAGGATAATAGGTCCACAAAAAGTCTCCTATTAGGGCAACTACTGCAGGCAAAGAATAGAGCGAATGTATTCTGTTCGTTCAAAATCAGTTACATTCACATGACTACATCTCATAAGCAAGCCAGAAAAGTTCTCCATCATTTCATTCGGACAAGCAAAAAAAGGATTACATTGATGTCCAAAAGAAGCAAAACACAAACTACAGCTAAGGACAGACAGAAATATCAAGACAAAGACGGACATTTATGGGAGACCACGAATCCTAGTTGTGGGGGCGCATATACCATTCCCTCAACCATTTTTCATATGAAGGATCTATTTGAGTAAGATCCTCATCCGGAGCAGGAGGGTCAGAACTCCCAATACTACCACCTTCAGACTGGGCTCCTCCTTCACAGTAACTTCAATGTTGGGATTGTTTCCCTCCCCTATAGGCGCCAGTTCTTCTTTTTGTTCCTCTATTTTTGGTATCACCTCCTCCTTAACGAGCGATGACTCTTGTTTGATGAAAGGAGGCAGCAGCTCTTCCTTCACAATAATCTCAGCCTTCGGTAGGGATGCTGCAAGAATCAAAGATAAAAGAAACAAAGTTAGAAGATGGCCAGGGCATTATGCGGCCCAGTCCAGATGAGCTTATGCGGTCCTGTTTCAGGGGGCTTCATGCGGTTGGGTTCAGAGGGACTTATGCAGCTCTGTTCGACAGGTCATTATGCGGTTCAGTTTACAAAGTGATTATACGGCCACTAGACAACTCCCCTGCGGCTCGGACATGGGGTATACCCTCCATGCTGCTCGGACATGGGACGTAAATGCGACACATACAATTTGAACAGTTCGATGAAGACGAAGGACATATTAAAGGCTTGTGCATAAAACATGCAATAGAGCCACCGTTGTTAGGGCTTTTGAAGCACACGATCCTCCCAAAGTCCTTACCAGCAATGGTGGGATGAACGTCGAGATGAACTTTAGGCGCCGCAGTCGACGTAGAAGCAACTCCCTTACCCTTCGTCACAGCCTTGGGAGTCTTGGGGGCCATCGTTGATAGAAGAAGAAGACGGCATCCTAGGACAAGAGAGGTTCGAATAAAAGGAAAAAGTAAAGAGTTTATATAAGAAAATTACTCTTATTTATAGGCGGACAAGGGCTCATAAACCAACGGACGCTTCGATTCATGGGCCGCCTGAGGAACAAAATTGACGCTTCAGTCATCGAGGCAAATCTGACCCTTGGGATCTGCCCCCAAAAGACGGCTCCAAATCAAAACGAATCAAAGAACAATTAATGACGCCTACGTGACAGAAAGGATAGTATGCGGCCAAAGCGGTCCATACGGCTTGGCAGTCCATGCGACTAGGCAGTCCATGTGGCCAGGAAGGCCATGCGGCTAGGAAGTCTATGCGGCCAGAATATCTTATGCGGCCAGGAGAGCTTATGTGGACATAGCCATGCTTCTCATTCAAAGTATTTTAATTTTTTTAAATTGAAAACTTTGAAGGGGGTCTTGTAGAAGCATAGAAATGAACAGGAAATCCTATGCGGCTCAAGACTAGGAGAGTTTCATGCGGCTCAAAAGTTTATTAGAGTTCCATGCGGCTCAAAAAGTTCAATAGAGTTTCATGCGGCTCAGAAATCCCCATAGCTCCATGCGGCTCTATGCAGCGGCCTCATTTAATGCCACGTGGCCCTATGCGGTTCGTCTCTACAGCTGGCCATCAAGCAGCAGCCTCATTTAATGCTCTGACATAACACGACAGCTCTGACATAAATGAGCATTGGCAGCTCTAACATAAAGCTGTAATGATGACTCTGACATAATGACGCACTCCTAGGGAAACTAAGAAAATCTTTATAGCTGGCACAAATCTACCAATTCCGAAGCTCATTATGCGGTTACCTGCTTTAATGCGGCCACCACCTTCATGCGGCTGCCATCTCCATGCGGCTGCCATCTCCATGCGGCCGCCATCTCCATGCGGCTGCCATCTCCATGCGGTCGCCATCTCCGTGCGACTGCCACTCTCATGCGGCTGCCACCCCCATAAGGTTGCTTCTCCTATGCGGCTCAGATCATAGGGCCACCCCCATGCGGCTGCTATCCTTATGCGGCTCAGATCATAGGGCCACCCTCATGCGGCTCAGATTAAAGGATTACCATGCGGTTCAGATATGGCCACCCCTATGTAGCTCAGATCATAGGGTAACCCTCATACGGCTCAGATTAAAGGATTGCCATGTGGTTCAGATAAGGCCACCCTTATACGGTTCTGACACGAGGCCACACTCATGCGGCCCAACCATGACAGTCCTCTATGCAGCTTACAGCAGTTGGGACACGTGGTGGGAGCTGATCGAATCTCAATAATTTATATTTATTACAGTCAATGAGGGATACGTGGTAGGAGTCGATCAAATCTCAATAACTCGGATTTGCTGCAATCAACATAACCGTCCAGATTTGGTCAAATCCCAAACCAATCAGATTTATTGCAATCATCATAATTACCCGGATAAATCCCCAACAAATGATGCTAATTTGTTGCAATCAACGTAAAAGCAAGATCGAGGCAAATTTTAACAAATCCTTGGCCGCCCTCTGTTTAAAGTGCAATCATTGTAAACCCTAATTATCACACCCCACTCCTATAAATAGCAAGGTGCCATTCCCTTGCAAAAGGAGGACAAAAAAATAAAGTGGAGATAGAGCAGAGAGAGTACAGAAATATACGCACAAGGCCAGACACAGAGAGGTGCACATTCGAGCAGGAGCATTTCTCCTCCGGAGCCAAGGCTGCGTCCGATCGTCCAAAGAGTAAGGCAGAGCTGCCGTCGCTTTCCCGAGCCTCTACCGTCACCCCCCCAGAAAAAAATAAACAATTGTACTTATATTACTGTACCTAGGTTTTCATTCCTAAGCTTTCTTTGTACAAGCGAGTTTGTGTTGTGAAGTAAAAGTCCAGTCCCCCCATAAAACTGTTCTGTTCTTTTATAATCAATGGCAAACAATAGGTAAAACTCCACAAATTGTTTTAATATTCTATTTTCTTTGCATTTAGGACTAGATCTAGGGGTCCCCTAGCTATCCCTAGAATTTGGGTGAATTTTGTATCCGTTTGGTGTCCGTATCGGACACGTATCAATGTATGTGCATAGGTGTTCGGCGAAATGCCTCTTAGAACTTTTCGTTCTTGGTTTTCAAAACAAATTATATTTTTGGGTAGCTAATCACATGTAGATTATGTATGTATGAGACTGAGCACATTTTTGGACACTTTTTGTGTCCAAATCGGACACGTACCGCACGCACGATACCCCATACTGGCCTCGTGCAGCCCCCTGCTGTTCGAGTGTCCTAGTGGACATTACACGGCATGAGACACCAAGAAATTTTATGGAGACGTGCAGGCACTTACTGACGTCATCCCCACAAAATTTCTTGGGTTCTCGTTAAGTGTACACGAAGGAAATCGACTCGTACTGTCCTTGCACTGCACTGCTTCAGGCAGGATTTCGGCTCTGATACGTGTCTCGTACACCCGACACGATACACGTAGACACAGACAGACACTTGGACACGTCCCTTTAGACTAGGCGAACACGTGTGCACGGCCACGTATCTCCACGCGGCCTGTATCGTGTGCTAGACACGTGTGCACACGTGCACGAGGACTGGGAATTTTTGTTTTCAGACACTGTTTCGATTTAATTTTGGACACCTCGTGTCCTGATTCTTGGACTCGTTGGTGTCCCATTGGACACATGGGACATGTCCCTGTGACTGAACACGTGTTTTACTATTTTATTTCAATTTTGTGTGGGTTTTCTATTAGGATTTTTGGGTTCGAACCTGGGTTCTCTGATACATGCTGGTTGTGTTCTTCAGGGTGGACTTATAATGTTAATTCGAAATGAGTTTCAATCCTTATTACTTGAGTTAGTTTGATGTTCAGATTACAGAGGATATCTGATTTAATCGGATGTTTCGAGTTGTGGGTTGGAAATTCAAATTTGGGTATTCATGGCCTGGCATTGGCCGATTGAAACTGAGATAATTGGGATTTTGGTTTTGGAGATTGAGGTTGGATACATGTATAAATATATCTCAGTTGTATATAAGAATGCATGAGTGTTAGATAATTGTATATGATTTATAATTGAGTTAAATTGGGTTTTAGGTTGTATATTTATATAAAGGTTTTACTAAAATTGGTACAGTTGACAGGTTTATGTGTTGTGTTGAGAGTTGGATTGATTCGATTCCTGAGAGTAGGGGTTGAATTCGATTTGGGTATTGTTAGGATTAGGCTGTAATCAATTAACCAGCGTTGCCATTGGCCATTGGCTTTTGCTGTGGGAAGCTTTGCATATGGCCCTTGCAATGGCACTTGGCCATCTGCAGGCTGTAGAGCATGGCAGCAGTGGCACTTGGCCATTTGACTTGGCCATTGGCTTTAATATATGGGAGCAGGACACACTAGTAAAGAAGGAAATTTAGGATGGGTGTTCAGTCTGTTGGGCTAGACCAATATGGGAAAAATTTGAACTGACAGTGAAGGGTAGACATGGATATGGGTATATAAGAGTCACCTATATGTATACCTTGGTTAGTTAAGGCTTATGTTATCAGTGAGCAGATATATCAATAAGAAGGGGATTGGAAAAAGGAATTGGGGATGAGAGGAAATGTCTCTCTGAAATATTAGGGGCTGAACTGGGTTCAGCCCAGGTTCTGTGAGGGAGATTGGCCAGGCAGCCTTGTTTGCCTTGGTTTTGCCTTGACATGGCCTTGCCTTGGTATGGTCTTCAGTTTGAAGATTGGATAGGAGTAGGAATGGAGTTTCTGTCCTTCATATTGAATGCACCCTGCATTTGTAAGTTCAGTCCATACCATTAGTGCTCAGTCCCCTGATTATTTGATTAGCAGTCTCTATTTTGAATGCTTGTCTACCTTAATATAGGTTAGCCCTAATGTATCCACTTGTAGTTCAGTCAAGTATGAAGTTTCAGACCCTCTCTTTCCATACTTAATCCCAATACCCATTTATGTCCTGTCCAATTATTGCTTAACTGTTCAGATACCATAATGTATCAGACTTCTTCCATTGATGTGCAGAACTTTGAACATCTATGTATATAATTCACATGTTCTATCAACTTTTGAGTTAAGGAACTGTCCTGTACACTGCAAATGTACAGTCCAGTTTCCTTGCTTCATTTGAAGTAATCGACCCAGATAAGTTTGTTCAGACACTCATTCTTGTATGTGTGTTATATCCTTATGTCCTAATGACAACATTCCAACTTGTTCAGTCCAGATTTTAGAGGAGAATATGGTTTGAGAGTGGAATGATAGCTTCACTTATAAGATCCTTGCATTTGTCAGTATTCAACTCTTTGGCACTCCTATTTCCAGTTGGGATGCCTGCCCATTTTTCCCTATAGATATAGCCCATACTATCTTTTGTATACATATATATATTGTAGGTATATATGTGATATATATATGCATATGTTATATGTATGTGAGATAAGGAGTGGCATGATATATAGTAGGTTATATGTACTATACTCTATAGATGATCATGTAGGATGTATTATTGTATATGAGAATTGGTGGTTAGATTCTAGTATTTGATTATGGTTTTAATACCACCCTTGACACTAGCACTAATAGTCTCTTAGCCAAATAACCTTAAATAGGACAAACAAATCAAGTTTGACCAATAGTGGACTATTTAACTAGAATAGACTCCATTAACCTAGATATAGCCTAGCAGCATATAAATATCATAATTAAATCAATTATTTTTTTAATCTTGAGCACTATATAACATGTAATTCTCACATTAGGCTTTGTAACTCCACTTTGAGGCTCGGTTCATATTTATTGCTTTGGTCGACAGGCGAGTACATTCTTTGATAGTTCTCTTATTTATTTGTCAATTACTGTACTTCAGTTCTAGTTAGCTATATGTGATTCTCTGTTACAACACGTATGGATATTCTGGATTCATGTATACGACACATATACCATATTGTCTGGCCTCTATTACTGGTATCATCATGTCTGGCTTCTTTTAATGGAATCACCTACTGGAATCACCCTGGAATCACTTGCTGGTATCATCATGTTGGTTGGAGTCATCTCGATTCTCGTGTCGTATTCTGGATTCACTTTTACTTGCTAGGAGGGAAAATACTTGAGTAAGACATGTAGACATACCCCAATCTGGAATCTTCCAACTAGAATCTACTGGAATGATAGCCATCTCACACCCGGCCAGGTGTGTGATGTGCCGTATTACCTATAGCAGTTTACATATCGATCTCGGTATTTTAAAACACACTGTTAGAGTATATTCTGGACTCACCCTGGAATCATGATTACTGACTGGACTCACTTTATACCGGACTCATCTTGTGCTGGAATCACCTGGTATTGGATTATATTGTCTGGACCCACACATGACTCTTTTATACTGTCTGAACTTATATCATGCTACTCTAGTTCTGCTTGATTATTTTACAGTCTTTATTGCCATGTTTCTCTTCTTGTCTAGTTACTTTACTTTCCTTATACCTTAACTGTTTCTCTACATCACTACCTGTATAAAACTTCCATGCTTCACCAATATAACTGTCTATAACTGCTTTATAGTTCTCTGTCATTTACTTGGGATTTCTTGATGAGTTGTACTCGTTCCTGTCCTGACTAGACCTGTTGAAAATTTTACAGATGATTGCCCTGAGGACACTTGTCCTACATATTATGGACCTGGAGATGGAATGGCTACCTTTGGCCCTGACACTCGGGAGTGATCGGGATTTAGTTTAGTAGACTAGCATATGTTTTTCATGTTGAACTTGTTGTAGTTGATTTGAGACTTGTGTAGTATTTGAGATTGTTGAGAGTTGTTATTATTTTAGTAGTTGTCATTCTATTTCTTAGTTATTTCTTCTGTGTTATCTTATCGTGCTTAGACTGTGATTGAGTTACAATATCTTATACTTGTCCTCCGTTCGGAGTTGATCATGATGAGTACATTATATATTCCGTGAGTTGTTGGTTAGATAGTAACCTAGGACAGCGTTCTACTGTCGACACTGCGGTATAGGTTGGGCATTGTTACGCACTCGTACCCTCACAGTGGGTACTGGTCATGACAGCTTTCCTAAGTATAAAAACATGGTCGAGAAATTTGTGATTTTCGAAACTAGGTGGTTGTTTGCAAAAACCTCTTCCTTGATAAAACTGTTTAGAAAAGCATTTTTCATATCTATTTGGAAAAGTTCAAAGTTTTGAAAATTTATAAATGCGCAAAGCATCCGAATGGATTCAAGTCGGGCAACAGGAGCATATGTCTCATCATAGTCGATGCCCTCCTCTTGATTGTATCCTTGGGCTACGAGACGAGCTTTGTTGCGAGTGATTGAACCGTCCTCATTTACTTTGTTTCGAAAAATCTATTTAGTGCCAATTATTGAGTGGCCAGTAGGTTTAGGAACAAGTTCCAAACTTGGCTTCTCTCAAATTGGTTGAGTTTTTCTTGCATTGCAGAAATCCAAAATTCATCATTAAAAGCTTCTAAAACATTTTTAGGTTCTTTTTGAGAAATGAATGCAGTGCTAGCTATAGTGTCTCTTACAGAGGATCGAGTAGTTACCCCTTTTGATATTTTACCTATTACCAAGTCCTTTGGATGAGCGGGAATGAATTGGAACTTCTTTGGTAATTCCTTCAGAGAGCTGATTTCAAACGTTACATTTATAGATGTCGAAGTTGATGTTTCATCATCGTCGTCAGGAATGACAGCTGTGCTATTGTCCTCATCAAAAGTTACATTAATAGACTCTTCAACAATCATGGAGCATTTGTTGAACACTCTATATCCCTTACTCTTGGCCGCATAGCCAAGAAGAATACCTTCGTCAGCTTTGGCATCAAATTTGCCTAAGTTGTCTTTGGTATTCAGGATAAAGCAGCGACAACCGAACACTCTAAATAAGAAACATTAGGAGTCCTACCAAACCAAAGCTCATAGGGTGTCTTATTTAAAATAGGTCGACTCAACACCCTATTCAAAATATGGCACGCTATGCTGACAGCTTCTGTCCAAAAGTATTTCGGAAGAGAGAATTGGTTTAGCATAACTCTAGCCATATCGCCAAGAGTTCTATTCTTCCGCTCCACAACACCATTTTATTGAGGAGTTCTTGGATACGAAAATTCATGACGAAAACCATTTGAATCACAAAACTTTTTTAAAATTAGAATTTTTTATTCGCCACCATGATCCCTTCGGATACGAGTAATCATGTAGCCTTTTTCGTTTTGGACCTTTTTAGCAAATACTTTGAAAACAGAAATTGTATCACTTTTGTTTGTAAGAAAGAAAACCCAAGTAAATCTTAAAAAATCATTTACAATAACAAAAGTGTAGAGTTTTTCGCAAAGACTGGCTACCCTACTAGGACCAAATAAGTCCATATGAAGTAATTGCAATGGTCGGGTAGTACTTACAGTGTTTATGGATTTAAAGAAAGTTTTGGTAGCCTTATTCTTTTCACATTCGGCACATATCGTGTCTTTCTTGAATGTGATATCCGACAGTCCTCTAACTAGCTTTTTTCGTTGATAGTCCGGATATAGTATCCATCTTGGCATGACCAAGACGTTGACGCCATAGGAGCTTTTCATCTTTGTGAGCGTAAAGGCATCTTCCTGCACTGTTAGTATTACTAGATAGATAGAAAATGTAAATGTTATCTTCCCTTATTCCCTCAAAGGCGATGTCTCCAGTTGATCTATCATAGATAAAGTATTTAGTTTTTCCGAAGTTAATATGATAACCATGATCAGCAAGATGACTAATGCTGAGCATGTTATGCTTTAACTCGGTTACTAAACAGACATCGTTAATGACATGAGAGGGAGGATAACCAATTGTACCGTTACCTATGATGTATCCTTTAAGGTTATTGCCGAAGGAAACATACCCTTCTTTTTTCATCGATAGTGTTGCGAATAGTTTTGCATTTCTAGTCATATGTCGCGAGCACCCACTATCGAGAATCTACTTGCTTCTAGTTGAAGAGGGAAGGTCCACCTACACCATGAGTAGATGTGGCCTTTGGTACCCAGATTCTTTTGGGTCCTGAGAGGTTAGACTTTTGTACCCATGCATATATATTTCTATCAACTAATCTCCTAATCCTATATTATGGAGAAATGTGTCCATGTAGGTTACAATAAGTACATCTAGCATGCATGTTTATGCTAGGAGCATGTTGATAGTGATGTCGATAGGTAGGGTAATGATAGCTACATGTAGTAGTAGAGTGAATATGGTGACTGTGTGCAGCAGCAGGGTAATTATAATAATTATTGTGTACAACATCATGATGATGATAATGATTATGTGTATGTGTCTTATGTGCTGCATGTGAATAGGTGTATATGAAAGCATAATTTTGTGTAGCATGTGGATGAGTGTTCTTGTGGTGAAGTACCTTTTTGTGTTGAATAGGCACGTGTTTGTATGTGTTGTGACTATGAGACTGAACTTGCGGTTGAATAACCTGCTTGCCCAGTTTAATCTCTAATTTCTTAGAGACAACATTCAACTCATCACATTTTGCAGTAAGACCATGTATTCTACCTGTAGCAATTTTGAACTTGTTTTTCTCTTCAGCAAGTTCTTTGTTTAAAGCCATGATGTCAAGTGTTTGTTTCTCAATGATTGATTCGGCATCGTGTAGACTTAATTTAATCTTGGATACCTCTTCAGTATTTTCCGTGGGTGTAGTGTTTCTAACATCTTCTAGTAAACATAAAAGTCTATGGATCTCGGTTTCGTAGTCCTTGATTTTATCCTTTGCATGTTTATATTTATAGATTACCTTTTTATGATCTTCAAGTAGATCACTAAAAGTATCACCAAGTTCATCAAATAAGAAATCAACGAAAGAATCTTTTACCTTTTCTGAAGTCGCCATTATACAGACGTTAGCCATGTTTTGTGGGGAGTCTTCTTCCTCGTCTGAATCACTAGCCTCGCTTTCATGCCATATGCTAGTGTTTGCGTACTTCCTTGCAGTTGGCTTCTTGTACGGCTTCTCATATCTGCTTCCCTTCTTTGCTAAGGGACAATCTTTCTTGACATGTCCCGTCTTTTCGTATCCGAAGAAGGTGGGCTTTTCCTCATCGTCTCTTTGTTCTCTCTTCTTTTTGTTGAAGCTTAGAAACTTTTTGAAGTTTCGAACTAAGAGAGCTTGATCGTCACCTTCGGAGTAGTCATCATCAGTGTCTTCTGAGCTGGTTCTTCGGTGATGAGCTCTCAATGCAATCTCCTTCTCTTTTGGAGCTATTTCTTTAAAATCTTTTAGATCGAGCTCATGCGTCATCAACTTGCCCATCGATGTTTCTAGTGACATTGCCGTGAGATCATTGCCTTCGATGATCGCCGTGACTTTGGGGTTCCAGACCTTCGGCAATCCTCGTAGCACTTTTCGTATCTTCTCATGGTTGGAATAATCTTTTCCAAGAGAAGATAGCGGGTTGACGATGTCGAGGAATCTGGTGAACATTTGAGTGATCGTCTCATTTGGCTTCATCTTGAAAGCCTCGTACTCCTATGTCAGACGACTGACTTTTGATTCTTTGACTTGAGTGGTCCCTTTATGAGTCACCTCCAAAAGCTTTCATACTTCTGTAGAAGCATGGAAAAGAACAAGAAAAGCCCATGCGGCTCAAAACAGAAGAAGCCCATGCGGCTCAAAACAGAAGAAGCCCATACGGCTCAAAACAGAAGGAGCCTCATGCGGCTCAGGAATCTATCAGAGCCTCATGCGGCTCAGAAACTCTTCAATAGCCTCATGCGGCTCAGGCAAGAATCACGTGACCCTATGCAACTTGCCTTTACAGCTGGCCATAAAGTGACTGTCCCCATTAAATGCTCTGACATAAAGTGATAACTCTGACATTAAAGCTGAAATGATGACATCACGGCATATTCCTCGGGAAACGAAAAAAATCTCCTCTGCAGCTGGCACGATCCACCAACTACAAAGCTCCTTATGCGGCTGCCACCACCCCATGCGGCTGATGCTCGCGTGCGGCTCGGAGCGTGAAGACCCTCGTTATGCAGCTCAAATTATAAGAAGTCACCCTATGCGGCTGCTGTTCTCATGCGGCTCGGATCATGGGGATCATCTCCATGCAGCTTAAATGTTGAGAGGCCACGCACATGCAGCCTTGACACGTGGCTATTTCTATGCGGCTCAATTAGAAACCATCCCCAAGCGGCTCAGATATCGGAGGCTACACCTATGCGGCTGCCACCTTCATGCGGTTCAAAACCTAAGAAGCTACCCTCATACGACTTTGGCTCACGGTTATGATACGTGGCAGAAGATCAGCTTCCCATGTGGTACTAAATCAATCAAGAGTCATCAACAAATCTCGATGACCAGATTTAGTGCAATCATCATAATTACCCGAATCAAAGCAGATTTATTGCATTCGCGACACGTGGAAGGAGATCCGAGCTTCAAAATATTCATGACAATCAACATTAAATGCCCATACGGATTTGACACAATCAGCATTAATTGTCCAGATTTGCTGTAATCCAGATTAGTGGTCCAGATTAATTGCCAACAAAATAGGATCAAGGAAAATGCCAATTAAATCCCCAAGCCGCCGACTTTTTAGAGTAATCATTGCAAACCCTAATGATGACACTCCACTCCTATAAATAACAAGGTGCCATTCCCTTGCAAAAAGCATCCCCGATCCCCGATCAAAAACCGAAAAAAATATAGCAAGGTGCCATTCCCTTGCGAAAGAGATCCTCTCCACCCGGCTGGACACACAGAGAGACAAAGGCGCACACAGAAGAGTCTTCCCATCTTGAGAGCAGTTCTTCATCGGAGCCAAGGCTACGTCTGATCGTCCAAGGAGTAAGGCAGAGCGGCCGTCGCTTTCCCGAGCCTCTATCGTCACCACCTAGAATCAAAAATATACAAACGTACTTAGATTGATGTACCTAGGTTTTCGTCTCTAGGCTTTCTTTGTACGAGCGAGTTTGTATTGTAAAGTAAAAGTCCAGTCCTCCGATATAATTGTTCTGTTCTTTTATAATCAATTGCAAACACGATGGCGACTCTGCTGGGGACTAACTTCTCCACAGCTGAGGAGTTGGTGACGCAATCAGACGCAGCCAAACTTGGCTCCACTCAACAAACGCTGGTCGCCCGGTTCGACCAGCAGGCGTTTAAAGAAATACTCTCCGACGAGAGCGCTGGCCGGGTTCAGCGGCGAGCCCTTACAAAGAAGGTCTGCATGGAGTGGAGACCCAAAAATTTTGCTCCTCCCCAAGCTCTCGAAGAAGTACTCTCTGTTGCCCGAGACAACGGAGAAGTCTCGCTTGCGGCCCCACTTCAGATCACAGAAGACTCTGCTGTCCCCAAGTCCGGCAGAAGAAAACAATATAATGCCGGACTTGCAGGGGCAAAGAGGAACTCTATGCAATCCAAGCCGCATAAGGGTGCCAGCCGAATGAAGGCTCATACGGCCGCAACTGTCAGCCGCATGCAGAAAGCCCATGTGGCCAGAACTTCCAGCCGCATGCAGACAGCCTGCACGGCCAGAACTTTCAGCCGCATGCAGATAGCCTGCACGGCCATGACTTCTAGCCGTATACAGAAAGTTCATACGGCCACAAAGGATAGCCGTATGCAGACAGCCTGCACGGCCACACATACCAGCCGCATGCAGACAGCCTGTACGGCTACCGATCCCAGCCGCATATCATCTCTTCCATGCGGCTCACGGCCAGTCTTTGACCACCTCTCATACGGTCCTGACCACGAAGGCTCTATGGAGCACGTGCCAGACTCTGTTGTGACCAGCTTGGACTCTTCCTACTACGCACTCTCAGGTGCTAGAAGGAAGAAGTCTCGGACAGTGCGGGCTCGACGAGCTCAGTCGACTGACCCAACTTCTGACTACCAGGGCGTCCCGCTGATTATTACTCGGGCCCCTGATGGAAAGTTGTACAGAACTACCCGTATCCAGCCCCCGGCGGCCAATGAACGGGATAGTTATCAAGAATCTCCCAACAAGGATCAGGGGCAAGTACTCGAGCTACCCTCACATCAGGGAGCAGGCAGGAGGCCAACACACTCATGTGCTCAGGACTTCCCAGCCCACAAAGCAGGTGACTTGCGCAACACGACTCTTCACAAGCGCAAGAAAAGAGACGAAGATTCGACGTGCAAAGAGTCCTGTCAAGGACATTAATGCACCCAAGTCATAGTCAACTACTGCTGCAACAAGGCAGCAGCACAAAAAGACCGGCGGTCTGTCTTCCAAAGGCTGCAACACCGAAGCTCAGAAGGCGAGGTGCTTCTCGTCGCCTCTTGCAATTCTGCTCTAAAAATTCCTGGCAGCGGAAGAGGGAAGAAAACAAATATCTGCAGTCCAAAAATTTCAACCGGCGTAACCAAGAAAATTTCTTCTAAACGATTATATACCACCGTTGCAGGAGGAGTTTACCAAGGTACCCGCTCAAAAACGAAATCTAGCACACTTGGAGATTCATCCACACCAATGGAGATACTGGAGCCGGGGGTAGCATTCCTCCAAATATCCACAACATCCCGGTGTTCCAAGAAGATAGTCCGGGGAAGTGGTTCACCCAACAGATGCAGTAGATCCCGTCGTCCCCGAAAACGTCCACAATTCTCAAGACAAGGCAAGCTCTGAAGCTGGAGGTACCACTCTTTCTGAGTTTGAACTAGAGGAGAACATTTCCACATACCCTGACGACTTCTCTGTACGAGGGTACGACTCAGAGGGCACATCCTCTACCGTTTCTTCCATCTCTCCTCATTTGAGGACGGTGTTCATGACGGAAAGCAACCAAGAGGGTCCCAGTGATCGCCACCGCATCGACACTCTGGAGGCCATACTATATTCCTTGGTCAAATCCGTGGATGAGATCAAAGCGGCCTTTCCAACTCTGTAAGGAAGAACGCCTGGCCAAACAAGCTTGGGTCCCGTGGCCAATACGGACTCGAACTCAGCTGCACCAAACCTGGGCGATAATCCTCCTGAATTATCGACCCCCACCGCTGCAGACGAGGCCAAGGAGGCAAGAAGAGAGGTCCAAGGGCTCCGGGCCATGTTCTAAGCCCGAGAAACTTGCCAGGACCTCAGGATACGACAACTGTATCCCGCTGCGTAGAGAGATGTTCCCTTCCCACCAAAATATAAACCATTCCATATCAATCCATATGATGGGAAGACATCTGCGAGCAGGTACATCACCTACTTCGAAGTCACAACCGACCATCTGCCCCATGACAACGCCATCCTTACGCGGTTGTTTATCGGAGCCTTGGAAGGGATCACCTTCGACTGGTACCGCAACTTGCCAGACAATTGCATCCACTCCTTCACCGGCTTTAAACGTATGTTCCTAGACAGGTTCTATGAAGTAGGATAAGACGTGACAATGTCCACTCTCATGGACGTTGTTCAGGGAGAAAAAGAGCTAACAAGAAATTATATCGAGCGATTTTGCCAAACTGTGATGAAACTGCCTTCCGGCAACCCTGATTCCTCCTTAATTGAAATTTGCCAAAAGAGACTGCTTCCCACAATCAGCCTCTAGATGGGCGAAAGTTAATTTAATGATTGGAAGACGTTCATCATCAGTGCTACTAGCGCAGAAGACAAGGTGAAGAAAGCCCGCCAACTGGGATTGCACATCTCGGAACGGGAAGACAAGGGCAAACGCCCAAACGTCAACAACAACAATGGTAGTAATTCCTCCAGCAACCGAGACAACAAAGACAAGCAGGCTATGGTGGCCGACACAGCCCCAAAGCCCGAATCAATACCGGCAGAAAAGCAGTGGCCTCAGATGACCTACTCCTTCGAGGATGGCCATGTTAAACCCATCTTAGACATGCTCATCTAGGAAGGACGAATTTAGCTCCCTCCTCCCAGGCGTGAGCCTCGTCCTGCAGATATGGATAGTCCCAAGTACTGCTATTACCATCGCTATGTTCACCAAGCTACACATGATTGCTACCAACTGAAGCGATACATCCAGCATCTCATCGATTCTAAAGCCCTGGCCATTGATTTTGAAGAGGTGACCGTAGCAGCCAAAATGGTGTCAGTACAATTCCGCAACTTCCCTCCGACAAAGACTCAAGATGGAGTAGTACCTGTCCCCTGAGCAAGGATGGAGGTCGCTAATCTTCCACCTTCCCGAGACCAAGCTGCTGGTCTAGTGCCCCTTACTACATCACGAGGGGAGATCATGTGGGTCCATCCGGACTTGGTACCTGAGGTGACTCAGTCCGCACTTCCCTCCACCAACAAGATGAGGAATGGGAAAGTCAAGTCATGCCGCACGATCTCGACAGAGGTCGAGGAAGCTACTGCTGTTGTTACCCGCTCCTACGCACAAACCCAACCTCCATCGGGGAACTCAGCTGAGGACTATCAACCGACAGCCGCTGATGCTCCCGGACCTTCGCAGCCTTCGACGACCGACAAGCCTAGGCCGAAGGAGACCCGCTTCGATAAACCACTCCGAAGGGAGATGCCTCACGGGCTGGAGAGGCCATACAACTTTGACTTCTTGGCGCAATTGGCAAACACACCGGCCAAACTATCGCTATACGAACTCCTGAGACTCTCCAAGGATGTCCGCATCGTACTGAGCGAAGCACTCCAGAATGCCGACGCATACTTGGCTCAGTCCAATCTCACTGGAGAAATCTCGCCTGCAGATCTCTAGGACAGCGCTTGCACAGGGTCAATGCCAAACATTGTCTTCACTCCGCAGTATATGCTTATCAAAACTAACCTGCACGATCGCCCTCTGTATTATACTGGGTACATTGGCGATATCAAGGTCGATCGGATGCATATTGACCCCGGGTCCTCCATAAGCATCATCCCAAAGAGCCTACTACACCATCTGTGCATTCCAATGCATCGCCTGACGCTGACAAACACCACCATCAGCGGTTTCAATTTGGGCAGGAGCTACCCGATCAGGAATATTCGCCTAAAGTGCCAAATCGGCGACTTTCAGTCAGAAGTAACCTGCTATGTCATAGATATGGACACTTCCTACAATATTCTCCTGGGGCGTCCTTTGATACACGATTACATGATCGTGCCTTCCACACTGCACCAGTGCTTCAAGTACGTCGACAAGCACGGCTTCGTGAGAACAGAATTTACCGATATCGATCCATTCAAAGGGGTCGAATCCTATTACTCAGACTCATGCTTGTATGAGAAGTCGAAGAAGCATCTCGCCGAAGGAGATACTCAAGCTCAAACTGAGGCAGTATCTGGATCAGAAGAACCTATGACAATCCACCTCTAAGCTCACAAGCCTGGCATAACTGCATCCCTTACGGCCACTCTGCGTAAGGACGCGATTAGCCTCTCTGCACAGGAGGAACAGATGATAATCCGACTGCCAAGGTCTGGCCAAGCGCCAAGACCCACGATAGAACCACTGACAATCAGGCTGTCTAAAGCTAACCAGCAACAAGCAGAGAAGCTCAATCCCTCTGTCAAGCCAATGACGGTCCGTCTTCCTAGAATGAATCGACAACGGAGCACTAAGCTAGGGACTACTAGCCATCCAGCAACTCCCCGTTCAGCATCGAGCACCAAGCTGGGGGTAGCTAGTATGCCAACAACTCCACGTTCTGCTCCACCCATGGAGCCCCTGATAATCAAGTTGCCTAAGTCTTCCTCTCATTCTGTATTTACACAGGAGGTGGCTGAAGAAGAATTAGAGCTGGCCAAGTATGTGGCTGCTTACAACGATGTTCCATATGCAGATGATGTAATCCCACTCGAAAAGATACCTTATTTCATCAATAAAGGGCTATCTTTGAATTACCTCGAGCTTAATAAGCTTTATACAATGTATGCTATGGAACACGGTATAGGCGCTCACCTGCACACACAAGTGACAAATGTCTACGCCGCAAACCAACTTACCCTAGTGGAAGACGCTTATCGCATAATCGAGGGAGGGGATCACCCAATCATCTTCGGCCAGAAGAACGATCCATAGCCCTTCAAGATAGAAGAAGTTGAGCTCGAACCCGACACCGGGAGGTTGCCCCTTTATCTGTATAGTTACCAATCCAAATACCTTATGTAAAAACAAGGGTATGATTTGGAAACTACACCAGGCTTGAACTACGGCACTGGACGGCGATTATCCTTACAATCGCCGGTCCCGGCCGGGAAACCATGAGACTACTACAACAAAACCAGATGTGGCTAGGTTATGTCACACCCGCGACAACCCCCGAAAGCTCAGACGAGGAATGCGACTGGCATTCACACTCAACCGGATCACCCACTTTCGATTCAGATGTCAGCATCGGAGACATGCTCAGGCAAGTCTGGTCCGTCAATATGGCATTTGCCGACGCCTACGAAAAAGATGAAGACATTCCCGAACTTCTTGAGCTAGAGCCATGGGCACAACAACTAGATACACAGTGGGAGAAGCGGTTCGAACAAAGAGAGCCTCCCACCAAGGATGAGGTTGTACAAGTCGATCTCGGTGATGAGTCCTCTCCAAAGCCCATCTTCGTCAGCAAAAATCTGACAGACGAAGAGCTAGAATCACTACTACAGCTCGTCAGAGAATATATTGACGTGTTCGCCTGGAGCTATGAAGATATGCCAGGACTGAACCCCGAGATTGTACTTCACAAACTCAACATCCGTCCGAACGCAAAACCAGTCAAGCAACAACAATGTCGGTTCCGTCCTGACGTCATAAATGCCATTGAAACCGAGGTAAACAAACTGATAGCCAGCAGCTTCATCCGTGAGGAACAGCATCCTGACTGGGTCGCCAACATAGTTCCAGTCCTCAAGAAGAGTGGAAAGATTTGAATCTGCATCGACTTTCGTAATCTGAACGAGGCATCCTAAAGATGAGTTCCCTCTCCCTATCACGTACATTATGATTGACAACACCTGCGGCTTCGAGCGCATGTCATTCATGGATGGTTTCTCGAGATATAACCAAATCAAGATGTCTCCCGACGACGAGAAGCACACATCAATCCGAACACCAATTGGCACATACTGCTACACAGTTATGCCTTTTGGTTTAAAGAATGCTGGTGCCACCTATCAAAGAGCTATGAGCATCATCTTTAGAGACCACTTGCGCAAGACGGTAGAATGCTATGTCGATGACATCGACGTCAAAAGCCGCTCTAAGGAAGATCATCTGCAAGATCTGAGGACAATGTTCGACCTAATACGAGCGCACAATTTGAAAATGAACACCACAAAATCCTTCTTGGGCATATCCAGCGGGAAGTTCTTGGGTTTCATCATTACCTCCCAGGGTATCCACGTAGATCCTGAGAAGACGAAGGCAATCATAGAGATGGGTCCCCCGAAAAATCTCTGTAAACTCCGAGGCCTTCAAGGGAGGCTGGCCTACATCAGGAGGTTCATCTCTAACCTCTCCGGACGATGTCAACCATTCACCCACCTCATGAAGAAGGGCATTTCATTCGTATGGGATGAAGAATGCCTGCACGCCTTCGACAGCATCAAAGAATATCTGACGAACCCTCCAGTTCTGGTAGACCCGATTGCTGGAAGACCATTCTTGCTCTATGTACGAGCGATGGAACATTCCCTCGGTGCTCTGCTTGCACAAAACAACGAGGCAGGCCACGAACAAGCTATATATTACCTCAGCCGAATGATGATGGGGCCAGAGCATCGATACACTGCCGTAGAGAAAGAGTGCCTTGCTCTGGTTTTTGCCATTCAGAAGACGCGACACTATGTCATGGGACAAACCATCTATGTCATATCAAAAGTCAACCCCCTCAGGGTCCTCATGACCAAGCCAGGTACACTAAGCTCTCGCCTCGCTACCTGGGCAATTTTATTATCTCCCTACCATATGATCTTCGTTCCACACAAGGCTGTTAAAGGTCAAGCTCTGGCAGACTTTTTAGCAGCTCATCCAGGTTCAAAGTCAACCAGAATAGATGAAGAGATTCCAGACGAGGTCGCTAATTCAAATATGGCCTCCCATGATACCCTATGGCGGATATTCTTCGACGGTGCTTCTAGAACCGGGTCCAAGGGCAACATCGTTGCTGGAGTCGGAGTAGTGCTGATTTCTCCCACTGGATTGGTGATCAATCGAGCTTATTCCTTCACAGAGCCCTCTTCAAAAAATGTGGCCGAGTACAATGCTTTGGTCATTGGTCTCCGACTTGTAAAAGAGCTGGGGGTAGAACACCTTGAAGCATACTACGATTTGCAGCTAATCGTCAATCAGATCCGGGCCTCATACGAAGTCCGCCATGAGGACATGATTCCCTACCACCAAATAGCGATCGACATCATCTCATCCCTGGAGGGGTTCTTCATAGAGCATGTTCCCAGGCTCCAAAATATTGAAGCCGATGCCCTAGCAGGTCTTACCGCTTCCTTAGCAGTTCCGAATCATGCTCATCATCTGGTTGACATCATAGGCCGTGAGTTGGTCTGTCCCAGGAATAATGTTCAATGTGCCGAGAGCTACTCCGCTCTGACAGCCGACGAAGCGCCAGACTGGAGACAACCGTTCATTGACTTTGTAGTCTACGACATCCTGCCGGAGAGTCTGAAGGAAGCCACTTCTATTAGAAGACGTTCTCTCAGATTATTCTACGATACAGAGACAAAAATGCTATATCGGTGATCATACGATGGATTACTGCTTCGATGCTTGTCAAATAAAGAGGCCAAAGAAGCCGTACGTGAATCTCACGATGGCATCTGTGGGGCCCATCAGCCTGGTCCGAAACTACAAGATCGCCTCCGCCGAATGGGTTACTACTGGCCCACAATGGTTGCAGACGCAATAGACTATGTACGAAAATGCAAAGCCTGTCAAGTCCACGCAGATTTCATCCACCAGCCATCCGAGTTTCTACATCCGACGGTAGCGTCTTGGCCATTCGAAGCATGGGGAATGGACATCATTAGTCCGATCACTCCACCTTCGTCCCGAGGACATCGCTTTATACTCACAATTACAGATTACTTCTCCAAATAGGCGGAGGCTATTCTGCTGGCAGAAGTGAAGACTTCAAACGGGATCAGCTTCCTCAAGCATCACGTCATTTATCGCTTTGGACTGCACCGAAGGATCATCCATGATAATGGTCCGTAGTTCGCAAGCTACGCCTTCTATCGGTTTTGCGACAAGCACCGCATCCAGAATAATGCTTCAACACCATACAACCCAGCGGCTAATGGTCTGGCTGAAGCATTTAATAAAACAATCATCAAGCTTCTCAAGAAGTTCGTGTTATCAAATAAACGCGACTGGAATGAAAAGATCGGTGAATGCTTATGGGCGTACCGTACTACAGTACGAACTGCCACCGAGAATACACCATTCTCTTTGGTATACGGAAGTGAGGCAATTCTTCTACTGGAGACTCAAATCCCCTCGCTCCATGTCGCTCTCACATACAGATTGACGATAGATGATAATCACCACTGTCGACTACAAGAGTTGGAGGCCCTAGATGAGAAGCGCCTATTAGCTCAACAACGAATCGAGCTATACCAGGTACGTATCCCCGGAGCCTTCAACAAGAAGGTTAAAATCAGAACATTCCTGGTGGGCGACCTCGTTCTGGCAGTTCGGAGGCCGAAGGTTATGACTCACAAAACCGCCGACAAGTTCCAGCCAAAGTGGGAAGGCCCGTTCATCATTGATGCTGTATTCTCCAATGGAGTTTACCGCCTCGCAAAACAAAATGGAGACTTACTCATGTTGCCCATTAACAACATGTTCCTAAAGAAGTATTACGTCTGAAACAACATCCTCCAGGGTGACGAGTTATGTACTCTCTCGTACCGCTGAACTCACATCCTGCCTACAAATTGCCTAGGTGACGAGTCATGTACACTTTTGTACCACTGAACTCGCATCCTGACTACAGATCTTCCTGAATAATGGGTCATATACTCTTTCGTACTACTGAACTCACATCCTGACTTCAAATCCTCCACAATGATGAGTTACGTACCCTCTGGTACCGCTGAACTCACATCCCAAAAATAAATCTTCCGAAGCAATGAGTTACGTACCCCCTAGTACCGCTGAACTCACATTCCGACTCAAGATCTCCAAATTATCGAGTTATGTACCTGTAGGTACCACTGAACTTACATTCTGATCCCAAATCTTCAGATGGTTGGGTTATGTACCCTTGGTACCGCTGAACTCACACTCGGGTCACTACAGATAAATCTATAGCGCCTCCCTTAGGTAGCAAGTTATGTATGATCATACCTCTGAACTTTCCTCCTAAAAGAGCTCTCTCCTTATGGCCCAATACCCGCACTCTCAGTGCACAAAAAGGATAACAGATCCACAAATTCTCCGAAACAACCACGTCGATGTTACCTCTGAGTTGTTTTCCTTCCATCAAAAAAAAACCGCCCCTCACATAGAACCTCCATGTCCTCATTACCTCTGAGTTGTTCTATATTCCCTTCATGGAGCCCGCTCCTGCCACGTCCTCATTACCTCTGAGTGGGAAGGCTCCATCGAAGAAACCCTCATATTTACCACATCCTCATTACCTCTGAGTAAGTATGTCGGTTCTCTCTCGACCTATTATCCGTAACCAAGAAAAAAACTAGGGTACGCCAAGGATAATAGGCCCACAAATGTCCTCCGTGGACCACAAATGCTGTACTAAGTTTCCTAGTACATGCGCCTCATCATGCCCCGTGTCACCCCCGTTTCTCGTATTTCGTATTTATACTCGTAATTGGATTTTGGCAGGTATTTTATTTTTCTGGACTTGTGGGATTTTGGGTTTTTCTCGTATTTTGGGTTTCGGCTCGGCTCGGTTTTAATTGGTTTGGTTTGATTTGGTTTTAAGCCCAAGAGGAACACCTTAGCTATACTCCACCCTCATTCCACCACAACCACCCCCATTAAATCCTACCTAACTTTTCTCTCTCTTCTTTACTCTCAATTAATTTCTCCATCTTCTTCTTCCTTCTTCCACACAACATCCCACCCATAGGCAAGTGCATCTTGCCACCACATGAGGACCTATTTTTATTTGTCAATTAGCTTAATTAGATGATTTGGAACAACATTAAAACTTGACATTTTTGGATTTAGAGCTTGGATTCTCTTAGATCTAAGTTTCCACAATTTTCAGAATTTCTTGGGTTTGATCTACCAAACTTGGATTTTTGCTTGTTTTGATGCGTCTATGTTGTAGAGAATCAAATTTTACTCAAGTTAGACTCTTGAAAATCTGGATTTTGAGTTTTATGCACCAAGTTGTGAAGTTCTAAAATTTTAGGAGCCATAGGGTTCTTCCTCTCGGCTTGAGGAAGAAGGAGACCCCTCCAGCCGCGCTGTTTAGCGTTGTGCTGCCCCGCGTCGCGCACTTTAGCGCTGGTCGCTGATCGCACAGCCCGCCCCTGTGCGCACGCCTGCTGCGCCTCCTTGCGCACCCGCCTGCGCGCACGCGCCCTGCGCGCTTGCCCCCTTGTGCGACCGGCCTGCTGCGCCTCCTTGCGCACCAACCTGCGCGCACGATCCCTGCGCGCTTGCCCCCCCTTGCGCGCCCGGCCTGCTGCGCCTCCTTGCGCACCCACCCGCGCTCACGCGCCCTGCGCGCTTGCCCCCTTGTAAGCCCGGCCTGCTGTGCCTCCTTGCGCACCCGCCTGCGCGCACGCGCCCTGCGCGCTTGCCCCCTTGTGCGCCCGGCCTGTTGTGCTTCCTTGCGTACCTGTCTGCGCGCACGCGCCATACGCGCTTGCCCCCTTGCGTGCCCGGCCCCTGCGTCATCGGCCCTGCGCCACCGGCCCCTGCGCCATCGGCCCTGCGCCACCGGCCCCTGCGCCATCGGCCCTGCACCACCGGCCCCTGTGCCATCGGCCCCTGCGCCATCGGCCGTACACCCCTGCGCACTCGGCCATGCGCCCCTGCGCACCCGACCCCCGTGCCGCCGTGCGCTTGGCACCCTGCGCCCCTTGGTGCGCTGCGACCATTCCCGAGCGCGTCTCTTGGCACCGCTTACCCGAGCCCTTTGCATGGCACACCCTGTGCCATGGCTTCCCTTCCTGACCTTGGTGTTCCCTTTGGTCCTCGATTTTGTTTCTTGCTGATTTTGCTCTCGGAGATCTTGATGCCCACAGCACGACTTAATTTGACCCGGCACGCCTTGACACGATTTTTCTGTGTTTTAAATTTATTGCTAGCATTCTTTGATTTTGGGCAGTAACTTGTTGAGATACTTGTAACTTGTGGCTTTAACTTGTAACCCGCAACTTGTAACTTGAATTACTTGATAACTTGATAAGTGGCCCGTGGCGGCGCACTCTAGTCTTGTAACTTGTAACTTGTAACTGGACTTGGCTTGATGCTGTTGCGACAGCTAACTTAACTCAACTTGACTTGATGCTGTTGTGACAGCTAACTTAACTCAACTTGACTTGCCCTGACACCGTAGGTGGTATCTTCTTGCTGTGCTGTGCAAATCTACTTGTCTTGTCTTGCATCATGTCTAGGACGTGACCCCCTGGGTACCACGGCCAGGGATTCGCACTAACTATAAATTTGGCTAATAATTAGATCAAACTATAGTTCATGGAGAATTTCCAGTCACAGGCAATCTCGTTATCTAGGCGCTTTAATGGACTTGTAGCTTGCCAACGAGTAGAGCACATTTCCAGCACGCTGTCATGTGTTGCACCCTCTAAGTCACCTAAAGGTATATCGTCTCCGGGGCGATGTACCCAATCATACTCTCAACCGGCGAAAGGATAACTGGATAGTCTGTAGGGCTTGGGACTGGAGAATTCTCATTGCATCTTGTTAGTAATTAGGCTTGTGATAACCTTAGTTAGTTAAAGTAGTAAGCCGTAGTAATTGCTCGGCCGCTTGTGAATGGATGGTGTCCAGCCCTGTCTTAGTCTCGTCTAGTCCATGTACCCGGTTACTCTTGTACATGATTGTTTTACTTATCTTAACAATAAATAGGTAGAGACAGAGTGCTATTCAGGCGAAGGGTTACAACCCTGGTCCTTTTTTGGTTTAAGGGTTGTAACCTGGTTCCCGGAATGGTTCCACGTCCCTAGTCGTTTATTGTCCCGTGGTTCTCTTGACCTACTTGTACTTTTCTTTTATTTTCTTATGTTCTGATATGCTGGCTTTTGTTCTTATTTCGTGGCCTTCCTTGTGGCACTTGCTCTTTCTGGGGTTTGACCCAGCTAGTTTTGTGTGGCCAGATTTTGGAGCAGCACCCGAGGATCTACCGAACCGCCAACCCGATGGTGGCGACTAGAAGGAACCCGGGCTACGAGTAGGTTTTCTATTTTGTTCGCTCACTCTATTGTAAAATTATTCTTTTGAGGCGTTTAGCCGACGAGCACCTGTTAGCTCGATGCACTTTTACTTACTGTCTGCCTACGGGCTGTAAACATGATTAACAAATCCTAGGGTTTATCATGTATGACTTAACTCTTGCTAGTCCTCGCATTTTGTACGACTAGCTTCATGATCAGCTGAATATGTAATATTTGTGACGCCTTTTATTGTATGTTTGGTGATCTAACATCTTGTAATTTTATTACTTGCTTGAGATTGAGACAATAGGCTTGACCTTAAGAGATCGTTGGCTTGTAGTAAACCCTCATATCTAGACAGTCGTGACCGTATAGCGAGGTGGATTCTATTTTAATATACGTAGCTGGCTATGTACGCCCCCGCTCTCCAGTATTCTGGTTCTGGGGCGTGACATGGTTTAAGTGGTGGCCCATGCAGGTCTTGGCATTCAAGAAATGTGGGGGTTTACTGAATAGATGTCTCAATCCGTACTCGTCCTTGATCTCCATTCATATCCTCTGAATCCCTGAAAATCTTGACCTGATCACATGCTTGTATCGTTGATCTATCCTGGTCCTTCCTTATTGTTTTCCCTGTGTCGTCTTCTTCAACGGCACTATACTTGACCCCGCCGATCAGCAAGGTGGAGCACTTCACGTGGACCAGCAACCTGGATATCAAGCCCAGCATTCCGGAGTTTCCTCTCGAGTTATACCTACTGGAGGAGAGCCCCCAGTTTAACCCGTTCAGCCTGCCGAGCCGGATGATGGCACCTTGGTAGGTCTCATCAGGGCCTTGATAACTTCTCAAGATCGCAGAGGAGACGCCTTGCACCAGGCAGTGGCAGATGCTTTGACCAGAGGCGGCCACCCAGGGAACAGCGCGGCCAACAGCTTCAAGCGCTTGAACCCTCCATTCTTCGACGACAGTGAAGATGCGATTGCCGCGGACGCTTGGCTTCAGGATACCGAGGTGGTTCTGGAAGCAGCTAGGACACCTGAGAATGAGAAGGTGGCGGTGGTACGCCTGCAGTTGCTGGACTTAGCTTGCAGTTGGTGGGCGACACAGGCCATAGGATTAGTGGCGCCTATTTCTTGGGTGGTGTTTAGTGAGAGATTTCAGGCGAAGTATTTCGATGCTGTAGCTCGGTACGACCTGCAGACGAGATTTACCAACTTGAAGCAAGGAGGCAGAACGGTCGACGGTTATACGACTGAGTTTTCTAGACTCAGTAGGTTTGTCCCCCCTTGGTGGCGACCGAGTTTGATAGGGCCCAGCGGTTCTAGCAGGGACTGCATTTGGAGATCTTGCTGGCAGTTGAGCAGTTCGAGCACCAAACGTTCGATGCAGTTTTGAGAGCAGCTTGGAGGAATGAGTATACCTCCCAGAGGATCGTGGATAGGACCGGAGGTAGAAAGTGATCCCAACATCAGATGCACCAATCATCAGCTCCAGCCCCGGCAGCTAAAAGTTTGACTATTGGAACTCCGAGGCGGGAGGCCTCAGTGACGTCGGTTCAGCATTCGACCCTGACGTACCCGCAGCAGCAGAAGCAGGAGCAAACTTCCGCGATGGGATGTTCTCATTGCGAAAAGCCAGGCCATGTGGTGGCAGATTGTCGTAGGGCGCAAGGGTTGTCCCTAGCTTATGGTGCGGCAGATCACAAGATAGGAGCCTGCCCGAATAGGGGTAGTTCGTCCTCTTGCAACCTAACCAGTCCATCGGTTAGGGGACCAGCACCTATGCGGCAGCAGCAGTACCCGAGGCCATTGTTGCCTCAGGCCTAGGCATTTCATCACCAGAACCAGCAGCAGTATACCCAAGCCCAAGTACAGAGTTGGCAGAGAGGTTTCCAGCAGAGGGGACCCGTAGCCAGAGGACAAGGTCAGGCCATGATGATGGCTATTGAAGAAGAAGTTGCACCAGGTAAGGTAGTGACAGGTACTATTCTCGTCAACTCCTTTCCAGCATCAGTATTATTTGATTCTGGTGTATCGCTTTCATTCATGTCTGCACGATTCGTGACACGGATAGGATTGGAGCCAGAGTCATTATCAGTAAGACTCAATATACTTACTGGTAATGGTCTTGTGGAAGTAGATCGAGTGTTTTCCTCATGTTGGATCGTAGTTAGCGGTAGAGAGTTCCCCGCTAGATTTATAGAGTTCCCTATGGCAGACTATGATGTAGTCCTAGGCATGGATTGGTTGAGGAACCAGTATGCTAGGATAGACTGCCATGTTGGCAGGGTTGTCTTTAGTATTCCAGGCGAGCCAGAGTTTTCATTTTCCAGAGACGCGGTGGAGCCATCTTCTCCAGTATTGCGGATGGCAGTAGCAGCAGTACAGTTGCCCTGGATAGTTGAAAAGTTTCTAGATGTTTTCCCAGAGGAGCTTCCAGGGATGCTGCCTGAGCGGGAGATCGAGTTTACTATAGACTTGATCCCCGGGGCAACACCGGTATCATAGCGAGTCTACAGGATGGCACCTTCAGAGTTAGAGATTTTGTACAAGATGATTGAAGAACTCAGGACCAAGGGATTCATTCGTGCAAGTGGATCGCCTTGGGGAGCCTCGATGCTTCTTGTGAAAAAGAAGGATGGTACATCCAGGTTATGTGTAGATTATCGTACCTTGAACTCAGTGACAATCAAGAACATATACCCTCTCCTGAGGATAGATGACTTGTTTGATCAACTCAAAGGGGCTTCAGTGTTTTCGAAGATAGACTTGCGGTCATGATACCACCAGATCAGAGTCAGAGAGCAGGACATCCCGAAGATAGCTTTCCGATCTAGGTATGGGCATTAGGAGTTTCTTGTTATGCCATTTAGAGCGACCAATGCACCAGCTGTATTCATGGACCTCATAAATCGTATATTCATGCCTTACCTGGATCAGTTCATGATCGTGTTCCTAGATAATATCCTGGTCTATAGCAAGAGCGAAGCAGAGCATGAGCAGCATCTCAGAGTCGTCCTTCAGACGCTTAGAGAGCATCAGTTGTACGCCGAGTTCAGTAAATACGAGTTCTGGCTCGATCGTATTTCGTACTTGGGTCACATCATTACCCGAAGAGGAGTGGAAGTGGATTCCCAGAAGATTGTGGCTATCGAGACATGGCCAGTACCTAGTTCAGCAGCAGAAGTTCGCAGCTTTCTTGGATTGGCCGGCTACTACCGGCGATTCGTTTCAGATTTTACAAGGATTTCGGCGCCGATGACCCAGTTGACCCGTAAGGATGTGCAATTTGCTTGGACAGCAGAGTGTCAGGAATCATTTGAAAAGTTGAAGTGAGGTTTGATAACGGCTCCTATTCTCATACTTCCGGATGGGACCGGAGGATTCACAGTATATTGCGATGCTTCAGGCAGAGGATTGGGGTGTGTCTTGATGCAGCATGGGAAGGTAATATCTTATGCATCACGTCAACTTCGTGATCATGAGAAGAATTACCCGACCCACGACTTGGAGCTGGCAGTAGTAGTATTTGCACATAAGCTTTGGCGGCACTACTTATACGGAGTTAGAGTGGAGATATTTACTGATCACAAGAGCCTGAAGTATGTTTTCACCCAGAAGGACCTTAATATGCGGCAGAGGAGATGGCTCGAGCTACTGGTAGACTACGATATGGATTTGCAGTATCACCCAGGGAAGGCCAACGTTGTAGCAGATGCGTTGAGCCGGAGAGCCGGAGTTTACTTCCTAACGGTGCAACCAGAGTTACTGGCAGATCTTCAGAAGATGGGAATTGAATTGGTTCTTCCTAGCAGTGTGGCATTGATGGCCAGTCTACAGGTTCAGTCCAGCATAGTTGAGAGGATTCGGGTGGCGCAGTCTACAGATTCCAAGCTTCAGCGGCTCAGAGCAGAGTGTGAAGCAGAAAGAAGACCAGAGTTATGTATCCATGAAGATGGTACACTTCGGCACGGCACTCGTCTTTGTGTACCCAGTGGAGATATCAGACAGGAGGTCATGGCCGAAGCTCACAGTTTACAGTATTCTATTCATCCCGGTGGCACAAAGATATACCGTGATATTCGTCAACATTTCTGGTGGAATGACATGAAGAGGGAGATAGCCCGGTTTGTCTCTCGGTGTTTGGTTTGCCAACAGGTTAAAACTGAACATCAGAGGCCCGTTGGACTTCTTCAGCCCTTGTCGATTCCAGAATAGAAATTGGAGCATGTGACCATGGATTTTGTGACCGGATTGCCTAGATCCCTAGCTGGTCGAGATGCTATTTGGGTTATAGTTGACAGGCTCACGAAGGTGGCTCATTTTCTCCCATTCAGAGTTGGGCAGTCTATGGCTCAGCTAGCAGAGATATACCTTAGGCAGATTGTCAGGCTTCACGGTGTACCAGTCAGTATCACCTCGGACCGAGATTCGAGATTTACGTCACACTTTTGGTGTAGCTTGAAAGAGAGTTTAGGAACTCGTCTCCAGTTTAGCTCAGCTTATCATCCGCAGACAGATGGTCAGTCAGAGCGCACAATCCAGACTCTTGAAGACATGTTGAGATCTTGTACCCTTTACTTCGGTGGTTCGTGGAAAGACCACCTGCATCAGGTGGAGTTTTCGTACAACAAAAGCTTCCAGGCCAGTATCCATATGGCTCCGTTCGAGGCTCTGTATAGTAGGAAGTGCAGATCCCCGTTAGCATGGGACGATGTCGGAGAGAGACAGATGCTCGGTCCAGAAATGATTGCCCAGACAGTTGAAGTAGTCAGAAAAGTCAGGAATCATCTTCGAGTTGCCCAAGATCGCCAGCGGCATTGGGCCGATGCCCATCGGCGTCCCTTAGAGTTTGCTATCGGCGACCATGTATTCCTTAGGATCTCGCATAACCGAGGCATCATTCGCTTTGGCGTACGGAGAAAGCTTAGTCCTAGGTATATAGGGCTGTTCGATGTCCTGGAGCGAGTAGGAGATGTGTCCTATCGTCTCGCTCTTCCGCCGTCGTTGAGTGAGGTGCATGATCTATTCCATGTATCCCAATTACGATGGTACATCCTGGATCCGAGCCATATCCTAGACCATTCGGAATTGGTTGTTGGTACCAACCTTTCGTATGAGGAGAGGCCCATGTATATTGGACCGGAGAGAGAAGATACTCAAGAACAAGACTATTAACTTAGTCCGTGTTGCTTGGGGTCATCACTCTCTAGGTGAGTCAACGTGGGAGCGTGAGGACGACATCCGATCGCGATATCCCTACTTGTTTGACTCGTAAGGTATAATATCTTCCTTATGCCTTATGCTCTTCATTCCTTGATTGTATGTATGATTGTATGATTGAACTGCTTAGTGTAGATGTTGTTGCTTAATGTAGCTTGTCGTGGCAGTCTCTAGCTCCTTGATTAAATTCCGAGGACGGAATTCTTTTAAGGTGGGTAGAGTTGTCACCCCCATTTCCCGTATATCGTATTTATACTCGTAATTGGATTTTGGCAGGTATTTTATTTTTCTGGACTTGTGGAATTTTGGGTTTTTCTCGTATTTTGTGTTTCGGCTTGGCTCGATTTTAATTGGTTTGGTTTGATTTAGTTTTAAGCCCAAGAGGAACACCTTATCTATACTCCACCCTTATTCCACCACAACCACCCCCATTAAATCCCACCTAACTTTTCTCTCTCTTCTTTACTCTCCATTAATTTCTCCATCTTCTTCTTCCTTCTTCCACACAACATCCCACCCATAGGCAAGTGCATCTTGCCACCACATGAGGACCTATTTTTATTTGTTAATTAGCTTAATTAGATGATTTGGAACAACATTAGAACTTGATATTTTTGGATTTGGAGCTTGGATTCTCCTAGATCTAAGTTTCTACAATTTTTGGAATTTCTTGGGTTTGATCTACCAAACTTGGATTTTTGCTTGTTTTGATGCATCTATGTTGTAGAGAATCAAATTTTACTCAAGTTAGACTCTTAAAAATCCGGATTTTGAGTTTTATGCACCAAGTTGTGAAGTTCCAAAATTTTAGGAGCCATAGGGTTCTTCCTCTCGGCTTGAGAAAGAAGGAGACCCCTCCAGCCGCGCTGTTTAGCGTTGTGCTGCCCCATGTCGCGCTCTTTAGCGCTGGTCGCTGACCGCATAGCCCGTCCTTGCGCGCACGCCTGCTGTGCCTCCTTGCGTACCCGCCTGCGCGCACGCGCCCTGCGCGCTTTCTCCCTTGCGTGCCCGGCCTGCTGCTCCTCCTTGCGCACCCACCTGCGCGCACGCGCCCTGCGCGCTTGCCCCCCTTGCGCGCCCGGCCTGCTGCGCCTCCTTGCGCACCCGCCTGCGCGCACGCGCCCTGCGCGCTTGCCCCCGTGTGCGCCCGGCCTGCTGTGCCTCCTTGCGCACCCGTGCCCCTGTGCGCTTGGCACCCTGCGTCCCTTGGCGCGCTGCAACCATTCCCGAGCGAGTCTCTTGGCGCCGCTTACCCGAGCCCTTTGCCTGGCATACCCTGTGCCATGGCTTCCCTTCCTGACCTTGGTGTTCCCCTTGGTCCTCGAATTTTGTTCTCTTACTGATTTTGCTCTCTGAGATCATGATACCCACAGTACGACTTAATTTGACCCGGCACGCCTTGACACGATTTTTCTGTGTTTTAAATTTATTGCTAGCATTCTTTGATTTTGGGCAGTAACTTGTTGAGATACTTGTAACTTGTGGCTTTAACTTGTAACCCGCAACTTGTAACTTGAATTACTTGTTAACTTGATAAGTGGCCCATGGCGGTGCACTCTAGTCTTGTAACTTGTAACTTGTAACTGGACTTGACTTGATGCTGTTGCGACAGCTAACTTAACTCAACTTGACTTGCCCTGACACCGTGGGTGGTATCTTCTTATTGTGCTGTGCAAATCTACTTGACTTGTCTTGCATCATGTTTAGGACGTGACCCCCTGGGTACCACGGCCAGGGATTCGTACTAACTATAAATTAGGCTAATGATTAGATCAAACTATAGTTCATGGAGAATTTCTAGTCACAGGCAATCTCGTTATCTGGGCACTTTAATGGACTTGTAGCTTGCCGACGAGTAGAGCACATTTCCAGCATACTGTCATGTGCTGCACCCTCTAAGTCACCTAAGGGTATATCGTCTCCGGGGCGATGTACCCAATCATACTCTCAACCCGCGGAAGGATAACTGGATAGTCTGCAGGGCTTGGGACTGGAGAATTCTCATTGCATCTTGTTAGTAATTAGGCTTGTGATAACCCAAGTTAGTTAAAGTAGTAAGCCGTAGTAATTGTTCGGCCGCTTGTGAATGGATGGTGTCCAGCCCTGTCTTAGTCTCGTCTAGTCCCAGTACCTGGTTAGTCTTGTACATGATTGTTTTAATTATCTTAACAATAGATGGGTAGAGACAGAGTGCTATTCAGGCGAAGGGTTACAACCCTAGTCCTTGTTTGGTTTAAGGGTTGTAACCTGGTTCCCGAAATGGTTCCACGTCCCTAGTCGTTTATTATCCTGTTGTTCTCTTGACCTACTTGTACTTTTCTTTCATTTTCTTATGTTCTGATATGCTAGCTTTTGTTCTTATTTCGTGGCCTCCCTTGTGGCACTTGCTCTTTCTGGGGTTTGACCCAGCTGGTTTTGTGTGGCCAGATTTTGGAGCAGCACCCGAGGATCTACCGAACCTCCAGTCCGATGGTGGCGACTAGAAGGAACCCGGGCTACGAGTGGGTTTTCTATTTTGTTCGCTCACTCTATTGTAAAATTATTCTCTTGAGGAGTTTAGCCGACGAGCACCTGTTAGCTCGATGCACTTTTACTTACTGTCTGCCTACGGGCTGTAAACATGATTAACAAATCCTAAGGTTGATCATGTATGACTTAACTCTTGCTAGTCCTCGCATTTTGTACGACTAGCTTCATGATCAGCTGAATATGTAATATTTGGGACACCTTTTATTGTATGTTTGGTGATCTAACATCTTGTAATTTTATTACTTGCTTGAGATTGAGACAATAGGCTTGACCTTAAGAGACCGTTGGCTTGTAGTAAACCCTCATATCTAGACAGCCGTGACCGTATAGAGAGGTGGATTCCATTTCAATATACGTAGCTGGCTATGTACGCCCCCGCTCTCTAGTATTCTGGTTCTGGGGCGTGACACCCCGGGAGCCCAGCTGCTCTATGGCATTCTTTCTCCCGATACCAGGAACTTCCATGGCCACCTTACTGTGGAATTGTTTTAAGTATCCTCTTCAAACTTGTTATCCGTACCTAAAACCAAGGTATACCAAGGGTAGCAAGTCAACAAACGGTCCCCAGTGGGGCAAATACCACAACACCATAAGCACAATAAGCAATACAAATGAAGGGTAAAATAAAACATACTCTTTTATTTGAAAGTCAAAGGTACTACATGTTATGGCACCACGACCCTCTCAAGAAAGGAAAAGAACAAAAACAAAAAGAAGAGAAAAAGCCGACTATTGTTCGGCGATACAAATGCCCTGAGACAGTCCCTCAACAAGGCAGTCGACCGCTCAAATCGCTGTTTGGCCCGACGCTCGGCCTCCTGAGTCAGTAGCGCCGCATCTTCCAAGGGCGCATGAGCCCGCCAGCCCTCCTCAAACTTCTTAAGAGCGCGTTCCAGGTTAGCAGAAGCTCTAGAAACCCTTTCGGCATCCTGAATAATTAGCTCTTTGTCCGTACGGGAAGCTTCAAGCTCAGACTCCAAGAAGGACAGCTTCTTCTGATGTTCGAGAATCTGCTCCCTTGTATCGATTACTCCCTGGGAGGCGGCCGCTTCCGAGCCCTGTAAACCTCGCTTCGGTGGCTCAGCTGGTCGTACAAGAGAGATAGGTCGCCAAGGTCCTTTATTATAACCGGCTTAGATGTATCTCGCACGAGCCTTATCTTCTCCAGAGCGGTGGTGAGGAACCCCCACTCCTGATCAATTGCTGCAGACAAATCAGCTTGTCGCAGCACTTGAAACTGGGCCACAATCTGATCAGCCTCCAACAGTTTGGGCTCCAGAAGCGCGGCTATCCCTTCCCCGTCAGGAAGGGTTTTGAGAATGTCAACTTGGCCTTGGGCGCATTATCGGGCCAAGGCGAAAGGGGTCCCCCGCTCCACAGCAGCTTCCACTCCACTCTTCAAATGACGGTAGAAACTATCAACCACATCCTGCGACACCTCATCCAGAACTTCCGTAGAGGACGGTGTGTCACTTTCCGTTCCCAGAATATGTATTTATTTAATATTTATTATGTATTATTCTGTATTTAAATTCCTTTAATTTTATGTTAATTAATTTCCTGTAATTATTTTTCTGTATTTTACTTTCTGCATTTTACTTTCTGCTTCGGTTATTGGGTTCGGACTAGATTGGTTTGTTTTCGATTTTTCTTGGTTCATCATGAACCCAACTCCCCACCTACCACCACTCCTTCATTTAAAGCTCATCCCCTTTCTCTCTCTTCATTCACTTCACCATTACTCTTCTTCTTCCTCCATAACTCTTCCACCCACCCATTTGGAGAGGCAAGTACATCTTGCACACCATGAGGGATTTTATGCATCCCTATTTATTTTTAGTTTATGTTGTTCATCTTCTCTTCCTCTACAAGTTTAGGTCTTGAAGTTCTTGATTTCCATGGATGGTTGGGTGTAGATCTAAGTTTCAAGTTTTGGTTTTCATATAGATTTTATGGTTTTGATCTATCAAACTTTGTTGTTTTCAAAAATAAGTGGTTCCATGTTGTAGAAAATTTAATTCTGCTAAACTTTGGCTTTTGAAAAGTTAGATTCCGATTTATTTTGAGGAAGTTATGGCCAAAACAATTTTGGTCAAACTTCTATGTTCATCTGTAGCATGAGCCGCATGTCGCAGTAGAGCCGCATAGATATCGTGGTTGGGCCGCATGAGGCCGCATATCGCAGTAGAGCCGCATAGATGTCGTGGTTGGGCTGCATGAGCCGCATATCGCAGTAGAGCCGTATAGATGTCGCGGTTGGGCCGCATGAGCCGTATGTCGCAGTAGAGCCGCATATGATGTCGCGGTTGGGCCGTATGAGCCGCATGTCGCAGTAGAGCCGCATAGATGTCGCGGCTGGGCCGTATGAGCCGCATGTCGCAGTAGAGCCGCATAGATGTCGTGGTTGGGCCGCATGAGGCCGCATGTCGCAGTATAGCCGCATATGGTGTCGCGGTTGGGCCGCATGAGCCGCATGTCGCAGTAGAGCCGCATAGATGTCGCGGTTGGGCCGCATGAGGCCGCATGTCGTAGTTGAGCCGCATATGGTGTCACAGTAGGGCTGCATGAGCCGCATGTCGCAGTAGGTCCGCATGCATGTCGCAGAATAGGCCGTATATGCCTATTTTGGTTGTTTCTGACTGTTATATGTCCTATTTTGACTGAATTATGGCTAGAATTTCTTTCAACTCCCAACATGAAAGTTGTAGATCTTTTTCTTGGCTTCAAGAATGTGTTACCAACTATTTTATGCTAGTTATAGACTCGACCATGCTTAATACTAATTTGACTTTCATGCCTTGTCACGAATTGACCCCGACTGTTACTTTGACTAATAATTGATCATGCGTTCCTAGTTGGAACTAAGAGACTGGCTAGTCGTCTTATTGAATTGAATGAATGAGACACGTTCATATTAATTATGAACTATTGTAATCGACTGGCTGATCCCGAATATTGACATACAGGCACATGCAGGCTTCAATTTATTTATTTATTTATTTTTTTATTTTACAAAAGCAGCATGTGTACTTTATGGTCAAGGCATGATTACTCCATGGTTAGTTCTGATTGTTGCATTACGCTATGTAAGACCTGCAACCTAACCGCACTGGTATCGTTGTAGAGTTGTACATATCGTACCCCGTACGAAAGTACTCATTTCAATGACCATAACCTACGGCATGGGATTTTACTTAACGTAGAGACTATTAAGTTAAATAAAATAATGATTGCATGGAGAGAATGGATTCTCGAGTTCTTACATGGCAGCCCTCTTGGGACTAGTAGTGCCCGACAGGCCGGCTGGTCCCCACAGATACTGTAAATCTGCCACACGGGCAGAGAGCGGTATCTGGTTATATTATCTATTGTATATTGTATATTGATGATGGGCGTCCTGCTGGGACTTGTCTAATTCATGATTGGCGCAATTGATTGACTGGGTAAACTAGCCTTGCATGCACATAGTAAGAACTGAGGAATCTCTATTGCATAAATCCAGGATAACTTGGAACTCACAATAGCAAGCCGTAGTAGTTGATTGGCCGTTCAAGATGATTTGTTTGTGTACTGTACCTACTCTGTTGCCTAACTGAGATGATCAGAATGTCAGGACATGACGGGCTAACTTCTGTCCTTGTTTGGTTGGGAGGTTGGTTCGAAGTGTCGTAATATTATGTGAATCCTGGTGGAAAGCAGAGATCTATTATTCTATTCTCTTACTTACTGGTTTAGTCCTTCATATCGTGCTCCCTTGTGGTACTTGCTGTTAGAGGTCTAACCTCTCTGGTTTTGCATGGCCAGATTTAGAGCCGGTCCCCGAGGATCCAGCTTACTTCTACCTCCACGATGGTCAACACTAGAGGGATGATCGCAGGAGGGCTCGAGTGGGTTTTCTTACTTCCCCGCTCGTTTTGTTAAATACTTTATACTTTGCCGTTTGGCACCGACATGTTAGTCGGATTGTCTTGTACCTATTTTTGCGTAATTGTAACTAAGTCAGGCTGCAGCTGATAACAATTGTGTATACTGAAGACATCATCTGGCTGTGTTTTGTAAAGCCAGATATCAAGAACATTTTGACTGAGCGTTTGGGACGCCTTACTGCTTTATCTTACATGTTCTCTATTTTCTGTTTCTTGTTTGAATGATTGAGACAATAGATGTGAAGTGACCATAGGAGACTTTCATGTAGTATGCACCACCTCGTCTTGTTAGACAGCATTGATCGTATTATACGGTATTCATCTACCCGTAATACGTAGCTGGCTGAGTCATTCCTCCGCTCTCCAGTATTCTGGTTCTGGGGCATGACAAGGTTTTAGTGGTGGCCCATGCAGGTCTGGTTTCAGACATGTGGGGTATTTTAATTTATAGGATGTCTCAATCACACATGTTTTCCCTTGATCTCATGATTCGTTACTCTCGACTCTAGCTTGACATTCCGGTATCCTTTGACTTCATTGATCTTTCCAGTCCGATCGTTTGATTGTTCTCTTGTCACTTTTCTTAGGGGCACCTCATCCGCATCTGTCAGGACTGGACAACAACAACAAGGGCAACACGGACAACCTGACCATGTTGGTCAGTAACAAGGGCCGGTACTAACTCAAGAGACCATCCAAGAAGAAGTAATAGTGGAAGCAGCAACTGGACCGCAGTATCCGGATGTTCCACCACCACCAACAGTTCCACCTACCCCTGTGGAAGTAGACACACCAGCCCTTCTGGAGATCATGAGAGGAATGATGGCTACCCAACAACATCAGATGTTAGCCCAGCAGTGCATGCACGCTCAGTTGCAGGAGCAGAACGTACTACTCAACCAAGGATTACAGACGGCATTGGAAAGAGGGGCGAGGCCAGATTCAGGAGCATCAGCCAGGTTTTGCAAGTACAACCCCCATCGTTTCGAGGGCACGGAAGATGCCATCTCAGCAGATGCATGGCTTAAGGATATTGAGGCTATTTTGACAGCAGCTAAGGTGCCGGCGGAAGAATGTGTGGATCAAGTGAAGTTGTTACTTCAGGATCTCGCACGTGATTGGTGGGAATCAGAGGAAGTAGGCATCAGACGTCCTGTGGCTTGGGACAATTTTACCGCAAGGTTCAAGACAAAGTACTATAGAGTTGTGGCACAGTTTGAGCTACAACAGAAGTTCATCAACCTCAAGCAGACCGGCAAGACTGTAGATGCTTATGCAGCAGAGTTCTGCAGATTGAGTAGGTTCGCCCCAGAGATGGTAGCAACGGAGCGCCAGAGGGCGATGAGGTTCCAGCAAGGGTTTCATCTTGAGCTCTTGCAATTGATAGAGGGGCACAACTATCAGACTTTCGACGAAGTGTTAACGGCAACCCGAAGGCATGAGATCACCATTCAGAGGATCACGGCAAGGACTGGGGGTCAGAAGAGATCTCACAGTCAGATTGAAGGAGGAGGAGGAGCAGCGCTCCGGACAACAGCACCACCCCCTGGCATTCGTATCCACGATGTGGCGATACGAGGGCCAGCACCACCATCCAGGCAGCAACAACAGCAACAGAGGAAGAACCAGCAACCCCCGACGGGCTGCACTTATTGTGGGAAGATAGGGCACACTAGAGATGTATGTCGGACATTGAACGGACTGTGTCTGATATATGGAAATCCAGATCATCGGGTTACCACATGTCCCATGAATTCAAGGTCAGGAGGACCAGCGCAGCAGTTTCCTGCTCTGCCAGCACCAGGGACAGGACAGTATCGAGGACCAGCAGTGGCAGTGGGACCATTGGCCCAGCGTCCGTTAATACCGTAAGCTTAGATGTTTCGGCAGCAGGGACCGCCGATGCAACAGCACCAGCATAGACCACCCCAGCATCATCTGGGAAGGGGCCAGCAGCAGCACCAGGCTAGGCCACAGCATGGGAACCAACAAGGAGGTCGAGGGCAGGCATTCACTCTGTCCTTGGAGGAGGCATTAGCATCGGGAGATGTTGTGGCAGGTAACATTCTCGTCGCCTCATATCCCGCAGTAGCATTGTTTGATTCAGGAGCATCACACTCATTTATATCTGCACAATTTGCGACATGGCTAGGAATGGAGTTTGAGGCATTGCTAGGGAGGTTGAATATACTCACTGGCAATGGGCTCGTAGGAGTTAGTAGAGTTATTCTAGCGTATAGCGTTGTAGTTTGCGGGCATTCCTTACCCGCCCGGTTGATAGAATTTCCTGTTGGAAATTTCGACGTTATCTTAGGCATGGACTAGCTGAAAGACAGTCATGCGACGATAGATTGTCGTAGAGGGAGTGTATCTTTTGATATTCCAGGCATGAAGAGGTTCACCTTATTCAGATCAGTGGCAACTCAACAAGAGCAGGGAGTAATAACGGCAATGGAAGAAGTTCAGGTTCCGAAGGTAGTTGAAGAGTTTCTAGACGTATTTTCTGAAGAACTTCCAGGTCTACCACCGGTTAAGGATATTGAGTTCAGTATAGAATTGGCACCTGGAACTAAACCGATATCAGATCGAGTTTACAGAATGGCGGATTCAGAGCAGGCCAAGGTATATCACCACATAGAGAAACTGAAGGAGAAGAAGTTCATCCAAGCTAGCATATCGCCATGGGCAGCACCAGTGGTACTTATAGGAAAGAAGGATGGATCATCCAGATTGTGCATTGATTACAGGAAGCTTAATGCGGCAACAGTAAAGAACAAGTACCCATTACCCAGGATCGACGACTTATTTGATCAGTTGAGCAGGGCTAGAGTTTTCTCCAAGATAGATCTTCGTTCAGGGTATCATCAAGTGAGGGTTCGGAAGGAGGATATTCCCAAGACAGCATTCAGGTCGAAGTATGGGCATTATGAATTCTTAGTAATGCCGTTTGGTTTGACCAATGCTCCAGCAATATTTATGGATTTGATGAACCGCATCTTTATGCCATACTTAGATCAGTTTGTCGTTGTGTTTTTTGACGACATTCTCGTATACTCTACTAGTGAAGAGGAGCATGAAGACCACCTCAGGAAAGTGTTACAGGTTTTGAGAGAGAACCAGTTGTATGCCAAGCTCAGCAAGTGTGAGTTCTGGACGGATCACATTTCATTTTTGGGTCATATCATATCAGGAGCTGGAGTAGCAGTAGATCCCAAGAAGGTAGAAGCAGTAGAGAGCTGGCCAGTACCCAAGACCGTAGCTGATGTACGGAGTTTCTTGGGATTGGCAGGATATTACAGGAGATTCGTATCGGATTTTGCAAGACTTTCAACACCCATAACCCGCTTGACACGGAAGGATGTGCCATTCGTCTGGTCGGCAGAGTGCCAGGCATCATTTGAGACCTTGAAGCAGAAGTTGATATCAGCGCCTATTCTTACATTGCCAGTTGGACCCGGAGGTTTTACAGTATATTGTGATGCGTCAGGTAAAGGACTTGGATGTGTCCTCATGTAGCATGGGAAGGTGATAGCGTATGCATCTAGGCAGCTTCGGGACCACGAGAAGAATTACCCAACTCATGACTTGGAGTTGGCGGCAGTAGTATTTGCTTTGAAGCTATGGAGGCATTACTTATATGGTGATCGAGTGGATATGTACACGGACCATAAAAGTCTGAAGTACATCTTTACTCAGAAGGAGCTGAACATGAGACAGAGAAGATGGTTGGAGTTGATCAAGGATTATGACGTGGAGCTTCAGTATCATCCAGGCAAGGCTAATGTGGTAGCAGACGCTCTTAGCAGGAGAGGCGGCACATTTATGTTGACAACACAGAAGCACATCTTAGAGGACCTTCAGGAGATGGGCATCGAAGTTATACTTCCTAGTGATGTAGGAGTTCTAACAAGTTTACAAGTTCAATCCGACTTGGTAGACAGGATCAAGGCAGCTCAGGCACAGGACCCAAGAATTCAGAAGCTTAGGGCAGAATGTGAGTCAGGACTCAGGAAGGAGATGCAGATTCATGAGGATGGTACACTTAGGTTTGGGTCACGTCTATGTGTGCCTAGTGGAGATATCAGACAGGAGGTTATGACCGAAGCTCACAGTTCTCAGTATTCTGTACACCCTGGAGGGACCAAGATGTACCAAGATATCAAGCAGCACTTCTGGTGGAACGGGATGAAGAGGGAGATAGCTAGATTCATTTCCCGTTGCTTGGTATGTCAGCAAGTGAAGGCAGAACAGCAGAGGCCAGCTGGGTTATTACAGCCACTTCCTATCCCGGAATGGAAGTGGAAGCACATCACAATGGACTTTGTGACCGGTTTATCGAGATCACCAAGTGGTAAAGATGCTATTTTGGTGATTGTAGATCGGCTTACAAAGGTGGCACACTTTCTTCCTTTTAGAGTAGGGCAATCTACAGAAAAGTTGGCAGAGTTGTATATACAACAGATAGTCAGGCAGCATGGAGTCCCTGTCAGTATTATGTCCGACAGAGATACCCGTTTTACATCACATTTCTGGAAGAGCTTACATCATAGTCTGGGCACCAAGTTAAGATTTAGCACGGCTTACCATCCACAGACGGACGGGCAATCAAAAAGAACAATTCAGACTTTAGAAGATATGCTGCGAGCTTGCACCCTAGATTTTGGAGGATCTTGGAAGAGCCACCTGCACTTAGTTGAGTTTTCATACAACAACAGTTATCAAGCCAGTATCCAGATGGTGCCATTCGAAGCTCTATATGGTAATAAGTGTAGATCGCCACTAGCATGGGATGATATCGGGGAGAGGAAGATGATAGGCCCGGAAATGATTATTCAGACAGTTGAATTGGTTAAGGGAATTAGAGAGCGACTTCGAGTTGTGCAGGATCGACATCGTTATTGGGCGGACCAACATCGTAGGCCGCTAGAGTTTTCTGTTGGGGACCACGTGTTCTTACGGATCTCACCTACCCGTGGGGTCATTTGATTTGGCGTTCGCGGGAAGTTGAGTCCGCGATACGTAGGACCATTTGTTATTCTTGATAGGATAGGCGATGTTGCTTATCGTTTATCCCTTCCACCTTCGTTACAAGAAGTGCATGACGTATTTCATGTATCTCAGTTGCGAAGGTACGTATCGGACCCAAGCCATATCCTTGATCATTCTGAGCTGGTTGTTGGTACCAACCTGTCTTACGAGGAACAGCCTGTGTCCATTTTGGACCGAAGAGAGAAGATACTCAAGAACCGAACAATTAGCCTTGTCCGGGTTGCTTGGGGTCATCACACTTTAGGGGAGTCAACGTGGGAACGTGAGGATGATATCCGATCACGGTATCCGCACCTGTTTGACTCACAAGGTATATCTTTTTTTGTATACCTTGATTGTCTTAAATCCTCATGCTTGTCACCTTACGAGTAGAATTGCTTGGTATCGTAGAATGTTCAACATGGATATGTTACTTACTGTTAACATTGTAGAATGGTTGCTTGCTCCAATTGCTTATGCTTAGATTAGTTTAGCTTTGATGTTCTCATCTTGCTTGGATTTGAAATTTCGAGGACGAATTTTTTTTCTAAGGAGGGTAGAGATGTCACTTCCCGTTCCCAAAATATGTATTTATTTAATATTTATCATGTATTATTCTGTATTTAAATTCTTTTAATTTTATGTTAATTAATTTCCTGCAATTATTTTTCTGTATTTTACTTTCTGTATTTTACTTTCTGCTTTGGTTATTGGGTTCGGCCTAGATTGGTTTGTTTTTGATTTTTTTTGGTTCATCATGAACCCAACTCCCCACCTACCACCACTCCTTCATTTAAAGCTCATCCCCTTTCTCTCTCTTCATTCACTTCACCATTACTCTTCTTCTTCCTCCATAACTCTTCCACCCACCCATTTGGAGAGGCAAGTACATCTTACACACCATGAGGGATTTCATGCATCCCTATTTATTTTTAGTTTATGTTGTTCATCTTCTCTTCATCTATAAGTTTAGGTCTTGAAGTTCTTGATTTCCATGGATGGTTGGGTGTAGATCTAAGTTTCAAGTTTTGGTTTTCATATGAATTTTATGGTTTTGATCTATCAAACTTTGTTGTTTTCAAAAATAAATGGTTCCATGTTGTAGAGAATTTAATTCTGCTAAACTTTGGCTTTTGAAAAGTTAGATTCCGATTAATTTTGAGGAAGTTATGGCCAAAACAATTTTGGTCAAACTTCTATGTTCATCTGCAGCATGAGCCGCATGTCACAGTAGAGCCGCATAGATGTCGCGGTTGGGCCGCATGAGGCCGCATGTCGCAGTAGAGCCGCATAGATGTCACGGTTGGGCCGCATGAGCCGCATGTCGCAGTAGAGCCGTATATGATGTCGCGGTTGGGCCGCATGAGCCGCATGTTGCAGTAGAGCCGCATAGATGTCGCGGCTGGGCCGCATGAGCCGCATGTCGCAGTAGAGCCGCATAGATGTCGCGGTTGGGCCGCATGAGGCCGCATGTCGCAGTATAGCCGCATATGGTGTCGCGGTTGGGCCGCATGAGCCGCATGTCGCAGTAGAGCCGCATAGATGTCGCGGTTGGGCCGCATGAGGCCGCATGTCGCAGTTGAGCCGCATATGGTGTCGCAGTAGGGCCGCATGAGCCGTATGTCGCAGTAGGTCCACATGCATGTCGCAGAATAGGTCGCATATGCCTATTTTGGTTGTTTCTGACTGTTATATGTCCTATTTTGACTGAATTATGGCTAGAATTTCTTTCAACTCCCAACATGAAAGTTGTAGATCTTTTTCTTGGCTTCAAGAATGTGTTAGCAACTATTTTATGCTGGTTATAGACTCGACCATGCTTAATACTAATTTGACTTTCATGCCTTGTCACGAATTGACCCCGACTGTTACTTTGACTAATAATTGATCATGCGTTCCTAGTTAGAACTAAGAGACTGGCTAGTCGTCTTATTGAATTGAATGAATAAGACACGTTCATATTAATTATGAACTATTGTAATCGACTGGCTGATCCCGAATATTGACATACAGGCACATGCAGGCTTCAATTTATTTATTTATTTATTTATTTTACAAAAGCAGCATGTGTACTTTATGGTCAAGGCATGATTACTCCGTGGTTAGTTCTGATTGTTGTATTACGCTATGTAAGACCTGTAACCTAACCGTACTGGTATCGTTGTAGAGTTGTGCATATCGTACCCCGTACGAAAGTACTCATTTGAATGACCATGACCCACGGCATGGGATTTTACTTAACGTAGAGACTATTAAGTTAAATAAAATAATGATTGCATGGAGAGAATAGATTTTCGAGTTCTTACATGGCAGCCCTCTTGGGACTAGTAGTGCCCGACAGGCCGGCTGGTCCCCATAGATACTGCAAATCTGCCACACGGGCAGGGAGCGGTATCTGGTTATATTATCTATTGTATATTGTATATTGATGACGGGCGTCCTGCTGGGACTCGTCTAATTCATGATTGGCGTAATTGATTGACTGGGTAAACTAGCCTTGCTTACACATAGTAAGAACTGAGGAATCTCTATTGCATAATTCCAGGATAACTTGGAACTCACAATAGCAAGCCGTAGTAGTTGATTGGCTGTTCAAGATGATTTGTTTGTGTACTGTACCTACTCTGTTTCCTAACTGAGATGATCAGAATGTCAGGACATGACGGGCTAACTTCTGTCATTGTTTGGTTGGGAAGTTGGTTCGAAGTGTCGTGATATTATGTGAATCCTGGTGGAAAGCAGAGATCTATTATTCTATTCTCTTACTTACTGGTTTAGTCCTTCATATCGTGCTCCCTTGTGGTACTTGCTGTTAGAGGTCTAACCTCTCTGGTTTTGCATGGCCAGATTTAGAGCCGGTCCCCGAGGATCCAGCTTACTTCTACCTCCACGATGGTCAACACTAGAGGGATGATCGCAGGAGGGCTCGAGTGGGTTTTCTTACTTCCCCGCTCGTTTTGTTAAATATTTTATACTTTGCCGTTTGGCACCGACATGTTAGTCGGATTGTCTTGTACATATTTTTGCATAATTGTAACTAAGTCAGGCTGCAGCTGATAATAATTGTGTATACTGACTACATCATCTGGCTGTGTTTTGTAAAGCCAGATATCAAGAACATTTTGACTGAGCGTTTGGGACGCCTTACTGCTTTATCTTACATGTTCTCTATTTTCTGTTTCTTGTTTGAATGATTGAGACAATAGATGTGAAGTGACCATAGGAGACTTTCATGTAGTATGCACCCCCTCGTCTTGTTAGACAGTATTGATCGTATTATACGGTATTCATCTATCCGTAATACGTAGCTGGCTGAGTCATTCCCCCGCTCTCCAGTATTCTGGTTCTGGGGCGTGACACGGTGTCAAAGGAAGTGTGGCTGGCAGTGTCGAAGAAGACGCAACAAAACTTGCCGTCCCTACCGAAAGGGAAATAAATTCTGAGCAAAAGGATGCTTGAACAGCGGCTAATTCTTCCTCCGCGGCCCGAACAACCTGGATACTCGGTAAAGCTGAGAGGTCAACCCCCAAAGTCATACGAGTAGCGGAAGATGCAGGGACCATTGCTCCCTGTCTAGGCTATGCCGCCATATGACCTCCCGAACTCGATCCGGCGGGAGACCCCTCAAGATAAGTCTGAAAAGGAGGGGCACGCTCCCTTCCGCCAAATCCCCGCTAGCAGAGCCTGCCTTAACAATGTCCGTCATCGGCACTGAAAGGGCAGGATCTGCATGTCCAGAGCAACCATCAATCAACGTAACCAGAAGGATGTGATAATAGAGCGAATGGGCCTCCTCATTAGTCAAAATTTGGCTTATCTTACCAGGAGAGGGTTGTGGAGGCTGAGATTCGCTCACAACCGCCATAGTCCCCTCACCGGTAACCTCTAAGCTGAATCCGGCTGGGTCTTCTGCCCCAGCCGCCTCGGAAGGAGGTACGACTGGATCAGCGTCACCATGATGGAATTCAGCAGTTTCGGGGACAGGTTCATCGGAGCCCCCGTCATCTCGAGTTACGACCTCAGCAACGTGAGATCCCTCAGCCGCAATCGAAAGAGCCCCGGCGGAAGTAATCCCGGCACACATGTCATTGATCAAAGTGTTCAAGGCTGGATCGACTTCAGAAATAGTGGCCGGTTCGTGAGATTCCTCTTCCTCGGACGCCTACGAAAGGGAAGGAAAATGATTAAGGTCAAAGTTCAGGAGAAAAGGAGAACTGAATAAAGATAATAGTAGCTCGATTTACCTCTGAAGCGGGGTCGACGTCCTTGCTTCTCTCTTTTATAGTTAACTTGCGACGTCTGGTCGCAGCCCGTTTCCTGGAGTAAGGAATACCGCCAACATGGGAGATTTGCCTACTACATTTCCGTACAGGACTAGGTGCAACAGGCGACTGATCCGCCACCATCTCATCTGACATAATAGGCGGCTTATCCGCCCCAACATCTTCCACCGGAAGGAAGGAGTTATCTGCATCATGCTCGTCATTCTCTTTGTTCGCAGTGGTGGACTCTGAGTCAGGCACGGGAACTGTGTTCGCCTTCTTCTTCCTTTTCTTAAACCCCTTGGGCTTCTCCTCCAAGCCAGTACCCACGATAAAATTGGTACTCGGATCGAAATTAACGGGAGGCTTGTTCGCTGTAACATGATATAAGGCCGCCATATATAAAATCTCCCCTGGCACCTCGCCATCAGGGACTAAAAAGGTGGTTTGAGTATGAACCGTGTCGTAATAATGCCATGTCCTGATACCGTCCACGACGCTACCTTCAAAGCCCAAGCAAGAGCTGGGATTGTCCAAAAATAGTTATCTATAACCGAACTGGTGGGAAAACCTGCTGGGCAAGTAGGGCTCCAAGTAGACGTTGTTGCGATTACGATATACCAGGTGCGCTGGGCTGATATTACGCAGCCAAAGGAGCATTTTTTCAGGTAAGAGGAGAGGGGGTTCGGTACCATCAACATGTGCGCTCCTCACCTCTTCAGCAGTAAAAGGAGATACGGACACAAAAAAGTCGTATCCGTCCACTCTCGCCAGTGCTCTCCGACAGGCTGGCATGGTGCTGTACTCCCAGGGCTGATGGTGGAATCGGAAAATGAAAGCGTCATCAGCCGTAACGCCATCTTCTCCTCCAGGCCTCATCAAAGACCGGCAGTGCATTAGCAGCCACCCCATTAGATAATGTTATGGCAGCTCTATGCGCTCAAAATCCATCGCCGTGTCACGGGCGATGACCTTCGACGAAAAGGCACGAAGGCCATGCTGTATGCTGTACACCATGGCCGGAAGAAGGGCCAATTTGACCATAAAACCAGCTTTACGACGGGAAGGATAAAGTGGCGACTGATCCTCTCAATAGAACTCGCCCCTCCGGAGACTACGCAGTTCCGCAGCCACACCATCAGAAATCCCACAAGGAGCGCCTTCTCCGACAGTCGCTGAGTACCATGATAAAAATAACTAAAGGAGTCAATCTTACTCCCAAAGGTGTCGCCCGTAGACCTCGAACTCTTGGCAGTCGACACCAAGTATTGTACCTCCTCATGAGTCTGAGGATCTCGGGAAGAAACCCGTCCTGAGGCGCCGAGTGTGAAAAGATATGCGCAGGTGGTGGTGTGAGTAGTGCTCCCTTCCGAGCTACCATCTTTCTTGATAGCCATCTGATGACAAGTACTGTGGTGACATAACAATTCCCGATACACGGCAACAAAGCCCGGAAACTGCCGATCCAAATCCTCGAGCTCTTCGCTCGTAGCGGTGTACACTTCAAAGACTTCCTCCCCCCAGGGCAGCTTGGAGACAACGTACATCTCGTGGAGAGCAAGTCCCACCTCCCCTCCGGGCGTGAAGAAGGTACCCGTCCTCCGGTTGAACATCTCAAGGAGAGCCATGAACAACGGTTTATTTATGGGTAGACCATGACAGGTGCCCCGAATGGCGTGGTAAAGGCCGATCTCACGCAGGAAAGCCGCATACTTCCGCAGAATCCACGTGGTCAAGTTGGCCAACGAAGGGATAGGGTTTATCCAGTTCACCAATGCCAACCGGCCGACGGAATAAAACCCTTTTTGAGCAAGCTGGTTCAGGAAGGTGTCAGCTTGGGTGAACGTAAAATTGGGACCCGTTACGTTTATGAAAGTACTCGGAGCAGGTCCTATCACGTACCGACTGACTGGTTCCTTTCCCAGATATGCTGACCCCAAATTCCTATTGTAATGGATGCTTCCCACAAACATCCCCGACTTACTGGGAGTCAACGAGTCTATCATCTTTCTGTCTAACGGTAGAATATTGAACCAAGATAGAGGAAAATGATGCTCTATCGGAGGGATATGGATCTCTACATCATCAAGAGTGAAGTCCTAGCTCTCGGATATATCCAGCGCCCGGGTGTTCTTCACAGACAAAGCATCCCCAAAGAGGAACGCAGGCTTCAGGTATTCCCCGTCTAATTGCCCCGAGTTTATCATGGCGCAGAGGAAGTGAAAGGACTGCTTCTTGATAGCATTTAGCCTCCCCAAAGGCTCTTTTGGAAGCTGGTTCGTCATATACTCGACTATATGATCGTACCTATAGCCCATAGCAGATTGGGCGCGCCCCACCAGAAGTTCTCCAACAGCATTCACTGGCAGATTCACTGAAAGAAGGACAAATCAAAATATGGCTAAAACGAAACTACTGAGTGCTTTGGCTTACATAAGTTTATGCGGCTTTATTTAGAGACAAGCTTATGCGGCTCTATTTCAAAACGAGCTTATGCGGCACCGAGTAGCGTAAGCTTATGCGGCTCTACTTAGCGGAGCATTATGCGGCTCATTTCAAGGGAGCTCATGCGGTTCGATGCAGCACAGCCTCATGCGGTCCAATTCAGACGAACTTATGCGGTCCTGTTTGAGAGGGACTCATCCGGCTCTGTTCGAAGGGTCATCATGCGGTCCAGTTTGTGAAGCGTCTAAGCGGCCACTGGACAACTCCCATGCGGCTCAGACATGGGACGCACATGTGGCTCATACAAATTGAACAAAGCCGACGAGAACGAGGGACGCATTAAAGGCTTGTGCATAAAGCATGCAACAGAGCCGTCTTTGTTTCAAAAAGATATGATCTGCCCCAAACCCTTACCAGCAATGGGAGAATGAATGTCGGGGTGGACGTCAGGCGCCGGGGCTGACGAAGAAGCCACACCCTTTCCCTTCGCAGCGGCTGTGGAAGCTTTGGGGTCCATTGGTGATGATGATCGGAGAAGGAAGAACAGCAGCTTATGGCAAGAGAGGAGGAAGACAAAAGAAGGCAAATAAGTCTCTCTATCCTAACAGCACCCTATTTATAGGCAGACATAGGGGGGGCACATGGACCGATAAACCGCTTCGGGTCGTGTGCTACATGCAAAACCGACTCCTCAGATCTCGCCCCCTCTCTCATAAAGAATATTCAACCAGGGCATAAAATCCAAATATTTAATGAACCAACTCTTGGGATTCCCCCAAAAGACGGCTCTAAAAAGACGAATTAAAGAGCAAATTGATAAGACGCACGTGAGGCAGGGAGCCCATACGGCTAGGGAGTCTATGCGGCCAGACAGGCCATGCGGCCAAGAACATCCTATGCGGCCAGCAGAGCTCATGTAGCCATGCTTCTTATTTAAATTATTCTAATTTTTTAAATTAAAAACTTTGAAGGGGGTCTTGTAGAAGCATGGAAAAGAACAAGAAAAGCCCATGCGGCTCAAAACAGAAGAAGCCCATGTGGCTCAAAACAGAAGGAGCCTCATGCGGCTCAAAAAACAGGAGCCTCATGCGGCTCAGGAATCTACCAGAGCCTCATGCGGCTCAGAAACTCTTCAATAGCCTCATGCGGCTCAGGCAAGAATCACGTGACCCTATGCAACTTGCATTTACAGCTGGCCATAAAATGACTGCCCCCATTAAATGCTCTGACATAAAGTGATAACTCTGACATTAAAGCTGAAATGATGACATGACGGCGTATTCCTCGGGAAACGAAGAAAATCTCCTCTGCAGTTGGCACGATCCACCAACTACAAAGCTCCTTATGCGGCTGCCACCACCCCATGCGGCTGATGCTCGCATGCGGCTCGGAGCGTGAAGACCCTCGTCATACGGCTCAAATTATAAGAAGTCACCCTATACGGCTGCTGTTCTCATGCGGCTCGGATCATGGGGATCATCTCCATGCAGCTTAAATGTTGAGAGGCCACGCCCATACAGCCTTGACACGTAGCTAGTTCTATGCGGCTCAATTGGAAACCATCCCCATGCGGCTCAGATGTCGGAGGCTACACCTATGCGGCTGCCACCTTCATGTGGTTCAAAACCTAAGAAGCTACCCTCATACGGCTTTGGCTCGTGGTTATGACACGTTGTAGAAGATCAGCTTCCCACGTGGTACTAAATCAATCAAGAGTCATCAACAAATCTCGACAACCAGATTTAGTACAATCATCATAATTATCCGAATCAAAGCAGATTAATTGCAATCGCGACACGTGGTAGGAGATCCGAGCTTCGAAAGATTCATGACAATCAACATTAAATACCCATACGGATTTGACACAATCAGCATTAATTGTCCAGATTCGCTGCAATCAAGATTAGTGGTCCAGATTAATTGCCAACAAAATAGGATCAAGGAAAATGGCACTTAAATCCCCAAGCCGCCGACTTTTTAGGATAATCATTGCAAACCCTAATGATGACAACCCACTCCTATAAATAACAAGGTGCCATTCCCTTGCAAAAAGCATCCCCGATCCCCGATCAAAAACCGAAAAAAATATAGCAAGGTGCCATTCCATTGTGAAAGAGATCCTCTCCACCCGGCTGGACACCCAGGGAGACAAAGGCGCGCACAGAAGAGTCTTCCAATCTTGAGAGCAGTTCTTCACCGGAGCCAAGGCTATGTCTGATCGTCTAAGGAGTAAGGCAGAGCGGCCGTCGCTTTTCCGAGCCTCTATCGTCACCCCCCAGAATCAAAAATAAACAATCGTACTTAGATTACTGTACCTAGGTTTTCATCCCTAGGCTTTCTTTGTACGAGCGAGTTTGTGTTGTGATGTAAAAGTTAAGTCCTCCGATATAATTGTTCTGTTCTTTTATAATCAATGGCAAACAACTTCGTACGAGGTGGTGCATGTAGAGACCCTGTTGAATTTAGTCCTGTCTATGGCACAGAAAAGAGCATTAATAGCCCTAGCGTCTAGACTTGCCTGTGTCTTATCCTGATCAGTATACTTGTCGTGGGGTTTCTCGATGAGACTCCCCTCGACAGTTATTCTGGGAGGCTTCTTGTAGCCATCTGTGACTACAGTCCACAGGTCAAAGTCTAGAGACTTCAGATAAAAACTTATTCTAGTCCTCCAATATATGTAGTTGGTCCCATCAAATAGGGGTAGCCTATTTATGGATTGACCCTCACCATAGTTGGGAGAGATGGGTTGTGTGGTTGCCACGGATCAACTCTAAGATGTAAATCCTGTTTCTAGAGAACAGGGCTCTGATACCAATTGAAGTACGTGTAGACAACTCTAGAGGGTGGTAAATAGAGTACTTGTGATAATAATGATCAATTAAAAATTCAAATCTATTCAATCCCAACTAGCAAATAATTAATCAGAGTATAATTGTGGAAATTAAATGAAGATCAGAGAGCATATACAGACACAGCAATTTTTAACCTGGTTTTTCTTGTGGAGGACTAGTCCAGGCCTGAGAACTCTAGCTCAGGATTGAAATACACTATTTGTGAAATAACTTTACCACCACGTGCCTTTTCTCAGAAGAGCACGCCAACTTCTTGAAAGATCGCTGAGGCAAAACTTGGAATTTTCCATGTGACTTCTTCAAGACTCTTGCACACAAACTTCTAATTGACTCGCACCGAGCACCTTGTAGGCTTGGGAAGTTTTGTGGCTAGTAGATGAGAAGAGTATGGCTCTTTAGGATGTATAGGCTATAAGAGTAGAAGAGAATAGAAGATTGGATGAATTGAAATGGAAGAAAAGGGTCCCTATATATACTAGTTCTGGGAGGCAGAGTTCGGCCAGAACTCTGTCCAGAAATTCAAAAAATTTGGCCGTTGGACAACTTGCAATGAGCAATCCCTAAAAATTAGCTCCTAGAATTTAGGAGACAGAGTTCGGCCCGAACTCTGTGTGGGGGTAGAGTTTGGCCCGAACTCTGCCTCCTTGGAGACAGAATGCTCATGGGCTTTATTGGGATTTGGCAATTTGGCTTTTTGTTTGTGGAGCTTTTTGGTTATCTAGTCTATGGTTGAGGTACTTGGTGCGACTCAACGTACAATAGCCAAGACTCAATAAAAGTATAAAAAATTATAGACTTCCGATGACAAGTTCTAGCAGTATTCGTCGAGCAGTCGTCGATGATGATTGTCTGACTTGATATGTGATAGTCGTCTAATTTGTAGCTTGATGACGATTTATGTGTCAAGTTGGATCATGTCAAATATTGATTTGTTAATTATCAAGATTAGGTTGACTGCGATCCAGTTTGGGTAAACAAATCTAGTCTGCGACAAGTTATTGTTCTCAGTCGCGATCAGAAATAAGTACCCAAAGCAAAAGTACTCATACCTAATGGAGCCTAACCGTTCTAAGTGAATGCAGTTAAGAACAAACCTACAACGCATGGCACTACCAAAATGTGATAGGTTAGCGACGTCACAAAACGTCGCTAATCACACTAAATACGTCGCTAAAATAAATTAACGACGTATTTAGCGACGTAATTAACAGGTCGCCAAAAACATGGTCGCAGATTAAAAATTTGTCGTAGATAAAAAATTAGCGATGTATTTGCGAAACGTCGCTAACACATCGCAGTATAAAAATTCAGCAACGTATATAGCGATACAATAACGTTGCATGCGATGACATGTCAGTGGTTCAAAATAGCGACATCAGGTTCAAAATAGCGACATTATTTTCATATTAGCGACATCAACGATACCAAAATAGCGACGTCTCGATACACGTTGGTGACATATTTTTTCATCGCTGATCATCGCTAAACGTCGCAGAACTTCGATAAATTTGCAGAAAAAATAAAAATAAAATAAAATACAGTTTCTACAGTTTCTAAAATCCTGTACATAAATGGCAATAGTTCCCAAACTGCATTTCACACACATACACATATCACACACATATATTGTAACACACATGAATAAATGATATCACATATATCACATACATACACTGTAAATACAGACACATATAAGAAACGTACACAGAACTAAGTACAAGTCCAACAAAGTAAATATCATGTAGAGTCAAATATAAATAATATGAAACATAGTCAAATAAACATAAGACAGAGTAAAATAAAAAATAAACTATGTGTACCCATGCCCATAGTGTCACGCCCCGATTCGTAGAGCCATTTATTCACATATTTTATCTCTTGGAATCGATCGTCCTCGCTTGGGCGTGATACCGTACAAGTCTGGTATTGCTCTTGTACAAGGCAAAGATGGTACATAATCGATTATCTTTAAATAGGAACACATCGCAGCGGCAGAAGCAGACAAATTAAAGTTAATAAGGACAATCTTTCTTATTAAATAGAAACACATCAGTTTTTTTGTAGCAGCGGAGATAAAAGGATAACTTGAAGTCTCACAGAGATATACAGAACTTTAATCTCTTTATTGATAATTAAAGAAGAGTACAAGACTTGTATTGAAGTACAGTGCTTACAAGACATCTCATTTTACATTGAAAGACAACTGAACAATGCTATACAGCTTACACTTGATACTTGGATACATTGGATTACAACTCGATATACCAACTTGGCTTACAACTCACTGGTACATCTGATTACAACGTTCCATACATTATGCCCTTTGGAAACAGAAGACATCATCTTGTATAAGGAGAGCTTCTGTATGCCCAACAAATCTTCGATGTCGTAGGACAATCAAGTCAATCTTCGTGTGTAGAACATCCCAAGCACGAGCACCTGCACACAAAATATGGGTTAGCACATCATCTATGTACTGGCGAGCAGAATCCAACCCACTCGCCTAAGCCGACACCAACTGGTCAATTTTAGCAAGCATTTAATAGAATGATCTTTCTACTTGGGGCCTAGCATCAGTTTACAGTTCATGGGCAGTAATCATAGTGAAGCATGTAAACATATTCTTAGCAATATTCATGTGGACATATCATTATAGCAATCTTGGTGTTGTCATGCAAAGGCATCATTGAGGCATCGTTAACATTAACATCTTAAACATGTTGTGACAATTCTCACTTTAAGCATCACTTAGCATATATGTTATGATTGGGCAATGTTTATAACAAGGCATCTTTCTAACATACTGAATTTAACATGTTAAGCAGGTTCTCATATTAAAAGGCTATACATAGCATCATTTACTTGGCACATTAAGCACGCAAGTTAAACCAACACATATATTGAGTATATCATATTTGAGTGATTTCTTACCGATAGCCAACTCCCTTGTACCTACATCAAACACAGGTTAGCAGATATACTTACTCTGTCTGCATAAAATATTCATTAGCATGCATCCTGACTACATGGTCACTGATGTTTAACCATACGGACGTTTCCATATAGGTCTTCATCGGTAATACGATGACTCCAGAGAAGGTAGCTAGCCCCAAAGGATGCCTCGCAAAACTCGTGGCCCTACTGGCACGCCAATGTTTCCTCCTAGGCCGGATCGGTCGCCCTAACATCCCAAGGTACCATCCGAGAAAACATATCCCCATCTCTTATGCATACGTTGTCCTATGACCATGCGAATACGTGTCCGACTCAATCGTGAACATAAAATGCATGGTAAAATATTGAAGTAAAGACAACAGTGCATCATCATTCATCTCATTCAAGTCATGTTCAATGACTTACTCATTCCCAACATTACCATCATTTTATTTGGTGATCTCAAGGATCTCATACTTCATCATTATTCATTTATTGCTTCATTTCAATATTTTTCATATCGTTTCTTTTGACAAGGAACATAACATTCATTCATTCTTTCATTTCTTATAAGGGACAGGCAATATTTCATATTCTTGCAGTAGTTATACAGAGAGTACATGATTCTAGTGTCTCATTCAGTTCATTGGTTCGATAGCATAGCCAGTTTATTTCATATTCTATCATTCATAAGGCATCTCATTATTCAAGTGATTCATTCATTTCATCAACATTAAGCATAAGGGACATTATCGATTCATTCTCAGGCATCATGTTACATTAGCAGTTCGAGTGTGATTCGTTTAGCAATTCAAAGTTCATGTGTTATTCATTCAATGATTTCCAGCATATGCATCTCTATCGATTTAGCAACTAAAGTATCGCATCACAATTATTCAATATTCAAGGTAAGAGACATTAGGGACATATTCATAGCATCATGTTATTCTATTTATTAAGCATGCATGAATAAGGAGGAAGGAGGACCGTTCCACTTGCCTTACATAACGGTCTTTCTGCTCCAATCCCACTAATAGCTCCACCAGCGAGCCACGTTCCAAAACCCATTCCGTCTAGCCAGCTAAGAAAGACTGTATCAGTCTCAATTCTTCTGATCTCCAACATAAGTCACAGTCCATCATTCTGATCCCATCCAACAAGCCAACGAAATACCTTGCGCGGAGCGGGGCATTACATAATATACCACTCAGAGAAAGTTTTGTCCTCGAAACTTAAGAAAACAACTCATCTACTAGATTCACTTAACCACAATGAGTTACTCATTCAGCTTCGATTCAATATTCATTTCAGCCCACTCGATCATTTCAAAATAGCTATCCAACTGTATCATTTTAATCCGTCAACGATTCAATCCATCTTTCTCTTTTCCAAATACTTGCAATTTCTCATTGATTCACCAACATTTTCCTTGTATTCTATCTTGGTCTTAACACATCACTTTGTTTGGATCCATACACATATTTCAGGCGTCCCCACAATATATGCATTTCAGCCAAAGTCCGTGCTAGTACAATAAATTCTTCCCATAATGTTATCTCAGTCACAACCTATCACTTCGGCTGGATCTATACACATATTTTAGGCGTCCCCAAAATATATGTACTTCAGCCAACTTCCATGTTAGTGCGATTCGATCAGCCACAATATAACCCTCTTTTCTAAATCCGACTTAGTATCCTTTCAATTGACTTATTACTTCATTTACTTTGCCACAATTACTATCTTCCAGGCCACAACACTTAACATCAGGGACAACTCAGGTAAGCTCTCTATCCAAACATAATATTTTTAACATTCGGTCATGGGTCTAACTTAGAGCCAATCATATCAAGCGTTCACAACATGCAATCATATTCCTTCAAAAATCCAATAATATTTTCTTACCGAAGCAATTCATCTTTTCTAAAAGATACAATCCGACATCGCCCACTCTCGATTACCCGGGTCAGGGCATAGTTCTATGCAACAGTCATGGTTAACCCAGCTACCCGACTATAGATACCGATCCAATATTCTCGTCATGAGCAGTCAATTCCATCTCATGGAATAATTCACTACTCGATACATACAACTCAAGTCTCATCCCATAATTCTATTTCCCGCTATAGGTCGACACATAATCCCCAAGGGTCAAACATCTCTAAGGTTCATATTGAAGCATACCTTTACAACATATCATTCTTAGGTCGTACTCATCACTATCTCTCGTTCAATGCCACAAGGTCATTCTATGGGTCGCCAACTGCCATCTATTATTCGGTCCAGTCTCAATGGTTACCTATACCGACAGCTATACCTAATTATTCAGGTGACTTCCCTAGAGTGGACGGCTACTAGGGTTATACTAGTTTCTTTTTCTTAGGGCCAACAAGCAACCGATAGTTCTAAGGAGCTCTACCCAAACCTTTGGGTATCAACTTAGTCTGAATAACTAATTGCCATTGTCGGCTATGCAAACAATTGGTAAGTCATCCACTGGTCGCTAGGGCCAAGTCTATCTATCCGGGGTCTTCTTCAAGGGAAATAATTCCCATAGAGGCTCATTCTTAGACTTACCCAACGATCGACTAAGATCGATCTATCAACGTTACGGTCAATTCCCAACCCGACATACGATTCTCATCGTTCTAATAATCCATGTAAAACCCCTAAATTTCTACTATTTTTTTATTATTATTAATTTTGGGACAGATTTAAAATTTTGTATTGTACGTCGCATAGTCGTATTATACGTCGCGCACGAAATTTTATTTTTCGTAATTGCTCGACGAGTGCGAATATGTGCGAGCGTACATATTTTTAGAAAAATATTTTTCATATTTTTATATTTTCAAAATAATATATGTAATATTTAATTTAGCTATCAAAATTTCCTAAATTTATGATTTTATTTATGAAAAGCCTTTTATTTAGAATAAATAATATTCTTAGTGCATACATAAATTTCATAAATATTTTGCTAGTTTATTTTAAATAAAAATATAATTTTTGAGATTTATTAATATTAATATTTATTATTCAAAAAGATATTTAAAAAATATTAAGGTAATTTTCGAAATTATTATTATTAATATTTTTGGAAAATATATTTCAAAATTATTGTGAAGATTTAAATCTTGATTTGAATTTATGGATTTATTTAAATAGTTAATATTTGAAATTTGATTTATTCCATTTGATTTTAAACTAAGAATTTAATTGGATTTAAATTGGATTTGGATTTGGATTTGGATTTGATTGATTTTAAATTAAGTTGCGAATTATCTAAATTAGGTTTGAATCTTTTCCTAATCCTATCCAAATGGGAATTTCCACATCCTATAAATAGGCAGGTACTCCTCCATTATTATTTCATAAATTTCTCCAAATTCCACAACCCAAGTTTGTGCATCGTGTCCGTGCCCTATTTTTTTCCTTTTTATTATTTTATTTACATATACATTTCATCTTCTTCGTGTCCACATGTCAGACACGATTTTGACATAGCAATCCAATCCTCTAATCCAAAATCCTAATCCTATTCTAAACCCTAGTCTCTTTTCATGTCCCACTCCCTGCATTCTTCGATCCCCGGCCTCGAGCCGCACATCCCTTGACGTACCCTACCACAGTCGAGACACCCCAACGACCGTCACCCGATCACCTCGCCCCGGCCACATCCCTCCGGCCAGACCTTGACAGCCAAAAAAAAGAATACCCCCAACCTACAACACCAGCCGCCACCACACGTCGGCCACCTTGCCGCCTCCCCCACAGAAGATCAATACCACCAAACTTCGCCACCGCCCTCGGCCGTTCCTCGCAATGGCCAGTGCTAATCACCAACAGACCACCGTCATCTCCTCCAAACAACCAACAACACGGCTACTCCTCAATTTTTTCGCAGATACTCCGACATCGCCACAACCGTCCCAGCATCTCCCCACCACGACCAGACGACCTCCGCCACAAACCACCACCGCCATACTACTCCTCCCGACACCACCCGTCGCACCGCTGCCAAAATTTCCCAAAAATAAAATAAAAACAAACACCACCATCACCGCCCCTTACTTGACGCCACCGGCCGGAGATCCGAAGACCGCCCAAGCCATCCTTCTGCCGCCTTGTCGTCCTCAGCCTCCCACAGCGCCCTTTCTCCGCCTGGAAAACCTCCGTCGCTCACAGCCTCGCAATGTCGTGCGCCTCTGGTTCTTCCGATATGTCTCAACTCCGGCCGCACAAACCCTTTCCACAGCCCCGTCGGCCCTCCGCGTCGAGCATCCGCCGCGTTCCCGTGAGCCGACGACTTCCCGCCGTGCCCGACCAGCCGCCGTCCCCGTCTCACCTTTCTTTTCCTCCATCGCCGGCAGTACCTTCGCCCGAACCCCTCGCCGGTGCCACTCCTCGCCGCACAGCATCCGCCCGCTCCTCTCATCCCTCCTCCGACTTCTCACTCACTCTCTTCTCCTCTCTCTCTTTCCCTTTCTTTTCACTTTCTTTTTAGGAGCAGCAACAGTCATTCGACTGCTGCAGTAGATATTTTGTTATTTGATTTTTATTATTTATTTTATTATTATTTAATTATTTTTTTTTACTATTTGATTCTGGTTTTTTTTGGGCATCTATTATTATTATTATCATCTTTATTATTATTATTATTAATATTATTATTATCATTATTATAATTATTATTATTATTATTATTATTATTATTATTATTATTATTATTATTAACATTAGTTTATTTTCTATTAACATCATTATTATTACTTATTTTTATTAGTACTATTTGTATTCTATTATTGGTTAAAATATTAATAAATTATATTTCCAAAAGATTTGGTGAAAAAAGGGGTTTATGATCCACATATTTTCAAAGTTAGTTTTAACACTAGAATATTCTTCTAGATTATATGTACTACCTAAATATATATATATATATTTTTTTTACCTAAATATATATATATATATATATATATATATATATATATATATATATATATATATATATATATATATATATATATATTTGACAAAGTTATAGTTTTTGATCTAAATATTTAGTGATATTTTTATATTTTTTTAAATTGTGAAATATAGAATTTTACCTAAAGTTATATTTTAGAGTTTTGCCTTAAAAACGACTTTCGATTTTTGGTATTTAATTGAAAGCATATTTTGACTAATAATTTATAATTCGAGTATTATAAAATATTTTCTAAAACTAAATATATTATTTGACTTCCTACGATTTTCTCCATCTCGTGATTCAACCCACATTTCCTATTCCTTTACCAATTCCAAACTACTTTATATCCACCCTAACCAATTTGACCCTTCTGGACCCAATGGAACCATTCGTGCCGCCATCCGAGGTCACCTTGCATAATTGTTGCACTGAAGTTGCAGTTCGTGCCACATTGATCATCGCAGTACACCAGGCGTCCTATCAGGCAAGACACCTTGCCATTTGCTGTTTATTTATTTTAGCTCATATTTCGTGCATTATTTATTTTTTTATGCAAAATAAACTGTGATACATGGCATAACCTGTTAGAACTTACTGTTCATTTATATTTCCTGCTGTGTATTATTTTCTTACAAATTAAACCTAGATTCAAGGGACCACCTTGTGTGTTGCATTCATTGGCCTTGACACGTTGTACCACGAAGTTGTGTGTCGCATGTAGAATACGGAAGTACGTGATTGGCTGGCCACCGGTATGTATAAGCCGTGTGATAGGAATAACCGCTAATAGAGGTTGCATGCTTAGTTTGACTTAGCGGTTATAGTAGTTTGTGTTGTGGATACAACACAGTAGGCATTGGGCGGGAAGGACAATTCCTTAGCGTATGGGCTTCGATGCACTTTCCCTTTTGTAACCCGTGAGCTCCGCCGGAGACGCGGGTCAGATTACCCATGATTACTGACGGCCACTGACATTCTGCGGAACGTCATGCTCTTATTGATGGGGCCTCTGGTGCCCAAGGGGGGACTACGCCGATCATATTCAGCCAGGGCACATGCGTAGGAAGGATTGTTCTTAACTACATATCACTTAGAACGGTTAGGTACCTTTATCCGTTAGGTACGAGTACTTTTGCTTTGGGTACTTGTATCTGACCGTGGCTTGGAACAATAACTTGTCGCACAATAGTTCATCACATCTTGTCCTTGTTTGGTTGTAGGTGTGACTTACTACTTCGATGAGAAGGTATTGAACCTTGTTGGTGTTCGGATACCATATTGGATTCATAGCATAGAAAGATACATCACCGTGAATTAGTTTACCATCTTCTATCCTTGTTTGGTTGGGGGGATGGTACGCTCGTTCAATTGGTGTGTATTGGACCATGTTATAAATTCAATTGACTTATTTATTTGCGCAATATTTATTCAGTTTATATGGCATGATATTATGTGTCTTGTTACGTCCCTCTGAGGACCTGGTTATCTCTCCAGGTGTGTGCTCTTGTCTTTCGCAGGTGTTGTAGCTCTAGCCGTAATCATCGCTATTCCTTCGAAGATGATTGTACTTGGATCGTCTTCGCTTCGCTCGCCAAATTCATATCTTTTCTTATGTATTTTTTCTTTACTTATTGGTAGTGGATTTGTCTCCGCCCAACATATTGTATCAAGACAATTTATTACCATTATATGATATCTTCTATTCTTTTATTTTGTGTGGATGAGATTAGTTATGACTCTACTGCATTTTACAACTTATGTATTCGTACGAGGTTTCCATATATTGGAGTGTACTTCGTATGAATACAGCTGGCATGTCTACGTTCCTAGTCCTACGTATTTTGGGACTGGGGCGTTACATATTTTTGTGGTGGCCCATGCAGGTCAAGATAAATTGTTTGGTTACTTTACCGTACCAAGCAAGCCTGCGAATAGGATTAGAAGTCTAGAATCTCATCCACATACTTGACCACTTTCATCAATCTACCGTTTGACTCATCGATTGCATCTTGCTTGATTCCTTCTATCATTATCCTTATCTTTCCTTCGTGCTTGCTAGAGATTGACCCTATTAGTTAGCTGTCCCAAACACCATTAGTTTAATTCTTTTAAGTTGTGTAGAATGCCTTGTGACCTAGCAATCCCTTGGTACTTGTAAAGTTTAGAGGGCCCTAACCCATCTAGTCAACCAAGCCTTGGTCAATAAAACCGTAGAATAATAGTATAGGAATAAACAAGACTTAGATTCCTATGACTCTTAGACTATTCATATTTGTTCCTTATTTCAATCTTAATCTCGTACCTATATTTTTACCACTTTGACTAATATTGCAACTATAATCTAGTTTTGCAAACTCATCCATTATCGAGTTTGTTCATGACTTATGCTATTGAGCGCGCTCACTAACATATTATCTAATCAGAACCGGTGCATGATGGTCTGATCAACCGAGTGCATTTTGGTTCGTCTTTGTCTATTATTCGACGTGGACGGAACATAATTAAACTTGTCCTCTAAAAATTCCATCCACGACTGCCTTGGCAACTCCTTTTGAAATTTTTCGGTCGTCCTTGAACCACGTATTCGTAATTGATAATGTCGCCATTGAACTCCTTAAATCGCTTTCGCCTTTACCGATTTTTGGAAGGACGAAGGCACTTGTACTTGAAATTCCTCTAGCTGTCCTATCAATTATGACCATTACCACTCGACATTGCTATGTCTTCATCATAAACACCTCGACCTTTCCCTCGACCCTAATTTTACAATTTTGACTTTCTAATCACTTGAATTTAAGAGTGATTACAATCGTCTCTTAATCATAACCTCAACCTAGACTACGACCATATAAACTTCTTTAAGGAACCCTTCTACCTACCGTTGTGTCTTCTCACCCCCTACAAATTCTTAATTTCGAGGACGAAATTCTTTTAAGTTGGGTAGGATGTAAAACCCCTAAATTTTTACTATTTTTTTATTATTATTAATTTTGGGACAGATTTAAAATTTTGTATTGTATGTCGCGTAGTCGTATTATACGTCGCGCACGAAATTTTATTTTTCGTAATTGCTCGACGAGTGTGAATATGTACGAGCGTACATATTTTTAGAAAAACATTTTTCTTACTTTTATAGTTTCAAAATAATATATGTAATATTTAATTTAGCTATCAAAATTTTCTAAATTTATGATTTTATTTATTAAAAGCCTTTTATTTAGAATAAATAATATTCTTAGTGCATACATAAATTTCATAAATATTTTGCTAGTTTATTTTAAATAAAAAATATAATTTTTGAGATTTATTAATATTAATATTTATTATTCAAAAAGATATTTAAAAATATTAAGGTAATTTTTGAAATTATTATTATTAATATTTTTGGAAAATATATTTCGAAATTATTGTGAAGATTTAAATCTTGATTTGAATTTATGTATTTATTTAAATAGTTAATATTTAAAATTTGATTTATTCCATTTGATTTTAAACTAAGAATTTAATTGGATTTAAATTGGATTTGGATTTGGATTTGGATTTGATTGATTTTAAATTAAGTTGTGAATTATCTAAATTGGGTTTGAATCTTTTCCTAATCCTATCCAAATGGGAATTCCCACATCCTATAAATAGGCAGGTACTCCTCCATTATTATTCCACAAATTTCTCCAAATTCAGCAACCCAAGTTTGTGCATCGTGTCCGTGCCCTATTTTTTTTTCCTTTTCATTATTTTATTTACATATACATTTCATCTTCTTCGTGTCCACATGTCGGACACGATTTCGACACATCAATCCAATCCTCTAATCCAAAATCCTAATCCTATTCTAAACCCTAGTCTCTTTCCAAGTCCCACTCCCTGCATCCTTCGATCCCCGGCCTCGAGCCACACATCCCTTGCCGTACCCTACCACAGTCGAGACACCCCAACGACCGTCACCCGATCACCTCGCCCCGGCCACATCCTTCCGGCCAGACCTTTGTAGGACCGATTGTAGGAGCGAGTTGTAAAGCGTAATACTCTAGAGGGGGGTGAATAAAGTAGGCAGCGAAAATTAACTATTTAAAAAAGTTAGTAACAAGAACACAGATAATATATCACAGATATGTAAATGAAAAGTAGAGAGTAGAGAGCAAACGCAAACACAAGGATGTATACTGGTTTCCCTCTTGTGAGGACTAGTCCAGTCGGAAGAACTCTAGCTTCCAGTTGAATCCACTATGGAAAATCACCACAAGTTTTTATCCGAAGTTCTTGCAACTTCTACAATGCGAGCTTTGATCCGAAGTACTCGACCAACTTCAATTGTGAAGTGTGTACCTTCAATCAAGCCTCTGATTACAACCACTCTAAAACTTCTAGACCGTACCGCACTGGCAAATCGACTAGAGGATTGTAACTGGCTTGGGATTTGAAAATGAATAGCTCATAATACTTTGGAAGAAGTAGTAGGCTTATAGAGAAGAGATATGAAAGTGAATGAGTGAATTGAAATGATCGAAATCCTTCTCTATTTATAGTTTTTCCAAAGACAAAATTCTGACAGAATTCGGACAGAACTCTATGAGAAATTCTCGTTGGGATCCGTAACTGAAGGAAGACCAAGTTCAAAAAGCAACGTTCACTAACCGAACTCTGGCCGAACTCCGGCCGAATTCTGGCCGAACTCTGGACGAGTTTTGTTGGAGTTCTGTCAGGGTTTTGCAAATTGGTTTTGGGCTTTTTGAAAAGTCAAACAGTTAGGAAGTAGTTTGGGCTTTTGTAAGTGGGCTTGTTTTCAAAATGAAAGGGTATTTTGAAAACGTTTCTTGGGTAGCCTATTTGCCAGTACGATGCAGTTTACATCGTATTCCTAGACTCAATAAATATGGAAAATACATTGATCAAATAGGAAAACCAAGAGCCCTTTGATGACGCATTTCTTCAAATATTTGAGCAGACTTGAAGACGTCTTTTTTACTTGACGGCGGTCGTCCAAAGATAAACAGATCTGGAAATCTGAATACCTTTCTTCAGATATTTGAGCAGACTTGAAGACGCCTTTCTTCAAATATTTGAGCGGAACCTCCGATGCGAGGCCCCGGATAGGTCGTTAGGCGGTTCAGAAAAATCTTCTTGTATAACGTCGTCTTTGGCCCATCAATAATTCTCTATTGCATATGTCCTGGTTTGACAAAGCTTGATCATGCTTAATGCATGTCTATAAAAACATGTTAGACAAACAGAATAATATGATACAAGCATAGCAATATGATATAGAACATTTGGACAATGCTAATATTAGGACAATGCTAAGTTTAAATAGCAACATGATAGTGATTACATGAATATTAGTGACATCGATATGTTAAACTTAATTGATTAGCCATATTCAAAAACATGATATAATCATTGGGCTAACAATCTCCCCCTTTATGATTATGGCAAATCCTTTAAGTTTAATATATATACAATAGATGCATGTATCACTAATAAACATATAATACTAAAATATTGTGTGCTGACTTAAACTTATTTCTCCCCCTTTGACATGATCAAAAATAAGCTCCCGCAATTAGAGTTAAAATGAACTCAAGCATAAGTAAATGAGGAAAGCAAATCATGATCAAGGATTAGGAGAACAGTGTAACGACAAGTTTAGAAAAGTGCATAACTAAAGTATAAAAAACTTATCAATACACAACATAGTTGGTTGAACTTAAAAACATTGAAATCAATCAATACATAGTTTACCAACTAGAAATCCAAAAATGAAATATGTTTTGAATGTCATTTAAAACATATTTTTTTGAATAAATAAAACTATAGTTTTGAAATTGACCAATAAATGATTTTAATAGAAATATATATCAATATAGCAGAAATCAATCATTGGTTATAAATAATTCATGAGGAATAGAAATGCGCAGATCTAGTATATACCATAAAAAATTAAGAATATCATGAGAGTTTAACAGTGATCACAAAAAAAATATAATTCATAATTTGCCCATACAAATTAGTGAATCACATCAATAAAGAGTATAATCATCGAAAAGAGATCAAAATAAGTATACTAGATTCTATTCAAAATCTATACCAAAGTTCATGCATTTGAATTCAATTACCTTAGCATGATAAATATCCATCAGATAAACATGAAGGTAATGAAGACAAAATACTTGAGAAGGAAAAATTCAGTCGACTTGAATGCTCCCCCGCAAAGTATGATCAGTCTAAATATAGATAATCATGAACTTTGAGATAAAATCTTAATAAGAAATGCCGAAAGTAATTTCAAATTAAATATATATTTGGCAAGATAACTTTTAGAAACTCGAATGAGAGAATTAAAAATAAATAATAATAATCATATATTCTCTCATCTAATACAAATCCAAATATCATGAACAACTCAACAAGATATTTTAAGTAAAAGAATATATGTCCATGATGAACTAGGTATACCACATATTAAGGACATAAAATAATTGAAACAATTAATTTGCTCCCCCTTAAAATATGCGTATATAATTCAAAAAAAATTTATATGCATAAAATAGATAAAATAAATAATCAAAAGATCTAAGGGATATCCAAGATATGCATTTTTTCTTTCCTTTGATCAAATGCATATAAAATTCCAAACTCAAATATCATCTTTAGGCAAGAAAAAGAAATATCCAATAAATAAACGCATAAAGATGAAGAAAATATGTCTTCAATATATATATATGAAAGAAATATTTCAAGACATTAAAAGATTTTGAAAACTGTCTTTAATAAGAACATTTGAGTACAGGACAGATTTAATAAATCAAAAAGAAATCAAAAAGACTTTTCAAAAATGTGGAATTTATTATGAAAAATTGTCTTAATAAATGTTCGAATGCGTCCAATTAGTCCTCAGACTGAAAGCTGGCGATTCGAATCACGAAAATAATTTCAATAAAATAATCCATAAATCATAAATAAATCCATTTTGAAAACATAACCAGATAAATGTCCAAAAAAAAATGTATTCTAGATATATGGCATGTCAAGGGGATAATTGACTTGAAACAATTAACTGCTCCACCTTTACATGGCTATATCCAAAAATAATAATATAGATAAAAATTTTAAAAATAAAATTCAGAGACATATTTCCAGAAATAGAAACTAATTCAAAAATATTATGTCTTCTTATCAAAGTTCATTTCTTCCCTTTTAAAGCCGTTGCACGGTGTCCATCTGATAACCGGAGGCTTAAAGAAAAGAAACGCTTTGAGAGAGGAAAGTTCAATATGCATGACTTCTCCCCTACAAAGAGTTACTGTTGTAGACAGTAAGTAACTTAAATAAGAAGAGAATAATATAAAGCTCAAAAATATGAATAATACGAATATTACACAAGCTAAAGATGAAATCACAATACCATAATATTCAATGAGTAGTCACGAATACGAAAAACAATCATCTTTAGACAAAAGAAAAAATATCCATTAAATGAACATTTAAAAATAAAACAATCAAAAGATATTTCAAATTAGCATGATGAATAATCGTATAAGTCAAAAGATGACATAAATTGATCTATGCTATAGAGTCTCACAATCGACAAGATAGATCAACATATGCTACCTTTTGTGAAAATATAAAGAGAGAATATTATCCATCAAATCTAAAATTCAAAATCCATCAGATAATAATTGCAACTAGATCTCAATAAATCTTTAGTTTATAAAGCATTGATCAATCTTGGGTTAGCTGTAGAGGTACTGTCCCAGCTAACGGAGGTTCACCGGGGAACACTTAAGTACCGTTTCGCTTTGACCGTAGTCGTAGTGACAGACAGACCCTTTGTAGGCTTGTACCCAAAATAAATCTCTTCTTTAATTACTGAGGATCTAAGAAGAATTAGTGCAATATGAAATCAATTATATTCTATGGACTTAAACATCTTAGAACAATGTAGCATACGGTATAAGATGTATGAATTACATTTATCCATATGTGCTACAAAATCATTGGATAACAAAATATAAAATATTTGTAAATCAAAATGTAGAACCTAGATACGTTGATGTATTCTGGAACCTAGAGGACTGGGTTCAGTACCTTGGATCCAGAACTAGACGATAGTTGCAAGTACACCTTAATAAATCTTAAGTCTATAAAGTATTGATCACTTCGGGTTAGCTGTAGGGGCCGGTTCTCGGCTAGCGGTAGTACGAAGACTAGTGCACCGTGTCGCTTCAGGCTATTTACACCTGTATGACAGAAGGACCCTTTCGACTTGTTCCCAAAATGATTTCTACTCTTAAGAACTTAGATTCAAAGGAATATATGCAGTATCATCGAACATCGTCGAAATCCAGAATCCCTAAAAGTAGATACCCAAGGAATGGTTTATCAAGATCAAGATATTTAAAAATATTACGTACCCAAAATGTCAACCAAAAAGCCAAGAAAAACATACATCATTAAAAGAGGCCTTGAGGAAGAAGCTGATAAAGAGAAGTACATGAATTTGTCCAAATAGTTAATAGCTAAAGTATGAGATAAGCACAAGTTTAAAAACTACTTTTCAAAATAATATAATATAGAACTTGAACTTAACTCATATATCCCCATATAGATATTTATACAATATAAGAAACATGTGAGCAATATATAAATGATAATGAATTATTCATGTATCATTAACAAGCAAAAAAAAACATGCATAAATAAACTTTATCAGACAAAGATGTAATTGATTCATAAGACATTAATCACAACAAAATATGAGAATCAATAGTGAATATATTATGCAAGCACAAGGTTAACATAAAAATATATGTATATACTTTTCAAGTAAATAGGAGACTTATGCTAAACATACATACTCATAAAATACTGATCAAAGTAAATACGGCATGTTAATGACAAATCAATAAGAAGTGACCATTAAAAAACATATTAAAGGCGAAGAGTCAAAAGCATAAACCAAAACAAAAGCTTCTATGGACTAGAGTGGTATGCATGCTTCAAGGATAAAACTAAAATAAAAGCATACATAGATAAATGTGTCACACTAGTAGAAAATAACATACTATATAGTGTGAACTAAACATTTAAGCTAAACAACTAGTCAAGCTAGGATTATATCTCACATTGGTTCAAACAATAAACATTTCAAAAATGATATAAATGAGAGCTAGTAGTAAGACATCAAAAAGAACATGCTACATATTAAGAACTATTCAGAAAGCGTGTTACCGAAGTGGTTCTAATGACCACGCTTATGTTGGTGCAATTGCATAGAAGATGACCTTTGCAGCTTTGCAATCACCAACATGTTCCATGGTTCTATTTGATATGAGAAGCTTCACCTGCAATATTAGGTGAAGACTTTGGTATCCAATACTTGGATCCACATTTGTTAGCTTTGGAAACCCATTTGCATAAGTGCATATCAACAAGTTTTATAATCTGACAACGATTAGAAACATGTCCATTCAAACCACAATAATGACATAAAGAATTAATATTAGTACTATGTACACCAGTATGAGAACGTGCAGTAGTGTGATATGATGTGCGTGGATACTTGTAATACAAAGTATGGTTGTGTGAAGCTTTAGCTTTGCTTGCTTCCTTTCTAAAAGATCTGACGTGTGTGACTTTGTGATGTGCTAAGTGTCCTGTGTTAGCCTGAGTCGTAGGTTGTACTACCTGCTTTTCCAGTCTAATCTCTAACTTTTTAGAGTTAGCACAGATCTCAGAAAGAGCATCAATTCTACATGAAGTAATAGAATACTTCTTCTTTTCTGATCCTAATTCCTCCTTAAGTTTAGCATTTTCTTGAGTGCTTTTCTCAATACAATCAAGTGCCTCATGCAATCTAAACTTTAGTGTGGAAATCTCAGTAGAATTATCAGAAGTAGAAGTATCTCTAGCATCATTCAATAAGCAAGTAAGCTTTTTAATCTCACGCTTATAGGATAAAATATCCTTTCTAGCTTGCTTATATTTAGCTAATACTTTTTTGTGTTCTTCTAACAGATCACCGAAAGCATTAGATAAATCATCATAAGAAAATTCACTCTCTCCAGAAAAAGAATTATTTTGTACCTCGTTAAATAATGCCATTGAGCATAAACTTGCAGTTTGATGAGGTCTCTCTTCTTTTTCAGAATCTGTTGCTTCGCTTTTACACCATATTCTCGTGCTAGTGTACTTGTGAGATGATGATCTTCCTTCATTTGATTGTTCGAAGTGACTCTCTTTTCTAACAGTCGTACAATCTTCTTGGATGTGGTTCATCTTCTTGTAGTTGTCACATATAAGCTCTTCTTCATATAAAGGATTGTGTTGTACCTTAAATCCTAATTCTATCATGCACATATTTGCATCATTATAAAGACTATCCTTCTCTCTGGAGTTTCTAGCTTTGCTTTCATACCTTCACTCATAAGTACCTTCAAGAACTTTCCAAATTTTATGAGATGTTGTGCAAGTATTAATAAGATTAAATACATTTGTGTCTACAGCACAGTAAAAGATATGCATAGCTTTTGTATCAAGGCTAGCTAACTTCTTCTCTTCCTCCGTGTAACAATAATAAGGCTTGTTGATTATAGAGGATGTGAGAATAGAAGTGATAGTAGGTTTCTTGTAGCCGGTGACAACAATTGACCATAAGTCAAAATCTAGAGACTTCAGGTAGAAGCTCATTCGTGTCTTCCAATAACTATAGTTTGTTCCATCAAATAGTGGGAGTCTATTTTAGGATTGCTCTTCAGTTGTGAAGTACATACTTGCCATATGTGATATAGTGATATATGTAACAGCAGTTATATAATAACAATATTACCTCGCTTTACCTGTATAACCCGCTCTGGTAGTAAGGATATGCTCCAAGGATGTTAAACCAAATAATGGAGTCCTTGCTAGGATACCAATTGAAGGAGCAATTGGTATAAGCAATAAAATCTCTATAAGGAGCACCTGCAATAATATCTCTAGAAGGAGCACTTGCCCTGATGCCAATTGTAGGAGCAATTGGTATGAGCAGCAATATCTATATACCAAGTACCCGCTCTGATACCAATTGTAGGAATAATTGGGATCAGAATATATTACCTCTAGTTGCAGAACCTTGCTCTGATACCAATTGTAGGAACAATTGGGATCAGAATATAATACCTATAGATGGAGAGCCTGCCCTGATACCAATTATAAGATCGAGTTGTAAAGCGTAATACTCTAGAGGGGGGTGAATAGAGTAGGCAGCGGAAATTAACTATTTAAAAAGTTAGTAACAAGATCACAGATAATATATCACAGATATGTAAATGAAAAGTAGAGAGTAGAGAGCAAACACAAACACAAGGATGTATACTGGTTTCCCTCTTGTGAGGACTAGTCCAGTCGGAAGAACTCTAGCTTCCAGTTGAATCCACTATGGAAAATCACCACAAGTTTTCATCCGAAGTTCTTGCAACTTCTACAATGCGAGCTTTGATCCGAAGTACTCGACCAACTTCAATTGTGAAGTGTGTACCTTCAATCAAGCCTTTGATTACAACCACTCTAAAACTTCTAGACCGTACCGCACTGGCAAATCGACTAGAGGATTGTAACTGGCTTGGGATTTGAAAATGAATAGCTCAGAATACTTTGGAAGAAGTAGTAGGCTTATAGAGAAGAGATATGAAAGTGAACGAGTGAATTGAAATGATCGAAATCCTTCTCTATTTATAGTTTTTCCAAAGGCAGAATTCTGACAGAATTTGGGCAGAATTCAGACAGAACTTTATGAGAAAATCTCGTTGGGATCCGTAACTGAAGGAAGACCATGTTCAAAAAACAAAGTTCACGAACCGAACTCTGGCCGAACTCCGGCCAAATTCTGGCCGAACTCTGGCCGAGTTCTGTTGGAGTTTTGTCAAGGTTTTTTCAAATTGGTTTTAGGCTTTTTGAAAAGTCAAACAGTTAGGAAGTAGTTTGGGCTTTTGTAAGTGGGCTTGTTTTTAAACTGAAAGGGTATTTTGAAAATGTTTTTTGGGTAGTCTATTTGCCAGTACGATGCAGTTTACATCGTATTCCTAGACTCAATAAATATGGAAAATACATTGATCAAATAGGAAAACCAAGAGCCCTTTGATGACGCCTTTCTTTAAATATTTGAGCAGACTTGAAGACGCCTTTTTCACTTGACGGCGGTCGTCCAAAGATAAACGGATCTGGAAATCTGAATACCTTTCTTCAGATATTTGAGCAGACTTGAAGACGCCTTTCTTCAAATATTTGAGCGGAACCCCCGATGCGAGGCCCCGGGTAGGTCGTTAGGCGGTTCAGAGAAATCTTCTTGTATAACGCCGTCTTTGGCCCATCAATAATTCTCTATTGCATATATCCTGGTTTGACAAAGCTTGATCATGCTTACTGCATGTCTATAAGAACATGTTAGACAAACAGAATAATATGATACAAGCATAGCAATATGATATAGAACATTTGGACAATGCTAATATTAGGACAATGCTAAGTTTAAGTAGCAACATGATAGTGATTACATGAATATTAGTGACATCGATATGTTAAACTTAATTGATTAGCCATATTCAGAAACATGATATAATCATTGGGCTAACAATCTCTCCCTTTATGATTATGGCAAATCCTTTAAGTTTAATATATATACAATAGATGCATATATCACTAATAAACATATAATACTAAAATATTGTGTGCTGACTTAAACTTATTTCTCTCCCTTTGACATGATCAAAAATAAGCTCCCCCGCAATTAGAGTTAAAATGAACTCAAGCATAAGTAAATGAGGAAAGCAAATCATGATCAAGGATTAGGAGAACAGTGTAACGACAAGTTTAGAAAAGTGCATAACTAAAGTATAAAAAACTTATCAAAACACAACATAGTTGGTTGAACTTAAAAATATTGAAATCAATCAATACATAGTTTACCAACTAGAAATCCAAAAATGAAATATGTTTTGAATGTCATTTAAAACATATTTTGTTGAATAAATAAAACTATGGTTTTGAAATTGACCAATAAAGGATTTTAATAGAAATATATATCAATATAGCAGAAATTAATCATTGGTTATAAATAATTCATGAGGAATAGAAATGCGCAGATCTAGTATATACCATAAAAAATTAAGAATATCATGAGACTTTAACAATGATCACAAAAAAAATATGATTCATGATTTGCCCATACAAATTAGTGAATCACATCAATAAAGAGTATAATCATCGAAAAGAGATCAAAATAAGTATACTAGATTCTATTCAAAATCTATACCAAAGTTCATGCATTTGAATTCAATTACCTTAGCATGATAAATATCCATCAGATAAACATGAAGGTAATGAAGACAAAATACTTGAGAAGGAAAAATTCAGTCGACTTAAATGCTCCCCCGCAAAGTATGATCAGTCTAAATATAGATAATCATGAACTTTGAGATAAAATCTTAATAAGAAATGCCAAAAGTAATTTCAAATTAAATATATATTTGGCAAGATAACTTTTAGAAACTCGAATGAGAGAATTAAAAATAAATAATAATAATCATATATTCTCTCATCTAATACAAATCCAAATATCATGAACAACTCAACAAGATATTTTAAGTAAAAGAATATATGTCCATGATGAACTAGGTATACCACATATTAAGGACATAAAATAATTGAAACAATTAATTTGCTCCCCCTAAAAATATGCATATATAGTTCAAAAATAATTTATATGCATAAAATAGATAAAATAAATAATCAAAAGATCTAAGGGATATCCAAGATATGCATTTTTTCTTTCCTTTGATCAAATGCATATAAAATTCCAAACTCAAATATCATCTTTAGGCAAGAAAAAGAAATATCCAATGAATAAACGCATAAAGATGAAGAAAATATGTCTTCAATATATATATGAAAGAAATATTTCAAGACATTAAAAGATTTTGAAAACTGTCTTTAATAAGAACAATCGAGTACAGGACAGATTTAATAAATCAAAAAGAAATCAAAAAGACTTTTAAAAATGTGGAATTTATTATAAAAAACTGTCTTAATAAATGTTCGAATGCGTCCAATTAGTCCTCAGACTGAAAGCTGGCGATTCGAATCACGAAAACAATTTCAATAAAATAATCCATAAATCATAAATAAATCCATTTTGAAAACATAACCAGATAAATGTCCAAAGAAAAATGTATTCTAGATATATGGCATGTCAAGGGGATAATTGACTTGAAACAATTAACTGCTCCACCTTTACATGGCTATATCCAAAAATAATAATATAGATAAAAATTTTAAAAATAAAATTCAGAGACATATTTCCAGAAATAGAAACTAATTCAAAAATATTATGTCTTCTTATCAAATTCATTTCTTCCTTTTTAAAGCCGTTGCACGGTGTCCATCTGATAACCGGAGGCTTAAAGAAAAGAAATGCTTTGAGAGAGGAAAATTCAATATGCATGACTTCTCCTTTACAAAGAGATACTGTTGTAGACCGTAAGTAACTTAAATAAGAAGAGAATAATATAAAGCTCAAAAATATGAATATTACGAATATTACACAAGCTAAAGATGAAATCACAATACCATAATATTTAATGAGTAGTCACGAATACAAAAAACAATCATCTTTAGACAAAAGAAGAAATATCCATTAAATGAACATTTAAAAATAAAACAATCAAAAGATATTTCAAACTAGCATGATGAATAATCGTATAAGTCAAAAGATGACATAAATTGATCTATGATATAGAGTCTCACAATCGCCCCTTCCTTTTCCTCCGTCGCCGGCAGTACCTTCGCCCGAACCCCTCGCCGACGCCACTCCTCGCCGTACAGCATCCGCCCGCTCCTCTCATCCCTCCCCTGACTTCTCACTCACTCTCTTCTCCTCTCTCTCTTTCCCTTTCTTTTCACTTTCTTTTTAGGAGCAGCAGCAGTCATTCGACTGCTGTAGTAGATATTTTGTTATTTGATTTTTATTATTTATTTTATTATTATTTAATTTTTTTTACTATTTGATTCTGGTGTTTTTTTTGGGCATCCATTATAATTATTATCATCTTTATTATTATTATTATCATTATTATTATTATTATTATTATTATTATTATTATTATTAATAATAATATTATTATTATTATTATTATTATTATTATTATTATTAACATTAGTTTATTTTCTATTACCGTCATTATTATTACTTATTTTTATTAGTACTATTCGTATTCTATTATTGGTTAAAATATTAATAAATTATATTTCCAAAATTTTGGTAAAAAAAGGGGTTTAAGATCCACATATTTTCAAAGTTAGTTTTAACACTAGAATATTCTTCTAGATTATATGTACTACCTAAATATATATATATATATATATATATATATATATATATATATATATATATATATATATATATATATATATATATTTGACAAAGTTATAGTTTTTGATCTAAATATTTAGTGATATTTTTATATTTTTTTAAATTGTGAAATATAGAATTTTACCTAAAGTTATATTTTAGAGTTTTGCCTTAAAAACGACTTTCGATTTTTGGTATTTAATTGAAAGCATATTTTGACTAATAATTTATAATTCAAGTATTATAAAATATTTTCTAAAACTAAATATAATATTTGACTTCCTACGATTTTCTCCATCTCGTGATTCAACCAACCTTTCCTATTCCTTTACCAATTCCAAACTACTTTATATCCACCCTAACCAATTTGACCCTTCTGGACCCAATGGAACCATCCGTGCCACCATCCGAGGTCACCTTACATAACTGTTGCACTGAAGTTGCAGTTCGTGCCACATTGATCATTGCAGCACACCAGGCGTCCTATCAGGCAAGACACCTTGCCATTGCTGTTTATTTATTTTAGCTCATATTTCATGCATTATTTATTTTCTTTATGTAAAATAAACTGTGATACATGGCATAACCTGTTAGAACTTACTGTTCATTTATATTTCCTGCTGTGTATTATTTTCTTACAAATTAAACCTAGATTTAAGGGACCACCTTGTGTGTTGCATTCATTGGCCTTGACACGTTGTACCACGAAGTTGTGTGTCGCATGTAGAACACGGAAGTACGTGATTGGCTGGCCACCGGTACGTACAAGCCGTACGATAGGAATAACCGCTAATAGAGGTTGCATCCTTAGTTTGACTTAGCGGTTATAGTGGTTTGTGTTGTGGATACAACACAGTAGGCATTGGGCAGGAAGGAGAATTCGTTAGCGTATGGGCTTCGATGCACTTTCCCTTTTGTAACCCGTGAGCTCCGCCGGAGACACGGGTCAGATTACCCATGATTACTGACGGCCACTGACGTTCTGCGGAACGTCATGCTCTTATTGATGGGGCCTCTGGTGCCCAAGGGGGGACTACGCCGATCCTATTCAGCCAGGGCCCATGCGTAGGAAGGATTGTTCTTAACTACATATCACTTAGAACGGTTAGTTATATTTATCCGTTAGGTACGAGTACTTTTGGTTTGGGTACTTGTATCTGACCGTGGTTTAGAACAATAACTTGTCGCGGAATAGTTCGTCACATCTTGTCCTTGTTTGGTTGTAGGTGTGACTTACTACTTCGATGAGAAGGTAATGAACCTTGTTGGGGTCCGAATACCAAATTGGATTCATAGCATGGAAAGATACGTCACCGTGAATTAGTTTACCATCTCCTGTCCTTGTTTGGTTGGGGGGATGGTACGCTCATTCAATAGGTGTGTATTGGACCATGTTATAAATTTAATTGACTTATTTGTTTGAGCAATATTTATTCAGTTTATATGGCATGATATTATGTGTCTTGTTACGTCCCTCTGAGGACCTGGTTATCTCTCCAGGTGTGTGCTCTTGTCTTTCGCAGGTGTTCTAGCTCTAGCCGTGATCATCGCTATTCCTTCGAAGATGATTGCACTTGGATCGTCTTCGCTTCGCTAGCCAAATTCATATCTTTTCTTATGTATTTTTTCTTTACTTGTTGGTAGTGGATTTGTCTCCGTCCAACATATTGTATCAAGATAATTCATTACCATTATATGATATCTTTTATTTTTTATTTTGTGTGGATGAGATTAGTTATGGATCTACTGCATTTTACAGCTTATATATTCGTACGAGGTTTCCATATATTAGAGTGTACTTTGTATGAATACAGCTGACATGTCTACGTTCCTAGTCCTACGTATTTTGGGACTGGGGCGTTACAATCCATCAAGTAAATTCCCAACAATCTAATTCCTATTCCAATTCCTTTGTACCCATACGAACCCATAAGCCAAGGCTAACTATTCAAGGGTCATCGATTTTGATAGTCTTAACATAACTATAGAATCATACTATTCGATCTGTATGACAGAGTCACACCACTAAGTCATAAGCCAGCAATCTATATCCCAACCGACAGTCACATATACCGACATTATCCAATACGTTTGTAATTTCTCAATCCTATTCGTTTCTCAATCATCAAACTATCTTATAGACATTCTTAAATCTCATGCAGCAAGGGTCGAGTAGTTCATTCCATTCAATCCGACAATTCATGTATCAACTAACCATTCTCTGTGCAACACAAATATTCAGGGTTGCTACTTGTTACTTTCTAATTCCATTAAATTCCTCAGCATACATGCACATAGGCAACGACTATCCTTTGGTGATCTATATGGGTTAACATCTATTACACCTTAGGGTCAAGGCACAAATATCTAATATTCCTTTGGTTCACCGATAATATTTCTAAAACTTTCAGCTACGCAACCAACTTTGTATTAGCCACATTTGATTTGCATCCAATCAATCAAAATCAATATTCAGATGTTCTAAGCCACAACATTCTCTAGCCAAATCCACTTACCCATAGCATACTAACTGCCTTACTAGTCTGAGTCATCACTCGACTAATAATTTCTAACCAAGCCAACCGTTACCATTTCTAGAATCTCGCTACCCAACATAGCATCACCGTCAGGGGACACTCGAGTCATCTAGCAATAATATATGACTCCCAGCTAAGTCTCGGTACTACCCAGTACCCACAGATAGTCTCATTGCTATCCTATGGAAAGGGTCAACAAACATCTCGTTCTGAGGTGGTAGAGGCAATATACCACCCAGAAACGAAGCCATCCTTAATGATACCAACTCAATTCTATTCCGAAATTTCATGATCTATAATGATCACAACACTTAGGCAACATCTCGGGGTCTCAATATCACAAGCCAACATTCTTAGGGTCTCAAAAGCACTAGCCATCACCCCTGAGTCGACTCACCAGTTATGTCGAACTCATCCATCAATTATTTATTCCGAATTCTTTTCCAACATCACATGCAATTCTCAACTTGTTACAGCATACATAGCCACTTTTCTTTATTCCCATAATTCTAAGCAGCATTCATAATATAGCATACTATGGCATCGAGTCATTGTTGGGTTATTTGTGTCCAAACCAACAATAATCATTCATTCAGGGGCATCACAATGTATATAGACTTATTGTATGGAACATCCAGTGAGCAGCCAAGAGGGTCAACAAACTTTCAGACTTGAATAACATTAGGATGATTACCGAACAACAATAGCATAATCACGGAAGCAATCTTTGATTTAATCGCGAAAGCAACGTTGAGTGATCGCGGAAGCAACTTTGGTTAATTGTCGATGCAACTTTGATTTGAAATGAATCAAAGAAGAGACCAAGGACGTAAAGCCGTGCTCTGATACCAATTTGTCACTCCCCGATTCGTAGAGTCATTTATTTATATATTTTATCTCTTGGAATCGATCGTCCTTGCTTGGGCGTGATGCCGTACAAGTCTGGTATTGCACTTATACAAGACAAAGATGGTACATAATCGATTATCTTCAAATAGGAACACATCGCAGCGGCAGAAGCAGACAAATTGAAGTTAATAAGGACAATCTTTCTTATTAAATAGAAACACATCAGTTTCTTTATAGTAGCGGAGATAAAAGGATAACATAAAGTCTCACAGAGATATAGAACTTTAATCTCTTTATTGATAATTGAAGAAGAGTACAAGACTTGTATTGAAGTACAGTGCATACAATACATCTCATTTTATATTGAAAGCCAACTGAACAATGCTATACAGCTTACAGTTGATACTTGGATACATTGGATTACAACTCGATATACCAACTTGGCTTACAACTCACTGGTACAACTGATTAAAATGTTCCATACATTATGCCCTTTATAAACAGAAGACATCATCTTGTACAAGGAGAGCTTATGTATGCCTAACAAATCTTCGATGCCGTGGGACAATCAAGCCAATCTTCGTGTATAGAACATCCCGAGCACGAGCACCTGCCCACAAAAACGTGGGTTAGCACATCATCTATGTACTGGCGAGCAGAATCCAATCCACTTGCATAAACCAACACCAACTGGTCAATTTTAGCAAGCATTTAATAGAATGACCTTTCTACTTGGGGCCTAGCATCAGTTTATAGTTTATGGGCAGTAATCATAGTGAAGCATGTAAACATATTCTTAGCAATATTTATGTGGACATATCGTTATAGCAATTTTGGTGTTGTCATACAAAGGCATCATTGAGGCATCGTTAACATTAACATCTTAAACATGTTGTGACAATTCTCACTTTAAGCATCACTTAGCATATATATTATGATTGGGCAATGTTTATAACAAGGCATCTTTCTAGCATACTGAATTTAACATGTTAAGCAGGTTCTCATATTGAAAGGCTACACATAGCATCATTTACTTGGCACATTATGCACATAAGTTAAACCAACACATATATTGAGTATATCACATTTGAGTGATTTCTTACCGATAGACAACTCCCTCGTACCTACATCAAATACAGGTTAGCAGATATACTTACTCTGCCTGCATAAAACATTCATTAGCATGCATCCTGACTACATAGTCACTGGTGTTTAACCATATGGACATTGCCATATAGGTCTTCATCGGTAATGCGATGACTCCAGAGAAGGTAGCTGGCCCCAAAGGATGCCTCGCAAAACCCGTGCCCCTACTGGCATGCCAATGTTTCCTCCTAGGCCGGATCGGTCGTCTTAACATCCCGGGGTACCGTCCGAGAAAACATATCCCCATCTCTTATGCATAAGTTGTCCTATGGCCATGCGAATGCGTGTCCGACTCAATCGTGAACATAAAATGCATGGTGAAATATTGAAGTAAAGACAACAGTGCATCATCATTCAAGTCATTTTTATGACTTATTCATTCCCAATATTACCATCATTTTATTTGGTGATCTCAAGGATCCCATACTTCATAATTATTCATTCATTGCTTCATTTCAATGTTTCTCATATCGTTCCTTTCGACAAGGAACATAACATTCATTCATTCTTTCATTGTTTATAAGGGACAGGCAACATTTCATATTCTTGCTGCAGTTATACAGAGAGTACATGATTCTAGTGTCTCATTCAGTTCATTGGTTCGATAGTATAGCCAGTTCATTTCTTATTCTATCATTCATAAGGCATCTCATTATTCAAGTGATTCATTAATTTCATCAACATTAAGCATAAGGGATATTATCGATTCATTCTCAGGCATCATGTTACATTAGCATTTCAAGTGTGATTCGTTTAGCAATTCAAAGTTCACGTGTTATTCATTCAATGATTTCTAGCATATGCATCTCTATCGATTTAGCAACTAAAGCATCGCATCATAATTATTCAATATTCAAGGTAAGAGACATTAGGGACATATTCATAGCATCACATTATTCCATTTATTAAACATGCAGGAATAAGGAGGAAGGAGGATAGTTACACTTGCCTTGCATAACAGTCTTCCTGCTCCAATCCTACTAAGCGTAGCTCCACCAGTGCGCCACGTTCCAAAACCCATTCCGTCTAGCCAGCTAAGACAGACTGTATCAGTCTCAATTCTCCTGATCTCCAACATAAGTCACGGTTCAACATTCTGATCCTATCCAACAAGCCAACGAAATACCTTGCACGGAGCGGGGCATTACACATAGGGCCAATACATACAAAGATGATTATAAAAAACTACTGGATTACTACTACGGATCTGGAGGAGAGCTGGAACTTGAGATAACATGTACTCATACTACTGCTGTATAAGCTGCACCATAGGGGCAGGAGAAGGCAGTCCAATGCCTGGAGTCGACGCCATCGATGATGACAGAGGAGGAGGAGGCAGTACAATGTTTGGAGTCGGCACCATCGATGCGGACATACCAGGAGGGCGTATCTGCTCCAGTTTTTGCAGTCGTTCAACATGTGCAGAAAGGGTATGCACCAACCTCTGAGAACTATCCTCAATAGACGCGTGTATCTGCGAAAGTGACGCATGTAGGAACCTAAGAGGGGGGGTGAATAGGGTCAAGCTAACTAATCAAGCACTTAGCACAAGCTAATGGGCAATTTAAAAATATAAGTGCAAGAGAAGAAGCAATAACAATACCGACACACGATATATCCTGGTATCCTCCCAAGAGGCACTCCAGTCCCGGAACTCTCTTCGGCTTTAATCCACTATTTGAGTAAATAGTTACACACGAGTTTGGATCTGAAGAACTCGCCAACTTCTTACACGAGAGCTTTAATCCGAAGGCCTTTCCGACTTCAACCGAGAGTTTGGATACGAAGACTCTCCAACTTCAACCGAGAGTTTGGATACGAAGACTCTCCAACTTCAACCTTTCACAATAGGTTCGGATCTCCTTATACAATAAGGTGAAGATCTTACTTTTCAACTCAATAACTCTAACACAATTTGTGGATGGCAAATGAAAGCTTTGTAGAGTTGTTTGTGGATTGGCTTTGGTGGTTTAGAAATTTTTAGGCTCAAAGCATCAACCTTGAATGAAGGGGTTCAAGGCTATTTATAACCAAAGCATTGAAAAGAACTCAATGGCAACTTTTCAGACAGCGAACCGGCATACCAGCGGTATACCGGTCTGGAATGCAACGGCTAGAAATATAGCCGTTTGGATCATTAATTGCTCGGATTTTCGACCGTTGGAATTTCAACGTTACTAAACCGGTTTACCGTCGGTATGAACCGGTATGCCGTCGGTATGCCGATTTTGTAGACAGAAACTTTCTGTGAACAAAATCGGTATACCGTCGGTATGGACCGGTATACCGTCGGTATGTCGATTTTCATCCGAAAATGACCCTGGGCTAATTTCTACCCTCGCTTTCAATTTTACCATCCATTTCTTGTGTCTACAAATATTCCTAAGACTCATTACAGACTCCAGAAATACTGTAGCAGGTGCAGGCTTCTTCAGAATCTTGAAATGATGATGGCTTGGCATGGCTTCTTTCCTTGATAGATGTTGTCTTTTTTCCTTGGCGGCAGCTGTCCAAAGATATCCAGTTTGTGAAAACTGAATACCTTTCGGGGGCTTCACCCCCGAACCCCCGACGAGGGGTGCTGCCCCCAAGACCCCCGTCCGCTGACCGGGCAGCGAAACCCCCGAGTGCGTGGCTCCGGAGATGTCGTCGGGTGGTTCAGAGAAATCTTGTGGGATCCATCGTCTTTGGCCCACCATGATTTCTTTATTGCATATGTCCACATTGATCTTACTTATTGCTTTTCTGCATGTACATGTTAGACGAACAAAGCAATATACATAGTAGCGAGTATGATAAGTTTAATGCACATTAGGACAATGTTGAGTTTAAGTATAAGTGCTAAGGTGATAGCATAAATGTTAGTGATATCATAATGAGTAAACTTAATTGAATGACCATAATTAAAGACATAGTTTTGATTTTGGCAACCCGATTAAAGTTAAGATAGATAAGCTCATATCACTAATATGTAAACCAATAGGCACATATCACCAAAGGTATGAGTATAAGTAGAAATGCTATAGCGATAATATGGCGATAGTGATAATGAGATGCTAAACTTAACATATTAACCATATTCAAGAACATGATACATTCATTGGGCCAACAATCTTCCCCTTTTTGATTATGGCAAATCGGTTAAGTTTAGTATGGACATAATAGATGCATATATCACTAATAAACGAAAGATATAAGCAATATCACTGAAAGCATACTACTTAGATTACTTATAAAAACAAACTTAAACTTACTTCTCCCCCTTTGACATGATCAAAAATTGGCTCCCCCGTACTAAGAGATAAAAGAAAATTAATCTTAAATACATAAATCAGAGCATGAGGAAGGCATGGACAATCATGATCAAGAAATACTAAATGAATAACAATAAGAGAAGTGTGTAAAGACAAGTATAGAAACTACATAACAAATCTAGAGTACCAAATAGAAAATAGCTTGTCAAAACACAATACAGTTGGTAGAACTAAAGTATTTGAAAATAATCAATAGATAGTTTACCAACATGAAATCCGAGATAGAAATCCAAAACATAAAATGATATGAAATATTAATCTAGTTTTGGAAGAGAATTATGACATAAAGGATTTTAGTCAAAAGCCATGAGGATTAGATAATTGCAAAGTAATTGATATATAAAAAAATACCAAGTGAGATAGATGGAAGATATAAACTTAATACCAATTGAAATATAAACTTGAAACATTGATCAAAAAGCCATTTGAAAGTCAAAATTGTCCACAAGTAAATAGTAGAACAAAAGAAATGAATGATCAATGTACAATAGAGCAATTGATATAGAATAATCTCATTATTTGCAAAATCTATTTTCTTACCCAAGTTAATGAATTTGAACTCAATTACCTTATCATGCTATGTGAGATAGATGGAAGATATAAACTTAATACCAATTGAAATATAAACTTGAAACATTGATCAAAAAGCCATTTGAAAGTCAAAATTGTCCACAAGTAAATAGTAGAACAAAAGAAATGAATGATCAATGTACAATAGAGCAATTGATATAGAATAATCTCATTATTTGCAAAATCTATTTTCTTACCCAAGTTAATGAATTTGAACTCAATTACCTTATCATGCTATGTGAGTATCCTTTAGATAAGCATGAAGGTAAAGGAAAAAAATACTTGAGAAAGAGACATTCAGTCGACTTGAATGTTCCCCCTTAAAGTATTACCAATATAGATAAACAAGAATTTTAGGTAAGTCCTCAATAAGAAAAGCCAATTCAATTAAGCATGTAAGGAAAGCCAAAACAATGAAAGCACAATAGTCATCAAGATAAGATATGAAAGTTAATATTAACAAGATGACATATTTAATCCATATAAAAGAGAGAGATAAATAATAAAGACAATTGCATACACTCTCATAAATCCTTCACAAATAAAAATTTCATGGCCTCAATCAATAGGATATGGAATAGAAGAAAATGTGGGTCCATGATGAACTAGGTATACGACATATTAAAGGGTATAAATAAATTGAATCAATTGATTTGCTCCCCCTCAAAATATGCGTATATAGTTCCAAAGCACTTATAGCATAAAATATATAACTAAAAAATTTGGGGGTAAATCAACTATAGATTTTTCCCCCTTGCTCAATGCATATAAGGCTACTATATCGTCAAAAGACGAATAATATCATCTTTATTCAAGAGGAGATATCCAATTAATAGTCGCTAAAGATGAAAAATTAGAAGAATATTCCAATTAAGCACGTATAATCAAAAGATGGCATACATTAATCTATATAGAAGGATCTCATATTTAAATATGATAGATCAATGTATGTTATCCTTTGAGAAAATGTCATCATGAAGAATAATAAAGTCAATTAAGAACAATCATGATGATAGACAGAATATAGCTCAAAAATAAAATAAAAATAAAACTCAAACATCATGTCCATGATTATCTAATTAAGAAAGAATCAACCAATTTATTACTTTACCTGGACTAGGTATGTTTCACCATATATGTATCCATCAACGGGTAAAATCCAAAACTTGCTAATGGTAAATAATAAACCATAAAGTTCAAATAGCAAAGGCCCATATGTGGCAATCCATGAGTAGTCAAAGTAGAGTAATAAATTAGTTTGATAATCACACAAGATAATATAGGACTACTCAACCATTAAGATCTTTTATCAATAAAAATAAACAAGTTAAACAAGATCCAACAAATCTCTTAAAGAAAATCCCAAACCCATATTTAAGATAAGATCTCATAAATCAAAAGAAATATGGAAAAGGAGTCATTCTCATTTAAATGATTGCAAATATAATCAAGAAGAGATGAAAATGATAATACGATGAAATCATGACTCAAAAGTGAGAGAAATTTAAGGGATACTTGCTAATGACTAATAAGGAAGGAGACTTAAAGAAAGGAATCACAAACCTCCAAGAGAAACAAGATCTAGTCAAGAATTTATAAAACTAATTTTAGAGAACAAACTTATGCATCTAAAATAGGATACAAATTACTCTTAGAAGAATCAAAAATCTTGTTTATGCAAACTAGCATATGATATATAGATTGAAAAGAAAAATAATAGCTAGATGAGTGAAAGTGAACCAAATTATATAGCTTAACAATATATCATAACTAAGCAGGCTACATAACTAATTAAGATTAATGAGGTAAGTCATTAACAAGATAAAAGTGCTCATTTAATCTTAAGTCACTAACACTAAAGATACTTGCTCAAGCATAGAGTTCACAAAGAGGGCAATACATTTTGAATGAACAAAATGATTTATAGACTCTTTACTAAGCAATGATAAAAGCAAAAAGATAGCAAAATACATGAATTAGACTCTTATCAAGTAAAGGACAAAAGAGATGTTCATGAGAACACAATAAAATAAATATCTTTGCCAAGTATTGAGATTAACCCAAGATAATAAAATAATAGATCGATCTAGAGAATGCAACATATTATATCCAATGTAAAACAAGTGTATTATCTAGAAATGGGAAATCTCAACACAAGAGCTCAACCCATAGTAGCTAAGGACATAAGAAGATGATGTATTAATTACATGTATTCTCATGTGCTACAAAAATATTAGTGGGCAACAATAATTCAAAAGAAGCATATGCCCAAGAAGTGAGCAAGAAAGGTCATTAAGATCAAGAAAGCTAATTAAGAGCTGAAGATAGCAAGAGACACATTTTTCAAAAGCTTTCATAGTGCACCATAGTTAAATATAAAAATATAGACAAAAAATGTACTAATTAAGGAGGTGAATTTAATAAGCAAGGTAACGCACAAAACCATGTGATCCTTAAAAACACTTCCATAAATAGTCATGAACAAGACGCTAATAAATATTTTCTCTCAACATCCTAACTTAAAGGTATAAAACAAATAAATATCAAAAGTTAGGAATCATTTATATATATGAAACTATATATATCACGAATGGGCATACATGAAAAGATCAAAAATCAATTAAGAACTTGTATCCATAATGCCAACCAAAAAGTCAATAAGATATCATCAAAAGAAGACATTAAGGAAGAAGCTAATTGATTCAAGAAGAATAAATTTGGTCAAAGGAATCAATAGCTAAGGTATGAGATAAGCGCAAGTTTGAAGGTAACAAGTATAATTAAATACTCTTCAAGTCAATATAAAACTTTAGCTTAACTCATATGCCCACATAATGATATTTATACAAAAAAATATCAACATAAGAAATACATGATCTACATAGAGATGGAAATTTTAATGAATATAGTCATGTATCCTTAATGAATGTTTGAAAAACTATCACAAATTCAAAACACATATAAATAAGCTTTATTAGGCAAAGACATAATTGATTCATAAGGGATTTAATCAAAATAAAACATGGGAATCAATAATAAATATATTATGTGAGCACAAGGTTAAAGTGAAAGTATAAGTAAATACTTGTCAAGTGATAAGAAGCTTGTGCTAAACGTATATATTCACAAATACCGATTAAGAAAAAAATATGACATATTAAATAAAAATCGACAAAAAAGTAACTATCTCAAAAACTTTAACGACGGAGAGTTAAAATCATATTAACTCAAATCAAAACCAAGCTCCTATGGACTAGAGTGATATGCATGATTTATAAAAGATTAAGAATAACGAGCATGCATATATAAATGTGTCACACTAATAGAAAATGAGTGATAAACTATATAGTGTGAACTAATCATTTAAGCCGAGTAACTAGTCATGCTAGATAAAAGAATTAATAAGAAAATTAACTAAGCATGCTAGTATTATATCTCACATTGATTTATATAAAAGACAACTAAAGGATATCAATGTAAGCGAGTAGCAAGACATCAAGTGAAACATGCTAGATTCTATAAATATAAACAATTTAAAGAGAATCGCTTAGCATGTTACCAAAGTGGCTCTAGTGGCCACGCTTGTGTTGGTGCAATTGCTTGGAAGATAACCTTTGACCTTTGCAACCACCAACACGCTCCTCGGTGCTATGTCCCGATACAAGAAGCTTCACCTATAATATTAGATGAAGACTTTGGTATCCAAATAAACTTGGATCCACATTTATTAGCTTTAGGGACCCACATACTATTTACTCTAGCATTGGTAGAAAAACTCCTATGAATAGGACAAGTGAAGCTTATTTGTGCAATACGAGAGCAATAGAAGCACCTAATACTAGTGTGTGCCCATGTATCGGAATGAGTATGATTATGAACATGTGACATACTAGAATGATGAATATCTCTAGAGTGAGCATGAGAAGATTTGGTTTTAAGAATATCATGTTCTAATAGCAAATCATCATACAAACAAGTAAGAGAATCGAATTTAGCATTTAAAGCATAATTCTCTTTTTCAAATAAACCAATTCTAGAAATAAAATCATCATTTTATTTCTTTAAAGAATTAATAGAAGAATCGTGCAAAGAAGTTAACACATGCGTTTGACTTTTAAGATCTTCTACAGATGAGGAAAGAGATTTGATTTTTAATATTAGTTTTGAGAATCAAGTCTAGATCATTGTTTTCTATAGATGTGTTTTCAGAAACACATGATGAGTTTTAAGAATCAAGTCTAGATAATAGATCATTGTTTTTATTTCTCAAAAACTCATTTGCTTCTTCTAAATGAATAACCTTTTCAGAAAGTTCTTCATTTGTAGAATAAAGGTTGTCAAAAATATCTAAGGATTGTTTAGCCATGGCTTTCCACTTAGAGCATTTCTTGCATTTAGAAGAAACTGATTGTCTATGCTACTAGAAGTAAAACCCTCTTTATCGGAGGAAGAGCAGGAGGAATACGATGCCATAGAAAAATAACAAGGATCTACTCTAAGGATGTTAGGCCTAACAATAGAGTCCTTGCTCTGATACCAATTGTAGGAACCCTAGAGGGGGGGTGAATAGGGTCAAGCTAACTAATCAAGCACTTAGCACAAGCTAATGGACAATTTAAAAATATAAGTGCAAGAGAAGAAGCAATAACAATACCGACACACGATATATCCTGGTATCCTCCCAAGAGGCACTCCAGTCCCGGAACTCTCTTCGACTTTAATCCACTATTTGAGTAAATAGTTACACACGAGTTTGGATCCGAAGAACTTGCCAACTTCTTAAACGAGAGCTTTAATCCGAAGGCCTCTCCGACTTCAACCGAGTGTTTGGATACGAAGACTCTCCAACTTCAACCGAGAGTTTGGATACGAAGACTCTCCAACTTTAACATTTCACAATAGGTTTGGATCTACTTATACAATAAGGTGAAGATCTTACTTTTCAACTCAATAACTCTAACACAATTTATGGATAGAAAATGAAAGCTTTGTAGAGTTGTTTGTGGATAGGCTTTGGTGGTTTAGAAATTTTTAGGCTCAAAGCATCAACCTTGAATGAAGGGGTTCAAGGCTATTTATAACCAAAGCATTGAAAGAGCTCAAAGGAAACTTTTCAGACAGCGAACCGGCATACCGGTGGTATATCGGTCTGGAATGCAACAGCTAAAAATATAGCCGTTTGGATCATTAATTGCTCGGATTTTCGACTGTTAGAATTTTAACGTTACTAAACCGGTATACCGTCGGTATGAACCGGTATGCCGTCGGTATGCCGATTTTGTAGACATAAACTTTCTGTGAACAAAATCGGTATACCGTCGGTATTGACCGGTATACCGCCGGTATGTCGGTTTTCATCTGGAAATGATCCTGGGTTAATTTTTACCCTAGCTTTCGATTTTACCATCCATTTCTTGTGTTTATAAATATTCCTAAGACTCATTACAGACTCCAGAAATACTGTAGCTGGTGCATGCTTCTTCAGAATCTTGAAATGATGATGGCTTGGCATGCTTCTTTTCTTGATAGATGTTGTCTTTTTCCCTTGGCGGCAGCTGTCCAAAGATATCCAGTTTGTGAAAACTGAATACCTTTCGGGGGCTTCGCCCACGAACCCTCAACGAGGGGCGCTGCCCCCAAGACCCCCGTCCGCTGACCGGGCAGCGGAACCCTCGAGTGCGTGGCTCCGGAGATGTCGTCGGATGGTTCAGAGAAATCTTGTGGGATCCGTCGTCTTTGGCCCACCATGATTTCTTTATTGCATATGTCCACATTGATCTTGCTTATTGATTTTCTGCATGTACATGTTAGACGAACAAAGCAATATACATAGTAGCGAGTATGATAAGTTTAATGCACATTAGGACAATGCTGAGTTTAAGTATAAGTGCTAAGGTGATAGCATAAATGTTAGTGATATCATAATGAGTAAACTTAATTGAATGACCATAATCAAAGAAATAGTTTTGATTTTGGCAACCCGATTAAAGTTAAGATAGACAAGCTCATATCACTAATATATAAACCAATAGGCACATATCACCAAAGGTATAAGTATAAGTAGAAATGCTATAGCGATAGTATGACGATAGTGATAATAAGATGCTAAACTTAACATATTAACCATATTCAAAAACATGATGCATTTATTGGGCCAACAAGGCAGACATGGTCCTATAGGATGCCTCCAGGTCGATCTGTCTGTGCTCCATAGACTCGGCTATCGTCTGCAAGCTGCCAGTTGTAGTCTCCTACAGAGTCCGAACCTCCTAAATACTACGCTCGAGCGCATCAATCCATCTGATGATCGTTGGATCGTCGCCTTGCGGCATGGATCGGGGCTGCTCAGAAATTCTCTTTAGCAACTTGTCACGCAGCTCAGCAAACTGACGACCAATCTCTTGAGATCATGACGACGTCTGTGAAGCTAGAGAGTGCGCAGTGACAAAGGGGGCCCTGGATGACTCTGAAGCTAAATAGGTATCGTAGGATCCTGTACCGTAGTACGTACCCTTCTGCAGACCACCAACAGTGGTCATCCAGAGCTCGTCCAGCGATGGAGCTATATGTGGCTGGAAGGAAGTACCAGCCCCTACCTCTGCTACCGTACTAGCAGCCACCTCCTCTTGTAGCCTAAAAAACTCGACCTAGAAAAGTGTTTGCTAACGTCTAAGTATTTGCTAACGTCTATATAGATATCTATTTCCATGTTTTTTAAATTATAGTAAATTACAGGGTGAGGAATATAACGTACTTAAGACTGTGTGGACCTCTCATCGATAAACTCAACAGCCCTCCGATGGGTGTCCAGGAAGACGGTCACCATGTTGGCATCCTCATCCTTTTTTACCTGTTTAAATATATTGTTTATTATTAATATTGAATATTTTATCCAACTATATTTCAAATAATGTATTTAAAGAAATATACCAGACGACGGAAATACTCCGTCATAGGAATTGAGCCACCACACCACTTACTTGTGCTTGACCGTGTCACCTTGGCCTTCTCGGACCATTCTTGGTACCTGGGCTCACCGAATCTCGCCTTCATCGTAGTCCACTACTCAGGTGTGATCCACCCATGGATTTATTTTCTGGAGCGATCATGAGACTTCTGGTCGTAGATCGCATCACGAATGAGCTTGCTGGTGATGACAGAAAACTGGGACTCAATCTTCATCGCCTGGCATGGTAGATAGAAATAGGTCCTCTACAAGAAGTAAAATAGAGAGAGAGAGAGTTATATAATGTACACAAATGATTGTTGAAATTAAAAATAAACATATTTTTTACCTTAAAGTGGGCCAACTAAAAGACCTTCCTATCTTCGGGAGCATCTGAGTAGTTAATCTAAGGCCTACCATAGTTCTGCCTCAGAAATAACCCCAGTTGTCTCTGTACTGCAGGAGGCCGATATCTATACAACAATAAATTCATGAATATATATGTACATATAATTATTTGAGAAATATATATTAACTAATTAACTTACTTCGTAGGCCCGTCCATCCAAATCTCCATACGCATCTCGTCCCAAGGCACGCATGGAGGGTAGTCGTCCTCCATATGTGAAGCCTCACCAGGATCAGTCTGATAGACGTCCTCCATATGCTTGTCCCTTCCTATGGGGCCGTTGGCTGGAGAAATATTGGACGAGGGATCAGTACTGGTCGTATATGCAAACCTCCTGGAACTGCTTGTCCCAGGACGAGCAATACCTTGTGCCGTCAGGCCCTGCCCCGTCGATGGAGAGAATAATATGGTACAATGCGGTACTCGGAGATAAGGGTACGGAATCTGAATTCGCTACCGACCGAGGCACAAGGGAAAGTCTAACATATCTACCTCTGCGTTGTCCTGCTCTACCTGCCATACCTGATAATAACATAAGATGATAAAACAAATACACAGATTTATATGAAAAATATCACAGATTTATATGATGCTTTTATTTATATGAAAATCATCACAGATTTATGAAAAACATCATAGTCACAAAAGTAAAAGGAGCCACAAAAGTGCCACTAAAGTATTTATCTTCTGAAAATACACATATTTAATCCTCTTCTAAAAATTCATCTTCTTTATTTAGCTCTTCATCTTCTTCTTCTTCTTCCTCATCATCTTTACTTTCATCTACATCTTCCTCTTCGTATAATTCTACCTCTTCTACACAATTAGATGTGTAATAAGGAACTTCTGTTGTGTCCACTTCTACAATATTTGTTACAAGAGGTAGCGCATCCTCTTGATAAGCTGTATCGTCAACCTCAAAGGTAATTCTAGCTTTGGTCTTGCATACTGCCCACTAGTCCGACCTTGTTGTTCCCCGTTTAGGATAACTTGTGAAGTACACGAGCTGAGCCTGACTTGATAGGACAAATGGTTCATATTATTGATATCGACGCCTATAGTTTGTATCCACAAGACCATGCTTGTCTATTTTCCAGCCTTGACCTTCGATCAGATCGAACCAATCCCACCTGAATAACACAATCTTAGCATGCTCTATTCCATAACAAAATATCAACTCCACAATCTCCCGTAGGACGCCAAAGAAATTGTTGCCCGTATCAACATCTTTGTAGTTCGAAGATCTGATACACAAACAACTATTTTTGGTGGAATCGAGATCCAGGAAGTTGTCTCTGATCGGGCAAGTTGTTGACTTGAACCTAAACCCATTCACGTAGTAGCTTGGCCAGGTTTTTATGGCATAAATTAGTCCCTTGGCTAGAGTTCTAATAGACTCATTCTTAAGGCTTGCGTGTGGACGATCGACCTACACAACATAAGAAATTAAGTTCATTCTCAAGTGCATATACAAAAAGGTAATTACAGAGTCCTTCTTACATATGCACTCAACCTGGAAGGAAAATAATGCCTCATTTCCTGGTCTAGTTCTTCTTCTGTTATGTGTGGCCTACTCGACCTCACCTCATCATTAAATTTGCTAAAAATAACAAAACATCATTAAATATACGGAAAACAACACTATTAAAATAACTTACCCCTATATTAATTACTTACCCCTTGAGCTTCTTCACTTCATCATCATCGCAGTTGAGTAAAACATACACCTGAGCAGCCCTTAGCTCGTCATCGTTCAGATATCTCTTCTTTATTTTACCCAATGGCTTTTCTGGAGCACTGAATACCTTCAATATTGTATCATTAGAATCCTGAGCTCTGTCGTCATTTCTGGGAGCTCTCGTTCTATTAGTTGCAATACGAGGCGTGAAATACGTCAAACAGAAGTTTGTAATCTCCTCGAGAACATAGGCTTCACAAATAGAACCCTCGACTTGTGTTATTTTTACCTTTCTTTTTAGGTGGTTTAGGTGTCGCTCGAACGGGTACATCCATCGATATTTGACAGGTCCACCAATACGTGCCTTATAGCAAAGATGAATCGGTAAATGCTTGAAGAATCCAGTAGAGAACACCTTCTCCAGCTTACACAGTGTTACCATAATTCCTTCTCTTGCTTTTCTAGACGGTCGACAAGCAATTTCTTAGAACAAAGATCCCTGAAGAATATGCTAAGCTCAGTCAATGGATCCCAAACTCCCTGCAGTAAGAATTCCTAAAATGCAATCAGAATTAACCTTTATATGAATACGTGGCAGTCGTGGCTCTTCATACCCGTCAGTTTGTTCTCCTTCGAATCGACGCATCTTCTCAAATTCGATATGTATCCTTCTGGAAATTTTAGATCCTGGATCTACCGACAAAGTCTTACTTTATCCTCCTTGTCCAGTGAGAAAATTAACTTCGACAGGAACTATTTTCCATTCTCCTCTATCAAATACAACACATGGCGTTTGCAAATTTCTTGTAAGTCCAACCTGGTCTTGGAATTGTCTTTCATTTTTCTCTTTACGTCCATCGCAGTATTAATTATGTTATCAAACACATTCTTCTTAATATGCATGACATCAAGATTATGTTTAATCAGATTGGTACTCCAATATGGCAGGTCCCAGAATATGCTCCTCTTTGTCTAGTTATAATATCGACCAAATCCATCACACTTGTATGCCGTTGTAGGATTTTGATAGCACTTAAAAAATCTCTGACCTCCTTCCATATAGTGTCTCTGCACCACCTTGGCGGTGGATCACCCTTCTCTACAGTGCCGACACGGAATGTATTCTTGTTCCTTCTGAATAGATAATCTTTCGGCAGAAATTGTTGATGACGGACACGAGAGATGGCCATGAGTGCTCCATCAAGATAACATTCTATAGGCCAAAAAGTCGTTGATGGTCCATATAAGGGTTGCCCTCATCTAAAAATTTTGCTTCCTGGAAACATCATACGTGTTGGCGCCTACTTTCCATAACTAATTCAACTCATCTATCAACGGTTTTAAGTACACATCAATGTTCCTCTTGGGATTGTTCAGACCAGGAATAATAACGGTTAGAAATATGTACTGAGTCTTCATGCACATCCAAGGCGGTAGGTTGTACGGAGTGACAATCATAGGCCAACACGAATACTGGGATCCCGAAAGACCAAAAGGAGTGAAACTGTCAGAAGATAACCCTAACCATACATTACGCGGATCTGAAGAAAAATTAGGATACACTCGATCAAAGTGCCTCCATACTTTTCCATCGGATGGGTGATCCAATACTCCTTCAATCTGTTCTCGCCTATGCCAACTCATATTTTTTGCAATCTCTTTCACCATAAATAACCTCTACAACAGCGACGTTAAAGGCAAGTAGTGTATTGAATCGGTCGGCCTTCTTGCACCGGTAGACCTCCTTGTACTAGTTGCCTTATAGCGATCAGCACCACAAAATTTGCACATATCTGCGTCCTTGTCATCTTTGTAGTACAACATTCACCCATTGTGACAAGAATCGATTTTCTCGTATCCCATCTATAGTGATCTTACCATCCTCTTAGATCGGTAGAAGTCTTTAGGTAACTTAGCACCCGCCGACAAGATCTCTATAATGAACTCTATCACTCGATTGTAGCATTCTTGTGACATGTTAAAATCTGACTTAATGCTCAACAGTCCTGCAACAACCTCCAACGACGAATGATCCTCATAACCAGGATATAGTGGAGTCCTTGTATTCTCCAACAACTCCATGAACTTTGCATCATCGACATTCGGTGCCTCCTCAGCTGCATCATGATTATCCGGAACGAAACTAGGCCCCATAGCGTCGAAAACCATGTTCACGCACCCGTCGTCGTATGCATGATTATTCGAAATGAAACTAGGCCCCGCATGTATATACGGCTTCATATAAGGCTCTGGCTTTGATGCTAAAGACACAAGTTCTCCGTGTGCGGCCTACTAATAGTAATTAGACGTGAAACCCCTCGAGTACAAATGATTTGTCACTTCCACTTCTGGATGACATTTCACGTTACGACATTTCACACACAGACGGTTAATTTTGGTGCCGTCTATGTACTGAGGGAACGCCTTGGCAAACTGTAGAAACTGCTCTACTCCCGCTATGTATTTATCCCGCACGCCACGCATGTCATCAGGACGATGATTGTACATCTATGAACGACACCGCAAGTAGTAATTCATATCCATTTGAAAATAATTCTGCAAAGATGGACACACATTATCCAATAGCACAAATTCGTATATTATATCTTATTACCTTAGTGATATTTGCCTTATCTAATTCAAAGCCCTTATCTATTTGTACATAACCCAGACATAGACTGAACTGAACTATAGTTCAGTTGATGCTTAAGAGTGTGCACTGCACTACTGAAATAAACTCTGTAGATATTCAGTGACTGAATCATATGCAACAAGTAGGCTAAGGACTATGCAACCTATAGTGCCAGTACAATTGTACAGTTCCTGAACTGTGATTGTGTGTATCCATGTGCACACAGCTCAACCTCTGTACACTCCTTCTAGCTATTAACACACACACACAACTAAGCACTCATACAACACATTAAAAACACACTCATGTATCAAGCTATGATATACTTCAATAAATACACACACTCACACTTATATATACTAGCACAACACTAAGGTGTATATATGCATATATACACACATCAATACTAACGTGGATTGTGCTCAATACTATACTAGTAGCCATACTCCTCTACACACATAAACCTATCTATCTATATGTATGTATACACTATTATATATAAGCACACACTACATATGTTAATGCTTAGGACACACATATACATTATTGACACATTCACTTCATTTCCAAGACCAATTGGTATCAATGAAACACAACATATTCTCAATAGGATACCAACTATAGGTAAATCGATCTCCAAATGACAATCACCTATTGAAATAACACAATGCCCAAGTAAACAACACAATTTTATGATAATTCACTAAATACTTGGTGTGTACTAGAGATATACACAAGCTTCTCCCTATGATACATGTTGGATACTCTCAATACGCTATGATACTACCCTCAATAACACATAAAAGATATTATAATTATAATTTATAATATAAAATACATATATAAATATTAGACCTAGCATAAGTGTCATCGTACTAATATATAAAATACAGTGAATGTGTCATCGTGTTAGCGTGTCATCATGTCAGCAATAGTGTATGTGTCAGTGTCGTGTCAGAGCAGTGTTAGTGTCCAAAATTTAGGGATTTAGAGTTTAGGGTTCACCTGAGAGGGAAGAGGAGGCCATCGACGGAGGAGAGGGGGGTCTATAGCATAGAGAGAGAGGGGGGTCGGTCGTCGACTGAAAGATGGAGAGAGAGGGGGCCAGTTGTAAATGGGGGGTCGTCGAGCACGAAAGAATGAGTCGACGACGGGGAAGACGGAGTCGACGGCGGGGGAGAGGAGGGAAGATGGCGGGAAAAACCAAATTTTGTCGGTGGTCATCGAGAAAGGTCGAGAGAGAGAGAGAATTTACGAAATAGGGGGAAATGAAATTTTGTTTTGACCTAAGTTAAAATATTAGCGACGTAACATAGATATATCGCTAAATGTCGCTTAAAAAAGCACACGGTGCCGTGGTTTATATTACGTCGCTAAACACCGCCATATTAGCAACGAACAACGACGTTTAGCGTCGAATTTTTCCTAAAACTAAGTTTTCGTTGCTACGCGTTGGTGTACGTCGCTAAATTAAAATATTAGCGATGTATAAGAACGGAGTTGTTAATTCCGTCGCTAATATGTATTATTTTGGTAGTATGGGCTTTCTGGCTAAAATGGGATCGACATATTCCCCACTTGGGGTACCAGGGGCCTCAAGCATAACCGTTCCTCGAACGTCAGTGGCCAATAATAAAATAAAGGGGTTGTCAACCCGCATCTCCGACGGAGCATATGGTCACAAGGGCAAAGTGCATAGTAGCCCGCTAAGGATATATCCTCCCCACCCAATGCCTATATATTGCCTTAACAACACATAACCACTATAACCGCTAAGTCAAACTATCATGCAATACTATTAGCGATTAACCCTATCGCACGGCTTATATGTACTGGTGGCCAGCCAGTCACGCATGTCCGAGTTCTATAAGCGACTCGCTACTTCGTGGCACAAACATGTCAAGGCCTATGAATGCATCACAAATACAGGTAGTCCCTTACTTCTAGGTTAAAAGTGCATAAAGTATTTAAATAACAGGAAATATAACTAGAAAGAAAACTTGCATCTCAATATAATTATGAGTTAATTTGCAGAAAAAGAAATGCTATATAAATGCATGAAATAAGAGCTAAAGTAAATAGACAACAAATGACAAGGTATCTTGCCTGGTATTGACGCCTAGTGCGCTGCGTAATCAAGGTGGCACGAACTATGACTTCGGTGTTAACTATGCAAGACGGCCTTCGATGATGGCACGGACTGTCCTATCTGGTCCAGAACGGTCAGATTAGCTAGGGTTGACATAAAGTAGTACATAATTGGCAAGAGAATGTGAATGATGGGATTAGGCACGGACATGAGAATAATCGAAGAAATTTAGAATAATAATATATATACGATTGTTGAAAATATTTTATAATACTTGAAAGATAGAGTTTTATTAGTAAAAAGTTTACTAAGCACATGAAAATATAGAAAATTTATTTAGGCTAAAATATTAAGTTTGTACAAATATGGCCTTAAGTAGAAAACTATATTTTATTTAAAATATTGTTAGGTAAATAGAATATAATTCTAAAAAATTATATAGAGCTCAAATCCATTTTTGTCAAACATAATTTGTCTAGCCAAAACTACATATAAAATATATATATATATATATATATATATATATATATATATATATATATATAGAAGATGGTGTGGGTTTGGCTTCCTCTAGAAGGAGCTCTCCAGCTCCTCGAGTCCCCCCTCCCCCTCATCGGACTCGGCCGGCGGCTGGCCGCCCCCGGGCGCCACCCTCCCTCTTGTCCTGGTCTCCTTGGCCCCGTCGGCCGGCCGTACTTCCACCAGTCGCTCTTCCCGCAGGGAACCCCCCCTCTCACACGATCGGCATATGCCAGTCGTGCGGCGGCCCTCCCCTCTTCCCCTCTCTTCCTCGGTGCAGCCGCCGCCCCCGGCGTCATAGGCTTCGCCGGGGTCGACGCCCTCGGCCGTCCCCAGATCTCTCCCTCCTCGGACCTCCGCCAGTCTCCCTGGGCGCCTCGCACGCTGCGCGATTGCTTTCAGGCTTGGCCGTCGTCCCAGCTGATGCGCCGCCCCCCCTCTCGGCCGCGGCTCATCCCTCCCCCCTTTCTGAGGTGGCCCTTCATTGCGCCCACTTTGGAGCCTCCCCCGCCCCCGGATCTCGATGTCCCCACGGCTCCGGGACCCCTCTACGCCCCGTCGGGATCGGCCTCTTCGGATCCTCAGGCCCAGGAGCCCTACGCCCTGGCTGTTGCCACCCCCCCGATGATTTCTCCCCCCGCCTTGTACTCCCCCCGGTGCCTCCCTCCGCTTCCGGCGCGGACGCCCTCCCGGATTTCCCTTCCTCCGTGCCTCCCTCGGGCTCCCTCCCTCCTACCGTCGCCCGCCTTGCACTGCCTCCCTCCTCTTCGGCGGGGGCCTACTAGCAGGACCCATCCACCCTACGGTGGTACTGGGTCTCCGTCCTAGCCCAATCGACCGCGGCCCACTGGCCTTATTCCGTCCCTGGTAGAGCCGTCCTCCGTTATGCGTCGCAGTGGGGGTCTCACCCTTACTGCTAATCCCTGCCTCCGTCCAGGGCCCTCGGCCGGAGCTCGCACGGTCGGCGCCCTTCTCCTGCCGATATTGGACTCGCCGTTGCTCCCTCGGGCCCCCTCTTTCTCCCTCGCCGGTGGGCCCCACCTCCTCGCGTCGGCCGGAGCTTAGCGTTCCCTCCCCCTCGCGGTGAAGTGGCCCCTCTAGCCGTGGCTCCCGCCGCCCCCCGACGACGCCTCCCCTCCCCGGTCTCCGGCGTCAGAGACCCCTCTCCCCTGTCCGGCCTTGAGGCCCCGGTCAGTGTCCCATAGTTTGGCCCTTCAGCTCCCCCCGGCTGCCGTCTCTCCCAGGCGACACTCTTCCCCCTCCCTCGCAGAAGCGCACGCGGCAGCCTGGCACGCCGCTCTCCGCCCCAGCCTTCCCCCTTCGGTTCCTCCACCGCAGGGCCATTCGGCTCCCCCCCGTGGACAAGTTTCCCCACAGCTGCGGTTTTGCCCCCTCAGCCGCCGTGGCGAGGCCACCGACGGCATCTCTCCCCCTCCCTCTCTTTCCCGCTGGCCCCCGTGCGGCTGACCCGATGTTTGCAAAAACAAAATTTTGTTTTATTCTAAACTTATAAAAGAGTACAAAGTACAATAAATTCTGGGGAAGTACAACTTTAGGAATCTGATCAGGCGACGATCACTTTATCCCTTGGACTATGTGAACTTGAAGACTGTAGCCTCTAGAGAATACAGCAGCAATTTTTGTAAGAGTTCTTGATTTTCCTCTGATGATGATTGCAAACTCTATTTATAGAGTTTAGGAAATAACTATTTTAGCAGTTATTCTGATGTGCGCGAGGCTGGATTGCGCCATAATGTATTATGCCAACCTCCTGTTGTGCCAACTTTCATTCAGTTGTCAATTGTATACTAACTGTATTTAGACGCATGGCATCATATTATTGAGATGCGCGTGGTCGTGTACAGGATAGTAGACACGTCTTGAAAGATTAGTGGCATGTGTGCCATGTCATCCTGCTTTAGAATATAAGTTGTCTCAACTTTATCAGGTTGTGCGAGCTTCAGTCAACAAGTCAAACTGCGCTTGATTTGAGCTGCGCCTACACACGTGGCAGCTTCTGAGCAAAATTTGTTCAGGTTGTGCCTAGGCGCAACTAAGGATTTTGTTTAGATTGTGCCTGGGCACAACTCACGAAGTGTATAGGACAGCTGTCCACCAACTTCTCTTGAGCGGCACAATTCACGGGATTCGAAGAGATTTTCCTCGTTCACTATTGTGTCAGCTGTCAGTATTGTCAGGTAATGATGACCATTAAGTGTCAGATGCCACGTAGGTTTTGGCGCAAAACGACTGGGTGCAGTCTAATATCGGGCACAACCTGATCAGTGGCACAGTCTATTATCTGAGCTTCATATCAGTGGCGTAACTTGAATTTTGGGGCGCAAATTGATCACTGATCAGTATATTGAAGGCACAACTTAATTTTTAGGCTCTACAAGACCCCCTTCAAAGTTTTCAAAACTTAAAAACATTGCAAAGTTTTGGAATACTTTGAATTTATAAAAGTTTTGACTAAGTCAGGTTGCGCCGATCTCATGCTCGATCATCATGATTAAATACCTTTCTCGAAAATATTCAATCTTCTCTTCGTCTTCCGGAGTTTTATTGATTTCTTTCAGTTTCCCATGAGGAATATAAAGAGTCAATTGGTTGATATATATATATGTAGTTGATCTCTGTACTTTGGTCTTCACTTCTGTTCTTCAATGGCCTCCAAGAAGAAAGAGATGGAGACTAATGCTGACACCACAACCAAGTCTCCTGAAGCGAGACAGGATATTGCGCCTACAACCTTTTTGTTGGAGGCTGACCCAGCTTTGAGGGCAGTAAACTTTCTGAACTGTTTCGGTTTAACCCCGTCAGTCTTCAATCGCTCGAGTGGCAGATCATCCTCAGAGGAGCACGCCAATTCAGAGGGATTTCTCAACCTGATGCGTCGCTCGGGGATCTGCACCATGCAAGAGTTGGATGTCGCCCTTCGTCAGACTGATGAAGGCAAGGACAAGAAATAATGTTCTGGGCAGAACAACTTTTTAATTTTATGTCCTTGGCTGTAGGGGTCTACCCGTCTTTATGTAATAAAACCTAAAATTTTTGATTTTGTGTGGCTGTGATTTCGAATGGTACTCATGGACATATTCTTTTAACTAATTCTTCATTTTACTGTTTCTTCTGAAGAACACATGGCAATCGTTACACGGTTTTAGATGCCCATTTTTAATTATTTCCTAAAATAGGATCCTAAAACGACACACCCATCTCTTCTTTAACCTCTTTAAAAATGACATCCAGAAATGAAAAAACCATTCATACTCTCTCAAAACCAATATCATTCTATAAGGTTTCACCTGCGCCACTTCATTCTGATATTATTTGCTTGCATGCTGTGTCTTCAAAAATTGGTAAGTCTTGACGAAGAATCAATAGCATGAGTATTTTTCTTTCGTACCACTTCTGGAGACAAGTATTGATTTGCATGTTGTAGACACTATTGATATACGCTAATTATTTCTAAGAATTGGCGCACGCTGTGCTTCAGTTGATCAGAGGCGCGTACTGCTGTCATATGCTTGCTTGATCAGTGTTCAGTGCTGATATGCGCCTGCTTGTAGGCACAAGGCTGATGTGCGCCTGTTTGTAGGCGCATCACTGATGTGAGCCTGTCTGTAGGCGCATTGCTGATGTGCGCCTGTTTGTAGGCGCATTGCTGATAGATTTTTGCTAACTTCTCCTGTTTCATTGATATTTGCAGGGACTTGGTTAGCGAGCTTTTTCAAAACTGGTATTGGTGATTTGGATATTGCAGAGAACATTCTTCTGACACCCACATCAGACAGCTCATATGGTTCTGACACTCAAATCAGACAGTTCAGGACTCTTCATGTTAAGAAGGGTCTTCCTTAGATGGTAGGAAGAGCCTGTATACATGAGAGTTGGATGGTGAAGACGCAGAACTAGAAATTGTATCACAAGGGTGATCTCGTTCCTAGTTCCCCTGGCGGGCTGTCTTTTCTCTACCAGTTGTATTGACAGCAGCTCATCTGTGGGCTGCTGCACTCTGTGGTTCTCCTCTAGTCTTTCTCAGAGAGAAGACCAGAGTTAATTCCATTGTCGAGCTCGCTGCTTCAGGTCGAGACGACAAGGAATTGCCACCAACAAATAAGAAGATCCAAAGATGTAATAGACCTTTATTATCGATGAGAAGATCCAAAGATGTAATAGACCTTCATTAGAATAAAAATCAGAGATGTAATAGATTTTCATCAAGATGTATCTATGCTTTTTAAAGAAGGAATAAAGAAATGATCGTCTCATTATTCTCCTTTTCATAATTTAATTTTGATATGCTGACATAGATAACAGAGTGCGGGTAGAATGCGAATGTGGCAAGTTATTTGATGTGGCTATTTGGAATTCAGAGACATGGATTCTCATTATGATAAATGAATAAGTGATCATTCACTTCGATTTCAGAGGAAGAAATATTGAATGAATGAATGGCCATTTAGACTTTCATAGGAGACAGTGAATGGATCAAACTCGTCGGTTTCGAAGAAGGAAAGATGAAGAGTCGGTTATGAATGAACCGTTAGAAACAAACAGTTGTGCCTCTTTCCAAAAGTTGCATCAATTTCCAAGGCTGATTTCTTAATTGTTCTGCCTATAAATTGTCAATCTATTTTCTTCCTGTGCAAGGAAAAAAAATTCTTCCGAAGACTTGATCGCTCCGAAGATTGAAGAAGAAACCAAGACTTCCCTTGCTGAGCCTCCAGTGCCTTCTCAAAAAGAAAAGGGCAAAGGTTCAACTGTTCTTACTGTACTAGGACAGGATTTGATCTCCAAGTTAGTGGAGCCTGGAAAAACTGCCGAAGAAGAGGCATTGAGGACGGCTGTTTGTGAGTTCCTGGTGTGTTCTGACAATGAAATGTTTGAACGGTTGGCTAACTTTGTATTTAATCAGGAAGGGTCAGGGCCTCCTTCCCGTCCATAATATTATGTAATTCCATTCTGCTTTTGAATAAAAATAAACTTTTATTTACATTATGTCTCTGAAAATAAAGTACATTTTGTCTTTATACATAATATTTCTTGAGAAATTTTCCATTGATGGGCATCATAGCAACTTTGCTATCCATATCTGTTAATTGATAGGCTCCATTAGAGGAGACTTTATTTATCACATACGGTCCTTCCCATTTTGCTTCAAACTTGCCTTTGCACATATGTGTCATAGTCATAGGACGTCTGACTGTAAGAACCAACTCGTCTTCTTGAAATGTTCGCACTCTGACTTTGCAATTGAAAGCTTTTGAAATTTGAGCCTGATAAAGTTTGATATGCTGTTGAGCTAATAACCTTTTCTCATCGAGCGCCTCCAATTCCTGAAGCCGAAGACGATCATTATTATCTGTCGTAAGCTCATTAGCAATGGCGATTCTCAATGATGGAATTTGAATTTCCAAAGGTAGAACAACTTCACATCCATATACCAGAGAAAAAAATGTGCAACCTGTGGGGTTACGGACAGTAGTGCAATATGGCCATAGACATTCTCCAAGTTTATCACTCCAACTGCGTTTGTTAATAGAGACAAACTTTTTAAGGAGTTTGATGATGGTCTTGTTGAATGCTTCAGCCAACCCGTTAGCCGCAGGATTATAGGCTGTAGAGGCGACATTATTAATTCTGTTATCATCACTGAACCTATTAAACTTCTGGCTGATAAATTGTGGCCCATTATCATGGATGATTTGGCGAGGGACATCAAATCTGTATATCACATGATATTTGATAAAATTGATAACGCTACTAGTCTTTACTTCAGCCAAAGGTATAGCTTCTGCCTATTTGGAAAAATAATCGGTTATGGCTAAGATGAACCGATGTCCTTTAGATGAAGGAGGATTGATAGGGCTAATTATATCCATGTCCCAAGCTTCAAAAGGCCATGAGGCTGCAGTTGGATGAAGAAATTTCGATGGTTGGTGAATGAAATCTACATGAATTTGACATGCACGACATTTTCTTGCATAATCAATAGCATCTGATACCATAGAGGGCCAGTAGTAGCCCATACGTCGAATACGATCATGTAGTTTAGGACCAAGTTGATGCGCTCCACAAACACCATCATGAGCCTCACGTAATATCTGTTTTGCTTCATCACCAGCGAGATACCTCAAGAGTAATCCATCAAAAGTTCTTCGATATAATGTCTTAGTAGTATGTTTATAATAGAATCGAAGTGATCAACGGCGGATACTTGTAGCTTCTTTAGGATCTTCTGGTAAAATGTCATGTACTGCAAAATCGATGAAAGGTACTCTCCAATCCTCGTTAAGGACATTAACTTTAGTTAGGTTGCTGAATTCAATGTTGTGGTTGTTTTCAACACAGAATAGTTCTCTATTAGATATGACAACCATCTGTTGTCTTTTGACTGGAACTGCCAATACTGCAGCTAGGTTAGCTAAGGCATCAGCTTCTGTATTGCATGCCCGACGTACATGTTCGATGAAGAATCCTTTAAATAAAGAAGCTATCTGGGTTGCTGCTTCATGGTATGGTACTAGATCCTGATGCCGGACTTCATATATGCCTCTAACCTGATTAACAATCAGCTTAGAGTCGCCATATACTTCGAGATATTCAATACTCAATTGTTTGGCTAATTGAAGTCCGATGAGCAAAGTATTGTATTCCGCCACATTGTTGGAGCATGATTCGTCTAAAGAATAGGCCATTTGAATAGTTAATCCATTGGGTGAAACAAGAACAATTCCTACTCCAGCAAGGAGAGTACCTCCAGGTCCAATTCTAGAAGCTCCATCAAAGAACAACCTCCAAGTAGGAAATTCTTTTGAGATCATATTTGATTCCAATGTTTCGTTCGGAATCTCATCATAGAGTTTAGATGTCTCAGGGACAGGATGAGCTGCTAAGAAGTCAGCAAGTGCTTGGCCTTTTACAGACTTTTGAGGAACATAAACCATATCATATTGTGCTAGCAATATGGCCCATGTGGCAAGCCTAAAATTGAGTGTGCTTAGCTTCTTCATTAAAACTCGAAGAGGATTGACCCGGGATATGACATGAATAGTTTGGCCTATGATGTAATGTCTTATCTTCTGAACAACAAACATTAAGGCTAAACATTCCTTCTCCACTAGACTATAACGATGTTCAGCACCAATCATCGTACGGCTGAGATAGTAGATGGCTTGTTCATGGCCTTCCTTGTTCTTCTGAGCCAGCAAAGCTCCTAATGAATGATCCATTGCTCGGACATACATTAAGAAGGGTATCCCTGAGATCGGTGGTACAAGAACCGGTGGACTCATTAAATACCGCTTTATGTCATCAAATGCTCGTTGACATTCTTTCGTCCAAACGAAAGATACACCTTTCTTCATTAATTGAGTAAATGGTCTGCAACGTCCAGATAAATTCGAAATGAATCGCCTGATGTACGCAAGTCGACCTTGGAATCCTTGTAGCTCTTTTAGGTTGCTTGGAGGACACATCTCTTGAATGGCTTTGATCTTCTCGGGATCAACGTGTATACCCTTAGAGGTAATGACAAAGCCGAGAAACTTACCACTAGAGACACCCAAGAAAGACTTGGTGGGATTCATCTTGAGTTGATGCTGGCGCATTAGATTAAAGATAGTTCTTAAATCTTGAATGTGATCTTCTTTGAGACGACTTTTGACAGCAATATCGTCAACATAGCATTCGACAGTCTTCCACAAATGATCTCAAAAGATAGTGCTCATAGCCCACTGGTAAGTTGCACATGCGTTCTTAAGACCAAACGGCATGACCATATAACAGTACACACCCCGAGGAGTACGAAACGAAGTATGTTTTTCATCTTCAGATCCATCCGAATTTGATTATATCCAGAAAACCCATCCATAAAAGAAATTCGTTCGAATCCACATGTATTATCGATCATAACATCAGTAATTGGGAGAGAAAATTCGTCTTTGGGGCAAGCATTATTGAGATCCCGAAAGTCTATGCAAACTCGAACCTTTCCGGTCTTCTTCAGGACAGGGACGACATTGGCCACACAGTCAGGATGTTGTTCTTCTCTGATAAAGCCATAAGCTATAAGCTTTTTGACTTCATCATCAATTGCATCCATCATTTTAGGCTTGAATCGCCGTTGTTGTTGTTTGACCGGTTTGACAGTCGGCATAATGTTAAGCTTGTGAGTTGTAATTTGAGGATCTAATCCCGATATATCTTCGTAACTCCAGGCGAAGACATCAATGTATTCACGAATAAGGTGAATTAATTCTTGTTTATCATCTTTTGGGAGAGTCTAGCTAATGAAGATTGGTCGTGATACACCTTTCTCTCCAATATCGATTTGGACCAGTTGATCTTCAGTAGGTGGTTCTCGGTGTTCAAAACGAAGTTCCCACTGATTGTCCATCCTTTGTGCCCAAGGATCCATTTCAGTAGCTTCTTTAATGTCACTTTCGTCATCTTCTGAGAATTCGGCGGACACCATGTTAGAAGATACTATAACCTTATGAACATGACAGATGCTGGTATCAGAGTCCCATGAGATAGAATCAGAAGAGTTTGAACGTTCTTCTTCATCAGATTCAGAAGGTTTCGGAATTGGAAGTGGTGACATATAACCTAGTCCTCGTTTTGTTTTACTATGGTATTGTTGTGATTTTCCTTTTGGAACAGCAATACGAAGAGGGGTTCGCCTTCCTTTACCATTGTTGAGACCTGTTCTGAAATCATATTCCATTTTATAGATGATGGCTTTAGATTGTGGACTATAGCATCGTAATTGTGGCCTTTCTGTATCATCTCTATTCTCATTATAGAGCATGATTTTTGGTTCTTCTCTTTTGTTGAAGAATATAGGCTTTTCATCTTTCTTTCGAGACGGTACTAAGAAGTACGACTCTTGTATTGAATCCAGTGATACCATGTTTCGTCGAAATGATACGACTTCTATTGTAAGTGGCTTAAAGCTATCTAGCATATCCAGATAACACTGAGTATAGTAAAAGACATCAGTATACTACAAAGGAGATGTTTTATTAATTTTTACACAATCATTTACAACAGGGATTTTAGCCTTAGCAGGCTTAGTCAGATTGATGACAAGAGGGGGAGAGGAAGAACGAGAAGGAGGAGGAAGCTTCTTGCGACAAAGATCGATTATAAGCAGTTCAGAAGAGGTGAGCTCTCTGTGTTCCTGACTATCACCTTTAGGTCGCTTCTCATGGGAGGGTAGATAGATAGTCAGTGGTTGGAAAGACTGAGGGCAGGAGGTACGTCTTTTGACTGGAATCACCAGAGTATCATTAGGTATACTCTTCTGTTCTTCATCTGTGTCCATTGCTAGTACCACCTTTATGAATTCCTCTTTGTACATACGAGAATCATTGCAATACGCTTCAACTCCTTTGAAAGGATTCAGATCTGCAACATCTTTTTGGACTTCTCCATTACCATCCACATATTTGAAACATTGGTGGAGTGTAGAGGGTACAATATTGTGTTCATGGAGGAATGTCCTTCCCAACAAAGCATTGTATGAGTCATGATTATCAATAACATAGAAAGTTACTTTTGTACGAAGATTGCTAATTTGAAGTTTTAGGCGTATCTTCCCCAAAGGTTCACTTCTTCCTTGATTGAATCCCAGGATGGTAGTGATAGTTGTAGAAAGATTATGTATTGGAATTTTCAAAGCGTCCAATAAGGACTTTGGCATGATGCTAAGTGCAGACCCGGGATCCATCAGAATACGATCGACTTTCATAGTGTCCACATATCCCGTGAAATAGAGAAGACGATCATGACGATTGTCTTCTAATAACATGTCATCTTGTGTAAAAGTGATATTGGGCATCAATTCAAATACACTATGATAATGTGCACAGCTGACTGGCTCCTTTTCAGGCTTCTTGAGAAGAGTCAAACAAGTGTCAGCCTGTATCAAGGCTCTACTTAACGTCTCACGAGTTTCTTTTGAGAGACATAAAAGTTCAAAGATTGACAATCTTGCTGGAGTATTGGCCAATTGAGCCAATATGTCAAAATTATAAGGCTTTTCAAGTCCAAGAGATGATGACTTCTTCAATGCTTTATCAAAGTGAACAGGTTGCTTTCCCTTGTCTGCTGATGTTGGTTTAGGAGGAGATGGTTCAACCACTGGCAAGGATGTACTCGGTGTATCTTCAGCAGGTGAAGATGATGGAGGAAGAGCATCCGGGGATGGAGCAGGGTTCTCTTAATTTTCGGAATACTCTCGAAGATAGGGTTTCCCAGATCCAGTGCCCATTAGGATTTCTTCTTCTGTTAATGGTCCAAAGGATACCATATTACAGTTCTTGGATTTAGACTTGGAATGCTTCTTTTGCTTAGAAGAGGAAGGCGTTTCAAATTTTGCAACCAGATCTGGATGAATCCACATAATCTCTCCTCTGTCAGTTGATATTGGAATAAGACCTTCATTTTGGGGAGGCGGGATATTCACAATTTTAAGAGTAGTCCTTGGAATAGAGACAGCACCATCTTGTACGAGTTGTGGTGGAAAATCACCAAATTGGAGAGAAACTACATTAGCAGTCACCGTTTTCTCGTCCTGCTGTAGAGTAATTGCTCCAGAGTTGACCAACTCCTGAATTTTGCCCTTGAGCACATAACATGCTCCGGTTGGATGTCCTATGAATCTGTAATAAACACAGTATTTTGGGTGTTCAGTTTTACCAACTTCTTCTGGTCGCTTTGCCTCTGGAAGCTGAAGCTTATTGCTTTTGATCAAGCAATCGAAGATACTTAAAGTATCATCTTCGTCGAAAGAATACTCTTCTTTTGGACGAGTTGACTTTTGCAGTGGTGCTGATGGGGTGGATGCCGTCTGAGTGACATTGACAGCCAAAGACTCTTTGCCTTTAAGATTGATGGCCAATGTTTCTTTATTATTGCGATTATTTTGATGATTACTACCCGCAGGTGTAGAATGTTCATCTTGGTTAGGGTGAGTCATCTGGACTCCAAACTGCTTGAACTTTTCGGCACTCACTTCTGCCGCTTTTGCATTAACAATGAAAGAAGGCCAATCCTGGAATTGTGTAGATCCCGTCCACATACTGATAATAGGCAACAAGTTTGATTTGTAAGTGTCTATTGTTACAGCAGATGGAGTACCTAAAGGCATTTTGAGTGCCTCTCGGCAGAATCTTTCAATGAAACTCTCTGTGGATTCATTATACCTCTGTTTAATTTTAATGAGGACAAACATCGTCATGTCGTTGACTCCCTCATAAAATCATTCCAAGAACATTTGCTTGAAACCAGCAAAGAAGTGATACATCCATCAAACAGGCTACGATACCAGTCATATGCAGCACCGGCTAAACAACCGACGAACACTCTGGTAAGGAGAGCATCATTTGGCTGTAATTGATCCATTATCACTTCGAAATGATTAATGTACTGACTTGGAGAAGTGCTACCATCAAACAGCATAATGGTTGGAAGTTTATACTTAGGAGGAAATGGAACTTCCTTCCACTCTGTAGGATATGGTTGCTTTATGCCCAATCTTTTTAGGCCATCCTTCTGCTTGAAAGCCTCAAACTGAGTGCGCAGAAGTTTTACAGCCACATCTGCATCCCCTGATGTTTGAGAATTGGTGGGCTGGTTAGAAGTGTTAGGAGGAGAAATAGCGTGGTAATTACCATCCCCAGCACCAGACTGACTTGGATCAGCTTGAATTGGCACAGAAGCAATCTAAGGGGCTGGTACCCCCAGATTAACAGGTACAAAAGATGCTATAAGCTCAGGATTTGTAACAGGGTTTACAGTCAGAGGTACTGTATGTTGAGCCACCATTATGGTGTGCATGCTTGCAACCATTTTTGCCATGGTTTTTAATTTGTCTTCTAATGCAACAATTCGTTGCTCTTGGCTAGTTGACGTAAAAGCATCTTGATCTTCAGTAATGGTATATGCTCTCACTATTCTTGCTGCTATTGATGAGATGGTTTGTTCAGAACTTTCACTATCTGCGTCAAACTCCGAAAGAGAGTCCTCCCCCACAGGAGTGATAGGGAGATCTTCTTGATTAAAGACACCTTGGATCAAATAACGATTTATCGATCTAGTGTATTGAAAGATACCTTCATTGGATGCATGTATCCGGTCTAACTATTGTTGACTAGGATTATGGGATGCATTACGTCTTGGACGTTTCCCACCCCCAGTACCTTGAGAAGTCATTTTAACAGAAGCATATAATAGTTCATCTTCGTCATCTATTATATGTTCAGGAGTTGAAGCGTAGTTCAGACGATCGAAGACAGATCGTCGAGCCGATTGGCAACAACAGTTGATGATAACTTCATGTAGGCAGTGGCGATTTGAAGCACGATTTGGAGGTAAGGAAAACATTCCTGTAGTCTCCCGCCCTTGTGTAAGACGTTGCCGGAGGTCAGTTACACCCACAGGACGAGAAGAAGTCAGAGGAACATATTCCTTAATGATGTTAGGAACATGTCTCCTATTCTTCAGGTGTTTAGTTCCTTGAGTGTACAAAGATGTACTCAACTCATTAGCATAACTAGATGGGTCTTTCTTTTCAAACTTTGACTTTTGGTGCAGATTGGCCTTTTGCATAGGGTTCTTGTATTTTGCCAAAGTTGATATTGGTTGACGCCTATTGAGATAAGCGCATAAATCTGAAAATTCTATTTCCGGTGTCTCTGTTTGTGACACTTTCAATTTTCCTTGCTTGGATCTTGAAATTTGCAAGGTAGGAAGGTCTTGACCAGACCCCATAGGGGTAGGTAAGATACCTCTCTGATCAGTATTCTTTTCGGTATCAGAGATTCGAGGACCTCTGTTTACAGGAATAGAATCTGATACATCTTCCTCTGAGTCATAGACCAGGAAAGTTTGAGGAAAGACCAAATGGTGCTTTCCTTTGTTTTGAACAGGGTTAGTTAAGAAGCGTTTCCCTTTGTTCTGTTGTGTGATCATTTTTGGCATAGATTGTGCCAATTGAGAAAATGCCATAAGACTTTTTCCTTTGTTCTGTCTAGTGTTAGCACTAGGACATGAATTCTCTAAGTTCAAAACTTGAGAATTGGAAGAGGGTATAGCCAAAAGACTAGTTCCCTTAAGTTGTACCGGAGTAGCAGATTGCGCCTGGGTTATCGATTACTTGGGTTGCGCCATAGTCCTAAGGACTACTTGTAGCGCCTTGGCAGCAACATTGGTAGACTGTGCCTTGACAGTAGCTTGAACCGACTGTACCTTGGCAACAAAGATTGTAGTAGGCTCATGGGCAGCAGAGTGAGCAGATTGTACCCTAGCAACAGAAACTGGCTGTACCGGAACCACTAAGACGGATTGTGCCTTGGTTATTGAGCACTCAAGTTGCGCCTGGGCAACAGCGACTGTGGAAGATTTAGGAGTCAACACAGTCCTGTTCTTGGCGATAGCCACCGTGCGCTTGTTGTTCTTGGTGTTGATCATATTCTCGTAAGCTGTCGGGTTGACTTGAACAACCAGAGTCTTCTGCGTCTTGCCGATCGACGCAATGTCACATTGAGTTGTCACTTTCTCATCGGAGGAGAAAGTCGTCCCCAGCAGAGTCGTTATTTTGTTTGCAAAAAAAAATTGTTTTATTCCAAACTTGTAAAAGAGTACAAAGTACAATAAATTCTGGGGAAGTACAACTTTAGGAATCTGATCAGGAGACGATCACTTTATCCCTTGGACTATGTAAACTTGAAGACTGTAGCCTCTAGAGAACGCAGCAGCAATTTTTGCAAGAGTTCTTAATTTTCCTCTGATGATGATTAGAAACTCTATTTATAGAGTTCAGGAAATAACTGTTTTAGCAGTTATTCTGATGTGCGCGAGGCTGGATTGCGCCATACTGGATTGCGCCAACCTCTTGTTGCGCCAACTTTCATTCAGTTGTCAATTGTGTACTAACTGTATTTAGACGCGTGGCATCATATGAATGAGATGTGCATGGTTGTTTACAGAATAGTAGACACGTCTTAAAAGATTAGTGGCATATGTGCCACGTCATCCTGCTTTAGAATGTAAGTTGTCTCAACTTTATCAAGTTGCACGAGCTTCAGTAAACAAGTCAAACTGTGCTTGATTTGAGCTGCGCCTACACACGTGGCCGCTTCTGAGCAAAAGTCATTCAGGTTGCGCCTATGCGCAACTAAGGATTTTGTTTAGATTGCACCTGGGCACAACTCACGAAGTGTATAGGATAGCTGTCCACCAACTTCTCTTGAGCGGCACAATTCACGGGATTCGAAGAGATTTTTCTCGTTCACTGTTGTGTCAGCCGTCAGTATTGTCAGGTAATGATGACCATTAAGTGTCAAATGCCACGTAGGTTTTGGCGCAAAAAGACTGGGCGTAGTCTGATATCGGGCGCAACCTGATCAGTGGCGTAGTTTGTTCTCTGAGCTTCATATTAGTGGCGCAACTGGATTTTTGGGGCGCAACTTGATCATTGATCAGTATATTGATGGCACAACTTGATTTTTAGGCTCTACACCCAAGGCACCCCCTCGGGCTTCGCCTACCCTCTCGGGCCCCGAGTCTTCTTGGGTCCCGGGCCCCCGCAGGCCACGTGATTCCATCGGGCCACGTGAGCTCCTTCCGCCTATTTGTGTGTTTTCGTTTTTTGTTTTTCCTTTTGAATTTTAAAACCGGGTCAGCCACTTGTGAGACCCGGTCGTAGTCCTGTTCCTTTTTCAATAAAAATGGTTTTTTTCCAATATAATATTTTTTTTAAATATATATATATATATATATATATATATTTATATATATATATAAAATATATATATATATATATATATATATATATATATATATATATATATATATATATATATAAACATATCCTACACACACACACACACACACACACACACACACACACACACTTATATATATATATATATATATATATATATATATATATATATATATATATATATATATATATATATATATATATATATATATTTCTTTATATATATATATATATATATATATATATATATATATATATATATATATATATTTATATATATAAAAAAAATATATAAATATATATATATATATATATATATATATATATATATATATATATATATATATATATATATATATATAAAAATATATATATATATATATATATATATATATATATATATATATATATATATATATATATATATGTATATAAAAAAAAAAATAAAAAAAAAATATATATATATATATATGTATGTGTGTGTGTGTGTGTGTGTGTGTGTGTGTGTGTATTAGGATATGTTTATATATATATAAAGTTTCCTTTTAAATAATATATATATATATATATATATATATATATTAAGGAAGAGGAACTTTATTGATGTATCAGGCGCAAAATGCCGAAGCCTATACAAGTAAAAGCACCACGCGCCAAGTAAAGAAAAAAAACAACGACAAAAGGACGCAACGTGTCAGCCAAACCCTCGCAAGGGGGGCGTTGGCTAGGTCAATGTAGCCCAAAAGCTGTCCGTGGAGTGGGGACAACGTCGACTGGCTCTGCGACTTTGGCGGTGGACCTCGCTAAGCAGCTGGTGAGGGAGGAATTGACGGCCCTCGTACCTAAACTTGTTCTGGTTCTTCCACAGGACCCAAATACCGACGGCGGCAACGATCTAACGCCCTTGGGAATGACCCCAGTGGACCAGGAGATCGTTGAAGCCCCCGGGGAGATGTATCTGCTTGAGCTTGATGTTGAGGATGGACCACAACTGCGCTGCCAGGTCGCCGGAATAGAGGACGTGCTCCACCATTTCAACGTGGGAGGAGGCAGAAAAGTTATATTTCTATGCGAGGCTGTAGCCGAAAAAGGCTATGGAGTCGTCAGTAGGAAGTTTCATTCTCTCGGCTCTCCAGATCAGTATCGACCATTTGATTGGGATGTATGATTGCCAATAAGGGCAATGATGGGTGATGGGGTGCCGGTCCCTTTAGCTATGATCCTGGAGGATGCCAACGTGAACGATCCGCTAGGATTGGGGGTCCACTGTAGGGAGTCCAGAATGTTGGAGATCTGTAGATTAGCGTTGTGAAGACTCACAACCGCCTCCTGTCCCAGCCATTCTCTGACTTTGTTCCAAATCCATCCATCGTCGTTGTCCCACAGGTCCCGGATCTCCCCGATATGAGGGGTATTAACAGTACGAAGAGCTTCGCCCAGCCAACGCTCATGACTCACCAAAGAGTGGCCGTTGCCCAGCTTCAGACGTATGAGTGGTTCGACGAGATCACGCCCGCGAGAGATGCGTCACTAGGTGGGCTTGGATCTGTTGTTCACTAAGGCCATTGATGGGTGAGTGAATCTAAAATATATGGCCTTCATGAACCTGGTCCTGTGTGATTTTTTTGTGTGCAGCTTCCACCATATCTTCATGGAACAAGCGTCAACTAAGTGTTGCAGTCTGCTAAATCCCAGCCCGCCCTCCTTGGTGGGTTTGGCCATGGTGATCCAACCGGCCCAGTAGTGCTTGTCCTCGCGTTGACTGTGGCCCTAAAAAAATCTGGTGAAGAGGGATACGAGAAGGGAAAGAACTTTCTTGGGGGGGGGCGCAGACGGCCAGGATGTCGATGTGGATGTGGATGTGGATGGAGGAGAGCACGTGCTTGATCAGAACCATCTTCCCGTCGGGCGAAAGGGTCGCATTGTGCCAGCCCTCTATCCTCTTCCTGATCGAGGTTACCAGGGACTCGAAGATGCTCGAGTTGGACTTGCCGTAGACCAACAGTCAGCCTAAGTAGTGGAAAGGCGGGTAAGTGGTGGTGAAGGAAGTCAGATTAGAGAGCCTATTACAGTGGACCCTGTCCATTTTATGGTGAGTATAGATGACTCTTTTATTGTTATTCGTCGGCTTAAGCAAGGTGAGAGATGATGGGACAACCAGTAGTGGTGTGGAAGTGATGGAATTGCGGACATGCTCTTGAGGTTTCTGCTGAGGGCCTCTGCCGTAATGATGAAGATGGTGGCGGATAGCAGGTCACCCTGTCGCACGCCCCAGCTAGAAAGGAAGAATCCCTCCGCTTGACCGTTGATGACGGTGGAGAACCAGGAGTTACTAATGGATCTGAAGAGGATGTCAATCCAAGGTTCGGAGAAACCGAACACTCTGAATACCCAGATCATGAATTGCCAGTCAAGGTGATCGTAGGCTTTCTCTATATCTAGTTTGATGGCAACGTCACCACCTCTAGCCGGGAATTTCATGCAAGTGATCATCTCTTGAGCGAGGAGGATGTTGTCAATGATGTTCCGACCCCTGATAAAGCCGCTCTGCTCTTCGGAGATGATCCTGGGAAGGAGATGGGACATCCGATTGGCGATGATCTTCGAGATGATCTTGTTGGAGAAGTTGCATAAGCTTATGGGCTGGAAGTCTTTGAAGGTCTCCGGATTGTCTTCTTTGGGAATGAGGATGAGGTTAGCCCTAGATATGGAGTTAGGGTATCTCGCCCCCTGAAAGAAAATGGAGGTGGCTTCAAGGAAGTCATGAGCGATGATGTCCCAGCAAGTTCTGAAGAACACCCCGGAGAAACCATCAGGCCCCGGGGCACTGTGTTCGTCAAGGGTCCAGGCTGTTGATTTAACTTCTTTCACAGAAGGGGGAACTAGAAGCTGATCATTCTCTCTATCGGTGATGGTGTTGGGTATAACGAAAAAGAAGTCGTCATCCTTGACGATCGCTTCTTTGGTGAAGAGGGAGGAGTAGAACCTGGTTGCGACCTCTTGAATGCTCTTCTGGTCCTTGAGGTGAATACCGCTGTCATCCGAGATTCGGTGAAGGTTGAGCTGTTGTCTGCGCCCCTTGACACAAGCGTGGAAGAAGGCCAAGTTTCGATCCCCCTCGAGATCCCAGGCTAATATGGCTTTTTGTTTCCAGAATTTCGTCTCTACCTTTAGGCGGGATTTAAGAATAGCTCTGGCCAGGTTGAGCGAAGCGCGTGCCTCCGCAGTACTGTCTGTGACAAACCTGGTTTTCGCTCTGGTCACGTCGTCCTCCGCAGTCCTGTTCGCCTGAAAGATGTTACCGAAAGCGGCCTTGCTCCAAGAAGAAAGTGCCTTACTGGTAGCTCTGAGCCTGGTTGCCACTATAACGAGGGGGTCCAGGGCATCCATGAAGGTCCAGGCGATAGTCACATTGGATTTGAATGTGTTTCCAGAAGTTCAAAAATCTGAATGGTTTTTTGATACGATGGATAATACTGCTGATCTCAATAAGGAGGGGGAATGATCCGATTCTGTGGAGTTAAGGTGAGACAGGTTGGAGATGAGGCCCATATCTGACCAAGGGCCGTTGATCAGAGCATGATCGAGACGAAAGTATTATCGACGGGCTCCTTCTTGTATGTTATACCAGGTGAAGGCATTGTCGGAGAAGGGGAGGGGGTTAAGTTGGGCGCTGAAATTAATGTTGTTAAAATCTTCCATGGCGGGTTGCAGAAGCGGTCGACACACAAATTTTTTTGAGCTGCAAGAGATTGTATTGAAGTCGCCAAGGCAAATCCATGGAAGGTTGATGAAGGGGAGGTGGGAGGTTAAGAGGTGATCCCAGAGAAGCCTACGCTCTGGAAGTTCACAGCTGCCATGCACCGCAGAGAGAAGAGAACGGGACCGCAGTTCCGGATGCTCCACCCAGCACGAAAGAGTCCTGGACAATGCCAAATCGGATACCGGTAGAGAAGAAAATCCAGATGTCGTGACATCCGACAACTGCGGCATGGAATCCGGGTTGGAGCTGGATGCCTTTGAGCCTTTTCTAAGGAATTTTAGGTTCAATGACCACTAATATGTCAATTTGGTAAGATTTTTTGAGGCTGATGATTCTATTCAGCGTCGGTTTATTATCTAGCCCTCTCACGTTCCATGAAAGGATGTTAAACATTTGGGTGGTGGAGGGGGTCGAGGTTATGGAGATTCGCGGCAAACCTCATGGTCCTAGCCGAATGCTGTCCTTGGTTGTTCTTTTTCTTTCTCTTGTAAGCTTTTTTGTTGGTGTTGATGCTATTACCATCATGTTCTGGAGCTTCCCCTTTGGGAACAGATGGGCTGGTCCCAGTGTCTATTGTCCGTTCAGAGCCAACTACGTCTTCGAATCCCTCCGAATCAACAAGGGCGCACATGGGGTTGTCGGGGTCCAGGAAACCTACCGCCTCTGCTTGCCTTTGTCTATCCGTGACTTCATGGTCTAAGGGTTGCTGGAGGACTCCACTGGAGTCTGATGGGCTGGGCTTGGAGGGGGGTTCGATCTCTGGGACGGCAGTGTTCTGAGCTTCGTTTGCCCCAGGGCTTGGCGCCCTTGTTAATGATATTGGAATAGTGTCATGCCGTGGTGAGGTGCTCTTGGTGATACCTTTTTTCAGGTTGTTGGGCGGTTGTGTATTAACGATCTCTTGTGCCTCCGCTTCGATAGAGGTGTCTTCCATATTCAGAGGTTCGAATCTGTTTGTGGTGGAAATCGGGTTAGATTTTGTGGGGGATGTGTTGCCTTGATCGAGGGAGGAGGAGGTGGTTGCCGGGGTTGGGCCTGGACTGTTTTCAAATCTGAGATGTGAGTTAGAGTTGGGTTGGATGTGGCACAATGTCTCTGGAAGCTTTTACGGTGAGGGATCCCTTTGGCGCCAGTTGTTTCTTTTGTCTCAGTTCTGGGTGGGCTTTGTAGCAGAACTTAGTGAGGTGTCCTCTGATGTAGCAGTGGTTGCAAAATAGGACGTTGTTATCGTAGATGAGAGGTTGGATGTGGGTCTGTGTCCCTAAGTCAATGTTAATTGATTTGGGGAGATCTTTGGAGATGTCAAGTTCCATGCAGACTTTTGTGTAGTTGGCTCTGGTGAGATTCCTTGTTTCCTCTGCCATGGCCACAAATGTTCCAAACGAGTTGACAATTCTCTTGAGAGCCGCTGGGATGAAACAGATCAGCGGAGGGATGGGGAGAGTGACCCATGCTGCCACAATGGGCAAGTCCTCTCTAGGATTGAGGGTCTGTGACCATCTGACAACTGTCATGGTTTTGGAGTCCACCTTGCTTGTACCATGTATTAGGGCGATCCTTTGGTCTTCCTCCGAGGATAGAAGCAGCATAATGTTTTTGGGGTCCAGGGGGCAACTCTATACGTCGAGTTGAAGTGCCATTTGGCGACAATTTCTTGAACTCTGGCGAGTTTGGGGCAACCAGATGAGAATTACAGCAGAAATGTGAAGAAAAACCGCTGGTGCAGGGAGGAGAGGTCCTCGTCAGAGAAAAGGATGGATAAAGGATGTCCCCTAGGGGGCGTGGAGTAGACGATCTCTGGGAGCGATACATCGGAGAGGATCGGAGTCTTTCTGGATGCGCGGTCTAGTCTCACCATGTCTGCGAACAAGACCGGGGTGGAGGTGCCTGCTGGAGCAGAAGTGCTTGAAGGGGGGATGAAGGTGGTGCCAACAGGGTTAGAAGAGATCGAGGGTGGAGTCCTGACCAAGGTAGGATGTTGTGGCGGTTGACCTGCTCCTATGGAGATAGCCTCGCTGGACCGACAGGGGACGGACAAGCCTGGAGAGGAAGTCCGAATGGCTGCCCCATCATCGATCGCCAGAAATGGCAGAGGGGCACATATGGAGTTGGGTGGAACGGGTGGGGCAATCGCCATGGGGGAGTGGGGGACCGAGCCCGACGGTGCTAGTACTAGGCGCATGCACAGTCAACTCCGGATAAGGGAGTCCCGAAGCCTGTGGCCAGGAAAGAGCCGGCGTATAGTGGGTGCTACTGGGCGCATAAGTCGCCTCCCTAGAACTACAGAAAAGCGCATAGGCGAAGAGGGGGCTGGGCGCAGAAGCTGGTCCACACCCGGCGGGCGCAGAGGAACCCAGCCTCCCCACTAACGCGGGCGCATGGGGAAGGGTGCAGGGAGCATAAGCGGCCCCGTCCTTCATTGGCACGCATAGGCCAGCGGTAAGGCGAGGGTGCGTGGGAGGCGAAGCTCCTCAGCACTCGGCTCGAGAGTATGGCCCTCAAGACGGGCGCATGTCCCATGAGAGGCATGGGAGGGGGCGCATGTCCTGAGCTCGACGGAGCCCGAGGGCGGGGAAATAGAATTCAAAATTCGAATGACGGAGGAGGAAGAGTTGGAGCGGCCCGGATAGCTGGCAAGCTTGGGGGGTGCCTCAGGGACGGAGGCCGGGAATCCAGATCGGGTGCAACGACGGAGCCGACGCCGACGGAGGAGGAGGCCGTTGCCGCGAGGCTACGCTCAACGAGCGATAGCTAATCCGATAACCATCCGATGGACGGGGGAGGTGGAGGGGGGGTCCGAGGACAGACGGTAGCAACCCGACGGTAGGCGGAGAGGGGACGGGGCGGCGATGGGCCGGTCGAGGGCGGCGGTGGTGCCATCGGCGGCCTCGAGTGGAGGCCGAAAGCTTGCTGCCGAGAGCCACTACCCCTGCGAACCCAATGGAGTGGACCGGGCACGACGGCGGTGGGCGAGGGGGTAACATTATCGGGGAGAGGGGGGAAGGGTAGATGCCGGCCGGTTAGGAGCGGCTGGATGGGGTCCATCGGGGGCACTCAGGAGGAAGGGGAGGAAGATCGGGACCATAGTAAAATATACCAAAACTATATATATATATATATATATATATATATATATATATATATATATATATATATATATATATATATATATATATAGGCTAAAAAGACATAAATAAGATACCACCAAATAATATGACAGTACAGTTGGAAATATTTCAATATATTGGGAACCAACTAACAATATTGGTATTTAATGAAGATAATAGTGATTATTAATAACAAAATATTATTATAAATAATATAAATAATGATGAATAAAAATCTATCTTTAACTTATATATGTTTATGCATAATAATTTATAATCCACCTATATAGGAAACATATACCTTTTCTTTATCATACAATAATATTAACAATAAATTATATTAGTAACATGAATATATACTACTGCTGTAAAGAAGCAAAGAGGAAACTAATAATAATAATAATATTGATTAACTATTGTACATATATGACAGTATAGTTGTTTAATTGTAAGAAGAACATATATAGTATAATAAAATAACAATTAATACTTTATACTAAAGATAGTGTACTTAAGTAATACTGTTTCCTTTCTGCTATATTACATGATGATAATAATAATAATAATAATAATAATAATAATAATAATAATAATAATAATAATAATAATAATAATAATAATAATAATAATAATATAATAACAACAACAGTAGTGTATACAAAAACTCGAAAGTTAAGAATAAAAAAAATTAAAACAAAAGTAAGGTGACTGCTCTCCCACAAAAGCACCCCCTTTGTTTTTTCTACAAACGGAAGAAGGAAAGAGGGAGAGATCAGTGAGAAAGGAAGAGGGGAAGGCCCGTGAATGAGAGGGAGGGAGAGAAGGAGTACCAACAGTGAGAGCAGAGAGCCGAAGAGGACTCATCTTCGGAGGAAAGCGACGGCGGCTCTTCTCGACTGGTGCGGTTATGGCGGTATAGTAGAGACCGCGGTGGTGCTGGAGCGAGGTAGCCGAGGGAAGGTGCAGGCGAGCGGGGCTGCTCGCATGGACGCTGGCAGTGCGGCCACGGTTCGGAGCTGGAAGGAGAACATCACATCGGGAGGTCGATGCTGCAGCGGTTGCTGAACGTGGCCGAGATCGGTGAGTGGCTAGGGGTTTATTTATTTTTCCTCTTTATTGGATTTTGGGAACTGAGCAATTGTTTGTGATGATGGGGTGGTGGCGCTGCTATGGTGTCGGTGACCAGGGGTTGGTCTGCCGGCCAAGGGGTGTAGAAGTAGATTGTGGTGGTGGTGGTTATTTGGATGATGGTGGGGTATGGGAGGAGACGACAGGGGGTCGGTTACGCCTGTGGTGGCGGTGGTCAAATTTTGGTGGAGATGGGTTGTCTGAGTCTTTGGTGTGTTGATCGGTGATGCAAGCCACGACAAGGGTTGTACGTCCTAAAAATCAAGTTGCATTTATCAAATAAGCAGAGGAAATTAAATTGCGCACTCTTCAAATAGACTGCGCAGGAGGCAGATTACGCTACATTTTAAGCGCGCAAGTTGAACTGCGCTACCACCCAAGCGCGCTACACTGACGTGGCAATGCCATCATTACCTGACAAAAATCCGATCTTCTGACAGCTGACAGCCCGATAAACGAGGAGTCCTTTCATTTTTTGTGCAGTACAGTGCTCGAGGACAGCTGTACAGCCAGCGTAGTATGACAACTCAACTTCAGCGCAGTTTGACCAAGCCCGAGTATCCGCGAAGTCTGATGCTAGCACTTTTCAAGAGGCACAATCCATCAAGATAACTAACAGTTATTACATGGCTTACATGCCATCAATTACTCGCCACGTGGCAACCGCCTGTACACGACCATGCGTATTTCAATCAAACAATGCCACGCGTCTAATACAGTTGGCCCACGATCGAGTAACTGCCAGCGCAGTTCGCTGTTTGTGCAGTCTGTCACCAGCGCAGTTCAGCATGCGCAATCCAGAATAACTACAAATTAGTTATTTTCAGAACTCTATAAATAGAGTTTCAAGTCCTTTATTAAGGAGATCAGATCATATTATCACCAGAGATCAGGAGTTCTTGTCCAAGTGCTGCTGCATTCTTCAGAGGCTATCATCTTCAAAATTCACATCGTCCAAGGGATAAAGCGATCGTCTTCAGATCGGATTCCTATAGTTGGACTTTCCCAGAATTCAATTGTAATCTTCTTACAAAGTTTGTGAAATAAAAAACTTTTTGTTTTTGTAAACAAAAAGGCGACTCTGCTGGGGATGACTTTCTCCTCCGACGAGGAAGTGACAACTCAATGTGACGTTGCGTCTATCGGAAAGATGCAGAAGACGCTGGTTGTGAAGGTCAACCAGACTGCCTACGAGGAGATGATCAACTCTGGGGCTACTCGTTGCACTACAACCTCTGCCAAGAGCAAGGTCCGTTCAGTGTGGAATCCGAAGTCCTCTGCGCAGTCCTCTGTGCAGTCTTCTGCACAATCATCTGCGCAACCTGCTGTCTCTGCTGCCAAGGAACCAGTAGCAACTTCTGTCCTTGTGCAACACACTACTCTTTCTGCCACAACGCTGTAGAAGCATGGAAAATGATCTATACGTCCAGGAAACCCTATGCGGCTCAGATAGCCCATGCTGCTCAGAGGGTCATGCGGCCCAAGACATCCCATGTGGCTCAAAAGATACGTAGCGGGACAGTCCTCTCTTCTGCCCTCTTGTATTAATTATTTTGACGGCTGACAACTCTGAAAAAGTGACAGCCCTGACACAAGAGAGGTAATTATGACTCTGTCATAAAGACAGACCCCTAGGGAAGAGAAAGAGATCTCTGACACAATCCTCCGAGATCCATAAAAATGCCACGTGGCCTTGCCACGTGGGCGTTCGTATGCGGCTCGAGCGAAGAATTCCCATACAGTTCAGAATGAAGCCGTCCTATGCGGCTCAGGCCGAAACAGTCTCATGCGGCTCAAGCGGAGGCCTTCCTATGCGGCTCAAGAGGACCATTTCCATGCGGCTCAGGCGGATGCATCCCTATGCGGCTCGCAATGGTCATCTCCATGCGGTTCAAAGGTTCGAAGGGGGGCCACTACCCGAGCAGCCCTGACACGTGGCCCAAACCTTATACGGCCCAAACCTTATGCGGCTCAATATTCATGCGGTTCAGATCTCCCCCAGTGGCTTCTAGGACATGTGTCCTAAGCCGATCAATCTCCTAAATTTATTGCAATCAGAGATTGGGTCAAATCCAAATAATCTGGGACACGTGGCAGGAGAATAAATCAAATTTATTCGTGGACATCAGCAAATTATCACGAGAAAGATTTATTCCAATCAGCATTAATTACTGATAAGATTTGGTGTAATCTACACTTAACGGCCCAGATTTATCACACTCAAAATGAATGGCCTAGATTGACCAATCCACAAGCCGCCGCCATCTCTAGGAAGCAATCATTGCAAATCCTAATGATCATACCCCATTCTTATAAATAGCAAGGTGCCATTCCCTTGCAAAATATACATTTTCCTGATAAAAAAATATATACAACGAAGAGAGCACAACCAGAGAGACCCCTTCTCGAGATCAGAGAGCATTAGAAGACTTGGAAAAAAGAGCAGAGAGAGAGCAGAGAGAGCATTTCTTCAACACCGAGCAATCTTCTGGAGCCAAGGCTGCATACCGATCATCCAAGGAGTAAGGCAGGGCTGCCGTCGCCTTCCCGAGCCTCTATCGTCACCCCCCAGAATCTAAAATAAATAATTGTACTTACTCTGCTGTACCTAGGCTTTCGTCCCTAGGCTTTTTTTGTACAAGCGAGTTTGTAACGTGAAGTAAAAGTCCAGTCCTCCGATAATTGTTCTGCTCTTTTATATTTTGTGCCAAACACGATGGCGACTCTGCTGGGGATAAACTTCTCCACGGCTGAGGAGTTGGTGACGCAATCGGATGCAGCCAAACTTGGCTCCACACAACAGAAGATGGTCGTCCGCTTCGACCAACAGGCATTCGAAGAGATGCCCTCCGAAGGAAGCGCTGGCCCGGTCCAGAAGCGCACCCGCACCACGAAGGCTCGCAAAGAGTGGAGGCCAAAATCGTTTGCTCCTCCCCAGGCCCTCGATAGAATACTCCATGCTACCCAAGACGGCGAAAGCGATTCTCGTGCGGCTCCACTTTAAACCATAGAAAACTCTGTTGTCCCCAAGTCCGGCAAAGGAAAGCACTACGATGCTGGACTTGCGGGGCCAAAGGGCGATTCTATGTGTACAAGAAAGAAATCGAAGAAGGGTCCTAGCGGCAAAACAAAGACTCATGCTGCCAAGATTGGCAGCCGCATGAATGATGATCATACGGCTGAAAATGCTAGCCAAATGTATAGTACTCATGCGGCCGGAATTTCCAACCGCATGCAGAATACTCATGCGGCCAGGGTTTCCAGCCGCATGGAAAAGATTCATGTGGCTACGATCACCAGCCGCATGAGAATCGCTGATTCCAGCCGCATGACGCCTACTCCACGTGGCTCCGTCTTCGATCGACTCTCCTATGGTCCTGATCTCTTGTGCTCCCAAGAGGACATGTCTGATTCTCTCCAGTACCACTTGGACTCTTCCTACTATGTGTCCTCACGTACTAGAGTTAAGAAGTCCAAGGTAGCGCGAGCTTGGCAAGCCCAGCAGACTGTCCCGACCTCTGACCATCCGAGCGCTCCGCATACCGTTATGCGGGCCTCTGATGGGAAGTTGTAGAGAACCACTCGAATCTAGCCCCCGGCGGCAAACGGACAAAGTGGTTCCTCTGACCTGCGTGAGGCTATCCTCCACAAATGCAAGGAAAGAGAAGGGGTCTCGATGTGCAAAGAGTCCTCACACGGACGTCACTGTACCCAGATCATCGTCAACTGCTGTCGCAACAACGCGGCAGTAAAAGAAGACCGCCATCCGTCATCCAAAGGCTACAGTATCCGAGCTCAGAGGACGAGGTACCTCCAGTTGTCTCTTGTAACTCTATTCATAAAAACCCTGCCGAGGGGAGAGGGAAGAAGATAAGTACCTCCAGCCCAAGGATATCAACCACTACAGCTAAAAGACTTTCATCTAAACGGTTGTCCACCATCGGAGTTTTCCAAGGCACCCGTTCAAAGACGAAATCTGCTACAATGGAAGATTCATCATCCACATCACTGGGGGTCATGGGAACTGGGGGTAGCACTCCTCCGAACATCCACGACAATCCGATGGTCCAAGAAGACGAGCCCGGGGAAACAACTCTTCCATCAGGTACAACAAATGCTGATGTCCCCGAGGACATCCATGACTCTCAAGATGAAGCAAGCTCCGAAGCTGGGGGTACTATTCCCTCCGAGTCCGAACCCGAAGATAACATTCCCACATACCTCGATGACTTCTCGGTGCATGGGTATGACTCGGAGGTCTCACCCTCCACCGTTCCTTCCATCACTCCTCATGTAAGAACGGTGTTCATGACGGACAGCAATCAAGGTGGTTCCAGTGATCGCCAATGCATCGACACTCTAAAGGCTATACTGCAAGCCTTGGTCAAGTATGTAGATAAAATCAAGGCAGCTCTTCCAACTCTGCAAGGAGGGACGCCTGGCAAAATAAGCACGGGTCCTGCGGTCAATGCGGACTCAAACTCAGCGGCACCGAACATGGGCAATAATCCTCCTGAAACAACGGCCCCCACCACTGCAGATGAGGCCCGAGAAGTAAGAAGAGAGGTTCAGGAGCTCCGAGCCATGTTCCACGCCCGAGAAAACTCTCAAGACCTCAGGATGCGGCAACCATACCCTGCTGAATGGTGGGATGTTCCATTTCCACCAAGATGTAAGCCGTTCAATATCAACCCGTATGATGGCAAGACCTCGATAGTCGGTACATCACTTACTTCGAGGTCACCACCGACCATCTGCCCCCATGATGATGCTATCCTCACACGATTATTCATTGGGGCATTGGAAGGAGTCGCCTTCGACTGGTATCGCAACCTGCCAGACAACTGCATCCACTCCTTCGTCGGCTTCAAGCGTATGTTCTTGGAGAGATTCTACGAGGTAGGGCAGGACGTCACGATGTCCACCCTCATAGATGTCATTCAAGGGGAGAAAGAGTTGACAAGGAACTATATTGAGCGGTTTCGCCAAACCGCGATGAAGCTGCCCTCAGGAAACCCGGATTCCTCCTTGATAGAAATTTGCCAAAAGAGATTGCTCCCAACAATCAGTCTCTGGATGGGCGAGAGTCAATTCAAGGACAAGAAGGCGTTTATCATCAGTGCCACAAGTGCCGAAGAACGTTTGAAGAAAGCTCGCCAACTGGGATTGCACATCTCGGAGGGAGAGAACAAGGGCAAGCGTTCCAAAACCAACAACGACAATGGGGGTAGCCCCTCCAACAATCGAGACAATAAGGGGAAGCAGGATATGGTGGCTGATACAACCCAAAAACTTGAGTCAAAACGGGCAGACAAACAATGGCCGCAAATCACTTACTCTTTCGAAGACGGCCACGTCAAGCCTATCTTGGAGATGCTCATACAAGAAGACAGAATTCAGCTTCCTCCACCAAGACGGGAACCTCGGTCGGCAGATCTGGAGAACCCAAAGTTCTGCCATTACCACCGCTACGTCCACCATGCTACATACGACTGCTACCAACTGAAACGATACATCCAAAACCTCATCGATTCAAACGCTCTGTCCATCGATTTCGAGGAGGTAACCGTAGCAGCCAACATGGTGTCCGTACAATTCGGCAGCTTCCCTCCAACAGAGACTCAAGACGGTGTCATACCCATCCCTCTGGCGACGATAGAAATTGCTAATCTTTCGCCTGCTCGGGATCAAGCTGCTGGTCTAATACCCCTCACCACATCACGAGGGGAAATCATGTGGGTCCATCCGGACCTGGTCCACGAGGTGACTCAGTCCACGCCGCCACCCATTCACAAGAAGCAAAGTGGAAAAGTCAGATCCTGCCGCACCATCTCGACAGATGTGGAAGAGGTCACGGCCGTCATTACTCGATCTGGAGCACAATCTCAACCTATGGCTGAGAACTCGACTGAAGATCATCCGCCAGCTACCACTGACGTTCCAGGGCCTTCTCAGCCTCCGACGACCGAAAAGCCTAGGCCGAAGGAGACTCGCTTCGACAAATCCCTCCGAAAAGAGATACCTAAGGGGCTGGAGAGGCCCTACAACTTCGACATCTTGGCGCAATTGTCCAATACACCGGCCAAATTGTCCTTATATGAACTCCTGAGGCTCTCGAAGGATGTCCGCGCAGCTTTGAGCGATGCACTCCAAAATGCCGACGCATACTTGGCTCAGGTCAACCTTATGGGAGAAAATCAGCCTGTGGATCTCCAAGACAGTACGTGTACGGGAGCGATGCCCAATATCGTCTTCACTCCACAGGACATGCTCATCAAGACCAACTTGCACGATCGCCCATTATACTACACTGGATACATCGGCGACGTAAAGGTGGATCGAATGCACATTGACCCTGGGTCTTTCATAAGCATCATTCCGAAGGGTTTGCTACATCATCTTCGCATTCCGATGCATCACCTTGTCAAGCCCCAGAGCCAGAATACTGGAGAGCGGGGGCAGACATAGCCAGCTACGTATATTAAAATGGAAACCACCTCGATATACGGTCACGGTTGTCTAAATATGTGAGGGTTTTCTATAAGCCAACAGTATCTTATGGTCATGAACAAGCCTAGTGTCTCAATCACCACAAGTAAGTAAAGTCACAAGATGTATGATCATTAAATATACAATAATAAGGCATCCCAAATATTACATATTCGGCTGATCATGAAGCTAGTCGTTACAAAATGTTAGGACTAGCAAGAGTTTAGTCATACATGATCAACCCTAGGATTTGTCAATCATGTTTACAGCCCGTAGGCAGACAGTAAGTAAAAATGCTCCGAGCTAACAGGTGCTCGTCGGCTAAACGCCTCAAAAGAATAATTTTTACAATAGAGTGAGCGAAACAAAATAGAAAACCTACTCTTGGCCCGGATTCCGTCTAGTTTTCACCATTGGACTGGAAGCTTTGTAGATCCTCGGGAGCTGCTCCGAAATCTGGCCACACAAAACCAGCTGGGTCAACCCCAGAAAGAGAAAGTGCCACAAGGTGGCCACGAAATAAGAACAAAAGCCAGCAATCCGCACAGAAAGATATAATATTAAAACTAAAAGTTATGAAAACATGGCAGGGTGATATACGACGAGATAACCATGGAACTATTTCGATAGCCAGGTTACAACCCGTAAACCAAACAAGGACCGGGGTTGTAACCCTTCATCTGAACAGAGCTTGGTTTCCTACCATTTATCGGCAAGATAAGTAATATAAGAAATCAAGACAGGAAGCAATCTTGTACTGGATCAAGACATGACTAGACTGGTTATACCTCATTCAATCAATCACGGCCAAGCAGATACTACGGCTTACTACTTTAACTAATTAGGGTTATCACGGGCCTAATTACTAACAAGATGCAGTGAGATTGTTCCACAGCCACAAGCCCTGCAGACCATCCAGGCTACCCAGGACGAAAGATTAGGATTAAAATCAGGTGGGTACATCGTCCAGGAGACAAATGTACCCTTAGGTAACTTAGAGGGTGCAACACTCGACGGTGCGCTGGAAATGTGCCCTACTCGACAGCAGGCTACAGATCCCAAGAGCGCCCAGGTAACGGGATTGCCTGTAGCTATGTCAATCTCTTCATGACTACTGTGTTATTCTAGTTATTAACTTTAATCCATTTTAGTAGGTACTCCTGACCGTGGTACTCAGGAATTCCATCCTAGACATGATGCAAGACTGGACAGGTGGATAAACAAGCAAGCAAGAAAGAACCACCCACGGTGTCAAGACAGGTCAAGTTAGGTTATCAAGTCATGTCAAGTTAGGAGTGCGCCGCCACGGGCCACTATCAAGTCATGTTGGTCATGTCAGGAGTGCACCACTACGGGTCACTGTCGTGTTATGCTAGTTCCTTGTCATACCACGCCATGTGCAATAGTCATTCCAAACATATTAAGTAAAATCAAGTTCATGAAAAAAGGCGTAAGGACATAAAATGGGCATAAAATATCTAATAAAATATCAAAATACGGGGTTATAGAAGAGCCAAGCTTAAAGAAATAAAACCAAAACTCCAAGAGTCAGGGGGTTAAGCAAGGGGTCAGGGGAGCAGCGTACGAAAACGTCACGCACGTTGAGAGAGCAGCGTAGGTGAAAGTCACGCATGCTGAGAGCAGTGTGTGAAAGTCACGAACGCTCAAGGGAGCAGTGCGTGAAAGTCACGCACGCTACAGGGAGCAGTGTGTGAAAGTCACGCACGCTACAGGGAGCAGTGTGTGAAAGTCACGCACGCTACAGGGAGCAGTGTGTGAAAGTCACGCATGCTACAGGGAGCAGTGTGTGAAAGTCACGCACGCCACAGGGAGCAGTGTGTGAAAGTCACACATGCTACAGGGAGCAGTGTGTGAAAGTCACGCACGCTACAGGGAGTAGTGTGTGAAAGTCACGCACGCTACAGGGAGCAGTGTGTGAAAGTCACGCATGCTACAGGGAGCAGTGTGTGAAAGTCACGTACGCTACAGGGAGCAGTGTGTGAAATTCACGCATGCTACAGGAAGCAGTGTGTGAAAGTCACGCACGCTCAAGGGAGCAGTATGTGAAAGTCACACACGCTACAGGGAGCAGTGTACGTAAAAGTCACGCACGCTCAAGGGAGCAGTGTGTGAAAGTCACGCACGCTACGGGGAACAGTGTACGTGAAAGTCATGCACGCTCAAGGGAGCAGTGTGTGAAAGTCACGCACGCTACGGAGAGCAGTGTGTGAAAGTCACGCACGCTCAAGGAGACACGCTTCCAACAGGAAACGTGCTCAAGCCTGCGTACGCAGCGCTAAAGAGCGCGCGTAGCTCAGTGTACGTAGCTAAACAGCTCTGCACACTGCTCACTGTCTTCTCCAAACAGCAAGAACACCAAGGAAGAACCCAAAGCTTCACAAGTTCATAACTTGGCCATCCGAACTCCAAATCCGGATTTCCAAAGTTCCAACTTGGGTGAAACTGAAAGCTCTTCCACATGTAAACATCAAAACTCATAGAAAACCAACATAAATAGCTCAAACCATGCAAAATCCGAAATTAGGAAAAACTTAGATCTATGACAATGGGGGCTCCAAATCACAAAAATCCAAGTTCTAAGGTTGGTCTCCATGTCCTAATCTAGCAAAAGGGCAAGGAAAAGAGGGTTCTCATGTAGTGGCAAGATGCACTTGCCTAGGGTTAGGAGAGTTGTGGAGGAAGGAGAAGAAGAAGAAGAAGGAAATTAATGGTGGTTATGAAGAGAGGGTAGGTGGGGATTATAAAGAGGGGGAGATGTGGTGTGTTGAGGGTGTAGCATAGGGCTAGGGTGATCCAATGCACAAAAACCGAACCAAACCGAACCAACCCAATTAAAACCGAGCCAGGCCAAAACCCAAATACGAGAGATACCAAAATTCCATAAGTTGAGAAAAAATAAAAATATATGCCAAAATCCAGATACGAGTATAAATTCGAAATTCGAGAAATACAGGAAATGAGGGTGACAACTCTACCCACCTTAAAAGAATTCCGTCCTCGAAATTTAATCAAGGAGCTAGAAATTGCCAAGACAAGCTACACTAAGCACAGGCAAGCTACACTACGTAGTTCAACCATACAATCATACAATGCAAGCAAGGAAGGGAAAACGTAAGGCATAAGAAAGACATTATATCTCACGAGTCAAACAGGTAGGGATATCGCGATCGGATGTCGTCCTCACGCTCCCACATTGACTCACCTAGAGAATGATGACCCCAAGAAACACGGACTAATTTAATAGTCTTGTTCTTGAGTGTCTTTTCCCTCCGGTTCAAAATAGACACGGGCCTCTTCTCATACGAAAGGTTGGTACCAACAACCAATTCCGAATGGTCTAGGATGTGGCTCGGGTCCGGAATATACCTTCGTAATTGGGACACATGGAATACATCATGTACCTCACTTAGCGACGACGAAAGAGCGAGACGATAGAATACATCTCCTACTCGCTCCAGAATATCGAACGGCCCTATATACCTAGGACTAAGCTTTCCCCGCACGCCGAATCGAATGACGCCGCGGTTAGGCGAGATCCTAAGGAATACATGGTCACCGACAACAAATTCTAAGGGACGTCGATGAGCATCGGCCCAATGGCGCTGGCGGTCCTGGGCAACTCGGAGGTGATCTCTGACCTTCCTGACCACTTCAATCGTCTGGGAAATCAACTCGGGTCCAAGCATCTGCCTCTCCCCGACATCGTCCTATGCTAGCGGGGATCTGCACTTCCTGCCATAAAGAGCCTCGAAGGATGCCATCTGGATACTGGCCTGATAACTGTTGTTGTACGAGAATTCCACCAGGTACAGATGATTCTCCCATGAACCATCGAAGTCAAGGGTACATGATCTCAACATATCTTCAAGAGTCTGGATTGTGCGCTCTGACTGACCATCCGTCTGCGGGTGATAAGCTGAGCTGAACTGGAGACGAGTCCCCAAACTCTTCTGCAAGCTGCGCCAAAAGTGTGAGGTAAATCTTGAATCCCTGTCCGAGGTGATGCTGACTGGCACACCGTGAAGCCTGACGATCTGCCTGAGATACATCTCTGCTAACTGCGCCGTCGACTGCCCAACTCTGAATGGAAGAAAGTGTGCCACCTTGGTAAGCCTGTCCACAATTACCTAAATAGCATCTCTGCCGGCAGGGGATCTGGGCAATCTGGTCACGAAATCCATGGTTATATGTTACCATTTCCATTCTGGGATCGGTAAGGGTTGAAGAAGTCCAGCGGGCCTCTGATGTTCAGCTTTAACCTGTTGGCAAACCAAACACCGAGAGACAAACCGGGCTATCTCCCTTTTCATGCCATTCTACCAGAAATGCTGACAAATATCACGGTACATCTTCGTACCACCCGGATGAATAGAATATTGCGAACTGTGGGCTTCTGCCATGACTTTCTGTCTGATATCTCCACTGGATACACAAAGACGAGTGTCGAGCCGAAGTGTACCGTCTTCATGGATACATAACTCTGGCCTTCTTCCTGCTTCACACTCTGTTCTGAGTCGCTGGATCTTGGAATCTGTTGACTGCGCCACCCGGATTCTCTCAACTATGCTGGACTGAACCTGTAGGCTGGCCATCAATGCCACGCTGGTTGGAAGAACCACTTCAATTCCCATCTTCTAAAGATCTGCTAACAATTCTGGTTGTGCCGTCAGGAGATAAACTCCGGCTCTCCTGCTCAATGCATCTGCTACAACGTTGGCCTTCCCGGGATGATAATGCAAATCCACATCGTAGTCCACTAGTAGCTCGAGCCATCTTCTCTGCCGCATATTAAGGTCCTTCTGGATGAAAACATACTTCAGGCTCTTATGATCAGTAAAGATCTCCACTCTATCTCCGTACAAGTAGTGTCTCCACAACTTCAAAGCAAACACTACCGCCGCCAGTTCCAAGTCGTGGGTCGGGTAATTCTTCTCATGATCACGAAGTTGACGTGACGCATAAGATATTACCTTCCCATGCTGCATCAAGACACACCCCAATCCTCTGCCTGAAGCGTCGCAATAAACTGTAAATCCTCCAGTCCCATCTGGAAGGGTGAGAATGGGAGCCGTTATCAAACCTCGCTTTAACTTCTCAAATGATTCCTGACACTCTGCTGTCCAAACAAATGGCACATCCTTGCGGGTCAACTGGGTCATCGGCGCTGAAATCCTTACAAAATCTGAAACGAACCGCCGGTAGTAGCCGGCCAATCCAAGGAAACTGCGAACCTCTGCCACTGAGCTGGGTACCGGCCATGATTCGATAGCCACAATCTTCTGGGGATCCACTTCCACTCCTCCTCGGGTAATGATGTGACCCAAGTATAAAATACGATCGAGCCAGAACTCGTATTTACTGAACTTGGCGTACAACTGATGCTCCCTAAGCGTCTGAAAGATGACTCTGAGATGCTGCTCATGCTCTGCTTCACTCTTTCTGTAGACCAAGATGTCATCTAGGAACACGATCACGAACTGATCCAAGTAAGGCATGAAAATCCGATTCATGAGGTCCATGAATACGGCCGGCGCATTGGTCGCTCCAAAGGGCATAACAAGGAACTCCCAATGTCCATACCTCGATCTGAATGCTGTCTTCGGGATGTCTTGCTCTCTGACTCTGATCTGGTGGTAACCTGAGCGTAAATCAATCTTCGAAAACACTGAAGCCCCTCTGAGCTGATTAAACAAGTCATCTATCCTCGGAAGAGGGTATCTGTTCTTGATTGTCACCGAATTCAAGGTACGATAATCAACACATAGCCTGGATGTACCATCCTTCTTTTTCACAAGAAGTATCGGGGCTCCCCAAGGCGATCCACTCGCACGGATGAATCCCTTGGTCCTCAGTTCTTCAATCATCTTGTATAAAATCTCCAACTCTGAAGGCGCCATCCTGTAGACTCGTTCTGATACTGGTGCTGTCCCGGGAATCAAGTCTATAGTGAACTCAATCTCCCGCTCCGGCGGTATCCTTGGAAGCTCCTCTGGAAAGACATCTGGAAACTCTTCAACTATCCGGGGTAACTGTACTGCTGCTACTGCCATCTGCAATACTGGGGAAGATGGCTCCACTGCTCCTCTGGAAAATGAGAACTTTGGCTCGCCTGGAATGCTGAAAACAACTCTGCCAATATGACAGTCTATCCTAGCATACTGGTTCCTCAACCAATCCATGCCTAGGACTACATCATAGTCTGCCATAGGAAACTCTATAAATCTAGCTGGGAACTCCCTACCGCTAACTACGATCCGACACGAGGAAAACACTCGATCTACTCCCACAAGATCGTTACCAGTAAGTATATTGAGCCTTACTGATAACGACTCGGGCTCCAGTCCTATCCGTGTCACGAATCGTGCAGACATAAATGAATGCGATGCACCAGAATCAAATAATACAGACGCTGGAGAGGAGTTGACGAGAATAGTACCTGCCACAACCTCACCTGGTGCTACTTCTTCTTCCATAGCCATCATCATGGCCTGACCTTGTCCTCTGGCTGCTGGTCCCCTCTGCTGGAAACCTCTCTGCCTATTCTGGGTCTGAGCTTGGGCTTGTGCATACGGCTGGGGGTGTTGTTGCTGGAATGCCTGAGACTGAGGCGGCAAGGGCCTCGAAGACTGATACTGCTGCTGCTGAACTGGTGTTGGGGCCGGTCCTCTAACCGAAGAGCTAGAAGGGTTGGATGCTGATGAACCACCCCTATTCGGGCAAGCTCTAATTCTATGATCTGCTTCTCCACAAGCCAGGCACAATTCCTGCGCCCTGCGACAATCTGCCACCACGTGCCCTGGCTTCGCGCAATGAGAACATCGCATCACGGAAGTCTGCTTCTGCTTCTGCTGCTGCGGGTACGTCGGGGTCGAATGCTGAACCGACGTTACTGAGGCCGCCCGCCTCGGAGTTCCAATGGTCAATCCCCTAGCTGCCGGGGCTGGAGCTGATGATTGGTGCATCTGACTGTGGGACCGCTTCCTACTTCCGGTCCTATCTACGATCCTTTGGGAGGTGTACTCATGCCTCCTAGCTGCTCTCAAGACTGCATCGAATGTCTGGTGCTCGAACTGCTCAACTGCCAATAAGATCTCTAAATGTAGTCCCTGCTGGAACTGCTGGGCCCTATCAAACTCGGTCGCCACCAAGGTGGGGGCAAACCTACTAAGTCTAGAAAACTCTGATGCATAACTGTCGACTGTTCTGCCTCCTTGCTTCAAGTTGGTAAATCTGGTCTGTAAGTCGTACCGAGCCACCGCAGCGAAATACTTCATCTGGAATCTCTCTCTAAATACTGCACAAGCAATGGGTGCCACTAATCCCATGGCTTGCGTCGCCCACCAACTGTGAGCTAGGTCCAACAACTGCAGGCGTACCACCGCCACCTTCTCATTCTCAGGTGTCCTAGCTGCTTCCAGAACTACCTCGGTATCCTGAAGCCATGCATCCGCGGCAATCGCATCCTCGGTGTCGTCGAAGAAAGGAGGGTTCAATCGCTTGAAGCTGTTGGCCGCCTGGTTCCCTGGATGTCCGCCTCGGGTCAAAGCATCTTGAACTGTCTGGTGCAGGGCGTCGCTTCGACGATCCTGGGAAGCTATCAAGGTTCTGATGAGGCCTACTAAGGTACCATCATTGGGCTCTGCGGGCTGGACGGGTCGAACTGGTGACTCTCCTCCAGTAGGCACAACTCTGGAGGCTACCCCGGAATGCAGGGCTTGATCTCCGGGTTGCTGCTGTTCCACGGGAAATGCTCCACCTCGTCGATTGGTAGGACCAGGTACAGTACCGCTAAAAAAGATGACACAGGGAACAATAAGGAAAGGACCAGGACAGATCAATGATATAAGGACGTAATCAGGGCAAGAATTTCAGGGATTTAAAAATACGGACGGAGATCAAGGGCGAATACTGATTGAGACATCTATTCGGTAAACCCTCACATTTCTTGATTTACAAGACCTGCATGGGCCACCACTTAAACCATGTCACGCCCCAGAACCAGAATACTGGAGAGCGGGGGCAGACATAGCCAGCTACGTATATTGAAATGGAAACCACCTCGATATACGGTCACGGCTGTCTACATATGTGAGGGTTTTCTATAAGCCAACAGTCTCTTATGGTCATGAACAAGCCTAGTGTCTCAATCACCACAAGTAAGTAAAGTCACAAGATGTATGATCATTAAATATACAATAATAAGGCGTCCCAAATATTACATATTCGGCTGATCATGAAGCTAGTCGTTACAAAATGTTAGGACTAGCAAGAGTTTAGTCATACATGATCAACCCTAGGATTTGTCAATCATGTTTACAGCCCGTAGGCAGACAGTAAGTAAAAATGCTCCGAGCTAACAGGTGCTCGTCGGCTAAACGCCTCAAAAGAATAATTTTTACAATAGAGTCAGCGAAACAAAATAGAAAACCCACTCTTGGCCCGAATTTCGTCTAGTGTTCACCATTGGGCTGGAAGCTTGGTAGATCCTCGGGAGCTGCTCCGAAATCTGGCCACACAAAACCAGCTGGGTCAACCCCAGAAAAAGCAAGTGCCACAAGGGGGCCACGAAATAAGAACAAAAGCCAGCAATCCGCACAGAAAGATATAATATTAAAACTAAAAGTTATGAAAATATGACAGGGTGATATACGACGAGATAACCATGGAACTATTCCGATAGCCAGGTTATAACCCGTAAACCAAACAAGGACCGGGGTTGTAACCCTTCATCTGAACAGAGCTTGGTTTCCCACCATTTATCGGCAAGATAAGTAATATAAGAAATCAAGACAGGAAGCAATCTTGTACTGGATCAAGACATGACTAGACTGGTCATACCTCATTCAATCAATCATGGCCAAGCAGATACTACGGCTTACTACTTTAACTAACTAGGGTTATCACAGGCCTAATTACTAACAAGATGCAGTGAGATTGTCCACAGCCACAAGCCCTGCAGACCATCCAGGCTACCCAGGACGAAAGATTAGGGTTGAAATCAGGTGGGTACATCGTCCAGGAGACAAATGTACCCTTAGGTGACTTAGAGGGTGCAACACTCGACGGTGCGTTGGAAATGTGTCCTACTCGACGGCAGGCTACAGATCCCAATAGCGCCCAGGTAACGGGATTGCCTGTAGCTGTGTCAATCGCTTCATGACTACTGTGTTATTCTAGTTATTAACCTTAATCCATTTTAGTGGGTACTCCTGACCGTGGTACTCAGGAATTCCATCCTAGACATGATGCAAGACTGGATAGGTGGATTAACAAGCAAGCAAGAAAGAACCACCCACGGTGTCAAGACAGGTCAAGTTAGGTTATCAAGTCATGTCAAGTCAGGAGTGCGCCGCCACGGGCCACTATCAAGTTATGTTGTCATGTCAGTAGTGCACCACTACGGGTCACTGTCGTGTTATGCTAGTTCCTTGTCATACCACGCCATGTGCAATAGTCATTCCAAACATATTAAGTAAAATCAAGTTCATGAAAAAAGGCATAAGGACATAAAATGGGCATAAAATATCTAATAAAATATCAAAATACGGGGTTATAGAAGAGCCAAGCTTAAAGAAATAAAACCAAAACTCCAATAGTCAGGGGGTTAAGCAAGGGGTCAGGGAAGCAGCGTACGAAAAGGTCACGCACGTTGAGAGAGCAGCGTAGGTGAAAGTCACGCACGCTGAGAGCAGTGTGTGAAAGTCACGCACGCTCAAGGAAGTAGTGTGTGAAAGTCACGCACGCTACAGGGAGCAGTGTGTGAAAGTCACGCACGCTACAGGGAGCAGTGTGTGAAAGTCACGCATGCTACAGGGAGCAGTGTGTGAAAGTCACGCACGCTAGAGGGAGCAGTGTGTGAAAGTCACGCATGCTACAGGGAGCAGAGTGTGAAAGTCACGCACGCTACAGGGAGCAGTGTGTGAAAGTCACGCATGCTACAGGGAGCAGAGTGTAAAAGTCACGCACGCTACAGGGAGCAGTGTGTGAAAGTCACGCACGCTAGAGGGAGCAGTGTGTGAAAGTCACGCATGCTACAGGGAGCAGTGTGTGAAAGTCACGCACGCTACAGGGAGCAGTGTGTGAAAGTCACGCATGCTACAGGAAACAGTGTGTGAAAGTCACGCACGCTCAAGGGAGCAGTATGTGAAAGTCACGCACGCTCAAGGGAGCAGTGTGTGAAAGTCACGCACGCTACGGGGAGCAGTGTACGTAAAAGTCACGCACGCTCAAGGGAGCAGTGTGTGAAAGTCACGCACGCTACGGGGAGCAGTGTGTGAAAGTCACGCACGCTCAAGGAGACACACTTCCAACAGGAAGCGTACTCAAGCCTGCGTACGCAGCGCTAAAGAGCGCGCGTAGCTCAGTGTGCGTAGCTAAACAGCTCTGCACACTGCTCACTGTCTTCTCCAAACAGCAAGAACACCAAGGAAGAACCCAAAGCTTTACAAGTTCATAACTTGGCCATCCGAACTCCAAATCCGGATTTCCAAAGTTCTAACTTGGGTGAAACTGAAAGCTCTTCCACATGGAAACATCAAAACTCATAGAAAACCAATGTAAATAGCTCAAACCATGCAAAATCCAAAATTAGGAAAAACTTAGATCTATGACAATGGGGGCTCCAAATCACAAAAACCCAAGTTCTAAGGTTGGTCTCCATGTCCTAATCTAGCAAAAGGGCAAAGAAAAGAGGGTTCCCATATAGTGGCAAGATGTACTTGCCTAGGGTTAGGAGAGTTGTGGAGGAAGGAGAAGAAGAAGAAGAAGAAAATTAATGGTGGTTATGAAGAGAGAGAGAGTGGTAGGTGGGGATTATAAAGAGGGGGAGATGTGGTGTGTTGAGGGTGTAGCATAGGGCTAGGGTGATCCAATGCACAAAAATCGAACCAAACCGAACCAATCCAATTAAAACCGAGCCATGCCAAAACCCAAATACGAGAAATACCAAAATTCCACAAGTTGAGAAAAAATAATAATACATGCCAAAATCCAGATACGAGTATAAATACAAAATACGAGAAAATACGAGAAATACAGGAAATGAGGGTGACACGCCTGACGCCTACAAGCACCGCCATCAGCAATTTCAATTCGGGCAGGAGCTATCCCATTGGAAAGATTCGTTTGAAGTATTAAATTGGCGATCTCCAATCGGAAGTCACCTGCTACGTCATAGATGCCGACACTTCTTACAACATCCTCTTGGGGCGCCCTTGGATACACGATTACATGATCGTGCCTTCCACGCTGCACCAATGCTTCAAATATGTCGATAAGTACGGCTTCGTGAGGACAGAATTTGCTGATATCGATCCCTTCAAAGGGGTCGAATCCTACTACTCAGACTCCTGCCTATACGAAAAGTCGAAGAAGCACCTTGGTGAAGGAGATGTGCAAGCTCGTACCAAGACAACCACAGGATCAGAAGAGCCTCTGACGATCCACCTCCAAGCTCGTAAACCTGGCAAGTCTGCACCCCTTACCGCCACTCTGCGTAAGGACACAATCAGCCTCTCGGCACAAGAAGAGCAGATGATAATCCGGCGGCCAAGGTCTGGCCAAGTGCCAAGACCCACGACGGAGCCACTGACAATTAGGCTGCCAAGAGCCGGCCAGCCTCAAACGGAGAAGCTCAATCCCTCCAACAAGCCAATGACGATACGCCTTCCCAAGAAGGGTCGTCACCCCGATGCAAGGCCTGGAACTTCTAGTGAACCAACCACTCCCCGCCCAGCATCGAATGCCAAGCTGGGGGTCGCTAGCCTGCCAACAACTCCCCGCTCTACTCCCTCAGCTGAACCTCTGACGATCAAGCTGCCCAGGTCATCCTCTCAGTCTTCATTTACGCAGGGGGTAGCCGAAGAGGAACCGGAGTTAGCCAAGTATGTGGCTGCCCACACTGATGTTCCCTTCGCAGATGATGTAATCCCCCTAGAAAAGATACCTTACTTCATCAATAAAGGGCTATCTTTGAACTACCTCGAGCTTAATAAGCTTTGTACGATGTATGCTATGGAACACGGTATGGGCACTCACCTACATACACAGGTGACAAATGTGTACGCCGCGATCCAGCTTACTCCCGTAGAAGACACTTACCGCATGATCGAGGGAGGGGACCATACAATCATCTTCGGCCGGAAGGACGATCCGCAACCCTTCACCGTAGAAGAAGTCAACCTTGAATCAGATGCCGGAAGACTGCCCCTGTATCTTTATAGCCCCCAATCCAAGTATCTCATGCAGAAACAAGGGTATGATCTGGAGACAACGCCAGGCTTGAACTACGGCACCGGACGACGACTACCTTTAAAGCCACTGGTCCCGGCTGGCAAATCATGGGACTATTATAGCAAGACTCGATGTGGGTTAGGGTATGCTACGCCCACGATGACTCCTGAGAGTTCAGATGAAGAATGCGACTGGCATTCACATTCAACCGGGTCACCAACTTCTGACTCAGATACCAGCATCGGAGATATATTTAGACAAGTCTTGTCAGTCAACATGGCATTCGTCGACGCTTATGAAGAAGACGAAGACATCCCTGAAATCCTCGAGCTAGAACCATGGGCCCAACAGCTGGATGCACAATGGAAAAAGCAGTTCGAGCAGAGAGAACCTCCCACCGAAGATGAGGTTATGCAAATCGACCTCGGCAGCGAATCATATCCAAAGCCAATCTTCGTAAGTAAAAGCTTAACAGACGAAGAGCGAGAATCGCTGCTGGAACTTGTCAGAAAATATATTGATGTGTTCGCATGGAGTTATGAAGACATGCTGGGGTTAGATCCTGATATTGCTCTTCACAAACTCAACATTCGGCCAGATGCAAAGCCAGTCAAGCAGCAACAGCGACGCTTCCGCCCAGGCGTCATAGATGCGATCAAAGCCAAAGTCAACAAACTAATAGCTAGCGGCTTCATTCGTGAGGAACAACATCCGGATTGGGTCGCCAACATAGTTCTGGTCCTCAAGAAGAACGGGAAGATCCGAATCTGCATCGACTTCCGCAATCTGAACGAGACATGTCCCAAAGACGAATTCCCCCTCCCTATCACAGACATCATGATTGACAACACATGCGGCTTCGAACGCATGTCATTCATGGATGGATTCTCAGGGTACAACCAAATCAAGATGTCTCCCGATGACGAGAAGCACACATCATTCCGAACACCGATTGGCACATACAGTTACACAGTCATGCCTTTCGGTTTAAAGAATGCTGGCGCCACATATCAACGAGCTATGAGTATCATCTTCAGTGAACACTTGCGCAAGACGGTGGAATTCAATGTCGATGACATCGCCGTCAAGAGTCGCTGTAAGGAAGACCATCTGCAGGACCTGAAGACGGTATTCGACCTGATGCGAGCCCACAATTTGAAAATGAACCCTATAAAATCTTTCTTGGACGTATCCAGCAGAAAGTTCTTAGGTTTCATCATCACCGCCCAGGGTATTCATGTAGACCCTGAAAAGACGAAGGCAATTATGGAGATGGGTCCCCCGAAAAATCTCTGCGAACTCAGAGGCCTTCAAGGGAGGCTAGCTTACATTAGGAGGTTCATTTCTAACCTCTCCGGGCGATGCCGACTGTTCACCCACCTTATGAAGAAAGGCGTCTCATTCGTATGGGACGAGGAATGTCAGCGTGCCTTCAACAGCATCAAAGAATATTTGTCAAATCCTCCAGTCCTGGTGGCCCCGGTTGCTGGAAAGCCATTCCTACTCTATGTACGAGCAATGGAACATTCCCTTGGTGCTCTATTGGCACAAAACAACGATGTAGGCCATGAACAAGCCATATACTACCTCAGCCGAATGATGATTTGGCCACAGCACCGATACACCGGTGTGGAGAAGGAATGCCTTGCCCTAGTGTTCGCCATTCAGAAGACACGACACTATGTCACCGGACAAACGATACATGTGATCTCACGAGTCAACCCTCTCAGGGTCCTCATGACTAAACCAGGGGCACTCAGCTCTCGTCTCGCTACATGGGCAATATTGCTATCCCCCTACCATATGATCTTCGTCCCACAAAAGGCGGTCAAAGGTCAAGCCCTGGCTGACTTTTTGGCAGCCTACCCGGGTTCGGAGTCATCCAGAATATATGAAGAGATCCCAGATGAGGTCGCCGACTCGCATGCAACCTCTCACGACGATATATGGCGAATGTTCTTCGACGGTGCTTCAAGAACGGGACCCAAGGGTAACATCGTTGTCGGAGTCGGGGTGGTGTTAGTGTCCCCTTCAGGATTGGTGATCAACCGAGCTTACTCCCTCACAGAACCCTGCTCTAACAATGTGGACGAGTACAACGCTCTGGTCATTGGCCTCCAACTTGCAAGAGAGCTGGGGGTAGAATATTTTGAAGCATACGGCGATTTCCAGTTAATTGTCAATCAGATCCGGGGCTCATACGAAGTTTGCCATAAAGACATGATCCCCTATCACCAAATAGCGATCGGCATCATCTCATCGTTCGAGGGGTTCTTCATCGAGCACGTTCCCAGACTCCGAAATATCGAAGCAGATGCCTTAGCAGGTCTGGCCGCTTCCCTAGCAGTGCCAAATCATACTCAACAATCGGTGGATGTGATAGGCCATGAACTGGTCTGCCCCAAATATAACGTTCAATTTGTGGCGAGTTGTTCCGCCCAGGCGATTGATGATGCCCCAGATTGGAGACAACCATTCGTCGACTTCGTCGTCTACGATATCCTCCCAGAGAATCCAAAGGAAGCCACCTCAATCAGATGGCGTTCTCTCAGATTCTTCTACGATACAGAGATAAAAATGCAGTACCGCCGATCCTACGATGGATTATTGCTTCGGTCTGTCAAACGCAGAAGCCAAAGAAGCCGTACGCGAAGCTCATGACAGTGTCTGTGGGGCCCATCAGCCGGGCCCAAAATTGCAAGACTGTCTTCGCCGAATGGGCTACTACTGGCCCACGATGGTAGCCGATGCGATAGACTATGCAAGAAGGTGCAAAGCCTGCCAAGTCCACGCGGACTTCATTCACCAGCCATCCGAATTTCTACACCCGACAGTGGCATCCTGGCCCTTCGAAGCATGGGGGATGGATATCATTAGTCCAATTACTCCACCTTCCTTCCGTGGACATCGCTTCATACTTGCGATCACGGATTACTTCTCCAAACGGGCGAAAGCTGTCCCACTTGCAGAAGTAAAGACTTCGAACGTGATCAGCTTCCTCAAGCATCACGTCATCTATCGCTTTGGACTGCCCCGAAGGATCATCCACGATAATGGTCCGCAGTTCGCTAGCCATGCCTTCTATCGGTTCTGTGACAAGTACCGCATCCAAAATATTGCTTCAACGCTATACAATCCAGCAGCGAACGGGTTGGCAGAGGCATTCAATAAAACAATCATCAAACTCCTCAAGAAGTTTGTCTTTTCTAACAAATACGACTGGAACGAGAAGCTTGGAGAATGATTGTGGGCGTACCGTACCACAGTCCGAACAGCCACTGGGAACACGCCATTTTTCTTGGTGTACGGGAGTGAAGCAGTCCTCCCATTGGAGACTCAAATACCCTCACTCCGCGTCGCCCTCACTTATCAATTGACGACAGATGATAACTACCGTCGTCGGCTACAAGAGTTGGAGGCCTTGGATGAAAAGCGTCTCTTGGCTTAGCAACGAATCGAGCTATACCAAGCACGCATCTCCGGAGCCTTCAACAAGAAGGTCAAAATCAGAACATTCCAAGTGGGCGATCTCGTTCTGGTAGTCCGAAGGCCGATGGTCATGACTCACAAGACCGCCGACAAGTTCCAGCCAAAATGGGAAGGTCCATTCATCATTGAGGCTGTGTTCTCCAACGGCGCTTACCGCCTCGCAAAGCAGAATTGGGACTTGCTCATGCTTCCTGTCAACGGTAAGTTCCTGAAGAAATATTATGTCTAAACGACATTCCAGATCATCGAGTCATGTACCCGTTGGTACCGCTGAACTCATATCCATATTCTCTCCAGATTATCGAGTCATGTACCCGCTGGTACCGCTGAACTCACATCCACATCTCTCCAGATTATCGAGTCATGTACCCGTTGGTACCGCTGAACTCACATCTACAATATTCTAGATTTTCGAGTCACGTACCCTCTTGTACTGCTGAACTCATGCCCTTCTTCCACAAAGGTATCCCAAACTGCCAAGTCATGTACCCGCTGGTACCTCTGAACCTTCACTTTTGATTCCAACATTCATGGATTGTTAAATCATGTACCTGCTGGTACCCCTGAACTTACATCCTGGTCACTCTTTTAAAAGAAAGTCATGTATAACCGTACCTCTGAACTTTCGTCCCGAAAGAGATCCTCCCTCATGATGCACTACCCGCACTCCCAGTGCACGAAAAAGGGTAACGGGTCCACAAACTTCCAAAATGACCATGTCGATGCTACCTCTGAGTCGTCTCAATTCCGCCACAAACAAATCACTCCTCTACATAGAATTTCCATGTCTTCATTACCTCTGAGTTATTCTATGTAACCCCCGTCAAAGAAACCCTCATGCTCACCATGTCCTCAGTACCTCTGAGTCAGTATGATTGGTTCCTTTCTTTTAAACTTGTTGTCCGTATCCAAAACCAGGGTATGTTAGGGACAATGGGTCCACGCAAAATGTCCCAATAAGAGGATTATTACAAAGCAAAAGAGTGAAGCAAATATATATTCCATTCATTCAGAAATCGGTTACATCCATATGATTGCAAGCAAGTCAAAAGAGTTCTTCATGAAGACAAGAAGAAAGGCGAAACAAAACAAAGACTACAGACAGACATCCATGAGAAGCCCCTACATCCTAGTTACAGGAACGCATATACCATTCCCTCAACCATTTCACATATGAAGATTGCAAGTGAAGAGCATCCTCGTCCAGAATAGTAGAAACAGAGTTCCCAGCGCTGCCACCCTCAGCAGTCTCGATATTTGGAGGGCTGCCGTCCCCCTCAGGCGCAGGTTCTTCTTTCTTCACTTCCTCCTTAACAGAGGGAGACCCCTGGCTGATGACAGGAGGCTGCGGCTCCTCTGACAATGCAGTCTCAGCATTCGGTGGGGATACTGCGAGAACCAAAGACGAAGAAAATAAAAACAGTCAAAAATGTTCATGCGGCTCGTTTTAGACAAGTCTCATGCGGCTCAGACATGGGGTATATCCTCATGCGGCTCAGTCATGGGACGTGTGTGCGGACCATGTAGTTTGAGAAGTTCACGTCAAAGTCTTGTACATGAAGCATGCAGTAAAGCAGGCTCTGTTAGGGTTTCAAATCGACTACCTAATCCTTACCTTCGATGGCAATATGAACGTCAAGACGAACGGGGGACACGACAGTCGAGGGCGAAGTAGATTTCTTACTCCTCGCCAAAGCCTTCTTCACAGCCTTAGAAGCCCTGGGTGCCATTGTTGTCTAATGATCAGAGGAAGAAAACACGACAAGAATCTGAGTCAAGAAGAGTCTAAGAGAGAAGACCGTCCAAATGCCCTTCTATTTATAGACAAAGAACTATGGATCGACGCCTCGTACAAACGCGATCGACTCTTCGACTATCGAGCCAAACCAGCCATTTAAAGACTGAACTCTTGGGATCCTGTCCCAAAAAGATCTACACGCATGGCATAATGACGTGGCAAAGAGCCTATGCGGTTCAAATGGCCATGCGGCTGAAAGCAGCTAGGCGGCTCGAAAGTCCCCTACGGCCAAGATATCCATACGGTCAGGATTTTATATGCGGCCAGAAGAATATCCAGCCATGCTTCTTATTCAAAGTATTTCAATTTTGTAAATTGAAAACTTTAAAGGGGGTCTTGTAGAAGCATGGAAAATGATCTATGCGGCCAGAAAACCCCATGCGGCTCAGATAGCCCATGCGGCTCAGAGGGTCATGCGGCCCGAGATATCCCATGCGGCTCAAAAGACACGTGGCAGGACAGTCCTCTCTTCTGCCCTCTTGCATTAATTTTTTTGACGGCTGACAACTCTGAAAAAGTGACAGCCCTGACACAAGAGAGGTAATTATGACTCTGTCATAATGATAGACCCCTAGGGAAGAGAAAGAGATCTCTGACACGATCTCCTGAGATCCATAAAAATGCCACGTTGCCTTGCCACGTGGGCGTTCGTATGCGGCTCGAGCGAAGAATTCCCATGCGGTTCAGAATGAAGCCGTCCTATGCGGCTCTGGCCGAAACAGTCTCATGCGGCTCAAGCAGAGGCCTTCCCATGCGGCTCAAGAGGACCATTTCTATGCGGCTCAGGCGGATGCATCCCTATGCGGCTCGCAATGGTCATCTCCATGCGGTTCAAAGGTTCGAAGGGGGGCCACTACCCGAGCAGCCCTGACACGTAGCCCAAACCTTATGCGGCCCAAACCTTATGCGACTCAATATTCATGTGGTTCAGATCTCCCCCAGTGGCTCCTAGGACACGTGTCCTAAGCCGATCAATCTCCCAGATTTATTGCAAACAGAGATTGGGTCAAATTCCAATAATCTGGGACACGTGGCCGGAGAATAAATCAAATTTATTCGTGGACATCAGCAGATCATCACGAGGAAGATTTATTCCAATCAGCATTAATTACTGATGAGATTTGGTATAATCTACACTTAATGGCCCAGATTCATCACACTCAAAATGAATGGCCTAGATTGACCAATCCACAAGCCGCCGCCATCTCCAGGAAGCAATCATTGCAAACCCTAATGATCACCCCCCATTCTTATAAATAGCAAGGTGCCATTCCCTTACAAGATATACATTTTTTTGATAAAAAAATATATACAACGAAGAGAGCACAACCAGAGAGACCCCTTCTCAAGATCAGAGAGCATTAGAAGACTTGGAGAAAAGAGCAGAGAGAGCATTTCTTCAACGCCGAGCAATCTTCTAGAGCCAAGGCTGCATACCGATCGTCCAAGGAGTAAGGCAGGGCAGCCGTCGCCTTCCCGAGCCTCTATCGTCACCCCCAGAATCTAAAATAAACAATTGTACTTAGTCTGCTGTACCTAGGCTTTCGTCCCTAGGCTTTTTTTGTACAAGCGAGTTTGTAACGTGAAGTAAAAGTCCAGTCCTCCGATAATTGTTCTGCTCTTTTATATTTCACGCCAAACAAGCGCATCCCACTTCCTATGCTACTCTGGCAAAGTGCAAGACTCCTCTCCTCCTGGTGTCACGCCCCAGAACCAGAATACTGGAGAGCGGGGACAGACATAGCCAGCTACGTATATAAAATGGAATCCATCTTGCTATACGGTCACGGCTGTCTAGATACATGAGGGTTTATCTACAAGCCAACAGTCTCTTAAGGTCATGAACAAGCCTAGTGTCTCAATCATAAGCAAGTAAGTAAAAGTCACAAAATGTATGATCATTAAATATACAATAGTAAGGCATCCCAAACATTACATATTCAGTTGATCATGAAGCTAGTCGTTACAAAATGTCAGGACTAGCAAAAGTTTAGTCATACATGATCAACCCTAGGATCTGTTAATCATGTTACAGCCCGTAGGCAGACAGTAAGTAAGTGCAATCGAGCTAAACAGGTGCTCGTCGGCTAAACGCCTCAAAAGAATATTTTTACATTAGAGTGGGAGAGCCAAAAATAACCCACTCGTTGCCAGGGTTCCGTCTAGTGGCCACCATCTGGCTGGAAGGTCGGTAGATCTTCTGGAGCTGCTCCAAAATCTGGCCACACAAAACCAGCTGGGTCAGACCCCAGAAAGAGCAAGTGCCACAAAGGAGGTTTCACTTAAGAACTAAAACCAGCAATCAGCACAAGATATAAATAAAAGTAAGAACTGGAAATAAAGAAAATACACCAGGATGATATACGACGAGATAACCATGGAACCATTCAGATAACCAGGTTACAACCCGTAAACCAAACAAGAACAGGAGTTGTAAACCTTCGTCTGAACAGAACTTGGAATTTTCACCATTTATCGGTAAAATAAATACAAGCATTATGGTCATTCAATAATCTGGAACAGGATCAGGGCAAGACTAGACTGGTTAGACTCCGTCCAATCACTTTACGGCCAAGCAAGAATTACGGCTTGATACTTTAACTAACTAGGGTTGTCACAAGCCTAATTACTAACAAGATGCAGTCAGATTATTCTACAGCCACAAGCCCTGCAGACCATCCAGGTTACCCGGGTTAAAAGATTAGAGTTGAATTCAGGTGGGTACATCGTCTAGGAAACGAATGTACCCTTAGGTAGATTGAAGGGTACAACACATGACAGTGTGCTGGAAATGTGCCCTACTCGACGACAGGCTACAGATCCCAAGGCGTGCCCAGGTAACGAGATTGCCTGTAGCTGGGAAATCTCGTCATGACTAATGTATTAATCTAGTTATTAGCCTTAGTCCATTTTAGTAGGTACTCCTGACCGTGGTACTCAAGAGTCCCTGTCCTAGACATGATTCAAGACAGGACTGGTTTATTTATACAGACACAATCGCCCACGGTGTCCAGATTAATTATACAGGTCACGTCATGTCAGGTAGCCGTCGCAACAGCTATTCGAGATAATCATGTCAAGTTATCATGCCAAGTGTACTTGTCAGGAGTGCACCACGATGGGCCACTATCTGGTCATGTCAGGTTATTATGTCAGGAGTGCACCACTACGGGTCACTATCACGTCATGCTCAATTATCAATTCCAAACATATCAAGTAAATTCGTGATTATCAATATACAGGGCTACAGAAGATCCAGGGTAAGTAGGGTCAGGTCCAGTTGCGCCTAAACATCAGGTTGCGCCTGAGTCAGACTGCGCTCAAGTCAGGCTACACTCAAGTCAGGCTACGCTCGAGTCAGGCTACGCTCAAGTCAGGCTACGCTCAAGTCATACGCTTCCAAAAGGCAGCATATGTACTCCATACGACTCCTCTTCAAGGCAACGTATGAGGTCCATACGACTCCTCATCAAGGCAGCGTATGCAAGACATACGTCTCCAAAAGGCAGCGTATGTACTCCATACGACTCCGCATCAAGGCAGCGTATGAGGTCCATACGACTCCTTGCCAAGGCAGCGTATGCAAGACATACGCCTCCAAAAGGCAGCGTATGAGTCAGACTGCGCTGTGCTAAAGAGCACGCACAGCTCAGTGGCGCAAGCTAAAAAGCTCGCGCACTGCTCACTGTCTTCTCCAAATCAGCAAGAACTCCATAGTTTGAACCCAAAGCTTCAAAAGTCCATAACTTGGTCAAAATAAGTCCAAATCCAACTTTTCAAAGGTCAAAATTGGGTAGAATAAAATTCTCTACAACATGGAACCATCAAAACTTGAAAACAAAGAAGTTTGATAGATCAAAACCACCAAAATCCAAAAATAACTAATTTATAGATCTATAAAAATTAAAGCCTCAAAATGGAAAATGACAAGTTCTAATGTGTCTTAGAAACATGAGGAGAAGCTAATAGAACAATAAAAATGGGCTCTCTTGTGGAAGCAAGTTGCACTTGCCTAGACCTCTCTCTTCTCTCTCTGGTGGGTGAAGGGAGTAAATAGAAGAAGAAGAAGAGATTAATGAAGAGAGAGAAGAAGAATAGATAAAATATGAGTGGTGGTGGTAGGTAGGGGGTTCACCCCTTGGTTCATGATGAACCAAGAGCAATCCCAAACCGAACCAAGCCAACCCAAACCAAGAATAAACCAGCCCAGGGAGGAAATCATGCAATACAAGAATAAATACGTACACGTATTCCAGAAATACGTAATACGAACCACAGGCATTACAACTCTACCCAACTTAAAAGAATTCCGTCCTCAGAATTTAATCAAGAGGCTAGAGGAGCAATGACAAGCTACATTAATCACATGCAAGCTATAACTAGGCAGACAATCACTCATTCAAGCAAGGAATCGAAGGCATAAGGCATAAGAAAGACATTATACCTCACGAGTCAAACAAGTCGGGATATCGCGATCGGATATCATCCTCACGCTCCCACGTTGACTCCCCCAAAGAGTGATGACCCCAAGCAACTCGGATTAACTTGATAGTCTTGTTCTTGAGGATCTTCTCTCTTATTGTCCAATATAGACACGGGCCTCTCCTCATACGAAAGGTTGGTACCAACAACCAATTCTGAATGATCCAAGATGTGGCTTAGGTTCGGGATATACCGTCATAATTGGGATACATGGAACACGTCATACACCTCGCTTAGCGACGATGGAAGAGCGAGACGATAGGATACATCTCCTACTCGCTCCAGAATATCAAACGGTCCTATATACCTAGGACTAAGCTTGCCCCGTACGCCGAAACGAATGACGCCATGGTTAGGCGAAATCCTCAGGAATATATGATCGCCGACCGAAAACTCGAGAGGGCACCGATGAGAATTGGCCCAATGGCGCTGGCGATCTTGGGCAACTCGAAGATGATCTCTGACTCGCCTGACCACTTCAACTGTCTGGGCAATCATTTCTGGACCGAGCATCTGTCTCTCTCCAACATCATCCCAGACTAGCGGGGATCTGCACTTCTTACCATACAGTGCCTCGAACGGTGCCATCTGGATACTGGCCTGGAAACTGTTATTGTACGAAAATTCCACCAGGTGTAAGTGATCTTCCCATGAACCACCGAAGTCAAGTGTGCAAGACCGCAACATGTCTTCAAGAGTCTGGATCGTACGCTCCGACTGGCCATCTGTCTACGGGTGATATGCTGAACTGAACTGGAGATAAGTTCCCAAACTCTCTTGTAAGCTACGCCAAAAGTGCGACGTAAATCTTGAATCTCGGTCTGAGGTGATACTGACTGGCACACCGTGCAATATGACAATCTGCCTGAGGTATATCTCTGCTAACTGAGCCGTCGACTGACCAACTCTGAATGGAAGAAAGTGAGCCACTTTCTTGAGCCTGTCAACTATAACCCAGATAGCATCTCTACTAGCTGGGGATCTAGGTAGTCCAGTCACAAAATCCATGGTCACATACTCCCACTTCCATTCTGGAATCGGTAAGGGCTGAAGAAGTCCAGCCGGTCTCTGATGTTCGGCTTTAACTTGTTGGTAAACCAAACACCGAGAGACAAACCGAGCTATCTCCCGCTTCATGCCATTCCACCAGAAATGCTGCCGGATATCACGGTACATCTTCGTACTGCCGGGATAGATGGAATACTGCGAACTGTACGCTTCTGACATGATCTCCTGCCGGATATCTCTGCTGGGTACATAAAGACGTTTACCATATCGAAGTGTACCATCCTCATGAATGCATAACTCTGGTCTGTAGAAGCATGGAAAATACTAAAGGAAATAATTCATGCGGCCAGGAAAGATCTATGCGGCTCGGAGAATTCATGCGGCTCAGGAAATCATGTGGCATAAGGAGCTATGCGGCCCAAGGCATTCCATGCGGCTCAGAGGACACGTGGCCTGATAGTGCTCCCCTCCAACCCATGCTGCATTAATTGCTACGACGGCTGACCCCTCTGAAAAGTTGACAGCCCTGACACAAAGGCAGGTAATTATGACTCTGTCATTGATGAATCTCTAGGGAAGAGGAAAGAAATCTCTGACACAAATTCCCTGAGAGCCACAAAAATGCCACGTGGCCTTGCCACGTGGGCATTCGTATGCGGCTTGCTTCCCATGCGGCTCAGAATAACGGCTCAGACTATAGAAGCCTCATGCGGCTCGAACAAAGGACTTCCTATGCGGCTAAGAGTGAATCTATCCTATGCGGCTCAGGCCATGAAAGCCTCATGCGGCTCGAGCGAGGACTTCTCATACGGTTCAAGAGGATCATGTCTATGCGGCCCAGTCGGATATATACCTATACGATCCACAAGGATTATTCCTCTGTGGTTAGAGGACTCAAGTGAGGGCCACTGCCCACGTAGCCCTGACACGTGGGCTTAACCATATGCGGCTCACATTCATATGCGGCTCACATACATATGCGGCTCACTAGTCATGCGGTCCAGATCCCCCCAGTAGCTCCTAGGACACGTGTCCTAAGCTAATTAAATTCCTCAGATTCGCTGCCATTAAAGATTGGGTTAAATCCCAATAAATCTGGGACACGTGGCAGAAGAATAGATCTAATTTATTCGCAGATATCAGAAGATCAGTATAAGGAAGATTTATTCCAATCAGCATTAATTGCTCATGGGATTTGGTGTAATCTACACCTAATGGCCCAGATTCATTATAATTAAGATGAATGGCCTAGATTGACCAATCCCTAAGCCGCCGCCATCTCTAAAAGCTAATCATTGGCAACCCTAATGATCATATCCCACTGTTATAAATAGCAAGGTGCCATTCCCTTGTAAATATATACAATTTCAGAGAGAAAATACGTATATACAGAGAGACTCCCCAATAGTCAGAAAAAAGAATACACAGAGAGAGAGAAGCCTGAAGAGCAACAGAGGAGCAAGAAGAGCATTTTTTCGTCAACGTCAACCATCTTTTCGCAAGGAGCCAAGGCTGTATACCGATCGTCCAAGGAGTAAGGCAGGGCTGTCGTCGCCTTCCCGAGCCTCTATCGTCACCCCCCAGAATCTAAAATAAACAATTGTACTTAGACTGTTGTACCTAGGTTTTCGTCCCTAGGCTTTCTTTGTACAAGCGAGTTTGTAACGTGAAGTAAAAGTTCGGTCCTCCGATAATTGTTCTGTTCTTTTATACTTAGACAAGCATCTCCAGTCCCAAGATATCAACCACTACAGCTAAGAAACTGTCTTCTAAACGGTTGTCCTCTACCGGTGTATTCTAACACACCCGTTCAAAGACGAAATCTACCGCGATAGGAAATTCATCATCCATATCGCTGGAGGTTGTGGGAACTGGGGGTAGCACTCCTCCGTACATCCGTAACAATCCGATGTTTCAAGGAGCCGAGCCCGGACAAACAACTCTCCCATCAGGTACAACAGACGCTGATATCCCCGAGGACATCCGTAACTCTCAAGACGAAGCAAGCTCTGAAACTGGGGATACCGTTTCCTCCGAGTCCGAGCCCGAAGAGAACATTCCCACCTATCCCGATGACTTCTCGGTGCATGGGTACGACTCGGAGGGCGCATCCTCCACCGTTTCTTCCATCACTCCTCATGTAAGGACGGTTTTCATGACGGATAGCAATCAAGATGGTTCCAATGATCGCCACCGCATCGACAATCTTGAAGCCATATTACTTGCTTTGGTCAAGTCTGTAGACGAGATTAAAGCGGCCCGGCCAACTCTATAAGGAGGAACGCCTGGTCAAACCGGCACGGGCCCTGCGGTCAATATGGATTCGAACTCAGCGACACCAAACCCGGGCAATAATCCTCCCGAAATAACAGCCCCTACCGCTACAGACGAGACCCGAGAAGTAAGGAGAGAGGTCCAGGAGCTCCGAGCCATGTTCCATGCCCGAGAAAACGCTCAAGATCTCAGAATAGGGCAACCATATCCTACTGAATGGAGGGATGTTCCGTTCCCACCAAGATATAAGCCGTTCAATATCAACCCGTATGATGGCAAAACCTCAGCAAGTCGGTACATCACTTACTTCGAGGTCACTACCGACCATCTGCCCCATGATGATGCTATCCTCACACGGTTATTCATTAGGGCATTGGAAGGAGTCGCCTTCGATTGGTACCGCAATCTGCCGGACAACTGCATCCACTCCTTCACCGGCTTCAAGCGCCTATTCTTGGAGAGGTTCTACGAAGTAGGACAGGACGTCACTATGTCCACTCTCATGGACGTCGTCCAAGGGGAGAAGGAGTTGACAAGAAACTACATCGAGCGGTTCCGCCAGACCGCCATGAAGCTGCCTTCCGGAAATCCAGATTCCTCCTTAATTGAAATTTGTCAAAAGAGACTGCTTCCAACGATCAGTCTCTAGATGGGCGAAAGTCAATTCAAAGATTGGAAGGCGTTCATCATCAGCGCCACAAGTACCGAAGAACGACTGAAGAAGGCTCGCCAACTGGGATTGCATATCTCAGAAGGAGAAAACAAGGGCAAGCGTCCCAACAACGATAATGGGGGTAACCCCTCCAACAATCGGGACAGCAAGGGGAAGCAGGCTATGGTGGCCGATACAACACAAAAACCTGAGCTGAAGCCTGCAGACAAACAATGGCCCCAAATCGATTACTCCTTCGAAGACGGCCACGTCAAGCCTATCTTGGACATGCTCATACAAGGAGATAGAATTTAGCTTCCTCCACCAAGACAGGAGCCTCGGCCGGCTGATCTGGAGAACCCAAAGTTCTGCTATTACCACTGTTATGTACACCACGCTACACACGACTGCTACCAACTAAAACGGTACATCCAAAGCCTCATCGATTCGAATGCTCTGGCCATCGACTTCGAAGAGGTAACCGTAGCAGCCAATATGGTGTCCGTACAATTCGGCAACTTCCCTCCGACGGAGACTCAAGATGGGGTGATCCCCGTCTCTCTGGCGACAATAGAAATTACCAATCTTCCACCTCCCCGAGATCAGGCTGCTGGTCTAGTACCTCTTACCACCTCACGAGGGAAGATCATGTGGGTCCATCCAGACTTGGTGTCAGAAGTAACTCGGCCCACACCATCTCCCACCAATAGAAAGAAGAGTAGAAAAATTAGGACCTGCCACACAATCTCAGCAGACAACGAGGAAGCTACAGCCGTCGTCACGCGGTCCGGAGCGCAATCCCAACCTGTGGTTCACAACCCAGCTGAAAATCATCAACCCACTACAACTGAGGCTCCGGGACCGGCTCAGCCTTCGACAACCGTCAAGCCTAGGCCAAAGGAGACTCGTTTCGACAAATCTCTTCGAAAAGACGCAGCCCAAGGGCTAGAGAGGCCCTACAACTTTGACATCTTAGCACAATTGGCTAACACTTCGGCCAAATTGTCACTGTACGAACTCCTAAGGCTCTCCAAGGACGTTCATATTGCATTGAGCGAAGCACTCCAAAATGCCGATGCTTATCTGGCTCAATCCAACCTCACCGGGAAGGACTCACCCGTGGATCTCCAAGACAGTGCCTGCACGGGAGCAATGCCCAATATCGTCTTCACTCCGCAGGACATGCTCATCAAAACCAACCTACATGATCGTCCACTATACTACACGGAATACATCGGCGACGTGAAGGTGGATCGGATGCACATAGATCCTGGCTCTTCCATAAGCATCATCCCGAAGGGCCTGCTATATCATCTCCGCATCACAATGCATCGTCTGACACCTACAAGCACCGCCATCAGCGGTTTCAATTCGGGCAGGAGCTACCCTATTGGAAAGATTCGTCTGAAGTGTCAAATTGGTGACCTCCAATCCGAAGTCAACTGCTACGTCATAGATGCAGACACTTCTTACAACATCCTCTTGGGGCGCCCATGGATACACGATTATATGATCGTGCCTTCCATGCTACACCAGTGCTTCAAATACGTCGACAAACACGGCTTCGTGAAGACAAAATTTGTTGATATCGATCCCTTCAAAGGGGTCGAATCTTACTACTCGGACTCCTGCCTATACGAAAAGTCGAAAAGGCACCTTGATGAAGAAGACGCACAAACTCATACCGAGACAGCCACGGGATCAGAAGGACCCCTGACGATCCACCTCCAAGCTCGTAAACCGGGCAAGTCTGCACCCCTTACCGCCACTATGCGGAAGGACGCAATCAGCTTCTCAGCGCAGGAGAAGCAAATGATAATCCGGCTGCCAAGGTCCGGCCAAGTGCCGAGACCCACAATGAAGCCACTGACAATCAGACTGCCGAGAGTCAGTCAACCCCAAATAGGGAAGCTCAATCCCTCCGACAAGCCGCTGACGATACGCCTTCCCAAGAAGGGTCATCACCTCGATGCAGGGTCTGATACTTCTAGCGAACCAGCTACTCCTCGCCCCACATCAAATGCCAAACTGGGGGTCGCTAGTTTGCCAACAACTCCACGCTCTGCTCCATCAACTGAACCACTGACAATCAAGCTTCCCAGGTCGTCCTCTCAGTCTTCGTTCACACAGGGGGTAGCCGAAGAAGAACCGGAGCTAGCCAAGTATGTGGCTGCCCACACTGATGCCCCCTCCTCTGATGATGTAATCCCCCTAGAAAAGATACCTTACTTCATCAATAAAGGGTTATCTTTGAACTACACCGAGCTCAATAAGCTATGTACAATGTATGCTATGGAACACGGTATAGGCGCTCACCTACACACACAGGTGACAAATGTGTACACCACGATCCAGCTTACTCCAGTAGAAGACGCTTACCGAATATTCGAGGGAGGAGATCATCCGATCATCTTCGGCCGGACGAACAACCCGTATCCCCTCACCATAGAAGAAGTCGACCTCGGGTCAGATACCGGGAGACTGCCTCTGTATCTCTATAGCCCTCAATCCAAATATCTCATGCAGAAACAGGGGTATGATCTAGAGACGACGCCAGGATTGAACTACGGCACTGGGCGACGATTACCTTTGAAGCCGCCAGTCCCGACGGGCAAACCACGGAACTATTATAACAAAACTCGATGCGGGTTAGGGTATGTAACGCCTACTACGACCCCTGAAAGTTCAGATGAAGAATGCGACCGGCAGTCACATTCAACCGGATCACCAACTTTTGACTCAGATACCAGCATCGGAGATGTGTTCAGACAAGTCATGTCAGTCAACATGGCGTTCGCCGACGCTTACGAGGAAGACAAAGACATCCCCAAAATCCTCGAGCTAGAGCCATGGGCCCAGTAATTAGACGCACAATAGGAAAAGCGGTTCGAACTGAGAGAACCTCCTATTGAAGATGAGGTCATACAGGTGGATCTCGGCAGCGAATCTTCTCCAAAACCGATTTTCATCAGTAAAAGCCTAACTGACGAAGAACGAGAGTCGCTGTTAGAACTTGTCAGAGAGTATATTGATGTGTTCTCCTGGAGCTATGAAGACATGCCAGGGTTAAATCCTGACATCGCCCTTCACAAACTCAATATTCGACCAGATGCGAAGCCGGTCAAGCAACAACAGCGACGCTTCCGTCCAGGCATCATGGACGCGATCGAAGCTGAAGTCAACAAACTGATAGCTAGCGGTTTTATTCGTGAGGAGCAACATCCCGATTGGGTCGCTAATATAGTACCCGTCCTCAAGAAGAATAGAAAGATTCGAATCTGCATCGACTTCCGCAACCTGAACGAGGCATGCCCCAAAGATGAATTCCCCCTTCCTATCACAGACATCATGATCGACAATACATGCGGCTTCGAACGCATGTCATTCATGGATGGCTTCTCGGGGTACAACCAAATCAAAATGTCTCCTAACGACGAAAAGCATACTTCATTTCGAACACCGATTAGCACCTACTGCTACACAGTCATACCTTTCGATTTAAAGAATGCTGGCACCACATATCAAAGAGCCATGAGCATCATCTTCAGAGACTACTTATGCAAGACAGTAGAGTGCTACGTTGACGATATAGCCGTTAAGAGCCGTTGCAAAGAAGACCATCTGCAGGATCTAAAGACGGTATTCGACCTAATACGAGCGCATAATTTGAAAATGAACCCTACGAAGTCCTTTCTGGGCGTATCTAGTAGAAAGTTCTAAGGCTTCATCATCACTGCAAAGGGTATCCATGTAGACCCTGAGAAGACAAAAGCAATCATGGAGATGGGTCCCCCGAGAAATCTCTGCGAACTCAGAGGCCTTCAAGGGAGGCTAGCTTATATCAGAAGATTCATTTCCAACCTCTCCGGGCGATGCCGACCATTCACGCACCTCATGAAGAAAGGAGTCTCATTCGTATGGGACGAGGAATGTCAGCGTGCTTTCGACAGCATCAAAGAATATTCGTCAAATCTTCCAGTTTTGGTGGCCCTGGTTCCTGGAAAACCATTTCTGCTCTATGTACGAGCAATGGAACACTCCCTTGGGGCTCTACTGGCACAGAACAACGACGCAGGCCATAAACAGGCCATATATTACCTCAGCCGAATGATGATTAGGCCAGAGCACCGATACACTGCTGTGGAGAAGGAATGCCTCGCCCTGGTGTTCGCCATTCAGAAAACACGACACTATGTCACCGGACAAACAATACACGTGATCTCACGAGTCAACCCTCTTAGGGTCCTCATGACTAAGCCAGGGGCACTCAGCTCTCGCCTCGCTACATGGGCAATACTGCTGTCCCCTTACCATATGATCTTCGTTCCCCAAAAGGCAGTCAAAGGTCAAGCCCTGGCGGACTTTTTAGCAGCCCACCCAGGCTCGAAGTCTTCCAAAATATATGAAGAGATCCCAGATGAGGTCGCCGACTCACATGCAACCTCTCACGAGGCTATATGGCGAATGTTCTTCGACGGTGCTTCGAGGACCGGACCTAAAGGCAACATAGTCGTCGGAGTCGGGGTAGTGCTAGTCTTCCCTACCGGATTAGTGATCAACCGTGCTTATTCCCTCACCGAGCCCTGCTCTAACAATGTGGCCGAGTATAACGCTCTAGTCATTGGCTTCCAACTTGCAAGAGAGCTGGGGGTAGAATACCTTGAAGCATACGACGATTCCCAACTAATCGTCAATCAGATCTGGGGCTCGTACGAAGTCCGCCATAGCGATCGACATCATCCCGTCGTTCAAGGGGTTCTTCATCGAGCACTTCCCCAGACTCCAAAATATTGAAGCCGATGCCCTAGCTGGTCTTGTCGCTTCCCTAGCAGTTCTGAATTATGATCGCCAATCAGTGGAAGTGATAGGCCATGAACTGGTCTGTCCCAAAAATAATGTGCAATTCGTGGCAAGTTATTCTGCACAGACGATCGATGACGCCCCAGATTGGAGACAACCATTCATCGACTTCGTTGTCTACGACATCCTGCCCGAGAACCCAAAGGAAGCCACTTCCATCAGAAGGCGTTCTCTCAGATTCTTCTACGATACAGAGACGAAGATGCTGTATCGCCGCTCCTACGACGGATTATTACTTCGATGTCTGTCAAACGCAGAAGCCAAAGAAGCAGTACGAGAAGCTCATGACGGTGTCTGCGGGGCCCACCAGCCTGGCCTAAAATTGTAGGACCGTCTTCGACGAATGGGCTACTATTGGCCCACGATGGTGGCAGATGCGATAGAATATGCTAGAAAATACAAAGCCTGCCAAGTCCATACGGACTTCATTCACCAACCATCCGAATTTCTACATCCGACAGTGGTGTCCTGGCCATTCGAAGCATGGGGAATAGATATCATTAGTCCAATCACCCCACCTTCCTCCCGAGGATATCGCTTCATACTTGCGATCACTGATTACTTCTCCAAGTGGGCGGAAGCTGTCCCACTCGCAGAAGTCAAGACTTCATACGTGATCAGCTTCCTTAAGCATCACGTCATCTACCGCTTTGGACTACCACGAAGGATCATCCATGATAATGGCCCGCAGTTTGCAAGCCACGCATTCTATCGGTTTTGCGATAAACACCGTATTCAGAATATCGCTTCGACGCCGTACAACCCGGCAGCAAACAGGTTAGCAGAGGCGTTCAACAAAATGATCATCAAACTCCACAAGAAGTTCGTCTCCTCCAACAAGCACGACTGGAACGAGAAGCTCGGCGAATGATTATGGGCTTATCGCACCACAATTCGAACAGCCACCGGGAATACGCCATTCTCCCTAGTGTACGAAAGTGAGGCAGTTCTCTCATTAGAGACTCAAATACCCTCACTCCGCGTCGCCCTCACTTATCAATTGACAACGGATGATAACTATCGACGTCGACTGCAAGAATTAGAAGCCTTAGATGAAAAGTGCCTCCTAGCTCAGCAAAGGATCGAGCTATACCAAGCACGCATCTCAGGAGCCTTCAACAAGAAGGTCAAAATCAGAACATTCCAAGTGGGTAATCTTGTTCTGGCAGTCCGAAGGCCGATGGTCATGACTCACAAGACCGCCGGCAAGTTTCAGCCAAAATGGGAAGGTCCATTTGTCATCGAGGCCGTGTTCTCCAACGGTGCTTACCGCCTCGCCAAGCAGAACGGAGACTTGCTCATGTTGCCCGTCAACGGCAAGTTCCTGAAGAAATACTATATTTAAACAATATTCTCCAGATCCTCGAGTCACGTACCCGCTGGTACCACTGAACTCGCTCCATAAATTTCGAGATCATTGAGTCATGTATCCGCTGATACCACTGAACTCACACTCACCATTCTCTAGATTTTCGAGTCACGTACCCGCTGGTACGCTGAACTCACACTCACCATTCCAGATTTTTGAGTCATGTACCCGCGTGTACCGCTGAACTCATGCCCTTCTTTCACAAAGATATCCCAAATTTCTAAGTCATGTACCTGCTGGTACCTCTGAACTTATACTTTGATTCCAACATTCATGGATTGTCGAGTTATGTACCCATCGGTACCCCGGAACTTACATCCTGGTCACTCTTTTGAAAGAAAGTAATGTATAACCATACCGCTGAACTTTTTTCCTACAAGAGATCCTCCCTCATGATCTAATACCTGTATTCCCAGTGCACAACAAAGGTAACGGGTCCACAAACTTCCAAGACGGCCATGTACTCATTACCTCTGAGCCGTTCCACCTCCGCCAAAAACAAATCACCCCCTACGTAGAACTTCCATGTCCTCATTACCTCTGAGTTGTTCTATGTGCCCTCCTTCATTGAGCCCACTCCTGTCATGTTCTTATTACCTCTGAATGGGAAGGCTCCGTCGAAGAAACCTTCATACTTGCCATGTCCTTATTACCTCTAAGTAAGTATGATGACCCCCTCTCGACCTATTATCTGTACCCACAACCGGAGTAGGCCAAGGGTAATAGGTCCACAAATGTCCTCTGCTGACCATCAATATCCTCCGTCGAGTTCACTCCTGCCATGTTCTCATTACCTCTGAGTAGGAAGACTCTACATTTAAAAAACCTTCCCACTTGCCATGTCCTCGTCACCTCTGAGCAAGTATGTCGGTTCCCCTTCATCCTATTATCCGTGCCCTAAACCAGGGTACGCCAAGGATAATAGGCCCACAAAATATCCTCAGCTAAATTTCTCAGCACAAATCTATCACCTCATCAAGCCCCAGGAGCCCAGCTGCTCTACAGCATTCCTTTCTCTCAATACCAAGAGCACCCATGACCACTTCGCTATGGCTGCTTCAGGTACCCTGATCAAAACTTGTTACCTCCGCCTAAAACCAAGGTACGCCATGGGTAACAGGTCCATAAATATATCCCCTATACGGGGGTAAACATCACCACAATATCACAAGTGCAGCAAGCAATACAAATGAAGGGTAGAATTGAAAGTACTCTTTATTTGAAGGAAGAAAAAGCATTACATATTTTCGGGATCATGTCCCCTTCTGAAAGAAAGAAAATAGAAACAAAACAAGAAGAAAAAGCCGACTACATTTCTGCATTGCACAACTCCAAGAGACGATTTTTCACTAAGGCAGTCCCCCGATTAAGCCTCTGCTTAGCTCGACGCTCGGCTTCTTGGGATAACTGCTCTGCATCATTCAGAAGAGTATATGCCTGCCAGTTGTCCTCCATCTTCTTGAGGGCAAGCTCTAGATTAGCAGAAGCCCTACTGTACTTATCAGCCTCCTGGATAGCAGTCTCTTTCTCAAAACGAGCGGTCTCAAGCTCTGACTCTAGGAAAGCCAGTTTTCTCTGGAGTTCAAGGATATGTTCCCGGGTATCGGCTACCCCGCGGAAAGCATCCGCTTCCCGAGTTGAGCAATCTTCAGTCCGACGGCTCCACTGGTCGTGCAATCGAGTCAGATCCCGGCGGTCCTTCAATATAGCCGGTTTAAGCGATTCCCGGGCAGCCATCACCTTCTCCACCGCAGTAATGAGAAAGTTGCGCTCTTGATTTATGGCCGCAGGTAAATCAGTCTGTTGCAACGAGCGAAACTGAGCCACGAGACGATCAGCTTCTAATAGCTTCGACTCCAAAAGCGCAGCCAATTCCCCTCCTCCAGGGAGTGTCTTAAGGATGGCAATCTGGCCTCCGGTGCATCGACGGGCCAGAGTAAAGGAAGTCCCCCTTTCCACTGCTGCCTCGACCCCTCTCTTCAAATGACGGGGAAAGCTGGCAACCACATCCTGTAACGCGTCATCCAAGACCTCCGTAGAGGACGGCGTCAGAGGGAGAGTGGCAGACGGTACCGGAGGAGCAGCTTCAGAAGTTATTGCACCCGCCACCAAGGAAGCAAATTCTGTACGAAAAGATGCTTGGATGGCGGCTAACTCCACTTCCGCCGCCCGAAGAGCCTGGATGCTCGGCAGGAAGGAAAGGTTGACCCCCGAAACTACATTTGCGGAGGAGGACACAGGGGGCATCGCCTCTTGTTCCAGTTGTACTGCTACCCGGGACCCCGAGCTCGACCCAGACAAGGGCCCCTCGACACAGAAAGGCTCAGTCGGGCCCTCTCCGGTAGGGTGTGATCTAGCAACATCAATCACTGGCAACGAAGGGTTGAGATCTGAACATCCAAATCAACCATTAGTCGACATAATCTGAAAGAAAAAAATCACAAGAACACATAGGCTTATTCACGAGCTATGGTTCGATCTGTATTACCAGGGGAAGAGCGCGGGGACGACGGCTCGTTCACAGCCGACGTAGTTTCCCCACCCACAGAGTCATCATATTGGGGTTCGGACGTCTCAGGGACGGGCGCAGTAAAGCCCCCATCCCCCTAGGTTGAGGTTCCAGCACGATAGGAATCTTCGGTCGCAACTGGAAGCACCCCAGCAGCAATGATAGCGGTGCACACGCCACTGACTAAATGAGATAGGATCGGGTCAGCCTCGGTAACCGAGTCCTGAGGGGCGAGCTCATCCGACGCCTATAAAGAGCAAAAGAAACAATAATTAGGCCATAACATAGAAGAAAAAAAAGAGGAAACAGCTAAAGCCTAAATCACCTCAAGAACAACGTCCTCATCATCAATAAATAGCCGACGACGTCTTACCGCAGCGTGCTTCGTGGAATAAGGTCGATCATCGACGCTATTCACGCGCCCACGTCGCCTGCACGAAGGGCCAGGTACCGCAGATGGTTGATCCTCCACCACCTCGTTAGACAAACTAGACGATTGACCCACGGCCCTTTCCGTCTGCACGACGGGGGAGTGATTCCCAACCTCCTCGCCCAAAGAATGAGATGAGTCATCAGTGTCTTGATCGTCGTCTTCCTCATCCGCCCTAGTAGACTCTGAGTCCAGCACAGCAGCCCTGTCCGCCCCCCTCTTCCTCTTCTTGGACCCTTCTGGCTTCTCAGCCAAACCGGTGCCAGTAATGAAGCTATTATTCATATCAAAACCAACAGGGGGTTTGCTCGCCGCAACATGATAAAGGGCCGCTATATACAAGATATCACCATCCACCTTGGCATCAGGGAGTGAGAAGCTGGCTCGGGTATGGGTCGCATTATAATAATGCCAAGCCCGGACACCATCGAGCACACTGCCCTCGAAGCTCAAGCAAGCGCTAGGGCGATCCAGGAACAATTGGCTATACCCGAATTGACGGGAAAATCTACTGGACAGATAATGCTCCAGGTATACTCTATTCCGGTAACGATACACCAAGTGCGCGGGACGGATGTTGCATAACCAAAGAAGCATCTTCTCGGATAAAATTTGGGGGGGATCCACGCCGTCAACTTATAGCCTCCTCAATTCGCCAGGGGTGAACTCAGGAAGAGATACGAAGAATTCGGTCCCATCAATTCTTGCCAACGCCCCCCGGCAGGCCGGTATGGTATCATGTTCCCAAGGCTGATGGCGATACCGGAAAATAAAGGCGTCATCAACAGAAACGTTTTCATCAGGTCCCGGCCTCATCAACGACCGATAGTGCATCAATAACCACCCCATAAGATAGTGGTATGGTAGTTCTATCCGTTTAAAGTCCATCGACATATCGCGAGCAATGACTTTGGATGAAAAGGCACGAAGGCCGTGGCGTATGCTACACACTATGGCCGGAAGGAGCGCCAGTCTTACCTTGAAGTCCAATTTTACAGCAGGAAGAATGAAATGGCGGCTGATCCTTTCTATAGAACCCGCGCCTCCCGAGACTACACAGTTGCGTTGCCACACCATCAAGAACCCAGCTAAGATCGCCTTATTAGACATCTCCCGGGTACCATAGTGGAAATAACTGAGGGAGTCAGTGCTACTCCCAAACCGGTCACGAGTAGACTTCGACTTCTTGACCTTCGACTTCATATCCTCCACCTCCTCCGGGGTTCGAGGAGTTCGAGACGAAACTTGACCGGAAGGACGCAACTTAAAAAGATACAAAATCCAGGCCTTGGTATGAGGAGCGTTCCCTTCTGAACTATTTACTTTCTTGATAGCCATCTGATGGCAGGCGCTGTGATGACACAACAGTTCTTGCTACACGGCAACGAAACCAGGAAACCGTCGGTCCAGTGCTTCGAGTTCTTCGTTCGTCGGTGTATACACTTCAAAAGCTTCACCTCCCCACGGCAATCTAGACACAGTGTTCATTTCATGAAGAGCAAGCCCCAGCTCTCCTCCGGAGGCAAAGAAAGTCCCTGTATGCCGATTATACAGCTCCAATAGAGCCATAAACAAGGGCTTGTTAATGGGCAACCCGTAGCAGGTACCCCTGATGGCATAGTAGAGATCAATTTCCTGGAGGAAGTCCCCGTACGTCCTTAAAATCCATGAGGTAAGATTAGTCCATGTTGGGATGGGGTTGATCCAATTCAGCATCGACAACCTGCCTACGGGATAAGACCCCTTGTGAGCGAGCTAATTCAGAAAAGTATCAGCTAGGGTGAAGGTAAAATTAGGGCCAGTTGTGTTTACAAAAGTGCCCGGGAGTAGCCCCATCACAGTCCGACTTATGGATTCCTTGCCCGCACATACTAAACCCGTGCGTATGTTGTAGTGAATTTTGCTCACAAACATTCCCTGTTGGGTGGGAGTCAGGGAACCCACCATAGTCCTGCCTCGCGGTACCATGTTAAACCATGAGAGAGGATAATGTCGCTCCATTTTAGGGATATGAATCTCTACACCGTCTACAGAAAAATCCCAGTGCTCTGAGACGTTCAGCAATCGGGAGTTTTTTATGGAAAAGGCGTCCCCAAATAGAAAAGCCGGTTTCAGAAATTCTCCATCCAACTTCTCCGAATTCATCATTGAACAAAGAAAGCGGAAAGGTTGTTTATTAATAGCAGCCACTCTTTCCTTAGGCTCGTTAGTGGGAAGCTGATCCTCTATACGATGGATTAACTCGTCAACCTGCACGTTTGCGGCATGCTGAGCTGAACCCACAAGGAGCTCTCATGCTGGGTTGGTTGGGAGGTTCACTGAAAAAGAAGAAACAGGATTAAAAGATTGCTAAAACAAAAATTACTGAACAAAGAAGCTCTCGCCAGCCTATGCGGTTCAGGTCAATGATGTCATATGCGGCTCCAGTCCAGTTGGGACTCAAGAAATACAGTGCCAAGGAAGCCTATGCAGTTCGAGTCAGTACAGTCTCATGTGGCCCAAATCAGATGGGAGTTCCATATGACTCTAGCTCGATAGCTCATGCGGATTGGACGAATACACACAGTTCTAACAAGAGAACTCATGCGGCGCAAAACGCTATGCGGTTCAGTCTGCTAAAAACATATGCGGCTCCATTCAGAGGAGACTTTATGTGTTTTAAATCCTTCTTCTGCGGTTCAAACATGGGACATTGTCTATGTGGTTCGGGCATGAAAAAGTCATACGGCCCGTACAGCATATGCGGCTCGGCCATCAACTTGGGAAGAGGCTTGTGCATAAATATGCAACAGAGCCATGGGTACTCAAGATCCAAATGCAACCCTTACCCTTGAAGGTCGGACGAGCATCAGAGGGCATTTCGGGCGCTTCACGCTCGACGACGGACGAGGTCGTCACCCTCTTGCCCTTCGCGGCGGCAGAAATAACTTTAGAAGACTTAGGAGCCATTGCTTCGATGAGAAGACAAGGAAGATCAGAAAGAGAAGACAAAAAAAAAGTGAACGAAAGAGAAGGTAAAGAAATCCCTCCGGCTAAAGTCACCTGTATTTATAAACAAAGACGGAGCGGTTCGATCCCCGTGCATACACGTAAACCGACTCTTCGGTTATCAAAAGGAGCCGCCGAAAATGAAGGCCAAGCTCCTCGGATCCCGCACAAAAAAGTGGCCTTTAAAAAATCAACAACATTTAAGTGCTAAAGATTGCCGTACGTAGCAAATAATGACGTGGCAAGCAGCTATGCGGCTGAACAGTCTCCTGCGGCTAAGTTACTTATGCGGCTGAATAATTCATGCAGCCGAGACTTCTATCCGGTCAGAATGCCATATGCGGCTAGAAGAACACGGCCATGCTTCTTATTCAAAGTATTTCAATTTTACAAATTGAAAACTTCGAAGGGGGTCCTGTAGAAGCATGGAAAATACTAAAGAAAATAATTCATGCGGCCAGAAAAGATCCATGCGGCTCAGAGAATTCATACGGCTCAGGGAATCATGTGGCATAAGGAGCTATGCGGCTCAGAGGACACGTGGCCTGATAGTGCTCCCCTCCAACCCATGCTGCATTAATTGCTACGACGGCTGACACCTTTGAAAAGTTGACAGCCCGGACACAAAGGCAGGTAATTATGACTCTGTCATAATGATGAATCTCTAGGGAAGAGGAAAGAAATCTCTGACACAAATTCCCTGAGAGCCACAAAAATGCCACGTGGCCTTGCCACGTGGGCATTCGTATGCGGCTCGCTTCTCATGCGGCTCAGAATAAATCCTATGCGGCTCAGACTATAGAAGCCTCATACGGCTCGAACAAAGGACTTCCTATGCGGCTCAGAGTGAATCCATCCTATGCGGCTCAGGCCATGAAAGCCTCATGCGGCTCGAGCGAGGACTTCTCATGCGGTTCAAGAGGATCATGTCTATGCGGCCCAGGCGGATATATACCTATACGGCCCAGGCAGATATATACCTATGCGGCCTACAAGGATTATTCCTCTGTGGTTAGAGGACTCAAGTGAGGGCCACTGCCCACACAGCCCTGACACGTGGGCTTAACCATATGCGTCTCACATTCATATGCGGCTCACATATATATGCGGCTTACTAGTCATGCGGTCCAGATCCCCCCAGCAGCTCCTAGGACATGTGTCCTAAGCTAATTAAATTCCTCAGATTCGCTGCCATTAAAGATTGGGTCAAATCCTAATAAATCTGGGACACGTGGCAGAAGAATAGATCTAATTTATTCGCAGATATCAGAAGATCAGTATAAGGAAGATTTATTCCAATCAGCATTAATTGCTCATGGGATTTAGTGTAATCTACACCTAATGACCCAGATTCATCATAATCAAGATGAATGGCCTAGATTGACCAATCCCTAAGCCGCCGCCATCTCTAAAAGCTAATCATTGGCAACCCTAATGATCATATCCCACTGTTATAAATAGCAAGGTGCCACTCCCTTGTAAATATATACAATTTCAGAGAGAAAAATATGCATATACAGAGAGACTCCCCAATAGTCAGAGAAAAGAATACACACAGAGAGAGAGAAGCCTGAAGAGCAACAGAGGAGCAAGAAGAGCATTTCTTTGTCAACGCCAACCATCTTTTCTTAAGGAGCCAAGGCTGTATTCCGATCGTCCAAGGAGTAAGACAGGGCTGCCGTCGCCTTCCCGAGCCTCTATCGTCACCCCCCAGAATCTAAAATAAACAATTGTACTTAGACTGCTGTACCTAGGTTTTCGTCCCTAGGCTTTCTTTGTACAAGCGAATTTGTAACATGAAGTAAAGTTTGGTCCTCCGATAATTGTTCTGTTCTTTTATATTTCATGGCAAACACGGTCTTCGTCCTGCCTCACACTCTACTCTGAGTCGCTGAAGCTTGGAATCTGCCGACTGCGCCATCCGGATCCTCTCGACTATAGTGGACTGAACTTGCATACTGGCCATCAAGGCCACACTGGAAGGGAGAACAACTTCAATACCCATCTTCTGAAGATCTGCTAACAGCTCTGGTTACGCTGTTAGAAAATAAACTCCCGCTCTCCTGCTCAATGCATCCACAACAACATTAGCCTTCCCAGGATGATACTGCAGGTTGACATCATAATCCATAAGAAGCTCCAGCCACCTTCTCTGAAGCATGTTAAGATCCTTCTGGGTGAAAACATACTTCAGGCTCTTGTGGTCGGTGAAAATCTCCACCCTGTCTCCATACAAGTAGTGCCTCCACAACTTAAGTGCAAACACCACTGCTGCCAGCTCCAAGTCATGGGTTGGGTAATTCCTCTTATGATCATGAAGTTGTCGTGACGCATAAGCTATTACCTTCCCATGATGCATCAGAACACATCCTAAACCTCTGCCTGAAGCATCACAGTATACTGAGAATCCTCCGGTCCCATCTGGAAGCATGAGAATAGGAGTTGTTATCAGGCCTCGCTTCAACTGCTCAAAAGAACTCTGACACTCTGCTGTACAAGCAAACTGCGCATCCTTGTGGGTCAACTGCGTCAATGGCGCTGAAATTCGAGCAAAATCCGAAACAAACCGTCGGTAGTAGCCGGCCAATCCAAGAAAACTACGAACCTCTGCAACTGTGCTGGGTACTGGCCATGACTCAATAGCCACAATCTTCTGGGGATCCACTTCTACTCCTCCTCGAGTGATGATATGACCCAAGTACGAAATGCGATCGAGCTAGAACTCGTATTTGCTGAACTTGGCATATAACTGGTACTCTCTGAGGATCTGAAGAACTATACGGAGATGCTGCTCATGCTCCGCCTCACTCTTGCTGTAGACCAGAATGTCATCCAAGAACACAATCACAAACTGATCCAAGTAAGGCATGAAGATGTGATTTATGAGGTCCATGAATACTGCCGGCGCATTGGTTGCTCCAAAAGGCATAACAAGGAATTCATAATGCCCATATCTCGATCTAAAAGCTGTCTTCGGGATGTCCTGCTCTCTGACTCTGATCTGATGATAACCTGAGCGTAAATCAATCTTCGAGAATACTGAAGCCCCCTTGAGTTGATCAAACAAGTCATCTATCCTCGGAAGAGGGTATCTGTTCTTGATTGTCACTGAGTTCAAGGTACGATAATCAACACATAACCTGGACGTACCATCCTTCTTTTTTACAAGAAGCATCGGGGCTCCCCAAGGTGATCCACTAGCACGAATGAATCCCTTGGTTCTGAGTTCTTCAATCATCTTGTACAATATCTCCAATTCTGACGGCGCCATCCTGTAGACTCTCTCTGACACTGGGGCTGTCCCGGGAATCAAGTCTATAGTGAACTCGATCTCCCGCTCCGGATGCATACCTGGAAGTTCTTCTGGAAAAACATCTGGAAACTCCTCGACTATCCTGGGAAACTGAACTGCTGCTACTGCCATCCGAAATACTGGAGGAGATGACTCAACTTCGCCTCGGGAGAAAGAAAACTTCGGCTCGCCTGGAATGCTAAAAACAACCCTGCCAATGTGGCAGTCTATCCTAGCATAGTGGTTTCTCAACCAATCCATCCCTAGGACCACATCATAATCGGCCATCGAGAACTCTATCAATCTAGCGGGGAATTCTCTAGCGCTAACTACGATCCGACACGAGGAAAATACTCTATCTACTCCCACAAGTCCGTTACCAGTAAGTATATTAAGCGTTACTGATAATGACTCGGGCTCCAATCCTACCCGTGTCGCGAATCGTACAGACATAAATGAATGCGATGCACCAGAATCAAATAAAGCTGAAGCTGAAAGGGAGTTAACGAGAATAGTACCTGCCACTACCTTTCCTGGTGCCAATCCTTCCTCCATGGTCATCACCATAGCCTGACCGTGCCCTCGGGGTCCTGGTCCCCTCTTCTGAAATCCTCGCTACCTGCTCTGACTCTGGGCTTGGACTTGTACATACTGCTGGGGGTTTTGCTGCTGGAACACTTGGGTCTGAGGCGGCAAGGGCCTCGGCAATTGATACTGCTGCTGCTGGACCGGAGCTGGTCCTCTCACCGAAGAGCTAGAAAGGTTGGACGATGATGAACCACCCCTATTCGGGCAGGATCCAACCCTATGGTCTGGTGCTCCACAAGCCAGACACAATCCCTGTGCCCTGCGACATTCTGCCACCACATGGCCTGGCTTTCCACAATGAGAATAACCCACTACGGAAGATTGCTTCTGCTTCTGCTGCTGAGGGTACGTCGGAGTTGAATGCTGAACCGACGTTACTGAGGCCGCTCGCCTCGGAGCTCCAATAGTCAAAGCCCTGGCTGCCGGGGCTGGTGCTGAAGACTGATTCATCTGGCCGTGAGATCTCTTCCGACCTCCGGCCCTATCCACAATCCTCTGGGAGGTATACTCATGCCTCCGGGCTGCTCTCAAGACTACATCAAAAGTCTGATGCTCAAACTGCTCAACTGCCAACAAGATCTCCAGGTAAAGTCCCTGCTGGAACCGCTGGGCTCTATCATACTCAGTTGCCACCAAAGTGGGAGCAAACCGACTGAGTCTAGAAAACTCGGCCACATATCCGTCGACCGTCCTGCCTTCTTGCTTCAGATTGGTAAATCTCGTCTGCAGATCATACCGAGCCACGGTATCGAAATACTTGGTCTGGAATCTCTCTCTGAATACTGCCCAAGCAATGGGTGCTACTAATCCAACGGCCTGCGCTGCCCACCAGCTGCGGGCAAGATCTAACAACTGCAGGCGCACAACGGCCACCTTCTCGTTCTCTGGGGTCCTGGCTGCTTCTAGAATCACCTCTGTGTCCTGAAGCCATGCATCTGCCGCGATAGCATCTTCACTACCGTCGAAGAATGGAGGGTTCAAGCGCTTGAAGCTGTTGGCCGCGTTGTTACCCTGATGACCACCCCGGGTTAAAGCATCCGTCACTGCCTGGTGCAAGGCATCTTCACGTCGGTCTTGGAAAGCTATCAAGGTCCTGACGAGTCCTACCAAAGTGCCGTCATCATGTTCTACAGGTTGAACTGGCTGGACTGGTGGCTCTCCGCCAGAAGGCACGACTCTGGAGGCTACTTCGGAATGCTGGGCTTGATCTCCAGGTTGCTGCTGGTCCGCGGGAGGTGCTCCACCTTGCTGGTCGGTAGGACCACGAACAATACCCCTGAAGAAGACGATATAGGGAACAATAAGGAAGGACCAGGACAGATCAACAATACAAGCATATGACAAGGACAAGAATCCAAGGATTCAGAAGATACGAGCAGAGATCAAGGACGAATACTGATTGAGACATCTATTCGGTAAACCCTCACATATCTTGATTTACAAGACCTGCATGGGCCACCACTTAAACCATGTCACACCCCAGAACCAGAATACTGGAGAGCGGGGGCAGACATAGCCAGCTACGTATATGAAATGGAATCCGTCTCGCTATACGGTCACGGCTGTCTAGATACATGAGGGTTTATCTACAAGCCAACAGTCTCTTAAGGTCATGAACAAGCCTAGTGTCTCAATCACAAGCAAGTAAGTAAAAGTCACAAGATATATGATCATTAAATATACAATAGTAAGGCATCCCAAACATTACATATTCAGTTGATCATGAAGCTAGTCGTTACAAAATGTCAGGACTAGCAAGAGTTTAGTCATACATAATCAACCCTAGGATCTGTTAATCATGTTACAGCCTGTAGGCAGACAGTAAGTAAGTACAATCGAGCTAAACAGGTGCTCGTCGGCTAAACGCCTCAAAAGAATATTTTTACATTAGACTGGAAGAGCCAAAAATAACCCACTCGTTGCCAGGGTTCCGTCTAGTGGCCACCATCTAGCTGGAAGGTCGGTAGATCCTCTGGAGCTGCTCCGAAATCTGGCCACACAAAACCAGCTGGGTCAGACCCCAGAAAGAGCAAGTGCCACAAAGGAGGCTTCACTTAAGAACTAAAACCAGCAATCAGCACAAGATATAAATAAAAGTAAGAACTGGAAATAAAAAAATACACCAGGATGATATACGACGAGATAACCATGGAACCATTCAGATAACCAGGTTACAACCCGTACACCAAACAAGGACCGGAGTTGTAACCCTTCGTCTGAACAGAACTTGGAATTTTCACCATTTATCGGTAAAATAAATACAAGCATTATGGTCATTCAATAATCTGGAACAGGATCAGGGCAAGACTAGACTGGTTAGACTCCGTCCAATCACTTTACGGCCAAGTAAGAATTACGACTTGATACTTTAACTAACTAGGGTTGTCACAAGCCTAATTACTAACAAGATGCAGTAAGATTATTCCACAGCCACAAGCCCTGCAGACCATCCAGGTTACCCGGGTTAAAAGATTAGAGTTAAATTCAGGTGGGTACATCGTCCAGGAAACGAATGTACCCTTAGGTAGCTTGAAGGGTGCAACACATGACAGTGTGCTGGAAATGTGCCCTACTCGACGACAGGCTACAGATCCCAAGGCGTGCCCAGGTAACGGGATTGCCTGTAGCTGGGAAGTAGGGTCAGGTCCAGTGGCACCTAAACATCAGGTTGCGCCTGAGTCAGACTGCGCTCAAGTCAGGCTGCGCTCAAGTCAGGCTACGCTCAAGTCAGGCTACGCTCAAGTCAAGCTACGCTCAAGTCAGCGTACGCAAGACATACGCTTCCAAAAGGCAGCGTATGTACTCCATACGACTCCTCTTCAAGGCACCATATGAGGTCCATACGACTCATCATCAAGGCAGCATATGCAAGACATACGTCTCCAAAAGGCAGCATATGTACTCCATACGACTCCTCATCAAGGCAGCGTATGAGGTCCATACGACTCCTTGTCAAGGTAGCGTATGAGGTCCATACGACTCCTTGCCAAGGCAGCGTATGTAAGACATACGCCTCCAAAAGGCAGCGTATGAGTCAGACTGCACTGCGCTAAAGAGCGCGCGCAGCTCAGTGGCGCAAGCTAAAAAGCTCGCGCACTGCTCACTTTCTTCTCCAAATCAGCAAGAACTCCATAGTTTGAACCCAAAGCTTCAAAAGTCCATAACTTGGTCAAAATAAGTCCAAATCCAACTTTTCAAAGGTCAAAATTGGGTAGAATAAAATTCTCTACAACATGGAACCATCAAAACTTGAAAACAAAAAAGTTTGATAGATCAAAACCACCAAAATCCGAAAATAACTAATTTCTATATCTATAAAAATTAAAGCCTTAAAATGGAAAATGATAAGTTCTAATGTGTCTTAGAAACATGAGGAGAAGCTAATGGAACAATAAAAATGGGCTCTCTTATTGAAGCAAGTTGCACTTGCCTAGACCTCTCTCTTCTCTCTCTGGTAGGTGAAGGGAGTAAATGGAAGAAGAAGAAGAGATTAATGAAGAGAGAGAAGAAGAATAGGTAAAAATATGAGTGGTGGTGGTAGGTAGGGGGTTCACCCCTTGGTTCATGATGAACCAAGAGCAATCCCAAACCGAACCAAGCCAACCCAAACAAAGAATAAACCAGCCCAGGAAGGAAATCATGCAATACAAGAATAAATACGTACACGTATTCCAGAAATACGTAATACGAACCACAGGCATTATACCTGGCGCAATTGGCGGCCACTTTTGCTCCTGCACAATCTACTACTCCTGCAACTAGAGTACAACCTAAACATTCTGAAGCCAGGACTCCTGCTGCACAAACTACAGTTTCTGTGGCCAAAAGGCCATCTGTCAAAGCTTTCCAAGCGCAATCAGCCAATGCGTCTATTGCCACTTCAACCTCTGCGCAAGCTGTTCCAGCACAGTCTAATAGGGACATCCCTTTGGCCAATCTCCCTTTCTCTCACAACAAGAAGAAAAACTCTGCTCCTCTTTCCAAGCACCCTGTTGCTCTAGCGCAATCCACTGGGGGTAGTCTGTTGACTGTTCCTCCTTCTCCTCAGAACAAAGGAAAAGGCCCGTTGGTCTTTTCTCGAACTTCCTCGTTCCACGACTTAGAAGACAACAGAGGAAAATGCTTTTTAGCCAACCCTTCTTCACAAAACAAAGAAAAAGGTCCTTTGGTCTTTTCTCAGTCTTCTCCGGTTTTTACCGTAGAAGATCCATCTGAACGTGCCTCGGCACCAATCAGTACAAGAACTCTCTCAAAAAAGAGCCTTCTTTTTCTGCCAAAGGGAAATGTACTGATCAAAGATGCATTCTGCCTACTCCGGTAGCAGAATTCTAAGATCTTCCAACTCTCCGGATATCCCGTTCAAAACAAAAAAAAATTTTGGTGTCTCAGACAGAAACCCCTGGGGGTGAATTTGCTGATCTAAGGACTTATCTCAATAGACCAGCTTCTATGAAACGCAAGCAGCCAATGCCGAAGATGAACATGCATCAGAGGTGAATTTCCAGGATGAAAAATCCTGACACCTATGCTAACGAAGTGAGTACTTTTTTATATACTCACGGGACAAAACATTTAAAGAACCGAAACCATGTTCTGAATGTGGTCAAAGAACATATCCCTCAGACTTCTTCTTGTCCCGTCATTATTCCTGACCTCCGAGAGCATCTCAAGTAAAAATGGGACAACATCTCAACACCTCCAGTCCAGCCACTTAAACACCATTATAATCACAAGGTTGTCATCAAGTGTTGTTGCCAGACAACAAAACGATCTGTTTTCGATCGTCTAAATTTTGCAACTTCTGAACCAATGTCAGAAGATGAAGACGAAGTATTGTATGCTTCCGTCAATATGGCTTCTCGAGACACTGGGGGTAGAAAGTGCTCCAAACACGGTAAGCCTCGCCGGCCCAGCCAGCGGTACTTAGATTTACTCCAAGAATCTTCTGAAGGAGTATTTCAACACACCCGATCCTGAAGTCGAGACACAATAGGACATGGGACTCTTCTCCAAAATCCTCCTGGTCATCTCCCTATTTCTTATTCAGGAGATGATTCCTTCTTTGATTATGATACATACAGCAAAAGTTTTGAACATATAGTGTCTTCTATTGTACCTAGAGAAGTGTCAGCATAGGTTGTTACTGAAGATCCAGATGCTTCTAGTTCGGCAAATCAAGAACAACGAATAGCTGCACTGGAGGATAAGCTGAATAACATGGCTGAAATGGTCGCAAGTATGCATTCTATCATCGTGGCTCAACATACAGTACCACCGACCGTACCTGCTGCAAACCCTGAAATTATAGCATCGTCGGTACCTGTTAATGCAGGTCTAGGGGTAGTATCTCCTCAAATACCCCCTATAAAATTCAACCCACACCCAGTCAATCTGGAGCTGGGGGTAGCACTTACCACGCTGTTCCTCCCCCTACCACTATAATTCGACTTGCTCCTACTGCATCATCGGAGGATGCTAATGAAGCTGTCAAACTCTTGTGCACTCAATTCGAGGCTTTTAAAGAGAAGGACAATTTACAAAGATTAGGGATTAAACAGCCCTATCCGGTTGAATGGAAGGAAGTCCCATTCCCTCCAAAGTACAAGATTCCCACAATTTTGCTATTTGACGGCAGCACTTCTCCAAGTCAGTTTATTAACCACTTTGAGGTATTGACTGTTCAACTTCAGCCAAATGACGCTCTTCTTACAGGGTATTTGTCGGCTGTTAAGCCGGTGTAGCATACGATTGGTACAGAAGCTTGCTTGATGGCTGTATCACTTTTTTTTTGGGTCTTAAATAAGTCTTCTTGGAGCGATTCTATGAGGGAATTAACGACATGACCATGTCGGCCCTCAACAAGATCAAATAAAGAAATAATGAAACTGCTGAGAGTTTCATTGAAAGATTCTGCCGAGAAGCTTTAAAGATGCCTTTTGGAACTCCGGTCGCTGTCACTATAGATACCTGCAAGGCAAATCTTTTGCCTATCATCAGCATGTGGACGGGGTCAACTCAATTTCAAGACTGGCCATCATTCATTGTCAATGCTAAAGCAGCTGAAGTTAGTGCTGACAAGTTCAAGCAGTTGGAGGTACACATGTTTAACCCCGACCGGGATGAACACCCGACATCTAGTAGCGGTAATCGCCAGAACAACCGCAAGGGTAAAGAGACTTTGAACATCAATTTGAAGAATAAAGAATCTCTGGCTGTCAACGTAGCTCCACCTACGTCTACTTTTACTCCTTCTGCCCCTCCACCAAAGGAACCTCGTCCGAAAGTAGAGTACTCCTTTGACGAGAACGACACCGTGAGCATCTTCGATTGCTTGATCAAAAGCAATAAGCTCCAACTCCCAGACCCGAAGAAGCCTGACGAGGTCGGTAAGACTGATCATCCCAAATATTATGTTTATCACAGGTTCATTGGGCATCCCACTCGAGCATGTTATGTGCTCAAAGGCAAGATTCAAGAGCTAGTCAATGCTGGTGTTGTCACCCTTCAACAAGATGAGAAGACTGTTACCGTGAACATGGCCTCAGTACAGTTCGGTAACTTTCCTTCACAGATGGTACAGCATGGTGTCATCTTTATCCCCAAAGCCACTCTTCAGATCGAGAATCTCCCTCCTCCACGAAGTGAAGGTCTCGTTCCCCTATCTCTTGATAACGGCGAGATTATATGGATCCACCCGGACCTTGTTGCAGACTTTGAGGCTCCTTCTAAGCAAAAAGACCGCTCCAAGAGCAGAACAAAGGTCTGCAGTATGGTGTCTTTTGACCCCATAGTTGAAGAGAAAATCCTGCTTGGCACCAGGTCAGGGAAAGCCTACTTACGGGAACTTCCCGAGAATCCCAAAAACCCTGCTTCTTCTTCTGAGTCCTCTTCAGTGCAACCTGCTTCTACTAAGGGCATCCCTGCTGTGTCTTCACCGGTTTTAGAACCCATTCCCCCTAAGCCGACGGCAGCCGACAAAGGCAAACAACATGTCCGCTTCGACAAGCCTTTGAAGAAGTCATCTCCTTCTGGACTTGAGAAACCATACAACTTTGATATTTTGGCCTAACTAGCCAATACACCGGCCAGGCTGTCGATCTTCGAGCTCTTGCGCCTCTCCAAAGAGACTCGAAAAACTCTAAGTGAAGCTTTAATGCAGGCAAAAACCTGTCTAACCCTTCTAAAGAAGCCAGAATTAGAGCTTGTATCTTGCCTCCACTGTCACAGTATGTTGGAATTAATTCCAAACATTACCTTCACACAGGATGATATGTTGTTGGAAGACAATTGGTATGATCGTCCTCTATACTATACAGGATACGTCGACACAATGAAGGTCGATCGTATTCTGATAGATCCAGGGTCAGCACTCAGCATCATGCCGAAGACAATGCTAGATGCACTGAAGATCCCAGTGTATAGTCTTTTCGGCACAATCACCACCATCCTGGGGTTCAACCAGGGAAGGAGTGAGCCTCTAGGCAAGATTCATCTAAAACTCCAAATAGGCAATCTCCGCACAAAAGTGACCTTCTACATTACAGACAACCATAGTTATTCTTATAATGCACTTTTGGGGAGACCATTCCTTCATGAACACAACATTGTTCCTTCAACTCTCCATCAATGTTTTAAGTATGTTGATGACAATGGAGAGGTTCAAAAAGAGGTTGCGGATCTCTACCCTTTTAAAGGTGTCGAAGCATATTGTAATGATGCTCGCATGTATAAAGATGAGTTCATGAAGGTAGTACTGGCTCTGGACACTGAAGAAGAACAAGAAGCAGTGCCCAATGACACCCTCATCATACCTGTTAAAGGGCGTGTTTCTCATCCTCAGTCCTCCAAACCACTGGCTATTCACTTGCCAGTCTGGAAGCAACCAACCGATGGTGATCAAGATCAAAGGGAGCTCACCTCTTCTGAGCCACTTGTTATCGACCTACGTCGTAACAAGGATAAAAGGTAGCTCACCTCTTCTGAGCCACTTGTTATTAAATTATCTCGTAACAAAGAGAAAAGGGAGCTCACCTACTCTGAGCTACTTGTTATTGACCTTCGTCGTAACAAGCCTCCTCCACGTTCTTCTTCTCCCCCTCTTGTAATTAATCTGACCAAGCCTGCTAAGGCTAAAGGTCCTGTTGTAAAGACAGATGTACAAATCAATGAAAAAGCATCTACTTTCCAGTATACTGATATCATTTATCATGCTAAGTGCTATTTGGATATGTTAGATAGCTTTCAGTCATTTACAATGGGAGTTGTACAGTCTCTTCAAACAGAGGTCTTACTCAAACACCCAGATGATTCATACTTTGTTGTCCCTTTTCGAAAGGGAGGTGAGAGTCCAATACTTTTTAGTAAAGGGCCAGAACAAAAATTCAGCTATACGGATGATAGCAAAAATAACGATATGGGACGTCTCTAACTTCGTCGTTATAGTCAACAACCAAAAGACATCATCTGAAAGATGGGTTATGACTTCAAAAATGGCCTCAACTATGGTAAGGGTAGACGAACTCCATTCCGTACGGTTGTTCCAAAAGGAAAATCAGAGATGTACTACAGCAGGACGAAAAGAGGTCACGGATATACTTCACCTCCAGTCTTATCTCCAGCACTCTCCGAGTCCGATAGTGAGGAGCGCTCTAACTCTTCTGATTCCAGATCATGGGACTCTGACACCAGCATTGGTCAGGTTCATCGGCTGATCGTATCTTCTAATATGGTCTCTGCTGAACTCCCAGAAGGCTATGATGAAGACATTGAAGAAAATCCCGAAACAGATCCTTAGGCTCAACGAATGGACACCCAATGGGAACTCTGATTCGAACAACGGGAACCTCCTACCGAAGATCAATTAGTTCAAATTGACGTAGGAGAAAACGGGTCACTTCGTACGATATTCATCAGCAAGAATCTTCCAGAGGCAGATAAGCAAGAATTAATTCTTCTTATTCGAGAATATATTGATGTTTTTGCTTGGAGTTATGAAGATATGCCAGGTTTAGATCCCAAAGTTGCTACTCATAAATTGAATATCTTGCCTAATGCAAAAATCGTCAAACAGCATCAAAGGTGCTTCAAACCAGAAATGATGGACACAATCGATAACGAAGTCAAAAAGCTCATAGCTTGTGGCTTTATTTGAAAAGAACAACATCCTGATTGGGTAGCCAACGTTGACCAAGTCTTGAAAAAAACTGGCAAAGTTCGAGTTTGCATCGACTTCCAGGATCTTAATAAAGTCTGTCCAAAAGATGAGTTTCCTCTCCCTATCACAGACGTCATGATTGACAATACTTGTGGGTTCGAAAGGATATCCTTCATGGATGGATTCTCCGGATACACTCAAATTTGGATGAATCCTGAAGATGAAAAACACACTTCTTTCTGCACTCCTCGCGGAGTTTACTGCTATACCGTGATGCCATTTGGTCTCAAGAACGCTGGTGCAACATACCAACGAGCTATGAGTACCATCTTTCGAGATCATCTGCGCAAGACTGTTGAATGCTATGTCGACGATATTGCTGTCAAGAGTCGTCTAAAGGAAGATCACATCCAAGACTTGAGAACTATCTTCAACCTGATGCGCCAACATCAACTCAAAATGAATCCCACCAAGTTACTCTTAGGTGTCTCTAGTGGCAAATTTCTCGGCTTCGTCATTACTTCTAAGGGTATACACGTGGATCCCGAGAAGATCAAAGCCATTCAAGAGATGCGTCCTCCACGCAACCTAAAAGAGCTACGAGGATTCCAAGGTCGACTTGCGTACATCAGGAGGTTCATTTCGAATATGTCTGGGCACTGCAGACCATTTACCCAGTTAATAAAGAAGGGTGTATCTTTCATTTGGACTGAAGAATGTCAACGAGCATTTGATGATATAAAGCAATATCTCATGAACCCACCAGTCTTGGTGCCACCAATCTCGGGCATACCATTCTTAATGTATGTCCGTGCTATGGACCATTCCTTGGGTGCTTTACTTGCCCAGAAGAACAAAGAAGGCCATGACCAAGCCATCTACTATCTTAGTTGTACTATGATTGGTGCCGAACACCGTTATAGTCCGGTCGAAAAAGAATGCTTAGCTCTTATGTTTGCTGTTCAAAAGACAAGGCATTACATCATTGGACAAACTATTCATGTCATATCCCGAGTTAATCCTCTTCGGGTATTAATGAAGAAACCTAGCACACTCAATTCTCGGTTAGCTACATGGGCCATTCTGCTAGCCTAATATGACATGATACATGTTCTACAAACGTCCGTCAAAGGACAAGCACTGGCTGACTTTTTAGCGGCTCATCCTATACCAGAGACATCCAAAATCTATGATGAAATTCCAGACGAGACATTGGAATCAAATATGGTCTCCGAAGAATTTCCTACTTGGCATCTATTCTTTGATGGAGCATCCAGAATCGGGCCGAATGGTGCCATTATCGTAGGAGTTGGGGTTGTTCTTGTTTCTCCAGACGGATCAACTATCCAAAGTGCCTATTCCCTAGATGAACCCTGCTCCAACAACGTAGCAGAATATAATGCTCTACTCATTGGCCTTCAATTAGCTAAACAACTAGACGTCGAATATCTTGAAGTCTATGGCGACTCTAAGCTGGTTGTTAACCAGGTTAGAGGAACCTATGAAGTTCGTCATCACGATCTAGTGCCTTATCATGGAGCAGCAATCAATATGGCTACATCGTTCAAAGCCTTCTTCATCGAATATGTTCACCGAGCTTGCAATACCGAAGCAGATGCTTTAGCCAATCTTGCAGCAGTCTTAGCCATCCCTGTCAAAAGACAGCAGGTGGTGGTTGTCTCTAATCGGGAATTGTTTTGCATCGAAAACAATCATAATATTGAGTTCAGTAATCTTACTGAAGCCAATGTTATCAATGAAGATTGGAGAGCTCCTTTCATTGACTTCGTGGTCCATGATATACTTCCTGAAGATCCTAAAGAAGCTACGAGTATTCGTCGGCAATCTCTTCGATTCTACTACAACCAGACTACCAAGACTCTCTATCGACGGACTTATGACGGTCTTTTCTTACGCTGTCTTGCTGGTGATGAAGCAAAGCAAGTATTATGTGAAGCTCACGATGGTGTTTGCAGAGCACATCAACCAGGCCCTAAGCTACAAGATCGTATCCGACGCATGGGTTATTACTGGCCCTCTATGGTATCAGATGCCATCGAGTATGCAAGGAAATGTCGAGCCTGTCAAATCCACGCAGATTTCATCCATCAACCTTCAGAATTTCTTCATCCGACTGCTGCTTCCAGGCCTTTTAAAGCATGGGGCATGGATATTATAGGTCCTATCAACCCTCCTTCTTCTAAAGGACATCGGTTCGTACTAGCTATAACCGACTACTTCTCCAAATGGGCTGAAGTTATACCTCTGACGGAAGTTAAGACTAGTAGCGTCATCAACTTTGTCAAACACCATGTCATCTATAGATTTGGTGTACCTCGAAGGATCATTCACGACAATGGACCACAGTTTATTAGCCAGAAGTTTACCAGGTTTTGTGACGATCATTGGATTGACAATGTCGCTTCGACAGCTTACAATCCTACTGCTAATGGTTTAGCTGAGGCATTTAACAAGACTATTATTAAACTCCTTAAGAAGTTTATATCTACTAACAAACGAAATTGGAGTGAGAAACTCGGAGAATGTCTATGGGCCTATCGTACTACGATCCGTAACCCTACAGGCTGTACACCTTTTTCTCTTGTGTATGGTTGTGAAGCAGTTCTACCTTTAGAACTTCAGATCCCATCCCTGCGGATTGCCATTACCAATGAGCTCACTATAGAGAATAATGACCTCCTTTGACTTCAAAAATTAGAAGTGCTCGACGAGAAACGGTTATTGGCTCAACAGCATATTGAGTTATATCAAGCTCGAATCTCAAAAGCTTTTAATCGCAAAGTTAAAGTCAGAGCTTTTCAGAAAGGAGAACTGGTTCTAACCGTCAGACGTCCTATGACCATGACTCATATGAGCAAGGGCAAATTCGACGCGAAGTGGGAAGGTCCATATATTGTGAGCAAAGTCTTGTCAAATGGAGCCTATCAACTTACAGAGTTGGACGGTCGAGTTGCAATGATGCCAATCAATGGCAAATTCCTTAAAAAGTACTATGTTTGAATGTAAAAGGAATTTCTTATAAATACGACAAAACAGTTCATAAATAAAATTTTATTTTATTTTATCATAAATGGTGTTACAATATCAAGGACGAGAATCACTATCGTCCTTCTTGAAGACAGGACAAGGACCACTATCGTCTTTTTCAAAAATTTAATCGGCAAAAGAGCCGAGAACATCCTTGCTCGAACCCACCAGAAATTTACAAGCGGCCATCCTCATGGCTTCCTCCTCGTCCGTCGTCCCTGGTTCAAGTAGGAAGTCCAAGATATCCCGCGGTGGCTTGGGTGCAGATGAACCTTCGCCCACTTCTGTCTGCTTTGGCTGGTTTACTTCGGTTGGAGGTTCCTCTGTGATTTCTTCAACCTTCGGGACAATCTCAGCCTTCTTGGACGCATCTTCAGACGACATCTTTGTGTTGAAAAGTGAAAGCGATCATTCCATTTCAATTTCTGTTCTATTTATAGGCAAAAATTCTTAAAACATCGAATCGACGCGTTCTTCGTAACATTCATTACATTCATCTGACGGTTCACCCGTTCATTACATTTATCCGACGATTCACCCGTTTATTTCATTCATTCGACGGTTCATCCGTTCATTCCATCCATCCGACGGTTCATCCGTTCATTACATCCATCCGACGGTTCACCCATTCATTCCATACATCCGACGGTTCATCCGTTTATTCCACTCATTCGACGGTTCATCCGTTCGTTCTATTCATTCGACGGTTCACCCGTTCATTCCATTTCATCTAACGGTTCACCCGTTCATTCCATTCATTTTGACGATTCATCCGTTCATCCATATCAGCAACTTGTCACGTATTTATTTATGATTCAGTTGTCTACCAAAATAATAATATTCAACAAATTGTATTCTGCCATGTCCACATTACCTCTGAGCAGATATAATAAATATAATTATTTTCTAAAATCAAGAAATATATCATGTCCTGAACCTCTGAATATATTTTCCATCGCTATTATTTATATCCTTAATGGGATATGCAAAAAATAATAGAGCCACAAAAATAATGTCTTTTTATTGATCAAAATAAAAGGCATTACAAAAAAGATATATCATGAAGAAGGAAAAAGTACAAAAGGTCTTCCTTTACTCAATTGGTAGGGTCATCAAACTAGCTATCTGTTGCTTAAATGCTTGAAGTCGTTCCTCACGCGAATCCAACACCCACCTTCAAGCTTCAGCCATTCCAGATTCATCATCAAAGGATGGCAAAGTCACTAGGCGGCGAGCGATTTTATCGTGATGGAAAGTGACAAATTCATTCTTCTCGTGGGTTAGAATGTCTAGTTGCTGAACGGCAGCTTCAGGCTGTGTCGTCTCTTCTTCAAGATCAAGCTGAACGATTCTCAACTCTTTCTGAAGTTGAGTAAACTTCGCCTTCAGTTCAGCAACCTTTTTTTTCTTTCTCCCCAGCAGCAAACGCTAATATCTCCATCCGGGAATCATACTCTGAAGCCTTTGTGGCATAAGTCTCCAAAAAAGTCTGGAAAGCAGCTTTTGTGACTTTAGCTTCGTGAGTCATCCTTTCAAACTCAGCATTCACTAGGGGTTCTACCTCCCCCCGATTAAGATCTTTGTAAGTCTTAATTGATGCCTCCAGTTCATCCAATATGTGTTCAAGATAGGCAGCTTGAGCTTCATCACCTTGACTTCAGATAATACCTATCAGATAAGTAGTTGGGGTTCTAACGGTGATGAAACCAACATTCTCCCTTTCCATTACCCTTTCTACTAAGGGTCCTAAGGAAGTGAAGAAGAGGTTGGTGAAAGAACCAACTATAAATCTAATGGTAGTTGCTGCGCCAGGTGTAGCAACTACTCCTGTGGAAGTTGAAGCAGCAGATGCTTGTACAGGTGGACGTTCAGCTTCTTGAACATGAACTGAGGTTTCTCTAGACAAGGGAGCCAGGGTGGAGCTAGTCGCCCCTCCCAGATGTTCCTCTGTGAAATCAAGTAAACACCATCAGTTTGTTGTCATTAGCGACTATCAAAAAGGATCAAAAATAAGGGCAAGCTTACCATTGCTGCGTCTAGTGACAAGTTTGTCGTCTGTTGACATGGGTTGCAACCTCACAGAAGTAGCTTCAGACATTACTGCCTGACTACTTGCTGCTTCGAAGCCGCCTGAAAAATGTCGACTGCTGCTAGCTATCGCTGTTGTTGGCACTATATCAGTACATACTGGAGGAATTGGAGAGGATTAAATTTCTGCATAAATGAAAGTTAAGATGATTAGTCATTTGATCTATAAAAGAAGATTGTTAATATCATTCAATACCTCTCGGATCAGTGACAGTAGCATCCACCGATGCTATGTCATTAACAGCATTCTTTTCTTGGGATGCATAAGCATCAGCATCCTCTTCCGGATTCAGAGTGTCATCAATAGTCTCTGCTGATGTCTCTTCATCATCCGCACCTTCTTCTCGGGCTTCCTCACTATCACTTGCGGCGACCGGATCTATATTATCATAGAAGCCGAAGTCACAGTCTTCTAGAGCCTCAATCATTAATTTGTCTTCTTCAGCACGAAGTAATCTTGGAGAAGCTGGAAGATAGGCAGTTTCCGGTGGAAGTGTAGGAGATCACAATACATCGAGAGACATTTCTGACTCGTTGATTGGAATCAGAGTTGCAGTCGCCTCTCTTGTTTTTGCAGCATCATCCTCTGTCTCCGCGATCTCCTCTCTTGTCTCTACAACCTCGTCCCTTTTCTCTGCACTAGAAGCTTCATATCTGGGCTCTGGGGCAGGTGTCGGAGAAGACATCATAATCTCGGCGACCGCACTTGTCAGGACCGATGCCAGGATAGGTCTTGGAGGAGTGACTACTTTCTTTTTGAAGGCTATTTTCTTTCTGTGTAGAGGTCTCTCTGGACTCTCTACGTCTATAGCATGTTCTTATTTTTGAATGGAGGTCGGGGTCGTCGCCTCTTCTCTCTGCATTGACTCAGCCTGTTGCCGAGATTGCGATCGGGTAGTGACCCTTTCCGACGATTCTAAAATAATCTTCTTCTTAGAGACTAGAAAAGAAGGTTCTTCTGTCCTCCTCTTTTTCCCCTTGGTCGGAGATCTTACAACTTTTAGAGAGACGCGCAGTAGCTCGTATACTTCTTCAGGGAAGTTGGCATCCCTTGAAGCTTCTAATGGTGCATCGGCTGGCTCATGCTCTTCATCATTTCCAGGAAGCACCAGAACAGGTGCTCCTTTCTTAAATCGAGTCGCAGTCGCGAAGCTGTCTGCCAGATTGAAGTTTTCAGCAAAAGTGTTTACTGATGTATAGAAGATCGAGTATGTATACAGCATGCGAGGACCTCGATCATTTTTGGACGGCATAGAGAACATCGTCCTTGTGTTCCGAGCATTGTAATATGCCCAAGCCCGGGCTCCGTCAATTAAAAACCCTTTTCCTTGTAGGTATGTGATAGCATTACCTACATGGAACTGGTCATAACCGAATTGGTGCGCAAAACGGTTAGGTAGATAAGGTTCGAGATAGTATTCATCGTCGAACCGGTATACCAGGTGTGACGGTCGGATTGTTCTCAGCAAATTGAATGTTGTGTGGCCCAAATGCTGCATCCTCCCAGAGTCCACAAGTTTTGTAGACATATGTTCATAATCGACTGGAGGGGTAACGCAGTAGAAGCTCCATCCTCTACCAAGGTTCAGAGCGCGTCGGCAATCTCTCAAAGTGCTATAAATCCACTTACATCCAGAAAATCTTCTTAGAAAGCTGCCGCCCACTGCCCCCATATCGGGGTTCATTAGTGAAGGATGGTACAAAATTAGCCATCCAAACAGATAAGTGTACGGTAGCTCCAGCCGAGGAAAACTTCCTTTCTCGCCTTTCCCTTTAATCATTGAATCGACGAAGAGGCGAAGGCCGGCATTCACTCTGCATGTCATTGCTGACAGCAGATCCATCCGATAGCCGAAGACCAGACGGACAGCAGCAAAAAGTACACCGTAGTGGAAGCGGTCGACTGCACTGGCCCCAGGGACGACATATCGTCGGAGCCAATAAGTGAGGAAACCTGCCAACTGGGCTTCCTTCGACATAGGCTTATAGCCCATCCTCATGTAGCTTTCAATAATGTCTCCTTCCTTGAAAGGAGGACACTGGAGATCATCTTTGATCTTGATATCCATATCATCATGTGTCTCCATCAGCCCTATCACTTCGCTATTGCTAAGTGGTCGGAAGTAGTCGGGATGGTAGTTCTCGTGCTCATTGGTCTTCTTCTTAATGATATGATTGAGGAAAAGGTACGGCAACCATTTGGTGGAATAGCAGGTGCCGAACGTGCCACTCTTGTAGTAGAGAGAACAGATCTAGTAGTGACATAGTAGCTCTTCAAACACAGCCACCATGTCAGCGTTCTCTTGGCGGAGTCTGTCCAATTCATCGTTTGTCGGGACAAACTCTTCATAGGGGATATCCCCTATTGGCAGGCTGGAGATGTACTTCATCTCGTGTAAAGCTAACCCAATCTCTCCGCGGGGCGTCATGAAAGTCCCGGTTCTATAGTTGTATCTCTCGGCCAACGCGAGGAATAGATAAGAATTGGGGGGAAAGCCATAAACAGTGGCATACACTGCTTGGTATAGATCAATCTCTTTAAGTCGTTCTTCAAATTGGACCAATATCCAATTGGCTATACAGATCCATCTCTTATTATCCGAGTTTACGAGGCCTGTCAGCCGCAACTTCTGATTTGGATACCTTCCTTCTACCTTCGCAAACTCATTTGCGAATATCGGAGTTCTCACTGGTATCAGCAAGAAAGAATCTTCTAGCGGGATACAACCAGGCTTTAGTCCTCTAAGCAAGGAGCTATGGAGCTCAGAGGAACTGTAGAATATATCTTTGTTACCAGACCCCTTATTGACACAGATGTTCCCTGTTCGGGCTTGCTGAAGTGGAGTTATATCCCATTCCATTATTTCGGGATAGCTTGCAAAGACATATCGAGATAGAGGAAGGCATCTAGAGATCTCTGGCAGAAGGATTGTCTTCTCGCCCCTCTGGATAAGTCTCTATTCCATTCGAGGTCTTGGCTGAGAGTTCTTGTCAAAGGCCTCACCAAACAAGAACAACGGCTTCTTATGAGTGACGGTGTCAGCAGTTTACAGAGGCTGCCCGTTCATCAGACATAACAAAGTCTCATTGTCCTATGCAGTCAAGACGGTTTGCCGAGATAACAGTAAGGCGTACTGAAGAAATGTCACATGAGATAGATCTTCTTTGTATTTAGGTTCAGCCAAGGATCCTGCAAAGACCTCATAGTTGGGGTCTTCCCTGAGGTTAACTGTATCAAATAAAGAAACAAGGATCAGTACATACAAAATCAAAAGTTTCTACAAAAGATCATCAATTTGCGCAAGTTGTCAGATTGCGCCAGCGCAATCAACCTGCACAAGTTGTCAGATTGTGCCAGCACAGTCAGCTTGCGCAAGTTATCAGTTTGCGCTAACATACTTGCGCAAGACATCAGTTTGCGCTGGCATAACTGACTTGCATAAAACGGTAGATTGCGCCAAACATTTTGTCAGCACTTTCCATCCGATTGCGCAAGAGTATAGTTTTTATAAAAATAAAAACTATTGTAAATGCAACCAAAACCCTAAACAGGGTGGCACAAATACCATCAAATCTCTAAAAAGAGAGAGATATGAAGGTCTGAGAATATCAAGAACCCTAAAAAGGGTTTCGATCATGGTTCACCATCTACCTTGTAATGCTGGATGACCTATCTCATGACGAGAAACTCGTGATGCAACACGAGTCGAGGGTTCGGCTGGGGCCTTGCCCTTCTCAGTGGCTGTTCGCTTGGGAGCCATCGCTGTTGTCGGCGGGAAGGAGAAGAAGTAGTCAGAGTTGAAACGGAAGCTTTTGTCTCTTGAACAGTCGAAAACAAGTAAAGGATGAAAGAAAGAAAAAAATGAAACTATTTATAGTTTTCCAAAAGTGAAACGGCCACCTCCGATTGCGCCACAAAAGTCGGAGCTAATTCCTCCAAACGCGCAGTCAAAGCGCAACTTGCGCAACTTGATTTTAAATTCAAAATTCAAAGTATTTCAAAACTTTGAATATTTTCAAATTTCAAAAACTTTGAAGGGGGTCTTGTAGGTCCTAAAAATCAAGTTGCATTTATCAAATAAGCAGAGGAAATTAAATTACGCACTCTTCAAATGGACTGCGCAGGAGGCAGATTGTGCTACATTTCAAGCGCAAGCTGAACTACGCTACCACCCAAGCGCGCTACGCTGACGTGGCAATGCCATCATTACCTGACAAAAATCCGATTTTCTGATAGCTGACAGCCCGATAAACGAGGAGTCCTTTCGTTTCTTGTGCTGCACAGTGCTCGAGGACAGTTGTACAGCCAGCGCAGTATGACAACTCAACTTCAGCGCAGTTTGACCAAGCCCGAGTCTCAGCGCAGTCTGATGCTAGCACTTTTTAAGAGGCACAATCCATCAAAATAACTAACAGTTATTACGTGGCTTACATGCCATCAATTACTCGTCACGTGGCAACCGCCTGTACACGACCATGCGCATTTCAATCAAACAATACCATACGTCTAATACAGTTGGCCCACGATCGAGTAACTGCTAGCGCAGTTCGCTGTTTGCGCAGTCTGTCACCAGCACAGTTCAGCATACGTAATCCAGAATAACTACAAATTATTTATTTCTAGAACTCTATAAATAGAGTTTGAAGTCCTTCATTAAGGAGATCAGATCATATTATCACCATAGATCAGGAGTTCTTGTCCAAGTGATGCTGCATTCTTCAGAGGCTATCGTCTTCAAAGTTTACATCATCTAAGGGATAAAGCGATCGTCTTCAGATCGGATTCCTATAGTTGTACTTTCCCAGAATTTAATTGTAATCTTCTTACAAAGATTGTGAAATAAAAGATTTTTTGTTTTTGCAAACAAGGGTGGCCGAATTTTAGGCTGCCGTGGTGGATTTGAACGTTGATGGTGGTAGTGATGTGTTGTGGAGACGGGGTCGGACTGTGGCAGAGGCAGCATTGGTCGGGTTCAGGTGACCAGCAGTGATGGGGTATATGTTGGTGGTGCCTGTTGTGGCAATTTGGCATGTAGAGACTGATGACAAGGAGGCTTGTAGGGATGGCCGAGGCCGGTGATGGTGGCAGACGCAGGAAATGGTTGTGATGTAGAGAAGCTTGGTCAAGGATGACGCGGTGAGGGTACCGGGGAGGAGGTTGGTCTCAGTGGAGACCGGGGTGTCTGAGGAGGAGTAGGGTGTGGGTGGTTGTTGCCAGGGAGGCACGGGATTAGCTTAGGATTAGGGATCAGAGATTTTGTCGGGGTTGACTACGTCGGGGTTATCGACACAGAGGAGGATGCGATGTATATATAAAATTGACTATAGTAGAAATTGTGGACACCGATACGGTGCACTCATATTGTGGAGAAATTTATGGAATAAAATTGTCGAGGAAACAATGGGGACTCTCCCCTATATAGGGGGTGGAATTCTGAATTTAATAAGGATTAGAAAGAATTAAATCCTGCTAGATAATCCACTTATTAATTTAAATCAAATCAAAATTCATTCATTCAATTCAAATCCATATTTAAATCTTAGAAAATCTTAGATAATTCCTATTTTCGATTTGAAAGCTATCAAATAAATTTAATTATATTGTTTACAAGTATTATTTACTAATTTATTACATATACTTTTTTTTTACAACAATACCATAGCCTTTTTATAATAAAATAAATTAAGGTTTTGATAATCGTGACAAAAATAGTTAAAGATATTTACTTCTACTATTTTGAAACAACATATATATTCTTCCATAATAAATTGTATAACTAAAAATATAAAATACTTTGCATACGTATTCACACTCGGCTACGAATACCAAAAGAAAAACCAATACCAAAATTAAAAAATCGTAGTAAAAATTTAGGTGGTTTAAAGAAGATTTGGTCGTGCAACAAAGTTATGAAATCGAGCCGCATCGGCTCGGCGAAATGACAAGGCGTATCGACTTATGGTGGGAGGACTTTGACCCTTATTTTCTACTCCTTCATGCCTAAGTAAAATGCACTGTTGTATGCTATGTTAACCTATCGAGTCCATGGACGTGGCTCGATCGAGAGATAAATGTAGTGCGTGTCAAACAATAAGATTGAACAATTGAATTAAAATGTACATCAAATGTACGAGTCGCTATAGAACATTGAAATATCGCAAAGGCGAGTGCCTCGGTGCGCAAGCCATAAGCGTTGACCCAAATTGGATCACAGTCAACCTAATTTACATAATTAACACCTGATATCTGATATAATCTAATACAATACATCAAGTTCAAGACAGAACATCACCTATGATCCAATACGACATATCAAGTTCAAGACAGATATCATCTACAAGTTGTTGCATTACAAATGTATTTTGTTCTTAGTCTATAATTTTTGTTTTATTGAGTCTAGAAAAATATGATGTTGAGTCGTACTGTTTCATTTCAACCCCCTAAACATATTTCTCCAAGCTCCACCATACAAACAAACCAATTCCTAAACCAAACTAAACCACACTCACCCATATAAGGCTTCTGGTCTGAGGCAGACTGAACTCAGGCTGAACTTGACCTAATGATCGAACTCAGGGTGAACTCGGCCTCCTTAAAATTAGCAACCTAATTTTTAGGGCCACCTTGTTACGAGCTGTCCAACGTTCAAATTTTTGAATATTTTGGGACAGAACTCTAGCTGAGCTCTGCCTCCCCTGCCTAATATAAATAGAGCTTGATTCTTCTCATTTCATATCATCTTTTACTCTCAAGCTTTCAATCTTCTATGCCTTATATGTTGTAAGCCTTACTTTTCCAAATCCCCTAGCCACAAAACTTCCTAGCCCCAAGGTACTCAGTGCGATTCAGCTAGAAGTTCTGTGCAAGAGATGAAAAAAGTCACTTAGAAAATTCTAAGTTTTGCATCTGCGAAGTTGAAAGTATTCGAGCGCTTCGGATTTAAGGCTCGTGTCTGTAAGAAGTTGGCATGCTCTTCGGACTAAAGGCACGTGTATACCCTATTTCACAAATAGTGGATTTCAACTCCGAGCAAGAGTTCTCGGACATGGACTAGTCCACCACGAGGGATACCAGGGTATATCGCCGTGTTTGCGTTTGTTCTTCTAAATACTTTTACTTTTCGCATTATTACTCTCTGATTATATTTTCTCTTAGTAGTTGTTTTATGGACTTAGCATAGAGTTAATTTTAATTGGTCATTATAGACACAAACTCTATTCACCTCCTCTAAAATTGCCTACACGCTACTTCATTAAGAACATAGGATAACTATATTTGTGAGTGCCTCAGTGCACGAGTTGTTCGTGCCCCCGCGCACGAGTTAGAAGGCTAGAATATTGAAAGACTACATCGAGGCGAGTGCTCTAGTGTATGAGTCCTAGAATATTGAGTACCCTATCGAGGCATGCCTCAGGGCATGAGTCGGAGGAAATGAACATAAGTCTAGCATATTGAAAGATCGAATCGAGGCGTGCATTGAATGAATGAGTCAAACAATATCGAATAACTATCAAATACGGTATGCTACCTTGAAATGTTTGGGACATTCAGGTCATTCACTTGGACATCGAATCGAGGCAACGTAACATTGAAAGAAAGAATAAAATCGTATAAAGAATATGAGAACATAGAAAGAAGAATGTGAGAGTGAAAGAAAGAGTGAGAATATTGATAGAAAGAGAAATGCAAGACGATGTGAAGTCTGAGTTTCAGACTCAAAACTATATTTGGTTGTTTGAGTATGATGCGCATTGTATGGTCGAATGGACTTGAGTTATTGCCCGTGCATGGGTTGAGTGATTTCCCTCGAACGAGTTATTGGCCGGGACACCGGGACCGTTCTTCCTAAGAGGGATGGTTAATCTTATCGGCGCCCATCTTTAAGACGACTAGACCGGTCACTGATGTGAAAGCCATAATGATGGTAAATAGCGGTATGTTCTCTAGTTATTGGAATAGCAACCCGTAACGGGAGGTGCCAGGCGGAGGAAAATATAGTCCATTCTGGCGTGGAGACGCCAGCAACCATCATATAGTTAAAAATAGTGGACTAAATGTGCAGGCACATAGAAATCCTATACAAGATTATAACTTTTAACATGACAGGGAAAGATGGTAGGCATATTCATCTTACGTCGGGTAAGGGTGAATGCGTCGATGTTGGTAAGAAGTCACAAATCACCACAATAATGATATTGGTTGCCTGCTTGCTTATGCGAATCAAATAACATACTTGCCATAAAATACATACTTACTGCTTTCGAATATGGCATGAAATCGACCCTAAGGTAAATATAGAAAGATCACAACTTAAGCTGCATGATTCATATATCTACTTAATGTCAGTTCAGTAAAGTGGGTCAATACAATTCGCGAGAGGATTAGTACTGATCCCACACCAGATTGCTTGCAGGATGCATGTAATGGTTTGCTCACCGTGGAGCCTTGCTTGAATCCGTTGAGGCATAGAATATCGTAGCATTTTGAGCTGTACCACTAATTGATGCTCGGACTTGCAACATTATGATGCGGCCAAGATATAGAAGGCATGATGTATGGAACGGTAAAATCTTTTGTTGGCAAGAGAGAACTTGAGTGTTGTACGCTAATCTGGCATGATTTATTTTAGCTATTGGAAGCCTTTATAATTATGCTGCTTATTAAATAAAGAGAATTGTTTCGTATATTATTTCTTCTGCTGGTAATAATAAATAAAAGATAACTATTTTAAGAACTTGTCATCTTGCCTTATAGGAATCAACTTCAGACTCATATGACATTACGCTCGAGCAAGGATGATCGATTCGGTGAAATTAAAGCGAGGATGAACGATTTTTGAGTCGGGGCGTGACACTTTCGAACACGGTCGGATGGTATACTGCTATGCTGTGATGTCATTTGGATTAAAAAATGCTAGTGTGATATACCAGCGAGCTATGGGCATAATTTTCATGAACATTTGTTCATAACTGCTGAATGCTATGCGACGACATTATTGTCAAAAGTTGCCATAAAGTTGATCATTTGAAGGGCTCGATAATGGTATTCGAATTGATGTATACATATCAGCTCAAAATGAACACAATAAAGTCTTTTCTGGAAGTCTCCAGCAAAAATTCCTTGGATTGGTTATTTCATCTAAAGGAATTCATCTTGACCCTGACAATTTGAAGGCAATTATCATCACGCAACCTACTAGGAACCTCAAAGAATTACAAGGTCTACAAAGAAGGCACGCTTATCGTTAAAGATTTACAACGAATTTGTTAAGTCACTGCCAACCATTCACCAAGATCATGAAGAAAGGTGTGTCATTTATTTGGAATAAAGCCTGTCAACAACCATTTGAGGATATCAAATAGTATTTTGCTAATCCTCTGGTCTTAGTATCCCCTATAACGGGAAGGCCATTCTTGTTGTATGTCTGAGCGATGGACCATGCATTGGGTGTTTGTTTGCCATTGAAAAGTTGAGATAAACTTTTATATTTAACAAACGAAAGAAGAGTACAACTTTGGTCCTCTATGGGATACTTTGGGTACAATTCATTTTTTCTGGGGGCATGTGACGATGGAGATCGAATACTGCTTTTGATTCCGTTACTCCGTTAATGATCTGGCAATGGTCGAAAAAGAATTACAAGTCGTCCTATTTGATTGTAAGGGGACAACCATTCGGCTCTCTGAAGTGTGCTATGACTCTCTGTGTGTCTCCTAATAAAGGAATGGTCCTTTTATTTATAGCTGCTTTGTGGAATGATCCACTCATGCGCGTAGAAATACTACGTGTATGATCTGTTGGGCGTAGGGATGCTGTGCACGTGAAGGACTGAATCTGTTGTAACTGTACTATTGGGCCACGGATGAGCTGACACACAGAAGTTGTTGAGATTTGCCTATTGCTTAGATCTTGGGTGGTTGGCACCCGTTCATGATTATAAATGAGTCAATGACACGTGGTGCATATGCTGTACTCAAAGATCTCGGGCTGTTAGAGTAGAGAAGTTCCCTATGCCATAGATCAAGCTTAGGTTCAAAAACTGATCCTGGCATACGAGATCCTGTATGGTAAGAACCAAATAAATTATTGGTGTAGGAATAACCTTACGCCAGAAAGAACTTGGTGTAGTGAAACGCCTTGGCATAGGAGAGGATCCATGTAGCCTTTGCACAATTATCTTTGACAATATTTCAATCATTACAATGATGTAAGCTGGCATCTCAGTCTTTGAAGCATTTCTGGCATTTAGTGGCGTAGGTTCGAGCTACACCTACGCCAACTATTCGGCATAGTGGTAAACGAATATTCGATTCTTGTGTTGTCGTCGTCTGTGCTAGAGTCGAGGCATGTTGCACTCTACTCGAGGCCTTATTTTGTCGGCTGACTTCGTTGTCAGATAAGCATTAAATGCCCCTTGGTTTAAGGGAACATCTAAGCATAGCCTCATAGATGGCATGGCAGTCTCTATGGCGTAGTGGCCTAAATAGCATAGTAGTCTTAATGGCATAGTAGCCTTTCTGGCATAGTGGCCTCTCTGGTGTAGTCCTCTGGTTCATCGAATCTGGTTAACTTTTCTTGAAGTATTGCCACTATATGGGTGTATAGGGCTCAAAATATTAACTTAAAAAACATCGATGAGGCAAGTTCATTCTATTAGAATGAGATTCATCACGTTAATTTCGGGATGGCAGGTTCGTTGTCATTAATGTGAGGTTCATCGCATTAATCTTAAGTATTTTAACTGATCGCCACTTGGCGTACGCACTTGACCATGCTGTTACCTATAAATATGAGCTTTTGAGAACGAGAGACTTTACTCGTTCCTTCTTGGCACCCAGCTTTATGTTCGACTCCAACTTAGCTTCGGATGGTTGTGAGCCTCCCCCTTGGCACATAAGTCGGTTGTTGGTTGTAGATCTCCTTGTTCAAAAAAGTCATAGATTTAACAAAGAACTCTTTCAGAGAACAGAGATGCGCCTGAGTGTTTGGCAGAGTAGTTCGAGCCTGAACTACATCTTAACTATGTTCTGCTTCCAGACGAATGTCAAGATATTGGGTATAGGGTTTGGATTGATTGCCATTCCAAACCCTTGTTCGACTATCGCCTAGGAGATGCGCTTTTCTTGGCATACATTATATGCATAGTAGGAAGATAATTTTCTTCTGTAATCATGAATATCAATAAGAAATCTGTAATAGACTTCCACTATATTGTAATCATGACTATAAATGAAAAGAATCTCTTTTATTTGCTTAATACTGTGTAGTATTTTCTTATGCGCTTGAGCTTTATTTGTCTTGGCCGTGCTAGTTCGATGAGCACAGCCGTCGTAGTCTTAGGAGCTGCGCTTCTTAGCTCTGCACCGATCTGTTCATAGTGTACCTATAATTTTTTTATGCTTCTACAAGATCCCCTTCAAAGTTTTTAGAATTTCAAACAAGTTTTGAAATACTTTGCATAAGAAGCAAGGGAGCAAAGTCATTTTTTTAACAATCCTGTTTGTTTTGAGCGTGGGGATCTTCAGAGTGTGTAGGCTGTTTTGGCGCACGACGTCTGAACATCTTTGACAGGCTGTCAAATCAATCTTTGGGATGAGGGCTATTAACTTTTGGTGTGATCCGAAGCGACGAGGGTTCATTTTGACTTCTATCGGGGCACACGTATAGGCGACCTATAAATAGGCGTCGAGCTGGAGAGAGGTTTTACTTGCTCTCTTGTTTCCTGAGAAAAGAATATCCTCTTTCCTCCTAGTCTTCTTCTCAGACTTTACCGCCATGGCCCCCAAGTCTACCGTTGCTGCTAAGGAAAATGGAAAAGCTAAAGCCCAATCTGATGTGGCCGCGTCAGAGCCGCTCGTCGTCGATTTAACTCATCCTAACATTCGAAAGGAAGTCATGGGTGAGTGGCTGTCGTCGGCCTTTGAACAGATTGACACTTTGTGCAGTAGCGGTCGTGTGGATGGCATGTCCATCAAGTTTATCATGCATCATCCTTCACTACTACAACGCATGGACCTAGCTATAAAGTTAGGTCATGTAAAATGCGCCCTAGCTTTGACATGCGTAGATTCTTAGCCGAGAGGCTATGTCCAGTAAAATGTGCTATCGTCATAATCTTTGTTGACGCATAACACTTGGTGTGAGGCTTTGTCAAAGTGATGTACTTACACTCTCATATGCTGATGCGCCTGACTTGGCCGTAAGGCCATGTCAAAGTGATGCGCTGAAGCTATAGCTGACTGACACGCCTGACTTAGCCGCAGGGCTCTATCAAAGTCATCCGCTGAAGTATGGTCGTTATGCGCGTAGGAATGCTGCGCATGAAAAAGTCCTATTTTTTAGGCTTTAGGACTTTTGTCTGCATTAATGATATTTTAGATATCTTTTCGTATGTTTTCTTTGTGCAACATTGGTTGTTTGATGTTATTTTTGTCTTCTTTGCAGAATTGATGATGGCATCCACGGGCGAGTTCTTGTTTGGCAGGCTGGAATCAAACTTTAAAGATGACATTGTGACCCCAACGAAGGTGTCTATCTCTACAAGACAAACCCGTCAATGGATGGACATGATCACAACCCAGCATCGTTCCTTTTCAAGTAGATGTTGGAATCTGGCAAGCTTTTCTGGGACGATGGGTTGAGCGGTTAATAGTTGAAACCGCAATTCCTATTATAGTATGCGACGAAGTTGGGGTCATGAAACTGAAGGAGGAATGTTTCTTCGAGGCTCATGGCCTTAGGATGCATCTTCCAGTAATAGATCGTCAACTACCACACTCTTCGTTCATTTTTTTAGCTACGCAACGAGTGATGGACTGGGAGCTGACCCCTACCCAAGTCGAGGCAGTGTCTGGATGCTTCAAGCTAAAGTCCCACACACGTCAAAGGGATACATTTGAAGTGGTACGGAGAGGACCTTCCTTTACTCTGCGGGTACTATACCTAGAGAAGATGGCCAATGAGGTCGATCCAAAGTCCTTGGCCTTCAGAGTTACAACCTTCATCACTAAGATGCTGGAGGTAGGCCGGCTATATCCTCTAGGTGGCTTCTATCGTAGGAGTTGGGTTACGGTAACCATGAGTGGTATGACCTGACTGCCTGGGTTCACATTGAGTATGAAGTTTTACTGAAGAGGCTCGGGCTTTATTACGCTAGTTGGGCCACCAATATGGGATCTATGTGAACCAGCCTATGTTTTTAGCGTTAGTTGGAATATATAACCTATACATTGGTACTTTCGTTACACCTGGCAGGGAAATGGGCTTGGCACTTCACGAGATGCATGCTATCTTGAAGATGCCCTGGGGGTCCGAGCAGTATGAGGAGTATACTCCTATGAACGAGGAACTCGCGGCTCTGGAGAAGAAGGATTCGAATATGGCAGCAGTTTATAGAGAACTGATATGTCATCATATGATATGCCAGTGCTTCGACAATCAAAGATCTACTCCCTATGTCCAGGCTTGGAGGCGGCAGATCTCTATGAAAGGGCCGACGAAGCCAGGTCAATACGCCTTTGGCATCCTCTCTACCTCTGCAACAAATGCCATCGAGAAGCAAATAGCTAAGAAAAGGAGCATCATCCTAACCTTGACGAGTTCAAGCATCCCATATCATCTATCTACAGCTTCTTCTACCATGACGTATAACACCTGTCATCCAAGGTGTTGTTGGTTGCATATCTGATGATATGGCTACACGATTGTGCGATCCCTAGTGGCTCGGGGTTGCCTGAGTGAGTGAGCTAGAAATTGATACTCCTAGCTATCTGGCTCGTATTTTGCCATAGGTTAACCTTTTTTCCTACTATGGTGTGCAATCTTTAGAGAGGTTTGTGACATTTTGTGGAGAAGACGGCACATTATGATGGTAAGGGTGAGTTCCTTCGGTCGGAACTACCCTTCCATTATCTGATGGGTGGCTCATACTGCACTACCCCTTCTAGATGGACCTGGGTTCGGAAGTAGCTGTCCGCCCGAAAGATGCTTTCCTTCGTCATTACCTGAAGCAGATTTGGTCGTCCCAAGAGGTCCCTGTGTGCCGGAAGGCTTTATCGTACTTAGATGGGTACGAGATTTTTAAGATCCCCCCTCCTATGCATAATTCAACGAGAGGAGTGAGTCGGTGGATGGCAGAACTCACTTTTCAAATCTTTTCGATGAGGCCTTCTGTTGGTTGCAATCGATACGGCCATCCCATTTGGTGTATCGGAACTGAAACAAGGTATTCTTGAAACCCTACCTACCGAGCCGGTTCGTCCGACAGTTTTGCTACAATCAATTGATGTTGACCAATGCCAGCACCTGTCTCGCCTATAAAGGAGGACTCCTTGATGGTGTGCAGGCTTGGCAGTATTATAACGTCGGTTGCACCAGGGTGCACTTTGTGGCACCATCGCAAAGACCTGAGACACATATCCTGTATTCTGCCGTTAAGTTTTACTGTTCGACGAATACCTACCCTCTGGATTACGATCGAGAGCAGAGTCTTCTTCCAGGGACACGATTCGAACCCTCGAAGGATTCCATTACCACAATCCCCGAAGAAGAGGAAGATAAAGGTGGCGGCCACTAAAAATCCTCCAGAAATGAGGAGTCATCCATATAATGCCCCACACCAAACGGTGCATTACGCTGAGTCGATTGAGGCGATGAGGTATGAGTTTGATTCGAGGAGGTATGATTTTAATTTGAAGAAGTATTGATTGAGTTGGTTTCATGTGCAGGCATAGGCGGAGTCCCTTGCGATCGAAGTATCGTCTTGCGACGAGTTGAAGCGTGGGCACGATAGTTGAATTAGTCAGTTATTTCAAGTGAACGCAAACTGCTCGTATTATTAGCTTGGACGAGATGATCATGCAATAAAGTTAATGTGTCGGGCCGCATCGACTCGGCAGAGCGATGGGCAGATTGGCTTAAGGTGGGCGAGTTTAGACCTTTTTTCCCTACTCCTCCATGCCAAATAAAATGTACCCTGATATTCGTGTGTCAATATCGAGTTAGCGAGCACGACTCAATTGAGTAAAGGTCTTATTATGTGTCGAATATTAAGGTAGAACATTGAACGTTGAACAATTAAGGCGATGTGTATCAAGTGCACGGGTCACGATAAGACAAATTGATGGTAGAATATTGAGAGACAGTATCGAGATGTGCATCAAGTGCACGACTTAAAGAACATGGAACACTAGGCCTAGAACATCAAAAATATGGCATTGAGTGTGCATCCGTGCACGGAGACGATGTGTCTGGTTTAATAAGCGAATTAGACAAGTTATGGTGCATCGCCACAGAACTATCAGAATATTGAAGGGTATGCTTCGCCCATGAATCATGTTGTTGTGGCATAATTATTACAGAACTGCTAATATGTGAATAACTTGAGAATAGTTGGTTTAATAGATGTTGCGCATTGGGGCAAGGTGCATCAATATGGATGTATTGAGGCAAAGTATCATTAGAACTTGAGATAGATTGTGTTGAGACGAAATGTAAATTGAGAACTTGAGATTGGTTGGAAATGATATGACTTCTGAATTTTTGTGCGTATTACATGGTCAATGGACTTGGATAAACTATGCACGGGTACTGCTTCCCTCGAACGTGTTATGACTGGGACACCAGGATCGTTCGGCCTAAGAGGGAATTATGTTTGACATTTGTACCGTACTTCATTAGGACGGATTACGACCGGCCACTGATATGATAAGCCATAATACTAGTAAGTTTGGGATCCTTCGGATACATGGCTGGCAACCTGTACGGGAAGGGATCCCCGGCTTACAAGTTGAGATACCAGTCTATTATGGCATGAAATGTCGTGACTTTCATACAGATAGGGCCGGTAGGCTGAGACTTGATTTGGGTGTTGTAACGCCCCAGTCCCAAAATACTTGGGACTAAGTACATGGACATGCCAGCTGCATACATACGAAGAATACTCCAATATATGGAAACCTTGTATGTATCCATAAGCTATAAAATGCAGTAAACCAAGACAACTAAATCTCATCCACCAAATAAAAGAATAATAATATAAATCAACTATAAAATTTGTCACTTATACCTGTAGTTGGGCGGAGACAAATCCACTACCAAATAATTTAAATGAAAGAAACTATACAAGAAAATGATCGATAAAAATGGCAAGACGAACCACGGGCAATCATCTTCGAAGGAATGGAGAAGATCACGGCCTTGCTTAGAACACCTGCGAAAAGACATGAAAGCACACAAACCTGGATAATTCACCAGGTCCTCAAGGGACGTAACAAGATACATAAAGAATATGCCACATAACTGAATATATAAATATGTCATAAATCAGGAGTAAAGTAAAATATTTTCAATCGTAACAAGATCTAATATCTCATTATCGAAACAGTGGACTACCCCTATAACCAAACAAGGACAAGGGGTCGGACACTATTCCGCGATGCGACATTGTCCCAAGCTACTAATGGAACGGGCTGATATGACTTGACTAGGGTTTACCTAACCATGTAATGTGTTTATGCAGTTAAGAAAAGACCTTTCGTCGCATGAGCCCTCGCTGTAAATAGTGTCACTACCACATTTTAGTTTGAGGGTATCTTGGTCATTTTGGTTTTGGGAATTATTTTATTATTTATTGCATTGGTGTTGTGATTTTTGACTTTTGTTAGTTGTGACTTTAGAGACTAGTCTAGAGTTTGATATTGACTTTAGTGACTTAGTTAGCATGGTGTGGGACCCTAATGTAACTTAAGTTGGTCTTAGTTGACTTCAGTATGGCTAGGGTTCATGAGAGGATTGGGAGAGGTTTGTATTTGGACTTATGGCTAAGGGGTTGAGCTAGCTAGCTAATGATCTTGGCTCAAAGCCCATTCATATGAAACCCTAACCCTAATCCCCTACATGGCCGGCCGCCACAGCCCAAGTAGGACCTAATTTCAGCCTATATAATATCTATTCATGACCACTTGCCTCTTTTAGAAATCCTCCTTTAGGAAACCCTAATTTCTTCCCCCTTTCATCATTTCTCCACCAAATTGATCCTAATCATTTGCATTTGATTCCAAATCTGGAGTAGAAGTTGAAGGAGGCTAGCTTGCAAGGAGGGAAGCTCATTGGGACATTGCTTGGGGAAGAAGACTTCACAATTTGGGGCTTTTTCTTGGAGATTGGCTCTCTATAGGTAATCCCTTCAAATCACCTTAAAATCTTGATTTTTTTCCATAGATGCATCCATCTAGGTGTCCCCTAGCTGTAGGAAAAGTTTGGTGAAAATTCATGTTGATTGGTGTCCGTATCGGACACGTATCAGTGTAGGCTTATAGGTGTTTGATGAAATGCCTCAATCGAGATTTTATTGTTATTTTTGAACAAATTTGTAGAGCTACATGTGCTCTTGGATTTCGTGCATGACTGAGTCGATCATCGACTTCGTGACATGTCGAATGAGAGGTTGGACACGCCGTACAGACCATGCGAGCAGTCTTCTGCTACCCGACAGCAAGTTCTTCGTATTTGTGACGTCATTTGGACAAGTGACACTTGGTGGGTGCCTTGGGGCAGTGACTGACACGTCAGCCCCAAGTGGCATGACGAGTCGTGTCGTGTCCGTATCGTATTTGTGAGTGCACCGATTTCATGTACACTGTGCAGTAGCCGTGTCTAGGCTCTAATACGCGTGTCGTACAGAGAGTAGACACACCGTGGACACGAAATGTCGTATCCACTGTGTAGTCCTACGTGTAGGCTAGACGTGGACACAACCACGTGACTCCATGTGAGCCGTATCGCGTCTGCGAGCTCGTAGATTCGCCGCATGAGCCTGTGCTGTGGCCGTGTGTTAGCGAGTGTTCGTGAATGTCTAGACACGTCATGTCCTGTTGTGTGGACACCATACGACTCGTGGGACACACTGATATATGCACGAGTGTTTACCAACCATTAAATTAGGATTTTTACTTGATTTCGTGTTGGATTTGGGTTTTCCCTATTGTTACTGATACGAATGTACAGTAACCTGTTTTTCTGAGAATTCGAATGTGTTTTATTTATTTCAAATATAATTTATATGTTATATATATGTGATATCATATCTGGGTTATTTGATTTTGTGTTAGGGTTCAATGTGGAGCTCGAATTGGCTGTGTGAGTGATGATACATGGGTTTAACTGCTACCAAGTTTTGTATTTCTGAAATGAAGGATTAGGTATGTATGTGATGAACTGAAATGAGGGTTACATGGTGCATTCCTTGAGATTTAATCACTTCACTACTGCACACAGAAACCCAGACATCAAACTCTCCCCTACTATGTTCTTGACATACTATTCACTAGTGTACATCACACACACGCCTACACTTGACTGAACCTGGGAACACACAAAAACCTGAGAACAACAACCACTCACACACACATCCTATCACTCATTTATCTGTAAACACACACACACTCTCTCATATCACACCCTATCGCTCATAATTTGTACACACACACTATACAACTGTACACACACACACACTCATATCACTCACAGCTGAACACACACACACATAAAACCCTCACCATCACTCATTGTTGCCTGTCACACATATAACCCCCTGTACACACACACACACAAAACACATGTATGCCATTACACATAACCTGAGAACATACACCCTAATTATACACACACACACTCTAATCACTGTCAGACATATTACCCTGTACACACACACACACTACACATGTATGCCATGCACTCACACACACACCCCCTATACATATATGCATAGTGTAGTTGACTAGTAGTATAGCTTGCACTTCTACACCTAAGTTATGAGTAATAATGATGATGAGGATGTGATAATATTTCAAATTAGTGTAGCTTGTATGTAATTCACAAGCCTTTGTATATATATTCATATATTGTATATGGATATATTATAGACTTGTGTATGATACTTGACATTGTTTGTTTTGGTGTGGTTCTATTGGCTTGTGCCTGTGTTTAGTTGCTAGTATAGGCTTGGTTAGGCTTAGTGAGACTTGATTGGACTAGGATTGGCCTAGTTGACCTAGTTTGACTAGTGAAGTTGACTAGAGTTGACCAAGAGTTGACTTTAGTCTAAAATGATCTAGAATTCATATAGAATGCATTGTAAAGTTTAATATTACCATTCTGGACATATTGTGACCTGTGTTGCTCTAAATAGGACTCATCTACTCTGTCTGGACATCTATACTCATCGGATACTCAGGATATCAGGTGAGTACATTCTCTGACCGTTTCATACTTGATAGGATTTATATTTATGCTCTAGATTACTTTACTTAATGCTGTCACGTTGTAAACACGGATTGGTACTATATGGATCCCTTTATGAGATATTATCCCCCTCGGGAGCATCGGGATATGTCATGTCATGTGCTTTTTACGTACATCATGTATTCATGTGCTTTCACCATTCATGTGCACTCTTGTGATTCATGTACTCTCATGTTCACAGAGCCCCTCATTTATACTTCATGTGCACCCATTTATGGGCCCCCATGTGAAATCATGCACAATAACATAACTTATCTGGATCCTTGTGTATTGATTGGGGTACGGGGGAGTATAAATGGTTCTGTGAACAATTCTAAAGTAGTGTAATCATGTGCAAACTCTTAGTATAATCACGTGCAAATTCAAGCCGTTTACATGTCTATCTTGTACTCTACATCACTAGCCACTGTTAGTTACTTACTTATAGTAGATATTTCCTTACAGTCATCTCTTTTATTTCATATATATTTTTCAGCGTTTCATGTATCTTACTCTATAGCATGGTTATATTTTCTGTCATATTATGAACTGCGTGAGATGTATTGTGCTCGTTCCTGTCCTGACTGGACCTGTTGAAATATTACAGATGACATTGAGGAGTTCTGTCCTACGTACTACGGAGCAGGCCTAGATGTTACCTGCGAGTTGGACTCCCAGGAGGACCCAGTCCTCGCAGAGGACATTACCCCAATAGTCTAGGCTAGTTAGCTAGATTAGTAATCTTACTTTATTGTCTTGTCTTAGTTTGGATACATTATGTACTTATTTGGGATATTGTTATTCTGGATGTTGTGGAGATGTTATCTTAGACACTTAGACTTCTTCTCCTGTTGTATTTCATTTGGCGACTTTCATATCTATCTATCTTATCGTATTTCTACCTTAGCTGTGATTGAGTTGTACATTTCTATATTGTCCTCCGTTCGGAGCGTATATATTGTACAGGTACCTTATAATTGTTTGATGTATGTGACCTAGGACAGCATTCTACCGCCGATACTGCGGCATAGGCTGGACGTACCCACTTCTCATGCCCCTACACTGGGTGCGGGTCGTGACAAATATGATCTAGTATAGTTCCCACTAAGGCACCAGTGACCTAAGCGCATGACGTTCAAAAATGACAGTAGCCAACTTGAGGGGGTCATCATACCCGTATCTCCAGCGGAGCTTCTAGGTTACAAGGGAATATATAATAGAAGTCCATACGACAAAGAAATGGTCTCCCTATCCGATGCACCTATCTAGGTCGCATCTGCGATTATGTACCTCTACTAACTGCTACGTCTCCTAACATGCCTCTATTAGCAGTTAGACCTAATGCATGCGTACGGGTGATCAACCAACACGCAAGTACCTCTACATGCTATTCATCTCACACATATCTTATGGTACAACTGTGTCAAGGTTTATGCAATACACTACGGTTGGTAGTCCCTTAACTCTAGGTCCATATGCAATCAAAGGATAATAAGTAAAGTAAAGCCAATATCACTGAACAGGTAGTAAATCAGGAACTGTAATAATGATACAACTACAAGAACTGAAAATAAATAAATAGTGATACAAAAGTAACTAAAAATACAGACTAAATATAAGCAGAAAATATGGCAAGGTATCTTGCCTAAGGTTGTGTGCAAAAGTGCGACGTCCAATAGCTCGAACCGTCAGAATAGTTAAGCGATGAAAGCCAAATCTCGCATATGTCCTCGGATGCTGAAATAAACACCACGAACGTGTTTGGAGTAAAAGATATCTCTAGGAAACGCTTGTCCGAAAGTCCAATTCTGGAACAGGGGCAAAATCATAATTTTAGGTCAAAACAATGTCCGTCATTGGACCTATTTTGCACTGAAAAGCGTGCTAATATCTACGGTCTCTAAAGTCATCAAACTATATGTCTACGGGTCTGGTTTGAGGAGACTAACTCAACGGTATGTCCAATTTTGGATTCCGATGAGCCATGCACAAAATCGTTCGTTGGATCGGGTCGTAGGCCCGCCAAATAGGCGTTCCAGTCGACTTTCTCAGAATCGGACCAAATTTGGCATACAGGACCAAAAAAAACTGATACGGTCCTGCTGGCGCAAGTTTTGTCTCGATTAGACGAACGTGCAAAAAGTAATTGGCTAATTTGCAAAAAGTTCGATACGATAAATTTCGACGAATACGCATCAAATTTGTCGCGCACAAGCAATCAATTTGAATTTCGTCAAATCCTACACTTCCGTGAAGTCAATACGCACCTTTCGATGCTTTCCGTTCGTGACCACGCCGCCCGGATTGTCGAGACGGACTCCGTATCGGGGTTTTTTTTATGTTTTGAAAACAGATTTTTTTGCCAAATTCAAACAAGTTTTAAAAAGAATATAGGAATTTAGAAATAAAACTAAAAATAGGGTTTTGATCATGTATAGGTTGTCTATAAGTCTGTTTAGGTAGATTTCTAAAATTTGCAATATCCTCGTCACAAATCAACCGCAAACATTGGTGGTTGGGATAGTTTCTAACTTCCAGAAATCGAATTTTTTTCTCGAGTTTGGAACTCGTTTTTCGTCACGTACATCGCGAATTAAAATAAACTAACTGAAGGAAATCGACTCGGTTAGGTTGTCTACGCACCTACGAAGACGGTTCGCGAAACGACGAACCGTGGTGGAGGTATTATAGCAGCAAAGAGGGGGGTTGCTACCCCTGTTGCCCTGCTCCTATCCGCACTGTGCGCGCGGCTTTGCTGTCGTCGGCCGGCGGCCGTTCTGGGGAGGCGCGCACGTAGGGGAGGGTCGCCAGAGGGTCGCGTGTCGGGGTTCAGGGTTAGGGTTTAGTTTTTGAAAGAAAAATCTCTCTCTCTCTCTCTCTCTCGCTCGTTCTATATATAGCAAGTACTGCTATATACTTGTGATATAATAGGGGCTTCGGGTTTGGATGTATACTGTTCCCACAAGGGAACAGTAGCATCTGGCCTTTTTTTTTCGATTTATATAGTTTACATATATAAGGTATATACATCAATATACACTATGAAAATCCCATTTAAATTTATATAGATCCTAAAATTTCCAAATATATATTTCTAAAAATATTTTATACATAATGTGTACAATAAACATATTAGCTACTTTAATGTAGCAATTTGCTACTACTTATATTAACAAATTTTCATTTATTTAATACAAGGTACTTTAAATTTTTAGAAAAATACTATAATGCTTTCGAATAAAAATTTCTTTAAATAAAAAAAGAATATATTATCAAAGTATTTAATACGTGGATTGGCATAATTTATCTATGTAGGTATATAATGTAGCATTATATTTTCTACCAAAATATTAATAAAATCTAATATCCAAAAGTATAATAATAATAATAATAATAATGTGAATGAAAAAAATAAATACATCTAAATTTTAGGGGGTTTACATCCTACCCAACTTATAAAAATTTCGTCCTCGAAATTAAAAATAACCTTAATATATTAAATTATGAGATTTAATTCAGGGGGGTAGGTACGCCAATTCGTAACTCAATTTTTTGAAAAGATGGAGGAGTTAGTTGTAAAAGTAATTCACATTGGCTCCATATCCTACTAGATTGGGTATTCTTGGTTCAAGGCCCTACCCAACTTATAGAAGTTGGCTAACCATGAAAATCGATGTTACAGAACTTTTAAGAGGGACAATTTCTAAGGAGGACATGAGAATAATGGACGTTTGTGACCGCAGTCTCGGATTCTAAGTGAGCCTCGATAATACCATAACGTTCTTGGTCAATAACTACTATAAGGAAGTATTATAAATTTTACGTCATTCATAACGGTCATGCTTTCAACGAGATGGTAGGAACCTCTTGTTCGAATATAACTAAAACGTGCCAGTTCAAAGGAATTTCAGTCTTCGCCTAACATGGTAACTAAGAGATGAGACTGAAGGAAATTAGAATTCTTTGGCCGAGGGCCGAGAACCCATGGTAAATGCAAAAACCCTTCTATAGTATATGATTAGGTAAGTGTTTGAATTCATTATGTCATTGTGACTAGGGTGTGATGGTTCGGTGTTTGGTATTGTGTAGGGGACATGTGCTTGCTTGGGCAGAATGCATGCACCATAGATGTGATGCATCTTGCATGGATCACGGGTATTTAGTTTATTTAAAAGAATTGGTTGATAATTACATGGTTAAAATCAAATAAAATGAAATAGACATCTATGGCTTGTTCTAAGGGAAAAATGTGTCATATATGTGGTGTAATTGAAATTTGAGCATGGGACGGTGCGTTTGTGGAACATGTATGTTATGAGTGTAAAATTTTATTGGAAGGAGAAAGCTTGTGTTGTGATTCAAATATCAAAGTCACGGTAGAGGTCATCGGATGATATAGAGAGAGTGGATATCATGAGCCACTGGTTTAACTCGATTAAATAGAAACCAGTCTATCCCAATCTTTTGCTAATTTAAGAACGCTACGTTTCTTTGAGAGGCTTGGCTATATGCTCCAGTAATTTCTTTTATCGAGATTCAATCGAAGATACTATTTTAGGATAGAATGACTTTGAAAAAGAACCAAGGTTGCGATCTTCTACCGTGGTTATCTAAACGCACAAGCAAGGGATATAAAATGCAATATGAATATCGTACCGCAACTTCTGAATATCGTACCGCAACTTCCAAAGAGATGGAAGAACGGTTATGGATAGCATCCAAGTTTGGCATCACATTCTAAAAGGTAGAGGATACTAAGTTCAAGGTTCTACTCAACTACATAAATTGGTAAATCGCGAAAAGCACAGTAGAAGGGTTTCTAGGAAGGTCAAATTTTCAAGAAGATACTGAGGATATGAGTTACTTCTGATCGTAGTCATGGACTCTATGGGATGCCTAAGTATTACTCATTTAACATTGCTCTTGTATTAACCATGTCTTACCAAGACAGGAGGGGAGGTTTGGTTAAGCCTAATCGGAACAAATTGCTACAAGGAAATTATATTCATCAAGTAACATAGGCTACGAAGGGATACGATTAAGGGATCTATGGAAGGTGGAATTGTGGACCAAGGGATATGGACTACATAATAGGTATAAGGACCTTTTTTCTTCCTCAAGTTTGGTTTTATAGTCCAAATATGGCGATAGGTATGGATGGGTTTAGCTGGGTCTTAATGGGTTCTCTATTTAGACATCAATCCTTGGTTGAACAAATCTTGGATTTTAATATACACTGGCTTGATAAGATCCCAAAAATCAATTGAACCATTTCTATTAGGATAGGGTAATCTAGAATAGGTTCCAACTCAAGTGGTTGGGCTAATTTCCCGTCGTATTGGTAAAATAGGTTCTGTAAGTCATGAGATGCGCCTTCCGTGACTTTTGTGTTTAAGTAGCACAAGAGGACTCAATTGAGTGGCACACTAGTGACATGTGTGTAGTAGACTTCGAGTAGGTCACCACCGTATATTAGGTCGAAAGAATTTAGTCGAGGTTTGGTCTCTAATTGAAGTCAGAAAGGACATCGGTATTACGGTAAGGATGATAGTCAGCCCTTATTACCTGAAAGTCGTATCATAAAAATAAAGTACAAGGGAACGTGTTTGAGTGGGACATGATATCTCTACTTGAACGTGGACTCGTCTAGGTCTTGCATATGAATTTTGTTGGAAGGTAACTGCTAGTATTACACTCCGAATATCAAAGTCACGGTAAGGGACACCAAAAGATCTAAAAAGAAAGTGGGAGTTCACAAGGCACTAATTTATCATCCTAGCGAGAACCAATTTTACCTCAATCAATCTTTGATCACATAATTCCTAAAAGTAAGAATGGCTTACCTTCTATTCACTCTAGAGACTAGGACATGGTTTTAGTAATAATGAGGTTAGGAATATTTGAGTCGTGACATCATACATTGACCTTTGGTAATAATAGTCACGATATGGTCGATAACGTGATATGGTAGTTATGAATTAGTTTCGAGGACTGTACCCCTCTTTATAATAAATGGATATGATTTCATACAATGATACATGAGTCGATAAAATATAATGATCCACTCCTCTATAGTATACAAGAGTCTATCGGTGGGATAACAAACTCTAAAGCACGTCATATGAAAGATCTCTAACGACTAAGTCATGAATTTTCTATTTGTATTAAGCCTGCTAAACTATGGTCATAAGGGTTCTAATAGTATCAAATGTAGTGCTCATACGTTGCTTGTTGATAACTAATAAGTCAATATGATGAAGTATTAAGCTACAGATATTGGCTAAGCTGGAGAATGTGTTGCTCTAATGCTAAGTCACTTCTTTAATAATAAAATTGTATGCCTAGAGTAACACCTGTTGGACCCTAATCTCGAAATGGGTATCTATCATAGTCATGGTAAATGCTTGTCTTTGTTTCTGTCTGTTCCCCTCATGTCTAACTGTGAGTATGGTCGAGTAAGGGTTGGGTTAAGGCATAAGGGTTGCTAGTTGAAGCAAAAATTAAAAAAAATATTTAGAGGCCCATAATAATTTGTTCCCTGAGAATAGATAGTCTCCTATGTTGGTGTTTCGACCAAAGGTATGATTCTAATCATTATCATATTCAAATGACTAGAAGGTCACAATAGTAGTTTCAAGGTCGATAAAGAACGAGTAATCTCAAGGCAAGGTTGTAGTCATATGGCTGGCCGATGGTAGCTACACTTGTGTATACAACTATCATGGCCATGGGGATACTCTGTATCCATCTATTAATACAAGTATTTGTATTTCCAATCAATGAAAGACAAGAGCAATAAAGAGTTCAAGAAAGATGTCATTGAATACAATTATGTGATTTCAAGGCGAATGTATAATTCAAGAGGAATTATCAATGCAGTGGCGGACGAGATCCTAGATGCCTCAATATCTCAATCCACATGGGATAATCATATGAAGAGCGAACCAAGTGCACTATGGTTGATCAGACCATAACACATTGATTCTAATTAGACAATATGCTTGTGGGCGTCCCCAGTATACATATGTCCTGAACAAGCTCGATAAGAATAAGCTTGCAAAACTAGGCTATAAATAGCGTCATCATTCATGGTAGTTCAAAGTATAAGTACGGGAGATAATGATAAAAGCAGTTATAAATAGTTCAAGTTTCATAAGGACCTAAGTCTTGTCCGGTGTTTCTACTTATACAGTCGTCCTACTGTCTCTGGTATCAAGCCTTGGTTGACCAATGAGGTATGGGCTACAAAATCTCTATATTCTAGGTAATAATATCTTTCTGTACTAGCATATATTCAGTGTTACCCAGTTATACTTTATTAATGTGTTATAAGAATACGGGTGGTGGGCTGTGAGGCATACTACCCAACTTATAAATCAACTAATTGAGTAACTGAGCAATATAACACATTTACTTGTGTGAATTATCTTTCTAACCTCCTTATCAAGCACGAGGGAAAAGATAAGATTTACAGCGAAAGGAATCAAGCAGAAGGAAGTCAAGGTAATCAGATGAGAGTTCGAATTGAATTCAAGGAAGGAGGTCAAATGTGTAGATGAGATACCTAGATTCTAGTCCTATATGCAGGTTCACATCGGTACTGTAACGTAACCAAAGTGATAAACTCGATCTGCATGGGCCACTACAAAAAACATGTAACGCCCTAGTCCTAAAATACTTGGGACTAAGTACATGGATATGCCAGTTGCATACATACAAAGAATACTCCAATATATGAAAACCTCGTATGTATCCATAAGCTGTGAAATGCAGTAAACCAAGACAACTAAATCTCATCCACCAAATAAAAGAATAATAATATAAATCAACTATAAAATTTGTCACTTATACCTTTAGTTGGGCGGAGACAAATCCACTACCAACTAATTTAAATGAAATAAACTATACAAGGAAATGATCGATAAAAATGGCAAGACGAACCACGGGCAATCATCTTCGAAGGAATGGAGAAGATCACGGCCTTGGCTAGAACACCTGCAAAAAGACATGAAAGCACACACACCTGGAGAATTCACCAGGTCTTCAGAGGGACGTAACAAGATACATAAAGAACATGCTACGTAACTGAATATATAAATATGTCATAAATCATAAGTAAAGTAAAATAGTCCAAATCGTAACAAGATCTAATATCTCATTATCGAAATAGTGGACTACCCCCACAACCAAACAAGGACAAGGGATAGGACACTATTTCGCAATACAACATTGTCCCAAACTACTAATAGAACGGGGTGACATGACATTGACTAGGGTTTACCAAACCATCTAATGTGTTTATGCAGTTAAGAACAAACCTTTCGTCGCATGAGCCATGGCTGTAAATAGGATCTGGTATAGTTTTCACTTAGGCACTAGTGACCTAAGTGTATGACGTTCAAAAACGATAGTGGCCAACCTGAGGGGGTTATCATACCCGTATCTCTAACGGAGCTTCCGGGTTACAAGGGAATGTGTAATAGAAAGGGAATGTGTAATAGAAGCCCATACGATAAGGAAATGTTGTCACGCCCCAGAACCAGAATACTGGAGAGCGGGGGCAGACACAGCCAGCTACGTATATTGAAATGGAAACCACCTCGATATACGGTCACGGCTGTCTAGAAATATGAGGGTTTACTACAAGCCAACAGTCTCTTATGGTCATGAACAAGCCTAATGTCTCAATCACAAGCAAGTAAGTAATGTCGCAAGATGTATGATCATTAAATATACAATAATAAGGCGTCCCAAATATTACATATTCAGCTGATCATGAAGCTAGTCGTACAAAATGCGAGGACTAGCAAGAGTTAAGTCATACATGATCAACCCTAGGATTTGTTAACCATGTTTACAGCCCGTAGGCAGACAGTAAGTAAAGTGCATCGAGCTAACAGGTGCTCGTCGGCTAAATGTCTCAAAAGAATAGTTTTACAATAGAGTGAGTGAAACAAAATAGAAAACCCACTCGTAGCCCGGGTTCCTTCTAGTCGCCACCATTGGGCTGGAGGCTTGGTAGATCCTCGGGAGTTGCTCCAAAATCTGGCCACACAAAACCAGCTGGGTCAACCCCAGAAAGAGCAAGTGCCACAAGGGAGCCACGAAATAAGAACAAAAGCCAGCAATCATCACAAGAAAATATAATATTAAAACTAGAACTTACGAAAACGTGGCAGGATGATATACGACGAGATAACCATGGGACTATTCCGATAGCCAGGTTACAACCCGTAAACCAAACAAGGACCGGGGTTGTAACCCTTCGTCTGAACAGAACTTGGTTTCCCACCATTTATCGGCAAGATAATAATGCAAGAAATCAAGATAGGGAGCAATCTTGTACTGGATCAAGACATGACTAAACTAGTTATACCTCATTTAATCAATCACGGCCAAGCAGATACTACGGCTTACTACTTTAACTAACTAGGGTTATCACATGCCTAATTACTAACAAGATGCAGTAAGATTAATCTACAGCCACAAGCCCTGTAGACCATCCAGGCTTCCCAGGACGAAATATTAGGATTGAATTCAGGTGGGTACATTGTCCAGGAGACAAATGTACCCTTAGGTGACTTAGAGGGTGCAACACGCGATGGTGTGCTGGAAATGTGCCCTACTCGTCGGCAGGCTACAGATCCCAAGAGCGCCCAGGTAACGGGATTGCCTGTAGCTGTGTCAATCTCTTCATGACTACTGTGTTATTCTAGTTATTAACCTTAATTCATTTTAGTAGGTGCTCCTGACCATGGTACTCAGGGGTCCCATCCTAGACATGATGCAAGACAGGACAAGTGGATTTAACAAGCAAGCAAGAAGAATTACCCACGGTGTCAAGGCAAGTCAAGTTAAGTTATCAAGTCAAGTCAAGTCAGGAGTGCGCCGCCACGGGCCACTATCAAGTTATCAAGATAAATCATGTCAGGGAACTTGTCGGGAGTGCTCCACTACGGGTCTCTGTCGTGTTATGCTAGTTCCTTGTCATACCATACCATGTACAATAGTCATTCCAAACATATTAAGTAAAATCAAGTTCATGACAAAAGGGTTAAGCAAAGGGATCAAGGGGCAGCATACGTGCAAAAGGGATCAAGGGGCAGCATACGTACAAAAGCTTAAAGAAATAAGACTAAAACTCCAAGAGCCAATGGGTTAAGCAAAGGGATCAAGGGGCAGCATACGTGCAAAAGCACACACGCAAGGCTCGCTCAAGTCTGCGTACCAAGGCACACTCAAGGGGAGCAGCGTACGTAAAAGTCATGCACACTCAAGGGGAGCAGCTGCATGAAAGTCACGCACGCTCAAGGGAGGCAGCTGCGTGAAAAGTCATGCACGCTCAAGGGAGCAGCTGCATGAAAAGTCATGCACGCTCAAGGGAGCAGCTGCGTGAAAAGTCACGCACGCTCAAGGGAGCAGCTGCGTGAAAAGTCACGCACGCTCAAGGAAGACACGCTTCCAACAGGAAGCGTACTCAAATCTGCGTACGCAGCGCTAAAGAGCGTGTATAGCTTAGTGTGCGTGAGTTAAACAGCTCTGCACACTGCTCACTGTCTTCTCCAAACAGCAAGAACACCATGGATCAACCCAAAGCTTCCAAGCATCATAACTTGGCCATCCGAACTCCAAATCCGGATTTCCAAAGTTCCAACTGGAGTGATACTGAATGCTCTTCCACATGGAAACATCAAAACCCATGAAAATCCAACCAAAATAGCTCAAATCATGCCAAATCCAAAAATAGGAGAAACTTAGATCTAGAACAATGGAGACTTCAAATCACAAAATGCCCAGAACTAATGTTGATCACCATGTCCTACTCTAGCAAATGAATAAATAAAAGAGGGCTCTTATGTAGTAGCAAGGTGCACTTGCCTAGGGTTGGGAGAGTTGTGGAGGAAGGAGAAGAAGAAGAAGGAAATTAATGGTGGAAGTTATGAGGAGAGAGAGTGGTAGGTGGGGAATATAAAGAGGGTGGGTTGTGGTGTATTGAAGGTGAAGAGTAGGTTAAGGTGTTCCAATACATAATAAACCAATTCAAACCAACCCAATCCAAACCAATTAAAACCGAACCATGACAAAACCCAAAATACGAGAAATACCGAAATTCCACAAGTTGAGAAAAATAAAAAAATTACATGCCAAAATTCAGATACGAGTATAAATACGAAATACGGGAAATACGGGAAATGAGGGTGACAAATCTACCCACCTTAAAAGAGCGAGACGATAGGATACATCTCCTACTCGCTCTAGAATATCGAACGGCCCTATATACCTAGGACTTAGCTTTCCCCGCGCGCCGAAGCGAATGACGCCACGGTTAGGCGAGATCCTAAGGAATACATGGTCGCCGACAGCAAATTCTAAGGGACGCCGATGAGCATCGGCCCAATGGCGCTGGCGGTCCTGGACAACTCGGAGGTGATCTCTGACCTTCCTGACCACTTCAACCGTCTAGGAAATCAATTCGGGTCCGAGCATCTGCCTCTTCCCGACATCGTCCCATGTGTTTGCCATTGATTGTAAAAGTACAGGACAATTATCGGAGGACTGAACTTAGACTCACAATACAAACTCGCTCGTACAAGGAAAGTCTAGGGACAAAAACCTAGGTACAGCAGTCTAAGTACGATTGTTTATTTTAGATTCTGGGGGGTGACGATAGAGGCTCAGGAAAGCGACGGCCGCTCTGCCTTACTCCTTGGACGATCGGTACGCAGCCTTGACTCGGGGAAGATCTGCTTGGTCGTTGACGAAGAAATGCCTTCTTGCTCTCTCTCTCTGATTGCTCTCCTGGCTTCTCTCTCTCTGTGTATATTCTCTCTCTGACTATGGGGGAAGTCTCTCTGTGTATACGTATTCTTCTCTGGTTTTCTTCTTTTTTGTATATCTCTCTATATATTACAAGGGAATGGCACCTTGCTATTTATAATCGTGGGATATGATCACTAGGGCTGCCAATGATTAGCTCTTGGAGATGGCGGCGGCCTGGGGATTGATCAATCCAGGCCGTTCGTTTCTGATTGTGACGAATCAGAACCATTAAGGGTAGATTACACCAAATCCCCATTAGCAATTAATGCTGATTGGCATAAATCTTCCTTATAATGATTCTTTAATATCTGCGAATAAATCAAATTTATTCTCATGCCACGTGCCCCAGATCATTGGGATTCGACCCGATCTTGGATTATCATAAATCTGGAAGATTGATCGGCTGAGGACACGTGTCCTGAGAGCCAATGGTGAGACTGGAACCGCATGCAGATTGGGCCGCATGAGATTTGGGCCACATGAATTTTAGGCCGCATAAGACTTGGGACACGTGTCAGGGCTGTCTGGGCAGTGGCCCCCTCCTTCAGACTTCTGAACCATATGATGAGCCGTATGAACCGCATAATGGTGTGTCTGCTTGAGCCGCATGGGCATGATCTTCTTGAGCCGCATAGGGATGATTCCACTCGAGCCGCATGGGATAGCTTCACTCTGAACCGCATGGGAAGTCTCCACTTCGAGCCGCAAAAGCACACCCACGTGGCAGGGCCACATGGCATTTTGTTGCTCTCGGGGGATCGTGTCAGAGATTTCTTTCTCTTCCCTAGAGATTCGTCATCATGACAGAGTCATAATTACCTGCTTTGGTGTCAGGTCTGTCAACTTTTCAGAGGGGTCAGCCGTCAAAGCAATTAATGCAGCATGGATCGGAGGGGAGCACTGTCACGCCACATGTCTTCTGAGCCGCATAGAATGCCTCCGGCCGTATAGCTCCTTATGCCGCATGACTCCCTGAGCCGCATGCATTTTCTGAGCCGCATGGGTCTTTCTTGGCCGCATGAGTCAATTTCTTTAGTATTTTCCATGCTTCTACAGGACCCCCTTCAAAGTTTTCAATTTGTAAAATTGAAATACTTTGAACAAGAAGCATGGCTGTATTAGCCACATATGCAATCCCGACCGCATAGATGTCCTGGCTGCTTGGATGTGTTATTCGCATGACTGTTTCAGCCGCAGGGGGTGTGTTAGCCGCATAGATGGTCCAGTCCACGTGTGCGGGTCTTTATTTATCTCCAAGTTGCTTCAGCACCGTCTTTGTAGGGGGAATCTCAAGGGTCAGTTCATTAAATCTTTTTGGATTTGATACCTTGGGTGAATCTTGGAGACGAAACCCAAGGAGTCGGTTTCGCTCTTCAAGAGTCGGTCATTGGCCCACGTGTCCGCCTTCTCCCCTCCTCCTATAAATAGGAGGGGTTTGAAGAGAGAGAAGACTTCTTTATTTTCTTTCTTCTCTTATCTCGCTTGCCTTTCTTTTTTTCGATAATTGATGGCTCCCAAGAAGATCGTGGCAGTGAAGGGCAAGAAGGCGGCCTCGACTTCCACCTTGGGTGCGGTTGCTGCCCCGCCCGTCGTCGTGCCTGCTGTTCATCCTGACGTCCATCCTCCCATTGTTGGTAAGGACAATGTATGAATTAAGGAACCCCAACCGCCATGGCTAGGTCGCATACTTTATCCACGAGCCTTTGTAAATCGTATGTTCGCCCTACGGCTGAGCTGCGAACCGCATAAGAAAAATCATTGTGTCTGTATGTGCGCCTTATTAGTGAAACCGGATAGGTGGCGCATAGACTTTTATTGTGCGGAGCCGCATAAGCAGTCTTCTGAACTGGAGCCGCATAAGACTTCTGAGAACTTCATGGGGGGCATGGATATTTTCTTGAGCCGCATGTGGTTTAAAAACACCTAATCAGCTCTTTTTTTTATTCTCTGTTTAACTTATTTTTTTTCGTCTGTTCTTCAGTGAATTTGCCGGTTAATGCCGCCGGAGAACTCTTGGTGGATAGTGCCCAAGCTGCTCTCGGCTATAGGTACGACCATATTGTTCAGCACGTGGCGGATCAGTTTTCGAGCGATGAGCCTATGGCCAGATTGAATGCCATCAAGAATCAGTCTTTCTATTTCCTTAATGCTATGATGAACTCCGAGAAATTCGAAGGAGAGTTTTTGAAACCTGCATTCTTTTTTGGAGACGCCTTGACCGTGGAGAATGATCATGTTCTGGAAGTGTCGGAGGATTGGAATTTTCTTTCCAACGGGATGGCGATCCGTATCCCTCAGATGGAGCGACACTTTCCATTATCTTGGTTCAATATGCTCCCTTTGGACCGGAAGATGGAGGGGACTCTAACCCCTACTAGGAGTGGGATGTTCGTGGGGAACATCCGTTATAATAACCATCTGAAGTCCATGGTTGCTGGCAAGGTGCATACCAGTTGTTCTGTGACAGGGTTGGTCCCAGGTTCTTTCCTGAATGTGGCAGGTCCTAACTTCACATTTTCTATCGCCGATACTTTTATAAATCGACTTGCCCGGAAAGGCTCCTATCCCGTTGGTCGGTTGACGTTTCCTGGTTGGATACACCCTATTCCCTCGTGGATCAATTTATCTACCTGGATCCTGTAGAAGGATGAGGCTTTTCTGTGCGAGATTGGCCTGTACCATGCTATCCGAGGTACCAGTCATGGCTTGTTCATAAACAAGAAGCTATTTATGTTCCTGCTGGAAATGTATAATTGTCGTACAGGGACCTTTTACACACCTATAGGGGAGATGGGACTTGCGCTCCAAGAAATGCATGCGGTCTCCAAGCTTCCTTGGGGGGACGAAGCGTTTGAAGCATATACTCCCACTAATGAGGAACTCGAAGATTTGGAACGACGATATCCTGGCTTTGCGGCCCTTTATCAGGAGATATTGTGTCATTATAACACATGCCATCAGATAACCCGCAAGGATAACCTGGAAGGGAATGCTCCCTACACCAAGGATTGGGTGCATTATCTCTTCTCAGCAGATGCCTCAGGTCTGGTTACCTCTCGTCGCCCTAGGTCTCGGGAGGCGGTGAAAGAATTTGTGTCATCTACTAGTGGCAGATTCGGGAGCCAAACCGACACTTTCGATTACTTTTACCAGGATACTCAAGAGCTGTCTGAGAAAGCGCTTCTGGCGGGATTTTTGATGATCTGGCTACGAAATTGTGTAGTCTCGAGAGGAACCGGTTCTACTGAGAGAATTAGTTGTAACTTCATCCTTCCAGCTGTGAAATTAGTCTTGCGAATCAGGCTAGCTCTCCTTCCGGCTATGGTGTGTAGCATACACCGTGGCCTTCGTACCTTCACGTCCAAAGTCATTGCCCGTGATGTGACCAAGGATTTTGAACGAACTGAGTTACCTTATCATTATTTGATGGGGTGGCTGCTGATACATTATCCATCTTTGATGAGGTCGGGCTCTGAGGGCGGTGCGACTGATGATGACGCCCTTATCTTCCGTTACCGTGATGAGCCTTGGGAATGTGAGGCCATGCGGGTTTGCCGGATGGTCTTGGCAAGGGTAGATAAGTATCATATTTTCGTATCTGTCCCTCACTTTTCTGCCAGGGACATAGAGACTGTGCATATAGACGGTATTGTGCCTCCTCAACTTCTGGATGGCCAGATGCTCTTATGGTTGTGTAACATCCGTCCCTCACATCTGGTGTACCGTAACCGCAATGTTGTTTTTCTGGAGCCGTATCTGCGTAGCAGGTTTGCCCGGCAGTTTGGGTACAGCCAACTTTGTTTAGACAGCCCCAGCTCTTGTCTGGGTTATGAGAGAAGTCTTCTTGATGGTATCAGAGCTTGGCAATATTATGATTCGTTCCATACTCGCACCATTTTCTCGGTCCCTGCTATTAAGGAGTCAGTGGAGATCTTGTATATGGCGGCTCTGTATCATGTCATGGCGAACAAGCCCTCGGTCGATTTTAACCCAGGTACCAGTTTTATTGCTGGCACCGGTCTGGAGGAAGGCTCTCAAGGGGCCAAGAAAAGAAAGACTAGAGCCGAAGTGCTTGATTTGGATTCCGCTGCTGAAGGTGATGAAGGCAACGAGCATAATGAAGATGACTCTATCCTTCCAGTGGTAGGCGCAGAGGTGGGTCAGTTGCATGTTTTGTCAGATGAGATGCTGAGGGATCAGTCCCTTGTTGCGCCTGGTCCTATCCCGAAACGTAGCAGGCAGGTTCCTCCTGTAGGCAGTGTTTCTCGATCCCGGAAGCTGGATGCGACTAGGCACTGTCAGCCAGCCACAAAAGAGAGTGGAGAAGAAGTCAATCCTACGTCAGAGGTAATAAAACTGCTCTCGATCCCTTCTTCCTTCTTTCCTTTGAGTTTCAATCCTGATTGTCTTCGTTCCCTCTTTTAGGTGTCGGAGGAAGAAGAAGAGTTTCAGGATGTCGAGGCGGTGACCCAGGATGACGGGGCCTCCCATGAGCCTGTTCCTATTCAAGAGGACGCAGATCAATCTGTATCCCCCTTCAAGGTGACAGGGTCAGGGGACGTGACTGAGTTTAACTCGGGGATCCCGGGTGGGGGGACCATGCCAGTTGTGGATGAGCCGCGACCTTCATGCCCCTCCCCTGGTAAGATTAGCCGAATCTTAACCCGTGAGAAAGCCTATCTGCTCTATCATTATGCCCTTCGGGTTACGTCGATTGACTGTTATTCTGGACATTCAGGTCCTGCCCCTTCAGAGCCGAGGATGGACGTCGTCGAGACAACCCCAACCGAAGGAGGATCAGTGGAAAGGGGTGTACTTTCTCACTGCCCGACTCGTCTTGATGGGCCTTCTGGGGGCCCAAGTTTAACGGGCCAGTTCTCGGGGCAGTTGGGGTAGGGAACAATGGTCCTTGCATCATCCTCTGCTCCAATGGCTTCGAGAATCGACCTTTCTTTCCTGCCGAGCATCCAAGCTCTCCGGGCGGCGGAAGACGAGTTGGCCGCTATTCATGCATCGTTCTGCTCGGACTTCGCTCCCTTGGTGGCGAGCTCTAGCGTTACTCCTCCGACGTTGCCGCTCCGGCTTCCCCTGACGCCCTCCTCTGCTGAAGTTTTGAACGACGCGTTGCAGGACGTGGTTGCCAGTTTCCATCGTCATTTGAAGAGGGGAATCGAGGCCCTGTAGAAAGAGGGACCTCTTTTACCTTGGCCCGAAGATGCGCCCATGGTCAAATAAACATCCTTAGGGATCTTCCTGATGATGCAGGAATGGCTTCGCTTCTGGAGGCGAAATTGCTGGAGGCTGATCAGCTGGTGTCCGAGCTTCAAGTATTACGGCAGGCTGATCTGCCTGCTGTTATAAACGAGGAGCGGAATTCCCTTATTGCTGTTATAGAGAGGACCAGAGCCGCTCGAGATAAGACCAGACCGGCCGCACTGAAGGATCTCAGCGACTTAGCTGATCGGTATGATCAATTAAGTTATGCGACCGAAAACGTTGTGGCTCGGGAGGAGTCTGTCTCTCGTGAGATTACCGAGACGCGGGAGCAGATCCTTGCGCTTCAGAAGGAGTTGACTTTCCTGGAGTCTGAACTCGAGACTGCCCACAATGACAGGGGGCTAATTGTTCAGGAAGCTGACAGGGTTACTCAAGCTTCGACTGACCTGGAGGCTGTCTTGAAGAAATTAGAAGATTACTGTCAGGCGCTCCTGGATTTGGACAATGAGGAGCGGTTACTCCAGGAGGCCGAGCGTCGCGCTCGGCAACGGATTGAGCGGGAGACCACCTCAGTGAGAGATCGCCTCCTAGAATTGAGTAACACTGAAATGTAGTCGGCCTTTTCTTTTCCCTTCTTTTTCTTTCTCTTCTCTTTTTTTTTGAAAGGGACGTGGTCCCGAAATATGTAATGTTTTTTTTTTCTTCCTTCAAATAAAGAGTACTTTCAATTCTACCCTTCATTTGTATTGCTTGCTGTGTCTGTGATATTGTGGTGATGTTCTCCCCCGCATAGGGGATATATTTGTGGACCTGTTACCCATGGCGTACCTTGGTTTTAGGTAGAGATAACAAGTTTCGGTCAGGATGCCTGAAGCAGCCATAGCAAAGTGGTCATGGGTGCTCTTGGTATTGAGAAAAGAATTGTCGTAGAGCAGCTGGGCTCCTGGGGCATGATGAGGTGATAGGTTTGTGTTAGGAAATTTAGCTGAGGATATTCGTGGGCCTATTACCCTTGGCATACCCTGGTTTAGGATACGGATAATAGGATGAAGGGGAACTGGCATACTTGCTCAGAGGTAACGAGGACATGGCAAGTAGGAAAGTTTTTCGAACGTAGAGTCTTCCTGTTCAGAGGTAATGAGCACATGGCAGGGGCGAACTCGACGGAGGGTATTGGTGGTCAACAGAGGACATTTGTGGTCAACAGAGGATATTTGTGGTCAACAGAGGACATTTGTGGACCCATTACCCTTGGCGTACTTCGGTTGTGGGTACAGGTAATAGGTCGAAAGGGGATCATCATACTTACTCAGAGGTAATGAGGACATGGCAAGTATGAAGGTTTCTTCGACGGAGCCTTTCCATTCAGAGGTAATGAGGACATGACAGGAGTGGGCTCAATGAAGGGGGGTACGTAGAATAACTCAGAGGTAATGAGGACATGGAAATTCTATGTAGGGGTGATTTGTTTTTGGCAGAAATGGGACGACTCAGAGGTGATGAGGACATGGTCGTCTTGGAAATTTGTGGATCCGTTACCTTTGTCGTGCACTGGGAGTGTAGGTATTAGATCATGAGGGAGGATCTCTTGTAGGAAGAAAGTTCAGCGGTATGATCATACATAACTTTCTACCTGAAAGAGTGACCAGGATGTGAGTTCAGAGGCACCATCGGGTACATGACTCGAGAATCTGGAGAATGGTGAGTGTGAGTTCAGCGGTACCAGCGGGTACATGACTCGAAAATCTGAAAAACTATGAGGGTGAGTTCAGTGGTATCAGCGGATAACTCGAAGATCTGGAAAATTATGGGATGAGTTCATTGGTACTAGCGGGTATATGACTCAACAATCCATGAATGTTGGAATCAAAGTGTAAGTTCAGAGGTACCAGCAGGTACATGACTTGGAAATTTGGGATATCTTTATGGAAGAAGGGCATGAGTTCAGCGGTACATGCGGGTACGTGACTCGAAAATCTGTGAATGTTGGAATCAAAGTGTAAGTTCAGAGGTACCAGCAGGTACATGGGATATGAGTTCAGCGGTACAAGAGGGTACGTGACTCGATAAGTTGGAAAATTAGGGGGTTGAGTTCAGTGGTACCAGCGGGCACATAACTCGAAACTCTGGAAAATGTTGTTTAAATATAGTATTTCTTCAGGAACTTGCCATTGACGGGCAACATGAGCAAGTCTCCGTTCTGCTTGGCGAGGCGGTAAGCACCATTGGAGAACACGGCCTCGATGATAAATGGGCCTTCCCATTTTGGCTGGAACTTGCCGGTGGTCTTGTGAGTCATGACCATTGGCCTCCTGACTGCCAAAACAAGATCACCCACTTGGAATGTCTGACTTTGACCTTTTTGTTGAAGGCTCCTGAGATGCGTGCTTGGTATAATTCGATCCTTTGCTGAGCTAGGAGGCATTTTTCATCTAAGGCCTCTAACTCTTCTAGTCGACGTCGGTAGTTATCATCCGTTGTCAATTGATAAGTGAGGGCGACTCGGAGTGAGGGAATCTGAGTCTCTAATGGGAGAACTGCCCAACTCTCGTACACCAGAGAGAACGGTGTATTCCCGGTGGCTGTTCGAACCGTGGTGCGATAAGCCTATAAGCACTCGTCGAGCTTCTCGTTCCAGTCACGTTTGTTGGAGGAGACAAATTTCTTGAGGAGTTTGATGATTGTTTTGTTGAATGCCTCTGCTAATCCGTTTGCTGCCGGGTTGTATGGTGTCAAGCGACATTCTGAATACGGTGTTTGTCGCAGAATCGGTAGAATGCGTGGCTTATAAACTGCGGACCATTATCATGGATGATCCTTCGGGGCAGTCCAAAGCGGTAGATGACGTGGTTCTTCAGGAAGCTGATTATGTTCGAAGTCTTGACTTCGGCGAGTGGGACAGCTTCTGCCCACTTTGAGAAGTAATCAGTGATCGCAAGTATGAAGCGATGTCCTCGGGAGGAAGGTGGGGTGATTGGACCAATGATATCCATTTCCCATGCTTCGAATGGCCAGGACGCCACTGTCAGATGTAGAAATTCGGATGGTTGGTGAATGAAGTCTGCATGGACTTGGCAGGCCTTGCATTTTCGGGCATAATCTATTACATCAGCCACCATCGTGGGCCAGTAGTAGCCCATCCGGCGAAGGCGGTCTTGCAGCTTAGGGCCAGGCTGATGGGCCCCGCAGACACCGTCATGAGCCTCTTGTACGGCTTCTTTGGCTTCTGCGTTCGATAAGCATCGAAGTAGTAATCCGTCGTAGGAGCGGCGATACAGCATTTTTGTCTCTGTATCATAGAGGAATCTGAGAGAACGCCGTCTGATAGAAGTAGCCTTCTTCGGGTTCTCGGGCAGGATGTCGTAGACCACGAAGTCTATGAATGGTTGTCTCCAGTCTGGCGCTTTGTCGATCATCTGAACAGAATAATTCGCCATGGCTTGAATGTTGTTCTTGGGGCAGACCAGCTCATGGCCGATTACATCGACCGAATGATGAGAGTGGTTTGGCACTGCTAGGGAAGCAGCTAGGCCTGCTAGGGCATCAGCTTCGATATTTTGGAGTCTGGGGACGTGTTCGATGAAGAATCCCTCGAATGATAAGATAATGTTGATCGCTATCTGGTGGTAGGGGATCATGTCTTCATGGCGGACTTCGTACGTCCCCGAATCTGGTTGACGATTAATTGCGAATCGCCGTATGCTTCAAGGTATTATACCCCCAGTTCTCTTACGAGTTGGAGGCCAATGACCAAAGCGTTGTACTCGGCCACATTGTTAGAGCAGGGTTCCGTGAGAGAGTAGGCGCGATTGATCACTAGCCCGGTAGGAGAGACCAATACTACTCCGACTCCGACGATGATGTTTCCCTTGGGTCCGGTTCTTGAAGCGCCATCAAAGAACATCCGTCATATGTTATCGTGGATGGTTGTATTTGAATCGGCGACCTCATCTGGGATTTCTTCGTATATTCTGGATGATTCCGATCCTGGATGGGCCGCCAAAAAGTCTGCCAGGGCTTGACCTTTGACAGCCTTCTGCGGGACGAAGATCATATGATAGGGGGACAGCAATATCGCCCATGTAGCGAGGCGGGAGCTGAGTGCCCCTGGTTTGGTCATGAGGACCGTGAGAGGGTTGATTCGTGAGATCACATGTATGGTTTGCCCCGTGACATAGTGCCGCATCTTTTGAATGGCGAATACCAGGGCGAGGCATTCTTTCTCCACAGCGGTGTATCAGTGTTCGGGCCCGATCATCATTCGGCTGAGATAGTAAATGGCCTGCTCGTGGCCTGCGTCATTATTTTGTGCCAGTAGGGCACCGAAGGAGTGTTCCATTGCTCGTACATAGAGCAGGAATGGTTTTTCAGGGATCGGGGCCACCAGGACTGGAGGATTTGATAAATATTCTTTGATGTCATCGAAAGTGCGCTGGCATTCCTCGTCCCATACAAATGAGACTCCCTTCTTCATGAGGTGGGTGAACGGTCGGCATCGCCCGGAGAGGTTGGAAATGAACCTCCTGATATACGCTAGCCTCCCTTGGAGGCCTCTAAGTTCACGGAGATTTCTCGGGGGACCCATCTCCATGATTGCCCTCGTTTTCTCGGGGTCTACATGGATACCCCGTGCAGTGATGATGAAGCCCAAGAACTTCCCGTTGGATACGCCCAAGAACGATTTCGTAGGGTTCATCTTCAGATTGTGGGCTCGTATTAAGTTGAACACCGTTCTCAGGTCTTGCAGATGATCTTCCTTACGGCAACTCTTGACGGCGATGTCTTCGACATAGCATTCTACTGTCTTACGCAAATGTTCTCTGAAAATGATACTCATGGCTCGCTGATATATAGCGCCAGCATTCTTTAGACCGAATGGCATGACTGTGTAGCAGTATGTGCCAATCGGGGTTCGGAATGAGGTGTGCTTTTCGTCGTCGGGAGACATCTTGATTTGATTGTACCCCGAGAATCCATCCATGAATGACATACGTTCAAAGCCGCATGTATTGTCGATCATGATGTCTGTGATAGGAAGGGGAAATTCATCTTTGGGGCATGCCTCGTTCAGGTTGCAGAAGTCGATGCAGATTCGAATCTTCCTATTCTTCTTGAGGACGGGTACTATATTGGCGACCCAATCAGGATGTTGCTCTTCACGAATGAAGCCGCTGGCTATTAGCTTGTTGACTTCGGCTTCGATCGCGTCCATGACGCCTGGGCGGAAGCGTCGTTGTTGCTGCTTGACTGGCTTTGCATCTGGCCGTATATTGAGTTTGTGGAGAGCGATGTCAGGATTTAACCCCGGCATGTCTTCATAGCTCCAGGCGAACACATCAATGTATTCTCTGACAAGTTCTAACAGCGACTCTCGTTCTTCGTCAGTTAGGCTTTTACTGATAAAGATCGGTTTTGGAGAAGATTCGCTGCCGAGATCCACTTGTATGACCTCATCTTCAGTAGGAGGTTCTCTAAGTTCGAACCACTTTTCCTATTGTGCGTCTAATTGCTGGGCCCATGGCTCTAGCTCAAGGATTTCGGGGATGTCTTCGTCTTCCTCGTAAGCGTCGGTGAATGTCATGATGACTGACATGACTTGTCTGAACACATCTCCGATGCTGGTATCTGAGTCGGAAGTCGGTGATCCGGTTGAATGTGACTGCCAGTCGCATTCTTTATCTGAGCTTTCAGGGGTCGTAGTAGGCATTACATACCCTAAACCGCATCGGGTTTTGTTATAGTAGTTCCATGGTTTGCCCGCCGGGGCTGGCGTCTTCAAAGGTAATCGTCGTCCAGTGCCGTAGTTCAGTCCTGGCATTGTCTCTAGATCATACCCCTGTTTCTGCATGAGATATTTGGATTGAGGGCTATAGAGATACAGAGGCAGTCTTCCAGCATCTGACCCGAAGTCGACTTCTTCCATGGCGAGGGGATGCAGGTTGTTCGTCCGGCCGAAGATGATTGGGTGGTCCCCTCCCTCGATTATTCGGTAAGCGTCTTCTACTGGAGTAAGTTGGATAGCGGTGTACACATTTGTCACCTGTGTATGTAGGTGAGTGCCTATACCGTGTTCCATAGCATACATTGTACATAGCTTATTGAGCTCGGTGTAGTTCAAAGATAACCCTTTATTGATGAAGTAAGGTATCTTTTCTAGAGGGATTACATCATCTGCGGAGGGAGCGTCAGTGTGGGCAGCCACATACTTGGCTAGCTCTGGTTCCACTTCGGCTACCCCCTGTGTGAATGAAGATTGAGAGGGCGTCCTAGTCAGCTTGATCTTCAGAGGTTCAACTGACGGAGCGGAGCGTGGGGTTGTCGGTAGACTAGCAACCCCTGGTCTGGCACTTGATGTGGAGCGAGGGGTGGCTAGTTCGCTTGAAGTGTCAGACCTCGCATCGGGGTGACGACCTTTCTTAGGCAGGCGTATCGTCAGAGGTCTATCGGAGGGATTGAGCTTCTCTGCTTGGGATTGACCGACTCTCGACAATCTGATGGTAAGTGGCCCTGTCGTGGGTCTCTGTACCTGGCCGGACCTTGGCAGCCGGATTCTCAACTGCTCTTCCTGTGCCGAGAGGCTGATCGCGTCCTTACGCAGCGTGGCCGTAAGGGGTACGAAATTGCCTGGTTTGCGAGCCTGGAGGTGGATTGTCAGAGGTTCTTCTGATCCCGTGGTTGCTTCAACATCAGTTTGTTTATTTCCTCCTTCAAGGTGCCTCTTCGACTTTTCGTATAGGCAGGAGTCCGAGTAATAAGATTCGACCCCTTTGAAGGGATCGATGTCAGCAAATTCTGTCCTCACGAAGCCGTGCTTGTCGACATATTTGAAGCATTGGTGTAGCGTGGAAGGCACGATCATGTAATCGTGTGTCACGCCCCAGTTCCAAATAATCGGATTGGGAACACGTGGCATGCCAGCTGTACAATCTAGCATAGTTAAACCCAATTTAATGGACTATGATTCGATTGTAGTACGCTGAAGTAACAACTAAATAACAATACAGGCAGGTAAATACTAATCTCATCCACAGGAAAAATCACAGAATAAAGCTGGAAGGAATAAAAATAACTCTGAATCAAACTACAAGTCATGACTAGTGGACAATAATCCACCAATAAATGTATGAATGAACTACTAAAAGAGTACAACTGAACCAGAAAAGAAATAGATAGCCACTAGCAGAAATCACCTAAGAACTCAAGAAACTCACGAGGCTCAACATTGAAGTCCTCGTCAGCAAAAGTCTCCAATCTCCGTAGTCCGTCGGTACCTGTGCTCGTCCCAATCTGGAAAAGGTGCCAGGTCCTCAGAGGGACGTAACAAGTACACAAGAAATCGACATGCATGATAGTACAGGGCAGTATATAAATAACGAGAACAAAATGTAACATAACATCTCCCCAACCAAACAAGGACAGGATATATCATGCAACATACGACAGGTAAACTAACCATCTATGTGTAAAATACACTCGAGACATCTCTAGTGGCACATGAGAGGGGGAGAAGAAGAAGAAACGGCCACCAAGCGTTCTACGGTTTGAGAAACGAGGGGCTACGAGCATCCAGCGTCCATTGGAAACAAAAATTCTCATACACCACTAGTAGACTCTCCCCACCCAATGTATATCCATACCGTATACGCGGTACAAATAATATGCAAGACGTCATAGTATATATAAGTAGACCTGTACCAACCACTAGACCAGACGCGAACTCACGTGCCAATGATCAGTCGACACACAAATCCATGCTCTCAACTCACTCATATAGTGATCGTGTATGATACGGTATCCGGCTAGAAGGTACCACATACCTTCACAATACACGGGATAAGTCCACTACTACTAGACGCGTGCACACAACTGAGAAGTAACTAGGTAACATAAACTAACTGCAAAAATATACAATCAAGCAAGGTGTACTTGCCTGTGTCCAGCAACTGAGTATCTGGGTCCAAAGTAGAGTCCGAGTCCCGAGAAGCAAATAATCCTAAACAAAATTTATCTCTAATTAATTACTAATTAACCAAATTAAACCATATATTGAATTGCTAATTAATCAATAATTAATATCAAACCATCATTACTAGCTAATCAATATCAATAATTATGAATAATAATAATATACAATAATAAGTATGAAATACTTATTACTATAATTTTATATTCTAAAATTATTAATAAAATTAATATATATCTAATAATTAATTAATTACTTATAAATAATTAATTAATCATTTAAATAACACAAGCGTTCACAATTTCCTAATAATACCAACAAAATTTGTAAGAATCCAGGAAAATCATTTTTATTCTAATAAGCTAAATAATGACAGAAATAATAGATATATATATTATTTTCAAAGAAACCATAAATAGGATTTTTTTATTTAATATAAAAATCTATCTAATAACTAGATTAGTACTAATAATTATAAATACTAGTTAATAAATAGTAAAAAGATCTAAATTGGGTTATAAAATACTTTTCCATGATAAACCTACTGTAAATAATATTTTTAATATTATTTACCTAATTATAAGTAATTAAAAACATCTAACTACTACATATATAAAATTACTATTTTAGCTATTAAAATTAGAATTAAATATTAAAAATTCACTAATAAATTGTGAAAATTCATATTTCACAGAAAATAACATTTTTCCAACAGTGACTATACTTTTATGAACATTACCATAATAATTTATATTTAATATAAATTAAAACTAGTAATGAACTAATTACATAATCAATAATATTTAACACTGATTTAATATAAAATAAATAACAAACATAATTATTTTATTCTGAAAATTTTACAGTAAGTAGACATAATTATTATTTACAAGTTTTGTATAAAGCTCATTAATTATTTCTTAGTGAATTAATTAATAAAAATCCGAAACAGTGTAAATAAATAGTCATTTAGATTCAGTAATTCACAGTTTAAAATATAATTAAAATATCTAAACTATTTATTAAATCATGAATATTTAACAGTAAATAGATTACATAATTACCTACAAATTATGTATAGATCATAACAAGTAATTCCCGATGAATTAAATTCTAAAAATCAAAAACAGAATATATAATACTGTGGAAATTGCACAAAAACTGCAGTAATACATTCCCTTTAAATGTTTAATAAATACTAATAAATTGTGTAAAAATCTGTCATAATTAATATAGGATCTACACTAATGACTCTAATCATTAGGCTAATAATTTAGATACTTTTTACTATCAATTAATCATTAATTAATTGATTAACACAGCCATAATCACACAAATTAATTCATCAATGCAAATAACCTAATTGTTTCAACCTAATCACACGTGTAAGAGGACACGTGGGGGGTCGGGGCTGTACCTCGCCGAGGCAGGGCTCGACGGCGAACCCTCCGGTCGCGGTGGCGCCGGTGGTAGCGGTCGGTGGTGGCCGCCCGGTTAGCTGCAGTCGCGGCAGTCCCGATCTCGCGGCCTCGAGCTCCTCCGGGGGGTCGTCGGGATCCTTTGGCCGACGGGGGGGGTGACTAGGGGATGGCTGGCTATGCTCCAATTGTGGTGGCGACGGCTCAAATGAGTGAATCTGAGATTAGGGTTCGGTTTAGCCTACACAAGGAATAACTATATGTATATATACTAAGTTGAGGGTGATCCTTTATACAAGGAACCCTAACGGGTTTGGGGTTCGGTTTGGCCTATCGGGTTTGGGCCTAAGTTAGGGTTAAACTTAAGGAATGGTTTGGTTGCTAGGACACCACATCTATATAAGTATAGATATATATATATAATCTAAAAATAAAACCAATTGAATGATAACACTATATATATATATATATATATATATATATATATATATATATATATATAATTATTGATATAAATATAATCTAATAATAAATCTATATGAAACTTGGTTAGAGTTTATAAATAATTTAATAATTAATGTAACAGCATTTATTTAACAAATAACAATTTTTAGTAATCTTGCATCTATATATATATATACAATATAAATTAAACCCTGATTAGAAATAATTAATTAATTATTAAATAAATAGATTAACAAGCTATTCTTCAAAAAAAAACAATAATTTTAAAAATTCCCTGAAAATTCAGGGGGGTTACAATCTACCCAACTTATAAGAATTTCGTCCTCGAAATTTAAAATAATTCTAATACCAAAGAAATAATAAGAAAATCAATGAAAAGTAAATATGTAAATTGTAACTTACTCAACAAGACAATTTACAACGATACTTGGCGGTTTATAGAGGGGTCAAAACTGGCATCATATCCTACAAGAATTTGTTCTAGGTCCGGCATAGGTCATAGGATTTCCAAGTGATCAGGGAATAGATCGATATTGCATGGTCAAATCTAATAGGATAAGGAGAGGACACAAATAGTCTATTCTAAGGGAAAGATTTGTCAAACAAGTAGAGTTATTAAAATAGAGCACATAAAGGTGTGTTTATGGGGGGCATAAATGTCATGTGTATGGTGCGGTTTGTCTAGATCATAATGGTGCAATTATTGGAAGAAAAATCCTAATATTGTGCTTCAATTACCCAAGTCATGGTAAGGGATCAAATGATATGAACCAAGGAAAGGATAATAGGAAAACTTTTATTTGCTAAATGTCCGACTAAAATCAGTCTAAGATGGCTACTAGGGTGCTAAGGGTATTACTAAAATAAGATATCATACAAGGTATACTTAACTGACTTAGTAGAAAGATGGTTCTACTATAAATCATAGCTAATAAAGGATTATAAAGAGAAATTCTATACTAGGCGCAGAATAAAGAAGAGTTCAAGGGGGATGGGGTCGATTACAAATTTGAAGGTCCAATGCGAATAAATGTTTCAAGAAAAAAATTGTCAAACGGTCGCAAATGAGATCCTAGGACAAGTTTACTATATCTTCATCTGCATAAAATAATCATAGGGAAAGCGAATCAACATGCACTAGGTTGGCCAGACCATCATGCACCGATTCTGATTAGACCACATTTTAGTGGGTGCACCCAATAATATATGTGTCAAGAACAATCTTGAGAAAAGAAGAAGCTTGTAAAAACTAGGTTATAACAGCAATATTAGTCAAGACGATAAAAATAAACGTACAGAAGAAAAGAAAGTACAAGATAGTTCAAGTCCAAAACACAAATAATGATTTGACCTTTCTAGTTGCCCTATGAATCTCTAACCTTAGTTGAGCTAGGGATAGGAACCCACAAAGTTATGTCTAGGTAATCTAAATACTTATACCAACATATAGTCAGTGTTATCCAACTATAATTTCTTAATGGTCCTGAGAAAAGTATGATGCTAAACTACAAGGTATACTACCCAACTTATAAGAATTGAACTAGTACCTCTCTCTGTCTCTTCAGGAAATAAGTTTATCCTACCAAATTGTAGCAACAACATAGAATTTTCTAGAGAAGCAATAATAATCCTAACATGAGAAAAAAAAAAGGCCTTTGGTCTATTCAAAAGGATAAGACGTAATGATCTGCTTTCCATTATTGCTTAAGAAAACAAAATTTTGGATCGATAGTACTAGAATTATGCAGCACGATAAATAGTAAATCAGGAAAGAAAATAAACTAATTAGATAATAAAAAAAAATCCTTATAGCATTTAGCTCGGCAACCGTGGCATGAGCTAAAGGTGAAGGAAAATTTTTATTACAGAAAATATCAACCAATATTGTCTACAGGTAAAGTAACAAACAACTAAATAGATGTTCCTAATATTAATACTAATAATATAATACTAAAATATAGGAGAAGATATACTGGTTGACGGATTTGGGGTATGGTCAAGAAAAATTTATAGACATCTATAGCTCTAAACAATTAGGGAATCATGATACTAGTTTAGGGTCGAGAACAAGGATGATAAAATTTTAAGAAGAAGACATAGTCACATGGGTCGATGACTTAACTATAATTGCATATAATCACTATCATGGCTATGAAAAATATGGCAACTAAGGTGTGACACTTCTATCTCATTAGAGTAACATCCTCTATGTTTATTTCCTCATCAAGATAAAAAAAAATCAAACTCCTGTAAATAAAATTTCTTCATAAATTCCTTCAGTATAAAATCTTTAAATCAAAACATTCATCCACCAATTTCCTTAATCTCTTTAAGATCGTCGCATATAATCATAATTATAACTTCAAAATACCCAAGCAATCCTTTTATCATCACACCAACTCCCTTTTTTTTCCCCTTTTTTTTTCCTCAACTTTAATTCAGTTTACCTAATATAAAAGATTGTAACTCTCTTATGAAAATACTTAAATCAATCACCGAGATAAATATTATCATAATACTAAATTCTTCTTTCTTTTTTTTTCTAAAAGAAACTTCAATAAAAATTTATCAATCTAAAAAAAAGATTTAAATCTCAAATTTTTTTTTCAATCAAAATTTGTTCCATCAAACAAAATTCAATCACAAAAAAAAATACTTCAAATTTCTAAATCGATCCTCGAAAAAAACTTTATTATAGTACAAACATCCTTTTCTTTTCTCCTCAAAATTTTTAGATTAAAATTACCCAACTCTAAATTTTAAATCACTTTATGAAATGCATCAAATTTCTAAATTCTTCTTAAATAAACCCTTTTTTTTCATCAAGGTCAAAATAAAGAAATATAAATCTCATAGGCAACTCTTAACTATTTCTATTTACAATCATCTATCCTCAAATTTAAAAAAAAAAATTTATTCTTCTATTTTGGAAACCAACATAAATCATCAACCAATTTAAATCTCATGTAGCAATGTGAATATTTAAATTTTTAATCATCAAGTTGATTTTATATCCTCTCTAACCAATCATAGAATTTTTTTTTTTTTAAAAACTCAAATCAAAACTTTAAATCATCCTCTCAAATCGATCATCGAGAGTCTTTCCCATATGAGTATCATTGATATATCATTACTACTCAACTTTGAATTAACTAATCATTCATGCAAAAATTATATCTTTCAAAAATATGGTGTTCATCAACCTGCAATATTTAGTACTTTCCAAGAATTCAATTATAGACTCAACCGCATAATTAGCTGCCAAGGTAACCCATCTAGCCATATAGTTAACTCAAGAGTGTATATAGTATAGCATCTTCCAAACCTCTATCAATCATGACAAGCAAGGGGTACGGTAGATTAGATCGAGAAGGATATAATTGCAAGGAAGTCAAAGAGTCAGAAGATATAAATCAAAGAAGAGATCAAGTATTTCAAGGAGTTTGAAATGAGTCGAAATCAAACGGGATCAAAGGATAAAAATAATCAATTGTGGATGAGACACGATAGTCCTAATCCTATACGCAGGCTTGCTTGGTACGGTAAAGTAACCAAACAATATTTTCTCGACCTGCATGGGCCACCACTAAAAACATGTCACGCCCCAGTTCCAAATAATCGGATTGGGAACACGTGGCATGCCAGCTGTACAATCTAGCATAGTTAAATCCAATTTAATGGACTATGATTCGATTGTAGTATGCTGAAGTAACAACTAAATAACAATACAGGCAGGTAAATACTAATCTCATCCACAGGAAAAATCACAGAATAAAGCTGGAAGGAATAAAAATAACTCTGAATCAAACTACAAGTCATGAAAGTGGAAAATAATCCACCAATAAATGTATGAATGAACTACTAAAAGAGTACAACTGAACCAGAAAAGAAATAGAGAGCCACTAGCAGAAATCACCCAAGAACTCAAGAAACTCACGAGGCTCAACATTGAAGTCCTCGTCAGCAAAAGTCTCCAATCTCCGTAGTCCGTCGGTACCTGTGCTCGTCCCAATCTGGAAAAGGTGCCAGGTCCTCAGAGGGACATAACAAGTACACAAAAAATCGACATGCATGATAGTACAGGGCAGTATATAAATAACTAGAACAAAATGTAACATAATATCTCCCCAACCAAACAAGGACAGGATATATCATGCAACATACGACAGGTAAACTAACCATCTATGTGTAAAATGCACTCGAGACATCTCTAGTGGCACATGAGAGGGGGAGAAGAAGAAGAAACGGCCACCAAGCGTTCTACGGTTTGAGAAACGAGGGACTACGAGCATCCAGCGTCCATTGGAAACAGAAATTCTCATACACCACTAGTAGACTCTCCCCACCCAATGTATATCCGTACCGTATATGCGGTACAAATAATATGCAAGACGTCATAGTATATATAAGTAGACCTGTACCAACCACTAGACCAGACGTGAACTCACGTGCCAATGATCAGTCGACACACAAATCCATGCTCTCAACTCACTCATATAGTGATCGTGTATGATACGGTGTCCGGCTAGAAGGTACCACATACCTTCACAATACACGGGATAAGTCCACTACTACTAGACGCGTGCACACAACTGAGAAGTAACTAGGTAACATAAACTAACTGCAAAAATATACAATCAAGCAAGGTGTACTTGCCTGTGTCCAGCAACTGAGTATCTGGGTCCAAAGTAGAGTCCGAGTCCCGAGAAGCAAATAATCCTAAACAAAATTTATCTCTAATTAATTACTAATTAACCAAATTAAACCATATATTGAATTGCTAATTAATCAATAATTAATATCAAACCATCATTACTAGCTAATCAATACCAATAATTATGAATAATAATAATATACAATAATAAGTATGAAATACTTATTACTATAATTTTATATTCTGAAATTATTAATAAAATTAATATATATCTAATAATTAATTAATTACTTATAAATAATTAATTAATCATTTAAATAACACAAGCGTTCACAATTTCCTAATAATACCAACAAAATTTGTAAGAATCCAGGAAAATCATTTTTATTCTAATAAGCTAAATAATGACAGAAATAATTGATATATATATATTATTTTCAAAGAAACCATAAATAGGATTTTTTTTTATTTAATATAAAAATCTATCCAATAACTAGATTAGTGCTAATAATTATAAATACTAGTTAATAAATAGTAAAAAGATCTAAATTGGGTTATAAAATACTTTTTCATGATAAACCTACTGTAAATAATATTTTTAATATTATCTACCTAATTATAAGTAATTAAAAACATTTAACTACTACATATATAAAATTACTATTTTAGCTATTAAAATTAGAATTAAATATTAAAAATTCACTAATAAATTGTGAAAATTCATATTTCATAGAAAATAACATTTTCCAACAATGACTATACTTTTATGAACATTACCATAATAATTTATATTTAATATAAATTAAAACTAGTAATGAACTAATTACATAATCAATAATATTTAACACTGATTTAATATAAAATAAATAACAAACATAATTATTTTATTCTGGAAATTTTACAGTAAATAGACATAATTATTATTTACAAGTTTTGTATAAAGCTCATTAATTATTATTTAGTGAATTAATTAATAAAAATCCGAAACAGTGTAAATAAATAGTCATTTAGATTCAGTAATTCACAGTTTAAAATATAATTAAAATATCTAAACTATTTATTAAATCATGAAAATTTAACAGTAAATAGATTACATAATTACCTACAAATTATGTATAGATCATAATAAGTAATTCCTGATGAATTAAATTCTAAAAATCAAAAATAGAATATATAATACTGTGGAAATTGCACAAAAACTGCAGTAATACATTCCCTTTAAATGTTTAATAAATACTAATAAATTGTGTAAAAATCTGTCATAATTAATATAGGATCTACACTAATGACTCTAATCATTAGGCTAATAATTTAGATACTTTTTACTATCAATTAATCATTAATTAATTAATTAACACAGCCATAATCACACAAATTAATTCATCAATGCAAATAACCTAATTGTTTCAACCTAATCACACGTGTAAGAGGACACGTGGGGGGTCGGGGTAGTACCTCGCCGAGGCAGGGCTCGACGGCGAACCCTCCGGTCGTGGTGGCGCCGGTGGTAGCGGTCGGTGGTGGCCGCCCGATTCGCTGCAGTCGCGGCAGTCCCGATCTCGCGGCCTCGAGCTCCTCCGGGGGGTCGTCGGGATCCTTTGGCCGACGGGGGGGGTGACTAGGGGATGGCTGGCTATGCTCCAATAGTGGTGGCGACGGCTCAAATGAGTGAATCTGAGATTAGGGTTCAGTTTAGCCTACACAAGGAATAACTATATGTATATATACTAAGTTGAGGGTGATCCTTTGTACAAGGAACCCTAACGGGTTTGGGGTTCGGTTTGGCCTATCGGGTTTGGGCCTAAGTTAGGGTTAAACTTAAGGAATGGTTTGGTTGCTAGGAATTTTAACACCACATCTATATAAGTATATATATATATATATATATATATATATATATATATATATATATATATATATAATCTAAAAATAAAACCAATTGAATGATAACACTATATATATATATATATAATTATTGATATAAATATAATCTAATAATAAATCTATATGAAACTTGGTTAGAGTTTATAAATAATTTAATAATTAATGTAACAGCATTTATTTAACAAATAACAATATTTAGTAATCTTGCATCTATATATATATATATATACAATATAAATTAAACCCTGATTAGAAATAATTAATTAATTATTAAATAAATAGATTAACAAGCTATTCTTCAAAAAAACAATAATTTTAAAAATTCCCTGAAAATTCAAGGGGGTTACATCGTGTATCCAAGGGCGCCCCAAAAGGATGTTGTATGAAGTGTTGGCATCTATGACGTAGCAAGTGACTTCTGATTGGAGATCGCCAATCTGACATTTCAGACGGATCTTTCCGATTGGGTAGCTCCTGCCCGAATTGAACCCGCTGATGGCGGTGTTTGTAGGGGTCAGGCGATGCATCGGGATGCGAAGATGATGCAGTAGTCCTTTTGGAATGATGCTTATGGAAGACCCAGGGTCAATGTGCATCCGGTCCACCTTTATGTCGCCGATGTAGCCTGTGTAGTATAATGGGTGATCGTGTAGATTAGTCTTGATGAGCATGTCTTGTGGAGTGAAGACGATGTTGGGCATTACTCCCATACAGGCACTGTCTTGCGGGCTGATTTTCTCCCGTGAGGTTGACCTGAGCCAGGTACGCGTCGGCATTTTGAAGTGCATCGCTCAAAGCTGTGCGGACATCCTTCGAGAGCCTCAGGAGTTCATATAAGGACAACTTGGCCGGTGTATTGGCCAATTGTGCCAAGATGTCGAAGTTGTAGGGCCTCTCCAGCCCCTGAGGTATTTTTTCGGAGGGATTTATCGAAGCGAGTCTCCTTCGGCCTAGGCTTGTCGGTCGTCGAAGGCTGAGCCGGTCCCGGAGCATCCGTGGTAGTGGGCGGATGATCATCAGTCGAGTTTTCAGCTACAGGTTGAGATTGTGCTCCGGATCGAGTAACAATGGCCGTGACTTCCTCTTCATCTGCTGAGATGGTACGGCAGGATCTGACTTTTCCATTTTTCTTTTTAGAAGATGGAGTGGACTGAGTTACCTCGTGGACTAGGTCTGGATGGACCCACATGATTTCTCCTCGTGATGTGGTGAGGGGTACTAGACCAGCAGCTTGAGCAGACGGGAGATTAGCAATCTCCATCTTTGCCAGAGGGATGGGTATAACCCCGTCCTGGGTCTCTGTTGGAGGGAAGCTGCCGAATTGTACGGACACCATGTTGGCTGCCACGGTTACCTCCTCGAAATCGATAGCCAGAGCGTTTGAATCGATAAGGTTTTGGATATATCGTTTCAGTTGGTAGCAGTCGTGCGTAGCATGGTGGACGTAGCGGTGGTAATGGCAGAACTTTGGGTTCTCCAGATCAGCCGGCCGAGGCTCCCGTCTTGGTGGAGGAAGCTGAATCCTATCTCCTTGTATGAGCATGTCCAAGATAGGCTTGACGTGACCGTCTTCAAAAGAGTAAGTGATTTGAGGCCATTGTTTGTCCGCAGTTTGCGACTCAGGCTTCTGGGCTGTATCGGCCACCATAGCCTGCTTGCCTCTGTTGTCCCGGTTGTTGGAGGGGCTACCCCCATTGTCGTTGGTGGTGCTGGAACGCTTGCCCTTGTTCTCTCCCTCTGAGATATGTAATCCCAGTTGGCGAGCCTTCTTTAATCGTTCTTCGGTACTTGTAGCACTAATGATAAAAGCCTTCCAGTCCTTGAATTGACTCTCGTCCATCCAGAGACCGATTGTTGGGAGTAGTCTCTTTTGGCAAATTTCGATCAAGGAAGAGTCCGGGTTGCCAGATGGTAACTTTATTGCGGTTTGACGAAACCGCTCAATGTAATTCCTCGTCAGCTCTTTCTCTCCTTGAATGACGTCCATGAGGGTAGACATCGTGACGTCCTGCCCTACCTCATAGAACCTCTCCAAGAACAGGCATTTGAAGCCAGCGAAGGAATGGATGCAATTGTCCGGCAGGTTGCGGTACCAATCGAAGGCGACTCCTTCCAATGCCCCAATGAATAACCGCGTGAGGATAGCGTCATCATGGAGGAGATGGTCGGTAGTGACCTCAAAGTAAGTGATGTACCGACTTGCTGAAGTCTTGCCATCATATGGGTTGATATTGAATGGCTTATATCTTGGTGAAAAGGGAACATCCCTCCATTCAGCAGGATATGGTTGCCGTATCCTGAGCTCTTGAGAGTTTTCTCGGGCATGGAACATTGCTCGGAGCTCCTGAACCTCTCTTCTTACTTCTCGGGCCTCATCTGTCGCGGTAGGGGCCGTTATCTCGGAAGGATTGTTGCCCGGGTTCGGTGCCGCTGAATCTGAATCTACGTTGATTGCGGGACCCGTGCTTGTCTGGCCAGGTGTTACCCCCTGCAGATTAGGAAGCGTCGCTTTGATCTCGTCTACAGACTTGACCAAGGCGTGCAATATGGCCTCCAAAGTGTCGATGCGCTGGCGATCACCGAAACCGCCTTGATTGCTGTCTGTCATGAACACCGTCTTCACATGAGGAGTGACGGAAGGAGTGGTGGAGGATGTACCCTCCGAGTCGTACCCGTGCATCGAGAAATCATCAGGATATGTGGGGATGTTCTCTTCAGGTTCGGACTCGGAAGGAATACTACCCCCAGCTTCGGAGCTTGCTTCGTCTAGGATGTCCTTGGGGACGTCGGTATCTGTTGTATCCGTCGGAGGATTTGCTTCCTCCAGTCCGTATTCCGGGAATGTCGGATTGTCGTGGATGTTTGGAGGAGTGCTACCCCAGTTCCGACGACCCCCAATGTTGCAGACGACGAACTTCCTACTGCAGCAGTTTTCGTCTTCAAACGGGTGTGTTGAAATACTCCAGTGGAGGATAACCCTTTAGACGATGGTTTCTTAGCTGCAGTAGTTGACACCTTTGGGCTGGAGATGCTCGTTTTCTTCCCTCTTCCCTTGGCGAAAACTTTTTGTGCGGACTTGCAGGAGACAACAGGAGGTGCCTCGTCTTCTGAGCTCAGGTGATGTAGTCTTTGGAAGACGGATGGCCGGTCTTCCGTCACCGTCGCGTTGTTGCAACAGCAGTTGACGATGATCTGGGTGCATTGATGTCCGTGTGAGGGCTCTTTACACCCCGAAGCTCCTTCTCTTTCCTTGCGTTTGTGGAGGATAACCTCACGCAGGTCAGAGGGACCACTTTGTCTGTTTGCCGTCGGGGGCTGGACTTGAGTAGTTTTATACAACTTTTCATTAGAGGCCCGCGTGATAATCAACGGGACGCCCCGATAGTCAGAGGTTGGGGCAGTCGTCTGGACTTGATGAGCCCGCGCTACCCTAGACTTCCTCCTTTTAGCACTAGTGGGTGCGTAATAGGAGGAGTCTAAGTCGAATACCACAGAGTCTGGATTATCATCCAGAGAATGATCAGAGTCAGGACCGCATGAAAGCCGGTCGAAGACTGATCGAGAGAAGCGTGGGACGGATGCTATGCGGCTAGCATTGGGTACCGTGCAGGCTGTCTGCATGCGGCTGTCTTTTGTTGTAGAATGAGTCTTTATGCGGCTAGGAGTCACGACCGTGCGGGCTGACCGCATGCGGTTGGCATCTGTGGCCGCATGGGTTTTCTGCAAGCGGTTGACTTTAATAGCCGCATGAGTCTCATCCGTGCGGTTGGCAACTGTAGCCGCATAAGTTATGCGGCTGACAGATGTGGCCGCATGAGTTTTCTTTATGCGGTCGGCGGTTGTAGCCGCATGGTGTTTCTCCCTGCGGCTAATACTCTTCTGCGGCTCGGATCGCGTAGAGTTCCTCTTTGCCCCTGCAAGTCCAGCATCATAGTATTTTCTTCTGCTGGACATGGGGACAGCAGAGTTGTCTACGGTCTGAAGTGGGGTCGCAGGGGAGTCTTTCTCGCCATCTTGAGCAATAGAGAGCACCCCATCAAGGGCTTGCGGAGAAGCAAATGATTTTGGCCTCCACTCTTTGCGAGCCTTTATGGTACGGGTGCGCTTCTGGATCGGGCCAGTGCTACCTTCAGAGAGCATCTCTTCGAACGCCTGTTGGTCGAAGCGTACGACCATCTTCTGTTGTGTAGAGCCAAGTTTGGCTGCGTCCAATTGCGTCACCAACTCCTCAGCCGTGGAGAAGTTAGTCCCCAGCAGAGTCGCCATCGTATTTGCCATTGATTGTAAAAGTACAGAATAATTATCTGAGGACTGAACTTAGACTCACCATACAAACTCGCTCGTACAAAAAAAGCTTAGGGACAAAAACCTAGGTACAGCAGTCTAAGTACGATTGTTTATTTTAGATTCTGGGGGGTGACGATAGAGGCTCGGGAAAGCGACGGCCGCTCTGCCTTACTCCTTGGACGATCGGTACGCAGCCTTGACTCGGGGAAGATCTACTTGGTCGTTGACGAAGAAATGCCTTCTTGCTCTCTCTCTGATTGATCTCCTGGCTTCTCTCTCTCTGTGTATATTCTCTCTGACTATGGGGGAAGTCTCTCTGTGTATACGTATTCTTCTCTGGTTTTCTTCGTTTTTTGTATATCTCTCTATATATTACAAGGGAATGGCACCTTGCTATTTATAATCGTGGGATGTGATCACTAGGGTTGCCAATGATTATCTTTTGGAGATGGCGGCGGCCTGGGGATTGATCAATCCAGGCCGTTCGTTTCTGATTGTGACGAATCAGAACCATTAAGGGTAGGTTACACCAAATCCCCATTAGCAATTAATACTGATTGGCATAAATCTTCCTTATAATGATTCTCTAATATCTGCGAATAAATCAAATTTATTCTCCTGCCACGTGCCCCAAATCATTGGGATTCGACCCGATCTTGGATTGCCATAAATCTGGAAGATTGATCGGCTGAGGACACGTGTCCTGAGAGCCAATGATGAGACTGGAACCGCATGCAGATTGGGCCGCATGAGATTTGGGCCGCATGAATTTTGGGCCGCATAAGACTTGGGACACGTGTCAGGGCTGTCTGGGCAGTGGCCCCCTCCTTCAGACTTCTGAACCATATGATGAGCCGCATGAACCGCATAATGGTGTGTCTGCTTGAGCCGCATGTGCATGATCTTCTTGAGCCGCATAGGGATGATTCCACTCGAGCCGCATGTGATAGCTTCACTCTGAACCGCATGGGAAGTCTCCACTTCGAGCCGCATAAGCACACCCACGTGGCAGGGCCACGTGGCATTTTGTTGCTCTCGGGGGATCGTGTCAGAGATTTCTTTCTCTTCCCTAGAGATTCGTCATCATGACAGAGTCATAATTACCTGCTTTGGTGTCAGGTCTGTCAACTTTTCAGAGGGGTCAGCCGTCAAAGCAATTAATGCAGCATGGATCGGAGGTGAGCACTGTCACGCCACATGTCTTCTGAGCCGCATGGAATGCCTCCGGCCGCATAGCTCCTTATGCCGCATGACTCCCTGAGCCGCATGTATTTTCTGAGCCGCATGGGTCTTTCTTGGCCGTATGAGTCAATTTCTTTAGTATTTTCCATGCTTCTACACCATGCTAGCGGGGATCTGCACTTCCTGCTATAGAGAGCCTCGAAGGGTGCCATCTGGATACTGGCCTGATAACTGTTGTTGTACAAGAATTCCACCAGGTGCAGATGATTCTCCTATGAACCACCAAAGTCAAGGGTACAGGATCTCAACATATCTTCAAGGGTCTGGATTGTGCGCTCTGATTGGCCATCTGTCTGCGGGTGATAAGCTGAGCTGAATTGGAGACGAGTTCCCAAACTCTTCTGCAAGCTGCGCCAAAAGTGTGATGTGAATCTTGAATCCCTGTCCGAGGTGATGCTGACTGGCACATCGTGAAGCCTGACGATCTGCCTGAGATACATCTCTGCTAACTGCACCGTCGACTGTCCAACTCTGAATGGGAGAAAGTGTGCCACCTTGGTAAGCCTGTCCACAATTACCCAAATAGCATCTCTGTCGGCCGGAGATCTGGGCAATCCGGTCACGAAATCCATGGTTATATGTTCCCATTTCCATTCTGGGATCGGTAAGAGTTGAAGAAGTCCAGCGGGCCTCTGATGTTCATCTTTAACCTGTTGGCAAACCAAACACCGAGAGACAAACCGGGCTATCTCCCTCTTCATTCCATTCCACCAAAAATGCTGACGAATATCACGGTATATCTTCGTACCACCCGGATGAATAGAATATTACGAACTGTGGGCTTCTTCTATGACTTCCTGTCTGATATCTCCACTGGGTACACAAAGACGAGTGTCGTGTCGAAGCGTACCGTCTTTATGGATACATAACCCTGGCCTTCTTCCTGCTTCACACTCTGCTCTGAGTCGCTGGATCTTGGAATATGTTGACTGCGCCATCCGGATCCTCTCAACTATGCTGGACTGAACCTGTAGACTGACCATCAATGCCACACTGGTTGGAAGAACCACTTCAATTCCCATCTTCTGAAGATCTGCCAATAATTCTGGTTGCGCCGTCAGGAAATAAACTCCGGCTCTCCTGCTCAATGCATCTGCTACAACGTTGGCCTTCCCGGGATGATACTGCAAATCTATATCATAATCCACCAATAGCTCGAGCCATCTTCTCTGTCGCATATTAAGGTCCTTCTGGGTGAAAACATACTTCAGGCTCTTATGATCAGTAAAAATCTCCACTCTATCTCCATACAAGTAGTGTCTCCACAACTTCAAAGCAAACACTACCGCCGCTAATTCCAAGTCGTAGGTCGGGTAATTCTTCTCATGATCACGTAGTTGACGTGACGCATAAGATATTACCTTCCCATACTGCATCAAGACACACCCCAATCCTCTGCCTCAAGCGTCGCAATAAACTGTTAATCCTCCTGTCCCATCTGGAAGGGTGAGAATGGGAGCCGTTATCAAACCTCGCTTCAACTTCTCAAATGATTCCTGACACTCTGCTATCCAAACAAACGGCACATCCTTGCAGGTCAACTGGGTCATCGGCGCTAAAATCCTTGCAAAATCTGAAACGAACCGCCGGTAGTAGCCGGCCAATCCAAGGAAGCTGCGAACCTCTGCCACTGAGCTGGGTACCGGCCATGACTCGATAGCCACAATCTTCTGGGGATCCACTTCCACTCCTCCTCGGGTAATGATGTGACCTAAGTATGATATACGATCGAGCCAGAACTCGCATTTACTGAACTTGGCGTACAACTGATGCTTCCTAAGCGTCTGGAGGACGACTCTGAGATGCTGCTCATGCTCTGCTTTACTCTAGCTGTAGACCAGGATGTCATCTAGGAAAACGATCATGAACTTATCCAAGTAAGGCATGAAAATGCGATTCATGAGGTCCATGAATACTGCCGGCGTATTGGTCGCTCCAAAGGGCATAACAAGGAACTCCTAATGTCCATACCTCGATCTGAATGCTGTCTTCGGGATGTCCTGCTCTCTGACTCTGATCTGGTGGTATCCTGACCGCAAGTCGATCTTCGAGAACACTGAAGCCCCTCTGAGCTGATCAAACAAGTCATCTATCCTCGAAAGAGGGTATCTGTTCTTGATTGTCACCGAATTCAAGGTACAATAATCAACACATAGCCTAGACGTACCATCCTTCTTTTTTACAAGAAGCATCGGGGCTCCCCAAGGCGATCTACTAGCACGGATGAATCCCTTGGTCCTCAGTTCTTCAATCATCTTGTATAAAATCTCCAATTCTGAAGGCGCCATCCTGTAGACTCGCTCTGATACTGGTGCTGTCCCGGGAATCAAGTCTATAGTGAACTCAATCTCCCGCTCCGACGGCATCCCTGGAAGCTCCTCTGGAAAGACATCTGGAAACTCTTCAACTATCCGGGGTAACTGCACTGCTGCTACTGCCATCCGCAATGCTGGGGAAGATGGCTCCACTGCGCCTCTGGAAAACGAAAACTCTGGCTCGCCGGGGATACTAAAGATAACTCTGCCAATATGGCAGTCTAACCTAGCATACTGGTTCCTCAACCAATCCATGCCTAGGACTACATCATAGTCTGCCATAGGAAACTCTATGAATCTAGCGGGGAACTCCCTACCGCTAACTACGACCCGACACGAGGAAAACACTCGATCTACTCCCACAAGGCCACTACCAGTAAGTATATTGAGCCTCACTGATAATGACTCGGGCTCCAATCCTATCCGTGTCGCGAATCGTGCAGACATAAATGAATGCGATGCACCAGAATCAAATAATATAGACGCTGGAGAGGAGTTGACGAGAATAGTACCTGCCACAACCTCACCTGGTGCAACTTCTTCTTCCATAGCCATCATCATGGCCTGACCTTGTCCCTGGCTGCTGGTCCCCTCTGCTGGAAACCTTTCTGCCTATTCTGGGTCTGAGCTTGGGCCTGTGCATACTGCTGGGGGTGTTGTTGCTGGAATGCCTGAGACTGAGGCGGCAAGGGCCTCGAAGACTGATACTGCTGCTGCTGAACTGGTGTCGGGGCCGGTCCTCTCACCGAAGAGCTAGAAGGGTTGGACGCTGATGAACCACCCCTATTCGGGCAAGCCCCTATCCTATGATCTGCTGCTCCACAAGCCAGGCATAATTCTCGCGCCCTGCGACAATCCGCCACTACATGGCCTGGCTTCCCGCAATGAGAACATCCCATCGCGGAAGTCTGCTTCTGCTTCTGCTGCTGCGGGTACGTTGGGGTCGAATGCTGAACCAACGTTACTGAGGCCGCCCGCCTCGGAGTTCCAATGGTCAATTCCCTAGCTGCCGGGGCTGGAGCTGATGATTGGTGCATCTGACTATGGGACCGCTTCCTACTTCCGGTCCTATCCACGATCCTCTGGGAGGTGTACTCATGCCTCCTAGCTGCTCTCAAGACTGCATCGAACGTCTGGTGCTCGAACTGCTCAACTGCCAACAAGATCTCCAAATGCAGCCCCTGCTGGAATCGCTGGGCCCTATCAAACTCGGTTGCCACCAAGGTGGGGCCAAACCTACCGAGCCTAGAAAACTCCGATGCATAACTGTCGACTGTTCTGCCTCCTTGCTTCAAGTTGGTAAATCTGGTCTGCAAGTCGTACCGAGCCACAGCATCGAAATACTTCGTCTGGAATCTCTCTCTAAACACTGCCCAAGCAATGGGTACCACTAATCCCATGGCTTGCGCCGCCCACCAACTGCGAGCCAAGTCCAACAACTGCAGGCGTACCACCGCCACCTTCTAATTCTCGGGTGTCCTAGCTGCTTCCAGAATTACCTCGGTATCCTGAAGCCATGCATCCAGGGCAATCGCATCCTCGGTGCCGTCGAAGAAAGAAGGGTTCAAGCGCTTGAAGCTGTTCGCCGCCTGGTTCCCTGGATGTCCGCCTCGGGTCAAAGCATCTTGAACTGTCTGGTGCAGGGCGTCGCTTCGACGATCCTGGGAAGCTATCAAGGTTCTGATGAGGCCTACTAAGGTACCATCATCTGGCTCTGTGGGCTGGACGGGCCGAATTGGTGACTCTCCTCAGTAGGTATCACTCTGGAGGCGACTCCGGAATGCTGGGCCTGATCTCCAGGTTGCTGCTGGTCCACGGGATGTGCTCCACCTCGTCGATCGGTAGGACCAGGTACAGTGCCGCTGAAGAAGACGACACAGGGAACAATAAGGAAAGGACCAGGACAGATCAACGACATAAGCACAGGATCAGGGCAAGAATCCAGGGATTTGAAAATAAGGGCGGTGATCAAGGACGAATACTGATTGAGACATCTATTCGGTAAACCCTTACATTTTTTGATTGACAAGACCTGTATGGGCTACCACTTAAACCGTGTCACGCCCCAGAACCAGAATACTGGAGAGCGGGGGTAGACACAGCCAGCTACGTATATTGAAATAGAAACCACCTCGATATACGGTCACGGCTGTATAGAAATATGAGGGTTTACTACAAGCCAACAGTCTCTTATGGTCATGAACAAGCCTAATGTCTCAATCACAAGCAAGTAAGTAAGATCGCAAGATGTATGATCATTAAATATACAATAATAAGGCGTCCCAAATATCACATATTCAGCTGATCATGAAGCTAGTCGTACAAAATGCGGGGACTAGCAAGAGTTAAGTCATACATGATCAACCCTAGGATTTGTTAATCATGTTTACAGCCCGTAGGCAGACAGTAAGTAAAGTGCATCGAGCTAACAGGTGCTCGTCGGCTAAACGCCTCAAAAGAATAGTTTTATAATAGAGTGAGCGAAACAAAATAGAAAACCCACTCGTAGCCTGGGTTCCTTCTAGTCGCCACCATCGGACTGGAAGCTTGGTAGATCCTCGGGAGCTGCTCCGAAATCTGGCCACACAAAACTAGCTGGGTCAACCCCAGAAAGAGCAAGTGCCACAAGGGGGCCACGAAATAAGAACAAAAGCCAGCAATCATCACAAGAAAATATAATATTAAAACTAGAACTTACGAAAACATGGCAGGATAATATACGACGAGATAACCATAGGACTATTCCGATAGCCAGGTTACAACCCGTAAACCAAACAAGGACCGGGGTTGTAACCCTTCGTCTGAACAGAACTTGGTTTTCCACCATTTATCGGCAAGATAATAATACAAGAAATCAAGACAAGGAGCAATCTTGTATTGGATCAAGACATGCCTAGACTGGTTATACCTCATTCAATCAATCACGGCCAAGCAGATACTACGGCTTACTACATTAACTAACTAGGATTATCACAGGCCTAATTACTAACAAGATGCAGTGAGATTGTTCCACAGCCACAAGCCCAGCAGACCATCCAGGTTACCCAGGTCGAAAATTAGGGGTTGAATTCTGGTGGGTACATCGTCCGGGAGACAAATGTACCCTTAGGTGACTTAGAGGGTGCAACACGCGACGGTGTGCTGGAAATGTGCCCTACTCGACGGCAGGCTACAGATCTCAAGAGCGCCCAGGTAACGGGATTGCCTGTTGCTGTGTCATCTCTTCATGACTACTGTGTTATTCTAGTTATTAACCTTAATCCATTTTAGTAGGTACTCCTGACCGTGGTACTCAGGAGTCCCATCCTAGACATGATGCAAGACAGGACAAGTGGATTTAACAAGCAAGCAAGAAAGAACCACCCACGGTGTCAAGGCAAGTCAAGTTAAGTTATCTAGATAAATCATGTCAGGGTACTTGTCAGGAGTGCGCCACGACGGGCCACTATCATGTCAGGTTGGTAATGTCAGGAGTACACCACTACGGGTCACTGTCGTGTTATGCTAGTTCCTTATCGTACCAAGCCAGGTACAATAGTCATTCCAAATATATTAAGTAAAATCAAGTTCATGACAAAAGGCGTAAGGATATAAAATGGACGTAAAATATCTAATAAAATATCAATATACAGGACAATAGAAAAGCCAAGCTTAAAGAAATAAGACCAAAACTCCAAGAGCTAATGGGTTAAGCAAGGGGGTCAGGGAAGCAGCGTACGAAAAGTCACGCACGCTGAGTGAGCAGCATAGGTGAAAGTCACGCACGCTGCATGAGCAGTGTACGTGAAAGTCACGCATGCTACAGGGAGCAATGTACGTGAAAGTCACGCACGCTACAGGGAAGCAGCATACGTGAAAGTCACGCACGCTCAAGGAAGCAGCATACGTGAAAGTCACGCACGCTACAGGGAGCGCTGTATGAAAAGTTATGCACGCTACAGGGAGCAGTGTACATGAAAGTCACGCACGCTCAAGGAAGCAGCATACGTGAAAGTCACGCACGCTCAAGGAAGCAGCATACGTGAAAGTCACGCACACTACAGGGAAGCAGCATACGCGAAAGTCACGTACGCTACAGGGAAGCAGCATACACGAAAGTCACGCACGCTACAGGAAAGCAGCATACGTGAAAGTCACGCACGCTCAAGGAAGCAGCATACGTGAAAGTCACGCACGCTACAGGGAGCGCTGCATGAAACTACAGGGAGCAGTGTACATGAAAGTCACGTACGCTCAAGGAAGTAGCATACGTGAAAGTCACGTACGCTCAAGGAAGCAGCATACATGAAAGTCACGCACGCTCAAGGAAGCAGCATACGTGAAAGTCACGCACGCTACAGGGAAGCAGCATACGCGAAAGTCACGCACGCTACAGGGAGCGCTGCATGAAAAGTCACGCACGCTACAGGGAGCAGTGTACGTGAAAGTCACGCACGCTCAAGGAAGCAGCATACGTAAAAGTCACGCACGCTACAGGGAGCGCTGCATGAAAAGTCACGCACGCTCAAGGAGACACGCTTCCAACAGGAAGCGTACTCAAGTCTGCGTACGCAGCGCTAAAGAGTGCGCGTAGCTCAGTGTGCGTAAGCTAAACAGCTATGCACACTGCTCACTGTCTTCTCCAAACAGCAAGAACACCAAAGAAGAACCCAAAGCTTCACAAGTTCATAACTTGGCCATCCGAACTCCAAATCCGGATTTCCAAAGTTCCAACTTGGGTGAAACTGAAAGCTCTTCCACATGGAAACATCAGAACTCAAAGAAAACCAACCAAAATGGATCAAAACATGTAAAATCCAAAAATAGCAATAACTTAGATCTACATCAACAGAGACTCCAAATCATAAAAACCCAAGAACTAATGTTGATCTCCATGTCCTAAACTAGCAAATGGACAAAGAAAAGAGGGTCCTCATGTAGTGGCAAGGTGCACTTGCCTAGGGGTTGGGGAGTTGTGGAGGAAGGAGAAGAAGAAGAAGAAGAAGAAGAAGAAGGAAATTAATGGTGGTTATAAAGAGAGAGAAGAGGTTGGTGGAAATATAAAGAGGGGGAGTTGTGGTGGGTTGAGGGTATAGCATAGGGCTAGGGTGTTCCAACACATAAAACCGAACCAAACCGAACCATCCCCAATAAAACCGAGCCATGCCAAAACCCAAAATACGGGAAATACCGAAATCCCATAAGTTGAGAAAAATAAAAAAATACATGCCAAAATCCAGATACGAGTATAAATACGAAATACTGGAAATACGGAAAATGAGGGTGGCAACTGGTCCGGAATATATTATTGTAATTGGGACACATGGAATACATCATACACCTCACTTAGCGACGGCGGAAGAGCGAGACGATAGGATACATCTCCTACTCGCTCTAGGATATCGAACGGCCCTATATACCTAGGACTAAGCTTTTCCCGCACGCCAAAGCGAATGACGCCGCGGTTAGGCGAGATCCTAAGGAATACATGGTCGCCGACAGCAAATTCTAAGGGACGTCGATGAGCATCGGCCCAATGGCGCTGGCGATCCTGGGCAACTCGGAGGTGATCTCTGACCTTCCTGACCACTTCAACCGTCTGGGAAATCAATTCGGGTTCGAGCATCTGCCTCTCTCCGACATCGTCCCATGATAGCGGGGATCTGCACTTCCTGCCATAAAGAGCCTCGAAGGGTGCCATCTGGATACTGGCCTAATAACTGTTATTGTACGAGAATTCTACCAGGTGTAGATGATTCTCCCATAAACCACCAAAGTCAAGGGTACAGGATCTCAGCATGTCTTCAAGAGTCTGGATTGTGCGCTCTGATTGACCATCCGTCTGCGGGTGATAAGCTGAGATGAATTGAAGGCGAGTCCCCAAACTCTTCTGCAAGCTGCGCCAAAAGTGTGATGTGAATCTTGAATCCCTGTCCGAGGTGATGCTGACTGGCACACCGTGAAGCCTGACGATCTGCCTGAGATACATCTCTGCCAACTGCGCCGTCGACTGTCCAACTCTGAATGGGAGAAAGTGTGCCACCTTGGTAAGCCTGTCCACGATTACCCAAATAGCATCTATGCCGGCCGGAGATCTGGGCAATCCGGTCACGAAATCTATGGTTATATGCTCCCATTTCCATTCTAGGATCGGTAAGGGTTAGAGAAGTCCAGCAGGCCTCTGATGTTCAGCTTTAACCTGTTGGCAAACCAAACACCGAGAGACAAACCGGGCTATCTCCCTCTTCATGCCATTCCACCAGAAGTGCTGACGAATATCACGGTACATCTTTGTACCACCTGGATGAATAGAATACTGTGAACTGTGGGCTTCTGCCATGACTTCCTGTCTGATATCCCTACTGGGTACACAAAGACGAGTGACGTTCCGAAGTGTACCATCTTCATGGATACATAACTCTGGCCTTCTTCCTGCTTCACACTCTGCTCTGAGTCGCTGGATCTTGAAATCTGTTGACTGTGCCACACGGATTCTCTCAACTATACTGGACTGAACCTTTAGGCTGGCCATCAATGCCACGCTGGTTGGAAGAACCACTTCAATTCCCATCTTCTGAAGATCTGCCAATAATTCTGGTTGCGCCGTCAGAAGATAAACTCCGGCTCTCCTGCTCAATGCATCTGCTACAACGTTGGCCTTCCCAGGATGATACTGCAAATCCACATCATAGTCCACTAGTAGCTCAAGCCATCTTCTCTACCGCATATTAAGGTCCTTCTGGGTGAAAACATACTTCAGGCTCTTATAATCAGTAAAGATCTCCACTCTATCTCCGTACAAGTAGTATCTCCACAACTTCAAAGCAAACACTACCGCCGCCAATTCCAAGTCGTGGGTCGGGTAATTCTTCTCATGATCACGTAGTTGACGTGACGCATAAGATATTACCTTCCCATGCTGCATCAAGATACACCCCAATCCTCTGCCTGAAGCGTCGCAATAAACTGTGAATCCTCCGGTCCCATCTGGAAGGGTGAGAATGGGAGCCGTTACCAAACCTCGCTTCAACTTCTCAAATAATTCCTGACACTCTGCTGTCCAAACAAACAGCACATCCTTGCGGGTCAACTGGGTCATCGGCGCTGAAATCCTTGCGAAATCTGAAACGAACCGCCGGTAGTAGCCGGCCAATCCAAGGAAGCTGCGAACCTCTGCCATTGAACTGGGTACCGGCCATGACTCGATAGCCACAGTCTTCTGGGAATCCACTTCCACTCCTCCTCGGGTAATGATGTGACCCAAGTATGAAATGTGATCGAGCCAGAACTCGCACTTACTGAACTTGGCGTACAACTGATGCTCCCTAAGCGTCTGGAGGACAACTCTGAGATGCTGCTCATGCTCTGCTTCACTCTTACTGTAGACCAGGATGTCATCTAGGAACACAATCACAAACTGATCCAAATAAGGCATAAAAATATGATTCATGAGGTCCATGAATACGGCCGGCGCATTGGTCGCTCCAAAGGGCATAACAAGGAACTCCCAATGTCCATACCTCGATCTGAATGCTGTCTTCGGGATGTCCTGCTCTCTGACTCTGATCTGGTGGTATCCTGACCGTAAGTTGATCTTCGAGAACACTGAAGCCCCTCTAAGCTGATCAAACAAGTCATCTATCCTCGGAAGAGGGTATCTGTTCTTGATTGTCACCGAATTCAAGATACGATAATCAACACATAGCCTGGACGTACTATCCTTCTTTTTTCACAAGAAGCATCGGGGCTCCCCAAGGTGATCCACTTGCACAGATGAATCCCTTGGTCCTCAGTCTTCAATCATCTTGTATAAAATTTCCAATTCTGAAGGCGCCATCCTGTAGACTCGCTCTGACACTGGTGCTGTCCCGGGAATCAAGTCTATAGTGAACTCAATCTCCCGCTCTGGCGACATTCCTGGAAGCTCCTCTGGAAAGACATCTGGAAACTCTTCAACTATCCGGGGTAACTGTACTGCTGCTACTGCCATCCACAATGTTGGGGAAGATGGCTCCACTACGCCTCTGGAAAACGAAAACTCTGGCTCGCCGGGGATACTAAAGACAACTCTGCCAATATGGCAGTCTATCCTAGCATACTGGTTCCTCAACCAATCCATGCCTAGGACTACATCATAGTCTGCCATAGGAAACTCTATGAATCTAGTGGGGAACTCCCTACCGCTAACTACGATCCGACACGAGGAAAACACTCGATCTACTCCCACAAGACCATTACCAGTAAGTATATTGAGCCTCACTGATAATGACTCAGGCTCCAATCCTATCCGTGTCGCGAATCGTGCAGACATAAATGAATACGATGTACCAGAATTAAACAATACCGAAGCTGGAAAGGAGTTAACGAGAATAGTACCTGCCACTACCTTACCTGGTACAACTTCTTCTTCCATAGCCATCATCATGGCCTGACCTTGTCCTCTTGCTGCTGGTCCCCTCTGCTGGAAACCTCTCTGCTTATTCTGGGTCTGAGCTTGGGCTTGTGCATACTGCTGGGGGTGTTGTTGCTGGAATGCCTGAGTGGTGCTGGGGCCGGTCCTCTCACCGAAGAGCTAGAAGGGTTGGATACTGATGAACCACCCCTATTCGGGCAAGCCCCTATCCTATGATCTGCTGCTCCACAAACCAGGCACAATCCCTGCGCCCTGCGACAATCCGCCACTACATGCCCTGGCTTCCCGCAATGAGAACATCCCATCGCGGAAGTCTGCTTCTACTTCTGCTGCTGCGGGTACGTCGGGGTCGAATGCTGAACCGACATTACTGAGGACGCCCGTCTCGGAGTTCCAATGGTCAATCCCCTAGCTGCCGGGGCTGGAGCTGATGATTGGTGCATCTGACTATAGGACCGCTTCCTACTTCCGATCCTATCCACGATCCTCTGGGATATGTACTCATGCCTCCTAGCGGCTCTCAAGACTGCATCGAACGTCTGGTGCTCGAACTGCTCAATGCCAACAAGATCTCCAAATGCAGCCCCTGCTGGAATTGCTGGGCCCTATCAAACTCGGTCGCCACCAAGGTGGGGGCAAACCTACTGAGCCTCGAAAACTCCGATGCATAACTGTCGACTGTTCTGCATCCTTGCTTCAAGTTGGTAAATCTGGTCTGCAGGTCGTACCGATCCACAGCATCAAAATACTTCGTCTGGAATCTCTCTCTAAACAATGCCCAAGCAATGGGTGCCACCAATCCCATGGCTTGCGCTGTCCACCAACTACGAGCCAAGTCCAACAACTGCAGGCGTACCACCGCCACCTTCTCATTCTCGGGTGTCCTAGCTGCTTCCAGAATCACCTCGGTATCCTGAAGCCATGCATCCGCGGCAATCGCATCCTCACTGCCGTCGAAGAAAGGAGGGTTCAATCGCTTGAAACTGTTGGCAGCCTGTGGTTCCCTGGATGTCCACCTCGGGTCAAAGCATCTTGAACTGTCTGGTGCAGGGCGTCGCTTCGACGATCTTGGGAAGCTATCAAGGTTCTGATGAGGCCTACTAAGGTACCATCATCTGGCTCTGCGGGCTGGATGGGCCGAACTGGTGACTCTCCTCCAGTAGGTATCACTCTGGAGGCGACTCCGAAATGCTGGGCTTGATCTCCAGGTTGCTACTGGCCCACGGGAGGCGCTCTTCCTTGCTGATCGGCAGGGTCAGGTACAGTACCACTGAGGAAAATGACACAGAGAAACAATAAGGAAGGATCAGGACAGATCAACGATACAAGCATGTAATCAGGACAAGAATTTCAGGGATTTTGAAAATACGGGCGGAGATCAAGGGCGAATACTGATTGAGACATCTATTCGGTAAACCCTCATATTTCTTGATTGACATGACCTGCATGGGCCACCACTTAAACCGTGTCACGCCCTAGAACCAGAATACTGGAGTGCGGGGGCAGACACAGCCAGCTACGTATATTGAAATAGAAACCACCTCGATATACGATCACGACTGTCTAGAAATATGAGGGTTTACTACAAGCCAACAGTCTCTTATGCTCATGAACAAGCCTAATGTCTCAATCACAAGCAAGTAAGTAATGTCGCAAGATGTATGATCATTAAATATACAATAATAAGGCGTCCCAAATATTACATATTCAGCTGATCATGAAGCTAGTCGTACAAAATGCGAGGACTAGCAAGAGTTAAGTCATACATGATCAACCCTAGGATTTGTTAACCATGTTTACAGCCCGTAGGCAGACAGTAAGTAAAATACATCGAGCTAACAGGTGCTCGTCGGCTAAACGCCTCAAAAGAATAGTTTTACAATAGAGTGAGCGAAACAAAATAGAAAACCCACTCGTAGCCCGGGTTCCTTCTAGTCGCCACCATTGGGCTGCAGGCTTGGTAGATCCTCGGGAGCTGCTCCAAAATCTGGTCACACAAAACCAGCTGGGTCAACCCCAGAAAGAGCAAGTACCACAAGGGGGCCACGAAATAAGAACAAAAGCCAGCAATCAGCACAAGAAAATATAATATTAAAACTAGAATTATGAAAACATGTCAGGATGATATACGACGAGATAATCATAGAACTATTTCGATAGCCAGTTACAACCCGTAAACCAAACAAGGACCGGGGTTGTAACCCTTCATCTGAACAGAACTTAGTTTCCCACCATTTATCGGCAAGATAATAATGCAAGAAATCAAGACAGGGAGCAATCTTGTACTGGATCAAGACATGACTAAACTAGTTATACCTCATTCAATCAATCACGGCCAAGCAGATACTACGGCTTACTACTTTAACTAACTAGGGTTATCACAGGCCTAATTACTAACAAGATGCTGTGAGATTAATCCACAGCCACAAGCCCTGCAGACCATCCAGGCTACCCAGGACGAAAGATTAGGGTTGAATTCAGGTGGGTACATTGTCCAGGAGACAAATGTACCCTTAGGTGACTTAGAGGGTGCAACACGCGACAGTGTGCTGGAAATGTGCCCTACTCGTCGGCAGGCTACAGATCCCAAGAGCGCCCATGTAACGGGATTACCTGTAGCTGTGTCAATCTCTTCATGACTACTGTGTTATTCTAGTTATTAACCTTAATTCATTTTAGTAGGTGCTCCTGACCGTGGTACTCAGGAATCCCATCCTAGACATAATGCAAGACATGACAAGTGGATTTAACAAGCATGCAAGAAGAATTACCTACGGTGTCAAGGCAAGTCAAGTTAAGTTATCAAGTCAAGTCAAGTCAGGAGTGCGCCGCCACGGGCCACTATCAAGTTATCAAGATAAATCATGTCAGGAAACTTGTCGGGAGTGCTCCACTACGGGTCTCTGTCGTGTTATGCTAGTTCCTTGTCATACCATGCCATGTACAATAGTCATTCCAAACATATTAAGTAAAATCAAGTTCATGACAAAAGGCGTAAGGATATAAAATGGGCGTAAAATATCTAATAAAATATTAATATTCAGGGCTATAGAAGAGCCAAGCTTAAAGAAATAAGACTAAAACTCCAAGAGCCAATGGGTTAAGCAAAGGGATCAAGGGGCAGCATACGTGCAAAAGTACACACGCAAGGCTCGCTCAAGTCTGCGTACCAAGGCACACTCAAGGGGAGCAGCTGCGTGAAAAGTCACGCACGCTCAAGGGAGCAGCTGCGTAAAAAGTCACGCACGCTCAAGGGAGCAGCTGCGTAAAAAGTCACGCACGCTAAACGGAGCAGCTGCGTGAAAAGTCACGCACGCTCAAGGGAGCAGCTGCGTGAGAAGTCACGCACGCTCAAGGGAGCAGCTGCATGAAAAGTCACGCACGCTTAAGGGAGCAGCTGCGTGAAAAGTCACGCACGCTCAAGGGAGACACGCTTCCAACAGGAAGCGTACTCAAATCTGCGTACGCAGCGCTAAAGAGCGCGCGTAGCTTAGTGTGCGTGAGTTAAACAGCTCTGCACACTACTCACTGTCTTCTCCAAACAGCAAGAACACCATGGATCAACCCAAAGCTTCCAAGCATCATAACTTGGCCATCTGAACTCCAAATCCGGATTTCCAAAGTTCCAACTGGAGTGAAACTGAATGCTCTTCCACATGGAAACATCAAAACCCATGAAAATCCAACCAAAACAGCTCAAACCATGCCAAATCCAAAAATAGGAGAAACTTAGATCTAGAATAATGGAGACTTCAAATCATAAAACGCCCAGAACTAATGTTGATCACCATGTCCTACTCTAGAAAATGGACAAATAAAAGAGGGCTCTCATGTAGTAGCAAGGTGCACTTGCCTAGGGTTGGGAGAGTTGTGGAGGAAGGAGAAGAAGAAGAAGGAAATTAATGGTGGAAGTTATGAGGAGAGAGAGTGGTAGGTGGGGAATATAAAGAGGGTGGATTGTGGTGTGTTGAAGGTGGAGAGTAGGTTAAGGTGTTCCAATACATAATAAACCAATTCAAACCAACCCAATCCAAACCAATTAAAACCGAACCATGACAAAACCCAAAATACGAGAAATACCGAAATTCCACAAGTTGAGAAAAATAAAAAAATTACATGCCAAAATTTAGATACGAGTATAAATACGAAATACGAGAAATACGGAAAATGAGGGTGACAAATGTTCTTCCCATTCGATGCACCTATCTAGGTCGTATCTGTGATTATGCACCTCTACTAACTGCTACGTCTCCTAACATGCCTCTATTAGCAATTAGACCTAACGCATGCGTACGGGTGATCAACCAACAAGCAAGTACCTCTACATGCTACTCATCTCACACATATCTCGTGGTATAACTGTGTCAAGGTTTATGCAATACACTATGGTTTGTAGTCCCTTAACTCTAGGTCCATATGCAATTAAAAGATAATAAGTAAAGTAAAGCTAATATCACTGAGCAGGTAGTAAATCAGGAACTGTAATAATGGTACAACTATAAGAACTGAAAATAAATAAACAATGATATGCATGTAACTAAAAATGTAGACTAAATATAAGCAGTAAATATGGCAAGGTATCTTGCCTGAGATTGTCTACAAAAGGGCGATGTCCAATAGCTCGAACCATCAGAATAGTGAAGCGATGAAAGCCAAATCCCGCATAGGTCCTCGGATGCTGAAATAAATACCACAAACATGTTTGGAATAAAAGATATATCTAGGAAGTGCCTGACCAAAAGTCTAATTCTGGAACAGGGACAAAATCATAATTTTGGGTCAAAACGATGACCGTCGTTGGACCCTTTTTGCACCGAAAAGCGTTCCAGGAACTATGGTATCTAAAGTCGTCAAAATACATGTCAACGGGTCCGGTTTGAGAAGACTAACTCAACGATATGTCAATTTTGTATTCCAATGAGCCGTACACGAAATCGTCCGTTGGATTGGTTCGCGGGCACGCCAAATAGGCGTTCCAGTCGACCTTCTCAGAATCGGACCAAACTTGGCATACAGGACCAGAAAAATCATACGGTCCTGCTAGCACAAGTTTCATCTCAATTTGATGAACGTACACAAAGTAATTGGCTAATTTGTAAAAAGTTCGATACGGTAAATTTCGATGGATACGTATCAAATTCGTCGCGCACAAGCAATCAATTTAAATTCTGTCAAATCCGACACGTCCGCGAAGTCGATACGCACCTTTTGATGCTTTTGGTTCACAAAAATGCTGCCTGGATTGTCGGAACGGACTCCGTATCGGGGTTTTTCTATGTTTTGAAAACAGATTTTTTGCCAAATTCAAACAAGTTTTAAAAAGAATATAGAAATGTAGAAACAAAATTAAAAATAGGGTTTTGATCATGTATAGGTTGTCTATAAGTCTGTTCAGGTATATTTCTAAAATTTGCAATATCCTGGTCACAAATAGATCGCAAACATTGGTGGTTGGGACAGTTTCTAACTTCCAGAAATTGAGTTTTTTTTCTCAGTTTTGGAACTCGTTTTTCGTCACATAGATCGCGAATTAAAATAAACTAATTGAAGGAAATCGAACTCGGTTAGGTTGTCTACGCACCTGCGAAGACGGTTCTCGAAACGACGAACCATGGAGGAGGTATTATAGCCGCAAAGTGGAGGGGTTGCTGCCGTTGTTGGCCTGCTTCTGTCCGCACCGTGTGCGCGGCTTTGCTGTCACAGGTCGACGGTCATTCTGGGGGGAGCACGCATGTAGGGGAGGGTCACCTGAGGTTCGCACGTCGGGGTTCAGGGTTAGGGTTTAGTTTCTGAAAGAAAAATGTCTCTCGCTCGTTCTATATATAGCAAGTACTGCTATATACTTGGGATATAATAGGGGCTTCGGGTTTGGATGTACTGTTCCCACAAGGGAACAGTAGCATCTGGCCTTTTTTTCTTCCATTTATATAGTTTACATATATAAGGTATATATATATATCAATATACACTATGAAAATCCCATTTAAATTTATATAGATCCTAAAATTTCCAAAAATATATTTCTAAAAACATTTTATAAATTATGTGTGCAATAAACATATTAGCTACTTTAATATAACAATTTGCTACTACTAATATTAACAAATGTTTATTTATTTAATACAAGGTACTTTAAACTTTTAGAAAAATACTATAAAGCTTTAGAATAAAAATTTCTTTAAATAAAAATAGAATATATTCTCGAAGTATTTAATACGTGAATTGGCACAATTTATCTATGTCGGTATATAATGTAGCATTATATTTTCTACCCAAATATTAATAAAATATAATATCGAAAAGTATAATAATAATAAAAATAATATGACTAAAAAAATAAATACATTTAAATTTTCGAGGGTTTACAGGTGCAGGCGCAGGTCCTGCCACCCTTAGGATTACGTTGAGTTGGTTTGTTGGTTGTATGAATGGCTATCGGCATGCAGGCTTAGAGAATCGAGAAAAAGATGTGCACGATTACTATATTATGAATATTATGTGGCTATCAGTGTCTGTTGCAGGGACACGATACTTGATACATTTATGTTTCAATTGTTATTGAGAATAAAATACATGCTTTACTGCTTAATCTTGCCATAAAACTGATGCTAAGACGATAATAGAAAGATCACATAATAAGATATATGCTTTACTAAATTACTTAGAATTGGTTTAGGCGAGTGGGACTTTATCGGTATGCGAGAGGATAAGTACTGATCCTCCACCAGGTTGCTTGCAGGTTCAGGAAATGGTCTGCTCGCGGCGGAGCTTCGCTTGGACGCGTTGAGGCACAGAGTTTCTTAGCATTTTGAGGCATGCGATCGCACTGGGCTCAATATACAACATGAAGATGTTTCGGCCGAGGGTCATTAGATGTGCTATAAAAGACATGATTTATGGAATAATATCCTTTGTGAGGTTGAGAGATCATGAGTGTTGTAAGCTAATTGGTATATTTAGTTGGGCTATTCAAGCCTTTGTAATATGATTCATTATCAATAAAGATTTGTTTTGTATACTTTGATGTGTCTCTACCTTTTTTGCTGTTTATCTATTGAGTTGAGACAACCATTTTGAGAACCTATCATTTTGCCTTGCACAAGTGCAGCTCCAGACTCGTGCGACGTCATGCCCCAAGCGAGGACGATTGATTCGGATGAAATTGATGTGAGGACGAGCGACTTCTCATGTCGGAGCTTGACAAAATTATATCAGAGCGGTTCCATCCTTTGGACCAGGAACGTATCTCTTTTATCCTGAGTTGCTTCCGCTATCAAATTCAGTTGGCCCCAAGTTTTTTCTGCAACTACATGGCTCATGGATCTGCTCGATGCTACCCTGGATGATCCATACAATAAGTCCAAATACTTGTATGTGTTTTGCTGCACATGTTTGGAAAGTTATATGATATTGTCGAATGGTATTGCGAGATGTTAGTTGTATCAACTAAATCATGAAATGTTTGTTGTCTTGATGTAGCACGTCGCAAGATGTTATGGCATCGGTGCAATGAATCGATATATGGGATGATACGTATTATATGTCTATACGAATGGATAGCGAATGTGTTGGACAAATTCGAGTAGTAGCTTTGAGTATCAAGAATGAATCGTTGCATAAGTTGCAATGAATGGGATTAAGAAATTGTAACACCCAATTTTCCAGATGAGGGTATTTTTGAAATTTTATAATTATAATTATTAATTATTGATATTTATTACACATTATAATTTTTGGTGATTTTTAATTAATTTTAAACTATTTAAAAACTGGTTTAAGTTATGACTTGTGATTTTGATATGCTGCTAGTTAAACCTGAGAGACTGCATGACCTAGAGCCTAACCATGTCATTAGGATGATTTATTATCATTTTTAGTCTAGGGGTAATTTGGTCATTTTGACTTATTTGAATTATTTGGTGATTTATTGAATTGGTGAATTCTAGGTTGACTTGACTTGTTGAGACCTAGTAAACTAGCCTAGATGCTAACCCTAGCCATGGTGACCCTAGTCTAACTTAGGTTAGCCTAATTTTAGTCATTAGAAACTAATTATAGAATGAGGGGATTAGGTTTGGTGAATTTAAGTCATGGCTTGTGGTTTCAAGAAATGACTTATGGCTTAATGATTTATTTGATCATGACTTGGCCCATGGCCCATAACTAGAATCCCTAACCCTAACCAAACCCTAAATTACCAGCCATAGGGATACCTACCCTATATAAACACTTATTCTCTAGGGCTTGCCTCCTTCTTTCATTCATTTCAATATTGGAAAAGAAAGGTAATTGTCCCTCTTCCAAAAATTCCCATAAATCCATTTTAATTCCTTTTTGATTCTAGTTTCTTGCATTAGAACCTAATACTCTCCTACTTTCTGATTTTGGGGTTTAATCCCAGCTTTGGGTCAATTTGGAGCTTTTGCCATCAAGAGGAGGAATCCCCCATTTGAAGCTTTTCCAAGCTTTTTGCACATATAGGTAAAACCTTTTAAATTGATTTAAATTTTGGTTTTCTTTGCATGTAGGGCTAGATCTAGGAGTCCCCTAAGTGTCCCTAAAATTTGGGTGAATTTTGTGTCCGTTTGGTGTCCGTATCAGACACGTGTCGTAGTGTGGTGTAGGTGTTTGTTGAAATGCCTCAATGGAGTGAATGTTGTTATTTTTTGAAACAAATTATATATTTGGGTAGCTCTTCATGTGTAGATTAAATATATTTATGAATAAGCACGATTCTGTAGATTTTTCGTGTCCAAAACGGACACGCACCTCGTGCATGACACTGCACACAGGCACCGTGCGGCTGTCCTGCTGCTCGACCCTGATTGCGGACACGACACGCAATGGTTTGACACCAAATTTTGTGGACACATTCCCCTAGTGACTGACACGACACTTGTAAAATTTTACACGACCTTGATGTGTGTGCACGAAGAAAATGCACGCGCACTGTACGCACAGGAAATTGTTCACTGATACGCACTATTTTCTTTGGACACGACTCACGTGGACACAAGATAGACACGTGTACACGTACCCCTAGACCCCCTCTACCCTCTGACATGTGCACGTGACCTATGATTCACTGTGTCATGTCCTAGGCTAATCGACACTTCAGCACGAGGCTTAGCTGCACTGTGCACTGTTATTTCTGTTTTGGTGGCTTGGACACTTCGTGTCCACTTGTGTGGACACGAGAACACTCACCCAGGAATGTACACATGTACACACTATTTACCAACCTTTTTAATCGAATATTGATTGTTAATTTCAATTCGAAATGGGAAATTCCTAATAATTTCTGATACTTAACTACCAGTTTGGTTCTAAGGTTTTTAAATGAAGGTTTAACTGTTTTGTTGTGTGTTAATTCGAATGTAGATAAACCTATATACATCTGGGGTTTGGCTACATGTTAGGGTTTATGATAGGCATGAGAAATTAGTCTTCGATTTTGCTTATGGCTTTCGAATTACAAGAAATGTTAGAGTGATGCATTGTGAATATCTCTGAGCTGATACACTGACAGGGATAACCTGAGAATTTGAAATTGAACTGCCCCTTTCACTAACACACTCATGCATACATGAACCTATAAATCTGATTTGCCACACACTGTTTTCTATATATGTATCACATTACACACCAGTTTACACATTATATTGTTCCTCACCATGGTACATATGTACACACTGATTGTTTCCTATGCACACACATTTTCTATACTCCCTATCCCAAACACACTGTTGGCTGACACCCTAGAACCTGTTACACATGACACTTTAGACTGTAACACAACACACACTCTTATTTTCAGGATACACACATTCACACACTGCCTTTAACCTGTCTGCCTTGTTCCTGATAACATTCTTCCCCTCACTGTTTGATCAGACCCAACCACATCTCTGTACAAGTCTGATACATCATGTATCAGAACTTGTAAGGAGTATCACTGTATTCGAATTTCCTGCATAGATGGGTTCACTGCACCTCACTTGTATAACCATCAGTTGCCTATGTTAAATTACCTGACATTAGTATTTCCTTACCATGCTAGCTCAGACAACAGCACTTGGCCAAACCACAAAACCTGGTCCTGCTCCCAATTGCTTTCCTGTATTGCTCTAATACCTTTTGGGCACTTCATGTTCAGAAATTGAACTGGTGCAGCCCCCTTAGTTTGTCCTGCACTAAACAGTATACACACATGAGGCCAGGTATCATATCAACTTGAATTATCTGTCATTATGTTGAATCCCTATGAATATTGTTCTTTCCTGAGATTGACACACAATTCACACTGCTATTTCATCACTCACATGCTCACATTCACTCATTCCACACGAACACACACTCTAATGTGTTTGGCACTTTAGCTCACACGTTTGCCATGCTACCACTTTGATCCGCATGACACATCCCTGCACATTGGACTGTACACTGTTTAGTTGAAATTTTATTGGGATATTGATTGTTCTGAGGTTCAATGATTGATGTTATGTTTCAATAGGATATGTGGGTATTCGAACTTGAGGGAGGGGAAAGGCATTTACTGACTTTGACAAGTGTTATGTTTTGAACTCAGTTTCATTGTGGGGTTAATGTTTCACCTTGATTGAGGGTTCAGTAGTATTGGGTTGGTGTGTGTACAGGGGGATTTGGATATAGGAGTTAGTTTCATGATTAGGATTTTATTAGGGGTAGGCAGGAACTATACTTCCTAAGCCTTGATTTGGCCTGGCTTTTGCAGTGAAGCAGCAGGCAGTAGCAGCCTTAGCAATTCAGCAGGCCATGCCTTGCCCTGCATTGTAGTTGCAGCAGCAGGATGCATTGCCTGCCTTGGTTGCATTTATATGGTTGCAGCAGTTTTGGCATTGGCCTGGTTGCTTGCATTGTAGCAGCTAACAGCAAGCCTGATTTGGCTTGGCTGGGTTGCATTGCATTAGTTGAGGCCATGTGTGTTTGTGAGTGTATTAGAAGGATTACATGAGAGTCCATGGGTTATCTATAATATAGTGTTAGATGTTAGTCTTAGTTGAATTTCAGTTTCCCTTGTCTTTTAGTATTTAGTTTACATATCACAACAGTTAATAGGTAGTGTATGTATGTGATTTGTGAGCCTAGGATATATATAGGTTAGTGTATAGCTATGGAATAGGTATGTGTGTATGGTTTCATGAGAGATTATAGGATGATGGTATATGACTTATATATAGATATGCAATAATAGTGGTAAGGTATATATATATGTATATATCTATGTAGATATATATGTGTTGAGGTAGTTGAGTTATGGTTAAGGTTATGTGTAATGTATATATATATATGATATGTATATAAATATGACATAGGCCTTGTGTGGTATACTAGGATATGTGTTATGACATAGAGTTTTTGACCCAAATAGTCTAGTTGACCAATAGTGGACTTTTGACCAAGTTGACCAAATGGTTCATGTTGATTAGATTTGACCAAAAGCCAACATTGAGTCTAGGTGTGACCAGTTGACCTAGTTTGACCTAGACAGTTGATCAGGTTTGACTTAGAGTTGACTTTGACCTAGATTGACCTAGAATTCATGTAGATTACATCGTATACTTCATGTGTCTTATTTTAAACACATTATAACCTGTACTGCTCTATTTAGAACATTGTGACTCCGGTGCAGACATCTGACATTACACTACTCTTTTCAGAGTATCAGGCGAGTATATTCTCTCATAGTTCTCTCATTTACTTGTCAATTACTGTACTTCAGTTCTAGTTAGTTGTATACGATTCTCTGTTACAACACGTATGTATATTTCTGGATTCATGTAGACGACACACATTTATCATCTGGCCTCTATTACTGGAATCATTTACTGGAATCATTTACTGGTATCTTTATATTACTGGCTAGACTCTTCTTGAATCATTGTGTCGGAATTCTGGATTCACTTGCTGGGAGAGGAAATACTAGAGTGAGACATGTAGACATACCCCATTACTGGAATCACCCTTTGCTGGAATCAAACTGGAATGATAGCCATCTCACACCCGGCCAGGTGTGTGATGTGCCGGATTACACATAGCCGTTTACATGTCGATCTCGGTATTTTAAAACACACTGCTAGAGTATAGGCTGGACTCACCCTGGAATCATTGATCACTATGACTGGAATCGTCCCTTACTAGATTCATCTTGTATTAGATTCATCCTGTACTGGACTTACATTGGAGTTACACTGGTCTACATTGCTGCCTGGACTTTATACCATATTACCCTGGTTCAGCTAGTTCTATTTTTACAGTCTTCATTCCTATGATTCTTCTCTTGTTTAGTTATTTACTTTCCTTACACTTTATCCGTCTTTCTTACCATCACCTGAATATAAACTGCCATTTTCATCAATACAACTGTCTATAACTGCTGTATAGTTCTCTGTCATTTACTTGGGTTTTCTAGATGAGATGTGCTCGTTTCTGTCCTGACTGGACCTGTTGTAAATTTTATAGATGATTGCCCTGAGGACACATGCCCTAAATATTACAGACCAGGAGATGGCTTAGCTACCTATGGTCCCGACACTCAGGAGTGATGCGCCTACCGCCTCACTAAGCAGAACGGAGATTTGCTCATGTTGCCCGTCAACGGCAAGTTCCTGAAGAAATACTATGTTTGAACATCATTCTCTAGATTATCGAGTCATGTACTCCTTTAGTACCACTGAACTCTCATCCATCATTCTCCAGATTATCGAGTCATGTACCCCTTTAGTACCACTGAACTCTCATCTATTATTCTCCAGATTATCGAGTCATGTACCCCTTTAGCACCACTGAACTCTCATCCACCCTATTTCAGATTATCGAGCCATGCACCCGCTAGTGCCGCTGAACTCTCACTCCCTCAATAGTCCAAATTACCAAGTTATGTACCAGCTGGTGCCTCTGAACTTACATTCTGGTCACTCTTTCAGATAGTAAGTCAAGTATAATTATACCTCTGAACTTTCTTCCTGGCAGAGATCCTCCCTCAGGATTCACTACCCGCACTCCCAGTGCACAAAAAGGGTAGTCGATCCATCAATTTCCGAAACGACCATGTCCTCATTACCTCTGAGTCGTCTTCACTTCCACCAAAAACAAACCGCCCCCTCACATAGAACTTCCACGTTCTCCTACCTCTGAGTCGTTCTATGTACCGAATCTTCATTGAGCCCACTCCTGCCATGTCCTCACTACCTCTGAGTGGGAAAGCTCCGTCGAAGAAATCGTCATATTTGCCATGTCCACATTACCTCTGAGCAAGTACGTCGGTCCTCTTTTAACCTATTATCTGTACCCACAACCGGAGTACGACAAGGATAATAGGTCCACAAATGTCCTCTGTTGACCACAAATGTCCTCTGTTGACCACAAATGTCCTCTGTTGACCACAAATAGCTTCCGTAAAGTCTCTCCTGCCATGTTCTCATTACCGCTGAGCAGGAAGATTTCACGATACAACCTTCATGTTTGCCATGTCATCATAACCTCTGAGCAAATATGATCGGTTCCCTTTCACCCCATTATCCGCATCCTGAACTAGGGTACGCCAAGGGTAATAGGTCCACAAATATTCATTCGCTAAGCTTCTTAGCATAAATCCACCATCTTACCATGCCCCGGGAGCCCAGCTGCTCTACGACATTCCTTTTCCCAACACCAAGAACACCCATAACCACTTTGCCATGGCTACTCCAAACATCCTAATCAAACTTGTTATCCGTACCTAAAACTAAGGTACGCCTAGGGTAACAGGTCCACAAATAATCCCCCAGCAAGTCCGATTCCATGAACACCGATACAAGAAAGCAAAGATGAGATGAAACATGTCTATTTTTGAGATCATATCACTGTTACAAAGTAGAAATAAAAGGACAAACAAGCAAGACAAGACAAAGAAACGACTATGGTTCAGAGGTACACAACGTCGAGGGATGGTCCTTCGGCAGGATAGTCAACCGCTCAAACTATCGATTAGTTCCACATACTGCTTTTGGAGTCAACAGCGTCACATCTCCCCGAGGAGCAAAGGTTCCATTGGGGAAATAAAATCCCCAGGCTTAATATAACCCTACCCTTTCGGAATACGTATGCCGATCATATTCTAGACTATCGTCTACACCCATAACGAAGTACATTAAGGATACAAAGTTCACATAGAATATCCTGTTAAAGGCGACCATTACAAGAAAAGAGGGAAGCAAATACATTCCATTCATTGAAACGATCGGCCACATTCACATGACTAACAAACAAAACTAAAAAGAACTTTTCACTACTTCATTCAGACGGAAAGGAAAGGCACAAACTACAGAAACATGCGGGCAGAAGACAGACATCCGCAAGGAATTCCTAAAACCTAGTTGCAGAAGCGCCCATACCACTCCCTCAACCACCTTACATAGGAAGGATGCAGTTGAAGGAGATCCTCATCTGGAATAGGAGTATCAGAATTCCCCGAGCTACCACCCCCAGTTGTTTCGACACTCGAAGAGAGACCATCCTGTGTAGACGACGAGTCTTCCTTCTTCGTTTCTTCCTTAACGGAGGGAGACCCCTAGTCGACGACAGGGGGTGGCGGTTCCTCTGTGACTGCAACATCAGCGCTCAGCGGAGATACTGAAAGAATCAAAGACGGAAAGACAAAATAAAAAGATATTCAGAAAACAGTCATGCAGCTCGTTTAAAGACAATTCACAGGCGGCTCCGACAGGGGGCACACCCCATGCATGGGGCGTGTAGGCGAACCACGTAATTTGTATGCGGCTCAGACATGGGGTATACCCCATGCGGCTCGATCAAGGGACGTGTATGTGGGCTATGTGGTTGCGTGCACGGAGTAAGCAATAGAGCAGACCCTATTAGGGTTTCATGGGATGTGCATGCGGACCACATAACCCGTATGCGACTCAGACATGGGGTATACCCCCATGCGGCTCAATTATGGGACGTGTATGTGGGTCACGTGGTTGCGCACACGGAGTAGGCAGTAGAGCAGACCCTGTTAGGGTTTTAAAATACCCAATCTTCTACATAGGTTATTACCTTCGATGGTGACGTGAACATCAAGGCGGACGGGGGGGGGGGGGGGGGGCAACGGTCGACGACGAAGCCGATTTCTTTTTCCTCGCCGCGGCCTTCTTCACAGTCTTGGAAACCCTAGGCGCCATTGCTGTTTGTCGGTTGGGGGAAGAAAACAAGACAGGAGTTTTTCAGTCAAGAAAAATCCAAAGTCCAACCAAACACCCACCTATTTATAGACAGAGAAAGAAGGATTACTGACCGACGCTTCGTACGACGTGATCGACCCTTCGGCTATCAAGGCAAAACCGACTCTTGGGATCCTCTCCCAAAAGGCGGCATTAAATCAAATCAAAGGCACTTAATGAAGATTTGCACACGTGTTCAAGACACGTGGCAACAAGTTTATGCGGCCAGATGAATTCATGCGGCTAAGGCACTTATGCGGCTAGGAAGCTCAGGCAGACAGAAAAATCCTATGCGGCATGAACAGGGCCATGCTTCTTGTTCAAAGTATTCCAATTTTTACAAATTGAAAACTTTGAAGGGGGTCCTGTAGAAGCATGGAAAATATTAGAAAAATGATCCATGCGGCTCTGAGTAAGAAGCTCATGCGGCTCACACAGGAGCGGCCCTATGCGGTTCAAAGAAGACTCTCAATCGCATGCGGCTCTGGAACGTATGCGGTTCAGCAAGGCATATGCGGCTCGATGGACGCCATGTGTGATCCTTCCCTACAGCTGGTCGTTTGAGTAGTGGCCTCATTTATTGCTCCAGCACGATTCACTGTGGCGGCCCTGACATAAAGTTTCATAATGGCCTTGCCATAATGACTGACTCCTCGGGAAAAGAAGAAAATCTTTGACCAAATTCGACAGAAGTCCCAGATTGCCACGTGGCAGTCAGTCATATGCGGCTCCCTGAGAACCCGTTCCATGTGGTTCGATACAATGCTAGCACATGCGGCTCCCTGGGAACACACTCCCTGCGGCCCAATACAATACCAGCTCATGCGGCTCACAAAGATTACGCATATGCGGCTCGATGAAGCATCGTCCTATGCGGCTTACAAAGAGTATCTCTCTGCGGTTCGAGGATAGTCAATCCTATGCGGCTCTGACAGGACTCACAATTAAGACACATGGCATGGGATTAATAAGAGATTTAACCGAATCTCAACAAATATATTTGATATCATCGTCATAATTACTGAGATCAGGGCATATCATTTATCATCAAGCTAATGGGACACGTGGCGAGCAATCAGACATTGGCATAATCAATCACGAGGATTTAAAACAGCTAGCATTAATTGCTCATGAGATACGATGCTATCCGTATTAATGGTCGAGATTCACTGTAATCAGGATCAAGGGTTCAGATAGAATGAAGGAGCACCGACATTTCAAACAGATAATCATTAGCAAACCCTAATGATCACCCCCCCGCTCTTATAAATAGCCAGCATCATTCCCTTGAAAAAAAAGAAAAGAGGGAGAGGAGAGGTCGGCAACAAAAGAAAAAAAATAAGAAGAGAGAGATCTACACAGAGAGAGCTCCCCCTTTCTTCTTGATAATCACAGAGAGAGAGAAGTCAGGAGAGCCATCCGAGGAGAGCAAGAAGAGCGTTTCTTCGTCAACGCCAAGCAGATCTTCTCCGAGCCAAGGCTACATACTGATCGTCCAAGGAGTAAGGCAGAGCGGCCGTCGCTTTCCCGAGCCTCTATCGTCACCCCCCAGAATCAAAAATAAACAATCGTACTTAGTCTGCTGTACCTAGGTTTTCGTCCCTAGGCTTTCTTTGTACGAGCGAGTTTGTACTGTGAGTCTAAGTTCAGTCCTCCGATAATTGTTCTGTTCTTTTACAATCAATGGCAAACAACAGTCTAAGCACGATAAGATAACACTGAAGAAATAACTAAGAAATAGAAAGACAAGTACTAAAATAATAACAACTCTCAATAATCTCAAATACTACACAAGTCTCAAATCAACTACAACAAGTTCAATATGAAAAACATATGCTAGTCTACTAAACTAAATCCCGATCACTCCCGAGTGTCGGGGCCAAAGGTAGCCATTCCATCTCCGGGTCCATAATATGTAGGACAAGTGTCCTCAGGGCAATCATCTGTAAAATTTTCAACAGGTCCAGTCAGGACAGAAACGAGTACAACTCATCAAAAAATCTCAAATAAATGACAGAGAACTATAAAGCAGTTATAGACAGTTATATTGATGAAGCATGGCAGTTTTATACAGGTAGTGATGTAGAGAAATAGTTAAGGTATAAGGAAAGTAAAGTAACTAGACAAGCAGAGAAACATGACAATGAAGACTGTAAAATAATCTAGCTGAACTAGAGTAGCATGATATAAGTCAAGACAGTATAAATGAGTCATGTGTGAGTCCAGACAATATAATCCAATACCAGGTGATTCCAGCACAAGATGAGTCCGGTACTAGGTGAGTCCAGTCAGTAATCAAGATTCCAGGGTGAGTCCAGACTATACTCTAACAGTGTGTTTTAAAATACAGAGATCGACATGTAAACGGCTTTAGGTAATACGGCACATCACACACCTGACCGGGTGTGAGATGGCTATAATTCCAGTAGATTCCAGTTGGGAGATTCCAGATTATGGTATGTCTACATGTCTTACTCAAGTATTTTCCCTCCCAGCAAGTACAAGTGAATCCAGAATATGATACGAGAATCGATATGAGTCCAGCCAACATGATGATACCAGCAAGTGATTCCAGGGTGATTCCAGTAGGTGATTCCAGTAATAGAAGCCAGACATGATGATACCAGTAATAGAGGCCAGACGATATGGTATGTGTGTCGCATACATGAATCCAGAATATCCATACGTGTTGTAACAGAGAATCACATACAGCTAACTAGAACTGAAGTACAGTAATTGACAAATAAATAAGAGAACTATCAGAGAATGTACTCGCCTGTCGTCCAAAGCAATGAATGTGAACCGAGCCTCAAAGTGGAGTCACAAAGCCCAATATGAGAATTACATGTTATATAGTGCTCGAGATTAAAAAAATAATTGATTTAATTATGATATTTACATGCTGCTAGGCCATATCTAGGTCAATGGAGTCTATCCTAGTTAAATAGTCCAATATTGGTCAAACTTGATTTGTTTGGCCTATTTTAGGTTATTTGGCTAAGAGACTATTAGTGCTAGTGTCAAGGGTGGTATGAAAACCATAATTAAATCCTAGAATCTAACCCCCAATTCTCATATACAATAATACATCCTACATGATCATCTATAGAGTATAGTACATATTACCCACTATATATTATGCCACTCCTATCTCACATACATATAACATATGCATATATATATATATATATATATCACATATATACCTTCAATATATATATGTATACATTAGATACTATGGGCTATATCTATTAGGAAAAATGGGCAGGCATCCCAACTGGAAATAGGAGTGCCAAAGAGTTGAATACTGACAAATGCAAGGATCTTATAAGTGAAGCTATCATTCCACTCTCAAACCATATTCTCCTCTAAAATCTGGACTAAACAGGTTGGAATGTTGTCATTAGGACATAAGGATATGACACACATACAAGAATGAGTGTCTGAACAAACTTATCTGGATCGATTACTTCAAATGCAGCAAGAAAACTGGACTGTACATATGCAGTGTACAGGACAGTTCCTTAACTCAAAAGTGGATAGAACATGTGATTTATATACATAGATGTTCAAAGGTCTGCACGTTAATAGAAGAAGTCTGATACATTATGGTATCTGAACAGTTAAGCAATAATTGGACAGGACATAAATGGGTATTGGGATTAAGTACTGAAAGAGAGGGTCTGAAACTTCATACTTGACTGAACTACAAGTGGACATATTGGGGCTAACCTACGTTAAGGTGGACAAGCATTCAAAATAGAGATTGCTAATCAAATAATCAGGGGACTGAGCACTAATGGTATGGACTGAACTTACAAATGCAGGGTGCATTCAATATGAAGGACAAAAACTCCATTCCTACTCCTATCTATTCTTCAAACTGAAGACCATGCCAAGCCAAGGCCATGTCAAGGCAAAACCAAGGCAAACAAGGCTGCCTGGCCAATCTCTATCACAGAACCTGGGCTGAACCCAGTTCAGCCCCAAATATTTCAGAGAGACATTCCCTCTCATCCCCAATTCCTTTTTCCAATCCCCTTCTTACTGATACATCTGCTCACTGATAACATAAGCCTTAACTAACCAAGGTATACATATAGGTGACTCCTATATACCTATATCCATGTCTACCCTTCACTGTCAGTTCGAAATTTTCCTATATTGGTCCAGCCCAACTGACTGAACACCCATCATAAATTTTCTTCTTCACCGGTGTGTCCTGCTCCCATATATTAAAGCCAATGGCCAAGTCAAATGGCCAAGTGCCACTGCTGCCATGCTCTACAGCCTACAGATGGCCAAGTGCCATTGCAAGGGCCATATGCAAAGCTTCCCACAGCAAAAGCCAATGGCCAATGGCAACACTGGTTAACTTATTACAGCCTAATCCTAACAATACCCACATCGAATTCAACCCCTACTCTCAGGAATCGAATCAATCCAACTCTCAACACAACATATTACCAAACCTGTCAACTGTACCAATTTCAGTAAAACCTTTATATAAATATACTACCTAAAACCCAATTTAACTCAATTACAAATCACATACAATTATCTAACACTCATGCATTCTTATATACAACTGAGATATATTTATATATGTATCCAACCTCAATCTCCAAAACCAAAATCCCAATTATCTCAATTTCAATCGGCCAATGCCAAGCCATGAATACCCAAATTTGAATTTCCAACCCACAACTCGAAACATCCGATTAACTCAGATATCATCTGTAATCTGAACATCAAACTAACTCAAGTAATAAGGATTGAAACTCATTTCAAATTAACATTATAAGTCCACCCTTAAGAACACAACCAGCATGTATCAGAGAACCCAGGTTCGAACCTAAAAATCCCAATTGAAAACCTACACAAAATTGAAATAAAATAGTAAAACACGCGTTCAGTCACAGGGATATGTCCCACGTGTCCAATGGGACACCAACGAGTCCAAGAATCAGGACACGAGGTGTCCAAAATCGAATCGAAACAGAGTCTGAAAACAAAAATTCCCAGTCCTCGTGCACGTGTGCACACGTGTCTAGCATACGACACAGGCTACGTGGAGACACATGGCCGTGCACACGTGTTCGCTTAGTCTAGGGGGACGTGTCCAAGTGTCTGTGTAGCTCCTCTTCCTAAAATTTTGTGATATATTTTTATTTTTTTATTTGATTAGTTTACATTTAATTTTTCTATGATCATTGGAGTTGTGCCTAAGCCCACAGGTGAGTTATGACCATCTTGTGGTCACATGATCTCTAGATAGGGTCTATATGCATTCTATAGCTATATTATATTTTATTACGATTTTTAGATATTTTTATATATTTTTAAATATTTATTCTATGAAGATTTATATTTATGAATGACTTTCATAATTTATTTTGAGGCCATTTGTGACTATTTTGAGACCCAGTATTTTTTTTAGGCTCTATTAGGTTAAATATATTTTCTGTATTTTTCTACAATTTTTTTAGGATTTTTAGATAATTAAATATAGGAAAAACCTATTTTCTAAGAATTCTAGAATTTACTGTGCAAGCCTATGAGCATATATTAATCCCAAATATTTTTCTAGGGTTCATTATGCTATTTATATTTTCTAGAATTTTTCCATAATTTTTGGCAATATTTAAGTATTTATTCATTAAGGTTTATATATTTTTAATGGCTTCCAATATTTATTATGAGGCCATTTGGGACTAATATAAGGTAAAAAAAATTTATTTATATTCTAGAAGGTTAAATGTATTTTCTACAATTTTTTGGACTTTTCTGATATTTATTTGGAGTTATTTGGAGTTAAAATGTGTTTTTAACGATTTCTACATTTAAATTAACTAATTACACAGTTATCTGCACAGTCAGCTATACAGTCAGCACTGGGCCCACCTGTCGGCGCCCAGCAGCCCACCGACTCTCTCTCCTATATATATATTATTATATTCGTTAAACCTAGAAATTTTAGCAGCTTTTTGTGGGAGAACTCATCTAGGATTTCCGACTTCCCGAAGCGATTGCCGTCAACTCCGACGTGATTTTCGTGCGCCGTTTTTTTTTGTTGGATATGTATTGAGGTAAAATTTCAGAATATGTAATTTATTTTTGTAGATATTATTCCTAAATTTTTGGAAAATTCGTAGAGTGTCGGTTGTCTGAAACTTGACACGTTTCGGTGTTTTCGAGATTCCGGGAGAACCAGAAATCGAAATAACTAACCGTTTGAAGTTTCGGAAAGCTAACACAGAGCTCTACGACATAAATTTTCCCCATAAATTATTTCATTCATTTAGTATTTTATTTATTCTGTTGAACTCAGAATTGATCGGTTGATCACCGTTTTGGTCACGATTAGCCATAACGGCGATATCTTTTGACCAAAGCGTAATTTTGCAGCACGGTTGATTCCAGCGCACTCGTGGCACTGAAATTTACCAAGGTACACTTTCACAATCTAAAGTTCACAACATTTGACTAAATAGTCAACGATATGCCTCGATTTGCGTGCCATAGTTTCCAAAATTGGAAACACGACTTTTGATGGCCAAACTTGCATGTTTAGATTATATTCAGATTATTATTAGGTTAAATTAGGTTTTTAAGTAAATTATTCTAGAATTAATTATTATTAGATTAGTAACCCAACTAGCCACTATTCCATGAATTTAGAACTAGAACATTAGAATTGATTTATAATTTTCGTGCACGGTTCATGGTGCGATATGTGTTATAGGTTGACAGCTCCTAGATCGGCATCCCCTCATCCTCGACTTGTGACTATGGTTTGTGCAAGGACTACATGCAAGTATACCTTGCCTCTCTCTACAGTTTTATTTACATGCATTGTATTTCATTTTCCAGTTTGATTGTTTATGGACATGTGCTTTTCGTATTATATTCTTTTGAGTTATTTTCATTGCATATAGATGTGTTCATGTTTGGTCTTGTGGTTCACACTTGGAGTTTCTCGTCAGTACCTTGCTTGATTCGTATCATAGAACGAGTGCGTGTAGTGAACTGCCATAGCCTTGATTATCATTTTACACAACCAGAGAGTCCATAATCGGGACAAGGGTTGTTTGGTGCACCAGAGAGTCCACACTCGGGACGAGGGTATTTGTCATAATTATTGGCACCAGAGAGTCCACACTCGGGATGAGGGTTGACCAATTACACCAGAGAGTCCACACACGGGACGAGGGTGTCTTGCCGTGAGCTAACCCGAGAGTCCACACTCAGGACGAGGGTTAGTGCTTAGTTCAAACCCGTGCGTCCACACTCGGGATGAGGGTTTGGTTTCTTCCTTTGATCTCGTAATTATCGTTCATCCGGCAGTTCATTTATACGTAGTTGTTCTAGTGTTTGTGTTCGTGTTCGTGTTCGTAGTCATTTGTCGTATTCCTGTTCCTTCTTGTTTATTTTCTCACGCATGATAAAACTGTTAGATATGCATGTATATTATGTATCTTGCTATGTCCTCTGAGGACCTGATGATCTCTTCAGGTTTAGCGATTGCATGGAGTTAGCTAGTAGTTCTAGATGGCGAAGGATTTGTGGTTCTTGTGGGATTCAGATATCATTATTACGTTTGTTGTCCTTTCGTGCTCTATATTCCTTATCATGAGTAATCATGTTTATTGATTCAGTTTAGAGACTCTTGTTATTTCCTTTAGAGTCTTATCGGACATATATGCTAGTGGACTGCAGACCACGACCCATAGTGTTCATTCTTGTTTATATGATTCCTGTGGATTGAGATACAGTTTAGATTAGACATGATACCCATGACATTGACAGCTTATACGTACTCGAGTCGGGCTGGAGTCCGCTTGATACGTAGCTGTCTTGCTCACGAGCTCGCCTCCGAAAAGCGGGTGCGGGTCGTGACAGTCTGTCTGTGTCCATGTGTATCGTGTCGCGTGTATGAGACACGTATCAGAGACGAAATCCCGCCTGAAGAAGTGCAGTGCAAGGACAGTGCGAGTCGATTTCCTTCGTGTACACTAAACGAGAACCCGTAAAATTTTATGGGGGTGACGTCAGTGGGTGCCCGCACGTCTCCATAAAATTTTGTGGTGTCTCGTGCCGTGTCGTGTCCGCTAGGACACTCGAACAGCAGGGGGCTGCACGCGGCCAGTGTGCGGTGTCGTACGTACGGTACGTGTCCGATTTGGACACGAAAAGTGTCCAGAAATGTGCTCAGTCTCATACATACATAATCTACATGTGATTAGCTACCCAAAAATATAATTTGTTTTGAAAACCAAGAACGAAAAGTTCTAAGAGGCATTTCGTCGAACACCTATGCACATATATTGATACGTGTCCGATACGGACACCAAACGGACACGAAATTCACCCAAATTCTAGGGACAGCTAGGGACACCTAGATCTAGCCCTAAATGCAAAGAAAATAGAATATTAAAACAATTTGTGGAGTTTTACCTATAGGTGCAAAAAGCATGAAAAAGCTCCAAATAGGGGGTTCCTTCTTGCTAGCCCAAAGCTCCAAATTGCATAAAAACTGAGATTAATCTCCACAATCAGAAAATATGAGAGTATTAGACTCTAATGCAAGAAACTAGAGTGGAAAAGGATTTAAAATGAATAATCTATGGGTTGGGGAAGAATGGACAAACCTTTCTTTTTTCTATGTGTTGAAATGACATAAAAGAGGCAAGAACTAATGAAGAGATTATTTATAGGCAAGGGGGAGCCCTAGTGGCTGGTCATAAAGTGAAAATTAGGGTTAGGGTTTAGTATAATGGGCTATGGGCTTAAGTCACAAGTCATGAAGTCATAAAATCACAAGTCAAGGATTAAAATCATAAGTCATGAAATGATTCACCTATTCTTAATTCTTCTATTTTCAAAACTAGACTATAAGTGACTAGAATGGATTAACTTAAGTTAGACTAGGGTCACCATAGCTAGGGTTATCTTCTAGGCTAGTCTACAAGTCTCTATAAGTCAAAGTCACAGATATCAATCATCAATTCAATAAATTAATCAAATAATTCTAATAAGTCAAAATGACCAAATTACCCTTAGGCTAAAAATGATAAATAAATATCCCCAATCACATGGTTAGGCTCTAGGTCAGATAGTCTCTAGGGTTTCGCTAGCAGCACATCAAAATCACAAGTCACGACTTAAAACAGTTTTTAAATAGTTTAAAAATGATTAAAAATCACCAAAAATCGTAATGTAAAATAAATATTACTAAATAATAATTATAATTACAAAATTTCAAAATTATCCTCATTTGGAAAACAGGGTGTTACAAAAGGTCTCTATGGCTTCAAACATGCTCCTCGGGCTTGGTATGATCGTCTTAGTACTATCTTACTAGATAAAGGTTTCTCAAAAGGAAAAGTCGATACTACACTGTTTATAAAATCTCTTGATGACACAATTTTTTTAGAATAAATATATGTTGATGATATTATTTTTGGGTCTACTAATGAGGGTCTATGCAAGAAATTTGCCAAGTGTATGCAGAATGAGTTCGAGATGAGCATGATGGGGGAGCTCAACTACTTCATTAGACTGCAAATTAAACAACTCTCGCAAGGCGCCTTCATCAGTCAGTAGAAATATGTAAATGACATGCTGAAAAAGTTTGAGCTTGACAGCATCAAACCAATCAGCACCCCTATGGCTACTACCACAAAGTTGGAACCTGATAAAAGCAGCAAATCGGTCGATCAACGTAAGTATCGAGGTATGATTGGTAGTTTATTATATTTAACTTCTAGTTGCCCCGATATTATGTTCAGTGTTTGCTTATGTGCTAGATACCAAGCCAATCCTAAGGAATCACATATGACCGCAGTTAAGCGTATCTTTAGATACCTTAAATGAACTATTACGGTAGGCTTGTGGTATCCTAAAACCACTTCTTTTGACTTAATCGGATATTCTGATGCTGCTTTTACGGGATACAAAGTCGACCGTAAGAGTACCAACGGTACATGTCATTTGCTAGGAAAGGCGTTAGTCTTGTCTCGACCCGCACCCACTGTGAGGTACGAGTACGTAACAGCACCCAGTCTATGCTACAGTGTCGACGGTGGAACGCTGTTCTAGGTCACTATCTAAACAACAACTCACTCAATTATATAATGTACTTGTCAAAATCTCAACTCCGAACGGAGGACAAGTATAGATATAATGAAATCTCAATCACAGTCTAAGCACGATATGATAAAACATAATTTTACAACTAAGACTAAATAGCAACAACAAAACCAACTACTAAATAATAATAATCTCAAAACAAACAATATCTCAACTTATTACAATTTAAGTTCTAAAACATGAAACTAAACCAAGTCAACTAGCTAGTCTTCCGATCACTCTGAGTGTCGAGGCCAATGGTAGATAAAATATCTCTTGGTCCATAGTAAGTAGGACAAGTGTACTCAGGGCAATCATCTGTAAAATTTTCAACAGGTCCAGTCAGGACAAGAATGAGTACAACTCATCTAGAAAACCCAAATAAATGACAGAGAACTATAAAATAGTTATAGACAGTTTTATTGACGAACATGGTAGTTTATATTCAGGTGATGGTATAGAGAAATAGTTAAGATACAAGGAAAGTAAGGTAACTAAAACAAGAGAAGAATCATGACAATGAAGACTGTAAAATAAGATTCTAGCTGAACTAGAGTAACATGATAAGTCCAGACAGTAAATATAAAACAAGTGTAAATCCTATGTAAATCCAGTACGAGACGAATCTAATACAAGATTAATCCAGTACAAGATGATTCTAGTCAGTGGTCAAGAATCCAGGTGAGATCAGCTAAATTCTAACAGTGTGTTTTATAATACCGAGATCGACATGTAAACGGCTGTAGGTATCAGGCACATCACTCTCTGATCAGGTGAGAGATGGCTATGCTTCCAGTAGATTCCAGTTGGGAGACTCCAGATTTGGGGTATGTCTACATGTCTTACTCAATATTTTCCCGTTCCGTAATACAAGTGAATCCAGAATTCGATACGAGAATCGAGATGAGTCCAGCCAACATGATGATACTAGCAATGATTCTAGAATGATTCCAGTAATAGAGGCCAGACAATATGGTTTGTGTGTCACATACGGGAATCCAGAAATACCCATACGTGTTGTAACAGAGAATCACATAAAACTAACAAGAACTGAAATACAATAATTGACAAATAAATGAGAGAACTATCAGAGAATGTACTCGCCTGACACTCTGAAAAGAGTAGTGTAATATCAGATGTCTGCACCGGAGTCACAATGTCCTAAACAGAGTAGTATAGGTCATGATATGTAAAATACAAGAAAAATGAAAGACACAATACAGTCTACATGATTTTTAGGTCAAACAAGGTCCAAGTCAAACTTTGGTCAACCTTGGTCAATTATACTAGTCAACTAGGTCAATCCTAGTCCAGTCAAGTCTCTCTAGGCCTAAACAAGCCTATACTAGCAATCAAGCAACATCACAAGTCATAATCAACACATATTATATACAATATATATATTTACATACATGCTTAGATACATACATACACAGGTTCATATTTATATACATTCATACATACATTATATTCATAGCCTATATTACATTTCTTATGCATACATGGATCCATGCTCATTTACCTACATTCATACATGCATTGTCTAATTACCATGCATTATATTGCATTTACATCTATTCATTACCTTTACACATACTTAACATGTATCCTACCCTACATTACTTGTTACACATACTTGCATGTTTTTATTTCATAGATACATGGTTGCATTTATACATGCATATATGCTATTCACTCTCATCATCATCATCACATTTGCATTCATTTAACCATTTATTCATGCATGCATTTTCTATATTATATACACTTGTATATATACATAGAGGCATAAATATATAAAGAGATATAGAGTGAGGGATTAAGGCACTTGTGTGTGTGTGGTAAACATATATGGAAAATAGGGAGGCAGAGAGTTTATGTGTATGTGAATAGGGCATATGCATGTGTGTGTATCCGTACTATTCTCAGCCTTGATTTCAGTAGAGTGTGTATAGATGGGTGTCAATGTGCATACATGACAGTGTCTATTCTCAGATTTTCAGTGCAACAAATAGTTTAAATTTTCAAGAAAATAGGGTATTCATGAACAGTGCCCCAATTCTCAGGTTTTAGTGGAGTGCCTGTGTGTATATGTGAGTAATATACTCTCAGTTTTAAAAATAGTGAGCACAATAGTGCATTAATTCTCAGGTTAGACAGTGTATACAAATCAGTTCCCCAATTCAATACAATTTCAAAAACTAAAACACCTAGCTAATCATGAAACCTAACATGCAAGCTTAACTCAGTTGTATATAGGAAATCCATATTAAAATTACTCACCAAGGAAAACAGGAATCCTTATTTAAAACTCAGAAAATCAATGTATGCAAATAGTTTCAGTTTAGACAACCAAATGCAAAATCGAAACCCCAATCCTCATGACAACATGAACCCAAACATGTAGGTTAATCTCAGTTATATATAGGTGAACAAAGATCATAATTTAATCATGCAAAATAGTTAAACATACATTTAAAATCTCAGAAAAGTTATTGACAGCCTAGGTATCAGAATATTAGGGGAAACCCAATTTCGAAACCCAAATACAACTTAATAATTAAATTAAAGGGTTGTTAAATGAAGTACCACATGTGATTGTGTCGTGGGTGTGTTCCAGTGTCCAAGAACTGGACACAAACGTGTCCAAACAGTTCCACACACACGAGCAACTGAACAATGTACTGACAGCGTCGTGCACGCATGTCATGTGAGCTAGGGACACGTGTGTCCCATCAAGTGTGTCGTGGTCATGCACATTGGTAGAGGGGGTCTAGGGCTAGGGTTTGATCACCATGAGATATGTCCACAACGTGTTCATGAGAGACACGAAGTCCGTGTCAGCGAACCAGGTTCGGTCGTGCACTGTCAGTACAAAACCCGTATAGCTTCGATAACTCTCAAACCACACAATAAAACTCGATGAAACTTCATAGCCCACCTGTCAGTCATCACCCCTACCTGTCTATCAAATTTTATGCCATTTCGTGCTGTATCCATGGAGAAAACGGACACGGGTAGCAGGACACCCGACCGAGTCCCCGTACAGTGAGTTCGTGTCCATTTTGGATACGGACACAGCTCGATATGAGCTTAGAGTAAGGGTTCTAGGATCCACACGTGTAGGGCTACGAGAATATGTAATTAGTTTAGCAAAATACGAAAATACATTTCTAAGTGGCATTCGAACAAACACTTGCACATACATATTGACACGTGTCCGATACAGACACCAAATGGACACGATTTCTAACCAAATTTGAGAGACATCTTGGGGACACCTAGATCTAGGCTAGGATGCAAAGAAATCAGAATAATAACACAATTTAGAGGGTTTACCTATAGTGTGTCCATTGGCAAGAAAAGCCCCAAATTAGAGTGATCCTCCTTGCTAGTTCAAATCCCCAAATTGTTCAAAAGCTGAGATTTCTCTCCATAATCAAAAAATATAGGAGTATTAGACTATAATGCAAGAAACTAGAGCCAAAAAGGAATTAATATAGAAAAGTTATAGATTGGAGAAGAATGGCCATACCTTTCCTTTTCCAAGAGTTATTTCAATACAAAAGAGACAAGAACCAAAGGAAGAGATATTATATAGGGTTGGGATCCCTATGTGGCTGGCCATAAAGGAGAAAAATTAGGGTTAGGGTTATAACTAATGGGCTCGGGCCATGTTTTAAAGATAAAGGAAATCACTCCTTAAGTCCAAAGTCCATGAACCTAATCACTTATTTTCTACATGAAACTTGATTCAAATAAGTCAACTTGAGTCGACTGAAGCTAGACTAGGGTCCCACCATGCTAATCAAGTCACCATAGCTAAAGTCAACATCTAGATTAGTCTCTTAAGTCATAACTAGTAAAAGTCAAAATTAACAACCATCAATCCAATAATTAATAAAATAATTCCACTAAGTCAAAATGACCAAAATACCCTTAGGCTAAAAATGATAAATAATTATCCCAATCATATGGTTAGGCTCTAGGTCAGACAGTCTCTAGGGTTTCACTAGCAGTACATCAAAATTACAAGTCATGACTTAAAATAATTTTAAATTGATTAAAAATCACCAAAATTCATAATGTGATATAAATATCAATAAATAATATTTATAATTACAAAAGTTCAAAATTATCCTCATTGGAAAAACTGGCTGTTACAATTCTACCCCCTAGAAAAATTTCGTCCTCGAAATTAAGATGATCGTACCCTTACTAGGTCAAACCCCCAATCAAATCAAGGTCGATAGGTAACATGGAACACAATCCTACTGGTCGTGATTCCACAGTCTTGATCAGGGTAACTACGCTATCTAACATATCACAAGCATATCCTGGCAGGTACTAATGGAGTCACACATGAAAGTAGAGAGGAAGAAAAAAAGGACAAACCTGCTAACCCATCACCGGCAGCGTCGGTCTTTTCGACCCTCATCGCAAAAGCTCTACCCCTCTGGTGCTGAGCTACAGGTGGTCTAGCTCCCTCAAAAGGAGGTACAAAGGGACAATCTATCTTCTGGTAGGCTTTAGACCCACAGGAATAGCAAATATTTAGCCTCTTCCTACACTACTCCCTGGTGTGTCCCAACTTCCTGCAGTAGGAACAACTGATCGTCTTCGGGTCCTCACCCCGATACTGATGCTGCACCTGCTGAACCATCACTGGTGCCTGTGTCTGCTGAATCTGTACGTGAGGCCTTTTGGCCTGGCCTCCTCTACTGCTGGTACCGAGAGCGTCCTATCCCCTTTTGAGCCTCAACTCAAGGTTATCCTCCGCTGCTAGGGCTCCTTCTAGGATCTCCTCAAAACTGGCACTGTGGGCACTTTTGGTGTTGGACTTCACCTCCTTGACTAGCCCCTTCATGAACCTCCGGGCCTTCGTCGCCTCAGATAACCCCTGAACAAACCTGCCCAGACGACAGAACTCCCCGGCGTACTCTTCGACAGTCTGACTGCCCTATACTAAAGCCTCGAACTGTGTCTCGAGGGCACCAAGCGCTGCGTCGGGGAAAAACTTCTCCTTAAACAGCTTCTTGAAGGCTGCCCAAGTCTGTCCTGGTGTACCAACCATCGGGTCGGTCTCGTACCATGTTCGGGCCAAATCCTACATCATACTGGTCGACGCCTCGATCTGTAGCCTTACAGGAATCTCTGCAAGTCTGAAAATCTCCTCCATATGCCTAATCCACTCATCAGCGTATAGAATGCCCTCTGTACCCCTGAAGTCCCTCGATTGCATCTTCTGGAAGTCCTGGATGCCCTTCTCCTTCGGCTGATGCGGCTGCTGAACTGCCGAAGGCTGAACTACTGCCCTCTCAACTACCGTCAGTGCCAGATCGATGCCACGACTGAACTCTACCATCTGACGCTGCTGCTGGGCCTTTATGAACTGCTGGAAGAAAGTGAAAAGATAGATTGCGTCAACAGATCCCGAAGGCGGCTGCTGCAGCTGGAGCATCTCTAGAATCACCGGGCTCTGCCTGTGCACTGGTGGAGGGGCTCCTCCGAAAGTAGCTAAAGCCCCTACCCCAGCTGGCACAACTGGTGCTACGGTATCGGAGGCTGGCTGCACAGGACGAGAGGTGGCAGACCTCTCAGCAGTGTCCCTCTGTACGGAGCGATGAGATCTAGTCTCGACCATCCTGGAGACAGATCAAACAAGTAATCAATACTGAGATAGAAGCGATAAATCAAGGAAGGACAGTTAATTTTCAAGAAAGACAAATCAGTAAGATATATAGATGGCATGAATTAAAGCAGAATATTTCCTAACTGTGATTGAGTACCTCTCCATTGAAGCCTATCGTTTAATCCTATTGTAGGCTCGCAGCAATACAACTAAGTCGCGGTACTACCACGATATCGCACTAATGCGACTCTCGACCTGCATGGACCACCACTAAAAACGTGTCACGACTCGCACCTACTGTGAGGGTACGAGTACGTAACAGCGTCCAGCCTGCGCCGCAGTATCGGCGGTAGAACGCTGTTTTAGGTCACTATCTAAATAATAACTCACGCAATTATATAATATATTTGTCAAAATCTCAACTCCGAACGGAGGACAAGTATAGATATAATGAAATCTCAATCACAGTCTAAGTATGATATGATAACACAGAATTTTACAACTAAGACTAAATAACAACAACAAAACCAACTACTAAATAATAATAATCTCAAAACAAACAATATCTCCACTTATTACAATTTAAGTTCTAAAACATGAAACTAAACCAAGTCAACTAGCTAGTCTTCCGATCACTCTGAGTGTCGAGGCCAAAGGTTGCTAAAATATCTCTCGGTCCATAGTAAGTAGGACAAGTATCCTCAAGGCAATCATCTGTAAAAATTTTAACAGGTCCAGTCAGGACAGGAACGAGAACAACCCATCTAGAAAACCCAAGTAAATGACAGAGAACTATAAAACAGTTATAGACAGTTTTATTGAAGAACATGGTAGTTTATATTCAGGTGATGGAATAGAGAAACAGTTAAGATACAAGAAAAGTAAGGTAACTAAAACAAGAGAAGAATCATGGCAATGAAGACTGTAAAATAAGATTCTAGCTGAACTAGAGTAACATGATAAGTCCAGACAGTAAATATAAAACAAGTGTAAATCCTATGTAAATCCAGTACGAGACGAATCTAATACAAGATGAATCCAGTACAAGATGATTATAGTCAGTGATCAAGAATCCAGGTGAGATCAGCTATATTCTAACAGTGTATTTTAAAATACCAAGATCGACATGTAAACAACTGTAGGTATCAGACACATCACTTACTGATCAGGCGAGAGATGGCTATGCTTCTAGTAGATTCCAGTTGGGAGATTCCAGATTTGGGGTATGTCTACATGTCTTACTAAATATTTCCCCGCCCTACAATACAAGTGAATCTAGAATTCGACACGAAAATCGAGATGAGTCCAGCCAACATGATGATACTAGCAATAATTCTAGAATGATTCCAGTAATAGAGGCCAGACAATATGGTGTATGTGCCGTATACATGAATCCAAAAATACCTATACGTGTTGTAACAGAGAATCACATAAAACTAACTAGAACTGAAATACAATAATTGACAAATAAATGAGAGAACTATCAGAGAATGTACTCACCTGACACTCTAAAAAGAGTAGTGTAATATCAGATGTCTGCACCGGAGTCACAATGTCCTAAACAGAGTAGTATAGGTCATGATATGTAAAATACAAGAAAAATGAAAGACACAATGCAGTCTACATGATTTCTAGGTCAAACTAGGTCCAAGTCAAACTTTAGTCAACCTTGCTCAATTATACTAGTCAACTAGGTCAATCCTAGTCCACTCAAGTCTCACTAGGCCAAACCAAGCCTATACTAGCAATCAAGCAACATCACAAGCCACAATCAACACATATTATATATACAATATATATATTTACATACATGCTTAGACACATACATACACAGGTTCATATTTATATACATTCATACATACATTATATTTATAGCCTACATTACATTTCTTATGCATATATGGATCCATGCTCATTTACCTACATTCATACATGAATTGTCTCATTACCTTGCATTACATTGCATTTACATCTATTCATTACCCTTACACATACTTAACATGTATCCTACCCTACATTACTTGTTACACATACTTGCATATTTTTATTTCATAGATACATGGTTGCATTTATACATGCATATATGCTATTCACTCTCATCATCATCATCACGTTTGCATTCATTTAACCATTTATTCATGCATGCATTTTCTATATTACATACACTTGTATATATACATAGAGGCATAAATATATAAAGAGATATAGAGTGAGGGATTAAGGCACTTGTGTGTGTGGTAAACATATATGGAAAACAGGGAGACAAAGAGTTTATGTGTGTGTGAATAGGGCATAAGCATGTGTGTGTATCCATATTGTTCTCAGCCTTAATTTCAGTAGAGTGTGTGTAGATGGGTGTCAATGTGCATACATGACATAGTCCATTCTCAGATTTTCAGTGCAACAAACAGTTTAAATTTTCAGGATAATAGGGTATTCATGAACAGCGCCCCAATTCTCATGTTTCAATGGAGTACCTGTGTGTATGTGTGAGTAATATACTCTCAGTTTTAAAAACAGTGAGCACAACAGTGCATTAATTCTAAGGTTAGACAATGTATACAAATCAGTTCACCAATTCAATATAATTTCGAAAACTAAAACACCTAGCTAATCATGAAACCTAGCATGCAAGCTTAACTCAGTTGTATATAGGAAATCCATATTGAAATTAATCACCAAGGAAAATAGGAATCCTTATTTAAAACTCAGAAAATCAATGTATGCAAACAGTTTCAGTTTAAACAACCAAAATACAAAATCGAAACCGCAATCCTCATGCCAACATGAACCCTAATATGTAGGTTAATCTCAGTTATATATAGGTGAACAAACATCATAATTTAATCATGCAAAATAGTTAAACATACATTTAAAATCTCAAAAAAATCATTGACAGCCTAGGTATCAGAATATTAGGAGAAACCCAATTTTGAAACCCAAATACAACTTAATAATTAAATTAAAGGGTTGGTAAATAAAGTACCGTATGTGATTGTGTCGTGGGTGTGTTCCAGTGTCTAAGAACTGGACACAAACGTGTCCAAACAGTTCCACACATACGAGCAACTGAACAATGCACTGACAGCGTCGTGCACGTGTATCGAGTGAGCTAGGGACACGTGTGTCCCATCAAGTGTGTCGCGGTCGTACACATAGGTAGAGGGGGTCTAGGGCTAGGGTTTGATCACCCTGAGATGTGTCCATAACGTGTCTACGAGAGACACAAAGTTCGTGTCAGCGAACCAGGTTCAGCTATGCAATGTCAGTGTAAAACCCGTGCAGCTTCGATAACTCTCAAACTACACAATAAAACTTGATGAAACTTGATGACACTTCGATAACTCTCAAACCCGTGCAGCTTCGATAACTCTCATAACCACACAAGAGTTGTTTCAATACAAAAGAGGCTAGAACCAAAGGAAGAGATATTATATAGGGTTGGGATCCCTATGTGGCTGGCCATAAAGGGAAAAAATTAGGGTTAGGGTTATAACTAATGGGCTTGGGCCAAGTTTCAAGGATAAAGGAAATCACTCTTTAAGTCAAAAGTCCATGAACCTAATTACTTATTCTCTACATGAAACTTGATTCAAATAAGTCAACTTGAGTAGACTTAAGCTAGACTAGGGTCCCACCGTGCTAATCAAGTCACCATAGCTAAAGTCAACATCTAGGTTAGTCTCTTAAGTCACAACTAGTAAAAGTGAAAATTAACAACCATCAATCCAATAATTAATCAAATAATTCCACTAAGTCAAAATGACCAATATACCTTTAGGCTAAAAATGGTAAATAACTATCCCAAACACATGGTTAGGCTCTAGGTCAGACAGTCTCTAGGATTTCACTAGCAGCACATTAAAATCACAAGTCATGACTTAAAACAATTTTAAATTGATTAAAAATCACCAAAATTTATAATGTGATATAAATATCAATAAATAATATTTATAATTACAAAAGTTCAAAATTACCCTCATTTGGAAAACTGGGTGTTACAAGTCTCATTGTTTTGCAAGAAGCAGAACACTGTCGCACTATCCACAACAGAAGTTGAATACATCGCAGCTGGTTGTTGTTGTGCACAGATTTGGTGGATGAGGCAAACCCTTGAAGACTACAACTTATATTTCAAGCACATACCTATTTTCTGTGAAAATACTAGTACCATTAATCTGACCAAGAACCCAATTTGTCACTCACGCACTAACCACATAGAGATTAACATCACTTTTTGTATGATCATCAACAATAAGGTACGATTAATTTAGAATTCATAGACACTGAACATCAGCTTGCAGACTTCTTTACCAAACCACTGGCCGAAGAACGCTTCAACTTTCTTTATCGTAAGTTAGGTGTCACCCCCGTTTCCCGTATTTCGTAATTATACTCGTAATTGGATTTTGGCATGAATTTTTATTTTTCTCAACTTACGGAGTTTTGGGGTTTTGCTCGTATTTTGAGTTTTGGCTCGGCTCGGTTTTAGTTGGCAAGGCTTGGTTTTATTTTGTGGAGTAGGGTTGGTTTGGATTGGTTTGGTTTGGTTTGGTTCAATATGCTTGGAACACCTTAAGCCTATGATCCTCCCTCATTTCCACCACAACCACCCTCTTTATTATCTCCACCTACCTTTCTCTCTCCTCATAATTCTCTTATTTATTTCTTCATCTTCTTCTTCTTCCTTCCTCCACACAACACCAACACCCATAGGCAAGTGCTCCTTGCCACCACATGAGAACCACTTTTTATTTGTCCATTAGCTAGATTAGGCCAGGGTGATCAACATTAGAACTTGACATTTTATGATTTGTAGTCTCCTTTGTTCTAGATCTAAGTTTCCTCTATTTTCAGTTTTACATGGTTTTGATCTATTTAAGTTGTATTTTTATGGGTTTTGATGTTCCTATGTTGGAGAGAATTGAATTTCACACAAGATAGAACTTTGCAAAGTTGGATTTGGACTTATTTTGACCAAGTTATGGACTTTTGAAGCTTGGGTTCAACCATGGAGTACCTGTTGATTTGGAGAAGACAGTGAGCAGTGCGCGAGCTTTTTAGCTTGCGTTACTGAGCTGTGCGCGCTCTTTAGCGCAGCGCAGTCAGGACCCCATACGCTACCTTTTGGAGGTGTATGACTCCCATACGCTCGCTTGCTTGACAATGAGTCGTATGGACCCCATACGCTGCCTTTTGGGAGTGTATGTCTCGCATACGCTCGCTTGCTTGACAAGGAGTCGTATGGACCCCATACGCTGCCTTTTGGGAGCGTATGTCTCGCATACTCTCGCTTGCAGACAAGGAGTCGTATGGACCCCATACGCTGTCTTTTGGAGGCGTATGACTCGCATACGCTCGCTTGCTTGACAAGGAGTCGTATGGACCCCATACGCTGCCTTTTGGAAGCGTATGACTTGTATACGCCTGACCTGAGTGTGGCTTGACCTGAGCGTAGGTTGGCTTGAGCGTAGGCTGGCCTGAGCGTATGACTTTTGCACTGAGCGTATGGCCTTTGGCTGACTTGGTCTTAAGTCAGCGTGTCAGTTTGGTTTTATTTTCCCTTAAGCTTGGCTCTTCTATAGCCCTGTCTATTGATATTTTATTAGATATTTTACGCCCATTTCATATCCTTACGCATTTTGTCATGAACTTGATAATCACGAATTTATGTAATATGTTTGGAAAAGATAACTGAGCCTGACATGACAGTGACCCATAGTGGTGTACTCCTGACATGAGTAACCTGACATGACCTGATAGTGGCCCGTCGTGGCACACTCCTGACTAGTACACTTGACCTGATAACCTGACATATTATATCTTGATAAGCTGTTGCGACGACTACTTGACATAATATGACCTGTATAATAATCTGGATACCGTGGGCGATTGTGCTTGTATAAATAAACCAGTCCTGTCTTGCATCATGTCTAGGATAGGACTCCTGAGTACCACGGTCAGGAGCATCCACTAAAAATAGACTAAGGCTAATAACTAGAATAACAGAGTAGTCATGAAGAGATTTTCCAGCTACAGGCAATCCCGTTACCTGGGCGCGCCTGGGATCTGTAGCCTGCCGTCGAGTAGGGCACATTTCCAGCACACTGTCATGTGTTGCACCCTTTAAGCTACTTAAGGGTACATGCATTTGCTGGACGATGTACCCACCTGAATTCAACCCTAATCTTTCGACCTGGGTAACCTGGATGGTCTGCAGGGCTTGTGGCTGTAGAATAATCTCGCTGCATCTTGTTAGTAATTAGGCTTGTGACAACCCTAGTTAGTTAAAGTATCAAGCCGTAATTCTTGCTTGGCCGTGAAATGATTGGATGGAGTCTAACCAGTCTAGTCTTGTCCTGATCCTGTTCCAGATTGCTGCATGACCAAAATGCTTGTATTTATTTTACCGATAAATGGTGAGAATTCCAAGTTCTGTTCAGACGAAGGGTTACAACCCTGGTCCTTGTTTGGTTCACGGGTTGTAACCTGGTTATCTGAAGAGTCCCATGGTTATCTCATCGTATATCACCTGCCAGGTTTCTCCTTATTAATTGTCTTTATTATGTAATTATTTTCTTATGATCTGATGTGCTGGCTTTTGTTCTTATTTCGTGGCCTCCTTTGTGGCACTTGCTCTTTCTGGGTTCTGACCCAGCTGGTTTTGTGAGGCCAGATTTCGGAGCAGATCCCGAGGATCTACCGACCTTCCAGCCAGATGGTGGCCACTAGACGAAACCCTGGCAACGAGTGGGTTTATTTTTGATCTCCCATTTTATTGTAAAAATATTCTTTTGAGACGTTTAGCCGACGAGCACCTGTTTAGCTCGATTGCACTTTTACTTACTGTCTGTCTACGGGCTGTAACATGATTAACAAATCCTAGGGTTGATCATGTATGACTAAAACTCTTGCTAGTCCTGACATTTTGTAACGACTAGCTTCATGATCCGCTGAATATGTAATGTTTGGGACGCCTTACTATTGTATATTTAATGATCATACATCTTGTAACTTTTAGTTACTTGCTTATGATTGAGACAATAGGCTTGTTCATGACCTTAAGAGACTGTTGGCTTGTAGATAAACCCTCATATATCCTAGACAGCCGTGACCGTATGGCGAGATGGAATCCATTTCAATATACGTAGCTGGCTATGTCTGCCCCCGCTCTCCAGTGTTCTGGTTCTGGGGCGTGACATTAGGAATTTTGGATGAAACGGTCATTAAATAAATTAGCCCGCATAAATAACGATTATGACATACATCTTTATGGTGACGTTGCAATGGGTACAAGCCGAAAGGGTCCTTCTGACAACAAGGCGTAAAAGCCTAAGCGACACGGTGCACTAGTCTTCGGACTACCGCTAGCTGGGATCCGGTCCCTACAGCTACCCCATGGCAATTTCATCGTAATGATCGTTTTCTTAAATCATTATTTATTATATGGTGTAATTACGTTTATGATTTAGTTAATTCAAACTTTCAAATTCTATTCATTTTCCATCAAAACTTAGCCATTTTCAAACTTTCCAGTGTTCTATGCCCATGGAGGCAGAGTTTTGGCCAAACTCTGCCCCACACAGAGTTCGGGCCAAACTCTATGTCCTTGGTCACAGAATCTTCTCTGCTTTTCAGCCATCCATTGTTTTGATCCAAAGTTCTAGATTTAACCCAACTTGCTGCTCCTAAACTCCTTAAACCCGAGACAAAACCCTCTCTCTTTACTTTGTTCTTCTTCTACCTTCCTCCAAACACAATTTTCTCAAACCCTAACCCTAGAAACTCTACTTTTATGGCACTTTTTCTTCCTAAACTCAAGATCTAAAGCTTTTGGGGGGATCTCTTCCATCTTTTCTCATTTGTGTGAGGTATAATTTCATATTCTTCTCTATTTCCTTTTCAATTTTTCAAATTCTCCATGGCTCCAAGACTCTTTGGAAGAGGCAAAAGAAAAATGAGTGATGGTGCATCATCTTCCAATCCTTCTCCTCCTCTTGCTCCTCCAATCCATCCTCTTTTTAATCCACCACCACCTCAAGACCCCAACACATTCAATGAACAAATTTTTGTATCATTAGAGGCTTCCAATGAATGGTTTGCCGATTTTCGTTCACGAAGTATGTATGCGGGTCATCCGATTAATTTTACTATATTTTTGGCTTATGATTCATTGTTCCATGATCTTTATTTATATCAGTTAGTTTCTACCTCATCTATAGTTTATTTGAATGCTATCCAAATGTTCTATTGTAACCTAACCTTTGACGACACACGGATCTACTCTCGTGTCGTCGGTATCGACATTACTTTTGATAATTTTGAGCTTGTAGAATATCTTGAGATCCCGGAACTCAATTCTTAGGAAAAACTTGTCGATGTCTGCAAGTTTCAATTTTCTGATGGATCGTCACTTGAAAGCTTCAAGGATGACATATGTACTCCCAACACTCGTCCATGCAAGCTACGGGCTAAATATCGTAACCCGTATTTTTATAAACTTCATCGCATTATTTTCTCCACGATCTTGCCCAAAGCGGGATCAACCAATGAAGTATCTTATCTTGAGATCTCTGCTCTTTACCATCTCTACTTCCATGTCCCTTTTAACTTTTTGCGCACAATGATGGACTGGATGATTAGTGCACAGAAGGGACCCCGATCATTGGTCTACGCCCTATATTTGCCGATGATTTTTTGTGCGTTCCATATTCCTCTTGATGAGTGTTAGTTTCTTCCTGCCCCTACCTATCTGTCTAAGGCACGGTGGCTTATAGCAGCTGTTGAGTCCTCTGTTGAGTCTGAGCACTCCGAGTCTGATGCTCATGCTGGTCCTCCTGCTCTTGGCCAACCTGCGCCCGAGCCTCCTGCTACCCTTGAGTCCATTCAGACTATGCTGCGAGATCGTTTTCGCTTGGAGGACGATCGCTGGACTTAGATGGATTATCGCACCACCTTAGTCCATTCTGCAACACCCTGCATGACATCCAGTACTCCTTGGCTACTCATCCTACGGTGTCTTACCCCATGGTACGGGACCCTTCTCGCCAAGGTTACTGTATCGACGACACTTGGCTCAAGAGGTATTTGGATACGGATGCAACGTTTGTTGATTCTCGTCACTCTGCCAGCGGCCATCTGACTCTGCCGGACCTTCCCATGCTCCGTGATGGCCTTAGTCCCTTTTATGATGCTGCTGATGCTTAGGATTTCTTTTGTTTATGCACTTTGTCAATTTCATTTAGTGGTTATGTAGTTGAACTCTTTACTTTGTACTACTTTATGCTTATATGGCTTCTATTTGGATTATTTGCTAGTCATCTCTTACTTTGGATTTGAGTCTTTGTTGTGTGATTGCATATTTTCTCCATGGTTATTTTTATGGGGGAGTTTATATTTTATTTTGTTAAATGCCAAAGGGGGAGAATATGTGATATTTGCTTAACCATTTTGGATAAATACTTGAGCTATGCATTATTTGCACTAGTACTTGTATCAGGACTTCTCTATTTACGGGGGAGCCGATATGTCCATCTACGGGGGAGCTATATATGTGTCCAGGTATGAATGTTGCGAGACACAAATATCGTAATTTTGTCAATTATCAAAATAGGGGAGATTATTGACCCAAACTGGATGGCAGTCAACCTAATCTTGATAATTAACAAATCGATATTTGACATGATCCAACTCGACACATAAATCGTCATCAAGCTTTAAATCAGACGACTATCACATATCAAGTCAGGCAATCATCATCGATGACTGCTCGACGAATACTGCTGGAACTTGTCATCGGAAGTCTATAATTTTTTACACTTTTATTGAGCCTAGGCTATTTTACGTTGAATCACACCAAGTACCTCAACCATAGACTAGATAACCAAAAAGCTCCACAAACAAAAAGCCAAATTGCCAAAGCCCAACAAAGCCCATGAGCATTCTGTCTCCAAGAAGGCAGAGTTCAGGCCGAACTCTGCCCCCACACAGAGTTCGGGCCGAACTCTGTCTCCTAAATTCTAGGAGCTAATTTTTAGGGATTGCTCATTGCAAGTTGTCCAACGGCCAATTTTTTTGAATTTTTGGACAGAGTTCTGGCTAAACTCTGCCTCCGAGAACTAGTATATATAGGCACCCTTTTCTTCCATTTCAGTTCATCCAATCTTTTCTTCTCTTCTACTCTTATTGCCTATACATCCTAAAGAGCCATACTCTTCTCATCTACTAGCCACGAAACTTCCCAAGCCTACAAGGTGCTCGGTGTGAGTCAATTAGAAGTTTGTGTGTAAGAAACTTGAAGAAGTCACTTGGAAAATTCCAAGTTTCTCCTCAGCGATCTTTCAAGAAGTTGGCGTGTTCTTCTGAGAAAAGGCACGTAGTTGTAAAGCTATTTCACAAATAGTGGATTTCAATCCTGAGCTAGAGTTCTCAGGCCTGGACTAGTCCTCCACGAAGGAAACCAGGTTCAAAATTGATGTGTCAGCGTATGCTCTCTGATCTTTATTTAATTTCTGTAATTATACTCTGATTAATTATTTTCTAGTTGGGATTAAATAGAGTTTAATTTTTAATTGATCATTATTGTCACAAGTACTCTATTCAACCCCCTCTAGAGTTGCCTACACGTACTTCAAGTTTGTCACATCTTGTCCTTCTTTGATTGTAGATATGGCTCACTACTCCAATGAGAAGGTACTAAACCTTGTTGTGGTTCGGATACCATATTGGATTTATGGCATGGAAAGATATTTATCGTGGATTTACGTATCATCTCATGTACTTCTTTGATTCGGGTGATGGTATGCTAATTCAATGATGTGTATTGGACCATATTATAATTCAATTGACTTATTTATTGAGGAGTTTATATTCAGTATTATGGCATAATATTATATGGCTTGTTATGTCCCTCTGAGGACCTAGTGATCTCTCTAGGTGTGTGTTCTTGTCTTTCGCAGGTATTCTAGCCGAGGTCGTGATCTTCTCTATTCATTCGAAGATGACGTGTCTTGGATCTTTCTTTGCTACTCTCGACAAATCATTTCAGTTACCATGTATTACTTTTCTCTTAACTAGTTGGTAGTAGATTTGTCTCCGCCCAACATCTTGTATAAAGACAATTTATAGTTGGTTATAAGATATCTTTTATTCCTTTATTTTATGGATGAGATTAGTTGTCATGGTTACTACATTTTACAGCTTATGTATGCATACAAGGATTCCATATACTTCGTATGTATGCAACTGGCATGCCTACATTCCTAGTCCTAAGTATTTTGGGACTGGGCATTACATCTTCTGACTTAGCCATTCGAGAACTTCGTGCTGCATTGAACTACTAGACTGAATTGGCCTACCGTGCCCATGCTTCAGTCTATTTTGAGATAATATTTTAGTTCTGCAGACTCTGTTACAAACGAGGCAAAATATCAACCTCTTATAACTCAACATAAACGCGTAGCCTACAAATGAAAATAACTAAAATCAATACTTATCTTAATCCGACCTATGCTTAGCATCGCTTCAATTTATAGGTCTTCGAACCAACACAATGCTTTCTCGTCTAGGCCAACGCAACTCTTGCATCAATCCGACTCGATCAATTCCTTGGGTCAACGTAACTTTTGTATCGATTGGCATCGATACTTCTTCGGGTCAACGCAACTCTTTGAGTCAACGACTCAGCAAAATGCACCGTACGGAGCGGGGCATTACATAATATAACACTCAAAACAAGATTTATCCTCGAACCAAAACTAACACTTAATCTAAGTGTTTCTCCATATCATTTCACGATCTCGTCTAACTATCGTTGTTCCATTTCAAACACTCGTGTAAGTTTTAATAACTTTCATAGTCTTTCCTGTAGCTTGATTTGGTTTCAGTATACAACTTGACTTGGATCGTACACATATTCAAGGTGTCCCAAAAATATATGTATTTCAGCCAAGCCCAGTGGAAGGAAATTGGAACAAAGCTAACAGGTAAATTTTTAATCCTAGATACTTGTCATCTCGTACTCTCGATCGGACTAATATCTAATGACTGTTCTTAAAATTTTATCGCATATGTATATTCGACACATACGTGATTCATTCAACAAATTCACCGCATGCGAATGCGATTCAAAATCATATTTCTTATTTTGTAAGTTTCGTATGGGCCATTAATTTTATGCATCATGTCAAGCCGTCGCGTATGTCACGACCCGCTCCCGAATAATCGGACACGAGTCGGACACGCCCAGCCTTCGTCGTTAGACACGACGAAGTAAGCTGTACCAAGCTAGGGAAATCTAACCGGACAAATATAAATGTGCACAATCATAGTATCTAAAAAGTTCCCTGAAGTACCAGAGTCAACAAGAATGAAACATGCTACGAACTCTAAAAATAATATCTATGAGTAAAGCAAAGTAGTCTAAACCTGAAGCCTCTAGCTAAGTCATGTCTCCATCCTCCTCAGCTAAGATCCCGGGCTCTGGCCCATAAGGTAAAGTGATACCCTGCAAGTACACCTACAATATAAGCAGTTAGGAGCGGAGCTAAGTATATCCAAGGAAATGAACATGAACATCATGATATGGAACTGGATACAGGAAAAATATAAAGTACGAGAAATGAGAACATGAAATGAAACCTGAACATGAATACTGAAAAATAAATACAGGGAACATGAAATGAAACCTGAACATGAAATATACAATGAACCTGACATGCGCAATATATAGAAATACATCCAGAGTATGTGATCAGCTTGGGTAGATTCAGGAAACATGAAATGGTACGGCTTCGGTCCCGCGTGCACGATGCAGGGCCTAAGCTATTCACATGAATTGTAACTCGGGTTTGATCACACATCTGTAGTATTTCCCCTCCCAGATACAAGTAAACTCATAAAACAAGACATAAGACAAGACCGTGCAATATCGTGTCAATAAGAAGGTACAAGCATGAATATAGAAAAATACAAGACATGAAGTAATGGACAAATCCGAGGAGTATACTTGCCTTGCTCAGGGTGATCAAGTAGAAGTAGTAGAGCCGTATGTCTTCCTGTTTAATGCTTACAATTTGGTTAAATTCTATACAAATTCTAGTTAGTGATTTCATCTTCTAACCATGCTTAACTATAGAGTAACATAAGGTATGTTAGCTATACTCTAAACTAACTACGGTTACCATCTGTATCTATACTGATATGTACTTATACACATATTCATAACTTACTCACAAGTACTTAGCTACTTAGACAAATGAGTTGACAGTCCTATAATATAAGGTGCAATTCTTACTACTTGGCTAATTTGTTTGAAAATTCACTTGGAAGAAAATAATCTCTTATATGTATCATTTAATACAAGCAGCATACTCAAAACAGAGCATCACAAGATGAGCTAAAACTAGGAGTCTAAACAAACAGAGGTCCATCTTACTATCCCAACATACTTGTTCCCCACAATCATTCCCAGGTAAAGCCTGATAAGCTTTACACAGTCCCAACATACCAACATCCATGATTAACTAGACACAGTGAAATTAGATACCACCACTTATAGTACCTACAACAAAAGCCTAACCACTGTAGGTACAAATTCTAAAGTAACCGAGCATCCTTACCATGATTGATTAGGATAACTACAATTTAGAGTAATACAAACCCTACAGTTTTAGCTTACTGGTAAACCCATGAGATACTCCCATTCAACCTCTATAATGCAAACGATATACTTGGGCCAGATTTTAGCTAACTGCTATTAATATCCAAATGTACAGACATGCATTTCAGCAGTACAAGAATCAACCAACCGGGAAAAAAAGAATGAGTTTAGAATGAAAATACAAATTCTCCCATAAACAAAACATAAACAAGCTCCAATACTAAGAATTGCACTACTAACCCACTCCCAAAATCAATCTAGGCTCAATCTAGAAATTAGCATATGGCCAATTCCAGAGGGATGAAAAATATACACAACTGAACATACACTAGTCTCCCTAGTTCCTCTATACTTCCTACTCAACAAAACCAACATTTGTCCACCAGTAATAACTTCCTGGAAGCAATTAGGAATCCACACATCTAATTCATATAGAAAGAAGAAATCTAGGAAAGAAGTTTAACATTAAAAAATCAACACACATTAAAATATAGGTCGGTGGCAAAATCCTTCATAAACATGATATCAACAACTGCAACCCAATGTAAAAAAATAGGATGCTAACTAGATCTGGATTTAAACGCATCAGGTAGACACGAGCACACGAATACGAACAAGGCGAATGCCGAACACAACAATTGCGTCCTGTATCCCAAACAAATTCCGACCCAACGTCCATAATTAAATATTCAAGAAATTCTTAGCACTAACTCAGTAATGGAGGGTAGAGTGATACCTTAATAGAGATCGTGTCTCGAAGAAAGTTCACGGATCAGAAAAACGGACACAATTCCCTTTCGCGTCCAAGAATAGCTCAAGGGACTCTGTGAGACAAATTATCAAACAGCTACAGGACATTAAAAACTAAGAAAGGAATTCATACCTGATCGAATCTCTAAAAACAAAAATAGAAGATCAAATGAAACATCAAAACAAACGCTTACATACTCGAACTTAGTCTAAAATACTTGCAGTTATTGCCAACGGTCCGATCCAAACTTTAACTTCGTTTCGATTGTTCTTGAATCAAGAACATGGAAGTCACACACCAAAAACTGTATATATACATCTCGAATTTGAAATGAGCAAGGAAATTGATACTCACCGAATCATCAATCGATAAGACGAATAGTGTAATGGTTATGCCGCAGAGGAGAACTAAATCGATCGATCTTCCAATTAGTTCCGAACATGAAGTCCTACTATCAAGAACGGAGGATCGGCACAATTCTTTATCTAAGAAGAAAGAATTTGGAATCGCTCACCTCGATCTATGAAAATGATGATGATCGACCGCTAAAGAAGGAGATCCTCTCGTAGACGTCGAATGGTTCGTCAGAAGATTGAAGTGTTGCCGCTGATGGATGTCAACACCGTGTGGATCAATCGATTCAGTCGCCGAGGAGTGTCGTAAGTGCCACCACCATTATCGTCCTTGCCATCTTCTCCAAATTTAGGTTTAAGGAGGAATTGAGTGCTGGGAGAAAAGAGGAATAGGAGGAGCTTTGGTCTTTCTTCATGATGGGATCGAACAAATGGTAGATTGATGGAACAATGGGCTTAAATAGGAAGGTGGAAGAAATCGCAAGAAAACTTTTAGCGGGATTTCAAATGGTTAGTTACAAGCTGGAAAATATGATGTTGCTCTCCCAGCTCGTCAGCAAAGCAACATTTAAAAAAAATGTGGGCCCGACTAAGAAGCCCAAACCAATTTAAATGATTAAGAAAAATAACCCCTTACTAGTTAATGAGCATAACACTGTTAGGAGAATAAAAGTTTTTTTTTACAAAACTTTTTATCAAACTATTTATGAATATTTATAGAAAATATTTTACTTCCATAATTTCGAAAGGTGGGGTTATAGCGCATCCGATCGTAACAAATTTTTGCAACACGTTGCGTTCGAATTCACAGCCCAACTATTTTTAAAGTTTTACCTTGCAACTCATCTCAATACAATTTTACTTTGTTGACTTGCAAATACATCAACATTAAGGACTACGCCCGCTAGGCAACTTACCAAACATCGTGCTTAATTTCTTCCGACGTAACTTTTAAATTGACGTTGAACAAAGGCATAATCTATTCGACATAAAAATTTAATTCGAGTCGACGATACTCAAAGGCAACGGTCTTTCTGATATAAAAGTTTAACTCGAGTCGATAGTTCTCAAAGGCAACAATTGCTTTGACACAAAGGTCTCTACGACTCGTCTAATGTCCGATTCCAATCGAGTAGGAATTTCGTAGCCAAATTCTCAACTTATCCGTCTCGCAACATCGAATATAAGTTCGGTTCATGCGAGCTCAATTGCTAGGTGAATCCAAATCCAACGACACAATTCGTAAGTCATTCTCTTACCTCTCGCTCCCGCGCATCGTACGATTCTCGCAATCGCCTATCGTATTGCTAAGTTTGTTTGTGAAATATCTATTTTGATCGTCGATCAACATAATCATTTAAGGATTCATCCAACCAATTCTCAAAAATTTGACTATAAAATTCTCAAGCAAAGTTATTCTATTTATTTCTGAATCAATTACTCGATCGCCTAGACTTATCATCAACATGCACCATATCATATTTTTTTGACACAATTTCCATATGCGACATCATACGGATCATCTTATGGGTCTGTAACATTCATTTTGATATGGCAATCAAGTCTTCGAGGGCCAGCTGCCCCGAAGCTATGCTCGATAATTGTGGATCATTAACGAAGGATAGTTACTAAGAACCATGCTATATTATTTTGGAGCAAAATCACGTTCCGACGAATTCTATGGGACTACCAAATTCAGACAAAATTATTTCTATCTGCACAACTAAGGCGCAACTATCCTCCGAGTAATTCATGCACTACCATCGATGACTCCATAATTCACGAAACATCTACTCGTTTAGGGTAAGAGCTTATCTACCCACAATCGACTTCTGAGATGGTATATGCATTGATACAATCGTCGATGACTTTATACTCTCACCTGATCAATCACAAATTTTATGATCAACAAGTTCGATATTCTCATATTGCTATTAACAAAATTCTCGATATCGTAGGTCCATTCGATTTTGTATTCTCACATCATGCTTACGTTTTCTCGTGTATCAATTTCGATAGCGCGAGGGTCAACTTTGAATCTGTATAAATGTTAACTTAACTCGCATCATCTACATCCCAGTTGACAAGGAACTTTTCTATACGCATCACATCGTTTATCGATTAGCCGTATCCCGTTATACTTCGATCACGTAACAGAGTTACCAATTATCCAACATTGAACCCTCAAGTTATACGATCTTGCCCTCTAAGTTTCACATGTTTCAGTCATACTCAAATCAGTTTCATTGCAACATAACCAACTATTTTGTTAGGAGGGATTACCCGCATCAACCAATATTTTATTGAGTTCGAAATTCATGCGTTCCGATTATAATTCATTGACTAATATTTTTATCGAGCTCGTAATTCGTGTGACTCATTTATAATGTTCAAGTTTTCTATCCCGTTGATTCGATTATTCCTCAAAGCTTAATCGTTTCCTAGTCTCCATCATCCGACGGACTTATAAATTTCGAGTTCCTGTTCAACTTATCGTCCATTGACACGAGCCTGTGCCTGATCGTTCTAGCCGATTATCGAAGAACACTTGCATCAACATACCATCATACAAATTTCTAATCAAATCTCGATACCATCCCGTCCGTTGTGAACAAACCTTCCATAATTTACTAACGTGTAGATGCAATCCATCGCACAAGTGGTATAGCATATACCACTCAGAAATCGAGTTATTTATCGCATACTTGGTATGGAATATACCACTTGGGAATCAAGTCATTTCTTCTGCATCATACTCAGTATGAATCAACAATCTATACGGACTCGCTATTCCACAGTGACCATGCCGATCACAATCGTAACTTTGGATTAAATCAAAATTCTACACAACTCGGCCAATGTATACATTTTGCCAACACATATTCGGTGCACAATCGAACCGATTTGTTTCTATCGATTTATGATTTCAGTTCCATCCGTTGTACCTCATGCAATGATTTATTTTCGACATTCAAAGGCAATGCTCGAATCCATTCAATATATTCGATATCAACTTGCATGTTCATTTACAATGTACAAATCACAATTCAACTCGTTGCCTTTCATGCAATAAAAACATCCTACAACTTTTTTTATATCGATGCAACCAACATTTCTCATATCAAATTGTTACATTGAAACAACAAACATCTCAATTCGTATTTGGTAACTTGTTGCACTTGCAGCAACAAACATTTTAATTCACATCACGCGACTTATTGCACTTGCTACAACAAACATTTTATGGCTCGTTGCACTCAATGCAATAAATATTTCATGACTTTCTCAGCAACATCATGTAATTTCCAAAACACATGCGACAAAATTAAACGATTTGGTATGATACTTATTGTATGGAACATCCAGTGCAGCATCGAGTAAAGTTAATAGTTATTTGATTGTGGTGGGCAACTTTTAGGATTGAAACGAAGCAAGCATCCTGAGGAAATTGAACCTAGAGCGCTGATACCAATTTGTCACGCCCCGACTCGGGAAATCATTTGTCCTCGCTTTGATTTTACCGAATCCATCGTCCTCGCTGGGGCGTGGTACCGTATGAGTCTGGAGTTGCACTCGTACAAGGCAACATATCATGTTCTCAAAATGGTTATCTTTGATTTGTTATTATCAACAGAAGAAATATAGTATACGAAATAATTCTCTTTATTCAATAAGCAGCAGAGTTACAAAGGCTTCCAATAGCCCAAATGAATCAAACCAAATTGGCTTACAACACTCAAGTTCTCTTTTGCCCATAAAGGATTTCACCATTCCATATATATTATGTCTTCTATATTTCTACCGTATCATTATGTTGCAAGTCCGAGCATCAATGCGGTCGCACGCCTCAAAACTCTACCGCATTCCATGCCTCAACGCATTCAAGCGAGGCTCCACCGTGTGCAAACCATTACCTTTATCCTGCATGCAATCTGGTGGGAGATCAGTATTAATCCTTTTGCATACTGATATTGACCTACTTTAATAAACTGACATTAAGTAGATATATGAATTATGTAGCTTAAGTTGTGATCTTTTTATATTTGCCTTAGGGTCGATTTCATGGTATATTCGAAAGCAGTAAGCATGTATTTCATGGCAATGATGTTATTTCATTTGCATAAGCAAGCAGGCAACCAATATCATTCTCGTGTTGTTTCGTGACTTTTTATCAACATCGACGCACTCATCCTTGCCCGACGCAAGGTAAATACACCTATTATCTTTCTCTATCATATTATAAGTAATCTTATGTAAGATCTTTATGTGCTTGTACTTTCAACCCACCATTCTTTAACTATATGAAGGTCGCTGGCATCTCCGTGCCAGAATGGACTATATTCTCCTCTCAATTTGGGTGGCCCGGATCCTCCCATTATGGGTTGCTATCCCAATAACTGGAGAACATACCGCTACTTACCATTATTGTGGCTTTCACATAAGTAATCAGTTGGTAGTCATCTTAAAGATGTGTGCCCACAAGATTAACCATCCCTTCTAGGCCGAACGGTCCCGGTGCTTCGGCCAATAACTCAGTCGAAGAAATAACTCAACCCGTGCACGGGCAATAACTCAAGTCCATTCGACCATGCAATACGCGTCTTACTCAAACAACCAAACATAGTCTTGAGTCCGAAACTCAAACTTCACATCGTCTTTCATTTCTCTTTCTTTCAATGTTCTCACTCTTTTTTTTTCTCTCACATTCTTTCTTTCTACGTTCTCACATTCTTTGTACGATTTTATTCTTTCTTTCGATGTTAATTTGCCTCAATTCAATGTTCAAATAAGTGGCCCGAAGGTCCCAAATATTTCAAGGCAGTATGCCGCATTCAATAGTTATTTGATATCATTTGATTCGTACATTCAATGCATGCCTCGATTCGATCTTTCAATGTGCTAGACTTATGTTTATTTCCTTCGACTCATGCCCTGAGGCACGCCTTGATAGGGTATTCAATTTTTTATAGCTCGTGCACTAGGGCACTCGCCTCAATATAGTCTTTTAATGTTCTAGCCTTCTAACTCGTGTGCAGGGGCACGAACAACTCGTGCACTGAGGCACTCGCTAATACAGTTATCCCATGTTCTTATGACTTGCGTACCGAGGTGTTCACCTTTGTAATATTTTGATGTTCTATAGCGGCTCGTATATTTGATGTACGTTTCAGTTCAATTATTCAATCTTAGTATTTGATACGTACTACATTCACCTCTCGATTGAGCTACGCTCGCAGACTCGATAGGTTAACATAGCATATAACGGGACATTTTACTTAGGCATGACGGAGTAGGAAAGAAGGGTCAAAGTCCTCAAACCTTAAGCCGATATGCCTTGTTATTTAGCCGAGTCGATGCGGCTCAATTTTATAACTTTATTGTATTGCCAACTTTTCTGACAAGCCATTCGAGCACTTCGTGCTGCGTTGAACTGCTCGACTGAATCGGCCTATCGTGCGCATGCGTCACTCCATTTTGAAATAATATTTTGGTTCTGTGGACTCTGATACAAACGAAGAAAAATGTCGACCACTTATAATTCAGCGTAAACGTATAGCCTGCACACAAAAACAAATAAAATCAATACTTGTCTGAATCGGACCTATGCTTTGTATCGCTTCGATTTATAGATCTTCGAACTGACTCAATGCTTTCCCGTTCAGGCCAACGAAACTCTTGTATCGATCCGACTCGATACAATTCCTCGGGTCAACGTAACTTTTGTCTCGATTCGCATCGATACTTCTTCGTGTCAACACAACTCTTCGAGTCAATGAGTCAGCATAATTTAATGCGCGAAGTGGGGCATTATAGAAAGGATGTGTGTTTCTCATCATCAGAAAATATCTTGATTTGATTATACCCGAAGAAGCCATTCATGGAAGACTTTCGTTCAAAGTTGCAAGTGTTTTCAAACATGTGATCTATAATGGGTAGAGGAAATTCATTTTTTGGGAAGACGACATTAATATCTCGGAGTCAATGCAGAATCTAATTTTTTTCTTTTTTTTTATGACTAGAAAAATGTTTTTGACCCAATCACAATGCTTCTCCTCTAGAATGTAACCATAATCAATTAGCTATAACTACCACTTTTCCAAAAGAGGAGTATTTTTGACTTTTTCCTATTTCTTATCATTATTGTGAATAATGGTATTCAAATTATATTTTGAGTGATAGTTCTATTTTACAAATTTAGTAATTATATTTTTGGATTAATTATTGTAATAATAAATATAGTACATATGCTTTTTTATTTATTGAATATGATTAGTGGATAGCCTTTAGTTAAAATAGTTATCAGCGATCCTTGAGGACCTAAACCAACTGGACATGACTACCTAATTAAATGATTAGGACTAGCATAATTAAACTTTAGATAGCCTCTAGCTAGATTAGAAGGATTGGTTAGAAAGTTAGGCTAAAACACTAACTAAGGGATGGCTTTTTCCCTAATCTTGTCATGACTAAGGGAGGGACTTAATGGACTTTTCCCGCAAGCCTAAAAAATACTAACCCTAACATTATGGCCGCCACCCCATCCCTTATAAGTAAACATCTTCTTCTTTCTCCTTTTATTCCAAAACCTAACCCTAGTTTAGAGGTTTCTTCCATAAATTGTTTCTACTATCAAACTCATCCAAAACAGCCCCAAATTGTTCCTTTCTCTTCCCCTTAGAGAGTAGAAGCATAGCATTGAAGGTTGGAGCACTTGGAGCTTGAGGGCTTTTGGATCTTGGAGCTCTTTCATTGGGAATCCATCTTCCAATAGGTAAAATGTATTCTAAACCCTTTAATTCATAGTAAATAGTGTAGAGGCATCAAATAGGAACCCCCCATGCATTAGAAATACCTATGGTAAGGAGTTTTGACTCTTCTCTTTCTATTTGAAGACTTTTTCCTTTATATTTTGACCCAATTTGGGGAAATCTAAGAATAGCATTTCTAGGGCTTGTGAAGAGGTTTATTAGGTCATAAATGTGATTTAGAACATGTGGGTATGTCTTGGGTCATGTTTGGATCCATTTGGAGTGCGTATCATGGGCGCATCACAATGTGTCCCGATACGCATGCCAAGTGTTTGGCAAAATGACCAAAAGAACATCCATCACTCTAAATCCAGATTTAACACTTGTATTTGGATGTGTATTAATATAGATTATCCTCTTTACAATTCTTTAGTGTTAGATAATAGTATTGTATAGATTAGTGTATAGTTTGGTGAAAGGAATATGGGTACTACTTTGTTATATAGTGAACTGTTGGGCCTAGGATTTGTGTGAGTGTATATGCCTTGATCAAGTTCTGTCCTACACTATGTGGTATCAGTCCTATATAGGGTATATTACCTCAGTTATAGGGGAATACATTTTGAATCACTAGTATAGGATATATTGCATCTAATTACATACCTATAGTATCAGTTAATTGATCAAAGTATCAGTCCTTGTGTATACCTTGTATCAGTCCTTATTGTTATATTTGTATCATTCATTTGACTAAGCTATACTTCAAATCCCTATTTCCTTTTGCATCAATCAACTGGTTATGAGTTAAGGGCTGACATGGAAAGGAGTATAGGCTTAAGGAAGAGAGCCAATTGACATATATGAAGGGCCAACTTAGGATGTCCAGTCATTGTTCAGTCCTATACTCTAAGTGTATCCATTACTCGATTTTCACCTTGTATCAGTCAGGATGGACCATTTGTTTCATTCCTCAATTCCTTTGTTATCAGTCCTTTGCATCAGTCAATTAGGGACTGGTTTTGGTTTCAGTCATTTCCTTGTTCAGTCCCTAAATTACTTTGTTGCTCAGTCATATTCTGAACCTATAATAGTATAGAAGATGAGCTTGGGGTAGGTCAAGGATAGGGTATAGGTGTTTACATTTATGTAAGTACTAGTTAGCTACTAACTCAGTTATATAGGATATTCATGTATCAGTTTTATATGACATTATATCAGTCCCTGTTAGCATGTTCAATCCTTGTTTGTATTTGTATCTCTTGATAGCAGATTTACCTATTGTTTAGTCCTTTGTTTTTGTTCAGTCCTATATTTATGTTCAGTCATTAGTTATATAAATATGCTCAGTCTTTGTATCAGTCCTCATCCATTGATATTAGTCCCATACCTATATTTGGTATCAGTATTATTAAAGAAGGGGGGCTATAGGTTCACTGATATGGAGAGGAGTTAGGCTCTAGAGCAATAATATCTATAGCAGCATCTGCTGCTATTAGCAATAGTAGCCTTGCTACATTAGGACATGTATATGAAGGTAAGGGCTCGAGTATAGGCCCTATGTATCATTTACATGAGGGGCCTATATGTTTCAGTCCTACATGGCATAGCTATCAGTCTTTTTCCTGTATCAAATGACCCTTTTAGAGGGTGTGAAATGTTTATGTGTGTGTGTGATGTAAAATTCAGTGTGGTAGTATGAGTGTGTCAGCTTGGAGATAGAAAGAAGTGAGAAATAGACCCAATAGCTTGAATCTAGACTCATACGATCTAGGAATGGCTAGTTGGACCAAATTGACTTGGTTTGACTTTTCTAACCTAGAAGAGGCCTAAAAGCATATAATTAATATATGAATTTAAATATATTGTTTACTCTATAGCACCATGTAATCATGTAATTTTATATTAGGTCTTTGTGATGCTGGTTCAGATATCGATACTCAGTCGTTGCTCAGGATATCAGGCGTGTACCTACCTCTGATTGTTTTCATCATAATAGTAACTATATTACCTGCTCTAGACTACTTTATTTTATGTTGATACATTGTTACACGGATTGATACTAAATGGATCTTATCAGTAGATGTTTTCCCTTATCGGGTATTTCATGTTCATGTACTTTATCATGTATATCGTGTACTCCTTGTATTTGTATTATTCATGTATTCTCATGTGCTCTCATATACTCCAATGTGCTGACATGTGCTTCATGTACAAATAACAATCATGTACGTAACATGTCGTGATCAACTCTATGTGTATTAAATGGGGTGGGAGAGTAGAAGTAGTTATGTAATTAAATCCCTTAGTGTAATCATGTATATGTTGATTATACCTTTCACGTATAATTGAGTTACCGTAGAATAATCATGTACAACATAAACCAATCACATAATTGTCTTGTGCTCTAAATCACTTGTGTTCATTTCAAGTTAATATGTTCTCTATCTTATTAATGTACTCGGTTTTCTTTTATCTTCATGATGCAATTTCTCTATTTCTCTGTATTTCTATTCCAGTACATCATGTATATTATTCTATTGCGAGTTATATATTTCCTACCATGTAATGGAACTACTTTCAGAGTTATGTATTTGGTTTCAATTCTGACTGGATATATTTTTTAGAAGGTCTTGAGGACTTTTGTACAACCTATTATGGAGCAGGCGTCGATGACATTTATGGCTTGGAACACAGGAGGATCCTGCTAGCTTAGAGGAGATACTAGTAGTACCTAGTTAGATAACTAGGATATTTGTCTGGATTTATTTCCAGCTATCTTTCTGAGATGTCTCATTATACTATCTACTCTTGAGATGTGTTGTTGACTTTTAGACTTATTTCTATTTGGTTATATGCACTTTAAAATCTATCTATTTCATAATCGTGCTACTATTTCTTCTTTAGTTGTTGTGCTTGAGATTGTTTTATTTTATGATTGTCTCTGTATGGAGAGTTATCATTGACAGGTACAATTACTTGTGTTAGAATTAGTTTTGCGACCTAGGACAGTATTCTACCGCCGATACTACAGCGTAGACTAGACGTACCCACGATCGCGTGCCCTTTCACTGGGTGACGGTCGTGACATATTTTTAGTAGTGCCCATGCAGGTCAAGATTCGCAATTATAACGATGTCGTGGTAGTGCAATGACTTAGTTGTACTACTACGTACCTACGATAGGATATACAAATAAGGTATTAGGATGAGAGGATACTCAATCACAATTATGACTTCTTGAGAGATTCCTGGGACGACTCTTAAGAATCTTATTTTGAACTCCAATTCGAAATCCTTTCCTCTTATTTCAGTTCACTCGTGCTTGTTGATTATTGAATTTGATTCTTGATGATACGTTGATTGATTTTGATTTTCATATCAAGATGAATCTTATGAACTGAATTATGGTATCTTCTGATGATATATATTGACAAGGACAACAAGGACAGTAAAATGTCTACTTTGGTTTTGGAGCCTAAAGTTTATCGCAGCCATATTAGCCAGCATGGCAGAAATATAGGGACCTGACTTCGGATATACATATCTTAGTTATAAAATTTAGAACTTCTTACAGCTATACTAGTCGGCACAACGAGGATTCTAGATGACATGATTATAGAGGTGCATACCTTAATTATGGAAGTTATTGTTTGTCACAGCTATGCTTACTGGCGTGGTGAGGATTCTGAGTATCATGATTTTGGGACAGACGCGTATGATTATCATATTGTATTTTAAAAATGGTTCTTAATGTATCATCTCTATCATTTCACTTCTGTTATTAAAGGATTCTGTTCCATCATTAATTAGCTTAGGAATGGAGATACCTTCAGTTTTTTAGTCTAGTTCCTTTTAGAGTTTCATTTCATTAGAGTTCCTTGATAGTGTGATGGTTTGGTGTCATAATGGTTAGGAAGTAATTGTATATGTATTTTGGTAACTAATCATAGATGAGAACCCCAGAGTGATTAATAAGTGTCAAAGTATGAGTTTGTACCAATTACCAGGATAGAAAGGGTACCCAAGTAGCAAGAGCCTGAGTATTTCAAGTATTATAGAGGTTTAGGCACAAACATTTTAAGTGGCTAGTATAGTGGAGAGACATGAGTAACCTAGTATGAGAGTACCATCCATGTACCATAAATAGGAGTTAGTGCCTTATGTAGATAGTATCAAGACTTGGGTAGACACCCTAGAGAGAGTATTCTAGATAGATGGATGTAACAATAGAGTACATGATTGCGGGTGTATACCAGTGTTCATCACAAGAAGAATAGTTAAGCAGTTTTAGGTGATTGAGGAACTGAGACAGACAATAGAAGATAATATCCTATAAAGTGTAGTATAGTATCCTGGATAGTGTGTGACAGTAAGTTAAGTATGCCTATGGTCTAGAACCATGGTATATTAGTAGTATTAGAAGTGGTAACCCATTATAGATAGTTATTCTATTTATTATGATAATTACTAGTTTCCATAATTATGTTGAATGATAATCTGTCTTATAACCCTTTGATGATTTCTTGATTCCATATATCTTTCCAGTATGGAACCCGTGACCAAAACCCATCGTCTGAGAGCAGCTACGGTTTCGGACATGACTGGGGGCCTACTTCCACCACCTATTGCCCAGGAGGTAGTGACCCCTCCCGCTGACCGGGGGGTAGTTCCTATCGTTGAGGATGTGTGTAACTACATGTTTTCAAAAATGAGGATAATTTTGTCATTTTACAAATTTTATATATTGTAAATATTAATTAGGAATATTGTATGAAATTATTGGATTATTTGAGTTTTGTTAGTCGGGTTAGGGGCTAGTCTAGATTTTGACTTAACTTAGTGACCTGGTTAGCTTAGACTCTAGTTGGAACCCAAGGATTAGCTAAACATGCCCCACAAACTCAACTTATTAGGCTAGTGCATTTAGACTAACTCATCAAGACCATTTAGTTCATGTAGAGATTAGATTTTTGTCCAAATTGACCCCAAACCCTTGCATTTGCATTTAACAGCCTAATGATGACTTAGAGGGCTTTTAGGACATTCTAATTAATGCCCTAACCTAGATGTGGTGGCCGGCCATATGGGAGGGCTCTCTCCATTTCATTTCATTAATTTCTTAGCCTCCATCTTCCATTTAGAGCTCCTTCCAAAAAGAGAGCTTTCCTCCACTAATTTACTTCCCCAATCTCACTCTTTCCTCCGCCATCCTCACATTCTCTCAAGAAGAAGGAGCCTATTAGGAGTGTGGAGCTTGGAGCTAGGAGCAAGGAGAAGAGTCCATTTGCTAGAGGAGTTCGTGTCGGAATCGTGTCCATTGGTTTGTTCATTAGGAAACCACTCCCAATACGTATAACTCTCTCTAACTTTGTCATTTCAATCCAAATTTTGGTATAGAACCCATAGGAACTCATCCTTCTGTAGGGTTGACCCTTAGGAATGGTTTAGAGGCTCTATTGAGTCCTTTTTTGGGAGTTTGATAAGGTTTTGTGCCACCCTTGGAAGAAATCCGAGGATGACACACCAAGGCCTCTTGGGTTCACGGATTCAAGGAATCCGGAAAGGAAACTTGTTCCTTTCCTTTTTTGGTAGCCACAAATTTGGGAAACACTTTCCTGACATGGGGGAAAATAGGAGGGAAAATGGTTCCTCTCATGACCCATGGGATTCTTTTTCCCTCCTCCTTTCCCAACATTAATTACCAAACATTATGACAAAAGTAGCCTTCATTTATTACCTATTTTACCAATTAACTCTTCATTATAATTATGTTGACATTGGATATTGTTGGAACAATGATATATTTTTTCTTTCCTTTCCTACACCAACCAAACATAGGAAAGGAAATTTGATAGAATTCTACTTTCCCATCCCTATGGAAAATACATGGGAATTGATTTCCTTTCCGTGAACCAAACGAGGCCCAAGTATTTATAGGAATGCCCTATAAGCTAGTTTGAGTACTTGATGTGTGTGAGTAGAGAGTTTTGGCCCTATAGAATATATGTATAGGCTTGAGTTATAGAGTGTGTGCTAAGTGAACTGCATGAGAAGGATGGGGGTTCATTATAGCCTATAACAGCAGCAGATGTCCTGTTTATTGCTTTGAGCAATAGCTGGACAGTGAGGGATATTCCTCCATGTCAGGGATTTGAGAGTAGGGGGTATCAGTGGCTAAGTTATCTCAGTTGGGGGAAGGTTATTGAATGTTAAGAGTAGAGTGTTGATAGGAAGTAGTTTCATATGTACCATAAAGATATGACAGTAGCCATTTATATGGGTGTGTGTGAGAGTATATGATGGGTATTTGGATGAGTGGGGTGCACATAGGCAATAAGGGTCTGCTGCACAGGAAGTAGGCAGGGGCAGCATCAGAGGGCAGTATAGAAAGGGAGCATGGCTTGTATGCATGTGTCTATACATGTAGATATACGTATATGTATATGCATAAAAGAATATTGTGTGAGCATAGGTATGTATACATGTGAGAGAGCTTGTGTGATAGTGTAAGACCATGTCTGTCTACTTGAGTAAGGATTTGTAAGATCATTGTCTACTTGAGTAAGGATTTGAAAGATCATAGGTGTGGGTACATGGGAAGGCAGAGGCTTTAGAATGAATATGTGTCTAAATGTATATATAGCTATTATATATATGTGTGTACTGTAAGATTTATATTGTGTATGTATGTTCAGAGATGGGTTAATTTAGTAAGGAGGGGTGGCAGGGGGTTCCAGTCCAATTTGGACTGGAACATGAGGTAAAGAAACCTATGTATTTTGATTTACAGAGCATAAGAAGTAGATTGGGAGTTTCCTCTAGAGCAGCAGCAACACTTACAATACATTGTTGTAGCAGCAAGCCATGTGCGCTGCAGTAGCAACTACAGCAGGTAAATAGGAGTGAGGGAGAATTTGAAGAGGGCTCTATGTATAGGTAGGTTCAGTCCCAAAGTGAATGTGACATTAAAGGGTTATCACAAGAACTCTAGTGTTGGTAACTGAATTCATTTGGAAAGAGGTATTTGGGGAATAGGTACATGATCAGTTGTGATGTACATATATGAAGGTGTGTGATAGTTCACAATCAAAGAGAGCTATTGACAGTTGGCCTTTGGCCATGGGTTTGTGTGAATGTGGGTCATTTTGGGACATATAGGGGGTCACATTAGAACAGCAAGGGGATGTTGGCAAGCAAGTCTTCCCCCCTGTTCCCAGTATCTGAATAGGATCCTATGTTGGCCAGGTATAGTGGCAAGGGCCAAGTTATAAGAGGTATCAGTTGTAAACTAGTAGGGAGGGATTTAGTTATATGTTAGATTTTATGGACATGATCCACTGACCAAGAACATATAGCAGATACATGGAGAGGAAAGAGATGTGGAAATCAGTGTTATAAAGGGTTAGGAGCAGCAATCTACCAGTCGGGTTAGAAGAGAAGTGTTTACCACTACATCACAGGTTTAGGGACTAATTAAGAGAGCTTGGAGTTTAGAAGGATATCCTATTTTGTATATGTATAGATAACATATGTTTAGCCTCTAGTGATAGCCTATGCATTCTTATGGGAGCATGGTTCTAATACAAATATGTAGAAAGGGGCTTGGGTTATAGAATTGGATGGTGAGGAGTGTGTGACCACATGTAAACTCTTAGTCTATTACAGCTATTGTATGGTATCTTAATTATGAGATATGAAATATTATAGCAGTATCAGAGTTGGATTCTTGCATATATGTTTGTGTGTGAGTTTGTATATAAGTGCAACCATGTGTTAACTATAAGGGAATTAGTCTGTTGAACTGAACTCAATTTCTTTGGAGTGAAATGCTTAAAAGAAAGAAAAGGCACTGAGATAAGTTGCAAGATCAGGTAAGAAGAAGGGGTTTCAATCTAAGCAGTAAGATTTCGGAATTTGCCACCAATGTATCAGGATTTAGGGGTATCAGTCCACTTGGGGACTAGACATTAGTTCAGTCCAGAGGCTGACATGAAAAGGGATGTGAGTATTTGGATTGCAGCAGGCCTTTAGTATAGGAGTTAGGAGCAGGGCTTTAGCATTTCAAGTGAAGGGTATTCGGGATAAGGCTAGAGTTCACTCTTGAGGCAAGGATTTAGGAAGGGTATGCAGAGGTTTTAGAGAATGGGGTACGGTTTGAATGATAGGTTAGAAGGTTTATTGGAAAGTTAGTATAGGCAATTAGGGGCCCTGTCTTAGTGTCCAGTCTCTAGTAGTTGATATGGGGTTTAGGAGATTAAGCCTAGGCTAAAGCTTGTAACTCATTTGGATGTTGTATGTGAGGGTTTTGGGATATAACAGTAGAACACAGCATTAAGGTTGGAGTTAGCTAAGATAGTAGAGTAGAGAAGGGGTTTAATATATATAGGCAAGGTAAGACAATATAGGGTATACACTACAGGTAATACTAGCAATAAGGTTGTAGTCTAAGTGAACCTACCCATATACCATAAGAGCTAAAAAAAAGTCTAAAAGCTTAGTGTATGGATACAATAACTTGGATATAGACTCATACAACCTAGAAATAGCTAGTTTGACCAGGTTCGACTAGTGTGACTTAGTATGACTGAGTTTGACCTAGATTTGCATAGCCTGCACTACAAAATCATGCCTAACACTGTTAAACCCTATTTATCTCATGTATATCTCATCTTTAGGTCTGTGACTTCACTCTGAGCCTCGATTCACTGTTGATATTTTCCACCGGATCTCAGGCGAGTACATTCTCTGATAGTATTTCTGTTTTATGATATCGTCTATGTTTCTTGTATTTAGTATAGATATCTTGGTTCTCTTGACACATTATTCATACGGATTGGCATTTGTCTTGATCCCGCCATGAGATGTTATTCCTTGTATTCCTTGGTATATCTTATGTAAGTCTTTCCTTGTTCCTTATGTATTGTATAGACACGATTCCTATGAAGGCTCGCGACCTTCTCAGAGAATCTGTGTCATGACGTGTCATGGTTGGATCCACTATACTAGTCAGGGGCGGGGGAATTAGCATAGATATGTGATCAAATCCTTCATGTGCAAGATATTATTTTTTCTGTGAGTGTTGATCATACACCGCACGTACGATTAGCTAGGCCATTTTTCATGTACAAGTTCCTAAGCCGATTATATGTTTAAACAAGTGCTAAACTCACATATATAGTAGTTCCTAATTCCCGTACATGATATACACTACTCTTACTCTTACATTTATTTACAGTCTTGATATGCCTTACCATGATCCATGCATGTACTACTTTACCATGTATATTCTCTCTATTTACTGCTACATTTTCTATATCGTCTAACTAGAACTATTATTGGAGTTGTGTGCTCGTTCCATCCTAATTAGATATGTTGACAAATTTTTACAAATGATGGTGAGGAAGAGGTCCTACATACTACGGTCCCCATGACGTAGTTGGCTTAGACTAGGAGACCCTAGTTCAGCAGGGGTTAGCTTCAGCCGATGAGGCATTAGTGTATCTTAGCTAGTTTAGTGTACTTACTGGACTTTGTCTCCAGATTACATTTTGGTCTGTTATTATTTTAGTATTAGAGATTGTTGACTCAGAGACTTTGGACTTGTATCATTCTGTGTTAGATCTCCTGGTTGATATTTTCATATCTTGTTGTCTTTATCTTTCAGTACCATCTTTTCGTCTTAGAATTTGTGATTGAGAATATTATATTGTCATTGCTTGTCCTTTGTTCGGAGTTGACCCTTCTCGACAGGTTTTGATATTATAACTGTTGTTAGATAGTAGACCTAGATAGCGTTCTACGCCATTTCTGCGACATAGGCTTGGACGCTGTCATGCACTCGTGCCCCTACTCCAGGTGCGAGTCGTGACAAAGTGGTAGCAATCTTACCAGAGAGTCCTCGTCCACCTTCTATCATTCAGGAGATGGTTGCAGTTTGGTCTGAGACCGAAAGTCTTCCTCTGCCTCCTGGAGTGGTACCGCATACCATATTCTCAAGAGGCTTGCCCCCTAATGGAACTCAGATATTTGGACTCCTTTGGGACATATTAGAGACATAGAGAGTTCAGACCGAGATCCTAAAGGAGCAGGGCCAGAGGATCCAGCAGCTGTAGAACCTAGCGCATTCTCGAAGAGAGCCTAGTCCTAAGAGAGTGAGGAGCAGTATCCACCCTGGGCCTCAGGAGTACCCAAACCTTCAGCCTATGACATACTTCCAGTTTAGATCCCTGTCCAGTAGAGGCCAGTTGAGTGAGTGCCTACCTGTGTCTATTGTAAGAAGCTTGGGCATGCATAGACCGACTGTAGGAAGAGGAAAGGGTTGTGCCTGTTGTGGATCAGCTACACACCAGATATGAGACTATCCTAGTTCACCTATCCTAGCCGAAGCCCCGGCTCAATGAGGGAGTACCAGTTACTGTTGGCCCATTCCTAAATGGTCACACACGGTTTTGATAAATCAACAAAGACTTAAGTTAATACACAAAATATACAAACAGCTGGTAACATTTCAGGTCAAGTGAAATCAATATCCAAAGTGTATTATAATATTTACAAGCATGTCAATCATCATTTCGAAGCGTTCATGTATTGCAATCGGTCTGAGTCATTTTACAATTTATTATGTATTTTTATTTTTATTGAGTCTATGATAGAAATTGTAAAATCGACTGGGTATTGCTGGCTTAGGTTATCCACAGTCCACCTATCTAAAAATCCTGTCTATCCACTAAAATTCCTTATACCAAAAATATTACATATCCTATGCAAACAGAATTGGACCAAACATTCTTCTAAGTACTAGATGAACTTAGACAGAACTCTGGCCGAGTTCGGTCCGAGTTGGGACCGAGTTCGGTCAGTTCAAATTCAAATGTTTGTTACCTCCAAAACTGCATGCAACGTTCGTTTGCGAAATCTTTGCATCCGAAATCTGCTCGAACTCTGTCCGAGTTCGGTCCTCGAAAACACCTATAAATAGAAGAGAATTTCTCATTTCAAATCACTCATTCATCTTCCCTTCTCTGTATCTATATCCAATAGTATTTTCATTGATCTAAAGCTTTCACACTCCACCTATACATCTCTTAGCCAAAACCAGTAACATCTATTTGATATAGAGTCTTTGGTTGTCAGAGTTGTAGAGAGATCGTTCAAGTTTAGAACACATTTCTATTTTCGGAGCCGGTCGTGCGCTCGTCATCAAGTACGGTGTTGTGAAGTCGGTCGTGCACTTGTCACCAAGCACGGTATTGTAAAGAGACTGCAAGCTCTCAATTAGCTTGTGACTAGTGGATTAACAGCTGGCAAGAGTACCTGTGACTGGATTAGTCCTCCAAGAGGGAAACCAGTATATATCGCGGTGTCCACTGAGTTTGATTCTCTGATCTCTACATTTATTTACTGTCTCTTTATTCACTGCCATTGTTATCTGCTTTTGTATTTTAATTGTTGATTATTTTTCTGCTGCACTTGCACTCACTCTATTCAACCCCCCTCTAGAGGTGCTCAACGGTCCTACAATTGGTATCAGAGCTGGTTATATTCTAGTATAACAACCTCAGAGAGTATATATGGCAGCTGTAAAATCAATATTCAATGGAGAAGGGCAATCCACAAATGGACCCCCACTATTTGATGAAACAAACTATACTTTCTGGAAAATACGAATGACATTTTTCTTAAAGTCTCTTGACTTTGATCTTTGGTCTATAGTTATTGACGGTTATAAGAAACCGGCACCTACAGTAGTTGATGGCGTACTTACAGACAAGCCTCATGATGAATATACAGAGACAGAAAAAGCAAGGGCTAGTCTAGATGCAAGTGCCATTAACGCATTGTTCTGTGTAATTGACAAGACGAAGTTCAATTGAGTTTCAACCTGTAAGACGTCTTATGAGATTTGGAAACTTCTTGAGGTAACTCATAAAGGTACTTCCTAAGTGAAGGAATCCAAAATCAGCAGACTAACACAGGAATATGAATCTTTCAAAATGAAACTCAGCGAGTCAATTACACAGATGTTCACTTGTTTCCTTGATATTACTACTCCTTTGCAATCTCTTGGTAAGGATTTCAGAAATCATGAGAATATCAGAAAAATGCTACGGGCTCTAATCAAGAACTGGAACCCAAAAGCAACAGTAATTATTGAAGGAAACGATCTCACCACCATAACTCTGGAAACACTTATGGGCATGCTAATGACCCATGAGATGGATCTGCAAGAGTTTGAAGAAGGTACTCCAAAAGAGAAATCAATCGCCTTTAAAGCTCAAGCCAGAAGATCAACATGCAAAGATTCTGATGAAGGATCATCCAGTGGTGATAAACAAGCACTGCTAGTGAAGAATTTCAGAAAATTCTTAAAGTTTGAGAAATCAAACAGAAAGAAGAAAGATGTCCATAAAAGCAATAAAGAAGAAACAAATTGCTTTGGATGCAAGAAGTCAGGACATATAAAGAAGTACTACCCATCTCCAAAGAAAAGCAGTCCATTTGATAGATCAAGATCAAGCCGAAGAACAACAACTGGTCGAAAGTATGCAAATACAAGTATCTGGCATAAAAGTGATGCTAGTGAATCAGAGAAAGAAGATAGACCCTGCAGCACTAGAAATGACTGTATTATGGCTTTTGATAAGGTATCCTCAAATCCTTTGTTTGATGATTTTACTTTCGATGAGTTAGAAAATTCCTTCAGCGAACTACTTAAAGAACACAGAAATGTGCTTAACAAGTATAAGCAATTTCGAAAAGAGGTTAAGGCATGCACAACCAAGTCTCATTGAAGACATTAAAGAGACATCTACTACCGGTAACACGGAAGAGATAGCCAAGCTTAAAGTAGACTATCATAAGGCTATCCTCAAAATTAAAAAGAAAGAAAGAGACTATGTCAAGATACAGGAGTTATATGACATAGAGAAGAAGAAGCACTTAGTCATAGAGCAAAGACTCATTGATATGACCACTAAATATGAAGAGTCTTATGCGATTTCTAAAAAGTTAGAAATCAAGTTAGGCAAATAGGCTATACCTGTGACACAACCTAAATTTAGTCCTAATGCTAAGCATACACTTAAGAGGACTAAAACACCGAAAGCACGTAAGAAACACGAATATCACCATGCTTTCACATATAGGTTTTCAAAGAAACCACATATGTATGTCAACACAAAATCAACTAACACGTTTTCAAAACTTACTTGCACGTACTGTGCTACTCATGGGCACATATCACAGTATTGTCTAGCAAGAAAGCTTGTTGACAATCACACACTGATTTGGAGACCTAAGACTAATCAATATGGACCCTTCAGTAAATGGGTACCAAAGGATTCATCTACTTGTTTTGTAGGTGGACCCTCAACTCTCTCATGCTAAAAGCAAGTAGATCCTCGATAGCGGATGTTCGCGGCACATGACTGGTGGTGCATCTTTGTTCGCCACGCTATCGATGAAGAAAGAAGGATACGTCTCCTTCGAAAACAATCTGAGAGGTGATATCATTGGAAATGTCATTGTTGGTATATCCCCTTATCCTGTAATACAAGATGTTTGTCTAGTTACAAAATTGAAACATAACCTGCAGAGCATAAGTCACTTGGCAGATAACGGCTATGGCATCAATTTTGTAAAATATAAATGTATAATATATGATATGTCATCTGGTAATCCCATATATGAAGGGATTAAAGAAGACAATATTTATGATTTTCTTTCTAAATAGTACTAATAATGCAGGAAGATGCCTAGTCGCAAACTTAGATGAAAGCTGGCTGTGGCATATGAGGCTAGGACATGCTAATATAGACACTATCTCACAGCTAAGTACTAAAAAGTTGGTAAAGGATTCCCTTAGATTTTATTCAAGAGAGATATGGTATGTGTAGACTGTGAAAAGAACAAAGCACATAGATCTACATTTAAATCCACCAACACTATAAGTACTTCTAGACCTTTACTGTTGATACATATGAATTTATTTGGTCCTAGTAGAGTCGCTAGTCTTGGCGGTAAACTCTATGCCTTTGTTATTGTTGATGATTTCTCTCGTTTTACTTGGGTTAACTTTTTATCAAACAAAAGTGATGCAATTTTTGAATTTCAGATATTTTATAAAAAGGTATAAAATGAAAAAGGCTTAATGATTACTCGTATCCAAAGTGATCATGGTGGCAAATTCGTAAATACTGATTTTAAAAAGTTTTATGATGATAGTGGATATTACCATAAATTTTCTTGTCCTAGAACTCCTCAACAGAATAGTGTTGTGGAGTGGAAGAACCGTACTCTTAGCAAGATGGCTAGAGTCATGCTAAATCAGCACAATCTTCCTAAATACTTTTGGACAGAAGCTATAAGTACAGTCTGTCATGTTTTAAATAAGGTGTTAATTCGACCTATCTCGAAGAAAACACCTTATGAACTTTGGTTTGGAAGAATTCCAAATATTTCATATTTTAAAGTTTTTGGATGTCGCTGTTTTATCCTGAACACCAAGGACAACTTGGGAAAGTTTGACTTTGAAGCAGATGAAGGAATATTTCTCAGATATGCTGCTAAGAGTAAGGGATATAGAATTTTTAATAAAAGATCTATGATTGTTGAAGAATCCATTAACGTTACTTTTGATGAGCTCAATAGTCACAGATTTAGCGGCAGTGATGATGAAAATGTACAAGCCATAACCGATAAAAGTCCTGTGGAAGATCTGACTCATAGATTTGAATTACTGAAGTTTTTGCCAGATCATCAAGAGATGCTCATTATAGGTGATATATCAAAAGGTGTAAGTACACGCTCTTCATATAGAGATATTGAAATAGCAGCTAATATAGCTTTTATTTCACAAGTAGAACCTAAGAATGTAGCAGATGCTTTTAATAATAATTTTTGGATTGATGCCATGCAAGAGGAACTTAATCAATTAGAGAGAAACCAAGTTTGGGAACTCGTTCCTAAACCTATTGGCCAATCGATAATTGGTACTAAATGGGTGTTCCAAAATAAATTAAGTAAAGATGGATAGGTTCTACGCAACAAAACACGTCTAGTAGCACAAGGTTATAATCAAGAAGAAGTTATTGATTATGACGAGACATATGCTCATGTTGCTAGACTAGAAGCTATCTGCATGTTTTGTTCATATGCATGTTTTAATGATTTTAAATTATTTCAAATGGATGTGAAAAGTGTATTTTTAAACGAATTTTTGAAAGAAAAAGTTTTTGTGAAACAATCCCCTGGTTTTAAAGATTTTCAAAAACCTGATCACGTCTTCAAACTTAAGAAAGCACTCTATGGACTCAAACAGGCACCTCGTGCTTGGTATGAACGCCTAAGTGCCTTCTTACTTGAAAATGGTTTTTCAAAAGAAAGAGTTGATACTACGTTATTTATCAAGTCTTTAGATGATGATATTCTTCTTGTGCAAATATATGTTGATGACATCATATTCGGATCTACTAATGAAAAACTTTGTCAAGAGTTTGCTAAGTGTATGCAGAGTAAATTTGAGATGAGTATGATAGGAGAGCTCAAATTCTTCCTAGGACTTTAGATCAAACAACACTCAAAAGGAACATTCATCAATCAAGCTAAATATACAAAAGACATACTGAAAAAGTACGACTTCAACAATATAAAGCCAATCGGAACTCCAATGGCTACATCAACAAAGCTTGACACTGATGAAAGTGGTAAACCTGTCGACAAGCGTAAGTATCGAGGTATGATTGGTAGTTTATTATATTTAACTGCTAGTCGTCCTGATATTATGTTCAGTGTCTGTATTTGTGCACGATATTAGGAAAATCCTAAGGAATCATACTTATGTGCCGTTAAGCGTATCTTCCGATACCTTAAGGGAACTTCAACAGTCGGCTTATGGTATCCTAACACGAAATCCTTTAACCTGATAGGTTACTCGGATACGAATTTTGTAGGATGCAAAGTAGACCGTAAAAGTACCAGCAGTACGTGTCATTTCCCAGGAAAAGCCTTAGTCTCATGGTTTAGCAAGAAATAAAATTCTGTAGCACTATCAACTACAGAGGCTAAGTATATCGTCGTAGGACGATGTTGTGCTCAAATTTTGTGGATGAAGCAAACCTTAGAAGACTACAATCTGTACTACACTAAGATTCCTATTTATTGTGACAACACTATCACTATTAACCTGACTAAGAATCCCTTATGTCACTCACGCACAAAGCACATAGAGATTCGTCATCACTTTTTACGTGATCACCAACAACACGGGGATATTTGCTTAGAATTTGTTGACACAGATCATCAACTAGCAGACATTTTCACAAAATCATTGGCTTAAGACCGCTTTAACAATCTGCGTCGACAGCTCGACATACTTGAATTTTCAAATTCATAATATAGTATAATTAGTAAATCAATTTATAACTCCAAACTTTGACCTTTATTAATAGACATTATTTAGGTACAAGCCGAAAGGATCCTTATGTCATACAGGCGTAAATAGCCTGAAGCGACATGGTATACTAGTCTTCGGACTACCGCAAGCTGGGATCCGGCTCCTACAGCTAATCCAAAGTAATCAAAATTATTAAATGAAGAAGTAAGAAGGTTATATATTGAAATTTATCAACTATACAACATTAATGACATTGGAAATACATGTAGCCGAACTCGGACCGAGTTCGGACCGAATTCGAATAGTGCCGATGCGAATTTCTAGAACACCAGCAGCCGGCCCTAGCCTATATATACTTCGTTTTTACCTCATTCTTTCACCATCACACAAACTGAGAGCCTCATCAAAGTAAATTTTCACTACTTCCTAGCCTTCCTCCTCCCTCCATCGCGGATCTTCAAAGCTCGAAAGCAGTCTCCTTCCTCCTCTCTTAATCTTTTAGAGGTATTCTCTCTTTTTAAATTCAATTCTCATGGCACCCAAACTCCACCACAAGAGAAAAAAACCATCTTCCAAGAGTGGCTCTTATGCTGGATCCTCCTCCGCTGAGTATGAACCAGTTAGCATATTTAGTCCTGCTCGTCCTACCGACGACGATGACTATGATTCTGGAGTTTTCCCATCTGCAGACTTTTCTATTGCCTGGTTTGACAACTTTTCTTATAGAGATATTTGTCCCGATCGTTATGTCAACTTCACTATATTCCCTGAGTATCTCACTACATTTGAAAATCTATCTCTTCGCGATTTTTTCAAGACCGCCGACAATATATATGATAATGTCGTTCGCATGTTTTACTGTAACTTACAACTTGTAGAGAGCGGTATTTGTTCATGTGTTGGAGGTAGAAAAATTGAATTCAACTCTACAGATGTCAGTGAATTTTTTCACACGCTTGACGTAGGTGAAGCCCTAGTTGTCATCAATCATGTCCAATTTCCTGAGGGCATGACTCTTTATTCTTTCAAGGTCGCCATGTGTCATCCTCGTCCTGTTCCTAGAAATGGCAGGGTGTACTCATGACACCTTAATCAAAAATTTTATGGGTTATATCATTTTATCTTCTCTGCTTTGCTTCCCAAGATGTGATCTTCAGACGAGGTCACATTTTTCGAGATGTCTACTATGTATCACTTGCACTTTGGTATCACTTTCTCTGTCCCCTAGACTTTCACTGCTTGGATAATTAGCTGTAGGAGGATGGGGCACAACCTCTTGTATCCCATGCACTTGGTTAAGATCTTTAGACGTCTTGGAGTTGATCTCTCTTAGTGTCCTTTCTCTTCTACTTTTTCTGAGTTAAGTAGATCTAGGACTTATCCCAATCCACCTCCTCCACTTGGTGCTGAACTTGCTGCTCCGGTTCACGCTGATGATCCTCAGGCTCCTGCCCTTGCTGTTCTATCTGCTGCTTCTGGTTTTGACCCAGGTTTCTATCAGCGATTTGATAAGTTCGTTGCCCTCTTAGCGCAATGTCATCAGCACTTTTATGACTTTATTGCACTCTCTATGCAACATCATCAGAGCTATATCGACTCTAAGTTTTGCCCCATCTCTCAGGGTCAGGTGGTACGGAACAGCCTTACTGATATCCACTGGAGCTTATCTCATGATCCCACTCATCTGATTCAAATGACTCGTTACCCCGGGTTTACTGGACCGAGGTTCGATGATGAGGCTACTTTCACTCACTTCGATCCTACCACGGCCTACTTTCCACCGGATGCTCCTGGAGGTGATGACATACCGCTGTGATGTGGGACTTCCGTTGATTTTCATGGATGCTGATGCTAGATGATGATCATAGTATTTTTTTGTACTGGTCTAAACTGGTGAGTTAGACTTTTAGACTTGTTTTAGACAGTCATTTACTGTTGAGTTATGACTGATGATGATTATGTTAGTTGCACTTTGGTTGATTTTCTACAATCAGATTTCAGTTGTGTTACTGCTTGTCTTAGTTTAATTTTTTATGAGATTTGTTATCTATGGAATTACTATGTCTCTGTCTTTGTTAAATGCTGAACATTATTGGCTTCACACATTACGGGGGAGCCGAAACATTTTCAACATGACTAAGGGGGAGTAAGAGCAATACCAAACAAAATTTGTTTCAAAAGCTTCACAGAACAAATCAGGTATTTTTTTCAATTAAACATTTTAGATATATTTTGGTATAGACTCAAGTTTGTCATTTATCAAAATAGGAGAGATTGTTGGCCTGTTCCTAAATGGTCACACCAGATTTTGATAAATTAACAAAGACTTAAGTCAATACACAAAATATACAAACTGCTACTAATATTTCAGGTCAAGTGAAATCAATATCCAAAGTGTATTACAACATTTACAAGTATATCAATCATCATTTCGAAGCGTTCATGTATTAGAATCAGTCTGAGTCATTTTATTAATTTTATGTATTTTTATCTTTATTGAGTGTAGGATACAAATTGTAATATTGACTGGTATTGATGGCTTAGGTTATCCACAGTCCACCAATCTAAAAAGCCTGCCTATCCGCCAAAATTCCTTATACCAAAAATATTACATATCCTATGCAAACAGAATTGGACCAAACATTCTTCTAAGTACTGGAAGAACTTAGACAGAACTCTGGCCGAGTTCGGTCCGAGTTTGGACCGAGTTTGGTCAGTTCAAATTCAAATGTTTGTTCCCTCCAAATCTGCATGTAACGTTCGTTTGCAAAATATTTGCATCTGAACTCTGTCCGAACTCTGTCCGAGTTCGGTCCTCGAAAACACCTATAAATAGAAGAGAATTTCTCATTTCAAATCACTCATTCATCTTCTCTTCTCTCTGTCTATATCCAATAGTGTTTTCATTGATCTAAAGCTTTCACACTCCACCTATACATCTCTTAGCCAAAGCCAATAACATCTATTTGATTTAGAGTCTTTGGTTGTCAGAGTTGTAAAGAGGTCGTTCGAGTTCAGAACACATTTCTGTTTTCGGAGCCGGTCGTGCGCTCGTCACCAAGTACGGTGTTGTGAAGTCGGTCGTACACTTGTCACCAAGCACGGTGTTGTAAAGAGACTGCAAGCTCTCAATTAGCTTATGAATAGTAGATAAACAGCAGGCAAGAGTACCTGCGACTGGATTAGTCCTCCAGGAGGGAAACTAGTATATATCGTGGTGTCCACAGAGTTTGATTCTCTGATCTCTACATTTATTTACTGTCTCTTTATTCACTGCCATTGTTATCTGCTTTTGATTTTTAATTAGTGATTATTTTTCTACTGCACTCGCACTCACTCTATTCAACCCTCCCTAGAGGTGGTCAACGGTCCTACAGTTACTAGACCCGGTTGGAGGTGAGTAATTAACCTAGATTTTAGTATATCTTTTGCGCTGAGTTGATGATGCATGAATAGATTGTAGCCTTATATGTATGATGTAACCTACTACTAATTTGACAAGCTGATAATTAGGTCTGATAACGGGAAGGCTAATGCTACAAGACATGGGTTAGCATGTTGTTTGTTTCTGATCCTTTCTTTGCTTTATTCATAGTGTGTTTATTTAATACCTTACGAATTACTTTGTGCTATAGTAGGGTTAGTATTGTTAGTTGAGACCCCTAATTGAGATTTTGTATTATGACGGGTCATAACCATGTGTGTTATTCCTTCAATAGAATTGTATGGTTTAGATAGGGCTTTCTTGGACCATGATTGTTGGGGGCATGACCTAAAGAAGAGCACGACCAACTTAAATTTCAATAATAAAATTTTTCTAAGTGGGGTAGGATTGTAACTACCACTTTTCCGAAAGAGGAGTATTTTGACTTTTTTCTATTTTTATCATTATTGTGAATGATGGTATTCAAATTATATTTTGAGAAATATATCTATTTTACAAATTTAGTAGTTATATATTTGGATTAATTATTGTAATAATAAATATAGTGCATATATTTTTTTATTGAATATGATTTGTGGTTAGCCTTTAATTAAAATAGTTGTTAGTGACACTAGAGGACCTAAACCAACTGGATATGACCACCTAATTAAATGATTAGGACTAGCATAATTAAACTTTAGTCAGCCTCTAGCTAAATTAGAAGGATTGGTTAGAAGTTATGCTAAAACACAAATTAGGGAGTATGGCTTTTTCCCTAATCTTATCATGACTAAGAGAGACTTAATGGACTTTGTCCATTAGCCTAAAAAACCCTAACCCTAGCATTATGGCAGCCACCCCATCCCTTATAAGTAAACATCTTCTTCTTCCTCCTCCTTTTATTCCAAAATCTAACCCTAATTTAGAGGTTTCTTTCCCAAATTGTTCCTACCATAAAACTCATCCAAAACAGCCCCAAATTGTAACATTCTATTCCCCTTGGAGAGTGCAAGACCGTAGAAGTATAGAATTGGAGGTTAGAGCACTTGGAGCTTGAGTGCTTTTGGATCATAGAGCTTTTTCATTGAGAATCCATCTCCCAATAGATAAAATGCATTCTAAACCCTCTAAATCATAGTAAATAGTATAGAGGCATCAAATAGGAACCCCCATGCATTAGGAGTACCTATGGTGAGGAGTTTTGACTATTCTCTTTCCATTTGAAGACTTTTCCCTTTGTATTTTGACACAATTTGGGAAAAATCCGATAATAGCATTTCTAGGATTTGTGAATAGGTTTATTAGGTCATACATGTGATTTAGAACATGTGGGTAGGCCTTGGGTCAAGTTTGGATCCATTTTGAATGCGTATCATGGGCGTATCACAACGTGTCCCGATACGCACGCCAAGTATTTGACAAAATGACCAAAAGAGCATCCATCACTCTAAATCCAGATCTAACACTTGTATTTGGATGTGTATTAATACATATTATCTTATTTACAATTGCTTAGTGTTAGATAATAGTATTGTATAGATTAGTGTATAGTTGGGTGAAGGGAATATGGGGAGTGCTTTGTAACATGAGTATAGTAAACTATTGGGCCTAGGATTTGTGTGAGTGTATATGCCTTGATCAAGTTCAGTCCTACACTCTGCGGTATCAGTCCTCTATAGGCCATATTACCCCAGTTACAGGGGAATATATTATGTATCAGTAGTATAGGATGTATGGCATCTAATTACATACCTTTAGTATCAGTTAATTAATCAATGTATCAGTCCTTGCATATACCTTGTATCAGTCTTTATTATTGTATTTGGACCAATCATTTGACTGAGCTATACTTCAAACCCCCATTTCCTCTTGCATCAGTCAACTGGTTATGAGTTAGGGGCTGATATGGAAAGGAGTACAGGCTCGAGTATAAGAGCCATTTGGCATATATGAAGGGCCAACTTAGGATGTCCAGTCATTGTTCAGTCCTATACTCTAAGTGTATCCATCACTCAATTGTCACCTTGTATCAGTTAGAATGAAACATTTGTTTCAGTCCTCAATTCCTTTGTTATCAGTCCTTTGCATCAGTCATTAGGGACTGGTTTTGGTTTCAGTCATTTCTTTGTTCAGTCCCCAAATTACTTTGTTGCCAGTCCTATTCTGAACCTATACCAGTATAGGAGATAGGCTTGGGGTAGACAAAGGTTAGGGTGTAGGGGTTTGTATTTATGTAAGTACCAGTTAGCTACTAACTCAGTTATATAGGATGTTCATGTATCGGTTTTATATGACATTGTATCAGTCCCTGTTAGCATGTTCAGTCCTTGTTTGTATTTGTATCAGTCCTGATGAGGGGATTTACCTATTGTTCAGTCCTCTATTTTTGTTCAGTCCTTTGTTTATGTTCAGTCATTATATATATAAATGTGCTTAGTCTTTGTATCAGTCCTCATCCATTGATATCAGTCCCATACCTATATTTGGTATCAGTGTTATTGAAGAAGGGGGCCCTATGGGTTCACTGATATATGGAGAGGAGTTAGGCTCGAGAGCAGCGATATCTGTAGCAGCATATGCTGCTATTAGCAATAGTAGCCTTACTACTTTAGGGCAGGAATATCAAGGTAAGGGCTCGAGTATAGGCCCTATGTATCAGTTACATGAGGAGCTTATATGTTTCAGTCCCATATGGCATAGGTATCAGTCATTTTTCCTATGTCAAATGACCCTGTGAGAGGGAGTGGAATGTTTATGTGTTTGTGTGATGTAAAATTCAGTACGGTAGTATGGGTGTGTCAGCTTGGAGAAAGAGATAAGTGAGAAGCCAGTAGCTTAGGGACTGCAAAAGGCAATCAAGTCTGTATAGGGAGAGGCCTGTGCTCGGGTGTGCACAAGTCAAGGTATAGGTAGCAACATAAATTGGGAATGGGCACAGTGAAGCAGGGTATTAGATGTGTGTGCATTTGTGCATACACATGTTGTAGATGTAGGTAGCATCAGTTGCTAATTGTACAGATTAAGAATGATAGGCATAGTTGCAACAGTAATACTGCTTGCAACTGTAGTCGGTAAGGGTGTTTGTAAGTGTCGTGTTGTGTATCATGTGAGTGGTATTGGTAGGTAGTATGGAAAATATTTAGGTAGGATAAGCAAGAAGCCTGTGTAGGGATGCTAGGCAGTCCAGCAGCAGTATACAACTGCTGTTGGGGACAGCAAGATGACGGACAAACAGCAATGTGTGTGTATGACAATTTCGGTAATGTGTTTAGTGATGGGGATTTTATTTTCTATGTGGACTAAGAGTATAGGGATACTTATATAGGTGATGTCTAGGTAGACTAGGGTTTTACCTAAGGTTGATATTAGTATACTAAGTTGCATGAGTACATAGGGTGGTTGGATATGAGGATAATGTGAGTAATAAGTCAAATATAGATAAGGGTAAATTGGTATGAAGTTACCAAATTGCATAGGGTAATGTGCATAGTTAAGATACACTGGTATGAGGCCATGTACATATATTATAGATAATTACATAGGGTATGACCTAGTATATCCTAGGTAGGTAAGGAATAGACCCAATAGCTTGAATCTAGACTCATACGATCTAGGAATGGCTAGTTGGACCAAATTGACCTGGTTTGACTTTTCTGACCTAGAAGAGGCCTAGAAGGATATAATTAATATATGCATTTAAATATATTGTTTACTCTAGTGCACCATGTAACCCAGTAATTTCATATTAGGTATTTGTGACGCTGGTTCAGATATCGATACTCTGTCGTTGCTCAGGATATCAGACGAATACCTACCTCTGATTGTTTTTAATGATAATATATATATTACCTGCTCTAGACTACTTTACTTGATGTTGACACATTGTTACACGAATTGATGCTAAATGGATCTTTTCAGGAGATGTTATCCCTTATCATGTATTTCATGTTCATGTACTTTGTCATGTAAATCGTGTACTCTTTGTATTCATATTATTCATGTACTCTCATGTGCTCTTATATACTCTAATGTATTCACATGTGCTTCATGTACAAATAACAATCATGTATGTAACATGACGTGATCAGACCTAAGTGTATTGATTGGGACGGGGGAGTAGAAGTAGTTATGTAATTAAATCACGTAGTGTAATTATGTATATGTCGATTATACCTTTCACGTATAATTGAGTTACCGTAGAATAATCATGTACAACCTAAACCAATCACATAACTGTCTCGTGCTCTAAATCACTTGTGTTCATTTCAAGTTAACATGTTATTTATCTTATTCATGTACTCAGTTTCCTTATATCTTCATGATGTTATTTCTCTATTTCTCTGAATTTCTATTCCAGTACACCATGTATATTATTCTATTGTGAGTTATATATTTCCTATCATGCATTGGAATTGCTTTCAGAGTTATGTACTTCGTTCCAATCTTTACTGTATATATTTTTCAAAGGGTCTGGAGGACTTTTGCACGACCTATTATGGAGCGGGCATCGATGACACTTGTGGCTTGGTTTACCAGGATAATCCATCTAGCTTAGAGGAGACACTAGTAGTGCCTAGTTAGATAGCTGGAATATTTGTCCAGATTTGTTTTCAGTTATCTTTCTGAGATGTCTCATTATACTATCTACTCTTGAGATATGTTGTTGACTTTTAGACTTATTTCTTTTTGGTTGTATGCACTTTGACATCTAACTATTTCATAATCGTGCTACTATTTCTTTCTTAGTTATTATAATTGAGATTGTTTTATTCTGTGATTATCCTTCGTATGGAGACTTATTATTGATAGGTACAATAATATTGTATTAGAATAAGTTCTATGACCTAGGACAGTATTCTACCGTCGACACTACAGAGTAGGTTGGACGTAACCACGATCTTGTGCCCTTTCACTAGGTGCAGGTCGTGACATTAGCCGTTTGACCTCATCTTCGAATACTTCTATGACATCTGGACAAAAGCATCTTTGTTGTTATTAGATGGGCTTAGAATACATCTAGACGAATGTTCTAAAAGCAACCTATAGGGGGGTGAATAGGGTCAAGCTTACTAATCAAGCACTAAATGATTGCTAATAGAAAATTTAAAGATTAAGAGCGCAAGAGAAGAAGCAATAAAAAAAATATTTGTTTGCCATTGATTGTAAAAGTGCAGAACAATTTTATAGGAGGACTGAACTTAGACTCATAACACAAACTCGCTCGTACAAAGAAAGCCTAGGAATGAAAACCTAGGTACAACAATCTAAGTACGATTGTTTATTTTTGATTCTGGGGGGTGACGATAGAGGCTCGGGAATGAGACGGCAGCTATGCCTTACTCCTTGGACGATCGGACGTAGCCTTGGCTCTGATGAAGAAATGCTCTCAGGATGGGAAGACTCTTCTGTGCGTGCCTTTGTCTCTCTGTGCGTCCAGCCGGGTGGAGAAAATCTTTGTTGCAAGGGAATGGCACCTTGCTATATTTTTTTCCGGATCGGATCCTTTTGCAAGGGAATGGAACCTTGCTATTTATAGGAGTGGCGTGCGATCATTAGGGTTTGCAATGATTGTCCTTTGAAAAGTTGGCGGCCAATAATCTGGACCATTGATCTTGATTGCATCACATCTGGGCAATTAATTCTTGATTGCGCCAAATCCGTATGGGCAATTAATGCTGATTGTCATGAATCTTTGTGATAAACTCGGATCTCCTGCCACGTGTCCAATTTGCTTAATTATAATAAATCTGATTTGATTTGAGTAATAATGGTGATTGTACTAAATCTGGTTGTTTTGATTTACGTGCAGCCATAATTTCGAGGGGATAAGACAGCCACGTGTCTCAACTGTCATGAGGATCGCCACGTATCTCAACTGTCATGAGGACCGCCACGTGTCTTATCTGTCGTGAGTGGGATATCCTGACAGAGCCGCATGAATGCGGTCTCTAAGTGAACCGCATACGAGTGGCCCCTACGATCCTAGCCGCATGAAGCTAGCAGCCGCATGAGGGTGACAGCCGCATGAACGAGGCAGCCGCATGAAGCAAGCAGCCGCATGGAGGAAGCAGCCGCATGCAGCGGATAGCTGCTAGAAAGAAGCAGCCGCATGAAGCGGGCAGCCGTAAGAAGGAAGTAGCCGCATGAAGCAGGCAGCCGCATGAAGGAAGCAGTCGCATGAAACGGGCAGCCGTATGAAGGAAGCAGCCGCATGAAACAGGCAGCCGCATGAAGGAAGCAGCCGCATGAAGCGGGCAGCCGCATGAAGGAAGCAGCCGCTTGAAGCGAGCAACCGTATGGGGGTAGCAGTCGCATGAAGAGGGCGGCCGCATAGGGGTGCTTGGGACTCGACGGATCCTGCCAGTTATAAAAGATTTTATTCTTTTCCCAAGGAGCACAGCATCATTATTTCAACTTTATGTCAGAGCTGTCATTCATTGTGTCAGAGCTGTCATTCATTGCGTCAGAGCTGTCATTCATTGCGTCAGAGCTGTCATTAGAGCAATGAATTAGGAGGCTGTTTTATGGCTAGTTACAGAAGCGGACAGCGTATGGCCACGTGTCTTTACTTGAGCCGTATGGAGCTTTGGGGAGTTTCGAGCCGCATAATGCTCTGAAGGATTCCTGAGCCACATGAGGCTCCTTCTGTTTGGAGTCACATGGGCTTTTCTCGTCCTTTTCCATGCTTCTACAAGACCCCCTTTAAAGTTTTTAATTCAAAAAATTAAAATACTTTGAATAAGAAGCATGGCTATATATAAGCTCTTCTGGCCGCATAGGGTATTCTTAGCCGCATGGACTTCCTAGCCGCCTAGGATGTTCTGGCCGCATGGACTTCTTAGCCGTATAGACTTCCTAGCCGCATAGGATGTTTCTGACCGCATAGACTGTGTGGCCGCATAGACTATCTGCCATATTTCCCTGCCACGTATGCATCTCATTTATTGCCCTTGATTTGCTTTGGATTTAAAGCCGCCTTTTGGGGCAGGATCCCAATGGTCGGTCCGAATTTGTCTCGATGACTGAAGAGTCGGTTTTGCAGCGCGCGGATTGAAGCATTCCCCCCATCTCCTTCTGCCTATAAATAGGAGCGTTCTTGGATAGAGAGACTTCTTTACTTTCTTCTGTCTTCAACTCTTTTTTGCCCTAAGTTGCTGTCTTCGACTTCCTTCTCCGCCCATCAGTCAACAATGGCCCCCAAGTCTTCTACAACCGTGGCAAAGGGTAAGGGAGTGGCTTCTTCATCAGCCACGGTGCCTGAAGTCTACCCCGACGTTCACCCCACCATTGCTGGTAAGGATTTGGGGGGATCGTATACTTCGAAACAAAGACGGCTCTGTTGCATGCTTTATGCACAAGCCTTTAATGCGTTCCTCATTTTCGTCGAACTGTTCAAATTCTATGGGCCGTATATACGTCCCATATCCGAGCCGCATGGGGGTATACCCCATGTTCGAGCCGCATGGGAGTTATTTAGTGGCCGTATAAAACACTTCACAAATTGAACCGCATAATGTCCCTTCAAACAGAGCCGCATAAGTCCCTCTGAATCGAACCGCATGAAGCCCCCATTAAACAGGACCGTATAAGCTCGTCTGGATTGGGCCGCATAAGGCTCTGACCACCTAACTTTGTTTCTTTTTATTTTTGATTCTTGCAGCATTCCTGCCGAAGGCTGAGATCATTGTGAAGGAAGAGCTGCTGCATCCTCTCGAACAGGAGTCATCGTTTGTTAAGGAGGAGGTAATACCAACAACGAAGGAACAGAAAGTAGAGCTGGGGCCAATTGCTGTAAAGGAGGAGCCCCAGTCTGACGGCGGTAGTACTGGAAGTTCTGACCTTCCTACTCTGGACGAGGATTTTGCTCAAGTAGATCCTTCATATGCAAAATGACTGAGGGATTGGTATATGCGCCCCCGTAACTAGGATTCGTGGGCTCTCATAAATGTCCGTCTTTTGTCTTGATATTTCTGTCTGTCTTTAGCTGCAATTTGTGTTTTGCTTCTTTTGGACATCAATGTAATCTTCTTCCTTTTTGTCAGAATGAAATGATGGAGAACTTTTTTGGCTTGCTCATAAGATGTAGTCATATGAATGTAACCGATTTTGAATGACCGAAATACATTCGCTCTATTCTTTGCTTGTAGTAGTTGCCCCAATGAGAGACTTTTTGTGGACCTATTATCCTTGGCGTACCCTGGTTCTGGATACGAATAATAAGTTGGGAGGGAACCAACATACTTACTCAGAGGTAATGAGGACATGGCAAATATGAGGGTTTCTTCGATGGAGCCTTTCCACTCAGAGGTAATGAGGACATGGCAGGAGTGGGCTCCATGAAGGGTACATAGAACAACTCAGAGGTAATGAGGACGTGGAAGTTCTTATATGAGGGGCGATTTGTTTTTAATGGAAGGAAAACAACTCAGAGGTAGCATCGACGTGGTTGTTTCGGATAATCTGTGGATCTGTTATCCTTTTTGTGCACTGAGAGTGCGGGTATTGGATCATAAGGAGGGAACTCTTTTAGGAGGAAAGTTTAGAGGTATGATCATACATGACTTACTACCTAAGAGAGGCGATATAGATTTATCTGTAGTGACCAGAGTGTGAGTTCAGCGATACCAAGGGGTACATAACCAAACAACCTAGGATTTTTGGATTTGGAATGTGAGTTCAGCGGTACCAGGGGGTACGTAACTCGATAATTTAGAAAATTTGTAGTCGAAGAGTTCAGCGGTACCACAGGGCACATAACTCATCATCTTGGAAATTTGTCGTCGGAATGTGAGTTCAGTGGTACCACAGGGCACATAACTCATCAATCAGGGATATTTGGATTTGGAATGTGAGTTCAGTGGTACCACAGGGTACATAACTCATCATCTTGGAAATTAATGGTCAGGATGTAAATTCAGCGGTACCATAGGGTACATAACTCAACACCCTGGCAGATGTCGTTTCAGACGTAATACTTCTTTAGGAAATTGTTGTTGATGGGCAACATGAGCAAGTCTCCATTTTGGTTTGTGAGGCGGTAAGCTCTATTGGAGAATACAACATCGATGATGAACGGGCCTTCCCACTTTGGCTAGAACTTGTCGACGGTTTTGTGAGTCATAACCATCGGCCTCCGGACTGCCAGAACGAGATCGCCCACTTGAAATGTTCTGATTTTAATCTTTTTGTTGAAGGCTCCGAAGATACGTGCTTGGTACAGCTCGATTCGCTGTTGAGCTAACAGGCGCTTCTCATCCAGGGCCTCCAACTCTTGCAGTCGGCGATGGTGATTATCATCTGTTGTCAATCGGTAGGTGAGAGCGACACGGAGTGAGGGGATTTGAGTCTCTAGTAGGAGAACTGCCTCACTCTCATATACCAGAGAGAATGGTGTGTTCCCGGTGGCAGTCCACACTGTAGTACGGTATGCCCACAAGCATTAGCCGAGCTTTTCATTGCAGTCGCGTTTGTTTGATGACACGAACTTCTTGAGAAGCTTGATGATTGTTTTGTTGAATGCTTCAGCCAGACCATTAGCCACCAGGTTGTATGGTGTTGAAGCAATATTCTGGATCCGGTGTTTGTCGCAGAACCGATAGAAAGCGTGGCTTACGAACTGCGGACCATTGTCATGGATGATCCTTCGGGGCAGTCCAAAGCGATAGATAACGTGATACTTGAGGAAGCTGATCACGTTTGAGGTCTTCACTTCTGCCAGCGGAACAGCCTCCGCCTATTTCGAGAAGTAATCTGTGATTGCAAGTATGAAGCGGTGTCCTCGGGACGAAGGTGGAGTGATCGGACCGATGATGTCCATTCCCCATGCTTCGAATGGCCAGGATGCCACCGTCGAATGTAGAAACTCGAATGGTTGGTGAATAAAGTCTGCGTAGACTTGACAGGCTTTGTATTTTTGTGCATAGTCTATTGTATCCGCAACCATCGTGGGCCAGTAGTAGCCCATTCGGCGAAGGCGATCCTATAGTTTCGGGCCAGGCTGATGGGCCCCAAAGATACAATCATGAGCTTCACGCATGGCTTCTTTGGCTTCTGTATTTGACAGACATCGAAGCAGTAATCCATCGTATGATCGCCAGTATAGCATTTTCGTCTCTGTATCGTAGAAGAATCTGAGGGAACGTCTTCTGATAGAAGTGGCTTCCTTCAGATTCTCTGGCAGGATGTCGTAGACCACGAAGTCGATGAATGGTTGTCTCCAATCTGGTTATTCGTTGACTGTCAGAGCGGAGTAACTCTCAACGACTTGAACATTATTCCTGGGATAAACCAACTCATGGCCTATGATATCAACCAAGTGGTGAGCATGATTTGGAACTGCTAAGGAAGCGGCAAGGCCTGCTAGGGCGTCGGCTTCAATGTTCTGGAGCCTGGGAACGTGTTCTATGAAGAACCCTTCCAAGGACAAGATAATGTTAATCGCTATTTGGTGATAGGGGATCATGTCTTCATGGTGAACCTCGTATAAACCCCGAATCTGATTGACGATTAACTGTGAATCGCCGTATGCTTCAAGGTGTTCTACCCCCAGCTCTTTTGTAAGTCGGAGGCCAATGACCAAAGCATTGTACTTGGCCACATTGTTTGAACAGGGCTCCATAAGGGAATAAGCTCGATTGATCACTAGCCTGGTGGGAGAAATCAACACCACTCCAACTCCAGCGACGATGTTGCCCTTAGGCCCCGTTCTGGAAGCACCGTCGAAGAACATTCGCCATACAGCATCATGTGAGGTTACATTTGAATTGGCGACCTCATCTGGAATTTCTTCGTCTATTTTTATTGACTCCGAACCTGGATGAGCTGCTAAAAAGTTTGCCAGAGCTTGACCTTTAACAGCCTTTTGCGGGACAAAGATCATGTTATAGGGGGACAACAATATCGCCCAGGAAGCGAGGCGAGAGCTGAGTGCACCTGGCTTGGTCATGAGGACCCTGAGGGGGTTGACTCATGATATGACATAGATGGTTTGTCCCATGACGTAGTGTCGCGTCTTCTGAATGGCAAAACCAGAGCAAGGCACTCTTTCTCTACGGCAGTGTATCGATGCTTCGGCTCCATCATTATTTAGCTGAGGTAATATATAGCTTGCTCATGGCCTGCATCATTATTTTGTGCTAGTAGAGCACCGAGAAAATGTTCCATCGCTCGTACATAGAGTAGAAATGGTCTTCCAGCAACCGGGGCTACCAGGACTGGAGGGTTCGTTAGATATTCTTTGATGCTGTCGAAGGCGTGCTGGCATTCTTTATCCCATACGAATGAAATGCCTTTCTTCATGAGGTGGGTGAATGGCTGACACCGTCCGGAGAGGTTGGAGATAAACCTTCTGATGTAGGCTAGCCTTCCTTGAAGGCCTCGGAGTTCACAGAGATTTCTTGGGGGACCCATCTCCATGATTGCCTTCGTCTTCTCAGGGTCTACGTGGATACCCTGGGTGGTAATGATGAAACCTAAGAACTTCCCGCTGGATATGCCCAAGAAGGATATTATGGGATTCATTTTCAAATTGTGCGCTCGTATCAGGTCGAACACTGTCCTCAGATCATGCAGATGATCCTCCTTAGAGCGGCTTTTGATGGCGATGTCATCGATGTAGCATTCTACTGTCTTGCACAGGTGGTCTCTAAAGATGATGCTCATAGCTCTTTGATAGGTGGCACCAGTATTCTTTAAACCGAAAGGCATGACTGTGTAGCAGTATGTGCCAATTGGTGTTCGGAATGATGTATGTTTTTCGTCATCAGGGAACATCTTGATCTGGTTGCACCCCGAGAAACTATCCATGAATGACATACACTCAAAGCCGCAGGTGTTGTCAATCATGATGTCTATAATAGGGAGGGGGAACTCATCCTTAGGACACGCCTCATTCAGATTGTGAAAGTCGATGCAGATTTGAATCTTTCCATTCTTTTTGAGGACTGGTACTATGTTAGCGACCCAGTCTGGATGCTATTCCTCACGGATGAAACTACTGGTTATCAGTTTATTGACCTCAGCTTCAATGGCGTTCATGACGTTGGGGCGGAACCGTCGTTGCTGTTGCTTAACCGATTTTGTGTCAGGACGGATGTTGAGCTTGTGAAGTGCAACCTCAGGGTTCAGTCCTGGCATATCTTCGTAGCTCCAGACGAACACGTCGATGTATTCTCTGACGAGTTGCAGTAGTGATTCCCGCTCTTCGTCTGTCAGATTCTTGCTGACGAAGATAGGCTTTGGAGAGGACTCATCACCGAGATCGATTTGTATAACCTCATCCTCGGTGGGAGGTTCTCTTTGTTCGAACCGCATCTCCTACTGCGTATCTAGTTGTTGTGCCCATGGCTCTAACTCAAAAAGTTCAGGAATGTCTTCATCTTCTTCGTAGGCGTCGGCAAATGCCATATTGACGGACCAGACTAGCCTGAGCATGTCCCCGATGCTGACATCCGAATCGAAAGTGGGTGATCCGGTTGAATGTGAGTGCCAGTCGCATTCCTCGTCTGAGCTTTCAGGGGTCGTTGTCGGTGTAACATAATCCAGCCCACATCTAGTTTTGTTGTAATAGTCGCATGGTTTTCCAGCCGGAATTGGCGACTGTAGAGGTAACCGCCATCCAGTGCCGTAGTTTAAGTCTGGTGTAGTTTCTAGATCATACCCTTGTTTTTGCATGAGGTACTTGGATTGGGAACTATACATATAGAGGGGCAATCTCCCGATGTCGGGTTCGAGATCAACTTCTTCTACCCTGAAGGGTTGTGGGTCATTCATCCGGCCGAAGATGATTGGATGATCCCCTCCCTCGATTATGCGGTAAGCGCCTTCCACTGGAGTAAGTTGGTTTGCGGTGTAGACATTTGTTACCTGTGTGCAGGTGAGTGCCTATACCGTGTTCCATAGCATACATTATACAAAGCTTATTAAGCTCGAGATAATTCAAAGATAACCCTTTATTGATGAAGTAAGGTATCTTTTCCAGTGGGATTACATCATCTGCGGATGGAACATCGGTGTGAGCAGCCACATACTTAGCCAGTTCTGACTCTTCTTCAGTTACCCCCTGTGTAAATGAAGACTGAAAGGATGACTTGGGCAGCTTAATCATCAGGGGCTCCATGGGTGAAGCAGAACGTGGAGTCATTGGTGTACTAGCTACCCCCAGTTTGGTATTTGGTGCTGGGTGGGGAGTTGTTGGCTGGCTAGCAGTCCCTGGCTTAGTGCTCGGCTGCCGATTCATTCTAGGAAGGCCAATTGTCATTGGCCTGACAGAGGGATTTAGCTCCTTTGTTTGTTGCTCGCTAGCTTTAGACAGCCTGATTGACAGTGGCTCTGTCGTGGGTCTTGGCGGTTGGCCAGACCTTAGCAGTCAGATTATTATATGTTCCTCCTGTGCAGAGAGGCTAATTGCGTCCTTACGCAGAGTGGCTGTAAGGGGCGCAGTTATGCCAGGTTTGTGGGCTTGGAGGTCGATCGTCAGAGGTTCTTCTAATCCAGTCGCTGCCTCAATTTGAGCTTGAGTATTTCCTTCGGCGAGATACTTTTTCGACTTCTCATATAAGCATGAGTCTGAGTAGTAGGATTCGACCCCTTTGAAGGGATCGTTGTCGATAAATTCTGTCCTCACGAAGCCGTACTTGTCGACGTACTTGAAGCACTGGTGCAGTGTGGAGGGCACGATCATGTAATCGTGTATCCAAGGACGCCCTAGAAGAATATTATAAGAAGTATCTGCATCTATGACATAACAGGTCACTTCTGACTGAAGATCGCCAATTTGGCACTTCAAGCGAATCTTTTCGATCGGATAGCTTCTGCCTGAATTGAAACTGCTGATGGCGGTGCTTGTTGGAGTCAAGCGATGCATTGGGATACGCAGATGATGTAGTAGGTTCTTCGGAATGTTGCTTATGGAGGAACCGGGGTCAATATACATCAAGTCCACCTTGATATCGCCAATGTACCCAGTGTAATACAGAGGGCGATCATGCAGGTTGGTCTTGATAAGCATATCCTACGGAGTGAAGATGATGTTGGGTATTGCGCCTGTGTAAGCGCTGTCTTGGAGATCTGCGGGCGAGCTTTCCCAAGTGAGATTGGATTGAGCCAGATATGCGTCGGCGTTCTGGAGTGCCTCGCTAAGTGCGATACGAACGTCCTTGGAGAGTCTCAGGAGCTCATATAGCGACAATTTGGCCGGTGTGTTAGCCAATTGCGCCAAGATATCGAAGTTGTAGGGCCTCTCCAGCCCATGAGGCGTCTCTTTTCGGAGCGGCTTATCGAAGCGAGTCTCCTTCGGCCTAGGCTTGTCGGTCGTCGAAGGCTGTGAAGGTCCTGGAGCATCAGTAGCTGCTGGCTGATGGACTTCAGCCGAGTTACCCGGGGGAGGTTGGGTTTGTGCACCGGAGTGGGTAACAACAGCAGTAGCTTCTTCGACATCTGTCAAGATTGTGCGGCATGATTTGACTTTTCCATTCATCTTGTTGCTGGTGGAGGGAGGTACAAACTGAGTCACCTCAGGTACCAAGTCCGGATGGACCCATATGATCTTCCTCCGCGATGTGGTAAGGGCACTAGGCCAGCAGCCCGATCTCGGGGAGGTAGAAGGTTGGCGACCTTCATCTTTGCTCTGGAACAGGTACTACTCTATCTTAAGTCTATGTTGGAGGGAAGTTGTCGAATTATACTGACACCATATTGGCTGCTACAGTCACCTCTTCGAAATCAATGGCCAGGGCCTTAGAATCGATGAGATGTTGGATGTATCGCTTCAGTTGGTAGCTGTCATGTGTAGCATGGTGGACATAGCGATGGTAGTGCAGTACTTTGGGTTCTCCATTTCTGAAGGTCGAGGTTCACGCCTTGGAGGAGGGAGCTGAATTCGGCCTCCTTATATGAGCATGTCCAAGATGGGCTTGACATGGCCGTCTTTGAAGGAATAGGTCATCTGAGGCCACTACTTTTCTACTGGCTTCAGTTCAGGCTTCGGCACTGTGTCGGCCACCATAGCCTGTTTGCCCTTGTTGTCTCGATTGTTGGAGGGATTACCCCCATTGTTGCTGTTGGTGTTAGGGCGTTTGCCCTTGTCTTCTCCTTCCGAGACATGCAATCCCAATTGGCGAGCTTTCTTCAATTTGTCTTCTGCGCTAATGGCGCTAATAATAAAAGTCTTCCAATCCTTAAACTGACTTTTGCCCATCCAGAGGCTGATTGTGGGAAGCAGCCTCTTTTGGAAAATTTTAATTAAGGAGGAATCAGGGTTACCGGAAGGCAACTTCATTGCGGTTTGACGAAATCGCTCGATGTAGTTTTTTGTCAGCTCCTTTTCTTCCTGGACAACGTCCATGAGGGTGGACATTATCACGTCTTGTCCTACCTCATAGAACCTCTCCAGGAACATGCGTTTGAAGCCGGTGAAAGAATGGATGTAGTTGTCCGGCAAGTTGCGGTACTAGTCGAAGGTGACCCCTTCCAATGCTCCAATGAACAGCCGCGTGAGGATGGCATCATCATGAGGCAGATGGTCGGTTGTGACTTCAAAGTAGGTAATGTACCTGCTTGTAGATGTCTTTCCATCATATGGATTGATGTGGAATGGTTTATATTTTCGTGGAAAGGGGACATCTCTCCACGCAGCAGGATACGGTTGTCGTATCCTGAGGTCTTGGCAATTTTCTCGGGCATGGAACATAGCCCGGAGCTCCTGGACCTCTTTTTTTACCTCCTTGGCCTCGTCTGCAGCGGTGGGGGCCGATATTTCAGGAGGATTATCTTCCGGGTTTGGTGCAGCTGAATTCGAATCTGCATTGACCGCGGGACCCAAGCTTGTTTGGCCAAGCGTTCTTCCTTACAGAGATGGATGGGCTGCTGATCTCGTCAACGGACTTGACTAAGGCATGCAGTATGGCCTCCGGAGTGTCGATACGTTGGCGATCACTGGGGCCGTCCTGGTTGCTGTCCGTCATGAATACCGTCATAACATGAGGGGAGATGGAAGGAACGGTAGAGGACGTGCCCTCTGAGTCATACCCTTGTACAGAGAAGTCGTCAGGGTGTGTGGGGATGTTCTCCTCTAGTTCGGACTCAGAGAGAGTGGTACCCCCAGCTTCAGAGCTTGCCTCATCTTGAGAATTATAGACGTCCTCGGGGATGTCGGGATCTGCTGCATCTGTTAGGTGAACCGTTTCCCCTGGATTGTCTTCTTGGAACACCAGATTGTCGTGGATATTTGGGGGAGTGCTACCCCGGCTCTAGTGCCTCACAGAGATGTGGACGACGAATCTCCAAGTATGGCAGATTTCATCTTTGGGCGGGTACCTTGGTAAACTCCTCCAGTAACGGTGGTAGACAACCACTTAGAATAGAGTTTCTTGGTTACGCCGGTTGAAATTTTCAGAATGGAGACATTTGTTTTCTTCCCTTTATCGCTGCCAAGAATCTTCAGAGCCGAATTGCAGGAAGCGACGAGAAGCGCCTCGTCTTCTGAGCTTGGTTGTTGCAGCCATTGGAAGACGGACCGCCGGTCTTCCTGTACTGCTGCCTTGTTGCAGCAGCAATTGACAATGACTTGGGTGCATTGATGTCCCTGACAAGACTCTCTGCACATCAAATCTTCGTTTCTTTCCTTGCATTTGTGAAGAATCATGTTGCGTAAGTCACCCGTCTTGCGGGCCCGAGAGTTCTGAGCCGATGAGTGTGTTGGCCTCCTGCCTGCTCCCTGATGTGAGGGAAGCATGAGTGCTTGCCCCTGATCATTATTGGGAGATTCTTGATAACTATCCCGTTGGTTGGCCGCCGGGGGCTGGACACGGGTAGTTCTGTACAACTTTCCATCAGGGGCCCGTGTAATAGTCAGCGAGACGCCCTGATAGTCAGAAGTTGGGACAGCCGACTAAGCTCGCTGAGCCCGTGCTGCCCGAGACTTCTTCCTTCTAGCACCTGAGGGTTCATAGTAGGAAGAGTCTACGGAGATTGGCACATGAGAGCATCTGGGGTCAAGATCGCCTGAGAGGCGATCAAAGACTGACCGTGAGCCGCATGGGACAGATGGTATGCGGCTGGAATCAGTGGCCGTGCAGGCTGTCTGCGTACGGCTATCCTTTGTGGCCGCATGAGCCTTCTGTATACGGCTAGAAGCAGTGTCCACATGAACCTCTAGAATGCGGCTAGAAGTCATGGCCGTGCAGGCTGTCTGCATGTGGCTGGCAGTTCTGGCCGTGTGGGCTTTCTGCATGCGGCTGCCTTTTGTGGTTGCATGAATTTTCTCCATGCGGTTGGCAGTCGCGGCCGCATGAGCCTTCTTCATGCGGCTGGCGCCCTTATGCGGCTTGGACAGCATAGAGTTCCTCTTTGCCCCTGCAAGTCCAACATCATAGTGTTTTCTTCTGCCGGACTTGGGGACAGCAGAGTCCTCTTTGGTCTGAAGTAGGGCCGTAAGCGAGACTTCTCTGCTGTCTCGAATAACAGAGAGTACTTCTTCGAGAGCTTGGGGAGGAGCGAATGATTTGGGCCTCCACTTCCTGCGGGCCTTCTTCGTGTGGGCTCGCCGCTGGACCAGGCCAGCGCTCCCGTCGGAGAGCATTTCTTCAAACGCCTGCTGGTCGAACCGGGCGACCAGTATTTGTTGAGTGGAGCCAAGTTTGGCTGCGTCCAATTGCGTCACCAACTCCTCAGCCGTGGAGAAGTTAGTCCCCAGCGGAGTGGCCATCGTGTTTGCCATTGATTGTAAAAGTGCAGAACAATTTTATAGGAGGACTGAAATTGGACTCACAATAAAAACTCGCTCGTACAAAAAAATCCTAGGAATAAAAACCTAGGTACAGCAATCTAAGTACGATTGTTTATTTTTGATTTTGGGGGGTGACGATAGAGGCTCGGAAAAGCGACGACAGCTCTGTCTTACTCCTTGGACGATCGGACGTAGCCTTGGCCCTGATGAAGAAATGCTCTCAGGATGGGAAAACTCTTCTGTGCGCGCCTTTGTCTCTCTGTGCGTCCAGCCGGGTGGAGAGAATCTCTGTTGCAAGGGAATGGCACATTGCTATATTTTTTTTCCGGATCGGATCCTTTTGTAAGGGAATGACACCTTGCTATTTATAGGAGTGGGGTGTGATCATTAGGGTTTGCAATGATTGCCCCTTGAAAAGTCGACGGCCAATAATCTGGACCATTGATCTTGATTGCATCACATCTGGGCAATTAATTCTTGATTGTGCCAAATTCGTATGGGCAATTAACGCTGATTGCCATGAATCTTTGTGATAAACTCGGATCTCCTGCCACGTGTCCAATTTGCTTAATTACAACAAATCTGATTTAATTTGAGTAATAATGGTGATTGCACTAAATCTGGTTGTTATGATTTGCGCGCAGCCATAATTCCGAGGGGATAAGACAGCCACATGTCTCAACTGTCACGAGGATCGCCACGTGTCTCAACTGTCATGAGGACGACCACGTGTCTTAACTGTCGTGAGGGGGACGTCCTGATAGAGCCGCATGAATGCGGTCTTTAAGTGAACCGTATACAGGTGGCCCCCACGATCCTAGCCGCATGAAGCTAGCAGCCGCATGAGGGTGACAGCCGCATGAAGGAGGCATCCGTATGAAGCAGGCAGCCGCATGGAGGAAGCAGCCGCATGCAGCGGGTAGCCGCATGAAGGAAGCAGCCGCATGAAGCGGGCAGCCGCATGAAGGAAGCAGTCGCATGAAGCAGACAGCCGCATGAAGGAAGCAGCCGCATGAAGCGGGCAGTCGCATGAAGGAAGCAGCCGCATGAAGTAGGCGGCCGCATGAAGGAAGCAGCCGTATGAAGCGGGCAGCCGCATGAAGGAAGCAGCCGCATGAAGCGAGCAACCGCATGGGGGTAACTGCCGCATGAAGAGGGCGGCCGCATAGGGGTGCTTGGGACTCGACGGATCCTGCCAGTTATAAAAGATTTTCTTCTTTTCCTAAGGAGCACGCCATCATTATTTGAACTTTATGTTAGAGCTGTCATTCATTGTGTCAGAGCTATCATTCATTGCGTCAGAGCTGTCATTTATTGCGTCAGAGCTGTCATCAGAGCAATTAATTGAAAGGCTGATTTATGGCCAGCTGTAGAAGTGGATAGCGTATGGCCACGTGTCTTTGCCTGAGCTGCATGGAGCTGTTGGGGAGTTTTGAGCCGCATAATGCTCTGAAGGATTCCTGAGCCGCATGAGGCTCCTTCTGTTTGGAGCCGCATGGGCTTTTCTCGTCCTTTTCCATGCTTCTACAATATCAATACCCGATGTATCATGTTATCCTCCCGAGGGTCACCTCCAGTCCTAGAACTCTCTCTGGATTTAATCTACTATTATCGTAAATAGTACAACATGAGCTTTTATTCGAAGGCTCACCAACTTCTACACGAGGGCTTTTATCCGAAGGCCTCTCTGACTTTAATACACGAGAGCTTTGATCCAAAAACTCTCCAACTTCATGCGAGCTTTGATTCTAAGACTTCCCAACTTCAACCTCTTTACAAGAAGGTTTGTGATCTTCTTACAACAAGATGAAGATCTCACTTTTATAACTCAAGAACACTCTAACATAATTTATGGATAGGCAAGTGAAAGCTTTGGTAGAATTGTTATGGGTAGGCTTTGATAGTTTAAAAAATTTTAGGCTCTAAGCATTGATCTTGAATGAAAGGGTTCAAAGCAATTGATAACCAAAGCAAAGGAAATAGCAAATATGCAACTTTCAGTTCGCGATCGGTATACCATCGATATATCGGTCCATTTCTACAACGGCTAGAATTATGACCGTTGGGATCATTTAATGCCGAGGATTCGACCGTTGGATTGCTAGCTGTACATAATCGATATACTGTCGGTATACTGTAGTGTACCGTCGACATGTCGATCCAAACGACAAAAAGCAAAGTTTATATAGAATCGATAAACTGCTGGTATACTATGGTATACCGCCAATAAGCCGAACCAAACGGTAGAGAGCAGATTTTATATAAAATTGGTATACCGCTGGTATACTATAGCATACTGTCGGTATGCCGATTTTCAGCCGAAAATGATCATGGGTTATTTTCTACCTATCTTTCGATTTTATCATCCATTTCTTACGTTTACAATTATTCCTAAGACTCGTTACAGACACCAGATAGACTCTAGCAGGTACAGGCTTCTTTAGAGTCTTGAAATGATGATGGCTTGGTTTGTCTTCTTCCTTTGATAGATGATGGCTTTGTCTCATTGACAACAACTGTCCAAAGATACTGTCACGCCCCAATTCTAAAATATATAGGAACTTGAGGCACGAGCATGCTAGCTAATACAATCTTGGATAAGTTCCTAATTTAATGGACTTATCACTAGTCGTACTACGCTGTCAAGGGTACTAAAAGTTTCTAATCATCTAAATCTCAATCCACAGTAATGAAACAAATTTCAAGAATGAACATAATATATTAAAGTTGGCCACACAGTAATATACGTGTTCGAGCAAGCTCGAGAAAAGAATAAGCTTGTAATAATAGACGAAATAGCAGCATAAAACAATAAAGGTGAAATATATACATCGAAGAGTAAAAGGAATACCAGAGCACACACATATATATATCTGAAACCTCGGTATAGCACCTGCCCAGCTACTCTATACTAACTGCTTAGCAAATACCTGGAGAGATCACCAGGTCCTCAGCGGGACATAACAAGATACATAAATACATGGCAGAATATGAACTGAATAAAATACACAATCCGAATCATAACATGGTCCAATATCCTGTCATCAATCAGTAAACCATATCTCTAACTAATCATGATCAATGGATGGCATGCCAGCCCATAACAAAACATTATCCTATGATACGGTCCGATATAGGTACATGAGCTAGCCATTCTATGTGAATGCATATTGAAGACAACTTTTGAGCGTATTGGTAGGAGAATAAGGAATTTGCGTTGAAACACGGGCCGACATTGGATCATGAGCCGATGTAAACATACATGCACTAGTATACCTCCCGACCGTACCTAGCACGTAGCTAGTGGCCACTGTCGGACATATCCCTAGTTTATGTATGGCCCATAACTGGGTATCTTGCCCATAATCGGGTCCCCACTGAGACTAAAATAATGTAACTGTCTGTCCCATGTGTCTACTGATTATCTTTTCCGCCCCAGAAAATGTACAAGTCGTATCCACAACTCAGACAATCCATATCTCAATTCGAGTCTCTAACCTAGACACCATCTAACTCTATATGTATTGCCATATGAACCGTTCGCACCGATGATCTGTCGAATGCGTAAGTTCATGCCAACATAATGTCCCTCACTCAAAGTGTCGTGTAATATCTCATGCCAATTAATAGAAGTTATTCTGGACAACTTCACAGTTTTCGGGTATGTTAACTATCTCTAAGTTACACACGCACGCACCCATAACATCGATGTCATCATCGATAAAACCTAAGTCATCCATTGATACACACTATCATGATCACCAACTATCAACACAAGAATAGATATGAATAATGTAAACTGAACAAGTATGGCAAGGTATATTGCCTGGGGTGAAGCAGTAATCCAATGATGTCCTATAGGCAAATCGTCAAGTCCAAAAAAGGTAGGAACGTAGGAGTCTCCATCAACGTCGCCTGATGCTGAAACAAATATAACCGACATTCCCAGAATAAGGAAAATAGCTAGGATAGAGTACACATAAGTCTAATTCTGGACACATGAGCAAAATGATAATTTCGGATCAAAATGCTGTCCACCGTTGGACCCACTTGTACCGAAAGACGTGTCAGGATGAAAGTCATAAAAATCTAGCAAACTATATATCCACGAGTTCAGAATGATGATATGAACCCAACGGTATATATAGAATTGGATTCCGATGAGCCGATCTCAAAATGATCCGTTGACCCGGACATTGGAATCTGGTTTGTACAAAAATGTGTGCCGTAGACAAATCCACTAAATCTAAAAAAGCATATGCAACGAGTCCAGAATGATGTAACGAACCCAACGGTATATCCAGAATTGGATTCCGATGAGCCGATCTCAAAATGATCCATTTACCCGAACTGTGGGACCCAATTTGTACCGAAATACGTGTCGGAGTCCATGTCCTCCAAATCTAGCAAACTTTATATGAATTTATGCTAGACCGATGCCAAGGGTCCACTAGTGGTGTCAGAATTGGAATTCGGAGACCCAAATCCAAAATTAGAATTTTACAAGTTGGAAATTACGAATTTAGACGGCCAACTTTGGCGTCAAATTCAACCGATCAAACGAGCTCATAATGAAATGAAACTTTAATGAAAAAAAGTTGGTTATACCAATTGTGCACAGGAACTGGTGGCACATCAAACGGAGTTATGACGGTGGAGATACAGATCCACGAAGTTGGCTCCATAAAACTGTCCAAAATAAACACAATTATTCGGACAAGTTGGTGGCCGATTTTGACCTATCAAATGAACAAACTAACGGCTGAAAATTTAGGTAAAGGTAGAGCTATATACTAAGATTGGGTCAGAGGAATCAGATCGATAATCCAACGGTCGGATTGACCAAAAAACATGCCCAAAGTTGTTGTCCCAAAACGTAATTCTGGATTCGAATTCGCGCGCATTACGACTGGATTTCGTACAATATGCACGAATAGCCTAGGTTGTATGTCAGGAAAGCAGGTGGCGGCTTAGGGGCGCTCGACGGGGGTGCGCGATCGTATGGGGGGTTATCGTTAGGCTTGTGCGACGGGGATTGGTCGTTGTTGGCTGCCGCCATCGTGCTAACGCCGATGCTACAGCGTTCGCAGCTGCTGCTACTTCTACTCGCACGCGGTCATACGATAGTGTGCCGGGGAGGCGACCGCCCATCCAGGGGGTGCAGTGGTCCCGTGCTGCTACAGCACCGCTATTGCTAATGCTGCTGTCATACACGCATCGGAGAGCCAGCCTGTGCCCTATCGCACAGGGCATTGTACCGCCATTCGTGGTGGCTAACGGCCTACTGGGGTCACCGTGAGATGGCATGTCACTCGACTGCAATGGCTGGTCGGGGGTCATACGGCTATCGTATAGCGGTGGGCGGCACCGCGGTCCGTCGAGGAGGCAGCAGCTGCTGCCGCATGGTACCGGCTCGACGCTGCTATAGTAGTAGTAACAGTTGTATCTCAGGAAGAAGAGATGATGATGAAGGAGGAGGGAAGTGTAGAATGAAGAAGAAAGGGATGGGGAAGATGAGTGTGTGGAGAATGAGGAGTTAGGGTTGAGGGGGAGAAGTGTTCAGCCAAGGAGGAGGAAGAGCTGTGAGTTTGGTGCTTGAAGGAGGGAGAGATAAGTGATATGTTTTTATGATGAGGGGTTGGCTGTGAATATCGAAAAGCAGAGAGGGTGTGAGTTGGAATCTCTTAAAAGTGAAGTATTATTAAAGTGGGATAGGCCAAGGGAATGGGTGTGTCATAGGTGGTTTTTCTAAAGCATCTCTTGGGCTTGGCCTAAAGAGGGTACTTTTGGATGGTGAGGATTGAATGTGTTTTATTAGAAAATTTCCCTCTAACCTTTATGGTTAATGATTTGTCCATTAGGCTTAGGGGTAAGCTTGCTTGTGTATTTGGTGTTTGTCATGAGGAAAAATTTGTATAGGTGTTTGCTGTGTGTCATGAGAGGGTTTGGGTTAGGTTCATTTTGGTTAGGTAGCGTCAAGATTGGGCTAGATATGGTCATAATTACAAATTTAGTTATTTATAATCATTAATGGAATAGGAGTATACGGGAGCTCAATTGGACGGCACACAAGTGGCATGCGCATAGCAGACTAAAAATAGGTCAAAAACCATATATTGGGTCAATTAGGTCGGATCGATGTCGAGTCTTGAAATTAAATCAAAAGTTTGGTCACATTTCACGGTATGGTCAAATGGCATAAATTGATCTGAAAGTTGTGCGATGTAAATAAAATACAAGGGGACAAGTTTCAGTGGGATATGATATACCAACATGAAGATAAACTTGTCTAGATCAAAATTCATGAAAGATGTTTTGAGAGATTGACATCCCTGGCGCTCCAAAATTTAAAGTCTCGAAAAAGTATATTTAATTAAAACTAATTATGATAAAATATTTATTGAAAATAATTCCTTTAATAAAATTTAAAATAATCCCTAAAATTCAGGTGGTTTACAACCTACCCACCTTAGAGAATTTTGTCCTCGAAATTACATTAAGACATAGTATAAGAAAAGGGGATTAATATCTTAAAGGAGTCAAGTACGACTAGTCGCAACCAGAAGGCCATGGTTGTGATTCCACTAGTAAGTTTTTGGAAAGGAGTACGAGGATTTAAGTATTACAGTCTACAATAATCCTAGGTACTATCATGGTACTGTTGGTTAGGATTTCAATATTGACTCGGTTGGAAATAACTAGAGCGATGTGGTATAGAGGGATTCATAAGGTCATGGCACAGAGGCAAGTTCAGGAGGATTGTGAACAGAGGAGTTATAGTTCATGGTAAGGAAAATACAACAAAAATTTAATTGGAATGGGGCACTACTTAGGTAGATACTTGATCAAGAATTTGGAAGGAATGACGACTTAGGATAATATGATCATTAGGCAGAAGAGGTATGAAATCACGATTTTGGATTTGAGATCAAGGCATGGCTAAAGAAGAATAGGGTCTTCTCAATCGTATCTCTAGAATGAGAAAATGGCTAAATCACGCAACCGTGATTTACGAGCTTAGAAATAGGAAAGGAAAGAATATGGATACATCTAAAACTACAATTTTCGGTCACCTAGAATAATCTAAAAATCAAGCAAGCTAAGATAATTGCACACCAATTCATACTATGATTTAGCCTATCATTCAAATTCCTAAGATAACATATGATCCATCAAATACGGCTAGTCAATCTTGTCCAGAATCAAACTCATAGCATTCAAAAGTCCTTAATGTCATCCACTTTCTATTAGTACATTCTATTTCTTCTCAATTGTAATTTTTGCTAACTCAATATCAAGCTGCTTATAATATCCTCTATCCTTGGAAATACACAATATTTAATGTATCATCCACTATGTACAACTCTACTCTTGATCCCATTTATCAATCTATTAGGGTAACTCTACCTCTCCATCTTGAAATCCTTTCTTCTCATCTTATGCCATAATCTCGTTCAAGTGCTTACAATTTTTTATATCAATATCCTCGCATTTCATTATCATTTTTTCTAATCTTACCTCTATGTGTCATAAATTTGTATCGTCTATCTCCTCGAGATAATCTCCTCGTTTCCTATTAGATCTAAATTTCAAGATCTTGCTTAAGGTATAGTTCTCTCTGTAATCATCGTTATGTCATCTTGGATAATCATGGTCATAAACCTCGTATTGATAACTTTTTCTTAAATTTCAATCTTTTTCATCTTCATTTATTCAGACCAAATGTATTGTTCCTTATAATTCTCTCTTCCTGTATATCCACTACTTATCCTCAAACTGATACAATATTCTAGTTGTCATACCTCTAGTATTCATAACTAGCCTACAACGACAAGGGTTTACTAGTCTGCCTCTTGAGATACGGTTCTAACTCTATTCCTATATCCTTGGCTACGATTAATCATCGAAGATCATGATCAATTCTTAAACTTGATCAGCCTAAAACTCCAAACTATACTTCTACAATCTGTAAGTCATATCCAATAACAACATAACCAATGATCTACCTTATCTATGAATTATACGTTCCTCATAAGCACGCCTAACTATCTGTCACTCCCCGTTCCTAGAATGCGTATTTTTATACATGTACAACTCATATATATTTATTTAATATTTATCATGTATTATCCTGTATTTAAATTCCTTTAATTTTATGTTAATTAATTATCTGTATTTTATTTTCTGCTGTTATTCTCTGCTTTTAGTCTTGCTTTTAGGTTCGGCCTAGGAGGGTTTTTCTCGGGTTCATGGTGGTTCACATGAACCGAACCCCCACAAACCCCCACCTACCACCACCCCTTCCATTTAAAGCCCCCATCTCCATTCTCTCTCTTCATAAACTCTCCTTCACCATTACTTCTTCTTCTTCCTCACCACTCTCTCCACCTACCAGCAGTAGGCAAGTACATCTTGCTTCTCCTTCACCCATTTTTATGGATCATTTGTCTTCCTCTCATGATCCTAAGGGAGTTTAGTACTTAGCATTTTTGATTTCTTTGGCTTGTATCTTCTAGATCTAAGTTGTTGTATTCTCGGTTGTTCATGGGTTTTGATCCACTAAACTGGCGTGCTTTCGAAATAGATAGTTCATGTTGTAGAGCTTCTCCTTCTACACCATTCTGAACCATGGGAACCTCATTTCTGGCTTGGAACGAAGGTTCCATAAGATTGGAGTTTGGGAGATTTAGTCACGCACACGTTCTTACGTGCCAGCGTGAATTTTTAGTCACGTACACGTTCTTACGTGCCAGCGTGAATTTTTAGTCACGCTCACGTCTTTACGTGTCAGCATGAATTCTGAGTTACGCACATGTCTTTGCGTGCGTGCATGAATCACTTTCTACGCTCACGCTGTGCGTGCGTGAGTTACTTTCCACGCTCACGCTGTGCGTGCGTGGATTTCTTATCACGCTCACCCTGTACGTGCGTTTATTTCTTATCACGCTTTTCACGCTCATACGCTCACGCTGTGCGTGCGTGAGTTACTTTTCACGCTCATGCTATACGTGCGTGAGTTACTTTTCACGCTCACGTTATGAGTGCATGAATTACTTTTCACGCTCACGCTGTGCATGCGTGAATTACCCTTCACGCTCATGCTGTGCGTGCCAACGTGAACCACTTTTCACGCTCACGCTGTTTATACGCTCACTCCTACCTACTAGACTTGGCGTGACTTATTGGCCTTAGCGTAGACTTGGGCATAGCCTAACCTTGGTGCAACTTGGCCTGGGTGTTTCTATTTGCTCTATAATTTATTCATTTAATGGTGGCATGATAATTCTCCTATTATATCCTTACGCCCTTTTTATGAACTCGATAATCTTAGCATGTTAATATTTTTGATACATATGGTTGTGTAGAACGTGCCCTGTGTCTTGATTGGTTTATGGATACCCAGTGAGACTGGAACTTAACCCTGAGAGTTATAGACTCGACCCCATTTAATACTAATTGACTTTCATGCCTTGTCACCATTGATAATAATGGTTATCTTGACTAAAATTGATCATGCGTTCCTAGTTGGAACTAAGAGACTGGCTAGTCGTCTTATTGAATTAAATGAATGAGACACGTTCATGTTATGAACTATTGTATTCGATTAGCCGATCCCGAATATTGACATACAGGCATGTGTAGGCTTCAATTTATTTATTTTTTTCTACAAAGAAGCATGTGTACTTTATGGTCAAGGCATGATTACTCCGTGGTTAGATTTGATTGTTGTATTACGCTATGTAAGACCTACAACCTAGCCGCACGGGTATCGTTGTAGAGTTGCGCATATCGTACCCCGTACGGAAGTACTCATTTGAATGACCATGATCCACGGCATGGGATTTCACTCAACGTAGAGACTATTAAGTTAAATAAAATAATGATTGCATGGAGAGAATGGATCCCCGAGTTCTTACATGGCAGCCCTCTTGGGACTAGTAGTGCCCGACAGGCCGGCTGGTCCCCACAGATACTGCAAATCTGCCACACAGGTAGGGAGCAGTATCTGGTTATATTATTGTATATTGTATATTGATGACGGGCGTCCCGCTGGGACTCGTCTAATTCATGATTGGCGCAATTGATTGACTGGATAGACTAGCCTTACTCGCACATAGTAATAACTGAGGAATCTTTATTGCATAATTCCAGGATGACTTGGAACTCACAATAGCAAGCCGTAGGAGTTGATTGGCCGTTCAAGATGATTTGTTTGTGTACTGTACCTACTCTGTTGCCTAACTGAGATGATCAGAATGTCAGGACATGATGGGCCAACTTCTGTCTTTGTTTGGTTGGGAGGTTGGTTCGAAGTGTCGTGATGTTATACGAATCATAGTGGAAAACAGAGATCTATTATATTATATTCTCTTACTTACTGGTTTAATCCTTCATATGATGCTTCTTTGTGGTACTTGCTATTAGAGGTCTAACCTCTCTAGTTTTGCATGGCCACATTTAGAGTCGGTTCCCGAGGACTCAGCTTACTTCCACCTCCAAGATGGTCAATACTAGGGGAATGATCGCATGAGGACTCGAGTGGGTTCCTTATTCCACCGCTCGTTTTGTTATTTACTTTATACTTAGCCGTTTGGCACCGACATGTTAGTCGGATTGTCTTGTACTTACTTTTACATAATTGTAACTAAGTCAGACTGCAGCTGATAACAATTGTGTATATGTTACTATATCATATGGCTATGTTTTGTAAAGCCAAATCTCAAGAACATTTTGACTAAGCGTTTGTGACGCCTTACTGCTTTATCTTACATGTTCTCTATTTTTGCTTCTTGTTTGAATAATTGAGACAATAGATGTGAAGTGACCATAGTAAGACTTTCATGTAGTATGCACCCCCTCGTCTGGTTAGACAGCATTGATCGTATTATACGATATTCATCTACCCGTAATACGTAGCTGGCTGAGTCATTCTCCCGCTCTCCAGTATTCTGGTTCTGGGGCGTGACAAGGTTTTATTGGTGGCCCATACAGGTCTGATTTCAGACTTGTGGGGTCTTTTGATTTATAGGATGTCTCAATCACACGTGTACCCCCTTGATCTCATGATTCGTTGTTCTCAACCCTTGCTTGACATTCCGGTATCCTTTGACTTCATTGATCCTTCATGTCCGGTTGTTTGATTGTTCTCTTGTCCCTTTTCTTAGGGGCACTTCGTCCGCATCGGTCAGAGCTGGGCAGCAACAATAAGGGCAACATGGGCAACATGACCATGTTGGTCAGCAACAAGGGCCAGTCTTACCTCAGGAGACTATCCAAGAAGAAGTGATAGTAGAACCAGCAGCTGAACCGCAGTATCCGGAAGTTCCAACACCACCCATACTTCCACCTACCCCTGTGGAAGTGAACACATCAGCTCTTCTGGAGATCATGAGAGGAATGATGGCTACTCAGCAACATCAGATGTTGGCCCAGCAGCGCATGCACACTCAGCTACAAGAGCAGAATGTGTTGCTCAACCAAGGATTGCAGACGGCTTTGGAAAGAGGAATGAGGACTGATTTAGGAGCATCAGCCAAGTTTTACAAGTACAACCCCCGCCGTTTCGAGGGCACGGAGGATGCCATCTCAGCAGATGCATGGATTAAGGATATTGAGGCTATTCTGACAGCAGCTAAGGTACCGGCAGAAGAACGTGTGGATCTAGTGAAGTTGTTACTTCAGGATCTCGCACATGATTGGTAGGAATCAGAGGAAGTGGGCATCAGACGTCCTGTAGCTTGGGATGATTTTACTACAAGATTCAAGACCAAGTACTATAGAGTTGTGGTACGGTATGAGCTACAACAGAAGTTTATCAACCTCAGGCAGGCCGACAAGACTATAGATGCTTATGCAGTGGAGTTCTGCAGATTGAGTAGATTCACCCCAGAGATGGTAGCAACAGAGAGCCAGAGGGCCATGAGGTTTCAGCAAGGGTTTCATCTTGAACTCTTGCAATTGATAGAGGGGCACAATTACCAAACTTTTGATGAAGTATTGACGGCAACTCGAAGGCATGAGATCACCATTCAGAGGCTTGCGGCAAGGACTGGGGGTCAGAAGAGATCCCACAGTCAGGTTGAAGGAGGAGGAGGAGCAGCGCCCCGAACAACAGTACCATCCACTGGCATTCGTATCCACGATGTGGCGATACGAGGACCAGCACCACCCAGGCAACAGCAACAGCAACAGCAACAGAGGAAGAACCAGCAACCCCCGGCAGGCTGCACTTATTGTGGAAAGGTAGGACACACTAGAGATGTGTGTCGGACATTAAATAGACTGTGTCTGATATGTGGAAATCTAGACCATCGGGTTACCATATGTCCCATGAATTCGAGGTCAGGAGGACCAGGGCAACAGTTTCCTGCTCTGCCAGCACCAGGAGCAGGCCAGTATCGAGGACCAGCGGTGGCAGTAAGGCCGTTGGCACAGCGTCCGTTAATACCGCAGGCTCAGATGTTTCGGCAGCAGGGGTCGCCGATGCAGCAACACCAGCATAGACCACCCCAGCATCATCAAGGAAGGGGCCAGCAACAATATCAGGCTAGGCCACAGCATGGAAACCAGCAAGGAGTTCGAGAGCAAGCATTCACTCTGTCCTTGGAGGAGGCATTGGCTTCGGGAGATGTTGTGGCAGGTAACATTCTCGTCGCCTCATATTCCGCAGTAGCATTGTTTGATTCGGGAGCATCCTATTCATTTATATATGCACAATTTGCGACACGACTAGGAATGGAGTTCGAGGCATTGCCAGGGAGGTTGAATATACTCACTAGTAATGGGCTCGTAGGAGTTAGTAGAGTTATTTTAGCATGTAGCGTTGTAGTTTGTGGGCATTCCTTACCCGCCCGGTTGATAGAATTTCCTGTTAGAAATTTCGACGTTATCTTAGGCATGGACTGGCTGAAAGACAGTCATGCGACAATAGATTGTCGTAGAGGGACTGTATCTTTTGATATTCCAGGCATGAAGAGATTCACCTTAGTCAGATCAGAGGCAACTCAATAAGAGCAGGGAGTAATAACGGCAATGGAAGAAGTTCAGATTTCGAAGGTAGTTGAAGAGTTTCTAGACGTATTTCCTGAAGAACTTCTAGGTCTACCACCGGTTAGGGATATTGAGTTCAGTATAGAATTGGCACCTGGAACTAAACCGATATCAGATCGAGTTTACAGAATGGCGGATTCAGAGCAGGCCAAGGTATATCAGCACATAGAGGAACTGAAGGAGAAGAAGTTCATCTAAGCTAGCGTGTCACCATGGGCAGCACCAGTGGTACTTGTGGAAAAGAAGGACGGGTCATCCAGATTGTGCATTGACTACAGGAAGCTTAACGCGACAACAGTAAAGAACAAGTACCCACTACCCAGGATCGACGACTTATTTGATCAGTTGAGCAAAGCTAGAATTTTTTCCAAAATAGATCTTCGTTCAGGGTATCATCAGGTGAGGGTTCGGAAGGAAGATATTCCGAAGACAGCATTCAGATCGAAGTATGGGCATTATGAATTCTTAGTAATGTCGTTTGGTTTGACCAATGCTCCAGCAATTTTTATGGATTTGATGAACCGCATCTTTATGTCATACTTAGACCAGTTTGTCGTTGTGTTTTTTGACGACATTCTCGTATACTCTGCTAGTGAAGAGGAGCATTAAGACCACCTCAGGAAAGTGTTACAGGTTCTGAGAGAGAACCAGTTGTATGCCAAGCTCAGCAAGTATGAGTTTTGGTCAGATCACATTTCATTTTTGGGTCACATCATATCAGGAGTTGGAGTAGCAGTAGATCCCAAGAAGGTAGAAGCAGTAGAAAGTTGGCCAGTACCCAAGACCGTAGTAGATGTACGGAGCTTCCTGGGATTGGCAGGATATTACAGAAGGTTTGTGTCAGACTTTGCAAGGCTTTCAATACCCATGACCCGCTTGACCCGGAAGGATGTACCATTCGTTTGGTCGGCAGAATGTCAGGCATCATTTGAGACTTTGAAGCAGAAGTTGATATCAGCACCTATTCTTACATTGCCAGTTGGACCCGGAGGTTTTACAGTATATTGTGATACGTCAGGTAAAGGACTTGGATGTGTCCTTATGCAACATGGGAAGGTGATAGCATATGCATCTAGGCAGCTTCGGGACCACGAGAAGAATTATCCAACTCATGATTTGGAGTAGGCGGCAGTAGTGTTTGCTCTGAAGCTATGGAGGCATTACTTATATGGTGACCGAGTGGACATGTACACAGACCATAAAAGTCTGAAGTACATCTTTACTCAGAAGGAACTAAACATGAGGCAGAGAAGATGGCTGGAGTTGATCAAGGACTATGACATGGAGCTTCAGTATCATCCATACAAGGCTAATATAGTAGCAGACGCTCTCAGCAGAAGAGGCGGTGCATTTATGTTGATAACACAGAGGCATATCTTAGAAGACCTTCAGGAGATGGGCATCGAAGTTATACTTCCTAGTGATGTAGGAGTTCTAACAAGTCTACAAGTTTAGTCCGACTTGGTAGGCAGGATCAAGGCAGCTCAGGCACAAGACCCAAGGATTCAGAAGCTTAGGGCAGAATATGAGTCAGGACTCAGGAAGGAGATGAGAATTCATGAAGATGGTACACATAGGTTTGGATCACGTCTATGTGTGCCTAGTGGAGATATCAGACAGGAGGTTATGGCAGAAGCTTACAGTTCTCAGTATTCTATTCACCCTGGAGGGACCAAGATGTACCAAGATATCAAGCAGCATTTCTGGTGGAACGGGATGAAGCGGGAGACAGCTAGATTTGTTTCCCGTTGCTTGGTATGTCAGCAAGTGAAGGCAGAACAGCAGAGGCCAGCTGGGTTATTGCAACCGCTTCCTATCCCAGAATGGAAATGGGAGCATATTACAATGGACTTTGTGACCGGTTTACCGAGATCACCAAGTGGTAAGGACGCTATTTGGGTGATAGTGGACCGACTTACAAAGGTAGCACACTTTCTTCCTTTCAGAGTAGGGCAATCTACAGAAAAGTTGGCAGAGTTATATATGCAACAGATAGTCATGCAGCATGGGGTCCCTGTCAGTATTGTGTCGGATCGAGATACCCGCTTTACATCATATTTCTGGAAGAGCTTACATCATAGTCTGGGTACCAAGCAAGATTTAGCACGGCTTACCATCCGCAGACGGGTGGGCAATCAGAAAGAACACTTCAGACTTTAGAAGATATGATGCGAGCTTACACTCTAGATTTTGGAGGGTCTTGGAAGAGTCACCTGCACTTAGTCGAGTTCTCATACAATAATAGTTATCAAGCAAGTATCCAGATGGCGCCATTTGAAGCACTATACGGTATAAAGTGCAGGTCACCGCTTGCATGGGATGATATCGGGGAGAGGAAGATGTTAGGCCCAGAAATGATTGTTCAGACGGTTGAAGTGGTTAAGGGAATTAGAAAGCGACTTCGAGTTGCGCAGGACCGGCATCGTCATTGGGCGGACCAGCATCGTAGGCCGTTAGAGTTCTCTGTTGGGGACCACATCTTCTTGCGGATCTCACTTACTCGTGGGGTCATTAGATTTGGCGTTCGCGGGAAATTGAGTCCGCGGTACGTGGGCCCATTTGTTATCTTGATCGGATAGGCGATGTTGCTTATCGTTTATCCCTCCCACCTTCGTTACGAGAGGTGCATGACGTGTTTCATGTATCTTAATTACGTAGGTATGTATCAAACCCAAGCCATATCCTCGATCATTCTGAGCTGGTTGTTGGTACCAACCTGTCTTACGAGGAACAGCCTGTGTCCATTTTGGACCGAAGAGAGAAGATACTTAAGAACCGAACAATTAGTCTTGTCCGTATTGCTTGGGGTTATCACTCCTTGGGAGAGTCAACGTGGGAACGTGAGGATGATATCCGATCACGGTATCTACACCTGTTTTACTCACAAGGTATATCTCTTCTTGTATACCTTGATTGTCCTGATTCTTCATGCTTATCACCTTATGGGTAGAGCTACTTGATATCGTAGATTGATGAATTTACATATATAGTACTTGCTTTTGATATGGTAAAAACGATTGCTTGATCACTAGAATTGCTTGTATTAGTTTAGCTCCGATATTTCTACCTGCTTGGATTTGAAATTCCGAGGATGGAATTTTTCTAAGGTGGGTAGAGATGTCACTCCCCATTCCCAGAATGTGTATTTTTATACATGTACAACTCATATATATTTATTTAATATTTATCATGTATTACCCTGTATTTAAATTCCTTTAATTTCATGTTAATTAATTATCTGCATTTTATTTCCTGCTGTTATTCTCTGCTTTTAGTCTTGCTTTTAGGTTCCGCCTAGGAGGGTTTTTCTCGGGTTCATGGTGGTTCACATGAACCGAACCCCCACAAACCCCCACCTACCACCACCCCTTCCATTTAAAGCCCCTATCTTCATTCTCTCTCTTCATAAACTCCCCTTCACCATTATTTCTTCTTCTTCACCACTTTCTCCACCTACCAGCAGTAGGCAAGTACATCTTGCTTTTCTTCACCCATTTTTATGGATCATTAGTCTTCCTCTCATGATCCTAAGGGAGTTTAGTACTTAGCATTTTTTATTTCTTTGGCTTGTTTCTTCTAGATCTAAGTTGTTGTATTCTCGGTTGTTCATGGGTTTTGATCCACCAAATTGGCGTACTTTCGAAATAGATAGTTCATGTTGTTGAGCTTCTCCTTCTACACCATTCTGAACCATGGGAACCTCATTTCTGGCTTGGAATGAAGGTTCCATAAGATTGGAGTTCGGGAGATTTAGTCACGCACACGTTCTTACGTGCCAGCGTGAATTTTTAGTCACGCACAAGTTCTTACGTGCCAGCGTGAATTTTTAGTCAAGCTCACGTCTTTACGTGTCAGCGTGAATTCTGAGTTACGCACACGTCTTTGCGTGCGTGTGTGAATCACTTTCCACGCTCACGCTGTGCGTGCGTGAGTTACTTTCCACGCTCATGTTGTGCGTGCGTGGATTTCTTATCACGCTCACGCTGTGCGTGCGTGAATTTCTTATCACGCTTTTCACGCTCATACGCTCATGCTGTACGTGCGTGAGTTACTTTTCACTCTCATGCTGTACGTGCGTGAGTTACTTTTCACGCTCACGTTATGAGTGCGTGAATTACTTTTCACGCTCACGCTGTGCGTGCGTGAATTATCCTTCACGCTCACGCTGTGCGTGCCAACGTGAAGCACTTTTCACGCTCACGCTGTTTATACGCTCACTCCTACCTACTAGATTTGGCGTGACTTGTTGGCCTTAGCGTAGACTTGGGCATAGCCTAACCTTGGTGCAACTTGGCCTGGGTGTTTCTATTTGCTCTATAATTTATTCATTTAATGGTGGCATGATAATTCTCCTATTATATCCTTACGCCCTTTTTATGAACTCGATAATCTTAGCATGTTAATATTTTTAATACATATGGTTGTGTAGAACGTGCCCTGTGTCTTGATTGGTTTATGGATACCCAGTGAGACTGGAACTTAACCCTGAGAGTTATAGACTAGACCCCATTTAATACTAATTGACTTTCATGCCTTGTCACCATTGATAATAATGGTTATCTTGACTAAAATTGATCATACGTTCATAGTTGGAACTAAGAGACTGGCTAGTCGTCTTATTGAATTAAATGAATGAGACACGTTCATGTTATGAACTATTGTAATCGATTAGCCGATCCCGAATATTGACATACAGGCATGTGCAGGCTTCAATTTATTTATTTTTTTCTACAAAGCAGCATGTGTACTTTATGGTCAAGGCATGATTACTCCGTGGCTAGATTTGATTGTTGCATTACGCTATGTAAGACCTACAACCTAGCCGCACGGGTATCGTTGTAGAGTTGCGCATATCGTATCCCGTACGAAAGTACTCATTTGAATGACCATGATCCACGGCATGGGATTTCACTCAACGTAGAGACTATTAAGTTAAATAAAATAATGATTGCATGGAGAGAATGGATCCCCGAGTTCTTACATGGCAGCCCTCTTGGGACTAGTAGTACCCGACAGGCCGGCTGGTCTCCACAGATACTGTAAATATGCCACACGGGCAGGGAGCGGTATCTGGTTATATTATTGTGTATTGTATATTGATGACGGGCGTCCCGCTGGGACTCGTCTAATTCATGATTGGCACAATTGATTGACTGGATAGACTAGTCTTGCTCGCACATAGTAAGAACTAAGAAATCTTTATTGCATAATTCCAGGATGACTTGGGACTCACAATAGCAAGCCGTAGGAGTTGATTGGCCGTTCAAGATGATTTGTTTGTGTACTGTACCTACTCTGTTGCCTAACTGAGATGATCAGAATGTCAGGACATGACGGGCCAACTTCTGTCCTTGTTTGGTTGGGAGGTTGGTTCGAAGTGTCGTGATGTTATGAGAATCCTAGTGGAAAACAGAGATCTATTATATTATATTCTCTTACTTACTGGTTTAATCCTTCATATCGTGCTTCTTTGTAGTACTTGCTATTAGAGGTCTAACCTCTCTGGTTTTGTATGGCCAGATTTAGAGCCGGTTCCCGAGGACTCAGCTTACTTCCACCTCCAAGATGGTCAATACTAGGGGAATGATCGCATGAGGACTCGAGTGGGTTCCTTACTCCACCGCTTGTTTTGTTATTTACTTTATACTTAGCCGTTTGGCACCGACATGTTAGTCGGATTGTCTTGTACTTACTTTTACATAATTGTAACTAAGTCAGACTGCAGCTGATAACAATTGTGTATATGTTACTATATCATATGGCTATGTTTTATAAATCCAGATCTCAAGAATATTTTGATTAAGCGTTTGGGACGCCTTACTGCTTTATCTTACATGTTCTCTATTTTTGCTTCTTGTTTGAATGATTGAGACAATAGATGTGAAGTGACCATAGTAAGACTTTCATGTAGTATGCACCCCCTCGTCTGGTTAGACAACATTGATCGTATTATACGGTATTCATCTACCCGTAATACGTAGCTGGCTGAGTCATTCTCCCGCTCTCCAGTATTCTGGTTCTGGGGCATGACACTATCTGCTAGAAAATATTCGAGGCTTGGTCAAATAAGTACTTATATATAATACCTCTATCATATTTTAACTGTATTGGTCATTTTTCTAGTTCATATCTCTGATAGTTCATTCAAGGTTGACTCAACCAATATAGAGATGGTTGACTGCTCTAACTTAGTCTTACATATTCGTCGATCATATTTCTCTCTGATATCATATTCTTGGATTCTATATCCTCTACGTAAAAAATTTTCAAATTTAGTACAACATAACTCCAAATGTTTATATCTAGTCATGATCATGCTCTATCAATTTGTTTTATCCAGTCGGTATCCTCGGACTCTATTTTCTACCGTCCTTCAGGTTTGCACCCTTCAATCTAAAATCCAACTGGGTCTTCCTTCAAGTCATATTCCTACTCATCTCATTCTTTTTAATCATGGAATCTTCATGTTCTTCTAATCAACTCGGGTGGATCACATTAACTTCTATTCCAATTTAGGCTAGCATAGACAAGGGCGGCATGGTTTAGTTTAATAATCCTCATGTTTTTATTATGGTTAAGCTTGGTATTGTACTTTATTCCATATCCTATCTTTGTGGAGTGTCTATACAAGCCTACCCACCTTAGCTAACCACCTAGTCTTGTCAAGCATGGGTTACTATATCCTTCATGTAAAAACTTTCTAACTCAATGAGGAATTTATATGTTGTCGTCGAATCACCAATTTGCGACTCAGCAAGTCATTCAACCATAGGGATTTTTCTATATAACCTAAACCTCGATAGAAATGTCCTCCTTAGTATCGATATATCTAGTATAGATGTCTATCCAAACCTCTACATACCCCAAATAATCACCTATAAAATATTCTATCTGTCTTATCACAACTAATAATAAAATAATGACGAAGTGATCGTCAACACAAGTGTTCGTCCTTCCGAGAGAGGGAAAGATGAGAATTCATAAATAGTAATTCAAAAATGGTATGATTCAGCACAATTCAAAATTTTAAGGGCGATAATAGGAATCAAAGGAATTTCCAATAGCAGTAGTAGATTGAGATTCTAATATATATCCTAATACAGGCTCGTTCGGTACATTAACGTAACCGAAATGATTTATCTCGACCTGCATGGGCCACCACAAAAATGTGTCACACTCCAGTTCCAAAATATATAGGAACTTGAGGCGCGAGTATGCCAGCTAATATAATCTAGGATAAGTTCCCAATTTAATGGACTTATTGTTTGCCATTAAAATATCAAGCACAAGAATTACAGATGAATTAAACTTGATTGCAAACTCGCTTGTACAAAAGAAAGCCTAGAAAGAAATCCTAGGAAACAATCTAAGTACAATTGTTTAATTTTTGATTCTGGAGGTGACGATGGAGGCTCAAAAAAGTGTATCAACTCTATCTTACTCCTTGGACTATCAGACAAAGTCTTTGCTCTTGAAGAAATTACCAGCCTTTGATTGCCAGCCTCTAACATGGGTGTGGTACCCTAATATTTATAGTGATTCCTGCATAAAGCAGATTTTGGGCCGCATAGAGGGCCACGTAGCCACGTGTCTGTAACAGCACACGAAGACTCGATCTTGGGCTGCCAGCTGGTGGGGGTTGTTGAGATTTCTTTATTGTAGCAAATTTGGGTGGTTGAGACTTGGTCAACTTGCTATGTGTCCCCCCCATAAAGTAGAGCTGGAATCGTTTTGGTCGCATAGTGGCCTTTGGAGCCTTTCTTCTGCGGCTCGGCTCCGCTTAGCCCCATGGGATCTTCGGGAGGTCGAGTCTTCTTAGCCGCTTGGGGTCTCCAGGAGCATTCCTTCTGCGGCTTAGTTTCACTTAGCCGCATGGGATCTTCGAGAGCCTTCCCTCTGCGGCTTGGTTTCTTTTGGCTGAATGGGATCTTCGAGAGCCTTCCCTCTGTGGCTTGGTTTCACTTGGCTGTATGGGATCTTCGAGAGCCTTGCTTCTGCGGCTCGAGTCAGCCTGGCCGCATGGGATCTTCGAGAGCCCTCTTTCTGCGGCTCGAGTCCACTTAGCCGCATTGAGTGATGATCCGCATAAACTCCACCTTTCCATGCTTCTACAAGACCCCCTTCAAAGTTTTCAAACTACAAATTTGGAATACTTTGAATAAGAAGCATGAAGACATGCATAAAACGTCAAGCCGTAGGGAAGCTTCGAGCTGCAGGGAGATTTCGGTCTGCAGGGAAATTTTAAGCCGTAGGGAGACTCTGTCCAGCTGTCACTACTGTATTTAATGCTCGGTTTTGTTTTGTTTTTTGGATTTGGGTCTGTCTTTTTGGTTACTGTGACGGTTATAAAGGATAGAATCCCGAGGGTCATCATTATCTCTTAATGGATATGAGAATCGAAGCGGCGTCTACTCTGTTTACGCTTCTTGGTGGCCTATAAATATATAGGCCGTAAGGTAGTGAGAGAACTCCTATTGCTTTCTTTCGACTTCTTCTTTTTTTTGGCCTCTTCTCTTCCAACATCCTTTCTGCTTCCGATCAGCCATGGCCCACGAAGCCTCCAAGTTGACCGGTGCTGCTAACGAAGAAAAGGGGTTTGCCTCTTCGTCGATATTTGTGGACCCATTCTCCGCTCATCCTAACGTACAGCCTCCTATCCATGGTAAGGATGGTGGGAGAACGAGTGTTTTGAACTCAGATGGCCATGTCACATACTTTATGCATAGGCCAGCCATATATCATCGCTGTGCTTGGGCTTTAATGCCTTTTGCGCATAGTTGGGCTTCCACGGTGTATGTGTTCCCTGTCTCACTGGGCCGCATGTGTTGTGTGATCGGTCCGCATAGATTGAGCCATATATATTCCACACGATTGAGCTGTATGAGCTTTCCCCTGATCTGGGTCGCGTGTGTTCTGTTGTGACTGGGTCGCATGAACTAAACAGAAACCCATTCACTTTGTTTTCTTCTAAATGCTAACCTCTTTTCCCCTTTTTTATATTTTATAGGGATCCGGCTGGCAAATTTCTCCAAGACCGGTATTGACGATTTTGGATATGGTGAAGATGCAATATTTTAACACACACATCAGACAGCTCAGAACTCTCCATGCTTCGGAGGGATTTTCCTCAGATGGTAGGAAGAACCTTTATACATCGGAGAGTCAGACGGTGGTTGGGCATCATCGTAAAAGTTATGTTTTTACGGCTCTACAAGTAGGCAAAAGCAACAGTAGGGATGCTATTTTGAAGGTATGGCCTCTTGGAGGAACGGGCCTAGGACGTCCACAATACGGAGGGGAGAAAGTTAACGCTTGTAGATTCTTCTAGCATGCTATATTTGTCCGTGTGGCTTTTCGAAGGTTCAACAGTCTTGTTTGCTTCTCAGCAGTAAAACATGACTCCTCTCGAGGGCTACGAAACTGCCTTTTGACGAAGGCGTGGTGTTGCCATACTGACCTAAAAAGTTGAATGTCAGGCTAAATTGAAGATCGACCGCCCTACTGTGCCGCTTGAGGCAATACTCACTATGCTATGTGTTGCTAATGAGTAGTGAATTTCCCCTTTTTTTTCTTTTTGCTGCTGGAGATGTAGTCCAATGAATGTAACTGATTTTGAATAAAAGAATACATTCACTTCATTCTTTGTTTGTGGCATATGTGGTGCTTGTACTAGAGGACCTAATACAGCATTTGTGGTTGGTAGAGAACATCCTACTGGGGATTTTTTGGTGGACCTATTGCCCTTTTGTGCATCTGGAGATGCGAGCAATAGATTTGAACAATTTTTGTGGACCTATTACCCTTTTGCATATTTGTAGTGTGGGTAATAGATTTGAATAATTTTTGTGGACCTATTATCCTTTTGCACACTGGTAGTACGGGTAGTAGATTAGAATGATTTTTGTGGACCTATTACCCTTTTGTGCACTGGTAGTACGGGTAATAGATTTGAAACAAAATCTAACAGAGGTAATATGGACGTGATAGGTTCTGTGGCCTTAACACCGTGATTTTATCCCGGGTTGGATGCATGTGTTAAGTTAGGAGATTATCTATATCAGAGGTAATATGGACGTGACATACGATAATCATGAATAATTTTTGGTGGATCTATTACACTTCTACGCACTGGTGGTACGAGTAATAGATTTTGAGACAAAACCCAACCGATGTAATATGGACGTGATATGTTCTATGGCCTTAACACCGTGATTTTATCCCGGGTTGGGTACAGGTGTTAAGTTAGGAGATTATCTATATCATATGTAATATGGACGTGACATACAATAATCATGAATAATTTTTGGTGGACTATTACTCTTCTACGCACTAGTGGTGCGAGTAATAGATTTTGAGACAAAACCCAATAGAGGTAATATGGACGTGATAGGTTCTATGGTCTTAACACCATGACTTTATCCTAGATCGGGTACGAGAGTTAAGTCAAAAGACTATCGGTATCAGAGGTAATATGGACATGATATACGATAGTCAGGACCAGGAAGTTTGCTCAGAGATGGCAATAAGCCTGGTAAACTCCGGCGGGGTGAAGCATTAGGGTGGAAGTTCAGAGGTATTAGTATACATGACTTGTCACCCAGGGGGATGCAATGTGAATCCACTCGGAGCTAATAGAGTGTAAGTTCAGAGGTACTTGGTGTACATAACTCGACAGTCTGAAAGATTTGGTGGGTTAAGGAAGTACCAGCATGTCTTTAGACATAGTATTTCTTTAGGAACTTGCCGTTTATGGGCATCATGACCAAATCTCCATTCTGTTTCGCGAGACGGTATGCGCCGTTGGAGAATACGATCTCGATGATGAATAGACCCTCCCATTTATGCTGGAATTTGTCGGCAGTTTTGTGAGTAACACTACCAAAATTTATCGTTTTAGCGACGGCCCCATCCGTCGCTAAACCAACGGTAATTACTATTAGCGACCGATAACCGACGGATTTTGGCCAAAAAAATCCGTCGGCAATCAGCTCGTCGCTAATAACGTTCCGTCGCTAAGTTGTCGTCACATGACGGAATAGCGACGGATTATCGACATCACAATACGAAGCATTAGCGACGTACTTCCGACGGACTGTCGTCCATTTCAACTATTAAGTACTGAACTGTGTAGACAATAGCGACGTAAATTTCTGTCGGTAACCCGTCGTAATAGCGTATCAGAGTGTATCGTTCCGTCGCTAATCCGTCGGTATTCGTCGGTAACTAACGACGGATTGGCGACGGCGTTCTGACGGACTATCCGTCGATCAGGTTTTGGAAATGCTTGGCCTGTACCATACCATGGCGACGGAAGAGTAGTCGCTATTCCGTCGATACATATCGACGGAATAGCGACGGCTTAACCGTCGATCTTGTTCTGGAAATTCTTGTTATTTCCAGAACAAGGGCGACGGATAGGTCATCGCTATTCAGTCGAACAATATACCATGCCGACGGATAATCCGTCGACCATCCGTCGCTAGCTGGGAACATTTTCAAATATCCAGTTAGCGACGGAATAACCGTCGAAAAGTAGTCGGAAACTAGTGGTGACCGTCGCAAAATGGTCACAAGTCCGTCGCTAACTGAGAATATTTTGAAAAAAAATTACAGCGCTTTCCCTGTTCGTAAAAAATTTGCATAAACCAAACCAATATATAATGCACACCAATTATCCAACAATCACATAGACCAAATATATTATGCACACCAATTATCCAAGAATCACATAGACCAAATATGCACATACGAATTTAATGCACACGAATTATCCAAGAATCATATAGACCAAACCAAATTAATATAAAATAGACATCAATTATCCGGAAGAGTAACCTAATATCCATCGTTATAATCCGATCAATGCACAAATATTCCAAATTTTTCAAAAATATTCCAAAACACATAGGAAAGAGTTGGCCAGTTACAGTAACCTAATATCCATCGCTGGCGACCGATCATAGCATAAATATTCCAAAATTTTCACAAATATTCCAAAATACATAGGAAAATCGACTTTGGCCTCAACAAAGACCACAAGTCAGACGATGAATCCTCACAGCCAGGGATGATAGTTGCGTTGAGGCATGTACCATTCTATCAGCCACTTTGCATACGAAGGCTCAATCTGGTTGAGGTCTTCTGTAGGGACAGGAGGGTCGGTCCCGATGCTACTACTCTCTGACGGTGGCTCCTCCTTAGCTTCAAGCTTGGGAGCAATCTCTTCCCTGATGGTCATCGGTTCTTCCTTGACCTCGACCTTTGGTAACACCATCTCCTTAACAGTCACCGGCTCTTGTTTGACGACGGAGACTTCCTCCGTGTCGACCTCCAAGGGTTTCTTGCCTCGACCCCTTCCTCGACTAGCAGCACCACCTCGACGAGTCCTAGGAGCCATCTTTCTGACAACAGAAATTTTCATATAGGGTAAAGAAATTTACTCAAGTTATAAAAGTTGTGACGTTGGTTTTTTGCGTTCATCATCATTAGAGGGAGCAGCACTGGAAAAGTTGTGACGTTGGTAGCATGAGAGAGTAAAAATCTGTATCACAAGACTAACAGAATTACTATGTAATCATGTACTCACCAATAACCGGATGTAACTGGAGTCGTTGGGCCTATCGTGCAGTAATTTGTGGATCCGCTGGTATAGGCCAGATGTACTTAGTATCTAGTGTATCCGATTAGTATCGGTCTATCGGTTTGGTATAGGACGTATCATATTGGTATTGGCCTTAACAAATTGGTATCGTCCTATATTCGATATGTACATGTATCGGCCGAATAGCTAGGATTCATATTGGTCTTGTCGATTTGGTATCGGTCATATCCGATAGGTATCGGCCGGGTTGGATTAGTATAGACTATTTCGGATTAGTATCGTGGATTAGTATAGACTATTTCGATTTGGTATCGGTCAATACTTATAAGTACCTACGGTCCAGGAGGTTGATCCGCTAGTACATCCATGTACGAACAACGAAGTAACGATCCATTTCAATTTGGATGTGAAAATTTTTATCGTAAGACAAACTAAACATAATCAGTTCTATTTCACATGCTTAATTGCCAAGTATGGGAACGAATGGCTCAGAACACAACCCAAAATTCATTCTAGCATACATTAGTGTGAATCATCTACGTTCTGTACATATAGTGTAGTATATGTTCTTATCGTATCTAGTATCTGAAGGATATAACAGAATCAAGATGAACTCACATAATGTTTACAGTCTTGGTCTCAACTGTCTTCGATTCTATGATCCTATGTCTTAGGTTAAATAAATCACTAACCTCATCACGGTGAGTCTTGGTGTAGCACTCAAATGTGGGGCACCCGTAAATTTGCCGAGGTTTTAAATCATCGACATTGAGTTTTAAACCCTCACGTAGCCTTTCTGCTTCACTTCTAGGCTCGAGCAGCATCTTCTTGCAAGCTTCGGTCTCCAGATACTTAGTGTCAAGATTCTGGATGCTTTCGTAGAGCATGTCAACGCATCCTAGCGTCAATTTCCTCGCCAGGAAATTGACGCTATGATGCGTTGACATGCTCTACGAAAGCGTCCAGAATCTTGACACTAAGTATCTGGAGACCGAAGCTTCCAAGAAGATGCTGCTCGAGCCTAGAAGTGAAGCAGAAAGGCTACGTGAGGATTTAAAACTCAATGTCGATGATTTAAAACCTCGGCGAATTTACGGGTGCCCCACCATTTGATTGCTACACCAAGACTCACTGTCTGTATAGTTCGGTTATTGGCGCTCGATGTCCCTGTGGTAAGGCAATGGATGAGGATATTGCATGGGAGGGGGTTGCAGATGGAGGCAACAAGGATGGAGTGTTTGTGAAAGGAGGGAAAAGATACATAATCACAGACGATTTGCATATAAGGCCATTCTATTCCATGGAGTCTGCGTTGTCTATTTTCCGAAAGCATGGATCATAGAATCGAAGATAGTTGAGACCAAGACTGTAAACATTGGCCGCGATGAGGTTAGTGATTTATGTAACCTAATGTAGTAATCTTGTAATTTAAAGTTGGAAGAACGTGCAAGTAGCCTTATAGTTGCTGCCTCACCAGTCGAATGACTTAATTGCCAAGTATCGGAATGAATGGCTCAGAACACAACCCAAGATTTATTCTAGCATACATTAGTGAGTTCATCTTGATTCTGTTACGTCCTTCAGGTACTATATACGATAAGAACATAGATAATTCACACTAATGTATGCTAGAATGAATCTTGGCTTGTGTTCTGAGCCATCCGTTCTGATCAAGCATCTTTCTTCTTCTCTCCTCCACCATGGCTCTGAACCAATCTGCTCCTTCCTACTTCCCTTCTTTTTATTTGACTCTCTCAGCCACATATGACATCCAGCTCTAGTGTAGAGTCGGGGGAGAAGAAGTGGGCAGGAAGAGGAGGTGGAAGCAGCACAGCCGACGGCATGACCCGGAGGAAGTACAGAGGTTTTCTTCAACAGCCGTAGGAGAACTATAAGGATATATCTTTTCACAATATATTACCTTGTCAAAGACCCTTAATGTGACAACCATGTTACCACGGTGTCGGAAGACTAACATGTCATAATTTTCTAAGCCGTGTGTTTTGACATAATCCTCCAAACTCTTTTCTGCTATGTAATAATACAAGATTACTACATAGGAGGAAAGAGTTGGGAAGATTATGTCAAAACACACGGCTTAGAAAACTTATGACATGTTAGTCTTCCGACATCGCGGTAACATTATATTCACATGAAGGGTCTTTGACAAGATGACATGTTGTGAAAAGATATATCCTTATAGTTCTCCTACGGCTGTTGAAGAAAACCTATGTACTTCTTCCGGGTCATGCCGCCGGCTGTGCTGCTTCTCCCTCCTCTTCCTGCCCACTTCTTCTCCCCCAACTCTACACTTGAGCTGGATGTCATATGTGGCTGAGAGAGTCAAATAAAAAGAAGGGAAGTAGGAAGGAGCAGATTGGTTCAGAGCCATGGTGGAGGAGAGGAGAAGGAAGATGCTTGATCAGAACGGATGGCTCAGAACACAAGCCAAGATTCATTCTAGCATACATTAGTGTGAATCATCTATGTTCTGTACATATGGTGTAGTATATGTTCTTATCGTATCTAGTATCTGAAGAACGTAACAGAATCAAGATGAACTCGCTAATATAATACTAAGACATCATCTACTACTATATAAGATATAGTGATAGGTTTTCGTATCATCATTGCCGAGGGATGAGGGTCGGAGGACAGGTAACTTTATCTATGGCTACATAGTTTCTGCCTCGCTAGTCGAATGGCTGCAGGGACTATGTCCTTATCACCATGTCGTACCGTAGACTAATGCAAATGGAGCTGAAAATATCCGTCGCTAACCGGTCACTAGTCCGTCGGTAACTGAGAATTTTTTTGAAAAAAAATTGCAGCACTTTCCCTGTTCACAAAAATATGCATAAACCAAACCAATATATAATGCACACCAATTATCCAAGAATCACATAGACCAAATAATATGCACATACGAATTTAATGTACGCCAATTATCTAAGAATCATATAGACCAAACCAAATTAATATAAAGTAGACATCAATTATCCTGAAGAGTAACCTAATATCCGTCGTTATAATTCGATTTATCTTCAAGTGTGAGAACGGATGGCTCAGAACACAAGCCAAGATTCATTCTAGCATACATTAGTGTGAATCATCTATGTTCTGTACATATGGTGTAGTATATGTTCTTATCGTATCTGGTATCTGAAGAACGTAACAGAATCAAGATGAACTCACTAATGTAATACTAAGACATCATCTACTACAATATAAGATATAGTGATAGGTTGTCGTATCATCATTGCCGAGGGATGAGGGTCGAAAGACAGTCAACTTTATCTATGGCTACATAGTTTCTGTCTCGCCAGTCGAATGGCTGCAGGGACTGTGTACTGATCACCATGTCGTACCGTAGATTAATACAAATGGAGCTGGAGCCAAAATACAGAAACCAAAATACAGAATCAAATCCCTGGGACGGATGGCTCAGAACCCAACCAACCGGAGAGGATACTCTGAGAGATCCATCTGAGTAGGACGTATACTCTGAGAGATCACCTTTACAAGAATGATATCAGTAGTGGGATTGAGTGCTGGAGGGGATATTATCAGAGTATACGTCCTACTCAGATGGGTCTCTCACCGTTACTATTTTTTTTTGACAGCATGGTGGATGTGCTCCGTCAACAGATTCTTGCTCCGAGCCAAAACTTTGTCCCGAAGCTCAAGTCGACATCCTTGGTGTAGAGCTCGAGTGAGAGGTTCCTGACAGCATGGTGGTCTCCTTTGTCAAAGTATCCGTGCTCGTCCTACAACCAATATGGGATGAGCACGGATACTTTGACAAAGGAGACCACCATGCTGTCAGGAACCTCTCACTCGAGCTCTACACTAAGGATGTCCACTTGAGCTCCGGGGCAAAGTTTTGGCTCAGAACAAGAATCTGTTGAGGGAGCACATCTACCATGTCGTCAGAAAAAATTAATAACGGTGAGAGACCCATCTGAGTAGGACGTATACTCTGATAATATCTCCTCCAGCACTCAATCCTACTACTGATATCATTCTTGTAAATGTGATCTCTCAGAGTATACGTCATACTCAGTTGGATCTCTTACAGTATTCTCTCTTGTTGGTTGTCGTATCATCATTGCCGAGGGATGAGGGTCGGAGGACAGTACAAATAGTCTAATACGAAAACAACCCAATATGTAGTCCAATACAAATAGTCTAATACAAAAACAACCCAATACAAATAGTCCAATACAAATAAATACTAATAGCTAATGAGAACCATGCTGCTCACGCAAACGCTCAGTGATACGTTCACGCAACCACCTCGAAAAAGCGAGATTTTTGGCGCGAGGAGAGCTGTCGTCCCTTGCAAGGATTACATGAAGAGTCCTCTCGGTCTCACTAGCTACCGGTGCTGGATGAATAGAACTCCCGGTCTCACTAGAACCGGTGCCACTTCCTCCTTAACTGTTGGAGGAGCCACCTCAGCATTCACTGTTTTCCTCAAACGACGTGCCGCTCCTCCGGTCATGGGTGCCATCTGGTAAGATCGATAGTCACAAATAATATAATTGTAACATAAGCAAGCTAACTAAAGGAACCATCATGTAATTTGAGTACATTTTCGAAAGCCGATAAAGTATAAAAAATTTGATTTTTTGCCAAGTGTGAGAACGGATGGCTCAGAAGATAACCTAAGATTCATTCAAGCATACATTAGTGTGAATCATTTATGTTCTGCACATATGGTGTAGTATATGTTTTTATCGTATCTAGTATCTGAAGAATGTAACAGAATCAAGATGAACTCACATAATGTAATACTAAGACATCATCTACTACTATGTAAGATATAGTGATAGGTTGTCGTATCATCATTGCCGAGGGATGAGGGTCGGAGGACAGTCAACTTTATCTATGGCTACATAGTTTCTGCCTCGCCAGTCGAATGGCTGCAGGTACTATGTCCTGATCACCATGTCGTACCGTAGATCAAATGGAGCTGGAACTGGAGCCAAAATACAGTACTACTTCACCATGTCGTACCATTTTACTCTCTCTCTCTTCCCCCTCCGGCGCTCTCACTCTCTCCGGCGCTCTCGCACTACTAATTCTTATGTGTTTTAAGTGTGAGAACGGATGGCTCAGAACACAACCCAAGATTCATTCTAGCATACATTAGTGTGAATCATCTATATTCTGTATACATATCGTGTAGTATATGTTAACCTTATCGTATCTAGTATCTGAAGGACGTACGTAACAGAATCAAGATGAACTCACTAATGTAATACTAAGGCATCATCTACTACTATATAAGATATACTGATAGGTTGTCGTATCATCATTGCCGAGGGATGAGGGTCGGAGGACAGGTAACTTTATCTATGGCAACATAGTTTCTGCCTCACCAGTCGAATGGCTGCAGGGACTATGTCCTGATCACCATATCGTACCGTAGATTAATGCAATTAATAGAGCTGGAAATATCTGTCGCTAACCGGTAACTAGTCCGTCGCTAACTGAGATTGTCACATACACATATGTATATCACAGCTAGATGTATAGATATATACATCTATACAGAAGCACACAACTGATAAAACTCGCACTGTCCTTGAGACAGTGAACATATACACCATGAATCCAAACCCCATATATATTCACATTTACTAATCCAAACTCCACCAAACTAATGGAACACCCAATATGGATAACACATTATTTAGCCAATATATAAACTCAGATGAATCTGAGAAGCAAAGCCACCCGCCGCCCCCGACCAAAGCCCGCCGCCCCAAGCCCGCCGCCCAGTAGTTCGGTTGCATATATATATGAAGAGTGCTTATGGGTGTGCGTCGGTTGCAAATAGCCCCGACGCACCTGCCCCAAGCCAGCCGCCCAGCCTCCGACGCTGCCGCCCCAAGCCCATCGCCCAGCCCCCGACCCAAGCCAGCCGCCCAGCCCCCGACGCCCCCGCCCCAAGCCAGCCGCCAAGCCCCCGACGCCCCCGTCCCAATCCAGCCGCCCAGCCCCCGACGCCGCCGCCCCAAGCCCAACGCCCAGCCCCCAACCCAAGCTAGCCGCCCAGCCCCCGACGCCCCAATCCCAAGCCCGCCTCCCAGACCCCGACGCCCCTGCCCCAAGCCCATCGCCCAGACCCCGACCCAAGCCAGCCGCCCAGCCCCCTATGCCCCAACCCCAAGCACGTCTCCCAGACCCCGACGCCCCGGCCCCAAGCCCACTGCCCAGACTCCGACCCATGCCAGCCGTCCAGCCCCCGACGCCCCAACCCCAAGCCCGCCTTCCAGACCCCGACGCCCCCGCCCAGCCCCCGATGCCCCAACCCCAGGCCCGCCTCCCAGACGCCGACGCCCCCACCCCAAGCCAACCGCCCAGACCCCGACCCAAGCCAGCCGCCCAGCCCCCGACGCCCCAGCCCCAAGCCCGCCGCCCAGCCCCCGACACCCCCGTCCCAAGTGCGCCGCCCAGTCCCCGACCCAAGCCAGCCGCCCAGCCCCGGACGGCCCAGTCCCAAGCACGCCACCCAGCCTCTATACGACACCGCGAGAGAGAGAGAGAGAGAGAGAGATCGAGAGAGAGAGAGGGGGGGTTACCTTCGGGAGAGAGAGAGAAGAGGACGCCGACGACGACACCGACGCCGATCACCGAAGCCGACACCGGCGAGAGAGAGAGAGAGAGAGAGAGGAGAGAGAGTGAATTTGGGGAGAATGGGAAAAGTTCCCCCCGCCGTTTTATTTAAAGTCTGGTACGTATATATAGCGACGGACTAGCGACTGGTAAAAAATCGTCGCCCAGCAGTCGCCTTTTTTGATAAGTGCCGACTGAATATCCGTCGCTACGTAGTCGAAGATATGTCCCGCCAATTCTCTACACATTTCCTGCCAAATAATTGACTGTGTAGCGACGACGGTAAATCCGTCACTATAACACCGACACTCTAGCGACGGATGTGCGACCTTTCCTCCCCCTAAAATTAAAATAAAAATGGCAAAGGCGTGTAGTCGGTAATCCGTCGCTGAGCGGCCACGAAACCGTCGCTAATACCGATGAAAAAATTCCGTCGCTAAAAATTCGTCGCTAAATGAGTGTATTTTGGTAGTGTAATGACCATCGATCTACAAACGGCCATGACGAGATCGCCTACTTGGAACATCCTCTACTTGACTTTCTTATTGAAGGCTCGAGAGATGCGTGCTTGATAGAGCTGATGCTTTGTTGAGCTTGCAAACGCTTCTCGTCTAAGGCTTCCAATTCTTGTAGCTGTCAGTGGTAGTTATCATCCGACATCAATCGGTTAGTAAGGGCTACGCGAAGTTAGGGGATCTGGGTCTCCAATGGGAGAACTGCCTCGCTCCCATAAACCAGAGAGAACGGTATATTTTCTGTAGCCGTCTGAACTGTAGTGCGGTACGCCCATAAGCATTTGCCTAGCTTTTTATTACAGTCGTGCTTGTTTGAAGACACGAACTTTTTAAGAAGCTTGATTATGGTCTTATTAAAAGCTTCAGCCAGACCATTAGCCGATGGGTTGTATGCCGTTGAAGTCACGTTCTAGATTCGATTCTTATCACAGAATCGATAGAAAGCATGGCTTGCAAATTGCAGACCATTGTCATGAATAATCCTTCGGGGCAGTCCAAAACGGTAGATAACTTGATATTTTATGAAACTAATCATGATTGATTTCTTTTTCTCTGCCAGGGGAACAGCTTCTGTCTATTTGGAGAAGTAATCGGTGATTGCAAGTATAAGTCGGTACCCCTTAGACGATGGCGGGGTGATTGGGCCGATAATGTCCATTTCCTATGCTTCAAATGGACAAGAAGCCACTGTTGGGTGTAAGAATTTGGATGGCTGATGTATGAAGTCTGCGTAGATCTGATACGTCCTAAAATTTTTTGCATAATCGACAGCGTCTGCTACCATTTTAGGCCAGTAATAGCCTATCTGGCGGAGACACTCTTGCAACATCGAGACAGGTTGGTGAGCCCTGCAAACGCTATCGTGAGCCTCATGTAGGGCTTCTTTGGCTTCTGCATTTGATAGGCAGCAAAGCAGTAGTCCATCGTAGGATCGTCGATATAGCATTTTTGTTTCTGTACCATAGAAGAATCTGAGAGAACGCCTTCTGATTGAAGTTGCTTCTTTCACATTCTCAGAAAGAATCTCGTAGACTGCAAAGTCGATAAACGGGAGTCTCTAGTCTTGTACGTCATTGGTTATCTGGGCGGAGTAACTCGTACCTAGTTAACCGTTATTTTTGGGACAGACCAGCTCAGGGCCTATCACGTCGACTTGATAATGAGCATGATTTGGAACGCCAAAGAAGCGACAAGGCCTGCTAGGGCGTCGGCTTCAATATTTTGGAGCCTAGGAACATGTTCTATAAAGAACCCCTCCAAGGTTGTAATGATGGTAATTGTTGTCTGATGATAAGGAATCAGGTCCTCGTTGCGAACCTCTTATGAGCCTCGAATTTGATTAACAATCAACTACGAGTCACCATACGCTTCTAGGTATTGACCACCACTTCTTTTACGAATCGGAGCCCGATGACCATAGCATTATATTCAGCTACATTGTTTGAACAGGATTCAGTGAGAGAATATGCCCGATTGACTACCAATCCAGAGGGAGAAATTAATGCTATCCCGACTCCAGCGACGATATCACCTTGGGGTTCCGTCCTTAAAGCACCGTCGAAGAACATTCGCCAAACGACATCATGTGAAGTCATGTTTGAGTTAACAACTTTGTTTGGGATTTATTCATAGATTCTGGCTGTTTATGAGCCTAGATGGGCTGCTAAGAAGTCGGCCAAGACTTGAACTTTGACATCCTTCTGTGGAATGGAAACCATGTCATAGGGGGACAACAATATCGCCCAGGTGGCTAGACGAGAACTGAGTGCGCCCGGCTTGGTCATAAGAACCCTAAGGGGGTTAACTTGTGAGACAAAATGGATGGTCTGCCCTATCACATAGTGTCGTGTTTTCTGAACGGCGAAAACAAAGGCAAGGCATTCCTTCTACACGGCGGTGTACCTATGCTCTGGCCCCACCATCACTCGGCTAAGGTAATAGATGGCTTGTTCGTGCCCTGCATCATTGTTTTGTAATAGCAAGGTGTCGATGGAGTGTTCCATTGCCCGTACATAGAGTAGGAAGGGCTTTCTGGCGACTAGGGCTACCAGAACTGGCGGATTCGACAGGTATTCCTTAATGTCATCAAAGGCGCGTTGACATTTCTTATTCCATAAGAAAGAGACACCTTTCTTTACGAGTTGTGTGAAAGCTTGACATCGCCCTGAGAGGTTAGATATGAACCTCCTGATGTAGGCTAGTCTTCCCTGAAGGCCTCGAAGTTAGTGGAGGTTCTTCAGTAGACTCATCTCCAGGATTGCTTTTGTTTTATCAGGGTCTATGTGAATACCCCAAGAAGTAATGACAAAGCCCAAGAATTTTCCGTTGGACACGCCCAGGAAGGACTTGGTGGGATTCATCTTTAGATTATGCGCTCGCATAAGGTCGAACATTGTCCTTAATCATGTAAGTGATCATCCTTGGAGCAGCTTTTAACGGCGATGTCGTCAATGTAACACTCCACCATCTTACATAAGTGATCTCTGAAGATGGAACTCATAGCTCGTTGGTATGTAGCACCGACGTTCTTTAGGCCGAAGGGCATGACTGTGTAACAATACACGCCGATTGGTGTTCGAAATGACGTATGCTTCTCATCATCTGGTGATATTTTGATTTGATTGTAACCCGAAAAGCCATCCATAAAGGACATGCGCTCGAAGCCACACATATTATCGATCAATATGTCGGTGATTGGAAGAGGGAATTCATCCTTAGGACATGCCGTATTCAGATTGCGAAAGTCGATGCAGATTCGGATCTTTTTATTTTTTTATGACTAGTACTATATTAGCTACCCAGTATGGGTGCTGCTCCTCGTAGATGAAACCGCTAGCTATAAGCTTGTTTACTTCTGCTTCGATGGAGTTCATGATGTCTGGACGTAACCGCCGTTCTGTTGTTTGACTTGTTTTGTGTCCGGATGAATTTTGAGCCTATGAAGTACATCTCGGGGTTTAGCCCTAGCATGTCTTCATTGCTCCAAGCAAAGACGTCGATATATTCTCTGACGAGTTGCAACAGCGACTCCCGCTCATCGTTCGTTAGGCTTTTACTGATAAAGATTAGCTTCGAGGAGGATCCATCACCGAGGTCAACTTGCATGACCTCATCTTCAGTGGGAGGGTCTCGTAGTTCAAAGCGCTTCTCCCACTTTGCATCCAGTTATTGGGACCATGGCTCCAATTTAATGGATCGGGCAGATCTTCGTCCTCTTCCTGAATGTCATCGGATACCATTGTTTGCCATGAAATATAAAAGAGCAGAACAATTGTCGAAGGACTGGACTTTTACTTCACAATACAAACTCGCTTGTACAAAGAAAGCATAGGGACAAAAACCTAGGTACAGCAATCTAAGTATAATTGTTTATTTTAGATTCTGGGGGGTGACGATAGAGGCTCGGGAAAGCGACGGCAGCTCTGCCTTACTCCTTGGACGATCGGGTGCAGCCTTGGCTCTGTAGAAGAACTGCTTGGCGTTGATGAAGAAATGCTCTCCTTTGTATATTCTCTCTCTAGCTCTCTGGCTCTCTGTGTCTTTTTTTTATCTGAGAATCTCCTCTCTTTTCGTATATATCCTCGCAAGGGAATGGCACCTTGCTATTTATAAGAGTAGGGGGTATCATTAGGGTTTTGCAATGATTGCCCATTCTTAAAAGTCGACAGCTAAGGATAACTGGATCTGGGCCGTTCATCATGAATCTACGAGATTTGAGCAATAAATGTGATTGTATCAAATCTTTTGTGGATAATTAATGATGATTGACATAAATCCTTATGATTTGTCAATCTCGGATTTTCCGACACGTGTCATTAATTTGCTTGATTGCAAATGATCTGATTTGATCCTAATATTTTATTAGGATTTGTTGAGGGATTTTAATCGATTTGATGCCACGTGCCCAGCTATCATGCCACATGTCTTAACCACGAGCCACTGCAGAAATCTGAGCCGTAGGAAGGTTGCTCCTCATTGAGCCGCATAAGGCTGGCCACGTATCAAGGCTGCTTGAGAGTGGCCTCCTGAACATTTGAACCGTATGGTAATGATCTGAGCCGCATGAGTGTATGATGGGTGCCTTCTTCGTGAACCGCATGGAGACAGTCTTCGTGAGCCGTATGGGGCTAGTCTTTGTGAGCCGCATGAGGATAGTCTTTGTGAGCCGCATGGGGCTAGTCTTTGTGAGCCGCATGAGGATAGTCTTTGTGAGCCGTATGGGGCAACCTCCGTTTGAGTCGCATGGGGTGGTCTCTACTTGAGCCGCATGCAACTGTCCACATGTCAAGGCCGCATAACAGTTTCTGGATCTCGGGAGATCGTGTCAGAGATTTCCTTCATTTCCCTCGGAGTCTGCCATTATGACAGAGTCATAATTGTATTTTTGTGTCAGGGCTGTCATATATCAGAGCTGTCAGCCGTCAACGCATTTAATGTAGTAAAGGACAAACGGAAGAGCTGTTTGCAGGCCACGTGGCTCCTCTCTGAGCTGCATATAACTTGTTTGAGCCGTATAGACGCTTGAGCCGCATGGATCCTTGAGCCGCATGAACTCTCTGAGTCGCATGGGGCTCCCTGGCCGCATGGATCTTTCTTTATTCTTTTCCATGCTTCTACAAGACCCCCTTCAAAGTTTTCAATTTGCAAAATTGAAATACTTTGAATAAGAAGCATGGCCATGTATAAATTCTTCTGGCCGCATATGATGTCCTGGCCGCATGGATGTCTCGGCCGCATGGATGTCTCGGCCGTATGGATGTCGCAGCAGCATTGAGTTAATCAGTCGCAGGGACTTTCGGGCCGCATAGCTCGTCGCCACATCATCCTGCCACGAATGAAGATCTTTCGCATTAAATGCTGTTGATCTGCTGTCTGTTTTAAGGCCACTTTTCGGGGCAGGATCCCAGGAGTTTGGCCTTCATTTTAGGCGGCTCGCCTCGATAACCGAAAGGTCGGTTTTTGTGTTACACGAGAATCGAAATGCCCTGCTTCTGTTTATAAATAGGGACGAGTTCAGTCGGAGGGATTTCTTTAATTTATCTTTTATCCCCAACTCCTGCTGTCTTCACTGTCTTTCCTTATCTCCCTTCTCCGACCGTCGCAAATGTCCCCCAAGTCTTCCAAGGTCGCCTCTGCTACTGCGAAGGGCAAGAAAGCGGCTTCCTCGTCGGCCGCCGTGCCCGAAGTGCATCCTGATGTCCATCCTGCTTTCAAGGGTAAGGATTGGATTTGAATACTTTGAACCCTAAGGACCCATGGCTATGTTACATAACATATGTACAAGCCTTTACCCTTCGTCTTCATTGAACCGCCCAAGCTCCACCATGATGGAGCCGTATATGTTTTATGGGTCGCATGACCTTCCCATGTCCGAGCTGTATAGGGCATGCCCTATGTTTGAGCCGCATGAGAAAGATTTGAGCCGCAGTAGTACTTCTGGATTTGAACCGCATGAAGCCTCCTTTGAGCGGGATCGCATATGTTCCTGACAAACTGGACCGCATAGAATTTTACTGAGTCGTGCTGCATAAGATCTTCTGCTAGATAGAACCGCATAAGTTCAACCGAACCGCATAAGCTATCGAATCAGTATCACATGGAACTTCCAACCGAATTGGGCTGCATGAGACTGTGTTGACCCGAGCCGCATAGGCTCTATTGAAGCCGTGCCGCATAAAAGCCAGCTGAATTAGGCCGCATAAGGCTTCGTTGATCCGAGACACATAGGCTCATAGATACTTCTTTTTGAGAAACTTTAAGTGGTTTTGTTTTAACCATCTTTTGATCCTGTTTCTTTTGTCCTTTTTCAGTGAACCTCCCAACAATCCGGCAGGAGAGCTTTTGGTAGGTTCAGCACAATTTGTCGTAGGTGTGCGGCTTGATGGCTTAATTTGACAAGTGACGGATCAGCTTCCCACCAATGAGCCTTTGGAGAGGTTGGCTGCCATTAATAACCAGCCTTTCCACTTTTTTTGCACTATGATAAATTCGGGGAGATTGGACGGAGAATATCTGAAACCAGCTTTTCTCTTTGGAGATGCTTTATCCATAAAGAACTCCCAAGTGCTGGATGTTTCTGAGAACTGGGACTTTACTGTGGACGGGATGGAGATCCATATTCCTGAGATGGAACGGCATTTTTCCCTCTCATGGTTTAATATGGTACCGTTGGGCAGGAGAATGGTGGGCTCCCTAAGTCCAACCCAATCGGGGATGTTCGTGGGCAACATCCATTATAATATGAGTATTAGGTCAGCATGTGCGAGCAGGGAGTCAGTCAGTCGAAATGTGATGGGGCTGATTCCTGGTACTTTTATAAACGTGTCTGGCCCCAACTTCACTTTTATCCGAGCTGATACCTTCTTGAATCAGCTCGCTTGCAAGGGGTCTTATCCTGTGGGCAGGTTGTCGCTGCTGAATTGGATAAACACCATTCCCACATGGGCCAATCTTACCTCATAGATACTGAGGAACTACGAGGAATACCTTCGGGAGATTGACCTTTACTACGCCATCTGAGGCACCTGTTACGGATTGCCCATTAACAAGCCGTTGTTTATGGCCCTTCTGGAGATGTATATCAGGCATACGGGGACTTTCTTCGTGCCCGGAGGGGAGTTGGGACTTGCTCTCCATGAAATGCATGCTGTTTCTAAGCTGCCGTGGGGGGACGAGGCTTTTGAAGTATACACCCTGACGAACAAGGATTTCGATGATCTGGATCGACGATTCCTGGGTTTCGTCGCTGTGTACCGGGAACTGCTGTGCCACCATAGCATCTGTCACCAGACTGCTATCAAGAAGAATAATAGCTCAGAAGGGAACGCCCCCCATACCACGGCCTGGGTCGCGTATCTTTTCAAATTACGTCCTTCCGGCCGGGTTTCTTCTCGAGGTCCTCAGACCCAGGCGGAGGTAAAGGACCTGATGTTGAATGCCAAAAGATCGAGGTCCACCCGCGATAGATTTGGGAGTCGTACTGACTCCTTCAGTTATTTCCACTACGTTACCCGGCAGATGTCTGAAAAAGCACTCTTGGCCGGGTTCTTGATGGTGTGGCTACAGAATTACGTAGTCTCGGGAGGGGCAGGTTCTACTGAAAGGATCAGCCGCCACTTCATTCTTCCGGCTGTGAAGCTGGTCTTCAAAGTCAGACTGGCCCTTCTTTCGGCTATGGTGTGTAGCATACACCACGGCCTTCGTACCTTTTCATCTAAAGTCATTGCTCGCGTGATGACACTGGACTTTGAGCGGATAGAGCTACCATACCATTATCACATAGGGTAGTTATTGATGCATTATCGGTCGTTGATGAGGCCCGGAATAGAGGATGATGTTATCGCTGATGACGCTTTCCTTTTTCGATACCGTCATCAGTCTTGGGAGTACGACACCATGCCGGCTTGTCGGAGGGCGTTGGCGAGAGTTGTCGGGCCAGACTTCTTTATGTCTCTTCCTTAATTTACCCCTAGAGAAGTGAGGAGGGTACACGTTGATGGCATTGAACCTCCCCAGCTCTTATCTGAGAAGATGCTTCTTTGGCTGCGCAATATTCGCCCCGCGCACCTAGTATATCGTTATCGAAATAACGTATACCTGGAGCCTTATTTGCCCAGCAGGTTTTCTCGTCAATTCGGGTATAGTCAGCTGTTCCTTGACTGCCTTAGTGCTTGCCTGGGCTTCGAGGGCAGTGTCCTTGACGGTATCCGGGCGTGGCATTATTACAATGCGGTTCATACCCGGGGTAGCTACTCGGTCCCCGACGCTAATACGCAAGGTAATATTTTGTACATGGCAGCCCTTTATCATGTTACGGCGAGCAAATCTTCTGTGAATTTTGACATGAATACCAGCTTCATTGTCGGGACCGGCTTGGCAGAGAAGCCCGAGGGTTCCAGGAAGAGAAAGGGAGGGGCGAATATGGTTCCTGTGCCGGACTCGGAATCCACAGCAGACGAAGAGGATGATGAGCAGGACGCCGATGACTCGTCGCACTCTTCGGACGAGGAGGTGGGGGACCAGCCTCCTACTGTGCCGAACGAAGAGGTGGAGGATCAACCACCTGTTGTGCCTGGTACTTCGTACAAACAAGGCAGGCGTCTGTCCACTGCCGATGGCAGGACCTATTCCAGAAAACGGGCTGCGGTAAGACGTCGCAGGCTGTTTACTGATGATGTTGACGTTGTTTCTGAGGTGATTGGAATTTCAACTGTCTTTTCCTCATTTTTCTAAGTTATGGCCTAATCATTTTTTTTTCTTTTGCTCTTAGTAGGCGTCAGAGGAGTCTACTTCTCGGGACTCGACTGCTGAGGTCGATCTGGCCTTGTCCACTTCGATCAATGATATGTGTACCGCTATCACTTCTGCTGGGGTTCTTCCGGAGGCGGCCCGGGGGTCTCACCTTACTGAGACCTCAACCCATGGGGACGGGGGCTCTACTGTAAGCCCCTATTTTTCAAAATTTATTTAATTAGTGTTAATTAATTTTTAATGTCATATTTAGCCTTAAAATATTTATTAGAATTTTTAGGAATTTATTTAGAATTTTTAAATGAGTTTTAAATACAAAAATATTATTTTGTAATTAATGTAAATGTTTTAATATCATTCTTTAATTTTTAGAATTGTTTTTATATCATTATGCAATTTATTAAATTGTTAATATATCAGTTTGCAATTATTCAAATGTTTTAAATTGCGGAATACAAATTCTAATTTGCATTTATCTACTTTAGGGACCATTTTGTAATTACCTAAAGTCTAGGGGCCCTATTGCTAAACCCTAATCTACCCACCCCGACTGACCGACGACTGACCGGTGGGCTGACCCCGCCATTTTCGGCCAGCTCACCGCCCACAACAGACTTCCCTTCCCTATAAATGAAGCCCTAGACCAAACCCTAACCCTAGAACGACCCCACGACCACCCAGCCACCAACAACCGCCTCACCGACAGCCCCAAACCCTAACCCTAAACCCTAACTCCGACGAGCCTCGTCCAGCACCTACGACGAGCGCCACCGCCCACAACCACCATCATCCGACGCGCCGCGACGAGCCGCACCCAGCGCCACCCGAGTGCCACCGCCCCGACCACTCCTCCGCCGTCCACGGCCTTCGAAAGCCACTATTAAAGACGGACAAGTAAGTGGCAGTATCATATTCATGTCGTACGTGTCTCGAATCCACGTATGTGGTTCGCCAGGACACGGGGATCCTAGTTCAGTGCTTGGATACGAGAATCGATGCTCGTACGTGTCATGCATAGCACGGACACGTAGACTGTGTGTCCCAAACTGTCAGGACACAGAGTGATATTTCGGGCTACTGTTATTTAATACTTAAACCTAAATAAAACAAACTAAAGACCTAATCCTAACACGAGCCACGGGCTGACCCCCTGGCCAGCCCAACCCAGTCAGGAAACCCCATCCACACCCCCCCCCGCGCGCTCAGTGGTCCTAGTTCGAGCCCCTATGCTGTTATTTTTATTTCTTTTTCTTTTTCTTTTTTCGTTATTTATATATATATTTATATATATATGTATATACATGTATTTGTATATATATATGTATTATTATATATACTGTATTATATATATATATATGCTGTATTTATATATATATATATATATATATATATATATATATATATATATATATATGTTATATTTAGTACTTATTATAATATGTATGCATGTATATATATATATATATATATATATACGTATTTATATACATATATGTATATATGTATATATGTTCATATGTATATATATTATTCTATATATACTATTATATATATGTATACAATATTTGTATATATATATATACTTTATAGTTAAGTATTTTCTTATATATATATATATATATATATATATATATATATATATATATATATATATATATATATATATATATATATATGTATATATAAAATATATATATATATATATATATATATATATATATATATATATATATATATATATATATATATATATATATATATATATACGTATTTTTAACATATGTATGTATATATCCATTATGTAAATGTCTATAAATATTTATATGCATATATAAATATTGTAGATATACATTTTATATATGTATTTCACTATACCTAGTGTAAATTATTTTTATGAAAATATGCTTGTCATATCTATATAACCATTATATATAATTTTACCCTATTAAAATATTAGTATTTATTATGTATTTTTACGTCTTTATATTTTTGTGTATTTAAATTACTGCAACCATTTGGTGTCCAAGCCTAGCATGGGTTTTTGGGCCCAAATGTGTTTTCACACATTCAAGACCTATACAAGTCATATTGGACTTGATTCATGGCCTTGGGTCCTGTATTTGAACTTTGGTTCAAAATATGTACGTGGACAAAATACGCAGATAATTAATTATTTAATTTCAATATTGTACAATGCTGTTTTTGAATTTCTAAAAATACTTTAATTGCTGTTAAAATTCTAGAAAAATAGTATTTAGATACTATGTTAATTTAGCTAATTTAGTATAATTTTTACAATATCTAATTTGTAGTTTTGCCACTATCTTGGCATATGAAACCAGAACTCATTTTCTGTGTACTTAGGAAAACTGATTTTTATAAAATATACATACTGGCTAATAAATTCCAAAAAATTATAATAAATTTCTATAATTAACAAAGATCATTTTGGTAATTTATTTTATATAAAATTAACCTTTTTGTCTATCTCAAAAATTGTTGGAACACAATGTTCATTAGATTTATTTGTTGAATAATTATGACTTGCAACTTTTTGTGTTATTTTGAGTTTTAGCCGTGTTGAACCTCACCCCTTACTAGTGTAAAGACCCTAGAACGTTAGTTATAGTAGTGTGTTACCCCACATTGGTCTCCTGTACTAAAGTCATCATTTTGGCTAGGTGCCCAGTCACATGTCGTGTTGCACCATTTAGTGTCTTAGTATTTTAGCTTAGTGTAAAAACTAAGTTTATGTATTTATTTCTACAGTGACGGGTTACCAGACATCTATAGCACTTTTATCGCAGCTTGTTTTGCTAGAGGCAAGTACTTTCTACAAACTTTACATACTGTTACATAAATGAACTGCAAATCCAACCATGCTAAATGCTGATCCTTGGGGTAGCAAGTTAAAATGTCACATGTTGTACTTTCCATTACTACCATGCTCATAACAATTATTATGTATCTCTCACATGATTAGAATATGGGTTATGGGGAAACTGACATTTGAGTACGTGATCATGCCCCCCTATAGTAGCGAGCGAGGTGGCATTTTATATGCATACCTTACCGCAGGCTATTATCCCGCATTTCTGTACGAATGTACACCTATGCTTGTTAACTTGTACGTATGTACATTTTATTTACATGTACCACAGTACATTGTACACCTATTGACGATCACGTACCTGCTACAATTTTAAACATTACATATACATCTGTCTTTATGACATATGTGTCTTTGCCATGATAGACTATGTGATGCCATGTTTCCAGTTATTTCCTCTTATGTTCATTTCTATGTTTTATATGCTAGTTTGTTAGATTCAGTACTTGCTCCCGTCCTGACAGGATAACGTTGTAGGTATCCTTACTGAGGAGGAGTTACTCTGCGACTCATATTATGGAGATACTGCCGAGGACCCGGCTTTGCTTTACGTGGATGTTCCTGCAGGGAAACTCGTCTAGTTTGCATAGTTGCTTGGGATATTTAGTGCAGTCGTGTATTAGACTACGTATTTTGTAACTGGACATGTATCCAGTTTTACATTTCAGACTTGTACTTTGGACTTATTTCTATATGAGACGACTTTTGTGTTTGGAGCATTTATGACTTTTATTCACTTATAGAACTATTAGCACATTTAGTCTTATCTTGTTGTCTTTAGAACAGCTTACTACATTTTATCTCAAGCGTAGGCTGGACATGACTCGGCCCGGCCCAACCATTTGGGTAGCGGGTCGTGACATATTTTTAGTGGTGGCCCTTGCAGGTCCTAACTAAATTGTTTGGTTACGTTATTGTACCAAGCATGCCTGCAATTAGGAACTTAAGGTAATTAGACAACATTAGGAATGACGCTTAGAACACCTAGAGGAATACTAGTATTGCAACATAAGAAATACATCACATGCTTGCTATTATAATTAGACTTTCTTGCCTATGATTGCTTACTTTAAAACAAGTCCTTATAAGTCCTTTTTATTGTAATTTGATGGTGCTTACTCGTTCATCCCAGTATGTTACACCTGAGAATGGCGCACTCCATATCCAGTCAGCTGACCGGTTGACTGATACACCTCCACCTACCATACTCCCCTACTCCACAGATCCACAAACCCAGATGCCTCCACCACCTTCCACAATACATGCCCAGCAGGACCCAATACTTCCACCACCCCCTATCACTATACCTACCCAGGCTTCCGTCACACTCGACGGGAACCAACTGCTCACTCTGATTCAGGGGTTCCTAACAACCCATCAGGAGCAGACTACCCTACTCCGCCAGAGCATGGAGCGTTCTGAGGAACGTACCGTGGTCCCACCACCTATAGAGCCACGACAGAGAGCGGGGACGATCAAGGACTTCATGGGTCTGAACCCTAAGGAGTTCTCAGGGACTGAGGGCATAGTAGTAGCAGATGACTGGCTAGACTCGGTAGAGAGGAAACTCCTTGGAGTCAGGATGCCAGATGACCTCCAGGTCGAGGTAGCGGGATTTCTGCTGATAGACTTAGCGGGAGTATAGTTCTGGAATGAGCCATTGTTTGCAAGAGGGAGGGCCACTTGGGATCAGTTCAAGATCCAGTTCAAGAAGAAATTCTTCTCGACCACTGCTAGAGTAGCCATGGGGCTACGATTCCAGAACATCCAGCAGAGGAACCGTTCTGTTGACAAGTATGCGACAGAGTTTAGTCGCCTGAGCTATTTCGCTCCTAGTCTGGTTGCAGAGCCAGAGGAGATGACCCGTAGGTTTTGCCATGGCCTAGTTCCGGACATCGGCATTTTATAGTGGCGAACGGTACGACTGACTACTACCAGAGCCTAGAGTTGGCCCGGAGCATTGAGGAGCGTCTTCTGTCTAGCAAGAGGCCGACTTCTGTACATCATGACAGACCGTCCAAGAGTCAGTCTTTCCAGCAGAGAGCACCGACGCCGCACCAGCAGACATATCGTCCCTCTACACCACATCACCCGACCCTGCCAGTTAGAGCCCTGGGACCCCGACACCGGCAGAGGGGAGCTATATGTTCTTTCTGCAGAAGACCAGGGCACGACAACTCCATCTACAGGAAGAGGTTGAAGCAGTACTTGGTTTGTGGGTCTGCCACCCATCAGATTCGTGACTGCCCAGCAGCCTGCTACCCATCAGATTCGTGACTGCCCAGCAGCCAAGGGACCTAGTGGACCGTTTCTGACTCAGCAGCAGAGGTTTGGGCAGCATCTGCAGCAGCAGAAGGGACCTCAGGGGAAGACTTATAGCCTAGCCCTTGAGCCGAAGCCGGAGCAGGTTTCGGAGCCAGATTACTTAGCTGACGTCATCATAGGTCATGTTTATTTGCATACTTTTCTAGTTCTATGCTTGTTTGATTCTGGTGCATCTCATAGCTTCCTATCATTAGAGTTTATGAATAAACACCATCTAGTAGCTACACCGACTGCTGAGATTAGTAGAGTGATGACAGGAGGAGGACCAGTGCCTATTAGAGCTATCTATAGATGTTCTATTTTTTATAGCCGGGAGAGAGTTCAGGAGACGATTTTTGTGATGCCACTCCCCGGTTATGATATCATATTGGGGATGGACTGGCTTAGCTATGCCCATGCATCTATAGATTGTCATGAGGGTAGTATTTTGTTCAGTCCCCCAGGCACAGCACCATTGAGTATCAGGAGGACATGGCCGGAGATCAGCCTAGAGCGAAACTGTTGTGCGACAGTTGGGGACGTAGCACCGCCACACCCTATCATTAGGGAGTTTATGGATGTATTCCCAGAGGATCTTCCAGGGCTTCTGCCTGACAGAGATGTGGAGTTCCCTATAGATTTAGTACCGGGTTCGTCACTAGTATCCCGGGCTTGCTATAGGGTGAATCCCAAGGAGGCCATAGAGATGAAAGAGCAGATTGATGACCTGTTGAAAAAGGGTTTCATTCGATCCAGTGCTTCTCCATGGGGAGCGCCAGTGCTCTTTGTGCCTAAGAAGGATGGTACAGTCCGGTTGTGTATTGACTACCGGGCGTTGAATGCCATCACCATCAAGAACAAATATCCTCTGTCCAGGATAGATGATTTGTTCGACCAGTTGAAAGGGGCGAAGGTGTTTTCCAGGATAGACTTGAGATCTGGGTACCAAAAGGTGAAGGTTAGGGCAGCAGACATCCAGAAGATGGCGTTCAACACGAAGTACGGACAGTACGAGTTTCTGGTGATGCCATTTGGTCTCACAAATGTGCCAGCTGTCTTTATGAATTTGATGAATAAGACATTCCTACAGTATCTGGATAAGTTCATCATAGTATTTATCGACGACATCCTGATATACTCGAAGACGTCGGAGGAGCATGCAGAGCACTTGCGGATAGTTTTGGGGATTCTGAGGCAGGAGAGATTGTTTGCCAAATTGCCGAAGTGCGAGTTCTTTTTAGACCGAGTGGAGTTTTTCGGCCATGTAGTCACTGGAGATGGAATCTCGGTGGATCCCAGGAAGATTGCTGCAGTTGAGACTTGGAAGGCTCCGACGTCAGTTTCAGAGATCAGGAGCTTTCTGGGTTTAGCAGGCTATTATAGAAAGTTCGTCCAGGACTTTGCTAGGATAGCTGAACCCATGACGAAGCTGACGCGGAAGGGCGCAGAGTACATTTGGTCAGAGGACTGCCAGGCAGCATTTGAGAAGCTGAAGAGGAGGCTGACGACCGCTCCAGTTCTGACATTACCTTCAGGTTCTGGAGGTTTCACCATTTACAGCGATGCTTCAGGGAAGGGGCTAGGATGTGTCCTATAACAGTATGGAAAAGTGATTGCTTATGCATCCAGGCAATTGCGAACTCATGAGCGGAATTATCCTACCCATGACCTAGAGTTAGCTGCGGTGATCTTTGCACTCAAGTTATGGAAATATTACTTATACGGAGAGCGTGTGGAAATCTTTACTGACCACAAAAGTTTGAAGTATGTGTTCACGCAGAAAGAGCTGAACATGAGGTAAAGACGATGGTTAGAGTTGATAAAAGACATCGACATCGATTTACAGTATCATCCCAGGAAGGCAAATATGGTGGCGGATGCGCTGAGCAGGCATCCGATGGCATGGTATCTGATAATAGATCGGCATTTGCGGGAAGATCTGGAGAAGCTTGGTATCGAGCTAGTTCGGCCAGGATCAGTGATACAGATGATGGCACTTGACATTCAGTCAAGTTTGATGGAGCAGATTCGGGAGGCACAGTCTACAGATGAGAGTCTTCGCAGACTTCGAGCCCAGACTTTAGCTGGATTGCTGGATGACTTCACTATAGTAGAGGATGGATCCTTGAGGCATGGCAGCCGATTGTGCGTGCCGAAGGGAGAGCTGGTAGAGGCAGTTTTATAGAAGGCGCACCGATCGAGATATTCTATTCACCCTGGTGCTAACAAGATGTACTGTGACTTGCGAAAACATCTTTGGTGGCACGGGATGAAGAGGGATGTATCACGTTTTATATCTAGATGCCTAGTTTGCCAGCAGGTCAAGGCGGAGCGCCAGAGGCCAGCTGGTTTGTTACAAGCCGTTACCCATTCTCGAGTGGAAGTGGGAACATATTACGATGGACTTCGTCTCAGGGCTTCCTCGTTCCAAAGGAGGGAAGGATGCCATTTGGGTCATCGTGGACAGGCTGACGAAGTGTGCGCACTTCATACCCTTCAAGGTGGGGCTTTCCACCGAGAAGTTGGCGGAGCTATACATGCAGCAGATAGTTCGCCTACACGGAGTGCCAGTGAGAATCGTGTCGGACAGAGACAGCAGATTCATATCCCACTACTGGAGGAGCTTGTAGGAGGAGTTGGACAGTAGACTCAAGTTCAGTACGGCGTACCACTTGCAGACAGATGGCAGTCCGAGAGGACGATACAAACACTGGAGGATATGCTGAGGACCTGCGTGCTGGACTTTGGAGGATCTTGGGAGAGCCATCTGCACTTGGTAGAGTTTTCATACAACAACAGCTACCAAGCCAGTATTGGTATGTCTCCTTTCGAGGCGCTATATGGACGACGATGCCGCACACCGCTCTTTTGGGATGATGTTGGAGATAGAGTTATGCTTGGGCCAGAGATGATCACGAATGCAGCAAAGAAAGTCGGGATGATCAGAGACAGGCTCAGAGTAGCTCAGGACAGGCAGAAATACTGGGCAGATGCTAGTCGCAGACCGATGGAGTTTGCAGACGATGATATGGTGCTAGTGAAGATATCACCTACTAGAGGGACGATCCGGTTCGGACGAGGAGGAAAGCTGAGCCCCAGATACATCGGGCCGTTCGAGATACTTGGCAGGATTGGAGAGGTAGCTTGCAGGGTTACACTTCCACCCAACCTAGCAGGAGTTCACGATGTCTTTCACGTATCTCAGCTGAGGAGATATGTTCCAGACCCCAGTCATGTGCTAGATCATTCAGAGTTGGAGGTCGGACCGAGCCTTACAGTTTCTGAGCAACTAGTGGAGATATTAGACAGGAGAGAGAAGAGGCTGAGGAACAAGGTTATACCCTTAGTACCAGTAGCTTGGAGCCGTCACTCTCCGGGTGAATCTACTTGGGAGAGGGAGTCGGACATGAGAGAGAGATACCCTTACTTGTTCGATCCAATCGCTGCGAGGGAACCACCCGTTCCCGCTTGATACCTTAGAGGTTAGTTTCGATCGTAGCCTTAGTCATTTTGTTGCATTGCTTGCTATGTTAGAATGTTGTAGGATCTTCAATCCTTGTGAATTTTGAGGACAAAATTTTTCAAGGAGGGAAGACTTGTAAGCCCCTGTTTTTCAAAATTTATTTAATTAGTGTTAATTAATTTTAAATTTCATATTTAGCCTTAAAATATTTATTAGGATTTTTAGGAATTTTTCTAGAATTTTTAAATGATTTTTAAATGAGTTTTAAATACAAAAATATTATTTTGCAATTAATTTAAATGTTTTAATATCATTCTGTAATTTTTAGAATTGTTTTATATCATTATGCAATTTATTAAATTGTTAATATATTAGTTTGCAATTATTCAAATGTTTTAAATTGCGGAATACAAATTCTAATTTGCATTTATCTACTTTAGGGACCATTTTGTAATTACCTAAAGTCTAGGGGCCCTATTGCTAAACCCTAATCTACCCACCCCGACTGACTGACGACTGACCGGCGGGCTGACCCCGCCATTTCTAGCCAGCTCACCGCCCACAACCGACTTCCCTTCCCTATAAATGAAGCCCTAGACCAAACCCTAACCCTAGAACGACCCCACGACCACCCAGCCAACCACAACCGCCTCACCGACAGCCCCAAACCCTAACCCTAAACCCTAACTCCGGCGAGCCTCGTCCAGCCCCCACGACGAGCGCCACCGCCCACAACCACCAACATCCGACAAACCGCGACGAGCCGCCCCCAGCGCCACCCGATCGCCACCGCCCCGACCACTCCTCCGCCATCTACGGCCTTCGAAAGACCCTATTAAAGACGGACACGTAAGTGGCAGTGTCATATTCGTGTCGTACGTGTCTCGAATCCACATATGTAGTTCGCCAGGACACGGGGATCCTAGTCCAGTGCTTGGACACGAGAATCGATGCTTGTACGTGTCGTGCATAGCACGGACACGTAGACTCTGTGTCCCAAACTGTCAGAACACAGAGTGATATTTCGGGCTACTGTTATTTAATACTTAAACCTAAATATAACAAACTAACGACCTAATCCTAACACGAGCCACGGGCTGACCCCCTGGCCAGCCCGACCCAGTCAGGAAACCCCCCCCCCCCCCCCGCGCTCAGTGGGCCGAGTTCGAGCCCCTGTGCTGATGTTTCTATTTCTTTTTCTTTTTCTTTTTCTTTTTCTTTTTCTGTTATTTATATATATATATGTATATACATATATTTGTATATATATATGTATTATTATATATACTGTATTATATATATATGCTGTATATATATATATATATATATATATATATATATATATATATATATATATATATATATATATATATATATATATATATATGTTATATTTAGTACTTTATTATAATATGTATCCATGATATATATATATATATATATATATATATATATATATATATATATATATATATATATATATATAAAAAAATTAAAAAAAAAAAAGTATATATATGTTCATATGTATATATATTATTATATATATACCATTATATATATGTATACAATATTTGTATATATATATGTATATATACTTTATAGTTAAGTATTTTCTTATATATATATATATGTGTGTGTGTATTTTTAACGTATGTATGTATATATTCATTATGTAAATATCTATAAATATTTATATGTATATATAAATATTGTAGATATACATTTTATATATGTATTTCACTATACCTAGTGTAAATTATTTTTATGAAAATATGCTTGTCATATCTATATGACCATTATATATAATTTTACCCTATTAAAATATTAGTATTTATTATGTATTTTTACGTCTTTATATTTTCGTGTATTTAAATTACTGCAACTATTTGGTGTCCAAGCCTAGCATGGGTTTTTGGGCCCAAATGTGTTTTCACACATTCAAGACCTGTACAAGTCATATTGGACTTGATTCATGGCCTTGGGTCCTGTATTTGAACTTTGGTTCAAACTATGTACATGGACAAAATACGCAGATAATTAATTATTTAATTTCAATAGTGTACAATACTGTTTTTGAATTTCTAAAAATACTTTAATTACTGTTAAAATTGTGGAAAAATAGTATTTAGATACTATGTTAATTTAGCTAATTTAGTATAATTTTTACAATATTTAATTTGCAGTTTTGACACTATCTTGGCATATGAAACCAGAACTCATTTTCTGTGTACTTAGGAAAACTGATTTTTATAAAATATACATACTGGCTAATAAATTCCAAAAAAATTATAATAAATTTCTATAATTAACAAGGATCATTTAGGTACTTTATTTTATAAAAAATTAAGCTTTTGGTCTATCTCAAAAATTGTTGGAACACAATGTTCATTTGATTTATTTGTTGAATAATTACGACTTGCAACTTTTTGTGTTATTTTGAGTTTTAGCCGTGTTGAACCTCACCCCTCACTAGTGTAAAGACCCTAGAAAGATAGTTATAGTAGTGTGTCACCCCATATTGGTCTCCTATGCTAAAGTCATCATTTTGGCTAGGTGCCCAGTCACAAGTCGTGTTGCACCATTTAGTGTCTTAGTGTTTTAGCTTAGTGTAAAAACTAAGTTTATGTATTTATTTCTACAGTGACGAGTTACCAGACATCTATAGCACTTTTATCGCAGCTTGTTTTGCTAGAGGCAAGTACTTTCTACAAACTTTACATACTGTTACATAAATGAACTGCAAATCCAACCATGCTAAATGCTGATCCTTGGGGGAGCATGTTAAAATATCACATATTGTACTTTCCATTACTACCATGCTTAGAACAGTCTTTATGTATCTCTCACATGATTAGAATATGGGTTATGGGGAAACTGACAGTTGAGTACGTGATCTTGCCCCCCCTATAGTAGCGAGCGAGGTCGCATTTTATATGCATACCTTGCCGTAGGCTATTATCCCGCATTTCTGTACGGAAGTACACCTATGCTTGTTAACTTGTACGTATGTACATTTTATTTACATGTACCATAGTACATTGTACACCTATTGACGATCACGTACCTGCTACAGTTTTAAACATTACATATACATCTGTCTTTATGACATATGTGTCTTTGCCATGATAGACTATGTGATGCCATGTTTCCAGTTATTTCCTCTTATGTTTATTTCCATGTTTCATATGCTAGTTTGTTAGATTCAGTACTTGCTCCCGTCCTGACAGGATAACGTTGTAGGTATCCTTACTGAGGAGGAGTTACTCTGCGGATCATATTATGGAGATACTTTCGAGGACCCGGCTTTGCTTTACGAGGATGTTCCTGCGGGGAAACTCGTCTAGTTTGCATAGTTGCTTGGGATATTTAGTGTAGTCATGTATTAGACTACGTATTTTATAACTGGACATGTATCCAGTTTTACATTTCAGACTTGTACATTGGACATATTTCTATATGAGACGACTTTTGTGTTTGGAGCATTTATGACTTTTATTCACTTATAGAACTGTTAGCACATTTAGTCTTATCTTGTTGTCTTTAGAACAGCTTACTATATTTTATCTCAAGCGTAGGCTAAACATGACTCGGCCCGGCCCAACCATTTGGGTAGCGGGTCGTGACATCTACTGCACCTATCCCTGAGACAGCTAAATTTCAACAGGATGACACTGACCTGGCTGGCTCCCTTTTAGGGGTGGCTGGGGCAGAGAAACCTGTTGAATTTGAGTTGGAAGCCGCGGGTGGGGAGACCATGCCAGCTGCGAACGAGTTGCAGCCTCCGTGCTCTTCCCCTAGTAAGATAAACCAACTCCTTAACTTGTGAGAAGGCCTATTTGCTCTATCATCCTGTCCTTCGTGGATTAATGATTGCTTTGGACGTGCAGTTCCCACCCCTTTATTGCCGGTGACGGACATTGTCGGGGCGGACTCTACCGGAGGGGATCTGATGGAAGCACATGTGCCTCCTTTATTTCGAACCTACACTGAGGGGCCTCCAGTTGGGTCGAGTTCGGGAGCCCTAGTGATAGCACAGCTGGGGCAAGGGACGACGCTTTCTGCGCCCTCCTCTGCGAATATGGTTTCAGGAGTTAACCTTTCCGCCCTGCCAAGTATCCAGGCTCTTCGGGCGGCGGAAGAGGTGCTAGCTGCTATTCATGCATCTTTTCCCACAGAATTCGTTTCCCTGGTGGCGGGGACGGCAAGTTCTGATGCTACTCCTTCGGTACTGCCCGCCACACTCCCTTTGACGCCGTCCTCTACAGAAGTTTTGGATGAAGTGTCCCAGGATGTGGTCGACAGCTTTCACCGCCACCTGAAGAGAGGGATTGAGGCAGCTGTGGAGAGGGGGACTCCCTTTGCTATGGCCCGTCAATGCGTCGGTGGCCAAATTAATATCTTTAGAACACTTCCCGGTGGGGCGGGACTAGCGGCGCTTCTGGAGCCTAAGTTGCTAGAGGCTGATCGTCTTGTGGCCTAGTTTCATGTGCTGTAGCAAGCTGATTTACCTGCGGCAATAAACCAAGAGCGCACTTTCCTCATAACCATGGTGGAGAAGATGAGGCTTGCTCGAGAATCGATCAAGCCAACTATATTGAAGGACCGCCGGGATCTGACTCAGTTGTATGATCAATGGAGCCGTCGAACTAAAGATTGTACAGCTCGGGAAGCGGCTGCCTCCCGCGGGGTAGCTGACACCCAGGAGCAGATCCTCGAGCTCCAGAGAAAGCTGGACTTCCTGGAGTCCGAGCTCGAAGCTGCCCGTACTGAGAAAGGGGTTGCTATTCAGGAGGCTGGCAGGTTTAGTAGAGCTCCTGCCAATCTGGAACTTGCCCTGAAGAAGATGGAGAATGACTGGCAGGCATATATGTACTTGAACGATGCAGAGCAGTTGTCCCAAGAGGCTGAGCGCCGAGCTGGACAGAGGCTTGAGCGGGGTACTGCCTTGGTGAGAAACTGCCTCTTAGAATTGTGTAATGCCGAACTATAGTCGGCATTTTTCTCTTTTGTTTCTGTTCGCTTTTCTTTTCTTTTTGAGAGGGACATGGTCCCCCAAAATATGTAATACTTTTTTGACTTTCAAATAAAGAGTACTTTCCATTCTTCCCTTCATTTGTCTTGCTTGTTGTGCCTATGGTATTGTGGTGGTGTTTCCCCTCAGGGGGGACTTGTCTGTGGACCTGTTACCCCTGGCATACCTTGGTTTTAGGTACGGGTAACAAGTTTGATTGGGGATACCTAGAACAGCTCCACAGTAAGGTGGTCGTGGGTGTTCGGGGTATCGAAAGATAGAATGCCATGGAGCAACTGGGCTCCCGGGGCATGATGAGAAATGGTGGGCCTGTACTAAGAGACTTAGCAAAGGACATTTGTGGGCCTATTATCCTTGGCGTACCCTGACTTAGGATACGGATAATAGGATGAAGGGGAACCAATATACTTACTCAGAGGTAATGAGGACATGGCAAGTATGAGGATTTTACCGTAGAGTCTTCCTACTCAGAGGTAATGAGGACATGTCAGGAGTGGACTCAACGGAGGATATTTACGGACTTATTATCCTTGGCGTACTCCGGTTGTGGGTACAGATAATAAGTCAAAAGGGAATCATCATACTTACTCAGAGGTAATGAGGACATGACAAGCATAAAGGTTTCTTCGACGGAGCCTTTCCACTCAGAGGTAATAAGGACATGGCAGGAGTGGGCTCAATGAAGGAGGGCACATAGAACGACTTAGAGGTAATGAGGACATGGAAGTTCTATGTAAAGGGGTGATTTATTTTTGGCTGAAGTGAAACGACTCAGAGGTAATGAGGACATGGCCGTTTTAGAAATTTGTGGATCTGTTACCCTTTTGTGCACTGGGAGTGCAGGTAGTGGATCATGAGGGAGGATTTCTTTCAGGAAGAAAGTTCAGAGGTATGGTCATACATGACTTGCTGTCTGAAAGAGTGACCGGAATGTGAGTTCAGAGGCACCTGCAGGTACATGACTCGATAATCTGGGAGATGGCGAGTTCAGCGGTACGGGAGGGTACATGACTCAATAATCTGGAATTTATGGATGTGAGTTCAGCGGTACCAGTGGATACATGACTCGATAATCTGGAATTTTGTGGGTGTGAGTTCAGCGGCACCAGCGAGTACATAACTCAATGATCTGGAATGTTGTGGGTGTGAGTTCAACGGCACCAGAGGGTATATGACTCAGCAATCTGGAATTTTGTGAGTGTGACTTCAGCGGTACTCGCGGGTACATGACTCGATGATCTGGAATATTATGATTATGAGTTCAGCGGTACTAGCGGGTACATGACTCGGTAATCTGGAATATTATGAGAGTGAGTTCAGCGGCACCGGCGGGTACATAACTCACTGATCTGGAAAATGTCGTTTAGACATAATATTTCTTCAGAAACTTGCCGTTGATGGGAAACATGAGCAAGTCTCCATTTTGTTTTACGAGGCGGTAAGCACCGTTGGAGAACACAGCATTAATAATGAACGGGCCTTCCCACTTTGGTTGGAATTTACCGGCGGTTTTATGAGTCATGACCATCGGCCTTCGGACTGCGAGAACGAGATCGCCCACTTGGAATGTTCTGATCTTCACTTTCTTATTAAAGGCTCCGGAGATACGTGCTTGGTATAGCTCGATCCGTTGCTGAGCCAAGAGGCACTTTTCATCTAAGGCCTCCAATTCTTGAAGCCGGCGACGGTAGTTATCATACGTCGTTAATTGGTAAGTAAGGCCGACGCGGAGTGAGGGTATTTGAGTCTCCAATGGGAGGACTGCCTCACTCCCGTACACCAGGGAAAATGGTGTGTTTCCAGTGGCTGTTCGGACTGTAGTACGGTACGCCCATAAGCATTCACCAAGCTTCTCATTCCAGTCGTATTTGTTGGATGATACGAACTTCTTGAGAAGTTTGATAATTGTTTTGTTGAATGCTTCTGCCAACCCATTCGCAGCCGAATTGAATGGTATTGAAGCAATATTCTAGATGCGGTGCTTGTCGCAGAACCGATAGAAAGCGTGGCTTGCAAACTGCGGACCATTATCGTGGATGATCCTTCAGGGCAGTTCAAAGCGATAGATGACGTGATACTTAAGGAAGCTGATCACGTTTGAAGTCTTTACTTCTACAAGCGGGACAACTTTCGCCTATTTGGAGAAGTAATCCGTGATTGCGAGTATGAAGCAATGTCCTCGGAAAGAAGGTGGAGCGATCGGACCGATGATATCCATTCCCCATTCTTCGAACGGCCAGGATGCCACCGTCGGATGTAGAAATTCAGATGGTTGGTGGATGAAGTCCGCATGGACTTGGCAGGCTTTGCACTTTCTTGTATAGTCTATCGTATCTGCTACCATCGTGGGCCAGTAGTAGCCCATCCGACGAAGACGGTCCTGTAATTTAGGGCCAGGCTGATGGGCCCCGCAGATACCGTCATTAGCTTCGCGTACGGCTTCTTTGGCTTCTGCGTTTGACAGACATCGAAGCAATAATCAATCATAGGATCGGCGATACAGCATTTTCGTCTCTGTATCTTAGAAGAATATGAGAGAACGCCTTCGGATAAAGGTGGCCTCTTTTTGGTTCTCGGGCAGGATGTCATAGACTACGAAGTCAATGAGTGGTTGTCTCCAGTCTGGGACTTCGTCGATTGTCTGAGCGGAATAACTCGCCACGAGTTGAAGGTTGTTCTTGGGGCAGACCAGTTCGTGGCCTATCACATCTACCAATTGATGAGGATGATTTGGCACTACCAGGGAAGCGGCCAGGCCTGCTAAGGCATCGGCTTCGATATTTCGAAGTCTGGGAACATGTTCGATGAAGAACCGCTCAAATGACAAAATAATATTGATTGCTATTTGGTGATAGGGAATCATGTCTTCATGGCGGACTACGTATGAACCCCGGATCTGATTGACGATTAACTGCAAATCGCCGTATGCTTCGAGATATTCTACCCCCAGCTCTCTTACAAGTTGGAGGCCAATGACCAAAGCATTGTACTCGGCCACATTGTTAGAGCAGGGCTCTGTGAGGGAGTAAGCGCGATTGATCACCAACCCGGAAGGAGAAACCAGCACCACCCCGACTACGACGACGATGTTGCCCTTAGGTCCAGTTTTTGAAGCACCGTCGAAGAACATTCGCCATATATCATTGTGAGAGGTTGCATGCGAGTCGGCGACCTCATCTGGGATTTCTTCATATATTCTGGACGACTCCGAGCCTGGGTGGGCTGCTAAAATTTCTGCCAGAGCTTGACCTTTAACAGCCTTTTGTGGGACGAAGATCATATGATAAGAAGACAGCAATATTGCCCATGTGGCGAGGCGGGAGCTGAGTGCCCCTGGTTTAGTCATGAGGACCCTGAGAGGGTTGACTCGTGAGATCACATGTATGGTTTGTCCTGTAACATAGTGCCGCATCTTTTGAATGGAGAACACCAGGGCGAGGCATTCCTTCTCCACAGCGGTGTATCGGTGCTCTGGCCCAATCATCATTCGACTGAGATAATATATGGCTTGTTCATATCCTACATCGTTGTTTTGTGCCAGCAGAGCCCCGAGGGAATGTTCTATTGCTCGTACGTAGAGCAGGAATGGTTTTCCCGCAACCAGGGCTACCAGGACTGGAGGGTTCGACAAATATTCTTTTATGTTATCGAAGGTACGCTGACATTCTTCGTCCCATACGAATGAGACGCCTTTCTTCATGAGATGGGTGAATGGTCGACAACGCCCGGAGAGGTTAGAGATGAATCTCCTGATGTAAGCTAGCCTCCTTGAAGGCCTCTGAGTTCGCAGAGATTTCTCGGGGGACCTATCTCCATAATGGCCTTCGTCTTCTCAGGATCTACATGAATACCCTGGGCGGTGATGATGAAACCCAAGAACTTTCTGCTGGATACGCCCAAAAAAGATTTCGTAAGGTTTATTTTCAAATTGTGCGCTCGCATCAGGTCGAATACCGTCTTCAGATCCTGCAGATGGTCTCTCTTACAGCGACTCTTGACGGCGATGTCATCAACATAGCACTCCACCGTCTTGCTTAAGTGGTCTCTGAAGATGATACTCGTGGCTCTTTGGTATGTGGCGCCAGCATTTTTAAACCAAAAGGCATGACTGTATAGCAGTACGTGCCAATCGGTGTTCGGAATGATGTGTGCTTTTTGTCGTCAGAAGACATCTTGATTTGGTTGTACCCCGAGAATCCATCCATGAATGACACGCGTTCGAAGTCGCATGTGTTGTCAATCATGATGTCTGTGATAGGGAGAGGGAATTCATCTTTGGGACATGCCTCGTTCAGATTGTGGAAGTCGATGCAGATTCGAATCTTCCTATTCTTCTTGAGGACCGAAACTATGTTGGCGACCCAGTCTGGATGTTGTTCCTCACGAATGAAGCCGCTGGCTATTAGTTTGTTGACTTCAGCTTCGATCGCATCCATGATGCCCCGGCGGAAGCGTCGCTGTTGTTGTTTGACCGGCTTTGCATCTCGCCGAATGTTGAGCTTGTGAAGGGCAACTTCGGGGTTTAGTCCTAGCATGTCTTCATAGCTCCAGGCGAACACATCAATATATTCTTTGACAAGTTCCAGTAGCGATTCTTGCTCTTCGTCTGTTAAGCTTTTACTGACAAAGATTGGTTTTGGAGAAGATTCGCTACCGAGGTCGACCTGTATAACCTCGTCTTCGGTGGGAGGTTCTCTCTGTTCGAACTACTTTTTCTATTGTGCATCCAGCTGTTGGGCCCACGGCCCTAGCTCAAGGATTTCGGGGATATCTTCATCTTCTTCGTAAGCGTCGGTGAATGCCATATTGACTGACAAGACTTGTCTGAATACATCTCCGATGCTGGTATCCGAATCAGAAGTTGGTGACCCGGTTGAATGTGAATGCCAATCGCATTCCTCATCTGAACTTTCAAGAGTTGTTACGGGCGTGACATACCCTAATCTGCATCGGGTCTTTCTGTAGTAGTCCCGTGGTTTGCCAGCTGGGACTGGCGGCTTCAAAGGTAATCGTCGACCAATGCCGTAGTTCAAGCCTGGCGTAGTCTCTAGATCATACCCCTGTTTTTGTATGAGGTATTTGGATTGGGGGCTATACAGATAAAGAGGTAGTCTCCCGACATCTGATTCGAGATCGACCTTCTCTATGGTGAAGGGCTGTGGTTCGTCCTTCCTGCCGAAGATGATTGGATGGTCCCCTCCCTCGATTATGCGGTAAGCATCTTCCACTGGAGTAAGCTGGTGTGCGGTGTAAACATTCGTCACCGGTGTGTGTAGGTGAGTGCCTATACCATGTTCCATAGCATACATTGTACAAAGCTTATTAAGCTTGAGGTAGTTCAAAGATAGCCCTTTATTGATGAAGTAAGGTATCTTTTCTAGCAGAATTACGTCATCTACGGAAGGAACATCAGTGTGGACAGCCACATACTTGGCTAGCTCCAGTTCTTCTTTGGTCACCCATTATAAATGAAGACTGAGAGGATGACCTGGGCAACTTGATCATCAGAGGTTCTGCTGGTCGAGCAGAACGTGGAGTCGTTGGCAAACTAGCGACCCCCGGTTTAGTATTCGATGCTGGACGGGAAGTAGTCGGTTCGCTAGAAGCCCCAGACTTTACATTGGGGTGACGATTCTTCTTGGGAAGACGAATCGTCATTGGTTTGTCAGAGGGGTTGAACTTCTCTGCTTGTGGCTGGCCGACTCTCGGTAACCTGATTGTCAGTGGCTCCGTTGTGGGTCTCGGCGCTTGGCCGGACCTTGGCAGCCGGATTATCATTTGCCCTTCTTGTGCCGAGAGGCTGATCGCATCCTTACACAAAGTGGTCGTAAGGGGTACAGATCGGCCATGTTTGCGAGCTTAAAGGTAGATCGTTAGAGGTTCTTCTGATCCTGAGGCCGTCTCTGTTCGAGCCTGTACATCTTCATCCAGGTGCCTCTTCGACTTCTCGTATAGGCAGGAATCCGAGTAGTAGGACTCGACTCCTTTGAAGGGATCGATGTCGGCAAATTTTGTCCTCACGAAGCCGTGTTTGTCGATATATTTGAAGCACTGGTGCAGCATGGAAGGCACGATCATATAATCATATATCCAAGGGCGCCCCAAGAGGATGTTGTAAGAAGTGTCTGCATCTATGACGTAACAGGTCACTTCTGATTGGAGATCGCCGATTTGGCACTTCAAACGAATCTTCCCAATTGGGTAGCTCCTGCCCGAATTGAAACCGCTAATGGCGGTGCTTGTTGGCGTCAGGTGATGCATCGGAATACGAAGATGATGTAGCAGACCCTTCGGAATGATGCTTATGGAAGACCCAGGATCAATGTGCATTCGGTCCACCTTTACGACCCCGATGTATTCGGTGTAGTATAACGGTCGATCATGCAGATTGGTTTTGATAAGCATGTCCTGTGGAGTGAAGACGATATTGGGCATCGCTCCTGTGCAAGCGCTGTCTTGGAGATCTGCAGGCGGGATTTCGACCGTGAGGTTGACCTGAGCCAGGTACGCGTCAGCATTTTGGAGTGCATCGCTCAAAGCTGCACGAACATCCTTTGAAAGCCTCAGGAGCTCGTATAATGACAACTTGGCCAGTGTGTTGGCCAATTGCGCCAAGATATCGAAGTTGTAGGGCCTCTCCAGCCCCTGCGGTGCCTCTTTTCGGAGGGATTTGTCAAAGCGGGTCTCCTTCAGCCTAGGCTTGTCGGTCGTCGGAGGCTGAGAAGGTCCCGGAGCGTCAGTTGTAGCGGGCTGATGATCTTCAGCCGAGTTATCAGCCACAGGTTGGGATTATGCTCCAGACCGAGTAACGACTGCTGTGGCTTCTTCGATATCTACCGAGGTTGTGTGGCAGGATCTGACTTTTCCACTCTTCTTCTTGCGAATGGAAGATGGTATGGACTGAGTCACTTTAGGTACCAAATCTGGATGGACCCACATAATTTCTCCTCGTGACGTGGTGAGAGGCACCAGAACAGCAGCCTGATCCCGAGGAGGTGGAAGATTAGCAATCTCCATTGTCTTCAGAGGGATGGGTACCACACTGTCTTGAGTTTCCGTTGGAGGGAAGCTGCCAAATTGTACGGACACCATGTTAGCCGCCACAGTTACTTTCTCGAAATCGATGGCCAGAGCGTTCGAATCGATGAAATGCTGGATGTATCGCTTCAGTTCGTAGCAGTCGTGTGTAGCAAGGTGAACATAGCGGTGATAATGACAGTAATTCGGGCTCTCCATTTCTGCCGGCCGAGGTTCTCATCTTGGTGGAGGGAGCTGAATTCTATCTCCTTGTATGAGCATGTCCAAGATGGACTTGACGTGGCCGTCCTCGAAGGAGTAGGTTATTTGCGGCCATTATTTGTCTGCTGGTTTTGACTCAGGTTTTTAGGCTGTGTCGGCAACCATAGCCTGCTTACCCTTGTTGTCCCGAATGTTGGAGGGGCTACCCCCATTGTCGTTGTTGGTATTAGGACGCTTGCCCTTGTTCTCTCCCTCCGAGATGTGCAATCCCAGCTGGCGAGCCTTCTTCAACCTTTCTTCGACGCTAGTGGCACTGATGATGAACGTCTTCCAGTCCTTAAATTGACTTTCGCACATCCAGAGACTGATTGTTGGGAGCAATCTCTTTTGGCAAATGTCAATCAAGGAGGAATCCGGATTTCCAGACGACAACTTTATTGCGGTTTGGCGAAACCGCTCGATATAGTTTTTTGTCAGCTCTTTCTCTCCTTGGACGACGTCCATGATGATGGACATTGTGATGTCCTGCCCTACTTTATAGAATCTCTCGAAGAACATGCGCTTGAAGCCGGCAAAGGAGTGGATGCAGTTGTCTTGCAGGTTGCGATACCAGTCGAAAGCGACTCCTTCCAATGCCCCAATGAATAATCATGTGAGGATGGCATCGTCATGGGGCAGATGGTCGGTGGTGACCTCGAAGTAAGTAATGTACCGACTTACGGAGGTTTTGCCATCATAAGGGTTGATGTTGAACGGCTTATATCTTGGCGGGAAGGGGACATCCCTCCATGCAGCAGGGTACGGTTTCCGTATTCTGAGGTCTTGAGAGTTTTCTCGAGCGTGAAACATGGCTCAGAGCTCCTGGACCTCTCTTCTCGCTTCTCGGGCCTCATCCATAGTGGTGGGGGCCATTATTTCAGGAGGATTGTTGCCCGGATTCGGTGTCGCTGAGTTTGAGTCCGCATTGATCGCGAGACCCGTACTTGTTTGGCCAGACGTCCCTCCTTGCAGAGTTAGAAGGGCCGCTTTGATCTCGTCCACAGACTTGACCAAGGCATGTAGTATGGCCTCCAGAGTGTCGATGTGCTGGCGATCACTGGAACCACCTTGGTTGTTGTCCGTCATGAATACCGTCCTTATATGAGGAGAGACGGATGGGACGGTAGAGGATGTATCCTCCGAGTCATACCCATGTACCAAGAAGTCATCGGGATATGTGGGAATGTTCTCCTCTAGTTCGGACTCATAAGGAATAGTACCCCCAACTTCGGAGCTTGCTTTGTCTTGAGAGTCGTGGACGTCCTCGGGGACGTCGACATTTGTTGTATCCTCGGGCTCGTCTCCTTGGAACATCGAATTATCATGGATGTTCTGAGGAGTGCTACCCCCTGTTTCAGTAACCCCCAGCGGTGCTGATGACGAATTTTCAGTTGTAGCAGATTTCATCTTTGAACGGGTACCTTGGAATACTCCTGTGGTGGACAGCCATTTAGATGACAGTTTCTTAGCCGCAATGGTTGAAATTTTTGGGCTGGAAACGTTTATCTTCTTTCCTATCCCATCAACATGTATCTTTTGAGTGGAGTTGCAAGAGATTACAGGAGGTGCTTCGTCCTTTGAGCTCGGTCGTTGCAGTCTTTGGAAAATAGATTGTCGGTCTTCTCTTGCTGTTGCGTTGTTGCAGCAGCAGTTGACGATGATTTGGGTGTAGTGACGTCCGTAAGAGGACTCTTTGTACCCTGGGGCACCTTCTCTTTCCTTGCGTTTGTGGAGGATAGCCTCACGCAAGTCAGATGGGTCTGGAGCGACCAGGTTTGCACCCTGGATTTTGGGAGACTTTTGGGAACCACTTCGTCCGTTTGCCGCCGGGGGCTGGACTCGAGTGGTTCTGTACAACTTCCCATCAGAGGCCCGTATAACAGTATGTGGGATGCTCGGATGGTCAGAGGTCGGATCAACGGACCGAACTTGCCAAGCTCGTGCTGCCCTAGACTTCTTCACTCTAGTGCGTGAAGGCACATAGTAGGAAGAGTCTAAGTGGTGCTGGAGAGAATCAGACATGTCTTCTTAGGAGCACAAGAGATCAGGACCATAAGAGAGGCGATTGAAGACTGAGCCTGAACTGCGAGGAGCAGGCAGTATGCGGCTGGAGTCAGCAGTCTTCATGTGGCTGGCAGTTGTAGCCGCATAGGCTTTCTTCATGCGGCTGGTCGTCTCGACCGTATGAGTTTTCTTCATACGGCTGGAGGATCTGGCCGCATAGACATTCTTCATACGGCTGGCATTTTCTGTCGCATGAGCATCATGCATGCGGCTGGCAGTCTTGGCCGCATGAGTGTTCGGCTTCTTCTTGGGGCGCATAGAATCACTCTTTGTCCCTGCAAGTCCAGCATCGTAGTGCTTTCCTCTGCCGGACTTAGGGACAGCAGAGTCCTCTATGGCTTGAAGTGGGGCCGCATGAGAATCGCCTTCGCCGTATTGAGTAGCAGAGAGTACTCCATCCAGGGCTTGGGAAGGAGCAAATGATTTTGGCCTCCACTCCCTGCGAGCCTTCTCTGTGCAGGTTTACTTCTAGACCGGGCCAGCGCTCCCGTCGGAGAGCATTTCTTCAAACGCCTGTTGGTCGAAGCGGACGACCATCTTCTGTTGCGTGGAGCCAAGTTTGGCTGCATCCGATTGCGTCACCAACTCCTCAGCCGTGGAGAAGTTTGTCCCCAGCAGAGTTGCCATCGTGTTTGCCATGAAATATAAAAAAATAGAACAATTATCGGAGGACTGGACTTTTACTTCACAATACAAACTCGCTTGTATAATGAAAGCCTAGGGACGAAAACCTAGGTACAGCAATCTAAGTACAATTGTTTATTTTAGATTCTGGGGGGTGACGATATATGCTCGGGAAAGTGACGGCAGCTATGTCTTACTCCTTGGACGATCGGGTGCAGCCTTGGCTCTGTAGAAGAACTGCTTGGCGTTGATGAAAAAATGCTCTCCTTTGTATATTCTCTCTCTAGCTCTCTGGCTCTCTGTGTCTTTCTTTTTTTTATCTGAGAATCTTCTCTCTCTCCGTATATATCCTCGCAAGGGAATGGCACGTTCCTATTTATAAGAGTGGAGGTATCATTAGGGTTTTGCAATGATTGCCCATTCTTAAAAGTCGGCGGCTAAGAATAATTGGATATGGGCCGTTCATCTTGAATCTACGAGATTTGAGCAATAAATGTGATTGTATCAAATCTTTTGTGGGTAATTAATGATGATTGACATAAATCCTTATGATTTGTCAATCTCGGATTTTTCGACACGTGTCATTAATTTGCTTGATTGCAAATGATCTGATTTGATCCCAATATTTTATTGGGATTTGTTAAGGGATTTCGATCGATTTGATGCCACGTGTCCAGCTATCATGCCACATGTCTTAACCGCGAGCCACTGCAAAAATCTTAGCCGCAGGAAGGTTGCTCCTCATTGAGCCGCATAAGGCTGGCCATGTGTTAAGGCTGCTTGAGAGTGGCCTTCTGAACATTTGAACCGCATGGTAATGATCTGAGCCGCATGAGTGTATGATGGGTGCCTTCTTCGTGAACCACATGGAGACAGTCTTCGTGAGCCACATGGGGCTAGTCTTTGTAAGCCGCATGAGGATAGTCTTTGTGAGCCGCATGGGGCTAGTCTTTGTGAGCCGCATGAGGATAGTCTTTGTGAGCCGCATGGGGCTAGTCTTTGTGAGCCGCATGAGGATAGTCTTTGTGAGCCGCATGGGGCAACCTCTATTTGAGCCGCATGGGGTGGTCTCTACTTGAGCCACATACAACTGTCCACGTGTCAAGGCCGCATGACAGTTTTTGGATCTCGGGGGATCGTGTCAGAGATTTCCTTCATTTCCTTAGGAGTCTGCCATTATGACGGAGTCATAATTGTATTTTTGTGTCAGGGCTGTCATGTATCAGAGCTGTCAGCCGTCAAGGCATTTAATACAGTAAAGGACAAACGAAAGAGCTGTTTGCAGGCCACGTGGCTCCTCTCTGAGCCGTATGGAACTTGTTTGAGCCGCATAGACGCTTGAGCCACATGGATCCTTGAGTCGCATGAACTCTCTGAGCCGCATGGGGCTCCCTGGCCGCATGGATCTTTCTTTATTCTTTTCCATGCTTCTACAACCAGGTTGACAGACAATGTTGTCCTGAATATATCTTCAATGTTGTCATCAGAATTGTAAGTGGGTGACTCGGACGAGTGAGAATGCCACTCGTATTCCTCATCGAAGATCTCAGGCGTTGTTGCTGGTGTAACATAACCGAGACCGTGTCTGGACTTGCTGTAATAATCCTGAGGTTTTCCAGCCGGGGCTGACAGCTATAGAGGCAATCGTCGGCCGTTGCCATAATTTAGACCTGGAGTAGGCTCCATGTCGTACCATTCCTTTTACATGAAGTACTTAGCTTGGTAACTATATAGGTAGAGCGGCAGTCTTTCAGTGTCGGGTTTGAGGTCGAACTCTTCTGGCATGAAAGGTTGAGGACCTTTTTTTCGACTGAAGATGATCGTGTGATCTCCTTTACTTCTGCCTGGGGCTAGGAAGTAGGCACCTCTAATGGGAGTAAGTCGATTTGCGGTATAGATGATCGTCACCTGTGCGTGCAGGTTAATGTCCAGACCGTGCTCCATAGCATACATCAGATTGCACTCAAGGTAGTTCAAAGGTAGCTTCTTATTGATGAAATAAGGAATTTTGTCTACAGGGATTACATCATCAGGAGAGGGACTATCAACCTGTACAACCAAATATTTTGTGATTTCTACCTCATCTTCAGCTACCCCCTGCATGACCAGAGGCTGGGACGACGTCTTAGGCAGCTTGACCACCAAGGGTTCTGTTTGTGGTATCGACTTGCCTGACGGCCTCGGATCAACACTTGGCTATCGGCTCATCTTGGGGAGGCGGATAACCATCGGCGCGACAGAGGACCTCGCATCTTCCGATCGCCTTTGATTGGATTTTGGCAATCGGATCACCATCGGCTCTACGACGGATTTTAGCTCCTGGCTAGACCTCGGGAGACTGATGACCATTGGTTCCAACTGTACAGCTGGGGCGGGGGACCCGGGCACTCTTTATGCAACGTTGCGACACGGGGTACGGCTTTGCCCGATTTACGGGCCTGGAGATAGATTTTCTGAGGTTCCTCTAACCCTGGTATAGCCTCGAGTTCGTCAGTTACCTGCTTTTTGGATTCCTCATATAGACAAGCCTCAGAAGAATAATAAGACTCAACCCCTTTGAAGGGATCGATGTCGGCAAATTCTGTCTTTACGAGGCCATGCTTACTGACATACTTGAAGCACTGGTGGAGCATGGACGGCACGACCATATAGTCATGTATCCACGGACTCCCTAAGAGAATATTGTAGGACGTATCTGCGTCTATGACGTAGCAGGTAACCTCCATCCTCAGATCACCGATTTGACATTTCAAGCAGATTTTTACCAGGGGATAGCTCCTTCCGAGTTAAAACTGCTAATGGCAGTGTTGGTCGCTGCTTGACGGTACATAGGGATGCCCAGGAGTTGAAGCAAGCTTTTCGGGATGATATTTATTGACGAGCCAGGATTGATGTGCATCCGATCCACTTTGATGTCGCCTATGTATCCAGTATAGCACAAGGGGCGATCATGCAAGTTGGTCCTGATTAACATGTCCTGTAGGGTGAATACGATGTTGGGCATTGCATCTGCACAATTGCTGCCCTGGAGATTTGCTGACGAGTCTTCCCCTATAGGCTTGACCTAGGCTAAGTAGGCATCGGCATTCTGGAGTGCTTCGCTCAATGCGACACGAAGATCCTTAGAGAGCCTTAGCAGCTCACATAATGACAACTTTGCTGGCATATTAGCCAGTTGTGCTATTATGTCAAAGTTGTAAGGTCTCTCCAGCTCCTGAGGTACGTCCTTACGGAGTGGCCTGTCGAAGCGGGTTTCCTTTCGCTTGGATCTGTCAGCCAGTGGAGGCTGAGATGGTCCCAGAGCATCAGTAGCAGACAGCGTTGTCGGCTGAGGGTCTTCGACTGAATTACCCAGAGTGGGCTAAAATTGTGTGCCAGACTAGGTAACAACGGCCGCCGCTTCCTCAGCTTCGGCTGAGATTGTATGGCAGGATTTGGGCTTCTTGCCCTTCTTTTTGCTGGTTGAAGATGGCACCGCCTGGGTAACTTCGGGCACTAAGTCTGAGTGCACCTACATGACCTCTCCTCGTGATGTGGTAAGAGGCACCAACCCAGTCGTCTGGTCCCGGACATGTGGAAGATTAATAACCTCCATCGTTGCCCGAGGAACAGATACTACCCCGTCTTGAGTTTTTGTTGGAGGGAAGTCGCCAAACTGAACTGATACCATGTTCGCAGCCACAGTAACCTTTTCGAAATCCAGCGACAGAGCATTAGAGTTGATAAGGTTCTGGATGTACCGCTTTAATGTGAAGCACTCCTGCGTAGGGTGGTGGACATAGCGGTAGAAGTGACAATACTTTAGATCCTCGATCTATGTTGGTCGAGGCTCACGCTCTACATCACGGAGCCGGATCCTACCCACCCTTAAGAGTATGTCGAAGATAGGCTTGACATGGCTATCTTCAAAAGAGTATGTCATCTCCTTGGGCTTCAGAACTTCTGCTTGCTTTTGTTCAGGCTTTTTGATTGTACCAGCGACCATGGCATGTTTGCCTTTCGTGTCCCGGTTATTGGTGGCGTCGCCACCATTGTTGTTATTGGAGGTGGTACTAGGACGTTTACCCTTGTCCTCTCCATCTGGGATGTGTAATCCCAGCTGGCGAGCCTTCCTTAACTTTGCCTCCGCATTGGTAGCACTTATGATGAAGGTCGTCATGTCCCTGAATTGATCTTCGCCCATCTAGAGGCTGATTGCGGGGAGCAACTTCTTCTGGCAGATTTCAATCAAGGAGATTTCGGGATTGCCTTGGGGCAATCTCATCACGGTTTGGCGGAACCGCTCGATGTAGTTTCTCGTTAGCTCTCTTTCTCCCTGGACGATGTCTGTTTGCCATTGATTGTAAAAGTGCAGAATAATTTTATAGGAGGACTGAACTTAGACTCACAATACAAACTCGTTCGTACAAAGAAAGCCTAGGAATGAAAACATAGGTACAGCAATCTAAGTATTATTATTTATTTTTTATTCTGGGGGTGACGGTAGAGGCTCGAGAAAGCGACGGCAGCTCTGCCTTACTCCTTGGATGATCGGACGTAGCCTTGGCTCCGATGAAGAAATACTCTCGGAATGTGTGGGGAGACTCTTCCGTGAGTACATTTGTCTCTCTGTGTGTCCAACCGGGGATCTTCTTTCTTTTTTTTCTCTCTTCTGTTCTTTTTTCTCCAAGGTTTGCAAGGAAATGGCACCTTGCTATTTATAGAAGAGGGGGTGTGATCATTAGGGTTTGCAATGATTGTCCCTTGAAAAGTCGACGGCCAATAATCTGGACCATTAATCTTGATTGCATCAAATCTGGGCAGTTAATTTTGATTACGCCAAATCCGTATGGGCAATTAATGCTGATTGCCACGAATCTTCATGATTTGTCATGACAAGCTCGGATCTTTCGCCACGTGTTCAATCTACTTAATTGCAATAAATCTGATTTGATTCCGGTAATTATAATGATTGTAACAAATCTGGGTTGTTATGATTTGCTAGCAGCCATAACTCCGAGGGGATAAGACCGCCACGCGTCTCAACTGTCATGAGGACTGCCACGTGTCTCAACTGTCGTGAGGACCGCCACGTGTCTCAACTGTCGTGTGTGGGACGTCCTGACAGAGCCGCATGATTGTGGTCTCTAAGTGAACCGCATACGGATGGCCCCCCACGATCCTAGCCGCATGAAGGTAGCAGCCGTATGACGGTGGCAGCCTCGTGAATGAGGCAGCCGCATGAAGGTGGCAGCCACATGAAGGAGGCAGCCGCATGAAGGTGGTAGCCACATGAAGGTGGCAGCCGCATGAAGGTGGTAGCCACATGAAGGTGGCAGCCGCATGAAGGAGGCAACCACATGAAGAGGACAGCCGTATGAAGATGGCAGCCGCATAAAGATGGCAGCCGCAAAGGGAGCTTTGGGACTTGGCGGATCATGCCAACTATATAAAAGATTTTCCTCTTTTCCCTAGGAGCACGCCACCATGTTAGAGCTATCATTTCAGCTTTATGTCAAAGTTGTCACTTCGCCTTTCTGTCAGAGCTGCCGTCAGGACATTTAATGAGGCCGTTGCTTTATGGCCAGCTGTAGAGGCGAACTGCTTTGGGACACGTGGCTCCTTCCTGAGGCGCATGGAGCTATCCGAGCCGCATGAGGCTCTAAAGGACTTTTGAACCGCATGAATTTCTAATGGATTCCTGAGCCGCATGAGGCTCTTTCTGTCTGAGCCGCATGTGCTTTTTCTTGTCCATTTCCATGCTTCTACAAGACCCCCTTCAAAGTTTTCAATTTACAAAATTGAAATACTTTGAATAAGAAGCATGGCTATGTAAACTCTTCTGGCCGCATAGGATGTTCTAGCCACATGGACGTCCTAGCCGCATGGACTTCCTAGCCGCATGGACTGTCTCGCCGCATAGACTCCCTGCCACGTGTGCGTCTCCTGCCACGTGTACGTCTCATTAATTACTCTTGATTTGCTTTGGATTTAAAGCCGCCTTTTGGGACAGGATCCCAAGGGTCGATTTGAAATATTTGGATTTGCCTCGATGACAGAAGAGTTGATTTTATTTTTATGCAGCACGCAGATCGAAGCGTCCCTCGGTCAATGAGCCCCCCTCCTTCCGCCTATAAATAGGAGCTTTTTTGGACAGAGAGATTTCTTTACTTTCTTCTGTCTTCTACTCTTCTTGCCCTAAGTAGCTGTCTTCTTCTTCCTTCTCCGCTCATCAATCAACAATGGCCCCCAAGTCTTCCAAGGCTACGACGAAGGGTATGGGAGTGGCTTCTTCGTCAGCCACTGCACCTGAAGATCATCCCGACGTCCATCCCACTATTGCTGGTAAGGGTTTGGGAGGATTGTATACTTCAAAACCCTAACAAAGACGGCTCTGTTGCATGCTTTATGCACAAGCCTTTAATATGTCCCTCGTCTTCATCGAACTGTTCAAATTGTATGGGCCGCATGTATGTCCCATGTCCGAGCCGCATGGGGGTTGTCTAGTGGCCGCATAAACACTTCACACACTGAACCGCATAATGACCCTTCGAATTGAACCATATAAGTCCCTCTGAATTGAACCGCATGAAGCCCCCTCAAATAGGACCGCATAAGCTCATCAGGGCTGGGCCGTAAGAGGCTGTGCTAAACCGAGCCGCATAAGCTCCTCTGAATTGAGCCGCATAACGCTCCGCTAAGCAGAAACGCATAAGCTCACGCTAAACAGAGTCGCATAAGCTAACGCTAATTAGTGCCGCATAAGCTCATGTTTGAATAGAGCCGCATGAGCTCTTTAAAACAGAACCGCATAAGTTCATCTATAAACAGAGCCGCATAAGCTCGTCTTTAAACAGAGCCGCATAAGCTCATGTGGACTGGGCCGCATAAGCCAAAACATTCGGTAGTTTTGTTTTAGCCATCTTTTAACTTGTTTCTTTTGTCATTCTTCAGTGAATCTGCCAGTTAATGCAGCCGGAGAGCCTCTGGTGGGTCATGCCCAATCTGCTGTGGGCTATCGATATGACCATATAGTCGAGTATCTGACGAACCAGCTTCCAAAAGATCCTTTGGAGAGGCTGAATGCTATCAAGAACCAGCCCTTTTACTTTCACTGTGCCATGATGAACTCGGGGCAATTGGAGGGGAAATACCTGAAGCCGGCGTTCCTCTTTGGGGATGTTTTGTATGTAAAGAACACCCGAGTGCTGGATATATCCGAGAGCTGGGACTTTATTCTTGATGGGGTGGAGATCAATATCCCTCTGATAGAGCGTCATTTTCCTCTGTCATGGTTCAACATGTTACCGCTGGACAGAAAGATGGTGGACTCCGTGACTCCAAGCAAGTCGGGGATGTTTGTAGGAAACATCCATTACAACAGGAATTTGGGGTCAGCATATGCAGGAAGGGAACCGGTCAGTCGATACGTGATGGGACTGGCTCCGGGTACCTTTATAAACGTATCGGGTCCCAATTTTACATTCTTTCAAGCTGATACCTTCTTGAACCAGCTTGCTCGGAAAGGGTCCTATTCCGTCAGCCGGTTGGCGTTACTGAACTGGATAAACCCTATCCCTGCGTGGGCTAACTTGCCCACGTGGATTCTGCGGAAGTATGAGCCTCCCCTGCGTGAGATCGGCCTCTGCCATGCCATTCGGGGCACCTGTCATGGTCTACCCATAAATAAGCCGTTGTTCATGGCTCTCCTGGAGATGTACAACCGGCAGACGGGAACCTTCTTTACGCCGGGAGGGGAGCTGGAACTTGCTCTCCACGTGATGTACGTTATCTCCAAGCTGTCCTGGGGGAAGAAGCCTTTGAAGTGTACACCCCTACGAGCGAAGAGCTCGAGGATTTGGATCGGCAGTTCCCGGGCTTTGTTGCCATGTATCAGGAATTGTTATGTCACCACAGTACTTATCATCAGACGGCTATCAAGAAGGATGGTAGCTCGGAAGGGAGCATTCCTTACACCACAACCTCGGTCTCAGACCATTTCACACTAGGCACCTCAGGCCGGGTTTCTTTTCGAGATCCTCAAACCCAGGAGGAGGTACAAAACCTGGCATCGACTGCCAAGAGATCGAGGTCCACGGGCGACACATTTGGGAGTAAAACTGACTCCTTTAGTTATTTTTATCATGGTACTCAGCGACTGTCAGAGACGGCGCTCCTTGCAGGATTTCTGATGGTGTGGCTACGGAACTGCGTAGTCTCAGCAGGGGCGGGTTCCATTGAGAGGATCAGCCGGCACTTTATCCTCCCTGCCGTAAAGCTAGATTTTGGGGTCAGACTGGCCCTTCTTCCGGCCTTGGTTTGCAGTATACACCACGGCCTTCGTACATTTTCGTCAAAGGTCATCGTCCGTGATGCGGCGATAGATTTTGAGCGCATAGAGCTGCCATACCATTATCTGATGGGGTGGCTGTTAATGCACTACCGGTCTTTGATGAGGCCTGGAGCAGAAGACAGCGTTACGGCTGATGATGCTTTCATTTTCCGATTCCACCATCAGCCCTGGGAGTGCAGCACCATGCCAGCCTGTCGAAGGGCGCTGGCGAGAGTGGACGGATATGACTTTTTTGTGTCTATTCTTTGTTTTACCGCTGAAGAAGTGAGGAGCGTACATGTTGATGGTACCGAACCTCTTCTCCTCTTACCTGAGAAAATGCTCCTTTGGCTGCGTAATATCCGTCCAGTGCACCTAGTATATCGTAACCGCAACAACGTCTACCTGGAGCCCTACTGTCACGCCCAGAACCAGAATACTGGAGAGCGGGGGCAGACATAGCTAGCTACGTATATTGAAATGGAAACCACCTCGATATACGCTCACGACTGTCTAGATATGTGAGGGTTTTCTACAAGCCAACAGTCTCTTATGGTCATGAACAAGCCTAGTGTCTCAATCACCACAAGTAAGTAAAGTCGCAAGATGTTTGATCATTAAATATACAATAATAAGGTATCCCAAATATTACATATTCAGCTGATCATAAAGCTAGTCGTTACAAAATATTAGGACTAGCAAGAGTTTAGTCATACATGATCAACCCTAGGAATTGTTGATCATATTTACAGCCCGTAGGCAGACAGTAAGTAAAGTGCATCGAGCTAACAGGTGCTCGTCGGCTAAACGCCTCAAAAGAATAATTTTTACAACAGAGTGAGCGAAACAAAATAGAAAACCCACTCTTGGCCCGGATTCCGTCAAGTGTTCACCATTGGGCTGGAAGTTTGGTAGATCCTTGGGAGCTGCTCCGAAATTTGGCCACACAAAACCAGCTGGGTCAACCCCAGAAAGAGCAAGTGCCACAAGGGGGCCACGAAATAAGAACAAAAGCCAGCAATCAGCACAAGAAAATCTAATATTAAAAATTAAAACTAATAAAAACATGTCAGGATGATATACGACGAGATTACCATGGAACTATTCCGATAGCCAGGTTACAACCCGTAAACCAAACAAGGACCGGGGTTGTAACCCTTTATCTGAACAGAACTTGGTTTCCCACCATTTATCGGCAAGATAATAATGTAAGAAATCAAGACAGGAAGCAATCTTGTACGGGATCAAGACATAGCTAGACTGGTTATACCTCATTCAATCAATCACGACCAAGCAGATCCTACGGCTTACTACTTTAACTAACTAGGGTTATCACAGACCTAATTACTAACAAGATGCAGTGAGATTGTTCCACAGCCACAAGCCCTGCAGACCATCCAGGCTACCCAGGACGAAAGATTAGGGTTGAATTCAGGTGGGTACATCGCCCGGGAGACAAATGTACCCTTAGGTGACTTAGAGGGTGCAACACTCGACGGTGCGCTGGAAATGTGCCCTACTCGACGGCAGGCTACAGATTCCAAGAGCGCCCAGGTAACGGGATTGCCTATAGCTGTGTCATCTCTTCATGACTACTGTGTTATTCTAGTTATTAACCTTAATCCATTTTAGTAGGTACTCCTGACCGTGGTACTCAGGAGTTCCATCCTCGACATGATGCAGGACTGGACAAGTGGATTTAACACTCAAGCAAGAAAGAACCACCCACGGTGTCAAGGAAAGTCAAGTTAAGTTATCAAGATAAATCATGTCAGGGTACTTGTCAGTAGTGCGCCACGACGGGCCACTATCATGTCAGGTTGGTCATGCGAGGAGTGCAACACTATGGGTCACTGTCGTGTTATGCTAGTTCCTTGTCATAACATGCCATGTACAATAGTCATTCCAAATATATTAAGTAAAATCAAGTTCATGACAAAAGGCGTAAGGATATAAAATGGACGTAAAATATCAATATACAGGGCAATAGAAAAGCCAAGCTTAAAAAAATAAGACCAAAACTCCAAGAGCTAATGGGTTAAGCAAGGGGGTCAGGGAAGCAGCGTACGAAAACTCACGCACGCTGAGAGAGCAGCATAGGTGAAAGTCACGCACGCTACAGGAGCAGTGTACGTAAAAGTCACGCATGCTACAGGGAGCAGTGTACGTGAAAGTTACGCATGCTACAGGGAGCAGCTGCGTGAAAGTCACGCACGCTCAAGGAAGCATCATACGTGAAAGTCACGCACGCTCAAGGAAGCAGCATACGTGAAAGTCACGCACGCTACAGGAAAGCAGCATACGTGAAAGTCACGCACGCTACAGGGAGGCAGTGTACGTGAAAGTCACGCACGCTGAAGGAGACAGCATACGTAAAAGTCACGCACGCTCAAGGAAGCAGCATACGTGAAAGTCACGCACGCTCAAGGAGACAGCATACGTGAAAGTCACGCACGCTCAAGGAAGCAGCATACGTGAAAGTCACGCACGTTCAAGGAGACACGCTTCCAACAGGAAGCGTACTCAAGTCTGCGTACGCAGCGATAAAGAGCGCGCGTAGCTCAGTGTGCGTAAGCTAAATAGCTATGCATACTGGTCACTGTCTTCTCCAAACAGTAAGAACACATGGCTGAAACCAAAACTTTAAAAGTTCATAACTTGGCCATCCGAACTCCAAATCCGGATTTCTAAGGCTCCAACTGGAGTAAAACTGAAAGCTCTTCCACATGGAAACATCAGAACTCAAAGAAAACCAACCAAAATGGATCAAAATATGTAAAATCTGAAAATAGCAATAACTTAGATCTACATCAACAAAGACTCCAAATCATAAAAACCCAAGAACTAATGTTGATCTCCATGTCCTAAACTAGCAAATAGACAAAGAAAAGAGGGTCCTCATGTAGTGGCAAGATGCACTTGCCTAGGGTTAGGAGAGTTGTGTTGAGGAAGAAGAAGAAAAAATTAATCGTGGTTTATGAGGAGAGAGAAAAGGTTGGTGGAGTTATAAAGAGGGGGAGTTGTGGTGGGGATGAGGGGTAGCATAGGCTAAGGTGATCCAAAACCTATAAACCAACCAAACCGAACCAACCCAATAAAACCGAGCCAAGCCAAAACCCAAAATACGAGAAATACCGAAATTCCACAAGTTAAGAAAAATAAAAATAAAAATACCTGCCAAAATCCAGATACGAGTATAAATACGAAATATGGGAAATACGGGAAATGAGGGCGACAACTCTACCCACCTTAAAAGAATTTCGTCCTCGGAATTTAATCAAAGAGCTAGAGATTGCCACGACAAGCTACACTAAGCACAGGCAAGTTACACTAAGCAGTTCAGTCATGCAATCATACAATGCAAGCAAGAAAGGGAAAATATAAGGCATAAGAAAGTCATTATACCTCACGAGTCAAACAGGTAGGGATATCATGATTGGATGTCGTCCTTACGCTCCCACGTTGACTCACCCAGAGACTGATGACCCCAAGCAACACGGACTAATTTAATAGTCTTGTTCTTGAGTATCTTCTCCCTCTGGTCCAATATAGACACGGGCCTCTCCTCATACGAAAGGTTGGTACCAACAACCAATTCCGAATGGTCTAGGATGTAGCTCGGGTCCGGAATATACCGTCGTAATTGGGACACATGGAATACATCATGCACCTCACTTAGCGACGGCGGAAGAGCGAGACGATAGGATACATCTCCTACTCGCTCTAGAATATCGAATGGCCCTATGTACCTAGGACTAAGCTTTTTCCGTACGCCAAAGCGAATGACGCTGCGGTTAGGCGAGATCCTAAGGAATACATGGTCGCCGACAGCAAATTCTAAGGGACGCCGATGAGCATCGGCCCAATGGCGTTGGCGGTCCTGGGCAACTCGGAGGTGATCTCTGACCTTCCTGACTACTTCAACCATCTGGGAAATCAATTCGGGTCCGAGTATCTGCCTCTCCCCGACATCGTCCCATGCTAGCGGGGATCTGCACTTCCTTCCATAAAGGGCCTCGAAAGGTGCCATCTGGATACTGGCTTGATAATTGTTGTTGTACGAGAATTCTACCAGGTGCAGATGATTCTCCCATGAACCACCGAAGTCAAGGGTACAGGATCTCAACATATCTTCAAGAATCTGGATTGTGTGCTCTGATTGACCATCCGTCTGCGGGTGATAAGCTGAGCTGAACTGAAGACGAGTCCCCAAACTCTTCTGCAAGCTGCGCCAAAAGTGTGATGTGAATCTTGAATCCCTGTCTGAGGTGATGCTGACTGGCACACCGTGAAGCCTGACGATCTTCCTGAGATACATCTCTGCTAGCTGCGCTGTCGACTGTCCAACTCTGAATGGGAGAAAGTGTGCCACCTTGGTAAGCCTGTCCACAATTACCCAAATAGCATCTCTGCCGGCCGGAGATCTGGGCAACCCGATCACGAAATCCATGGTTATATGTTCCCATTTCCATTCTGGGATCGGTAAGGGTTGAAGAAGTCCAGCAGGCCTCTGATGTTCAGCTTTAACCTGTTGGCAAACAAAACACCGAGAGACAAACCGGGCTATCTCCCTTTTCATGCCATTCCAACAAAAATGCTGACGAATATCACGGTACATCTTCTTACCACCCGGATGAATAGAATACTGTGAACTATAGGCTTCTGCCACGACTTCCTGTCTGATATGTCCACTGGGTACACAAAGACGAGTGCCGTGCCGAAGTGTACCGTCTTCATGGATACATAGCTCTGGCCTTCTTCCTGCTTCACACTCTGCTCTGAGTCGCTGGATCTTGGAATCTATTGACTGCGCCACCCGGATTCTCTCAACTATGCTGGACTGAACCTGAAGACTGGCCATCAATGCCACGCTGGTTGGAAGAACCACTTTAATTCCCATTTTCTGAAGATCTGCCAATAATTCTGGTTGCGCCGTCAGGAAATAAATTCCGGCTCTCCAGCTCAATGCATCTGCTACAACGTTGGCCTTTCCGGAATGATACTGCAAATCTACATCATAATCTACCAATAACTCGAGCCATCTTCTCTGCCGCATATTAAGGTCCTTCTGGGTGAAAACATACTTCAGGCTCTTATGATCAGTAAAGATCTCCACTCTATCTCCGTACAAGTAGTGTCTCCACAACTTCAAAGCAAACACTACCGCCGCCAATTCTAAGTCGTGGGTCGGGTAATTCTTCTCATGATCATGAAGTTGACGTGACGCATAAGATATTACCTTCCCATGCTGCATCAAGACACATCCCAATCCTCTGCCTGAAGCGTCGCAATGAACTGTGAATCCTCCAGTCCTATCTGGAAGGGTGAGAATGGGAGACGTTATCAAACCTCGCTTCAACTTCTCAAATGATTCCTGACACTCTGCTGCCCAAACAAACGGCACATCCTTATGGGTCAACTGGATCATCGGCGCTGAGATCCTTGCGAAATCTGAAATGAACCGCCGGTAGTAGCCGGCCAATCCAAGAAAGCTGTGAACCTCTGCCACTGAGCTGGGTACCGGCCATGACTCGATAGCCACAATCTTCTGGGGATCCACTTCCACTCCTCCTCGGGTAATAATATGACCCAAGTACGAAATGCGATCGAGCCAGAACTCGCATTTACTGAACTTGGCGTACAACTGATGCTCCCTAAGCGTCTGGAGGACGACTCTGAGATGCTGCTCATGCTCTGTTTCACTCTTACTGTAGACCAGGATATCATCTAGGAACACGATCACGAACTGATCCAAGTAAGGCATAAAAATGCGATTCATGAGGTCCATGAATACGGCCGGCGCATTGGTCGCTCCAAAGGGCATAACAAGGAACTCCCAATGTCCATACCTCGATCTGAATGCTGTCTTCGGGATGTCCTGCTCTCTGACTCTGATCTGGTGGTAACCTGAACGTAAATCAATCTTCGAGAACACTGAAGCCCCTCTGAGCTGATCAAACAAGTCATCTATCCTCGGAAGAGGGTATCTGTTCTTGATTGTCACCGAATTCAAGGTACAATAATCAACACATAGCCTGGACGTACCATCCTTCTTTTTCACAAGAAGCATCGGGGCTCTCCAAGGCGATCCACTTGCACGAATAAATCCCTTGGTCCTTAGTTCTTCAATCATCTTGTACAAAATCTCTAATTCTGAAGGCGCCATCCTGTAGACTCGCTCTGATACTAGTGCTGTCCCGGGAATCAAATCTATAGTGAACTCGATCTCCCGCTCTGGCGGCATCCCTGGAAGCTCCTCTGGAAAGACATCTGGAAACTCTTCAACTATCCGGGATAACTGCACTGCTGCTACTGCCATCCGCAATGCTGGAGAAGACGGCTCCACTGCGCCTCTGGAAAATAAAAACTCTGGCTCGCCGGGGATACTAAAGACAACCCTGCCAATATGGCAGTCTATCCTAGCATACTGGTTCGTCAACCAATCTATGCCTAGGACTACATCATAGTCTGCCATAGGAAACTCTATGAATCTAGCGGGGAACTCCCTACCGCTAACTACGATCCGACACGAGGAAAACACTCGATCTACTCCCACAAGGCCATTACCAGTAAGTATATTGAGCCTCACTGATAATGACTCGGGCTCCAATCATATTCGTGTCGTGAATCGTGCAGACATAAATGAATGCGATGCACCAGAATCAAATAATACTGAAGCTGGAAAGGAGTTGACGAGAATAGTACCTGCCACTACCTCACCTGGTGCAACTTCTTCTTCCATAGCCATCATCATGGCCTGACCTTGTCCTTTGGCTGCTGGTCCCCTCTGCTGGAAACCTCTCTGCCTATTCTGGGTCTGAGCTTGGGCTTGTGCATACTGCTGGGGGTGTTATTGCTGGAATGCCTGAGACTGAGGCGACAAGGGCCTCGAAGACTGATACTGCTGCTGCTGAACTGGTACTGGGGCCGGTCCTCTCACCGAAGAGCTAGAAGGGTTGGATGCTGATGAACCACCCCTATTCGGGCAAGCCCCTATCCTATGATCTGCTGCTCCACAAGCCAGGCACAATCCCTGTGCCCTGCGACAATCTGCCACCACATGCCCTGGCTTCCCACAATGAGAACATCTTATCGCGGAAGTCTGCTTCTGCTTCTGCTGCTGTGGGTACGTCGGGGTCGAATGCTGAACCGACGTTACTGAGGCCGCCCGCCTTGGAGTTCCAATGGTCAATCCCCTAGCTGTCGGGACTGGAGCTGATGATTGGTGCATCTGACTGTGGGACCGCTTCCTGCTTCCGGTCCTATCCACGATCCTCTGGGAGGTATACTCATGCCTCCTAGCTGCCCTCAAGACTGCATCGAACGTCTGGTGCTCGAACTGCTCAACCGCCAACAAGATCTCCAAATGTAGTCCCTGCTGGAACCGCTGGGCCCTATCAAACTCGGTCGCCACTAAGGTGGGGGCAAACCTACTGAGTCTAGAAAACTCCGATGCATAACTGTCGACTGATCTGCCTTCTTGCTTCAAGTTGGTAAATCTGGTCTGCAGGTCGTACCGAGCCACAATATCGAAATACTTCATCTGGAATCTCTCTCTAAATACTGCCCAAGCAATGGGTGCCACTAATCCCATGGCTTGCGTCGCCCACCAACTGCGAGCTAGGTCCAACAACTGTAGGCGTACCACCGCCACCTTCTTATTCTCGGGTGTCCTAGCTGCTTCCAGAATCACCTCGGTATCCTGAAGCCATGCATCCGCGGCAATCGCATCCTCGGTGCCGTCGAAGAAAGGAGGGTTCAATCGTTTGAAGCTGTTCGTCGCCTGGTTCCCTGGATGTCCGCCTCGGGTCAAAGCATCTTGAACTGTCAGGTGCAGGGCGTCGCTTCGACGATCCTGGGAAGCTGTCAAGGTTCTGATGAGGCCTACTAAGGTACCATCATCTGGCTCTGTGGGCTGGATGGGCCGAACTGGTGACTCTCCTCCAGTAGGTATCACTCTGGAGGCGACTACGGAATGCTGGGCTTGATCTCTAGGTTGCTGCTAGCGCACGGGAGGTGCTCCTCCTCGTCGATCGGTAGGACCAGGTACAGTGCCGCTGAAGAAGATGACACAGAAAACAATAAGGAAAGGACCAGGACAGATCAATGATATAAGCACAGGATCAGGGCAAGAATTCAGGGATTCAGAGGATACGAACAGAGATCAAGGACGAGTACTGATTGAGACATCTATCTGGTAAACCCCCACACATCTTGATTTACAAGACCTGCATAGGCCACCACTTAAACCATGTCACGCCCCAGAACCAGAATACAGGAGAGCGGGGGCAGACATAGCCAGCTACGTATATTGAAATGGAAACCACCTCGATATACGGTCATGGCTGTCTAGATATGTGAGGGTTTTCTACAAGCCAACAGTCTCTTATGGTCATGAACAAGCCTAGTATCTCAATCACCACAAGTAAGTAAAGTCGTAAGATGTATGATCATTAAATATACAATAATAAGGCGTCCCAAATATTACATATTCAGCTGATCATGAAGCTAGTCGTTACAAAATGTTAGGACTAGCAAGAGTTTAGTCATACATGATCAACCCTAGGATTTGTTGATCATATTTACAGCCCGTAGGCAGACAGTAAGTAAAGTGCATCGAGCTAACAGGTGCTCGTCGGCTAAACGCCTCAAAAGAATAATTTTTACAATAGAGTGAGCGAAACAAAATAAAAAACCCACTCGTAGCCCGGGTTCCTTCTAGTCGCCACCATCGGGCTGGAAGCTTGTTAGATCCTCGGAAGCTGCTCCAAAATCTGGCCACACAAAACCAGCTGGGTCAACCCTAGAAAGAGCAAGTGCCACAAGGGGGCCACGAAATAAGAACAAAAGCCAGCAATCATCACAAGAAAATCTAATATTAAAACTAGAACTTACGAAAACATGGCAGGATGATATACGACGAGATAACCATGGGACTATTCCGATAGCCAGGTTACAACCCGTAAACCAAACAAGGACCGGGGTTGTAACCCTTCGTCTGAACAGAACTTGGTTTTCCACCATTTATCGGCAAGATAATAATACAAGAAATCAAGACATGGAGCAATCTTGTATTGGATCAAGACATGACTAGACTGGTTATACCTCATTCAATCAATCACGGCCAAGCAGATACTACAGCTTACTACATTAACTAACTAGGGTTATCACATGCCTAATTACTAACAAGATGCAGTAAGATTGTTCCACAGCCACAAGCCCTGCAAACCATCCAGGTTACCCAGGTCAAAAATTAGGGGTTAAATTCTGGTGGGTACATCGCCCGGGAGACAAATGTACCCTTAGGTGACTTAGAGGGTGCAACACACGACGGTGTGCTGGAAATGTGCCCTACTCGACGGCAGGCTACAGATCCCAAGAGCGCCCAGGTAACGGGATTGCCTGTAGCTGTGTCATCTCTTCATGACTACTGTGTTATTCTAGTTATTAACCTTAATCCATTTTAGTAGGTACTCTTGACCGTGGTACTCAGGAGTCCCATCCTAGACATGATGTAAGACAGGACAAGTGGATTTAACAAGCAAGCAAGAAAGAACCACCCACGGTGTCAAGGTAAGTCAAGTTAAGTTATCAAGATAAATCATGTCAGGGTACTTGTCAGGAGTGCGCCACGACGGGCCACTATCATGTCAGGTTGGTCATGTCAGGAGTGCACCACTACGGGTCACTGTCGTATTATGCTAGTTCCTTGTCGTACCAAGCCAGGTACAATAGTCATTCCAAACATATTAAGTAAAATCAAGTTCATGACAAAAGGTGTAAGGATATAAAATGGACGTAAAATATCTAATAAAATATCAATATAAAGGACAATAGAAAAGCCAAGCTTAAAGAAATAAGACCAAAACTCCAAGAGCTAATGGGTTAAGCAAGGGGGTCAGGGAAGCAGCGTACGAAAAGTCACGCACGCTGAGAGAGCAGCATAGGTGAAAGTCACGCACGCTACAGGAGCAGTGTACGTGAAAGTCACGCATGCTACAGGGAGCAGTGTACGTGAAAGTCACGCATGCTACAGGGAGCAGCTGCGTAAAAGTCACGCACGCTCAAGGAAGCATCATACGTGAAAGTCACGCACGCTCAAGGAAGCAGCATACGTGAAAGTCACGCACGCTACAGGGAGGCAGTGTACGTGAAAGTCACGCACGCTACAGGGAGGCAGTGTACGTGAAAGTCACGCACGCTGAAGGAGACAGCATACGTGAAAGTCACGCACGCTCAAGGAAGCATCATACGTGAAAGTCACGCACGCTCAAGGAGACAGCATACGTGAAAGTCACGCACGCTCAAGGAGACAGCATACATGAAAGTCACGCACGCTCAAGGAAGCAGCATACATGAAAGTCACGCACGCTCAAGGAGAAACGCTTCCAACAGAAAGTGTACTCAAGTCTGCATACGTAGCGCTAAAGAGCGCGCGTAGCTCAGTGTGCGTAAGCTAAACAGCTATGCACACTGCTCACTGTCTTCTCCAAACAGCAAGAACACATGGCTGAAACCAAAACTTCAAAAGTTCATAACTTGGCCATCCGAACTCCAAATCCAGATTTCCAAGGCTCCACCTGGAGTGAAACTGAAAGCTCTTCCACATGGAAACATCAGAACTCAAAGAAAACCAACCAAAATGGATCAAAACATATAAAATCCAAAAATAGTAATAACTTAGATCTACATCAACAGAGACTCCAAATCATAAAAACCCAAGAACTAATGTTGATCTCCATGTCCTAAAGTAGCAAATAGACAAAGAAAAGAGGGTCCTCATGTAGTGGCAAGATGCACTTGCCTAGGGTTAGGAGAGTTGTGTTGAGGAAGAAGAAGAATAAATTAATGGTGGTTTATAAGGAGAGAGAAAAGGTTGGTGGAGTTATAAAGAGGGGGAGTTATGGTGGGGATGAGGGGTAGCATAGGCTAAGGTGATCCAAAACCTATAAACCAACCAAACCGAACCAACCCAATAAAACCGAGCCAAGCTAAAACCCAAAATACGAGAAATACCGAAATTCTACAAGTTAAGAAAAGAAAAATAAAAATACCTGCCAAAATCCAGATACGAGTATAAATACGAGATACGGGAAATACGGGAAATGAGGGTGACAACTACTTGCCCAGCAGGTTCTCCCGCCAGTTCGGGTATAGCCAGCTGTTCTTTGACAGTCCCAGCTCTTGCCTGGGCATTGAAGGTAGCGTCCTGGATGGTATCAGGGCATGGCACTATTATGACACGGTTCATACCCGAACCACCTTTTCGGTTCCTGATGGTGAGACGCCAGGGGAGATTTTGTATATGGCTGCCCTATACCATGTTACAGCGAGCAAGCATCCCGTTAATTTTGACCCTAGTACCAGCTTTTTTGTGGGTACTGGCTTTGCGGAGAAGCCCAAGGGATCTAAGACAAGGAAGAAAAGGGCGAATGCAGTTCCTGTGCCTGACTCGGAGTCCACAAACGCGGACGAAGAGAATGAGGAGCATGAGGCAGATAACTCTTCTCCTCATGTAGAAGATATTGGGGCAGATCAGCCGCCTGTTGTGCCAGATGAAATGGTGGTGGACCAGCCACCTGTTGTACCTGATAAGATGGTGGCGGATCAGCCGCCTGTTGCACTAGATGAGATGGTGGTGGATCAGCCGCCTGTTGCGCCTGATGAGATGGTGGCAGATCGGCCGCCTTTTGTGCCTTGCCCTTCATGCAAGCGAGGAAGGCGTGACTCTATTGGTGGTGTAACCTTCTACGTGAAGCGGGCTACAGTAAAACGCCGCAGGCTACTTATTAAGGAGAGAGGTGAAGGTGGTGACACCGTTTCGGAGGTAAATTGAGTTACGACTATCTCCTTTTTTATCTCTTTCTTTTCCTGAACTATGACCTAATCATTTTTCTAATCTCTGTAGGCATCGGAAGAGTCAGACTCTCGAGAATCGGCCGCTATTTTTGAAGTCAATCTGACCCTGAATACTTTGATTAGTGACATGTGTGCCGAGATTATTTCTGCCGGGGCCCTCTCGGCGGCGGCTGAGGGATCTCACATTGCTGAGGTCTCGACCCAGGATGACGGGGGCTCCGCTGAACCCGTCTTCGAGACCGTTGAATTTCAGCAGGGTGACACTGATCCAGTCGTATCTCCTTCAGGGGCGGCTGGGGCAAAAGAACCAGCTGAATTCGGCTTGGGGGTTGCTGGTGAAGGGACTATTGCGGCTGTGAGCGAGCCTCAGCCTCCACAACCCTTTCCTGGTAAGATAAGCCAAATTTTGACTAGTGAGAAGGCCCATTTGCTCTATCATCACATCCTTCGGGTTATGCTGATTGATGGTTGCTCTGGACATACAGGCCCTGCCTCTTCACTGCAAATGACGGATATTGTCAGGGAAGGCTCTACCAGCGGGGACCTGGCGGGAGGGAGTGTGCCCCCTCCTTTTCCGACTTATATTGAGGGGCCTTCCGCTGGATCGAGTTCGAAAGATCGGACGGCGACGCAGCCGGTGCAGGGAGCAATGGTCCATGCGTCCTCCTCTGCTCATGTAGCTTCGGGGGTCGACCACTCCGTCTTGCAGAGTATCCAGGTTCTCCGGGCCGCGGAGGAGGAGTTAGCTGTTATCCATGCATCTTTTCGCTCGGAATTTATTTTTCTGGTGGCAGGGGTGGCAGGTTCTGGCGTATCTCCTTCGACACTGCCAGCTACACTTTTTTTGACGCCGTCCTCTACGGAAGTTCTGGATGAGGTGTCACAGGATATAATTGAAAGTTTCTACCGTCACTTGAAGAGAGGAGTCGAAGCTGCTATGGAGCGGGGGACCCCTTTTGCCTTAGCCTGACAATGCACCCGAGGCCAGATTAACACTCTTAAAACCCTCCATGGTGGAGGAGGGATAGCTGCGCTTCTGGAGCCCAAATTGTTAGAGGATGATCAGCTCGTGGCCCAGTTTCTAGTGTTGCGGCAAGCTGATCTGTCTGCAGCAATAGATCAGGAGCGGGGCTTCCATACCACTGTCTTAAAAAAGGTAAGGGCTATGCGAGATAAGTCCAAACCGGTTATAGTGAAGGTCCTCGGTGACCTATCTCTTCAATATGATCAGCTGAGCCACAGGAGCGAGGATTGCATAGCTCGGGAAGCGGCCGCCTCTCGCGGAATAATTGATACAAGGGAGCAGATCCTCGACCTCCAGAGGAAGCTGGCCTTCTTGGAGTCTGAGCTTGAAGCTTCCCATGTGGATAAAGAGCTGATCGTTCAGGAGGCCGAAAGGGTCTCCCGAGCTTCTACTAGCCTGGAGCATGCTTTGAAGAAGCTCGAGGATGGCTGGCGGGCTCATGTGCACCTAGAAGATGCGGAGCGGCTGGCTCAGGAGGCCGAGCGTCGGGCAAAGCAAGGGTTCGAGCGGTCGACTGTCTTGTTGAGGGACCGTCTCATGGAATTGTGTATCGCCGAACCATAGTCGGCTTTTTTCCTTCTTTTGTTTTTGTTCTTTTCCTTTCTTGAGGGGGACATGATCCCCAGAACATGTAGTACTTTTGACTTTTAAATAAAAGAGTATGTTTTATTTTACCCTTCATTTGTATTGCTTATTGCGTTTGTGGTGTTGTGCTATTTGCTCCACTGGGGGACTGTTTGTGGACTTGCTACCCCTGGCATACCTTGGTTTCAGGTACGGATAACAAGTTTGATGGGGATACTTAGAAAATTCTACAGTGAGGTGGCCATGGAAGTTCCCGGTATCGGGAGAAAGAATGCCATGGAGCAGCTGGGCTCCCGGGGCATGATGAGAAATTTGCGGTCAACAGAGGACATTTGTGGTCACCTGAGGACATTTGTGGTCAACTGAGGATATTTGTGGGCCTATTATCCTTGGCGTACTCCGGTCGTGGGTACAGATAATAAGTCGAGAGATAAACCAACATACTTACTCAGAGGTAGTGAAGACGTGATAAATATGAGGGTTTCTTCGATGGAGCCTTCCCACTCAGAGGTAATGAGGACATGGCAGGAGTGGGCTCCATGAAGGGTACATAGAATAACTCAGAGGTAATGAGGACGTGGAAGTTCTATGTGAGGGGCAGTTTATTTTTGATGGAAGGGAAACAACTCAGAGGTAACATCGACGTGGTTATTTCGGAAAATCTGTGGATCTGTTACCCTTTTTGTGAACTGAAAGTGCGGGTATTGGATCATAAGGAGGGAGCTCTTTCAAGAAAAAAGTTCAGAGGTATAACCATACATGACTTACTATCTAAAAGATGCGATATAGATTCATCTGTAGTGACCAGAGCGTAAGTTTAGCGGTACCTGCAGGTACATAACTCGACAATATGGGAGATTCGAGATCAGAATGTAAGTTCAGTGGTACTAGAGGGTACGTAACTCGTCATTCTGGGAAATTTGGAATTGGAATATGAGTTTAACGATACCAGAGGGTACGTAACTCGTCACTTTGGAGGATTTGAAGTTAGGATGTGAGTTCAGCGGTACCAGAGGGTACGTAACTCATCACTTTGGCAGATTTGAAGTCGGGATGTGAGTTTAGCAGTACCACAGGGTGCATAACTCAACATCTTGGAGGATGTCATTTCAGACGTAATACTCCTTTAGGAACTTGCCGTTGATGGGCAACATGAACAAGTCTCCATTTTGTTTTGCGAGGCGGTAAGCTCCATTGGAGAATACAGCGTCGATGATGAACGGGCCATCCCACTTTGGCTGGAACTTGCCGGTGGTTTTGTGAGTCATAACCATCGGCCTCCGAACTGCCAGAACGAGATTGCCCACTTGGAATGTTCTAATTTTAACCTTTTTGTTAAAGGCTCCGGAGATACGTGCTTGGTACAGCTCGATTCACTGTTGAGCTAACAGGCGCTTCTCGTCTAGGGCCTCCAACTCTTGTAGTCGACGATGGTGATTATCATCTGTCGTCAATCGGTAGGTGAGAGCGACACGGAGTGAGGGAATTTGAGTCTCCAGTGGGAGAATTGCCTCACTTTCGTATACCAGAGAGAATGGTGTGTTCCCGGTGGAAGTCCGTACTGTAGTACGGTACGTCCATAAGCATTCGCTGAGCTTTTCATTCCAGTCGTGTTTGTTTGATGATACGAACTTCTTGAGAAGCTTGATGATTGTTTTGTTGAACGCTTCAGCCAGACCATTAGCCGCCGGGTTGTATGGTGTAGAAGCAATATTCTGGATTCGGTGTTTGTCACAAAACCGATAGAAGGCGTGGGTTGCGAACTGCGGACCATTATCGTGGATGATCCTTCGGGATAGTCCAAAGTGATAGATGACGTGATGCTTGAGGAAGCTGATCACGTTTGAAGTATTCACTTCTGCTAGCGAAACAGCCTCCGCCCATTTGGAGAAGTAATCTATGATTGCGAGTATGAAGCGATGTCCTCGGGACGAAGGCGGAGTGATCAGACTAATGATGTCCATTCCCCATGCCTCAAATGGCCAAGATGCCACCGTCGAATGTAGAAACTCGGATGGTTGGTGAATAAAATCTGTATGGACTTGGCAAGCTTTATACTTTCTTGCATAGTCTATCGCATCGGCAACCATCGTGGGCCAGTAATAGCCCATTCGGCGAAGGCGATCCTGTAATTTTGGGCCGGGCTGATGGGCCCCACAGGTGCCATCATGAGCTTCACGCACGACTTCTTTGGCTTCTGTATTTGATAGACATCGAAGCAGAATCCATCGTATGATCGTCGATTAGCATTTTTGTCTCTGTATCATAGAAGAATCTGAGGGAATGTCTTCTGATAGAAGTGGCTTCCTTCGGATTCTCTGGCAGGATATCGTAGACTACGAAGTCGATGAATGGTTGTCTCCGGTCTGGTACTTCGTCGACTGTCAGAGCGGAGTAACTCTCAATACATTGAACATTATTCTTGGGATAGACCAACTCATGGACTATGATGTCGACCAGATGATGAGCCTGGGAACATGTTCTATGAAGAATCCTTCCAAGGATGAGATGATGTCGATCGCTATTTAGTGATAGGGTATTATGTCTTCATGATGCACTTCATATGATCCCCGAATCTGGTTAACGATTAGCAACGAATCGCCGTATGCTTCAAGGTACTCTACCTCCAGCTCCTTTGCAAGTCAGAGGCCAATGACTAAAGCATTGTACCTAGCCACATTGTTTGAACAGGGCTCTGTGAGGGAATAAGCCCAACTGATCACTAGCCCGGTGGAAGAAATCAGCACCACTCCGACTCTAGCGACGATGTTGCCCTTGGTCCCAGTTCTAGAAGCGTCGTCGAAGAACATTCGCCGTACGGTATCATAGGAGGCCACATTTGAATTGGTGACCTCATTTGGAATCTCTTCGTCTATTCTGTTTGACTCCAATCCTGGATGAGCTGCTAAAAAGTCTGCCAGAGCTTGACCTTTAACAGCCTTCTGTGGGACGAAGATCATGTGGTAGGGAGACAATAAAATTGCCCAGGTAGCGAGGTGAGAGCTGAGTGCACCTTGCTTGGTCATGAGGACCCTGAGGGGGTTGACTCTTGATACGACATGAATGGTTTGTCCCGTGACATAGTGTCGCGTCTTCTGAATGGCAAAAACCAAACAAGGCACTCTTTTTCCACGACAGTGTATCGATGCTCAGGTCCCATCATCATTCGGCTGAGGTAATATATAGCCTGCTCGTGGCCTGCATAATTGTTTTGCGCTAGTAAAGCACCGAGAGAATGCTCCATAGCTCACACATAGAGCAGGAATGGTTTTCCAGCAACCGTGGCTACCAGGACTGGAGGGTTCGACATATATTCTTTGGTTCTGTCGAAGACGCGCTGGCATTCTTCATTCCATACAAATGACACACCCTTCTTCATGAGGTGGGTGAATGGTTGACATCGTCCGGAGAGATTGGAGATAAACCTCCTGATGTAAGCTAATCTACCTTGAAGACATCTGAGTTCACGAAGATTTCTTGGGGGACCCATCTCCATGATTGCCTTCGTCTTCTCAGGGTCTATGTGGATACCCTGGGTAGTAATGATGAAACCCAAGAACTTCCCGCTGGATACGCCCAAGAAGGATTTTGTGGGATTCATCCTCAAATTATGTGTTCGCATCAGGTCGAACATGTTTGCCATGAAATATAAAAGAACAAAACAATTATCGGAGGACTGGACTTTTACTTCACAATACAAACTCTCTTGTACAGAGAAAGCCTAGGGACGAAAACCTAGGTACAGCAGTCTAAGTACAATTATTTATTTTAGATTCTGGGGGGTGATGGTAGAGGCTCGGGAAAGCGACGGTAGCTCTGCCTTACTCCTTGGACGATCGGGTACAGCCTTGGCTCTGTAGAAGAACTACTGGGCGTTGATGAAGAAATGCTATCTCTTCAGGCTCTCTGGCTCTCTCTGTATATCTCTCTCTGTCTCTGTGTGTCTCTTTATATGTGTCTCTGTATATGTCTGTCTCTCTTTTTGCAAGGGAATGGCACCTTACTATTTATAAGAGTGGGAGGGCCTTATTAGGATTTACAATGATTGCCTATTCTTGAAAGTCGGCGGCTAAGGATCACTGGATCTGGGCCGTTCATCGAGATTTGAGCAATAAATGTGATTGCATAAAATCTTTTGTGGGTATTTAATGCTGATTGACATAAATCCTCCTGATTTGTCATGCCAACCTCGGATTTCTCGATATGTGTCTTTAATTTGCTTATTTGCAAATGATCTGATTTGATCCCAATATTTTATTGGGATTTGTTGAGAGATTTCGATCAATCTGATGGCACGTGCCGCACTATCCTGCCACGTGTTGAGCCATTGCAGAAATCTGAGCCGCAGGAAGGTTGCTCCTCATTGAGCCGCATAAGGCTGGCCACGTGTCCAGGCTGCTTGAGAGTGGCCCCTTGAACATTTGAACCGCATAGTAATGATTTGAGCCGCATGAGTGTGGATGACCGCATGAGTGAACCGCATGGAGATAGTCCTCGTGAGTCGCATGGGGCTGGTCTTCGTGAGCCGCATGGAGCTAATCTTCGTAAGCCGCATGGATCTAGTCTTCGTAAGCCGCATGGGGGAGTCTCTGCTTGGGCCGCATACGACTGTCCACGTGTCAAGGTCGTATGACAGTTTCTGACTCTTGGGGGATCGTGTCAGAGATTTTTTTCGCTTCCCAAGGAGTCTGTCATTATGAGGGAGTCATAATGTTATCTTTGTGTCAGAACTGTCACCTTGTCAGAGCTGTCAGCCGTCATGGCATTTAATGTAATTATGGACAAAAGAAAGGGCTGTTTGTAGGCCACGTGGCTCCTCTTTGAGCGGCATAGAGCTTGTTTGAGCCGTATAGACGCTCGAGCCGCATGAATACTTGAGCCGCATGAACTCTCTGAGCCGCATGGGGCTCTCTGGCCGCATGGATCTTTCTTTATTCTTTTTTATGCTTCTACAAGACCCCTTCAAAGTTTTCAATTTGCAAAATTAAAATACTTTGAATAAGAAGCATGGCCATGTATAAATTCTCCTGGCCGCATATGATGTCTCAGCCGCATGGATATCTCGGCCGTATGGATGACTCGGCCGCATAGATGTTTCGGCCGCATTGAGTCAATCAGCCGCAGGGATTTTCGGGCCGCATAGCTCCTTGCCACGTGTACGCATCATTAATTGCTTCAAATTCGTTTTAGTGCCGCCTTTAGGGGAGATCCCAAGGGTCGGCTCATTAAGTCTTTGGATTTTATGCCCTGGGTGAATCTCCTTTATGAGAGAGGGGACAAAATCCGAGGAGTCAGTTTCGTCTTTTCCGAGGCTGTTATCAATCAACGTGTTCCCCCCCTCTCTTGTCCTCCTATAAATAAGAGGGGTTTGAGAGAGAAAACTTCTTTACTTTCTCCTTCACTTCGAATTTTCCCTACTCCATTGTCATCTTCTTCTTTAATTGCCAATGGCTCCCAAGAAGACCGTTGCGGCGAAGGGCAAGAAGGCGGCATCTTTGTCGAAGAAGACTGCCTCTACTTCAACCACGGCTGTTCCTCCGTCGGCTATCGTGCCCGCAGCTCACCCTGACGTCCATCCTCCTATTGCTGGTAAGGACTTTATGTGGTTTTAAAGAACCCTAACTGCTATGGCTACGTCGCATACTTTATGCACGAGCCTTTATCTTCATGTGAGTCGCATATTCGTCCTACGGTCGAGCCGCGAGCCGCATAAGAATAGCCACTGTGGCCGCATACGCGCTTTGCCAACGAAGCCGCATAAGCTACACTGAGCTGCATAAATTTTGCACACATTTGTCTATCACGTGGTCTGCACGAACTTATCCGAACCCTGCGGGCCCTATGAAAGTACTACTATATTGACCCTTCACTAAGTGGAGCCGCATGAATGTTCTTCTGAGCTTGAGCCACATGAGGCTTCCGTAGGTTGGAGCCGCACAAGTGTTCTCCAGAGCCGCATGAGGCTTCAATAAGTTGGAGCCGCATAAGTGTTCTCCTGAGCCGTATGAGGCTTTGTTAATTTGGAGCCGCATAAGCTCGAAAGCACCCATTAGTTCCTTTTTGTCCATCTTTCTAACTTATCTTTTTCTGTCTTCTTCTCAGTAAATTTGCCGGTTAATGCTGCTGGAGAGCTCCTGGTAGGCAGTGCCCAAGCTGCTCTAGGCTATAGGTACGACCATATAGTCCAGCATATGGCGGACCAGTTTTTGAGTGACGAACCTCCGGCGAGGTTGAATGCCATCAAGAATCAGCCTTTCTATTTTCTAAATGCTATAATGACCTCGGGGAAATTATAAGGGGAATACTTGAAGCCCACATTCTTCTTTGGAGACGCCTTGACTGTAAAGAACAGTCAGATTCTAGAGGTGTCAGAGAACTGGAGTTTTGTTTCTAACGGGATGGCGATCCGCATCCCCCAGATGGAGCGTCACTGCCCTTTATCCTGGTTCAATATGCTCCCACTGGACCGAAAGATGGAAGATTCTTTAACTCCCACCCGAAGTGGGATGTTTGTGGGAGACATCCATTATAACAACAGCCTGAAGTCGGTGTGTGCGGGCAAGGTGCACACCAGCCGTTCTGTAATAGGATTGGCTCCGGGTACGTTCTTGAATGTGCCGGGCCCCAATTTTATATTTTCTACAGCCGACACTTTTATGAACCAAGTTGCTCGGAAGGGATCCTATCCCATTGGTCGGTTGATGCTCCCTAGCTGGATACATCCGATTCCCTCGTGGACCAATCTGTCTACGTGAATTTTGCAAAAGTATAAGGCCTTTCTGTGCAAGATTGGTCTTTACCATGCTATTCGGGGCACCAGCCATGGCTTGCCTATAAACAAGAGATTGTTTATATCTTTGTTGGAGATGTATAATCGCCGTACGGGGACCTTCTATATGCCCGTAGATGAAATGGGGCTTGCGCTCCACGAAATGCATGCGATCTGCAAGCTTCCTTGGGGGGACGAAGCTTTTGAGGTGTATACTCCCACGAACGAGGAGTTCAAAGAGTTGGAAAGGCGGTATCCAGGCTTCGTGGCTCTTTATCAATAGATATTGTGCCATTATAGCACATGTCATCAAATAGCCAAAAAGAAGAACAGCTCGGAAGGGAATGCCCCTCATACCAAGGACTGGGTGCGCTATCTCTTCACGACGGATGCCTCAGGTCAAGTTACTCCCCGCCGTCCTCAGTCCCGGGAGGCGGTGAAAGCCTTACTGTCGTCAGCTAAGAGGGTGACCACCTCTAGTAACAGGTTCGGGAGTCAGACCGACTCTTTCGGTTATTTTTATCAGGACACCCACGAGTTGTCGAAAAAGGCGCTCCTGGCGGGATTCTTAATGATATGGCTACGAAACTGTGTAGTCTCGGGCGGAGCAGGTTCCATCGAGATGATCAGTCGTAATATTATCCTTCCGGCTGTGAAGTTAGTTTCGCGGGTCCGGCTAGCTCTCCTCGCTGCCATGGTGTACAGCATACACCGTGGCCTTCGTACTTTCACATCCAAGGTTATTGCTCGCGATGTGACAAAAGATTTTGAATGGACTGAGCTGCCCTATCATTATTTGATGGGGTGGCTGTTGATGTATTATCCATCTTTGATGAGACCGGACTCTGAAGACGGCGTAACTGATGACGACGCTTTTATCTTCCGCTATCGTAATGAGTCTTGGGAATTCGAGACCATGCGTGCTTGCCGGATGGCACTGGTGAGGGCAGACATGTACAATATTTTCGTATATGTCCCTCGTTTTACTGATGAGGAAATAGCGGCTGTCCATCTTGACAGTATTGGCCCCCCTCAACTTCTGGACGGCCAGATGCTTCTGTGGCTGCGTAACATCCGTCCCGCTCATCTGGTGTATCGCAACCGTAACACCGTCTTCTTGGAACCTTATCTGCCTAGCAGGTTCGTCCAGCAATTTGGATATAGCCAGCTTTTTCTAGACAGCCCCAGCTCTTGTCTGGGTTTTGAAGGCAGCCTTCTTGACGGCATCAGAGCCTGGCATTACTATGACACATTCCATACCCGTACCGTTTTCTCAGTTCCTGCTATCAAGGCGTCGGTAGAGATCTTGTATATGGCGACTCTGTACCATGTCATGGCGAACAAGCCTCATGTCGATTTTAACCCGGGTACCAGTTTCTTTGTTGGTACCGGCCTGGATGAGGGTTCGCAGGGGGCCAAGACAAGGAAGATGAAGAACAGAGTTGAAGTGCCGGATTCAGACTCCGCTGTTGTAGATGACGAAGGTGTCGAACATGATGGAGATGTCTCTTTCCTTCCGGTGGCAGATGTAGGGGCGGATCAGCCGCCTATTTTGCCGGATGAGATGGTGGTAGATCAGCCATCCGTTGCACCCTGTCCTGCACGAAAGCGTAGCAGGCAGCTTTCTCCTGTCGGCGACATTTTTTGCTCTCGGAAACTGGCTGTAACCCGACATCGCGGGCTAACTATAAAGGAAAGAGGCGAAGGAGTTGACCCTGCGTCAGAGGTAAATAAGTTACTACTGGTCCTTCCTTTCTTCTAGCTTTGATTTTAATCATCTTCTTTCCCTCTTGTAGGCGTCGGAAGAAGAGGACTCTCGAGTAGCCGAGATCGTGACTCGGGATGACGGGGGCTCCGGTGAGCCTGCCTCTGAAATTGTTGAATTCTGTCCAGATGATGCTGATCAGTTTGCCATTCTCTCTGAGGTGGCTGGGTCAGAGGAGCTGGCCAAATTCAATTTGGAGATCGCGGGTGAGGAGACCCTGCCAGCTACGAACGAGCTGCAGCCTCGATGCTCCTCTCCTGGTAAGATAAGTCGAATCTTAACTTGTGAGGAGGCCTATCTGCTCTATGATCACATCCTTCGGGTTACGTCGATTGATCATTGTCATGGACATGCAGGTCCTGCCTCTCCCGTGCCGAGGATGGACCTTGTTGAGCCAGACTCTGTCGAAGGGGCACTGGCGGAGAGGGGGTAGCTCCTCCCCCTTCGGCTCGCCTTGATGGTCCTCTTGCGGGCTCGAGTTCGGCAAGTTCGGTGATGGGACAATCGGGGCAGGGGACGATGGTCCTCGTGTCTTCCTCTGCTCAGGTGGCCCAGAGAGTCGACCTCTCCGCCTTACCAAGCGTCGAGGCTCTTCGGGTGGCAGAGGAAGAGTTAGCCGCTATACGTGCATCGTTCTGCTCGGAAGTCGCCCCTCTAGTGGCAAGTTCTAGCACCACTCCTTTGATGCTGCCGGCCACGCTTCCTCTGACGCCGTCCTCTACAGAGGTACTGGACGAATCATTACAGGACGTGGTCGACAGCTTTCATCGTCACTTGAAAAGGGGGATAGAAGCTACTGTGGACAGAGGGACCTCTTTCGTCTTAGCCCGGCAATGCGCCCAGGGTCAAATCAATATCCTTAAGGCCCTTCCTGGTGGGGCATGGGTGGCTGCACTTCTGGAGGCAAAATTACTGGAGACTGATCAGCTGGTGGCCCAGCTTCTGGTGTTGCGACAGGCTGATCTGTCTGCTGCTATAGATCAGGAGCACGGTTCCCGCACAACTGCTATAGAGAAGGCAAAGGCTGCTCAGGATAAAACCAGGCCGGTCATATTGATGGATCTCCACACTTTGTCTGATCGATACAACCAATTGAGCCATGAGAGTGAAGACATTACGGCTCGGGAAGCGACTGCCTCCCGCGGGATCACTGACACGCGGGAGCAGATCCTTGAGCTCCAGAAGAAGTTAACTTTCTTTGAGTCTGAGCTTGAGGCTGCCCGTACGCCAGGGGGCTAATTATCCAGAAAGCTGACAAAGTCAATCAAGCTTCGGCTGACATGGAAGTGGCTCTGAAGAGGTTGGAAAACGATTGTCGGCCACTCATGGACCTAGATAATAGGGAGCGGTTGTCCCAAGAGGCTGAGCGACGAGCTAGACAGAGGCTTGAGGGGGGTACTGCCTTGGTAAGAAACCGCCTCTTGGAGTTGCGCAATGCCGAGCTATAGTCGGTCTTTTCCTTTTTTTTGTTTCTGTTTTCTTTTTTTTTCTCTTTGAGAGGGACATGGTCCCCACCATATGTAATGTTTTTTTTTTCGTCTTTCAAATAAAGATTACTTTCCATTCTACCCTTCATTTGTATTGCTTGTTGTGCCTGTGGTATCGTGGTGATGCTTGTCCCGCATGGGGGACTTGTTTGTGCACCTGTTACCCCTGGCATACCTTGGTTTTAGGTACGGGTAACAAGTTTGATTTGGGGATACCTAGAACAGTCCCACAGTAAGGTGGTCGTGGGTGTTCGGGGTATCGGGAGATAGAATGCCATGGAGCAGCTGGGCTCCCGGGGCATGATGAGGAATGGTGGGCCTGTACTAAGAGACTTAGCAAAGGACATTTGTGGGCCTATTATCCTTGGCATACCCCGACTTAGGATACGGATAATAGGATGAAGGGGAACCAATAAACTCACTCAGAGGTAATGAGGACATGGCAAGTATGAGGGTTTTACCGTGGAGTCTTCCTACTCAGAGGTAATGAGGACATGGCAGGAGTGGACTCAACGGAAGATATTTGTGGTCAACAGAGGACATTTGTTGGCCTATTACCCTTGGCGAACCGTGGTTCAGGGTACGGATAATAAGACAAGAGAGGACCGACATACTTACTCAGAGGTAACAAGGACATGGTAAGTACGGAGGTTTTACCGTGGAGTCTTCCTGCTCAGAGGTAATGAGGACATGGCAGGAGTGGACTCAATGGGGAATATTTGTGGACCTATTATCCTTGGCGTACTCCAGTTGTGGGTACAGATAATAAGCCGAAAGGGGAATCATCATACTTACTCAGAGGTAATGAGGACATGGCAAGCATGAAGGTTTCTTCGACGGAGCCTTCCCATTCAGAGGTAATGAGGACATGACTGGAGTGGGCTCAATGAAGGAGGGTACATAGAACGACTCAGAGGTGATGAGGACATGGAAATTCTATGTAAGGGGTGATTTATTTTTTGGCGGAAGTGGAACGACTCAGAGGTAATGAGGACATGGCCATTTTGGAAATCTGTGGATCGGTTACCCTTTTTGTGCGCTTGGAGTGCGGGTAGTGGATCATGAGGGAGGATCTCTTCCAGGATGAAAGTTCAGAGGTATGATCATAAATGACTTACTGTCTGAAAGAGTGACCGGAATGTGAGTTCAGAGGCACCAGCGGGTACATGACTCAATAATTTGGAATATTGTAAAAGTTTGAGTTCAGTGGCCCCAGCGGGTACATGACTCGATAATCTTGAATGTTGTGGATGTGAGTTCAGCAGCACCAGCAGGTACATGACTCGATAATCTGGAATGTTTGTGAATGTGAGTTCAGCGGCACCAGCGGGTACATGACTCGAAGATCAGGAAAATATTTGTGGATGTGAGTTCAGCAGTACCAGCGGGTACATGACTCGATGATCTGGAAAATGTTGAAGATGCGAGTTCAGCGGCACCAGCGGGTACATGACTCATTAATCTGGAATATCGTTCAAACATAATATTTCTTCAGGAACTTGCCGTAGACGGGCAACATGAGCAAGTCTCCATTTTGTTTTGCGAGGCGGTAAGCACCGTTGGAGAATACAGCTGTTTGCAAAAACAAAAGTTGATCTTTATTTCAACAAACTTTGTAAAGAAGATTACAAGAATTATAGGAAAGTACAACTGTAGGAATCCTATCTAGATGACGATCGCTTTATTCCTTAGACGATGTGAACTTTGAAGACGATAGCCTCGGAAGTTGAAGGCGATAGCCTCTGAAGAATGCAGCAGCACTTGGGCACTTGGGCAAGAACTTCTGAACTCTCTGGTGATGATTCTGACCTCTGTATGTCTGATCCCCTGGAATGAAGACTTGAAACTCTATTTATAGAGTTCTAGAAATAACTACTTTTTAGTTATTCTGGACTGCGCAAGATGGATTGATCTGCATTGGACCGCACAGACATCAGACTGCGCTGGCAGTTGCTTGACCGTGGGCCAACTGTATTGGACACATGGTATTACTTGATTGAAATGCGCATGATCGTGTACAGACGGTTACCACGTAATGAGTCATTGATGGCATGAAGGCCACGTGTACTTTGTTAGTTGTATTGATGGAGTGCGCCACCTGAATTGCGCTGGTTTCGGATTGCGCTAGGATGGACCGCGCTGGGCTGGATTGCGCTGCAGGCAGATTGTGCTGCATGTACAGCTGTCCTCGAGCGCTGTGCTGCATGATAAACGAACAGTTTCCTCGTTCTCCGTGCTGTCAGCTGTCAAAAGATCTGATTCTCTGTCAGGTAATGATGACGTTGCCACGTCAGCTTGCGCACTTGGATGAATGCGCAGTTCAGTCTGCGCAATCGAGAATGTGCGCAATCTGTCTCCTGCGCAATTCAATTGAATGATGCATTTCTTGATTTTCATGACTTTGTTGATGGGTGCAACTTGATTTTTTAGGACCTACAAGACCCCCTTCAAAGTTTTCGAAAGTTGAATTTATTCAAAGTTTCGAAATACTTTGAATTTTGATTTGAAAATCAAGTTACGCAAGTGATGACCTGTCTGCGCAATCGGATGAGGCAGCTCCTATTTATCCGGCACAATCTGAGGAGTCTGTTCATTCTTGAAAACTATAAATAGTTCTTTTTCTCTTCTCTGTCATTCTTTACTTGCTTCTAATCATTTGAAAGAAAGAATTTCCCGAGCTCTCTCGACTCTCCTTCTTCTTCATCAACCTTAATGGCTCCAAAGCGCTCCGCCGCTGAGAAAGGCAAGGCCCCCGCCGAGTCTTCGGCTCGTGCTGCGTCGCGCCCTTCTCGTCATGAAGTTGTACATCCAGCAATGCGAGGTAAACGACCGATCGAAAAATCCTTTTTAGGGTTCTTCGACACTGTTGATCCTTTGAACCTGTCTCTTTTTAGAGATTTAGTCATACTGCGTCACCCTGTTTAGGGTTTCGGTTGCACAAACCTAATAGTTTTCATTTTTATGAAGACTATTTGCTTGCGCAATCGGTTAGAACGCGCTGGCAAAAGTCAGCGCAGTCTGGTGATTTGTGCACGGCTGTCTAGAGCAAACTGATGCTTTGCGCAAGTTATTCAGCACAATCTGATGGCTTGCGCAAGTGGATGAGTTGGCGTCACTGGATAGTTTGTGCATAGAAGCTAATGTTTGCGCAATCTGATGCTTGTGCAATCTGATGCTTACGCAATTTTCTGACAGAATCTTTGATTTTACTTGTACTGAATTCTGTTTTTTTCTGTTTGATGCAGTTAACATCAGAGAGGACCCTGAGTATGAAATATTCACAGGGACCCTTGCTGAGCCGAAATTTAAAGAAGATTTATCCCATGTGCTCTTTCCACAATATGCTCTGCCATCCTCTCGCCAAGCTATTTTGGTTGCTCAGGACAATGAGACTTTATTAAGTCTGAGGAATGGGCAGCCCCTGCAGTCTGCTGACGCCATCACCCACAAGAAACCCATGTTCTTATTCGGCAAAGCCATCGACAAGAGTTCTCAGCCAAGGCCCCATGTTGAGCAGAGAACTTTCCAAAGGAAAGAGAAACTGATCCTGCTACCGAACATTGCTAGATGCCTCCCTCTAGCACGATATGCTCATGCAAGCCATCCCAGAAGGATGGACTGGGACATTACTCCCCTTCAATATGCAAGGACAGGAAAGATCTGTGTCAAGAAAGGCCCAAACAATAGAGACATGTTCTATAGCTCTTTTGAGTGACACAGCACTTTACTCAGAGGGTTGAATCCAGGCTGTATCCCTCCAGAGAACTCTTCTTTGTTGCTTTCGGTGAGGACACCAATCTTTGCTAATGAGTATGCAAAGGTTGAAGACAGATATCCGGATCAGGACATCCGACTGACCGGTCTAGTGAACCCGGAGAACAGGAGGTGGAACTGCATAGCCAACTGGGTATTGGCTCAGTTTGAAGACAAACTTATAGAGATCGAACTTTATAATGTGGTATATGCTACCGTGTATGGCTTCCATCCAAACCCTAATCTGTTTTTGGCCTTGGCAGAGAGGTATTACTATAGGACAGGGACGTTCATGACGCCCTATGGGGAGATGGGATTGGCCCTCCATGAGATGAAGTACATCTCATGCCTACCAACGGGAGACTTTCCTTATGAGGAGTATGTTCCCACCAACGACGAGTTAGATAGACTACGTCGGGAGATGGTGGCAGTCTTTGACGAACTATTGTGCCATTACAACATATGCTCCCTGTACTATAAGAGCGGCTCTTCCGGCAACTGTTATTCATCGAAGTGGTTGCCGTACCTTTTTCTTAATCATATCATTGATAAAAAGACTAAATATCATGACACATGCAACCCGACTTTCTTCCAATCCCTCAGCCACAGTGAAGTAATAAGACTGATGGAAGAAAATAAGAGAATGGATATCAGAGTTAATGATGAACACCAATACCCTCTGCTCAAGACCGGAGATTTTGTTGAAAGCTTTATAAGAATGGGCTACAGGTCCATGTCAAGAGAAGCACAGCTGGCGGGATTCCTGACATACTGGCTCCGTCGATTCGTCGTGCCCGGAGCAAGCGCCGTGGACCGCTTCCACCGCGGTGTACTCTTTGCTGCCGTCCGGTTAGTCTTCGGCTACCGGATAGATTTGCTATCAGCGATGACTTGTAGAATAAATGTAGGTCTTCGTCTGTATATTGATTCCATGATCAAATGGAAGGGTGAGAAGGGGAACTTCCCTCGACTGGAGTTGCCTTACACCTATCTATTCGGGTGGTTGCTTCTGCACCATCCGTCTTTGATGAACCCCGCCATGGGAGCAGTCGGTGGTAGCTTTTTGCATAGATTCTCCCAGAGCAAGTGGATATACATTAGTCTGAAGGACTACAGACGTGCCCTGAACCTTAGGAAGGGATGGAATTTTTACTGCTTTGTCCCTCCAGCTGGTTATGAACATATGTCGGCAAATTTAGTTAACCTCGGGAGGCAACCGTTGGGTCGGTCAGCATTTGAATGGCTAAGAACGATCAGGACGTCCTACTTGGTATATAGATTTGAAGAGGAGTGTTATCTGGAACCATATCTGCCAAGCCGCTTCACCCGTCAATTTGGTTACGACCAGTTCCATGTAGGCAACGCTATAACTTGCCTACAAGGAAAGGGGTACCTGATTGATGGTGCCAGAGCATGGGCCTACTACAACGCTCGAGACACAAGGACATTGTTCTCGATGCCAAACAAGAATGATAATGGCCCTAGAATGTTATATACATATTCGCTCTTTTATACAGCTGCAAATACTTTCGTCGAGAATTTCAATCTGGTGGACAGCTTCGCGACGGCGATACGTCTGAAGAAGGGAGCCACTGCGATACTAGCTCCAAATAATGACGAGCAGTATGAACAGGTGGATGATCCATTAGAAGCCTCAAGGGAAGCAAACTTCCCTGAGGAAGTCAATCAACCATTAAGAATTTCTCTAAAAGTTGTTAAGTCTCCGGCCAAGGAGAGAAAAAGAAGGATTGACGAACCTTCTTCCCCAGCTGCAAAGAAGAAACTTAATTTGGATCAATCAGAGAAGGTTACAACTAGATCACAATTTCGGCACCTTGTCGAGTCAATCCAACGAGAAGAGGCAACCACGCCGACTTCTATTCCAAAGTCCGTTGACGTAGTAGATGTGGAGAGCCCGGAAAGGCCTCTTCATAGAAAGAAGCTGGCTATAAGAAAAAGAAAGAAGGTCATATCCTCGGTGGTGGTGAATGTTGCTGCTGGAATTACTATGTCATCTCCTACAACTATCTCTGAGCCTAGTCCAGAACAGCGAGAGGAGACTGAGCAGCGAGAGGAATTTGAACAGAGAGAGGAGGCTGCAGAGCCTAGAAAAGATGAAGCTTCACGATCTCCTTCACCAGCGGTAGACACGACTCAGCTTCCTGTCACACCAGGAACCATCTGCGAAGAAGAGGATCGTCTAATGATTGAGGCATTAAATGATTGTGACTTCGGTCTGCAAGATGATATTGATAATGCCGCTGCAGCTGCCAGCGAAGAAGCTCTTGAGGATAATGAAAGTGAGGAGAGTACATCATCAGAGGCTGTTGATGACACACAGAATCCTAAAGAGGACATAGAAGTCCATATATCCCCTAAAGCCGCTGATGACACCCTGGATCCTGAAAAGGATGCTGAGGTGCAGGTATCTCCAGAAAAGATTACAGATGAGGAAGTAACCCTGGAGGAAACTCCTACCGTCGATCCCAAAGGTATTGAATGATTTTATTAATCTTCTTTTCATAGATTAATAGCTGACCACTTTATCTTTGATCCATGCAGAAATTGAGACTTCTCCAGCTCCTCCAGTATGCACGGATATAGTGCCTGTAACGACGATAGCTAGCAGTAGTCGTCATTTGTTATGTGGCTCCAAAGCAGGCAGTAGCCAGGCAGTTATGTCTGAGGCTACTTCTGCTAGGTTGGAATCTGTTCCAACAGATGATAGAATTGTTGCCGGACCAAGCCATGGTAAGACTGTTTTCACTTCTGATCCTCTTTGACAGTTGCCAATGACCAGCAAAATAATAATGTTTAATTTTGCAGAAGAGCAACCGGAAGGAGCAACCAGCTCTATTTTAGTTCCCTTATTTAAAGAGCCCTTCGTCCAAGTACAAGAGACTGAACGTCCTGCCGCTTCATCATCAACAGGAGTAGCTGCTACTCCTGGTGCTCTGGCTACCAATCGATTTGTAATCAACTCGTTTACCAACTTCTTCTTTGATTCGTTAGGACCTTTAATAAATAGGGTAATAGAGAAGGAAGAGGCTAATTTCTCCACAGTTAGAGGTCCAACCTCTTTCTTGGTTAATGCCTTCCGCAATCAGGGCGACGAGGCTCAAGCTACTTTTCTTGATCATATTTAGATGAGCTGGAGACCTCAGTTAAGAGCTACAAAGAGCTAAATAAGGGGGAGGTAGAGCCTCTGGTGCAAGCTGAATTTGAACGGATGTCTCAAGAGGCTGCGGTTGAGAAAGTTAATTTCCAAGTTTTTTTGGATACTTTCACTGCCAAGTCCGCTGAGTACAATTCCAAAGTAAAAACAGTAGCATCTGTTGCTGGAGCGAAAGAAAGGAGAATTGCTGAATTGCGAGCAAAAATTACTCGTCTTCGGGAAGAGTTGGAAGATGAGGTTACCCAACATCAAACTGCAATTCAACAACTTGGTGTTCTGACTCAAGAGAGAGATGAATATGCCGCAGCTCACCAAGCTGAAGTCACTCGCAGACTAATAACTCTGCCAACCTTCGATGATAAATCTGGGATGGAAGAAGCTATAAAACGAGTGATGGAATCTTGTGAAGAACGACTGCAAATTTTGAAGCATCAGATAACCAGCTTGATGACACCGCCGGCCAACTAGAAAGATTTCTTGTATCTTCTTGTTTTGTAATATGAATCTTTGTAATGTCTTGAATTTTGATCAATAAAAAGACATTTTTTATGGCTCTATTATTTATTGCATATCTTATTCAGATATAAATAATAGCGATAGAAAATATATTTAGAGGTGCAAGACATGATATATTTCTTAATTTTTAGAAAATAATTATATTCATTATATCTGCTCAGAGGTAATGTGGACATGGCAGAATATAATTTATTGAATATCATTATTTCAGTAGACAACTCAATCAAGGATGACAAGTTGTGGATGATTAACGATAATAAATCGTCAAAATGTGTGAACGAAGTGAATCATTGGAATGAACGGGTAAACCGTCAAATGAATTGAATGAACGGGTGAACCGTCTGATTGATGTTATGAACGGGTGAACCGTCTGACGGGTGTAATAAATAGGTGAACCGTCTGATGGATGGAATGAACGGGCGAACCGTCAAATGAATGATTATGATGAACGGGCAAACCGTCAAAGGAATTGAATGAACGGGCAAACCGTCGGATGAATGTGATGAACGGGTGAACCGTCGAATGATAATAATGAACGGGTGAACCGTCTGATTGATGATAATGAACGGGTGAACCGTCAGATGAATTGAATGAACCGGCGAACCGTCGGATGAATGTGATGAACGGGTGAACCGTCGAATGATGATAATGAACGGGTGAACCGTCTGATTGATGATAATGAACGGGTGAACCGTCAGATGAATTGAATGAACGGGCGAACCGCCGGATGAATGTGATGAACGGGTGAACCGTCGAATGATGATAATGAACGGGTGAACCGTCTGATTGATGATAATGAACGGGTGAACCGTCTGATTGATGATAATGAACGGGTGAACCGTCAGATAAATTGAATGAACGGGCAAACTGCCGGATGAATGTGATGAACGGATGAACCGTTGAATGATGATAATGAACGGGTGAACCGTCAGATTGATGATAATGAACGGGTGAACCGTCAGATGAATTGAATGAATGGGCGAACCGCCGGATGAATGTAATGAATGGGTGAACCGTCAGATGAATGTGTCGCTTTATTGTTTTAAGAATCTCTGCCTATAAATAGAACAGAAATCTAGAAGGAATGATTATTTCCACTTTTCAACATCAAGATGTCGTCTGGAGATGCATCCAAGAAGACTGAAATCGCCCCAAAAGTTGAAGAACTCTCGGAAGAACGTCCCGCCGATCCCCACCAGCAAAAGCAGATGGAAGCAGGCGAAGGTTCGTCTGTACCCAAGCTACCAAGGGACCTCCTGGATTTCCTGCTTGAACCCGGGACGACGAAAGAAGAAGAGGTCATAAGGATGGCTGCTTGCAAGTTCCTGGTGGGTTCGAGCAAGGAAGTTCTCGGCTCTTTTGCTGATTATGTCTTTGATAAGAACGGCAGTGGCCCACGTCCCAATGTTGAGAAGGATGATAGTGACCTTCCTTAATATTATGTAACATCGTTTATGATGAAATAAAAATCTAACCTTATTTATGAACTGTCTGATCATATTTACATAAAATCCTTGTTACATTCATACATAGTACTTTTTAAGGAACTTGCCATTGATAGGCATCATTACAACACGACCTCCATTTGAAAAGACTTTGCTCACAATGTCAGGCCATTCCTATTTCGCATCAAATTTGCCTTTACTTGAGTGAGTCATAGTCATGGGACATCTGACTGTTAGAACGAGCTCCCCTTGCTGAAAGGCTCTGACTTTAACTTTGCGGTTGAAAGTCTTCGAGATACGAGCATGGTATAACTCAATATGTTGTTGAGCCATTAACCGCTTCTCATCGAGCGCTTCTAATTCTTGAAGTCGAAGAAGATCATTGTTCTCGGTAGTGAGCTCATTGGCGATAGCAATCCTTAAGGACGGGATTTGGAGTTCTAGAGGTAGAACTGCTTCACAACCGTACACCAAAGAGAAGGGTATACAGCCTGTGGGATTGCGGACCGTAGTACGGTAGGCCCAAAGACATTAACCAAGCTTTTCACTCCAGTTCCGTTTGTTAGTGGATACAAACTTCTTGAGGAGCTTGATAATAGTTTTGTTGAAGGCTTCGGCTAAGCCATTAGCAGCAGGATTGTAAGCTGTCGAAGCGACATTGTCAATCCGATGATCATCATAGAATCTTGTGAACTTTTGACTGATGAATTGTGGTCCGTTGTCATGGATAATCCTTCGAGGTACACCAAATCTGTAGATGACATGGTATTTGACGAAGTTGATGACACTACTGGTCTTGACTTTAGCCAAAGGTATAGCCTCAGCCCACTTGGAGAAGTAGTCGGTTATTGCCAATATGAACCGATGTCCTCTAGAAGAAGGAGGATTGACGGGACCGATAATGTCCATGCCCCAAGCTTCAAAAGGCCATGAAGCGGCAGTCGGATGCAGGAATTCCGATGGTTGGTGAATAAAATCTGCATGGATTTGACAGGCATGATATTTCCTTGCATATTTAATGGCATCGGATACCATAGAGGGCCAATAGTAACCCATGCGTCGGATGCGATCCTGTAGCTTAGAACCGGGTTGATGTGCTCCGTAAACACCATTTTGAGCTTCACGCAAAACTTGCTTCGCTTCATCACCAGCAAGACAGCGCAAGAGTAGACCGTCATAAGTCCGTCGATAGAGAGTCTTGGTTGATTGATTATAGTAGAACCGAAGAGATCGTCGCCGAATACTCGTAGCCTCCTTAGGATCTTCAGGGAGTATGTCATGGACCACGAAGTCAATGAAAGGAACTCTCTAATCTTCATTGATAATATTGGCTTCAGTAAGATTACTGAACTCAATATTACGATTGTTTTCAATGCAGAACAATTCCCGATTAGAGATAACCACCACCTGTTGTCTTTTGATAGGGATGGCTAAGACAGCTGCAAGATTAGCCAAAGCATCTGCCTCAGTATTGCAAGCTCGTCGTACATATTCAATGAAGAAGGCTTTGAATGATGTAGCCATGTTGATTGATGATTCATAGTAGGGTACCAGATCTTGATGGCGAACTTCATAAGTTCCTCTAACTTGATTAACAACCAGCTTAGAGTCGCCATAGACTTCGAGATATTCGACGTCCAATTGTTTGGCTAATTGAAGGCCAATGAGTAGAGCATTGTATTCTGCCACGTTATTGGAGTAAGGCTCATCTAGGGAGTAAGCTCTTTGAATAGCTGATCCGTCTGGAGAAATGAGAACAACTCCAACTCCTGCGACAATGGCACCATTGGGTCTAATCTTGGATGCACCATCAAAGAACAAACGCCAAGTAGGAAATTCTTCGAAGATTGTATTAGATTCCAAAGTCTCATCTGGAATTTTATCATAAAGTTTGGACGTTTCTGGAACAGGATGAGCTGCTAAGAAATCTGCCAGTGCTTGACCTTTGACAGACTTTTGTGGAACATAGACCATGTCATATTGGGCTAGTAGAATGGCCCATGTAGCCAGCCGAGAATTGAGTGTGCTAGGCTTCTTCATTAGTACCCGAAGAGGATTAACTCGGGATATGACATGAATAGTTTGGCCAATGATGTAATGCCATGTCTTCTGAACAGCGAACATAAGAGCTAGGCATTCCTTTTCGACCGGACTATAACGGTGTTCAGCACCAATCATAGTACGACTGAGGTAGTAGATGGCTTGTTCATGGCCTTTTTTGTTCTTTTGGGCAAGTAAAGCACCCAATAAATGATCCATAGCACGGACATACATTAAGAATGGTATGCCTGAGATTGGTGGCACCAAGACTGGTGGATTCATGAGATACCGCTTTATGTCGTCAAATGCTCGTTGACATTCTTCAGTCCAAATAAAAGATACACCCTTCTTCATTAGCTGAGTGAATGGTCTCCAGCGTCCAGACAGATTCGAAATGAATCTCCTGATGTACGCAAGTCGACCTTGGAATCCTCGTAGCTCTTTTAGGTTGCGTGGAGGACGCATCTCTTGAATGGCTTTGATCTTCTCGGGATCCACGTGTATACCCTTAGAGGTAATAACGAAGCCGAGAAATTTGCCACTAGAGACACCCAAGAATGACTTGGTGGGATTCATTTTGAGTTGATGTTGGCGCATGAGATTGAAGATTGTTCTCAAATCTTGGATGTGATCTTCTTTCAGACGACTTTTAACAGCGATATCTTCGACGAAGCATTCGATAGTCTTACGCAGATGATCTCGAAAGATGGTACTCATGGCTCGTTGATAAGTTGCACCAGCATTCACGAGACCGAATGGAATTACAGTGTAGCAATAGACTCCGCGAGGAGTGCGAAAAGAAGTATGTTTTTTATCTTCAGGATTCATCCGAATCTGATTGTATCCAGAGAATCCGTCCATGAAGGATATTCGCTCGAACCCACATGTGTTGTCGATCATGACGTCCGTGATAGGGAGAGGAAATTAATCTTTTAGATATGCTTCATTAAGTTCCCGAAAGTCGATGCAGACTCGAACTTTGTCGGTTTTCTTCAGAACTGGGACGACATTGGCTACCCAATCAGGATGTTGTTCTTCTCGGATAAAGCCACAAGCGATGAGATTCTTGACTTCATCATCGATTGTGTCTATCATTTCTGGCTTGAAGCGCCGTTGTTGTTGTTTGACCGATTTTGTATTCGGCAAGATGTTCAGTTTGTGAGTAGCAACTTTGGGATCTAGACCTGGCATGTCTTCATAGCTCCAGGCAAAGACGTCAATGTATTCTTTAATAAGAAGAATTAATTCTTGCTTATCAACCTCTGGGAGGTTCTTGCTGATGAATATTGGACGAGGTGACCCGCTTTCCCCTACATCAATTTGAACCAATTGATCTTCAGTAGGAGGTTCCCTTTGCTTGAATCAGAGTTCCCATTGGGTATCCATTCGTTGGGCCCAAGGATCTGTTTTAGAACTTTTTTCAATATCCTCGTCATAGCCTTCTAGAAGTTCGACGGAGACTATATTAGAAGATACAGTCAATCGATGAACTTGACCGATGCTGGTGTCAGAATCCTATGATCTGAAATCGAAAGAGTTAGAGCGCTCCTCACTATCAGATTCAGAGCCTGCTGGGGATAATACTGGAGGAGAAGCATATCCGAGACCTCTTTTGGTCCTGATGTAGTACATCTCTGACTTTCCTTTCAGAACAGTTGTACGGATAGGAGTTCTTCTTCCTTTACCGTAGTTGAGGCCATTTTTGAAGTCATAACCCATATTTCGGATGATGTCTTTTGATTGTTGAATATAACGACGGAGTTGAAGATGCCTCGTGTCGTTATTTTTGCTATCATCCGTATAGCTGAATTGTTGTTCCGATCCTTTACTAAAAAGTATTGGACTCTCGCCTTTCATTCTAGCGGGAACAATACGATATGAATCTTTTGGATGTTCAAGTGAGACTTCTGTTTGAAAAGACTGCACAACTCCCATTGTAAATGACTGATAGCTATCTAACATATCTAAATAACACTTAGCATGATAAATGACATCAGTATACTGGAAAGTTGATGCTTTTTCATTAATTTGTACATCTGTATTTACAGCAGGACCTTTAGCCTTAGCAAACTTGGTCAGATTGATTACAAGAGGGGGAGAAGAAGAACGTGGAGGAGGAGGATTGGCTTTGTTACGACGGAGGTCGATAACAAGCGGCTCAGAGGAGGTGAGCTCCCTTTTATCCTTATTATGAGTTAAATCTATAACAAGTGGTTCAGAAGAGGTGAACTGCCTTTTTTCCTTTTTAAGACGTAAGTCAATAACAAGTGGCTCAGAAGAGCTGAGCTCCCTTTGATCATCATCAGTTAGTTGCTTCTGGACTGGCAAGTGAATAGCCAGTGGCTTGGAGGATTGAGGACGAGAGACACGCCCTTTAACAGGAATGATGAGGGTATCATTAGGCATTGCTTCTTGCTCTTCTTCAGTATCCAGAGATAGGACCACCTTCATGACTTCATCCTTGTACATACGAGCATCGTTGCAGTATGCTTCGACGCCTTTGAAAGGATGGAGATCAGGAACCTCCTTTTGCACCTCTCCATTGTCATCAACATATTTGAAACATTGATGGAGGGTCGAAGGAACAATGTTGTGCTCATGCAGAAATGGTCTTCCCAATAAAGCATTGTAAGAACAACCATGATTGTCAATGATGTAGAAGGTCACCTTTGTGCGAAGATTGCCTATTTGGAGTTTTAGGCGAATCATGCCCAGAGGTTCACTCCTTCCTTGATTGAACCCAAGGATAGTGGTGATTGTACTGGAAAGACTATGCACTGGGATCTTCAGTGCATCCAACATTGTCTTCGGCATGATGCTGAGAGCAGACCCTGGATCTATCAGAATACGATCGACTTTCATCGAGTCGACATATCCTGTATAGTAAAGAGGATGGTCGTACATGTTGTCTTCCATCAGCATGTCATCCTGTGTAAAAGTTATGTTGGGAATTAACTCCAACATACTATGACAATGAAGGCAAGAAATTGGCTCTGCTTTCGACTTCTTCCGAAGGGCTAGACAAGTTTCAGCTTGCATGAGAGCCTCACTAAGAGTTTCTCGAGTCTCTTTGGAGAGACGTAAGAGTTCAAAGATGGACAGCCGGGCCGGTGTATTGGCTAACTGAGCCAAGATATCAAAGTTGTAAGGCTTTTCAAGTCTGGAAGGATATGACTTCTTTAAAGGTTTGTCGAAGTGGACTTGCTGTTTACCTTTGTCAGCGACCGTTGGCTTGGGAGGAATGGGTACTACAACCGGTGAGGGTGCAGAAGAAATATCCTCAGTGGAAACAGGCTGCACTGGAGCAGGCTCAGAAGAAGAGGCAGGATTCTCTTGAGCTTCGGGGTAATCCTTTAAATAGGCTTTCCCTGATCTGGTGCCCAGCAAAATTTCCTCGTCAACTATGGAGTCAAAAGACACCATGTTACAAGTCTTTGTCTTGCCCTTGGAGCGGTCTTTCTTCTTGGATGAAGAGGGAAGTTTGAACTCTGAAGCAAGATCTGGATGAATCCACATAATCTCTCCATTGTCAAGAGACAAGGGGACGAGACCTTCTCTTCGTGGAGGAGGGAGGTTCTCAATCTCAAGAGTAGCTTTAGGGATAGGGATGACGCCATGTTGCACCATCTGTGGAGGGAAGTCACCGAATTGAACTGAGACCATGTTTGCGGTAACAGTCTTCTCGTCTTGTTCTAGAGTGACAACGCTAGCATTGACCAGCTCTTGAATTTTGCCTTTGAGCATATAACATGCTCGAGTAGGATGCCCAATGAATCTATGATAAACACAGTACTTATGATGAACAGTCTTACCGACTTCATCAGGCTTCTTTGGGTCTAGGAGTTGGATCTTATTGCTTTTAATCAAGCAATCAAAGATGCTTGCGATGTCATTCTCGTCAAAGGAATACTCTACTTTCTGACGAGGTTCCCTTGTTGGAGGTGCTGAAGGAGTAGAAGTGGACGTAGGTGGAGCTACGTTGACGGCCAGAGATTCTTTGTTCTTCAAGTTGATGTTCAATGTTTCTTTTCTCTTGTGATTGTTCTGGCGATTACCACTACCTGATGTCTGGTGTTCATCCCGGTCGGGGTTAGACATTTGTACCCCCAGCTGCTTGAATTTGTCGGTGCTAACTTCAGCTGCTTTAGCGTTGACAATGAAGGATGGCCAGTCTTAGAACTGAGTAGATCCTGTCCACATGCCGATGATAGACAAAAGATTTTCCTTACAGGTGTCTATGGTGACAGTGGCCGGAGTTCCAGGAGGCATTTTCAAAGCTTTCCGACGAAATCTTTCAATAAAACTCTCAGCAGTTTCATTGTGTCTTTATTTGATTTTATTGAGGGCTGACATGGTCATGTCATTGATACCCTTATAGAATCATTCCAAGAAGATTTGTTTTAAACCAGAGAAGGAGGTGATACAACCATCGGGCAAGCTCCTGTACCAATCGTATGCTACGCCGGCTAAACAGCCAACGAATACTCTGGTAAGAAGAGCGTCATTTGGTTGAAGTTGGACAGTCATTACCTCGAAGTGATTAATGAACTGACTGGGAGAAATGCTGCCATCAAACAGCAAGATTGTTAGGATTTTGTATTTAGAAGGAAATAGGACTTCCTTCCATTCAACTGGATAGGGTTGCTTGATCCCCAACCTTTGCAAGTTGTCTTTCTCCTTGAAGGCCTCGAACTGAGTGCACAGGAGCTTGACAGCTTCATTGGCATCTTCCACTGATATAGAAGGAGCAGGCTGAATCATAGTGTTAGGGGGAGGAACAGCGTGATAAGCACTACCCCCAGCACCTGACTGACTGGGTGTAGGTTGGACCTGTACAGGAGGTACTTAAGAGATGCTACCCCCAGTCCTGCATTGACAGACACCGACGATGCTATGATTTCAGAATTTGTAGGAGGTATAGTCGGTGGTACTGTATGCTGGGCCACTATGATGGAATGCATACTTGCGACCATTTTGGCCATGGTCTTCAGTTTGTCTCCTAGCGCAGCTATTCGTTGTTCTTGACTAGCTGAACTGGAAGCATCTGGATCTTCAGTGACAACATAAGCTGTTACTTCTCTAGGTACAGTGGAGGACATCGTCTGTTCCGAGCTTTCGCTGTATGCATCGTAGTCGGAGAAAGAATCATCTCCTGAGTGAGAAAGAGGAAGATGACCGGAGGGAGCTTAAAGATTTCTTTGACCGATTGTGTCTCGGCTGCGGGATCTGGTATGTTGGAATACTCCATCAGAAGATTCTTGGAGTAGATCCAAATACCGCTGGCTGGGACGGCAAGGTTTGCCGTGCTTAGAGCACTTCCTACCCCTAGTGTCTCTGGAAGTCATGTTGACAGAAGCGTACAAAACTTCGTCTTCATCTTCTGACATATGTTCAGAGTTTGTAAAGTTTAACCGATCAAAGACAGATCATCTTGTTGTCTGACAACAACACTTGATGACCACTTTGTGATTGCAATGGTGTCCAAGTGGTTGCACTGGGGATGTTGCGATGTTGTCCCATTTTTGTTTAAGGTGTTCTCGAAGATCAGGAACAAAGACGGGACGAGAGAAAGTCTGAGGGATGTGTTCATTGACAACATTCAGAACATGGTTCCGGTTCTTCAAATGTTTTGTCCCTTGAGTGTACAGGGAAGTACTCATTTCATTAGCATAGGTGTCATGATTTTTGACCCTGGAAGTTTGCCTCTGAAGCTGATTGGTCTTCGACATTGGCTGTTTGCGTTTCACCGAAGTTGGTCTATTGAGATAAGATCTTAGATCAGCAAACTCACCACCCGGGGTTTCTGTCTGAGACACCAGCAATTTTCTCTGTTTTGAACGGGATATTTTGAGAGTTGGGAGATCTTGGAATTCTGCTACCGGAGTAGGCAGAATACCTCTTTGATCAGTACAAGTTCTTTTGACATGGAGAGAAGAATCCTTGTTTGAAAGAGTTCTTATACTGACTGGTGCCGAGGCACGTTCAGATTGATCTTCTACGGTAAAGACCGAGGAAGATTGAGAAAAGACAAAAGGGCCTTTTTCTTTGTTTTGTGAAGAAGGGTTAGCTAAAGAGCGTTTCCCTCTGTTGTCTTCCAAGTCATGGGACGAGGAAGTTTGAGAAAAGACCAACGGGCCTTTTCCTTTGTTCTGGGAAGGAGGAGGAATAGCCAAAAGACTACCCCCAGTGGATTGCGTAGGAGCAACAGAGTGAAGAAGAGTAGAGCTTTTCTCCTCGCTGTAAAAAGAGGAGAGATTAGCCAAAGGGCTGTCTCTCTTGGACTGCGCTAGCACAGCTTGCGCACTGGCAGATTGTGCATTAGGAGTTCTGACAGATGGCTTTTTGGTTCTGGCCACAGACATTGTGGTTTGCGCATCAGGAGTTCTGGCCACAGATTGTTTGGGATGCACTCTAGTTGCTGGAATAGTGGACTGCGCAGGCAAAGTTGTAAGCAACTGCGCCAGGGACAGAGGAGTCTTGTACTTTGACAGGGCAGCATAAGAAGTAGTTTGTGCACTGGCAACAGCAGACAGTGCACGAGCAGTTGAGGCAGATTGTACAACAGCAGATTGTGCAACAGTCTTGGAAGCAGAGACCTTAGACTGCGCATCAGTCTTGGTGGCAAAATCAGCAGATGGTACAACAGTCTTGGAAGCAGACTGTGCAATAGCAGAGACAGCAGACTGCGCAGCAGTCCAGGGAACCCACACTGGGTGCACTTTGCTCGTGGCAGAAGTGGTTGCAGTGAAAGGGGTGGTCCTGGTGTTGATCATGGCTTCATAGGCCGTCTAGTTGACCTTCACAACCAGCGTCTTCTGCGTCTTTCCGATAGACGCAACGTCACATTGAGTTGTCACTTCCTCGTCGGAGGAGAAAGTCGTCCCCAGCAGAGTCGCCATTTTGTTTGCAAAAACAAAAGTAGATCTTTATTTCAACAAACTTTGTAAAAAAGATTACAAGAATTCTAGAAAAGTACAACTGTAGGAATCCGATCTAGATGACGATCGCTTTATCCCTTGGACGATGTGAACTTTGAAGACGATAGCCTCGAAAGTTGAAGGCGATAGCCTCTGAAGAATGCAGCAGCACTTGGGCACTTGGGCAAAAACTCCTGAACTCTCTGGTGATGATTCTGATCTCTGTATGTCTGATCCCCTGGAATAAAGACTTGAAACTCTATTTATAGAGTTCAGGATATAACTACTTTTTAGTTATTCTGGACTGCACAAGATGGATTGCGCTACATTGGACCGCGCAGACATCAGACTGCGCTGGCAGTTGCTTGATCATGGGCCAACTGTATTGGATACATGGCATTATTTGATTGGAATGCGCATGATCGTGTACAGACGGTTACCACGTAATGAGTCATTGATGGCATGAAGGCCACGTGTACTTTGTCAGTTGTATTGATGGAGTGCGCCACCTGAATTGTGCTGGTTTTGGATTGTGCTAGGATAGACCACGCTGGGCTGGATTGTGCTGCAGGCAGATTGCGCTGCATGTACAGCTGTCCTCGAGCGCTGTACTGCACGATAAATGAATAGTTTCCTCGTTCTCCGTGCTGTCATCTGTCAGAAGATCTGATTCTCTGTCAGGTAATGATGACGTTGCCACGTCAGCTTGTGCACTTGGATGAGTACGCAGTTCAGTCTGCGCAATCGAGAATGTGCGCAATCTGTCTCCTGCGCAATTCAATTCAATGATGCATTTCTTGATTTTCATGACTTTGTTGATGGGTGCAACTTGATTTTTTAGGACCTACAACAGCCTCGATGATAAATGGACCTTCCCATTTTGGCTAGAATTTGTCGGCGGTCTTGTGAGTCATGACCATCAGCCTTCGGACTGCCAGAACGAGATCGCCCACTTGGAATGTTCTGATTTTGACCTTCTTGTTGAAGGCTCAAGAGATGCGTGCTTGGTATACTTCGATCCTTTGCTGAGCCAGGAGGCGCTTTTCATCTAAGGCCTCTAACTCTTGTAGGCGGCGACGGTAGTTATCATCCGTCGTCAATTGATAAGTGAGGGCGACGCGGAGTGAGGGTATTTGAGTCTCCAACGGGAGAACTGCCTAACTCCCGTACAACAGGGAGAATGGTGTGTTCCCTGTAGCTGTTCGGACTGTGGTACGGTACGCCCATAAGCATTCACCAAGCTTCTCGTTCCAGTCGCGTTTGTTGGACGACACTAACTTCTTGAGTAACTTGATAATGGTTTTGTTGAATGCTTCTGCCAACCCATTCGCTGCTGGATTGTAAGGTGTCGAAGCAATATTCTGGATGTTGTGCTTGTCGCAGAACCGATAGAAGGCGTGGCTTGCAAACTACGGACCATTATCGTAGATGATCCTTCGAGGCAGACCAAAGCGATAGATGCCATGATGCTTGAGAAAGCTGATCACGTTTGATGTTTTGACTTCTACAAGCAGAACAGCTTCCGCCCATTTGGAGAAGTAATCTGTGATTGCGAGTATGAAGCGATGTCCTCGGGAGGAAGGTGGAGTGATTGGACCAATGATATCCATCCCCCATGCTTCGAATGGCCAGGACGCCACTGTCGGATGTAAAAATTTGGATGGTTGGTGGATGAAGTCCGTGTGGACTTGGCTAGCTTTGCACTTTCTCGCATAGTCTATCGCATCTGCTACCATCATGGGCCAGTAGTAGCCCATTCGGCGAAGACGATCTTACAACTTAGGGCCAGGCTGATGGGCCCCACAGACACCGTCATGAGCTTCTCGTACGGCTTCTTTGGCTTCCGCGTTTGACAGACACCGAAGTAATAACCCATCGTAGGATCGCCGATACAGCCTTTTTGTCTCTGTATCGTAGAAGAATCTGAGAGAACGCCGTCTGATGGAGATGGCTTCCTTTGGGTTCTCGGGCAGGATATCGTAGACGACGAAGTCAATGAATGGTTGTCTCCAATCTGGGACATCATCGATCGTCTGGGCGGAATAACTCGTCACGAATTGAACGTTATGTTTGGAGCAGACCAGTTCGTGGCCTATCACATCTACCGATTGATGAGTATGATTTGGCACTGCTAGGGAAGCGGCCAGGTCGGCTAAGGCATCGGCTTCGATATTTCGGAGTCTAGGATATGCTCGATGAAGAACCCCTCGAACGACGAGATGATGTCGATCGCTATTTAGTGATAGGGGATCATGTCTTCATGACGAACCTCGTATGAACCCCGGATCTGATTGACGATTAACTGTGAATCGCCGTATGCTTCAAGATATTCTACCCCCAGCTCTCTTGCAAGTTGCAGGCCAATGACCAGAGCGTTGTACTCGGCCACATTATTAGAGCAGGGTTCTGTGAGAGAGTAAGCACGATTGATCACCAATCCGGAAGGAGAAACCAGTACCACCCCGACTCCGACGATGATGTTGCCCTTGGGTCCAGTCCTCGAAGCCCCGTCGAAGAACATTCGCCATATATCATCGTGAGAAGTTGCAATATTGCCCATGTGGCGAGGTGGGTGGGTTCAGATTTTTTTATATATTCGGGACGACTCCGAGCCCGGGTGGGCTGCCAAAAAGTCTGCCAGGGCTTGACCCTTAACAGCCTTTTGTGGGACGAAGACCATATGATAAGGAGATAGCAATATTGCCCATGTGGCGAGGCGGGAGCTGAGTGCCCCTGATTTAGTCATGAGGACCCTGAGAGGGTTGACTCGTGAGATCATATGTATGGTTTGTCCTGTGACGTAGTGCCGCATCTTTTGAATGGCGAACACCAGGGCGAGACATTCCTTTTCCACAGCAGTGTATCGATGCTCCGGTCCAATCATCATTCGATTGAGATAATATATGGCCTGTTCATGGCCTGCATCGTTGTTTTGTGCCAGCAGAGCCCCGAGAGAATGTTCCATTGCTCGTACGTAGAGCAGGAATAGTTTTTCAGCAACCGGAGCCACCAGGACTGGAGGGTTCGACAAATATTCTTTGATGTTATTGAAGGCCCACTGACATTCTTCGTCCCATACGAATGAGACGCCTTTCTTCATGAGATAGGTGAATGGTCGACATCGCCCGGAGAGGTTAGAAATGAACCTCCTGATGTAAGCTAACCTCCCTTGAAGGCCTCTGAGTTCGAGGAGATTTCTCGGGGGACCCATCTCCATAATTGCCTTCATCTTTTCAGGGTCAACATGAATACCCTGGGCGGTGATGATAAAACCAAAGAACTTTCCGCTGGATACGCCCAAGAAAGATTTCGTAGGGTTCATTTTTAAATTGTGCGCTCGCATTAGGTCGAATACCGTCCTCAGATCCTGCAGATGGTCTCCCTTGCAGTGACTCTTGATGGCGATGTCATCAACATAGCACTCCACCGTCTTGCGTAAGTGGTCTCTGAAGATGATACTCATGGCTCTTTGATATGTGGCGCCAGCATTCTTTAAACCGAAAGGCATGACTGTGTAGCAGTATGTGCCAATCGGTATTCGGAATGATGTGTGCTTTTCGTCGTCAGGAGACATCTTGATTTGGTTGTACCCCAAGAAGCCATCCATGAATGATATACGTTCAAAGCTGCATGTGTTGCCAATCATGATATCTGTGATAGGGAGGGGGAATTCATCTTTGGGGCATGCATCGTTCAGATTACGGAAGTCGATGCAGATTCGAATCTTCCCATTCTTCTTGAGGACGGGTACTATATTGGTGACCCAATCCGGGTGGTGTTCCTCACGAATGAAGCCGCTGGCTATTAGTTTGTTGACTTCGGCTTCGATCGCATCCATGATGCCCGGGCGGAAGCGTCGTTGTTGTTGCTTGACTGGCTTTGCATCCGGCCGAATATTGAATTTGTGAAGAGCAACCTCGGGGTTTAGTCCTGGCATGTCTTCATAGCTCCAGGCGAACACATCAATATATTCTTTGACAAGTTCCAATAGCGATTCTCGCTCTTCGTCTGTTAGGCTTTTACTGACGAAGATTGGTTTTGGAGAAGATTCGCTGCCGAGGTCGACCTGTATAACCTCATCTTCAGTAGGAGGTTCTCTCTGTTCGAACCGCTTTTTCCATTGTGCATCCAACTGTTGGGCCCACGGCTCTAACTCGAGGATTTTCAGAATGTCTTCATCTTCTTCGTAAGCGTCGGCGAATGCCATATTGACTGACAGGACTTATCTGAATACGTCTCCGATGCTGGTATCCGAGTCAGAAGTTGGTGACCCGGTTGAATGTGACTGCCAGTCATATTCTTCATCTGAACTCTTAGCGGTCGTCGTGGGTGTTACATACCCTAATCCACAACGATTTTTGCTATAGTAGTCCCGTGGTTTGCCAGCCGGGACCAGTAGCTTCAAAGGTAATCGTCGCTCGGTACCGTAGTTCAAGCCTGGTGTAGTCTCCAGATCATATCCCTGTTTTTGCATAAGATATTTGGATTGGGGGCTATAAAGATACAGAGACAGTCTCCCGACATCTGGTTCAAGGTCGACTTCTTCTATGGTGAAGGGATGCGGATCGTCCTTCCGGCCGAAGATGATTGGATGATCCCCTCCCTCGATTATGCGGTAAGCATCTTCCACTGGAGTAAGCTTGATTGCGGTGTACACATTTGTCACCTGTGTGTGTAGGTGAGTGCCTATACCATGTTCCATAGCATACATTGTACACAGCTTATTGAGCTCGAGGTAGTTCAAAGATAGCCCTTTATTGATGAAGTAAGGTATCTTTTCTAGGGGGATTACATCATCTGCAGAGGGAACATCAGTGTGGGCAGCCACATACTTGGCTAGCTCCGGTTCCTCTTCGGCTACCCCATGTATAAACGAAGACTGAGAGGACGACCTGGGCAGCTTGATCGTCAGAGATTCAACTGGTGGAGCAGAGCGTGGAGTTGTTGGCAGGCTAGCGACCCCTAGCTTGGTACTTGATGCTGGGCGGGGAGTGGTTGGTTCGCTAGAAGTCCCAGACCTTGCATCGGAATGACGACTCTTCTTGGGAAGGCGTATCGTCATCGGCTTATCGGAGGGATTGAGCTTCTCCGTTTGCGGCTGGCCGACTCTCGGCAGCCTGATTGTCAGTGGCTTCGTTGTGGGTTTTGGCACTTGGCCAGACCTTGGCAGCCGGATTATCATCTGTTCTTCTTGTGCCGAGAGGTTGATTGCGTCCTTACGCAGAGTGGCTGTAAGGGGTACGGACTTGCCAGGTTTGCGAGCTTGGAGGTGGATCGTCAGAGGTTCTTCTGATCCTGTGGCTGTCTCGGTACGAGCTTGCACATCTCCTTCATCAAGATGCTTCTTCGACTTTTCGTACAGGCAGGAGTCTGAGTAGTAGGATTCGACCCCTTTGAAGGGACCGATATCAGCAAATTCTGTCCTCACGAAGCCGTGTTTGTCGACATATTTGAAGCACTGGTGCAGCGTGGAAGGCACGATCATATAATCGCGTATCCAAGGGCACCCCAAGAGGATGTTGTAAGAAGTGTCTGCATCTATGACGTAACAGGTGACTTCTGACTGGAGATCGCCAATTTGGCACTTCAGACGAATCTTCCCAATTGGGTAGCTCCTGCCCGAATTGAAACCGCTGATAGCAGTGCTTGTAGGCGTCAGGCAATGAATAGGGATGCGAAGATGATGTAGCAGAACCTTCGGAATGATGCTTATGGAAGACCCAGGATTAATGTGCATCCAATCCACCTTTACGTCGCTGATTTATCCAGTGTAGTATAACGGGCGATCGTGCAGGTTGGTTTTGATGAGCATGTCCTGCGGAGTGAAGACAATATTGGGCATCGCTCCCGTGCAAGCGCTGTCTTGGAGATCTGCAGGCGGGTTTTCTCCCGTGAGGTTGACCTTAGCCAGGTACGCGTCGGCATTTTGGAGTGCGTCGCTCAAAGCTGCACGAACATCTTTCGATAGTCTCAGAAGCTCGTATAATGACAATTTGGCCGGTGTGTTGGCCAATTGTGCAAAGATGTCGAAGTTGTAGGGCTTCTCCAGCCCCTGCAGTGCCTCTTTTTTGGAGGGATTTGTCAAAGCAAGTCTCCTTCGGCCTAGGCTTGTCGGACGTCGGAGGCTGAGCCGGTCCCGGAGCGTCAATTATAGCGGGCTGATGATCTTCAGCCGAGTTATCAGCCACAGATTGGGATTGTGCCCCAGACCGAGTGACGACGGCTGTAGCTTCTTCGATATCTACCGAGATTGTGCGGCAGGACCTGACTTTTCCACTCTTCTTCTTGCGAATGGAAGATGGTGTGGGCTGAGTCACTTCTGATTCCAAGTCTGGATGGACCCACATGACCTCCCCTCATGATGTAGTGAGGGGCACTAGACCAGCAGCCAGATCTCGGGGAGGTCGAAGATTAGCAATCTCTATTGTCGCCAGAGGGATGGGTACCACACCGTCTTGAGCTTCGGTTGGAGGAAAGCTGCCAAATTGTATTGACACCATATTGGCTGCCACAGTTACCTCTTCGAAGTCGATGGCCAGAGCGTTCAAATCGATGAGATTTTGGATGTACCGTTTCAGTTGGTAGCAGTCGTGTGTGGCATGGTGGACGTAGCGGTGGTAATGGCAGTACTTTGGATTCTCCATGTCTGTCGGCCGAGGTTCCCATCTTAGTGGAAGAAGCTGAATTCTGTCTCCTTGTATGAGCATGTCCAAGTTGGGCTTGATGTGACCGTCTTCGAAGGAGTAAGTAATTTACGGCCATTGTTTGTCTGTCGGCTTTGGCTTAGGTTTCTGTGCTGTATCGGCCACCATAGCTTGCTTACCCCTGCTGTCCCGATTGTTGGAGGGGCTACCCCCATGGTCGTTGTTGGTGTTGGGACGCTTGCCCTTGTTCTCTCCGTCCGAGATGTGCAATCCCAATTGGCGAGCCTTCTTCAATCGTTCTTCGGCGCTTATGGCACTGATGATAAACGTCTTCCAGTCCTTGAATTGACTTTCGCCCATCCAGAGACTGATTATTGGGAGCAATCGCTTTTGGCAAATTTCAATTAGGAAGGAATCCGGATTTCCAGACGGCAGCTTCATTGCGGTTTGGCGAAACCGCTCAATATAATTCCTTATCAGCTCTTTCTTCCCTTGAACGATGTCCATGAGGGTGGACATTGTGATGTCCTGCCCTACTTCATAGAAACTCTCCAAGAACATGCGCTTGAAGCCGGCGAAGGAGTGGATACAGTTGTCTGGCAGGTTGCGATACCAGTCGAAGGCAACTCCTTCCAATGCCCCGATGAATAATCGTGTGAGGATGGCATCATCATGGGGCAGATGGTCGGTGGTGACCTCGAAGTAAGTGATGTACAGACTTGCAGAGGTCTTGCCATCATAAGGATTGATGTTGAACGGCTTATATCTTGGTGGGAAAGGGACATCCCTCCATTCAGCAGGGTATGGTTGCCGCATTCTGAGGTCTTGAGAGTTTTCTCGAGCATGAAACATGGCTCGGAGCTCCTAGACCTCTCTTCTTGCTTCTCGGGCCTCATCCACGATGGTGGGGGGCGTTACTTCAGGAGGATTGTTGCCCGGGTTTGGTGTCGCTGAATTTGAGTCTGCATTGACCGCGGGACCCACGCTTGTTTGGCCAGGCGTTCCTCCCGGCAGAGTTGGAAGGGCTGCTTTGATCTCGTCTACAGACTTGACCAAGGCAAGCAGCATGGCCTCCAGAGTGTCGATGCGTTGGCGATCACTGGAACCACCTTGGTTACTGTCCGTCATGAATACCGTCCTTACGGAAGGAGAGATGGATGGAGCGGTGGAGGAAGCGCCCTTCGAGTCATACCCCTGTAATGAGAAGTCATCGGGGTATGTGGGAATGTTCTTCTCTGGTTCGGACTCGGAAGGAACAGTACCCCCAGTCTCTGAGTTCGCCTCATCTTGGGAGTTGTGGACGTCGTCGGGGACGTCGGGGTTTGCTGTATCTAATGGAAGAGTTGTTTTCCCTGGCTCATCTTCTTGGAACATCGAATTATCGTAGAGGTTCGAAGGAGTGCTACCCCCAGTCCCAGCAATCCCCAGTGTTGTGGACGACAAATCTCCTACTGTAGCAGATTTCGTCTTAGAACGGGTGCCTTAGAAAACTCCAGTGGTGGGCACCCGCTTAGACGACAGTCTTTTGGTCAAAGTGGTTGAAATCTTTGGACTGGGAATATTTGTCTTTTTCCCTCTCCCATCGGCAGGGACTTTCTGAGCAGAGTTGCAGGAGACGACGGAAAGTGCCTCGTCTTCTGAAGACGGCTGTTGCAGTCTTTGAAAGACGGACTGCCGGTCTTCTCGTATCGTCGCATTGTTGCAACAGCAGTTGATGATGACTTGGATGCAGTGACGTCCGTGTGAGGACTCCTTGCACCCCGATGTGCCTTCTCTTTCCTTGTGTTTATGGGGGATGGCCTCACGCAAGTCAGATGGGTCTGGATTGACCATGTTCGCTCCCTGGATTTTGGAAGACTTTTGTGAACCTCTCTGTCCGTTTGCCGCCGGGGGCTGGACTCGAGTGGTTCTGTACAACTTCCCATCTGAGGCTCGTATAACGGTATGCAGGACGCTCGGATGGTCAGAGGTCGGATCAGCGGATCGAGCTTGCCAAGCTCGTACTGCCATAGACTTCTTCGCTCTAGTGCGTAAGGGCACATAGTAGGAAGAGTCTAAGTGATGCTGGAGAGAGTCAGACATATCTTCTTGGGAGAACAAGAGATCAGGACCATAGGAGAGGCGGTCGAAGACAGAGCCACGTGGAGTAGGCGTCATGCGGCTGTCCTCAATAACCTCCATGCGGCTGGCAGGCGTAGCCGCATAGGTTTTCTTCATGCGGCTGGGAGTCTCGGCCGCATGAGTTTTTTTCATGCATCTGGATGATCTGGCCACATAGACCTCCTTCATGCGGCTGGCAGACTCAACCGCATGAACATCCTGCATGCTGTTGGCAGACTTGGCCGCATGAGTGTTCGGCTTCTTCTTGGGGTGCGTAGAATCACTCTTTGTCCCTGCAAGTCCAGCATCTTAGTGCTTTCCTCTGCCGGACTTGGGGACAGCAGAGTTCTCTACGGCTCGAAGTGGAGCCGTATGAGAGTCGCCTTCGCCGTCTTAGGAAGCAGAGAGTACCTCGTCCAGAGCTTGTGGAGGAGCAAATGATTTTGGCCTCCACTCGCAGCGAGCTTTCTTTGTGCGTGTTCGCTTCCGGACCGGGCCAGCGCTTCCTTCAGAGAGCATTTCTTCAAATGCCTGTTAGTCGAAGCGGACGGCCATCTTCTGTTGCGTGGAGCCAAGTTTGGCTGCGTCCGATTACGTCACCAACTCCTCAGCCGTGGAGAAGTTTGTCCCCAGCAGAGTCGCCATCGTGTTTGCCATGAAATATAAATGAACAGAACAATTATCGGAGGACTGGACTTTTACTTCACAATACAAACTCGCCTGTACAGAGAAAGCCTAGGGATGAAAACCTAGGTACAACAGTCTAAGTACAATTGTTTATTTTAGATTCTGGGGAGTGACGGTAGAGGCTCGAGAAAGCGACGGTAGCTCTGCCTTACTCCTTGGACGATCGGGTACAACCTTGGCTCTGTAGAAGAACTGATGGACGTTGATGAAGAAATGCTCTCTCTTCAGGCTCTCTTGCTCTCTCTGTATATCTCTCTTTGTCTCTGTGTGTCTCTCTATATGTGTCTATGTATATGTCTGTCTCTTTTTTTGCAAGGGAATGGCACCTTGCTATTTATAAGAGTGGAGAGCCTCATTAGGGTTTACAATGATTGCCCATTCTTGAAAGTCGGCGGCTAAGGATCACTGGATCTAGGCCGTTCATCGAGATTTGAGCAATAAATATGATTGTATCAAATCTTTTATGGGTAATTAATGCTGATTGACATAAATCCTCCTGATTTGTCATGCCAACCTCGGATTTCTCGACACGTGTCTTTAATTTGCTTATTTGTAAATGATCTGATTTGATCCCAATATTTTATTAGGATTTGTTGAGAGATTTCGATCAATCTGATGCCATGTGCCGTGCTATCCTGCCATGTGTCGAGCCATTGCAGAAATCTGAGCCGCAGGAAGGTTGCTCCTTATTAGGCCGCATAAGGCTGGCTACGTGTTCAGGCTGCTTGAGAGTGGCCCCCTAAACATTTGAATCGCATAGTAATGATTTGAGCCGCATGAGTGTGGATGACCGTATGAGTGAACCGCATGGAGATAGTCCTCGTGAGTCACATGGGGCTGGTCTTCGTGAGCCACATGGAGCTAATCTTTGTGAGCAGCATGGAGCTAGTCTTCATGAGCCGCATAGGGGAGTCTCCGCATGGGCCGCATACGACAGTCCACGTGTCTAGGCCGCATGACAGTTTCTGACTCTCGGGGGATCGTGTCAGAGATTTTCTTCAGTTTCCAAGGAGTCCGTCATTATGAGGGAGTCATAATGATATCTTTGTGTCAGAACTGTCACCTTGTCAGAGCTGTCAGCCGTCAAGGCATTTAATGTAATAATGGACAAAGGGAAGGGATGTTTGTAGGCCACGTGGCTCCTCTTTGAGTCGCATAGAGCTTGTTTGAGCCACATAGACGCTCGAGCCACATGAATACTTGAGCCGTATGAACTCTCTGAGCCGCATGGGGCTCTCTGGCCGCATGGATCTTTCTTTATTCTTTTCTATGCTTCTACAAAACACTGTCCTCAGATCATGCAGATGATCTTCCTTAGAGCGGCTTTTGACGGTGATGTCGTCGACGTAGCATTCTACTGTCTTGCGCAGGTGGTCTCTAAAGATGATGCTCATAGCTCTTTGATAGGTAGCGCCAGCGTTCTTTAAACCGAAAGGCATGGCTGTGTAGCAATATGTGCCAATTGGTGTTCGGAATGATGTATGCTTTTCATCATCAGGGAACATCTTGATTTGGTTGTACCCCGAGAAACCATCCATGAATGACATACGCTCAAGGCCGCAGGTGTTGTCAATCATGATGTCTGTGATAGGAGGGGGAACTCATCCTTAGGACATGTCTCATTCAGATTATGAAAGTCGATGCAGATTCGAATCTTTTCATTCTTTTTGAGGACTAGTACTATGTTGGCGATCCAGTCTGGATGCTATTCCTCGCGGATGAAGCCGCTGGCTATCAGTTTGTTGACCTCAGCTTCAATGGCATTCATGACGTCAGGACGGAACCGTCGTTGCTGTTGCTTGACCGGTTTTGCGTTCGTACGAATGTTGAGTTTGTGAAGTGCAGCCTCGGGGTTCAGTCCTGGCATGTCTTCGTAGCTCCAGGAGAACACGTCGATGTATTCTCTGACAAGTCGCAGTAGCGATTCTCGCTCTTCGTCTGTCAAATTCTTGCTCACGAAGATGGGCTTTGGAGAAGACTCATCACCGAGATCGATTTGCATAACCTCATCTTCGGTGGAAGGCTCCCTTTTTTTGAACCGTTTCTCCCATTGTGCATCTAGCTGTTGTGCCTACGGCTCTAACTCAAGGAGTTCAGGAATATTTTCATCTTCTTCGTAGGCGTCGGCGAATGCCATATTGACGGACAAGACTTGCCTGAATACGTCCCCGATGCTGACATCCGAATCAGAAGTTGGTGATTCGGTTGATTGTGAATGCCAATCGCATTTCTCATCTGAGCTTTCAGTGGTCGTTGCCGGTGTAACGTAACCTAGCCCACATCTGGTTTTGTTGTAATAATCTCGTGGTTTCCCAGCTGGAACAGGCAATTATAAGGGTAATTACCGTCCAGTGCCGTAGTTCAAGCCTTGCGAAGTTTCCAGATTATACCCCTATTTTTGCATGAGGTACTTGGATCGAGAACTATACAGATAAAGGGGCAGTCTCCCGGTGTCGGGTTCGAGATCAACTTCTTCTATCTTAAAGGGTTGTGGATCATTCTTCCGGTCGAAGATGATTGGATGATCCTCTCCCTCGATTATGTTGTAAGCGTCTTTTACTGGAGTAAGTTGATTTACGGTGTAGACATTTGTCACCTGTATATGTAGGTGGGTACCTATACCGTGTTCCATTGCATATATTGTACAAAGCTTATTAAGCTCTAGGTAGTTCAAAGATAACCCATTATTGATGAACTAAGGTATCTTTTCTAGTGGGATTACATCATCTGCGAATGGAACATCAGTGTGGGCAGCCACATACTTAGCCAGCGCTGGCTCTTTTTTACCCACCCCTGTGTCAATGAGGACTGGGAGGATGACTTGGGCAGCTTAATCATCAGGGGCTCTATGGATGGAGTAGGACGTGGAGTCGTTGGCATACTAGCGACCCCAGTTTGGTGCTCGGTGCTGGGCGGGGAGTTGTTGGCTGGCTAGCAGTCCCCGGTTTAGCGCTCGGTTGCAGATTTATTCTGGAGAGACGAATCATCATCGGCTTGTCAGAGGGATTGAGCTCCACTGTTTGTTGCAGGCTAGCTCTAGGCAGCCTAATTGTCAGTGGCTCTGTCTTAGGTCTTGGCGCTTGGCCAGACCTTGGCAGTCGGATTATCATCTACCCCTCTTGTGCAGAGAGGCTGATTGCGTCTTTACGCAGAGTGGCCGTAAGGGGCACAGTTCTGCCAGGTTTGCGGGCTTAGAGGTGGATCGTCAGAGGTTCTTCTGATTCGATTCTCGTCTCGGTTTGAGCTTGAATATCTCCTTCGACCAGGTGCTTTTTTGACATCTCGTACAAGCATGAATCTGAGTAGTAGGATTCGATCCCTTTAAAGGGATCGATGTCGACAAATTTTGTCCTCAAGAAGCCGTGCTTGTCGACGTACTTGAAGCACTGGTGTAGTATGGAGGGTACGATCATGTAATTGTGTATCCAAGGAAGCCCCAAGAGAATGTTGTAGGAAGTGTCCACATCTATGACATAACAGGTCACTTCTGACTATGGTCACGGATTTGGCATTTCAAGCGAATCTTCCCGATCGAATAGCTTCTGCCTGAATTAAAACTACTGATGGCGGTGCTTGTCGGCATCAGGCGATGCATTGGAATGCGCAGATAATGTAGTAAGCTCTTTGCGATGATGTTTATGGAGGAACCGGGATCAATATGCATTCGGTCCACTTTGACATCGCCAATGTACCCTGTATAATACAGAGGGCGATCGTACAGGTTGGTCTTGATAAGCATATCCTGCGGAGTGAAGACGATATTGGGCATTGCGCCTGTGCATGCGCTGTCTTGAAGATCTGCAGGCAGGCTTTCTCCAGTGAGATTGGACTGAGCCAGATATACGTCGACGTTCTAGAGTGCCTCGCTCAGTGCGACGCAAAAAATCTTTAGAAAGCCTCAGGAGCTCGTATAGCGACAATTTGGCCGGTGTGTTAGCCAATTGTGCCAAGATGTCGAAGTTGTAGGGCCTCTCCAGCCCATGAGGCATCTCTCTTCGGAGCGGCTTGTCAAAGCGAGTCTCCTTCTGCCTAGGCTTGTCGGTCGTAGAAGGCTGCGAAGATCCTGGAATATCAGCGACTGTCGGCTGATTATCTTCGACCGAATTACCCGACGTGGGTTGGGAATATGTACCTAACTGGGTGACGACAGCCGTAGCTTCTTCGACCTCTGTCGAGATTGTGCGGCATGATTTGACTTTTCTACTCTTTTTCTTGCTGGTGGAGGGAGGTGCGGATTGAGTTACTTCAGGTACCAGGTCTGGATAGACCCACATGACCTCCCCTCGTGATGTGGTAAGGGGCACTAGGCCAGCATCCTGGTTTCGGGGAGGTAGAAAGTTAGCGACCTCCATCCTTGCTCTGGGGACGGGCACTACTCCATCTTGAGTATTTGTCGGAGGGAAGCTGCCGAATTGTACTGACACCATGTTGGCTGCTACGGTCACCTCTTCGAAATCGATGGCCAAGGCCTTAGAATCGATGAGATATTGGATGTATCGCTTCAGTTGGTAGCAGTCTTGTGTAGCATGGTGAACATAGCGATGGTAGTAGCAGTACTTGGGGCTCTCCATCTCTGCAGGACGGGGTTCTCGCCTTGGAGGAGGGAGCTGAATTTGGCCTCCTTGTATGAGCATGTCCAAGATGGGCTTGATATGGCCGTCTTCGAAGGAATAGGTCATCTGAGGCCACTGCTTCTCTGCTGGCTTTGATTCGGGCTTTGGGGCTGTGTCGACCACCATATCCTGTTTGCCTTTGTTGTCTCGATTGTTGGAGGGGTTACCACCATTGTTGCTGTTGGTGCTAGGGCATTTTCCCTAGTCCTCTCCTTCTGAGACGTGCAATCCCAATTGGCGAGCTTTCTTCGATTTGTCTTCTGCGCTAGTGGCGCTGATAATGAAAGTCTTCCAATCCTTAAATTGACTTTCGCCCATCCATAGGCTAATTGTGGGAAGCAGCCTCTTTTGACAAATTTCAATTAAGGAGGAATCAGGGTTACCGGAAGGCAGCTTCATCGCGGTTTGACGAAACCGCTCAATATAGTTCCTTGTCAGCTCCTTTTCTCCCTGAACAACGTTCATGAGGGTGGACATTGTCACGTCTTGTCCTACTTCGTAGAACCTCTCCAGGAACATATGTTTGAAGCCAGCGAAGAAATGGATGCAGTTGTCCGGCAAGTTGCAGTACCAGTCGAAGGCGACCCCCTCCAGTGCCCCGATGAACAACCGCATAAGGATGGCATCGTCATGAGGCAGATGGTCGGTTGTGACTTCGAAGTAGGTGATGTACCTGCTTGCAGATGTCTTCCCATCATATGGATTGATGTTGAATGGTTTATATCTTGGTGGGAAGGGAACATCTCTCCACGCAGCAGGATACTGTTGTCGTATCCTGATGTCTTAACAGTTTTCTCGGGCGTGGAACAAGGCCCGGAGCTCCTGGACCTCTCTTCTTGCCTTCCAGGCCTCGTCTGCAGCGGTAGGGGCCGATATTTCAGGAGGATTATCACCCGAGTTTGATGCGGCTGAGTTCGAGTCTGCATTGACCGCGGGTCCCACGTTTGTTTGGCCGAGTGTTCTTCCTTGCAGAGTTGGAAGGGCCGCTTTGATCTCGTCCACGGACTTGACCAAGGTATGCAGTATAGCCTCCAAAGTGTCGATGCCTTGGTGATCACTGGGACCATCTTGGTTGCTGTCCGTCATGAATACCGTCCTTACATGAGGAGAGATGGAAGGAACGGTGGAGGACGCGCCCTCTGAGTCATACCCTTGTATAGAGAAATTGTCAGGGTATGTGGGAATGTTCTCCTCTGGTTCGGACTCAGAAGGAGTGGTACCCCCAGCTTCAGAGCTTGCCTCGTCTTGAGAGTTGTGGACATCCTCGGGGACGTCGGAACTTGCTGCATCTGTTGAGGGAACCGTTTGTCCTGGATTGTCTTCTTAGAACACCGGATAGTCGTGGATATTTGGTGGAGTGCTACCCCCGGCTCTAATGCCTCCAAGTGTGGCAGATTTCATCTTTGAGCGGGTACCTTGGTAAACTCCTCCTATAACGGTAGTAGACAACCGCTTAGAAGAGAGTTTCTTGGTTACGCCGGTTGAGATTTTTGAACTGGAGACATTTGTTTTTTCCCTCTACCGCTGCCAGGAATCTTCAGAGCAGAATTGCAGGAGGTGACGAGAAGCGCCTCGTCTTCTGAGCTTGGGTGTTGCAGCTGTTTGAATACGGACCGCCGGTCTTTTTGTACTGCCGCCTAGTTGCAGCAGCAGTTGACAATGACTTGGGTGCATTGATGTCCCTGACGGGACTCTCTGTACCCCAAATCTTCGTCTCTTTCCTTGCGTTTGTGAAGAATCACGTTGCGCAAGTCACCCATTTTGTGGGACCGGGAGTTCTGAGCACATGAGTGTGTTGGCATCCTGCCTGCTCCCTGATGTGGAGGTAGTACGAGTACTTGCCCCTGATCATTGTTAGGAGATTCTTGATAACTATCCCGTTCGTTGGCTGCCGGGGTTGTACAACTTTCAATCAGGGGCACGCGTAATGGTAAGCGGGATGCCCTGATTGTCAGAAGTTGGGACAGCCGACTGAGCTCGACGAACCCGCGCTGACCGAGACTTCTTCCCTCTAGCACCTGAGAGTGCATAGTAGGAAGAGTCCACAGAGATTGGCACATGAGAGCATCTGGGGTCCGGATCGCCTGAGAGGCGGTCGAAGACTGACCGTGAGCCGCATAGAGCAGATGGTATGCGGCTGGGTTTGGTGGCCATGCAGGCTATCTCCATGCGGCTGGCATGTGTGGCCGCATGACCCTTCTGTATGTGGCTAGGAGCGGTGGCCGCATGAACCTTCGGGATACGGCGGGAAGTCGTGACCGTGCAGGCTGCCTGCATGCGGCTGGCAGTTTTGGCCGCATGGGCTTTCTCCATGCGGCTGACTTCTGTGGCCGCATGAGTCTTCTCCATGCGACTGGCGGTTGCGGCCGCATGAACCTTCTCCATGCGGCTGGCACCCTTATGCGGCTTGGACCGCATCGAGTTCCTCTTTGCCCCTGTAAGTCCAACATCATAGTGTTTTCTTCTGCTGGACTTGGGGACAGCAGAGTCCTCTATGGCCTGAAGTGGGGCCGCATGAGAGTTTTCTCCGCCGTCTTGAGCAACAGAGAGTACTTCTTCGAGAGTTTGGAGAGGAGCGAATGATTTGGGCCTCCACTCCCTGCGGGCCTTCTTTGTACGGGTTCGCCGCTGGACCGGGCCAGCGCTCCCGTCGTAGAGCATTTCTTCAAACACTTTTTGGTCGAACCGGGCGACCAGCAGCTGTTGAGTGGAGCCAAGTTTGGCTGCTTCCGATTGCATCACCAACTCCTCAGCCGTGGAGAAGTTAGTCCCCAACAGAATCACCATCGTGTTTGCCATTGATTGTAAAAGTGCAGAACAATTTTATAGGAGGACTGAACTTAGACTCACAATACAAACTCGCTCGTACAAAGAAAGCCTAGGAATGAAAACCTAGGTACAACAATCTAAGTACGATTGTTTATTTTTGATTCTGGGGGGTGACGGCAGAGGCTCGGGAAAGCGATGGCAGCTCTGCCTTACTCCTTGGACGATCGAACGTAGCCTTGGCTCCGATGAAGAAATGCTCTCGAAATGTGTGGGAAGACTCTTCTGTGAGTACCTTTGTCTCTCTGTATGTCCAACCGAGGATCCTCTTTCTTTCTTTTTCTCTCTTCTATTATTTTCTCTCTTCTGTTATTTTCTCTCCAGGGTTTGCAAGGGAATGGCACCTTGCTATTTATAGAAGTGGGGGTGTGATCATTAGGGTTTGCAATGATTGCCCCTTGAAAAGTCGGCGGCCAATAATCTGGACCATTGATCTTGATTGCATCAAATCTGGGCAGTTAATTTTGATTGTGCCAAATCCGTATGGGCAATTAATGCTGATTGCCATGAATCTTTATGATTTGTCATGACAAGCTCGGATCTCCCGCCACGTGTTCAATCTGCTTAATTGTAATAAATCTGATTTGATTCGGGTAATTATGATGATTGTAACAAATCTGGGTTGTTATGATTTGCTAGCGGCTATAACTCCGAGGGGATAAGACCGCCATGCATCTCAACTGTCATGAGGACCCCCACGTGTCTCAACTGTCGTGAGGACCGTCACGTGTCTCAACTGTCGTGAGTGGGACGTCCTGACAGAGCCGCATGAGTGCGGTCTCTAAGTGAACCGCATACGGGTGGCCCCACACGATCCTAGCCGCATGAAGGTAGCAGCCGCATGAGGGTGGCAGCCTCGTGAAGGAGGCAGCCGCATGAAGGAGGCAGCCGCATGAAGGTGGCAGCCGCATGAAGGAGGCAGCCGCATGAAGGTGGCAGCCGCATGAATGAGGCAGCCGCATGAAGAGGGCAGCCGCATAAGAAGCTTTGGGACTTGGCGGATCATGCCAGCTATATAAAAGATTTTCTTCTTTTCCCTAGGAGCACGCCACCATGTCAGAGCTATCATTTCAGATTTATGTCAAAGTTGTCACTTCGCCTTTCTGCCAGAGCTACCGTCAGGGCATTTAATGAGGCAGTTGCTTTATGGCCAACTGTAGAGGCGAACTGCTTTGGGCCACGTGGCTCCTTCCTGAGCCGCATGGAGCTATCCGAGCCGCATGAGGCTCTAAAGGACTTTTGAACTGCATGAATTTCTAATGGATTCCTGAGCCGCAAGAGGCTCTTTCTGTCTGAGCCGCATGGGCTTTTTCTTGTTCTTTTCCATGCTTCTGCAACGTCCATGAGAGACGACATCGTCACATCATGTCCCACTTTGTAGAATCTTTCCAAGAACATGTGTCCGAAGCCGTCAAAGGAATGGATGCAGTTGTCCGGGAGGTTGCGGTAACAGTCGAACGCGATTCCCTCCAATGCTCTGATAAATAATCGGGTGAGGATGGCGTCACTATGCGGCAAGTGATCTTTCGTAGCCTCAAAATACGTCATGTACCGGCTAGTGGAGGTCTTTCCGTCATAATAATCGATATGAAATAGTTTGTACCGGAGAGGAAAAGGAACGTCTCTCCATGCAGCGGGATACGGCTACCGTATTCTGAGGTCCTGGGAGGAGTCTCGGGTATTGAACATTGCTCGAAGCTCCTAGACTTCTCTCCTTGCCTCCCTGGACCCGTCTGCAGCTGAAGGAGCGGATGCTCCTAGAGGATTGTCACCCAAAGGAGGAGCGGTCGTGTTGGAGTCTACGTTAACTGCGGGTCCCAAGCTTGTTTGTCTAGGCGTCCTTGCTGGTTGAGTCGGCAAGGCAGCTCTGATTTCGTCTACTGACTTGACCAAGGATAGGAGCATGGCTTCAAGTACTTCTAGACGTTGTCGATCAGTAGGTCCTTCATGATCATCATCGGCCATAAAGGTTGTCCGAACGTGGGGAGAGACGGATGGGACCGTAGAGGATGTGCTTTCCGTTTCGTACCCTCGTACAGAGAAATCGTCGGGGAACGTCAGAATGTCCTCATCCTCGAACTTGGAAGGGGTGCTACCTCCTGTGTAGGAAGCTACATCGTCTTGGCGAAGGCGATCACCCTCGGGGAAGTCCAAGTCTGTTGCATAATTCCAGGGGATTACTGCCCCTGCCTATCCTTTTGAAACATCGGGTTGTCGCATACATTGAGGGGACTGCTACCCCCAGCGTCATATACGCCCAGGGAGGTCGAGGATGAACCCCCAGGTGTTGGAAGTGTCTTTTTTGAACGAGTGCCTCCCCCTGTGATCGTCGGCGACAACCTCCCAGATGAGAGTTTTTTTGCCGTACTGGCTGAGGTTGTCGAACTGGAATAGCCTATCTTCCTGCCTCCCTTGACGGCAGGAACCTATTAGGGTTATATACTAAAAGCATCACTTTTGTAGTAACCTTATTTCCTTAAATTTTGAATAAGAATCATATGGGCAAATGTTTGCATATTGTATTTGTTACAAGTGTTAATGCAAATGTCTGATATTCTATATTGTAGATAATATGGTATGTAGTGTCATACAGAAAATCAAATTATCAGTTTTCTATGTAGTATATAAATAGTTCACAACCTAGATGGACTTGGACAATCTATTAGAAAGGTTGTAGTGTAATCTGGTATTAGTCTATCTTGACTATAGGTTTACACTAGTACACTTTGTGTGTATTGAACAGGACCACTTGAGGTTGTTCTCTTTGTACTGACTACATAAGAGAACAAACATCTTTGTTATTATGGATGCTTGTGCTCTTAATCCGGATATAATAACGGACATGTATATGCAGTGTGCATTACTTTGACTCATAAAAGAGTGAGATTCATTATGGATCAACAACCTCTATGAATTGGGTAATAACATTGTATGTATGATGGGCTGTTGATTATAAATGAAATCCATGTCCCGATACATCGGGTTGATGATGTCCTCTTAAGGAGCTCATAAGGATTGTCATGTAAACCTTGTAGGTGGATTATATCCGACATGACAAATAAAGTTGAGCAGTACTACTTAAGGATAAAAGATGTCGAATCAATATAGTTGTCAGTAACTTAATTTGATCGACGGACATACGATATCTTAACATGGGGAGCCAAACGAGCATATAATAAAAGGATCCCACAAACATAATTCACTACCAAAATTTATCGTTTTAGCGACGGCCACATCCGTCGCTAAGACGACGGTAAATACAATTAGCGACCGAGTACCGACGGATATTGGCCAAAAACATCCGTCGGCAATCAGCTCGTCGCTAATAACCTTCCGTCGCTAAGTTGTCGTCACATGACGGACTAGCGACGGATATTCGACGTTACAATACGAAGCCTTAGCGACGGATGTCCGACGGACTGTCGTCCACTTCAGCTTTTAAGTACTGAACTGTGTAGGCTATAGCGACGTACATTTCCGTCGGTAACCCGTCGTAACAGCGTATCAGATTGAATCATTCCGTCGCTAATTCGTCGCAAGGCGTCGGTAATTAACGATCGCTTTCCGACGGATTCCTGACGGACTATCCGTCGAGCAGGTTCTGGAAAAGCTTGGCATTTCCAGCACCATGGCGACAGAATCGTAGTCGCTAACCCGTCGCTACTGCGACGCCACAGCGACGGAGTTCTGACTGATTATCCGTCGCCATGGTTCTGAAAATGTCATGCATTTCCAGAACCATGTCGACGGATTTGCCGTCGCTACGCCGTCACTATTTAGAGCGACTGATTAGCGGCTGTCTACCAGTCGCCCTGGCGACGGCCGTTCCGTCGCTAGTCCGTCGAAGCTTATACCACCAGAACGTTACCGACGGATAATCCGTCGATAACCCGTCGCTGCCTGAAAACATTTTAAAAACTCCAGATAGCGACGGATTACCCGTCGATAACCCGTCGGAAACTGGGAGTATCCGTCGCTACACGGTCACTAGTCCGTCGCTAACTGGGTTTTTTGGAAAAAAAAATTGTAGCACTTTCCCTGTTCACAAATATATACATAAACCAAACCAATATATAATGCACACCAATTATCCAACAATCACACAGACCAAATATATAATGCAGTCACATTATCCAAGAATCACATAGACCAAGTAATGCACATACGAATTTAATGCACACCAATTATCCAAGAATCATATAGACCAAACCAAATTAATATAAAATAGACATCAATTATCCGGAAGAGTAACCTAATATCCATCGTTATAATCCGATCATTGCACAAATATTCCAAATTTTTCACAAATATTCTAAAACACATAGAAAAGAGTTGGCCAGTTACAGTAACCTAATATCCAATCCTGGCGACCGATCATAACACAAATATTCTAAAATTTTCACAAATATTCCAAAACACATAGGAAAATCGACTTTCGCCTCAACAATGACCACAAGTCAGACGATGAATTCTCATAGCCAGGGATGATAGTTGCGTTGAGACATGTACCATTCTATCAGCCACTTTACATACGAAGGCTCAATCTGGTTGAGGCCTTCTGTAGGGACAGGAGGGTCGGTCCCGATGCTACTACTCTCTGATGGTGGCTCCTCCTTAGCTTCAAGCTTGGGAGCAATCTCTTCCCTGATGGTCATCGGTTCTTTCTTGACCTCGACCTTTGGTAACACCTTCTCCTTAACAGTCACCGGCTCTTGTTTGACGACGGAGACTTCCTCCGTGTCGACCTCCAAGGGTTTTTTGCCTCGACCCCTTCCTCGACTAGCAGCACCACCTCGACGAGTCCTAGGAGCCATCTTTCTGACAACAGAAATTTTCATATAGGGTAAAGAAATTTACTCAAGTTATAAAAGTTGTGACGTTGGTTTTTTGCATTCATCATCATTAGAGGGAGCAGCACTGGAAAAGTTGTGATGTTGGTAGCATGAGTGAAAATCTGTATCACAAGACTAACAGAATTACTATGTAATCATGTAATCACCAATAACCGGATGTAACTGGAGTCGTTGGGCCAATCGTACAGTAATTTGTGGATCCGCTGGTATAGGCCAGATGTACTTAGTATCTAGTGTATCAAGCCTGTATCGGTCTATCGGATTGGTATAGGACGTATCATATTGTTATTGGCCTTAACAAATTGGTATCGTCCTATATCTGATATGTACATGTATCGGCCGTATAGCTAGGATTCATATTGGCCTTATCGATTTGGTATCGGTCATATCCGATATGTATCGGCCGTGTTGGATTATTATATACCATTTCGGATTAGTTTCATCGAAGGTTTAGTAACAACTGTACTTGGATTTCTCTCTTCTCGAGCCAGAATACCATTGCAAGAGAATCACCAGATCGTGATTGGCCAGTTACAGTAATATACATACTTCCTTTTCCATCAGGAAAAGCGAGATTGAAAAGGAAGTATGTATGTTCTATAACTAGCCATTTACGCTCTCGTGACTCTCTTGCAATGGTAATCTAGCTCTAGAAGAGAGAAATCCAAGTACAGTTGTTACTAAACCTTCTACGAAACTAATCCAAAATGGTATATAATAATCCAACACGGCCGATACCTATCGGATATGACAGATACCAAATCGATAAGGCCAATATGAATCCTAGCTATACGGCCGATATATATCGGATAGGACGATACCAATTCGCTAAGACCAATACCAAACGATACGGCCCATACCAAAACGATAGATCGATACTAATCCGATACGGTTAATACTTATAAGTACCTACGGTCCAGGAGGTTGATCCGCTATAGTACACCTATGTACGATCAACGAAGTAACGATCCATTTCAATTTGGATGTGAAAATCTGTATCGTAAGACAAACTAAACATAATCAGTTCTATTTCACATGCTTAATTGCCAAGTATGGGAACGAATGGCTCAGAACACAACCCAAAATTCATTCTAGCATACATTAGTGTGAATCATCTACGTTCTGTACATATAGTGTAGTATATGTTCTTATCGTATCTAGTATCGGAAAGATGTAACAGAATCAAGATGAACTCACATAGATTACAGGTGCCCCACATTTGAGTGCTACACCAAGACTCACCGTAATGAGGTTAGTGATTTATTTAACCTAATATAGTAATCTTGTAATTTAAAGTTGGAAGAACGTGCAAGTAGCCTTATAGTTTCTGCCTCGCCAGTCGAATGGCTTAATTGCCAAGTATCGGAACGAATGGCTCAGAACACAACCCGAGATTCATTCTAGCATACATTAGTGAGTTCATCTTGATTCTGTTACGTCCTTCAGATACTAGATACGATAAGAACATATACTACACCATATGTACAGAACATAGATGATTCACACTAATGTATGCTAGAATGAATCTTGGCTAGTGTTCTGAGTCATCCGTTCTGATCAAGCATCTTCCTTCTTCTCTCCTCCACCATGGCTCTGAACAAATCTGCTCCTCCCTCTACTTCCCTTCTTCTTATTTGACTCTCTCAGCAACATATGACATCCAGCTCAAGTGTAGAGTCGGGGAAGAAGAAGTGGGCAGAAAGAGGAGGGGGAAGCAGCACAGCCGGCGGCATGACCCGGAGGAAGTACAGAGGTTTTCTTCAACAGCCGTAGGAGAACTATAAGGATATATCTTTTTAGCGACATATCACAATGTCAAAGACCCATAATGTGACAATCATGTTACCGCGGTGTCCGAAGACTAACATGTCAAGCTAGATTCTAAGCCGTGTGTTTTGACATAATCCTCAAAACTCTTTCCTGCTATGTAGTAATGCAAGATTACTACAGAGGAGGAAAGAGTTGGGAAGATTATATCACACGGCTTAAAAACTTATGACATGTTAGTCTTCCGACACCGCGGTAACATGATATTCACATGAAGGGTCTTTGACAAGATGACATGTCGCTAAAAAGATATATCCTTATAGTTCTCCTACGGCTGTTGAAGAAAACCTCTATACTTCCTCCGGGTCATGCCGCCGGCTGTGCTGCTTCCCCTCCTCTTCATGTCCACTTCTTCTCCCCCGACTCTACACTTGAGGTGGATGTCATATGTTGCTGAGAGAGTCAAATAAGAAGAAGAAAAGTAGAGGGAGGAGCAGATTTGTTCAGAGCCATGGTGGAGGACGAGGAGAAGGAATATGCTTGATCAGAACGGACGGCTCAGAACATAAGCCAAGATTCATTCTAGCATACAATAGTGTGAATCATCTATGTTCTGTACATATGGTGTAGTATATGTTCTTATCGTATCTAGTATCTGAAGGACGTAACAGAATCAAGATGAACTCACTAATGTAATACTAAGACATCATCTACTACTATATAAGATATAGTGATGGGTTGTCGTATCATCATTGCCGAGGGATGAGGGTCGGAGGACAGTCAACTTTATCTAAGGCTACTTGCATAGTTTCTGCCTCGTCAGTCGAATGGCTGCAGGGACTATGTCCTGATCACCATTAGTATGAATCATCTATGTTCTGTACATATGGTGCAACACTTTTCCTGTTCACAAAAATATGCATAAACCAAACCAATATATAATGTACACCAATTATCCAAGAATCACATAGACCAAATATGCACATACGAATGGCTGCAGGGACTATGTCCTGATCACCATGTCGTACCGTAGATTAATGCAAATGGAGCTGGAGCCAAAATACAGAAACCAAAATACAAAATACAGAAACCAAAATACAAAATATAGAATTCAAAATAGGACCCTCTGTGAGAACGGATGGCTCAGAACACAACCAACCGGAGAGGATACTCTGAGAGATCCATCTGAGTAGGACGTATACTCTGAGAGATCACCTTTACAAGAATGATATCAGTAGTGGGATTGAGTGCTGGAGGGGATACTATCAAAGTATACGTCCTACTCAGATGGGTCTCTCACCGTTACTATTTTTTTCTGACAGCATGGTGGATGTGCTCCGTCAACAGAATCTGACTCCAAGCCAAAACTTTGCCCCGGAGCTCAAGTGGACATCCTTCGTGTAGAGCTCGAGTGAGAGGTTCCTGACAGCATGGTGGTCTCCTTTGTCAAAGTATCCGTGCTCGTCCCACAACCAATGTGGGATGAGCACGGATACTTTGACAAATGAGACCACCATGCTGTCAGGAACCTCTCACTCGAGCTCTACACGAAGGATGTCCACTTGAGCTCCGGGACAAAGTTTTGGCTCGGAGCAAGAATCTGTTGACGGAGCACATCTACTATGCTGTCAGAAAAAATTAGTAACGGTGGGAGACCCATCTGAGTAGGACGTATTCTCTGATAATATATCCTCCAGCACTCAATCCCACTACTGATATCATTCTTGTAATTGTGATCTATCAGAGTATACGTCATACTGAGATGGATCTAGTATTCTCTCTTATTGGTTGTCGTATCATCATTGCCGAGGGATGAGGGTCGGAGGACAGTACAAATAGTCTAATACAAAAATAACTCAATATGTAGTCCAATACAAATAGTCTAATACAAAAACAACCCAATACAAATAGTCCAATACAAATAAGTACTAATAGCTAATGAGAACCATGCTGCTCACGCAAACGATCAGTGATACGTTCACGCAACCACCTCGAAAAAGCGAGATTTTTGGCGCGAGGAGAGCTGTCGTCCATTGCAAGGATTGCATGAAGAGTCATCTCGGTCTCACTAGCTACCGGTGCTGGATGAATAGAACTCCCGGTCTCACTAGCAACCGGTGCCACTTCCTCCTTAACTGTAGGAGGAGCCACCTCAGCATTCACTATTTTCCTCAAATGACGTACCGCTCCTCGGGTCATGGGTGCCATCTGGTAAGATCGATAGTCACAAATAATCTAATTGTAACAGAAGCAAGCTAACTAAAGGAACCATCATGTAATTTGAGTACATTTTTGAAAGCCGATAAAGTATAAAAAATTCGATTTTTTGCCAAGTGTGAGAACGGATGGCTCAGAAGACAACCCAAGATTCATTCAAGCATACATTAGTGTGAATCATCTATGTTCTGTACATATGGTGTAGTATATGTTCTTATCGTATCTAGTATCTGAAGGACGTACGTAACAGAATCAAGATGAACTCACATAATGTATTACTAAGACATCATCTACTACTATATAAGATATAGTGATAGGTTGTCGTATCATCATTGCCGAGGGATGAGGGTCGGAAGACAGTCAACTTTATCTACGGCTACATAGTTTCTGCCTCGCCAGTCGAATGGCTGCAGGTACTATGTCCTGATCACCATGTCGTACCGTAGATCAAATGGAGCTGGAACTGGAGCCAAAATACAGTACTACTTCACCATGTCGTACCATTTTACTCTCTCCTCCTCCCCCCCTCCGGCGCTCTCACTCTCTCTGGCGCTCTCACACTACTAATCCCTATGTGTTTTAAGTGTGAGAACGGATGGCTCAGAACACAACCCAAAATTCATTCTAGCATACATTAGTGTGAATCATCTATATTATGTATACATATCATGTAGTATATGTTAACCTTATCGTATCTAGTATCTGAAGGACGTACGTAACAGAATCAAGATGAACTCACTAATGTAATACTAAGACATCATCTACTACTATATAAGATATAGTGATAGGTCGTCGTATCATCATTGCCGAGGGATGAGGGTCGGAGGACAGGCAACTTTATCTACGGCAACATAGTTTCTGCCTCGCCAGTCGAATGGCTGCAGGGAATATCCGTCACCATGTCGTACCGTAGATTAATACAATTAATGGAGCTGGAAATATCCGTCGCTAATCGGTAACTAGTCCGTCGCTAACTGAGATTGTCACATACACATATGTATATCACAGCTAGATGTATAGATATATACATCTATACAGAAGCACACAACTGATAGAACTCGCACTGTCCTTAAGACAGTGAACATATACACCATAAATCCAAACCCCATATATATTCACATTTACTAATCCAAACACCACCAAACTAATGGAACACCCAATATGGATAACACATTATTTAGCCAATATTTAAACTCAGATGAATTTGAGAAGCAAAGCCACCCGCCGCCCACGACCAAAGCCCGCCGCCCCAAGCCCGTCGCCCAGTAGTTCGGTTGCATATATATATGAAGAGTGCTTATGGGTGTGCGTCGGTTACAAATAGCCCCGATGCACCCGCCCCAAGCCAGCCGCCCAGCCCCCGACGATGCCGCCCCAAGCCAGCCGCCCAGCCCCCAACCCAAGCCAGCCGCCCAGCCCCCAACCCAAGCCAGCCGCCCAGCCCCCGACGCCGCCGCCCCAAGCCAGCCGCCCAGCCCCCGACGCCCCCGCCCCAAGCTACCCGCCCAGCCCCCGACGCCCCCGCCCCAAGCCAGCCGCCCAGCCCCCGACCCAAGCCAGCCGCCCAGCCCCCGATGCCCCAACCCCAAGCCCACTGCCCAGCCCGCCGCCCCAAGCCCACCCGCCACCCAGACCCCGACGCCTCCGCCCCAAGCCCACCGCCCAGACCCCGACCCAAGCCAGCCGCCCAGCCCCCGACGCCTCGACCCCAAGCCAGCCTCCCAGACCCCGACGCCCCCGCCCAGCCCCCGACGCCCCAACCCCAAGCCCGCCTCCCAGACCCCGACGCCTCTGCCCCAAGCCCACCGCCCAGCCCCCGACCCAAGCCAGCCGCCAAGCCACGGACGGCCCAGCCCCAATCGCGCCGCCCAGACCCTATAACCGAGAGAGAGAGAGAGAGAGATCGAGAGAGAGAGAGGGGGGGTTACCTTCGGAAGAGAGAGAAGAGATGACGCCGACGCCGACGACGACACCGACGCCGATCACCGAAGCCGACACCGGCGAGAGAGAGAGAGAGAGAGAGAGAGAGAGAGAGGAGAGAGAGTGAATTTAGGGGGAATGCAAAAAGTTCCCCCCGCCGTTCCATTTAATGTCTGGAACGTTTATTTAGCGACGGACGAGCAATTGGTAAAAAACCGTCGCCAATCGGTCGCCTTTTTGGATAAGTGTCGACTGCACATCCGTCTCTAAGGCGTCAAAAATATGTCCCGCCAATTTTCTACACAATTCCCGCCAAAATAATCGACTGTGTAGCGACAACTAAAACTCCGTCGCTAAACACCGACACTCTAGCGACGGATGTGCGACCTTTCCTCCCCCTAAAATTAAAATAAAAATGACAAAGGATTGTAGTCGGTAAGCAGTCGCTGAGCGGCCACAAAACCGTCGCTAATACCGATGAAATAAGTCCGTCGCTAATAATCCATCGCTAAATGAGTGTATTTTGGTAGTGATTTGGGATTAGGGAGGTAGTGCAACAATAGCTCATTAGTGGACCGAGCTATTGTTAATGGGCTTGGATTGTGTGTTCGGACTGAACACGGGATATCCAGATCCGTTAGGAGGCCTAACCCTAATTTCTCCTCATGGTCCCTGCCGTAGCCTATATATATTTTCTATTCTCTGGCCGCCAGATTACTGATCAGAAATCTAAAATTTTCTCTAAATTCGTGATTCACGTAAGGAGAGAAAGAGAGGGCTGCCAAGGAGTAGAAAAGGTTGGGAGATCGTCGCCCACACGACGTCCAACTCGAGGAAAGAATACGTGCAGAAGATCTTAGGATCGTCCGCTCAAGATTGCCAGGAATTACTTGTCTCCTTTCCGCCGCAGGTATAATTCGTGAACCCTAGTTTCCGCCTATGAAGGGTTAGAACATGTATTAGATCTGTTTAACTTTCTATCGATCAATACGCACACCAAAGGAAGGGTCCTGGGAATTCCCAGTTCCATCAGAACCTTTCGAGTGGAATTACAGGAGGCAAAGGAAAACTTTTCGTCTTCCAGACTGAGTTTTTGTCGGACAGGTGCTGCTGTCTTGTTGCTGCAGCAGTTGATGATAACTTGGGTGCAATAATGTCCTGAAAAGCGCACATCACATGCCAAGGTTGCTTCTTTCTCCTTGCGTTTGTGAGTAATCACCTCTCGCAAGTCGATAGCAAATTGATCTACCTTTGCATCCAATTTGTAGACTCAGGTATCCCGAGCACACGGGTGCATAGGTATCATGCTTGCTCCCTGATCCGAGGCTAGTAAAAGCACTTGCTCTCGCTCATAATTGGAAGACTTTTGGGACCTACCACGTTCGTTTACCCCTGAGGGCTGGACGCGGGTAGTTTTGTACAACTTTCCATCATGAGCCCGTATAACAGTTAACGGTGCCCGCTGACGGTCAGCAGCTTAGACAGTTGACTGGGCTTGTTGGGCCCGTATTGTCCTAGACTTCTTCGACTTAACACCCGAAGGCGCATAGTAAGAAGAGTCCAGATTGGAAATTCCACATTCTCAATGGGCCGCATAGAGTCGGGTCCGCATGAAAGACGGTCGAAAATAGAGCTTCTGACAAGGCCGTATGGGGTAGCCTGTTCACAGCCAGGTTTGGCTGCTGCATAGGCCATCTGCCTGCAGCCAGAGTTGGATGCCGCATAGGCAGACTGCCCATTTTTCTTATGCGGCCTCTTCTTCGTCCGAAAAGGTTTCCCTTGTGCCCCCAAAAGCTCAGCATCGTAGTGTTTTTCTCAGCTGGATTTAGGGACAGTGGGGTTCTCTGCGGTCTAAAGTATGGCCATATGAGAGCTTTGATCAACGTATTGGGCCGCAGAAGGAGCCTCTTCGATAACCTGGCAAGGCGCAACAGTTTTGTACTTTGATGTCCTGCGGGTTCTCTCCGGATTGGCTCGCTTCTGTGATGGGCTGGCACTCCCTTCAAAAAGTATTTCTTCGAATGCTTATTGGTCAAAACGAACCACAAGCATTTGCTGTGTAGAGCCGAGCTTGGACTCGTCGGATTGCGTCACCAACTTCTCATCAGAGGAGAAGGAAGTCCCCAGCAGAGTTGCCATCGTGTTTGCCACTAAACTATCAAGCATAAGAATTATGGATGAATTAAACTTGATTGCAAACTCGCTTGTACAAAAGAAAGCCTAGAAAGAAATCCTAGAAAACAATCTAAGTACAATTATTTAATTTTTTTTTCTGGGGTGACGATGGAGGCTCGGGAAAGTGTAGCAACTCTGCCTTACTCCTTGGACTATCAGACACAGTCTTTGCTCTTGAAAAAATTGCCAGCCTTTGGTTGCCAACCTCTAGCATGGGTGTGGTACCCTGCTATTTATAGTGATTCCTACATAAAGCAGATTTTGGGCAGCATAAAGGGCCACGTAGCCACGTGTCTATAACAGCATATGAAGACTCGATCTTGGGCTGCCAGCTGGTGGGGGTTGTTGAGATTTCTTTGTTGTAGCAAATTTGGGTGGTTGAGACTTGGTCAACTTGCCATGTGTCCCCCTATAAAGTAGAGCCTGAATCGTTTTGGCCGCATAGTGGCCTTAGGAGCCTTTATTCTGCGGCTCGACTCTGCTTGGCCGCATGGGATCTTCGGGAGCATTTCTTCTGCGGCTCAAGTCTACTTAGCCGCATGGGGTCTTTGAGAGCCTTACTTCTATGGCTCGAGTCTTCTTAGCCGCATGGGGTCTCCAGGTGCATTCCTTCTACAGCTTCGTTTCACTTGGCCGCATGGGATTTTCGAGAGCCTTCCCTCTGCAGCTTGGTTTCTCTTGGCCGCATGGGATCTTCGAGAACCTTCCCTCTGCAGCTTTGTTTCACTTTTCTGTATGGGATCTTCGAGAGCCTTGCTTCTGCAGCTCGAGCCAGCCTGGCCACATGGGATCTTCGAGAGCCCTTTTTCGCGGCTCGAGTCCACTTAGCCGCATGGAGTGATGATCCGCATAAACTCCATCTTTTCTATGTTTCTACAAGACCCCCTTCAAAGTTTTCAAATTACAAATTTGGAATACTTTGAATAAGAAGCATAGAGACATGCATAAAACGTCAAGCCGCAGGAAAGCTTCGAGCCGCAGGAAGATTTCAGTCTGTAGGGAAATTTTGAGCCGCAGGGAGACTCTGTCCAGCTGTCACTGCTATATTTAATGCTCGATTTTGTTTTTTTTGGATTTGGGTCTGTCTTTTTGGTTACTGTGACGGATATAAAGGATAGAATCCCGAGGGTCTTCATTATCTCTTAATGGGCATGAGAATCGAAGCGGCGTCTACTCTGTTTATGCTTCTTGATGGCCTATAAATATATAAGCCGTAAGGCAGCGAGAGGACTCCTATTGCTTTCTTTCGACTTCTTCTTTTTTCGGCCTCTTCTCTTCCAACATCTTTTCTGCTTCCGATCAGCCATGGCCCTCGAAGCCTCCAAGTTGACCGATGCTGCTAACTGAGAAAAGGGATTTGCCTCTTCGTAGATATTTATGGACCCATTCTCCTCTCATCCTGACATACAGCCTCCTATCCACGGTAAGGATGGTGGGAGAACGAGTGTTTTGAACTCAGATGGCCATGTCACATACTTTATGCGTGGGCCAGCCATATATCATCGCTGTGCTTGGGCTTCAACGCCTTTTGCGCATAGTCGGGCTTCCACGGTGCATGTGTTCCCTGTCTCACTGGGCCGCATGTGTTGTGTGATCGGTCCGCATGGATTGAGCCACATAGATTCCACACGATTGAGCCGCATGAGCTTTTCCCTGATCTGGGTCGCGTGTGTTCTGTTGAGACGGGGTCGCATGAACTAAACAGAAATCCATTCACTTTGTTTTCTTCTGACTGCTAACCTCTTTTCCCCTTTTTATATTTTATAGGGATTCGGCTAGCAAATTTCTCCAGGACCGGTATTGACGATTTTGGATATGGTGAAGATGCAACATTTTGACACACACATCAGACAGCTCAGAACACTCCATGCTTCGGAGGGGTTTTCCTCAGATGGTAGGAAGAACCTTTATACATCGGAGAGTCAGACAGTGGTTGGGCGTGATCGTGAAAGTTATGTTTTTACGGCTCTCCAAGTAGGCAAAAGCAATACTAGGGATGTTGTTTTGAAGGTATGGCCTCTTGGAGGAACGGGCCTAGGACGTTCGCATTACGGAGGGGAGAAAGTTAATGCTTGTAGATGCTTCTAGCATGCTATATTTGCCCTCCTCCGTGTGGCTTCTCGAAGGTTCAACAGTCTTATTTGCTTCTCAGCAGTAAAACATGACTCCTCTCGAGGGATACGAAACTGCCTTTTGACGAAGGCGTGGTGCTGCCAAACTGACCTAAAAAGCTGAATGTCAGGCTAAATTGAATCGATCGCCCTACTGTGCCACTTGAGGCGATACTCACTATGCTATGTGTTGCTGATGAGTAGTAAATTTCCCCTTTTTTTCTCTTTGTTGTTGGAGATTTAGTCCTATGAATGTAACTGATTTTGAATAAAAGAATACATTCACTTTATTCTTTGTTTCTGGTATCTGTGGTGCTTGTACTAGAGGACCTAATACAGAATTGGATTCCGATGAGCCGATCTCAAAATGATCCGTTGACCCGAACATTGGAATCCGATTTGCATGGAAATACGTATCGGAGCCAAAAGTCCACTAAATCTTGCAAAGTATATGTCAATAAGTCTAGAATGACGATACGAACCCAAGGGTATATCCAGAATTGGATTTCGATGAGCCGATCTCAAAATGATCCGTTGACCCGGATTGTAGGACCTGATTTGTGCCGAAATGCGTGTCGGGGCCCATGTCCTTCAAATCTAGCAAACTTTATATGAACTCGTGCTAGAACAATGCCACTGGTCCACTAGTTGTGTCAGAATTGGAATTCGGAGTCCCGGATCCAAAATTATAATTTTACAAGTTGAAAATTACGAATTTGGACGGCCAACTTTGGCATCAAATTTAACCAATCAAACGAGCTCATAATGAAATAAAACTTTAATGACAAAAAGTTGGTTATACCAGTTATACACAAGAACTAGTGGTACGTCAAATAAATCTGCGACGGCAGAGATACAGATCCACAAAGTTGGCTCCACAAAACTGTCTAAAAAAACACAATTATTCGGGAAACTTGGTAGCCAATTTTGACCTATCAAATGAACGAATTAACGACTAAAACATTAGGAAAAGGTAGAGCTATATACCGAGATTGAGAAGAAAAAATTGGATCGACGATCTAACAGTCGGATTGTCCAAAAAATACGCACAAAGCTGATGTCCCGAAACACGATTCTGGATTCGAATTTGAATGCGTTACGACAGGATTTCATGCGAAATGCATGAATAGCCTAGGCTGTGCGTCGAAGAAGAAGGTGGCGACTTGGGGGAGATCGCCGAAGGTGTACGGTCGTATGGAGGGTAGTCGTCGGGCTTGTGCGACGGCGGTTGGCCGTGGTTGGCTGCCGCCATCGCGCTAACGCTACTGCTACAGCATTCGCAGTTGCTGCTACTTCTACTCACGCACGGTCACGTAATAGCATACCGGGGAGGCGACCGCCCATCCAGGGGACACGGTGGTCCCGTGTTGCTATAATATCGTTGTTGTTAATGTTGTTGTCATGCACGCATCGGAGAGCCGGCCTGTGCACAGTCGTACGGGGTGTGGCACCTCCACTCGTAGTGGCTAGCGGCCTACTAGGGTCGTCTCGAGGTAGCGTGTCACCCAACTGCAACGATTGGCCAAGATCACGCGATTGTCGTACAGCGGTAGACGACGTCGTAGTCCATTGAGGAGGCAATAGTTGCTACCGTACGACAGTGATTCGACGCTGTTATAGTAGCAGTGACAGCTGTATCTCAGGAAGAAGAGATGATGATTGTTCGATATAACAAAAGGTTGAACAAACTTTTTGCTTTATTGAACGTATAAGGTATCTGTGTACAAAGAAGGAAGTCCTAAATAGGATATTCTAAGTACAGGAAGAAGAGGTTTCTGGAAAAGCGTGACGGTAGAGATTGAGCACTACAGTGGCTCCTTTACTCCGTTGACGATCTGACAACGAATCAACCTTGCTCTGGCTCTCTAGCACCTTTAATGGAACTCTGGGGGCACCGATCAAGAGGCTATTTAGGGGAGAAGAGCCCTTGGAGGGGTTGTTCTTCTGTTGGTTGGTTGGTAGATTGTTACTTCTTATATAAAGGTTGTTGCTCCCCTTAAGTTGAAGGAGAAATCCTTCTATTTTTAGAGAACCGAGCACATATACGATGTGTATTAGGGTTCCTGAGATATGAAAGAATCTGTCGTCATTGCATAGTGTGGGTTTCTGTGGTACTGACACGTGGCGGACATCGAGATTCTTCTCAATCGAGATCTTTGGTGGTTATCAACATAACTGAAGGAGGTGACTCATGGCGCGTGTCGATTTTCTTGCTCGGATACAGCCGAGTAAATCTTGGGATTTCATCCTAGATTTGGAGTCTAATTGATCCTCGTCTAAGATTTAAATTAATCTGATATGATATCAATCATGATTTAATCCCAATCTTTTCTACAAATGATGGTTTAAATAAACCAATTAGGGTGGACACATGCTTCATGCGCCTCTAGTGAGGACTAAGTACTGTTGTACTTCTGGAGCGATGAATAGACTGTTCTTCTAGATAAGACGGAGCATCTGTGCTTTCAGGCGACGAGTAGACTTGGCTTCGAATGACGATGAGACTTCTTTGTATTTAGAGAAATGATGAAGCTGTGTTTCAGAGAAACAGAGTCACTATGTTTTAGGCGACGAGTAGGCTTGTGCTTCAGGTTGGCGAGGTTACTGTGCTTTTGGAGCGACAGGCTGACTTGTATTGGTTGCGTAGGAGTTCCCAAGTCTCTTGTAGAGAAGTGACTTAAGCTTCTCGATCGGAGCAGATGACTGCACCATGGGAATGGAGATGGTGTGAACATATCACCATCCTATACCTCATGTTGACGCATGTAAGTAGCTGTGCCTCTAAACTTTGAAGGTGTTGGCTTTGGAGGAAATGGTATAACACCCTTGTGTGTCCGGGGTTGGCGCAGGCAGGTAGCTGAGCCTCTGGAGTGAAGACACTAGTTTCTGAAGTAAAGAAAGGGGCGGGGGCCTACCACCATCTTGCTTCTGAGATTGGCACAGGCGAGTAGCTACGCCTCTGGCTTGAAGGCTTTGGCTTCTGAAGTAAAGAGCAATAAATACCCGTTTTTTAAGGAATTTCCTCTTAATTGCCACCGTAATATGGGGAATTCTAAGGGTCTAAGACTGACATTCTTCGTGCTGAGTCTTAAGTTCATCCTATTAATACAGAAATTCTAACCGTCGGTCATGTGGCATGCACTCTAGTCCATTCTCGGTCCTATAAAAGGGGAAGTTCTCCTCTGAAGAGTCACTGTCTTCTTCATGGAATCGTTCACCACCATACGAGATCCAAACTTAACTTCGAGCGTCGATCGACCTTGTATAAGTTGGCTGTTGGTTGAGGCTTTTCTCGTTCACAGGAGTCATGTTCTTATAGAAGAACTTTGTGTAGAAGGAGCCATCGCTGCCCTTAAGAAGTACGTAAATGTCCTCCTTAGGGAGTTCAACTCTGGACGATGTCTGGGGGATCTTCGAGGTCCTGACGACCTAGGTCATGGGTGGATAGCCAACCTAAAGAGCCACAGGTTGTGTTATGTCCTTCCTATTCAGGGCTTCGTGACTTGCTGCGCTCTTTGAAGGCTCAGGCCAATGACTGCTTCAGAAAGTTGCTTACTTTGGCCGAGTGGCTGATATGCTTCTAGGAGGTTGCGCCCATAAAAAGGTCAGAATATACCTCGATGGAGGTCAATCTTCTGTCATGAAGAAGAAGGGTTGCACTTTGACGAAGACCGAATCCCTTGTAGACCCCTCTAGGCTCTGTCGAATCTATACTAGATCCTTTGTAGACAAACATAATTAGTCCTTTTTGTGTAGCCTTGATGTGTCTGTACTAGACTTTGGTAGACATGACACAAAAGGGACTTCTTTCCATATCTTATGTTTTATTTTTTTAGCACTTAGGCTGAGCCTTTGTATGATCTGCTCTGTGGCGAAGGGATATCATCAGCTAAGATTTTTCATACTTCTACAAGACCCCCTTCAATGTGTCCCGAACTTGAGTCAAGCTAGGGATACTTTGAACAGAAGCATGAACACGTAGCAGGATTGTACGAGCTGGGTGATGGTTGGTGTCATGCCTAACTCTTTAGCATTAATTATCCTGAGTCATCGTTTCAGAGAAAGAGCTCCTGATGACTTCTTGATATTTGAGCCTCTTATATCTTTTCAGGGATTACGAATCTCTTTGGCAGAGACGGTTCAGAGTCACGTTCCTTTGGTCACTCGGAGTACTGTCATTTGACACGGAGTGGAGCTTTGGCTTAGCTTATAAGCTTCTTTCTGACCGACATCTGGCTCATTCTTGGACCATGCGAATAGTCTATGTAACGGACTAGCCCTTCCAAGAAAAGACTCAGCCACTTCCACAATGGCCTTGCTTTCCCGACACTCGGCTACTGACGACCCTAGAGTTTGCTTGAGGCGGCCGTCGGTGGCAAACCTTTTCATCTGAAGAAGCCATAGTAGAACTACTACTGGATCTCGAGACGTCCCCACGCTTTGGATATCATGGGCGTCAATGGCGTCTTGGACGTCTGCTTCCTGGATTTGGATTGCTTGCCATTCTGCAGAATAGCAAGGCCTGCAGCTGTGGCTGCTATTAATTGTTACGTCCATGTTGTCCAATAAAACCTGCGTTGTATAATAGTCGGTAGATGTAGATCTTTTCTAACTCGGTTTTGTAGGCATCTTAGATCCAACTATTTTGGTCCAACGTATATTTTTGATTGTGTTGTTTAAACAACGGACATGTCATGGATGTTGTTGTTGCTGTGGATGTAATTAAAATTACGAGGGTTGATCGTGCTTATTATTTGAATATTTCAATCTAGATTATGTGTGAACTCTTTCGGGAGGCATAGGATTGATGTAATTTTAATTATTTTTGATCAATCGTGATGACCCCGAATAGATCTGCACAGCGCCAGATTTTGGATTCGGATAGTTGAGGACAGAGCAGGAAAGATGACCATAATAGTTGGATATTTTTCTCTTATTTGTTGTCATTTTGTTTTTTCTGATTATGCATGTTTATTATTGTGTGGATGTTTTTTTGAAAAACTAAGCCTACATTAATAATGGACAACATGGACATAATATCAACTAGTAAAAAAACCCTCATTGTTAAATAACTAAGTGGAAGAGAATATTTATTTAGTATAAATTCTATGGTCTCCATTACTGGTTTGGAGGTGATGTAATTATACTTGCGTGTTGGCTTTAGTGCCTTCCTCCATATCGGATGAGTATAATTATTGATCACAAGTACAAACTTCCTTAGGGATAATTGTAGAAAGTTACCTAGTATGTGTTCACTTCTCCATCTGAAGGAACTCATTACAAGGTAATGGACTTAGTATTAAGTAATGGTATACACTTAGATACAAATAATGGTATCCTCCCCATCGGAGTCACTGCTATTATTTGTATGACCAGAGCAAGACCAATATATTAATTTTATTTGTCATAAAGTTATGTTGACATGATAGTACAATTAATAAGAAAAACCTACTTGAACAAAGTTGAATTTGTATACGTCCACACTATCGTGGCATGCTAAATTCATGGTGTTCAAGGTGTTGGTAAATTTTTTATTATTGTTTTGAGGGAATCAATATTTAATTAATTCAAAAAGTTTTTTTTGCCCTATATAATTTTATTTATGTGATTCTCAGGATTTCAAAAATGGGTTCTTTCAGTCCACTTATGGTGATTCTTAAAGAAAACAAACTTACTGGACCTAATTATATTGACTGGTAACGTAATTTGGACATTTTTCTGACTGATGAGGAGTACAAATATGTACTTGTTGAGGAATGCCCACCTAAGCCTGATGCTAAACTCTGATGAAGAGGTCAAAGAGGCTTATAAGAAGTGGAAAAAGGCAGATGAGATGGCACGGTGTTACATTCTGGCATCTATATCAAATGTACTGCAACATCAGCATCAGGCCATGGCCACAGCTTATGACATGATGTATAACCTCAAGGAACTCTTCGGACATCAGAGTAGAGCAGCTAGGCAGTTTTCTATGAAATGTTTGATGAATACAAAAATGGCTGAGGGTACACCAGTAAGGGATCATGTTCTCAAGATGATGGGTCATCTGAATGATATGGAGATCCTTGGAGCTGAAATCGAAGGGAAATCCCAGGTCAATATCATTCTCGGGACTCTGCCTAAAAGTTTTGACAATTTTTGCCTTAATTACAACATGAACAAAAGGTTATATAGTTTGGCAGAAATTGCAAAAGAGCTACATGATGTTGAATCTCTCTTTAGGCAGAGTGGTCATGTTTTTATTTCTGAAAAGGCTTCTACTTCTAAGCCAAAAGGTGGTAAGAAGAAGAATAACATTTAGAAACAGGCAAACTCGGCAAAGAAGGGCATGGGACCTCAAGGCGCGGTGAAAAAGCTGAAAGGCAAATGTTTCAAGTGCAAAGGGTCAGGACATTGGAAGACTGATTGTGCACTTCTCAAACAAGGGAACAAAGAAAGTATATCTCATTTACTAGTAGTTGAAACATGTTTAGCGGTGTTATCTACCGGCACCTGGTGTGTAGATACAGGAGCCACTAATCATGTCTGCAATATATTGTAGGGGTTCCAGGAAACCAGATGGCTCAGCGATGGAGAGATATGCTTGTTCATGGGTGATGCTACAAAATTATCGGTCGTTGCATTAGGAGATGTTACTTTATCTTTTTGTAGAAATAAGTCTTTGACATTGAGAGATTGTCTTTATGCATATTCACTTAGAAGGAATTTAGTTTCTGTTTCTATGTTAGTTAAGGATGGATATTCAGTTTATTTTAATGATAATATTGTTATTAGAAAGAATAAACATTTTATCTGTTCTGGTGCATTGGTTGATAATCTGTATATCATTAATCCTATTTTGCCCACAATACAACTTATGGAAATGAATAATATGTCATCTAACTTAAATAAGAGAAAAGAACCTTCTTGTATGAACCAAACATATCTTTGGCACTTGCGACTGGGGCATATTAACCTAAGAAGGATTCAAAGACTGGTTGAAGATGGACCTTTGAGTTCATTGGAAGTGGAGGCACTACCAGTCTGTGAATCCTGCTTGGAAGGTAAAATGACTAAAAAGGCCTTTTACGGCAAAGGTGTATAGGGCCAAAGATGTGTTGGAATTGGTTCATTCTGATTTGTGTGGACCTATGACTATCCAAGCTAGAGGTGGCTTTGAATATTTTGTCACATTTATTGACGATTATTTAAGGTATGGATACATTTATTTGATGCGCCGTAAGTCTAAGTGCTTTGAGAAATTCAAAGAGTATAAGGCTGAAACGGAGAAACGTCATGGAAAATATATCAAGTGATTATGATTAGATCGTGGTGGCACGTACCTCTTTGGAGAGTTTAGGGATTATTTATCAGAGGCTGGGATTGCATCCCAATTGACTGCACCTGGAACCCCCCAGCAAAATGGTGTAGCCGAAAGAAGGAATAGAACTCTTATGGAGATGGTTAGATCAATGATGAGTTATTCAGATTTGCTAGATTCGTTTTGGGGATATGCCTTGGAGACTGCAACTTATATTTTGGACTTGGTTCCTTCTAAGTCAGTACCTCTTACTCCCACACAGCTGTGGATTGGGCGTAAGCCTAGTCCGAAACATGTTCGCATTTGGAGTAGTCCAACACATATGCTGAATGGGAAAGCAGATAAGTTGGAATCTCGTACAGAAGTACGCTTGTTTGTAGGCTATCCAAGAGGAACGAAAGGAGGTTTATTTTATAGTCCTAAGGATCAGAAGGTCATTGTTAGCACCAATGCCCAATTCTTAGAGGAAGACTATGTGATGAACCATAAACCCACAAGTAGAGTTGTTCTAGAAGAACTGAGAGATGAGACACCAAGTACTTCAGTACCAATAGTACAAGAGGATGAACCACAAATAACTGCACAACGTGTCACAAATGTTTTACCACAACCGATAGTGCCTCGTCGTAGTGGAAGGGTTGTGATACAACCTGATAGATATTATCACTACCATATTCTAGTATGAAGGTATTTTGGTCATTTTTGAATTTTTAGGATTTATTTGGAATTTATATGATTTTAATATTAATTAATTAAATTGATAAGTGGTATGTTGATTTGAGACTAGTTTGGACCTTGTAGACTAGCCTAGAAGCTAACCCTAGTTGTGTTGGACTTGGTTAGGTCATATAACCCTAGTTAGACTAGAGTTAACCCATGGTTAGTCATTAGACTCAAGTTAACCATAGAATAGATAAGTTATAAGTCATGACTTATGGTTTTGGGATCAATAGAAAATCACATAGCCTTAACTTATGAAACAAAGCCCAAAGCCCATTACCTATTGCCAAACCCTAACCCTAACTTAGTTGGCCGGCCACACTAGCCTAGGGATTCCCACCCTATAAGTAGCCTCTTCCATTAGGTTAAGGCTCTTTAGGCAATTTGGTGGAGTTTGCTATCAAAGGAAAAAGTTCTAGAAAGGGGGTTTTTCTTAAAAAGCTCACCAATAGGTAAAACCATCTAAACACCATTAAATTCCAGTTTTCTTTGCATGGTAGCCTAGCGCTAGGAGTCCCCTAACAGTAGGATTTGGTTTCGTGTCAGGAGGACCCATTTCGTGTCCGTATCGGACACGTATCCGACTGTAGGCATAGGTGTTTGTTGAAATGCCCCAAAGGGCATTTCGATCTATTTTTAGGAAAGTAATTGAATAGATTTCTAGGGTTAATTGTTGCTTATGGATTTCTTTTGGTCTGAGGTTGTTTTCGTGTCGTGTCGTGTCAGAAATTGGACACGAACACAGTTCCCGTACGCGGCTACAGTATTCCCCTGCTACTAGGGGTGAATTTCTCCACGGACACGGCGACTCGACACGAACCACTTGACACGTGGCGAAGGGCATTGACTGACACCACGTGTGTCAAGTCTCATGTGTCCCAGTGTCGTGTCGAGCGAGCACGAGCTCGTGCACTATTTTTACACTGCACACGTACAGTGGGTTTTCGGCCACTGATACGGCTTGATAAGTCTGGATACGACACCTGTGGACACGATTCAGGGTGTTGGACACGTAGCTGGACCTTAGGCATACCCCCATGCACGAGCACGAGATTTGGGTTGGCCTGTGTCGGGTGTACGACACGCGTGCACACACGCGCGAGGCTGCATTGCTGTGCAGTATCAGTTTCCCTGTTTTCATTTTTTGTGATGTGGACACGCAGTATCCGGCTATGGTGGACACGAGGTGACTTGTAAGACACATGCACACCCTATATTATGTTTACCAACCAATGATTAACATGTTTTCGATTTACATTTTTGCATTTACCCAAATTTTGATACCAAGTTATATTTCCTGTATTTCCAGATTTAATGTAAACTTTGACATCAAAATTAACCTATTTAATACTGTTAATTACATGGTTTAAGACCCTATTATGTTGTGTCTATGCATGTACTACTTGGGTTTCGATTTTGGTGTGAATTGGTTGGAAAGTGAAATCGAAATTGGTGGGTTGAAGTTAGGGACTGAAAACAGTGGTTAATGTATTGATTTCATTTCCTATTTCACTTTGAGTTAAATCTAAGTTTTGTTATGATCTATGTACTGAGAAATCTGAGATTAAGTTCATTTGAGAGTTGTCATTGGTTTGAACTCTCAAACCGGAGATTTAAGTTCCTGAGAACTGTCAAGAGTTCTCCTTAACACTGTCATATGGGTTCACTGATTTCCAGTTTCTCCATTCACTGTTTTCCCTCATGCCTAACATACACACTCTTCACTGTCCAGTTTTGGACTGACATGTTACACCCCTTCATTGAAACACAGACACACACATCCTACCTACACACACATACTAAACTGTCCATGTTGGACTGTCACTGTGACACTCTTCATCACACACACACTCACTTGTATACACACACACACATTGCCTTTCCCTCTCTCTATATACACATGAATGTATATGTATAATATATGTATAATGTATATATATGCATGTATATATGTAATATATGTATATCTATATATATAATATATGTATGTGTAATGTATAGTGTATGTATATCTATATGTATATATGTATTAAGCCTATATGTATGTATGATGTATACCTATATATATGCTTGTATATATAAGTATATGTATATGAGTATTTATGTCCAAATGTATAGGCCTACTAGGTATGTAAATGTATGTTAATATATATGTGGATATATATATGCTAAGTAATGTGTGCCTATGGGTAATGTGTAATGACTTGGACCGTTTGTATAGGTAGTATAGACTTGATAGGCTTGGTTTAGGCTTGTATGGTCTTGTAGACTTATTTAGACCTAGAATAACTTGTTGACCTAATTTAGACTTGTTAGACCTAGTTTGACCATAGTTGACCTAGTTTGACTTCTAGGGTTGACCAGAGTTGACCAAGAGTTGACTTTGGCCTAGATTGACCTAGACTCATTTAGAATGCATTGAATTGCATCTTGTTATCATTTTAGACTTGTTGTGACTTGTGCTGTTCTGATTAAGAGCCAGACACCTCTCCTCGGACAGTATATTTCATCCGGACACTCAGATACCAGGCGAGTACATTCTCTGATCATTTCATATCATGTTTAGAATTATTTTTCAGCTTTAAATTACTTTACTTGATACTATCACGTTGGTCATACGGTTTAGTACTATATGGATCCCTTCTTGAGATGTTATCCTTCAGGAGCATCGGATACTACATGTTTTGTTCGTTTTACTTACATTGTGTATCACTATGCTTCATGGTTCATTGATCACTTGTGACATGTACTCTCATGATCACAGAGTCTCGTTGAATCTTCCATTTATAGGCATTCCTAGAATCACCCATTTATGGGCCTACCATGTATCACCCCTTGTGGGCTATTGCATGGAATCATAATATAACCTGGCTGGATCCTTGTGTATTGATTGGGGGTAAGGGGTGGGTAGAAGTAGACATGTGAATAATATCCAAGTAGTGTAGCATCAGAATCTTTCTGTAGTGTAGCATCAGAATCTCCTATGCCATTCACATATTTATATTGTACTCTGACTCACTAGCCACTGTTAGTTCTTTACTTATAGTAGATATTTCTATTACAGTTCTCTCTCTGTTTATATTATGTACTTCTTTCAGTTCATGTATCTTACTTTACGGTATGATTATATTTTCTAACCTGCTATGAACTGTTGAGATGTATTGTGCTCGCTCTGTCCTGACTGGACCTGTTGAAAATATTACAGAGGATGTGGAGGAGGCCTGTGTGGATACTTTCTATGGGACAGCCCTAGACGACACTTGTGAGCTGGACTCTCAGGAGGACCCAGTTCTAGCTGATGACTTTACCCCTACTGCCAAGACTAGTTTAGTTAGGCTTTATCTTACTTATGTTGTCTTGAGACTAGCTTAGTTATGCTTTATTCTGTCTTGAGATCTGGATTGTATATATTCTTTTATATTCAGTAGTTGAGACTTGTATATCTGGATGTTTGCTGAGATGTTATCTTAGACACTTAGACTCTTCTGATCATCTGTATTTCTTTGAGTTCTATATCATATCGTGCTTCGTCTTCCTTAGTTGTGATTGAGTTTACTTTCTTCTATGTCACCCCCATTCGGGGAGTATAAACTGCTTAGAATTATATTGTTAGATGTTGTTACCTTAGACAGCGTTCTACCGCCGACACTGCGGCATTGGCTGGACGTACCCACGTCTCGTGCCCTTACTCTAGGGTGCGGGTCGTGACACGTTTTTAGTGGTGGCCCATGCAGGTCTAGACTAGAAGTGTAGTGGTATTCGAACCAGAGTATCACTACAGCCTGCAGTAGGATACAGGATATTAGTTTTCAAGGTACTCAATCACATTAGGAAAAACTCTATTATTGCCATCTAAATCCTTACTGTCAATTAATTCTTTTAAATTTTAACTGTCCGCCTTTGTTATATCGCTTCTTTCTCAGAAATTGATACTCTTGTTGGTCTATCTTCAGGATGGTAAAGACGCGGTCGCAGCGTACCATTCATGGGGATGCTGTAGAGGGGACTGCTACCTCTCAGCCAGTTCAGCAGGGACAGGAGACTGCAGCTCCTGCCACCTCTGCTCGTATTGGGGCTTCAGCAGCAGCAGCAGGGGGTATGCCTCCACCAGCTTGGAGGCAGGACCCAGTCATCCCAGAGATACCTTTCCAGCAGCCGTCGCCTACAGGATACGTGGATGCGGCACAGATGTTCGCCTACTTCCAGCAGTTTATGGATCGACAGCAGGCCTGACAGAACAGGGGCATGGAGTTGGCCCTTACGACAGTCGCAGCTCGACCAGTGGTTCAGCAGCCGAGGACACCTGGGATAGAGCAGTTCCAGAAGATGGGCCCCAGAGACTTTCTGGGGACGGAGGGGATTTTATATGCTGACGAGTGGATCGAGCATATAGAGGAGATCTTTCGCCTGGCCCGGATACCGGCAGATCTCCAGATAGAGGCAGCAGCTAGCCGGATGTGAGATCTTGCTCGCACCTGGTATCAGTCAGACCCCAGGGTGGGGGTAGCTGGACAGACCTGGGAGGAGTTCAAGGGCTTCTTCAAGAAGAAGTTCTTTCTAGATTCAGCGCTTCGAGCCTTGGAGTCGCAGTTCGAGAGCTTAGTTCAGGGGAGCCTGTCAGTAGAAGAGTATGCTGGGGAGTTAGGCCACCTCGACAGATTCGTAGAGGGCTTGAGCGAGACGACGAAGGCCCAGAGGTTCCGAAAGGGTCTGGTCAAGGAAGTCAAGTCCTTGACCAAGGGCAACAGGGATGCCACTTTTGACAAGATTTTGACGAAAGCCTTATTGGCTGAGGATGATCTTGAGCTTAGGCTCAAGAGGGGGTGAGACCCTGTTGGGGGCAGCAGCAGCGGAGGCCAGGCCAAGAGACCTTACTTTCAGCACCAGCAGTCGAGGCAGTTCCAGCCGCAACCGTTCCAGCAGAGACAGCAGCAGCAACCGAGACAGCACCGGCAGGGCCAGAGACAGGTTATCACTTGTGCTTACTGTAAGAAGCCCGGGCATGTCTTCAATGAGTACCAGAAGAGGCTGGGCCAGTACCTAGTGTGTGGTTCAGCAGACCACCAGATGTGGGAGTGTCGCATGGGACGAGCAGCTCAGGGAGCAGCAGTCAGAGCTCCAGCAGGCCAGCAGAGGGGACCAGTCCTGCCGATACAGCAATAGAGGTTCGTCCAGTACCAGCAGCAGTTCAGGGGAGGCCAGCAGGGACGAGCTTTCGCCATGGCGGCCGGAGATGCAGAGGTGATAGAAGAGCTGATCGCAGGTTCGGTTCTTCTCGACTCCAGTCCAGCTTTTGTATTATTCGATTTCGGTGCTTCGTATAGCTTCATATCAGTATTATTTACGATTAGACACGGTATCATAGCTGAATCATTGCCTAGAACTTACAAGATCATGACCGAGGGTGGCATTATCCTCGTGAGTGATGTTTATAAGGGTCGGAGTGTTGTTCTGGGAGGCCGTGAGTTGGAGGTGAGCCTGCTCGTAATGCCATTGTCGAGCTATGATATAGTACTCGGTATGGATTGGTTGAGCATACACCACGCCAACATTGATTGCAGAGGGGGTAGAGTTTTGTTCAGAGTGCCGGGGGAGCCAGAGTTCGAGTACTCCAGACGTCAGGCGGAGCAGAGCAGCGGAGTTTTCTGAGGAGTCTCGGTTGAGGAGCAGACGATTCCACACCCCTAGATAGCAGAGTATATGGATGTTTTTCTAGAGGAGTTGTCTGGATTGCCATTAGGCAGAGACATTGAGTTCTCGATAGACTTGGTTCCAGGATCAGAACCCATCTCTCAGCATGTCTATTGGGTGAACAACAGTGAGTTGGTGGAGCTGAAGAAGCAGGTGGATGAGCTGCAGGACAAGGGCTTCATCCGTTCGAGTTCGTCGCCATGGGATGCACCAGTATTGTTTATGCCGAAGAAGGATGGGTCAGTACGGATGAGTATTGACTACAGGGCACTCAACAACCTCACGATCAAGAACAGATACCCACTGTCACGGATCGATGATCTTTTTGACCAGTTGAGCGGAGATCGGGTATTTTCCAAGATTGATCTGAGGTCAGGATATCACCAGGTGAAGGTGAAGAGGGAGGATATTCCCAAGACCACTTTCAGGATGCGGTACGGGCAGTTTGAGTTTTTGGTTATACCGTTTGGGCTAACCAATGCACCAGTAGTGTTTATGAACCTGATGAACAAGGTGTTCCACCAGTACCTGGATCAGTTTATGGTGGTGTTCATTGACAACATCTTGGTGTATTCCAAGACTGAGGAGGAGCACGAGAAGCATATGAGGATAGTGTTGGAGACTCTCAGGAAGGAGCAGCTTTATGGGAAGCTCTCCAAGTGTGAGTTCTTCTTGGACCGGATTGACTTTTTGGGGCATATGGTGACAGAAGATGGGATCTCAGTTAACCCCAAGAAGATCGTAGCAGTTGAGACATGGGCAGCGCCGACTTCAGTTGTAGAGATCCGCAGTTTCTTGGGGCTGGCAGGATATTATAGGAGATTTGTGCAGGATTTCTCCCGGGTTGCAGAGCCGTTGACTCGGTTGACCCGGAAGGATGCTGAGTATGTTTGGCCAGAGGAGTGTCAGGCAGCTTTTGATGAGTTAAAAAAGCGGCTTATGACAGCTCTGATTCTGACATTGCCTTCAGGATCAGGGGGATTCACTATTTATAGTGACGCTTCAGGGAAGGGGCTGGGTTGTGTCTTACAGCAGCATAGGAAGGTGATTGCCTATGCTTCCAGGCAATTACGTCCCCATGAGAAGAACTACCCTACCCACGAACTGGAGCTTGCAGCAGTGATATTTGCTCTAAAGTTGTGGAAGCACTATCTGTATGGAGAGAGGGTAGAGATTTTTACAGATCACAAGAGCTTAAAGTATGTGTTCACTCAGAAGGAGCTGAACATGAGGCAGCGTAGATGGCTAGAGTTGATGAAAGACTTCGACATATCACTTCAGTATCACCCAGGGAAGGCCAACGTGGTTGCCGATGCCTTGAGTAGGTATCCGACGGCCATGTGTTTGACTATGGATCGGCACTTGCTTGCAGACTTGGAGAGCCTTGGGATTGAGGTAATCGTGCCCGGAGTGCAGATACAGTTATGGGGCCTTCAGATACAGTCAGACTTGATGGAGAGGATCAAGGTGACACAGTTTGAGGACGTTGATCTGCGGTATCTTCGAGAGTAGGTTTGAGCAGGATTGGTGGATGACGAGCTTTCTCTTGCAGAGGATGGTGCCTTGCGGCACGGTTCCAGGTTATGTGTGCCCAGCAGAGATCTCAGGGAGCAGGTTTTACAGGAGGCCCACAGATCTTAGTACTCTATACACCTTGGTGCTAACAAGATGTACGGAGATCTGAGGGAGCATGTTTGGTGGTACGGGATGAAGCGGGAGGTAGCTCGCTTCGTAGCTAGGTGCTTGGTCTGTCAGCAGGTCAAGACAGGGAGGCTTGCGGAGATGTACATGCGGCAGATAGTCAGAATACATGGGGTTCCAGTCAGCATCATCTCAGATCGGGATAGTCGCTTTACTTCCCATTTCTGGAGGAGTCTGCAGACCAGCTTGGGCACTCAGCTTAAGTTTAGTACTGCATACCACCCCCAGACGGACGGACAGTCAGAGAGGACTATTCAGACACTTGAAGATATACTGTGGACGTGCGTCATAGACTTTGGAGGTTCCTGGGAGGATCATCTATATTTGGTAGAGTTTTCTTACAATAACAGTTTCCAGGCCAGCATTGAGATATCACCTTTTGAGGCTCTATACGGGCGTAGGTGTCGTACACCCTTATCTTGGGATGATGTTGGTGAGCGAGCTTTACTGGGACCAAAGATGGTTGTTGACGCAGCTAAGAAGGTGAAGCTCATCAGGGACAGACTTCGCGTGGCGCAGGACAGACATCGGCACTGGGCCGATAGCCACCGGAGGCCGTTGGAGTTTGAGGTACAGATTAGAGTAGGATTAGATTTAGGTTTGTTTGTTTGTGTTTTATTGATCATGTTTGTTTATCATAATTAAATTGAGACCTTGCTTGTGATTAGGTTGGAGACCAGGTTTTCTTGAGGATGTCTCCGACTCATGGTACGATACATTTTGGTGGAGGTGGGAAGCTTAGCCCGCGCTTCATCGGCCCTTTCGTTATCAGCGGAAGAGTCGGTGATGTGGCATACAGGCTAGAATTGCCACCTGTCCTAGTGGGGGTCCATAACGTATTCTATGTATCACAGTTGAGACGGTACGTGGCTGATCCTAGCCATATGCTCGACCATTCGGAGATTGAGGTTGGGCCTTCTCTCAGCTATCCAGAGCAGCCAGTGGAGATACTGGATCGACGGAAGAAGGTTCTGAGGAACCAGGTGATACCTTTGGTTCACGTCGTAAGGAGGCATCATTCTCTAGGAGAGTCTAACTGGGAGCGGGAGGATGAGATGCGCGAGCGATACCCATATCTTTTTGGACCGTGAGGTATACTTTCTATCCTTCTCATCAGTTGCATTTCGCCTTTCAATTTCTAGGACGAAATTCTTTTAAGGAGGGTAGATTTGTCACTACCACATTCTTGTATGAGGGTATTTTGGTCATTTTTGAATTTTTGGGATTTATTTGGAATTTATGTGATTTTAATATTAATTAATTAAATTGATAAGTGGTATGTTGATTTGAGACTAGTTTGGACCTTGTAGACTAGCCTAGAAGCTAACCCTAGTTGTGTTGGACTTGGTTAGGTCATGTAACCCTAGTTAGACTAGAGTTAACCCATGGTTAGTCATTAGACTCAAGTTATCCATAGAATAGATAAGTTATAAGTCATGACTTATGGTTTTGGGATCAATAGAAAATCACATAGCCTTAACTTATGAAACAAAGCCCAAAGCCCATTAGCTATTGCCAAACCCTAACCCTAACTTAGTTGGCCGGCCACACTAGCCTAGGGATTCCCACCCTATAAGTAACCTCTTCCATTAGGTTAAGCCTCTTTAGAAAATTTCACAAAGCTTGAGAAGAAGAGGTATTTTTCCATCTTCATTAATTCATAGAAAATCTATTTTAATTCCTTTTCAATCCAAACCAATTGCATTAGGTTCTAATTCATCTATACTTTCTGTCCATGGAAGAAAATTTTAGTGGGAGAGCAATTTGGTGGAGTTTGCTATCAAAGGAAAAAGTTCTAGAAAGGGGGTTTTTCTTGAAAAGCTCACCAATAGGTAAAACCATCTAAACGCCATTAAATTCCAGTTTTTTTTGTATGGTAGCCTAGCCCTAGGAGTCCCCTAACAGTAGGATTTGGTTTCGTGTCAGGTGGACCCATTTCGTGTCCATATCGGACACGTATCCGACTGTAGGCATAGGTGTTTGTTGAAATGCCCCAAAGGGCATTTCGATCTATTTTTAGGAAAGTAATTGAATAGATTTCTAGGGTTAATTGTTGCTTATGGATTTCTTTTGGTCTAAGGTTGTTTTTGTGTCGTGTCGTGTCAGAAATTAGACACGAACACAGTCCCCGCACGCGGCTACAGTATTCTCCTGCTACTCGGGGTGAATTTCTCCACGGAGACGGCGACTCGACATGAACCACTTGACACGTGGTGAGGGGCATTGACTGACACCACGTATGTCAAGTCTCATGTGTCCCCGTGTCGTGTCGAGCGAGCATGAGTTCGTGCACTGTTTTTGTACTGCACGCGTACAGTAGGTTTTCGGCCACTGATACGGCTTGATAAGTCTGGACACGACACCTGTGGACACAATTCAGGGTGTTGGACACGTAGCTGGACCCTAGGCGTACCCCCATGCATGAGCACGATATTTGGGTTGGCCTGTGTCGGGTGCACGACACGCGTGCACACATGCACGAGGCTGCACTGCTGTGCAGTGTCAGTTTCCCTGTTTTTATTTTCTGTGATGTGGACATGACGTATCCGGCTATGGTGGACACGAGATGACTTGTAAGACACGTGCACACCCTATATTATGTTTACCAACCAATGATTAACATGTTTTCGATTTACGTTTTTGTATTTACCCAAATTCTGATACCAAGTTATATTTCCTATATTTCCAGATTTTAATGTGAACTTTGACATCAAAATTAACCTATTTAATACTGTTAATTACATGGTTTAAGACCCTATTATGTTGTGTCTATGCATGTACTACTCGGGTTTCGATTTTGGTGTGAATTGGGTGGAAAGTGAGATTGTAACACCCAGTTTTCCAAATGAGGGTATTTTTGAAATTTTGTAATTATAATTATTAATTATTGATATTTATTTCACATTAAGATTTTTGGTGATTTTTAATTATTTTAAAACTATTTAAAAACTGTTTTAAGTCATGACTTATGATTTTGGTGTGCAGCTAGTGAAACCGTAGAGACTGCATGACCTAGAGCCTAACCGTGTGATTAAGATGATTTAATTATCATTTTTAGCCTTGGGGTATTTTGGTCATTTTGACTTATTTGAATTATTTGATGATTTATGGAATTGGTGAATTCTAGGTTGACTTGACTTGTTGAGACCTAGTGAACTAGCCTATAAGCTAACCCCAGCTATGGTAACCCTAGTCTAACTTAGGTTAACCTTATTTAGTCATTAGAAACTAATTTTAGAACAAGGGGATTTGGTTTAGTGCATTTAAGTCATGGTTTATGATTTCATGAAATGGCTTATGCCTTAATGTTTTATTTGATCAAGACTTGGCCCATGGCCCATAACTAGAAGCCCTAACCCTAACCAAACCCTAAGTAACCAGCCACATAGGGATCCCCGCCCTATTTAAACACTTATTCATTAGGGTTGCCTCCTTTTTATTATTCCAACACTTGGAGAAAAGAAAAGGTATTGTCCCCCTTCCAAAAATCCCCATAAATCTATTTTAATTCCTTTTTAATCCTAGTCTTTTGCAATATGTTCTAAATTCTGTATATTTTATAATTCTGGAGGTTAATCTCAGCTTTGGGCTCATTTGGAGCATTTGGCCATCAAGAGGAACACCCCCCCCCCATTTGGAGCTTTTTCATACAATTTGCACCTATAGGTAAAACTCCTCAAATTGATTTAAATTGCTATTTTCTTTGCATTTAGGGCTAGATCTAGGAGTCCCCTAGTTGTCCCTGGAATTTGGGCACAATTCGTGTCAGTTTCGTGTTCGTATCGGACACGTATCCATTTGATAGGCTAGGTGTTCGATAGAATGCCCCTTAGGAAATTATTTCGATTTTTGAAAATATAATTATATGGATTGGTAGATCTTAGTATGTACATTAAATTTTGTGAAGGATGTTTTGTATTTTGGTGTCGTATTGTGTCCACACGGGGACACGAACACGCGGGGACTGAACACATGTTGTGTCCTACCTCACGGGCTGGTTTTCTTCTTGTATTGGATACGAGGACACACCAAATTTTGGGAGGATGTTAGGACACTGACTGACATGGCTCTTCCAAAATTTGGGGCCATATGGTGCAGTGTGCGAGGAGAAATCCTCCTCGCACTGGTCGCACGGGCCGCGCGCGAGCTGCTGTGCGTGCTCATTTTTCCGTACTGATACGCACTTGTAACGTCGACACGGCGACACGATGATACGGTGCAGGGTGATGGAACCCTAGCCTTATATGTGGCTAACCCAGGTGCACAATTTCGTGTCCTGGTTTGACTCGTGTCGTGTGTACGAGGACATGGCACGCGTGCACGAGCCAGTCCTCACTGTGTAATTCTGTTATAATGTATTATTTCGTTTGGACACTTCGTGTCTACTCTAGTGGACACGAATCATACCCCCTAGACACATGACACATGGTACACACACCTACATGCCTGTTTGTTAAATTCAATAGTTTGATTTTAGTTTTTGAAATGGGAAAGTTTACGTATCAGTCGAAGTTTTCAGTTGGGATTAAAACTGGGATTTGATTCACTGTTTTAAATGTTAAATAATGTAATTGATATCCATTTTATAATGTCTACATGTATGTACATGCCTGAGAATTAAGCTTACATCTCTGAGTTCATAGGATGTGCAATTGGGATTCAATTTGGATTCAAAATTGTGTTTTTGAAAATGTTTGATACAGAAAACTGATTTTTATTGTCTCATTTGCCATGTTAGATTTAATTCCTGTGTGTTGCATCACTTAAATGTGGGTTAGGATTGCTATTGAATTTGGGTTTTGAGAAATTGCTCACTATTTTACTTTTTGTTCTGTGCAGTCAATAGATATGAGTGTGTGTCTGTGGTCCTGATGTCCTATCACCCAATATGATGATTGCCTACTAACCACAGTTGAGATACCATTGATTTCACTCACCTCCTTGTACAGTCATACAATTTTATCTGTCCAATTGTCCAGTACAGTCGAGCAAAACTTGGATTCAGACTTTCTTCATGATTGAATCTTGAATAATATCAGCCTTCACTGTCTATATTGATGTTCAGACCCCCCTATCAACCAATCCTCTACCTTAAGTTTTGTCCTAGGATTTCTATGCCACAATGGAACATCAATCGAATTTGGATGTCTTGCATATCGTTATACCAGGGTTCATTGTTCACTTCATTACTGATGTGTGCTCTGAACCTGGGCTTTGGTTCAGTTGATGTCTTGCATACCCATTTGCCTGTAATTACTTCATGTCCTGCATTCTAATAAGCCAACTGCGCTCGTTTTGCAAATCCTGCTATCAGAGACCTTATTGCATCTCCTATGTAGCCTATATTATTGATACAACAGGTACCAAGGATGAGGTTATCAGATTTCTTAGTATAGGATAGGTAATTACAGACCTATTTCCCATACTAGGTCCTTTTCCAGTTAGCATATGCTAGCCTTGGTTCAAGTCAGTCCACCATTCCCTCATGTTCAGATAATTACCTAGGTTTGTGGTTTCATTTTTGGGTTTTCTGGGATGTGTTGTTTAGCACAGTCACAAACTGAGACTGTCAGTTAGTTTGATAACCTGAGTTTAAAATCAATGTTTAACTGAAACATTATATTTGTTTGACTAATTTTCATTCTAATTAGATACTGAATTTTGAAACTGAGAATATATTTTCTATCATTTATTCCATTCCTGAGACACTCTTGAATATGATTCCTGCACACATGTTGCACTGTCACACAGGTTCCCCAATTACCTGTCATACCTATATCTCCTGTACAGCCACACACACACACACACTGAAAATACAATTCCTGAGAACACACAGGGTCTCACATTGTCTCCTGGATTACACACACACTGGACACATGTACACTGAATTGGCATATCATACTGTTTTCTGTCTTGGTTTTCTGGAAGCACACACACACACACACAGTTCACATATACCCCCCTGTTATATATTTCCAGTACACATGCTATTTTCTGAAATTCCCTTCACTGTTTGGCCCATGCATTCACTCACACACATTTCCTATCTAACCCACACACATATGTCATTTACCTGTCATATTTTGCTAACCCCCACAATCCTGTCAATACCTATACACATACACAGGTATCTAGTTACATTGACACCCTCTTGTACTCTCTACACATAATTGCGTATGCACACACACACCTCAAATCCCTGTCTTAACACACATGTCTTCCCTCACTGCATTATATGTCCTGTACATTAGGATAGCCTATGTTATATACATTCCAGTTCATTGCTCTCCTGGATACCTGGGTTAGTGTTGGGAATTGGTTTGATAAACTTTTATGTACATTAGTTAACATGTAAATTGATATTCCTTTTGGACTGAAATGTCAGGTATTGACATTGATTGAGAATTGATTTCAGGATTTTGATAATGAAGTTTGTGTTCCACTGATTTTTCCTATGAATTTCACTGATTTTTCCTATGTATTCCACTAATTTTTCCTGTTGAAATACATACCCTGTTCTGTTTCCTGAGAAAGCCTTCACACACCCACACATGCACACCCCTCTCTACCTCTCTACATATCCATGTACCCATGTATGCCTAGTTTATAGCTCTTTGTATACAACACTTACCCAAGCTCACCTTGCCCCTCTTTGTTGCCTAATTACATGTACACTAATGTTGGCACTACACTAATCACCCCTATATGCCACAAACCCCTAACACTATATGCTATATATATGTATATATACATGATGTTAATATATATAATGTGCTATATGAGTAGATGATATGGGTACTATGTGAATGAAAATGTGTATGTGCATATTAGCCTATATTCACCTATATACATTTTATTTGCATATTGCCTTGTATGTTAGGCAATAGCCTATGTGAGCCTACATGTATGCATCTATGTAAACTAGTATGTAGGTACCTATGTATGCATGTGTCTAAGCATGTATGTAAATATATATATTGTATATATAATGTGTGATGCCTTGTGGCTTGTGATGTTGCTTGGTTGTATACTAGTTTAGGCTTGGTTAGGCCTAGTGAGACTTGACTGGACTAGGATTGACCTAGTTGACTAGTGTAACTGACCATAGTCGACCCAAGTTTGACTTAGATCAAATATGACCTAGAAGAGCCTAGTTAACCTTGTTGACTTGACTATAGTTGATCAAAGTCAACATTGACCTAGACAGTTGACCCATAGTTGACTAGAGTTAGACTTTGACCTAGATTGGCTTAGAAATTATGTAGTTTGCATTGTAGCTTTCAATTCTCTTGTATTTTACATATCATGACCCATATTACTCTGTTTAGGACATTGTGACTCTGGTGCAGGCATCTGATATTACACTACTCTTCTCATAGTAGCAGGCGAGTACATTCTCTGATAGTTCTCTCATTTATTCGTCAATTACTGTATTTCAGTTCTAGTTAGTTGTATGTGATTCTCTGTTACAAACACGTACTGTTATTTCTGGATTCATGTATACGACACACATTTATTTCTGGCCTCTATTACTGGTATCATTATTTTCGGATTCTATTACTTGAATCACCTGCTGGAATCATTTACTGGAATCATTTACTGGTATAATTATGTTTTGGCTGGACTCATCTTGAATCATTGTGTCGAAATTCTGGATTCACTTGCTGGGAGGGGAAATACTAGAGTAAGACATGTAGACATACCCCATTACTGGAATCACCCCTACTGGAATCTACTGGAATGATAGCCATCTCTCGCCTGATCAGTGAGAGGTGTGCCGGATTACCCACAACCGTTTACATATCGATCTCGGTATTTTAAAACACACTGCTAGAGTATAGGCTGGACTCACCCTCGAATCCTTGATCACTATAACTGGAATCGTCCCTTACTGGATTCATCTTGTATGAGATTCATCCTATACTGGACTTACATTGGAGTTACACTGGTCTACATTGTTGTCTGGACTTTATATCATATTACCCTGGTTCAGCTAGTTCTATTTTTACAGTCTTCATTGCTATAATTCTTCTCTTGTTTAGTTATTTTCTTTCCTTGCACTTTATGTCTTTCTTACCATCACCTGAATATAAACTGCCATTTTCATCAATACAACTGCCTATAACTACTTTATAGTTCTCTGTCATTTACTTGGGTTTTCTATATGAGATGTGCTCGTTCCTGTCCTGACTGGACCTGTTGAAAATTTTACAGATGTTTGCCCTGAGGACACGTGCCCTACATGTTACTGTCCAGGAGATGGTTGAGCTACCTTTGGCCCCGACACTCAGGAGTGATCGGGATTTAGTTTAGTAGACTTGTATTTATTTTTATTTAGAGCTTGTTGTATAGAATTGAGACTTGAGATGTATTTGAGATTATTCAGATGTTGTTATTATTTCAGTATTTATTTTTGTCTTCAAATTCTTAGTTACAATTCTGTGTTACTTATCGTGCTTAGACTGTGATTGAGATACACCATATCTTATACTTGTCCTCCGTTCGGAGTTGATCATGATGAGTACATTATATACTGCATGAGTTGATGGTTAGTTAAAGACTTAGAACAGCGTTCTACCGCCGACACTACGGCGTAGGCTGGGCGCTGTTACGTACTCGTACCCTCATAGTGGGTGTGGGTCGTGACACGTTTTTAGTGGTGGCCCATGCAGGTCGAGAGTCGCATTAGTGCGATATCGTGGTAGTACGGCGACTTAGTTGTACTGCTGTGAGCCTGCGATAGGATTGAGAGATAGGCTTTACCTGAGAGGCACTCAATCACAGTTAGGACTACTTGAGAAGATTCCTGGGATGGCCCTTGAGAATCTCATTATAAACTATCTCGAAATTTGATTCTGACAGTATCTGTCTATCTTCCTTGTTCATCGTTGAATTTGATTCTTGGTATTCATTATTGACTTGATTTTCTACCAAGATAGTATTATTTGGTAGGTTGCCTCAGTCATGGAATCTAGTGTCTTCTACAGCCATATCAGCTGGTTGGGCGATGAGATAGAGTCTGATTTTGGATATATTTCTCGGGTGTGGGAATTTAAGGTTTTCGCAGCCAAGCTAGCGGCAATGCGAAAATTTTAAATACCATGATTCTAGATGTATGTACATTAGTTGTGGACTCTATGGATTATCGCAGCCATACTTACTGGTGTGACAAGAATTCTGGTGACATGGTTCTGGATAGACGGGTATGATTATTAGATTGCAGGATAGATACCATATAGATGGTGCCCTAGAGAATTTGAGTGGAATATCAGGGTGGATATTACTTGAGTGTCATGGATTAGAGAGAGGGAGCTAGGCCATCTGTAGCACGGTACCGTGCCCCGCACCAACAGAGGGATACACCCCAGAGGGGCAGGGCTTCTGTGCTGACAGTCGAGTAGACCGACGCTACGGGTGACGGGTTAGCAGGTCTGTCTTCCTGTTCTTCTTTCCATCTTGTTGTGTGATTCCATTAGTACCTGCCAGGATATTGCTTGTGATTGCCTAGATAGCGTAGCTACCCTGTTCGAGACCGTGAAATCACGACCAGTAGGATTATGTTGCTTCGACTTTGATTTGCTGGGGGTTTGAACTATTGGGGATGCGATTATTTTAATTTCGAAGACGAAATTTTTCTAAGGTGGGTAGGATTGTAACACCCAGTTTTCCAGATGAGGGTATTTTGGAAATTTTGAAATTATAATTATTAATTATTGATATTTATTTGACATTATGATTTTTGGTGATTTTTAATTATTTTTAAACTATTTAAAAACTGTTTTAAGTCATGACTTGTGATTTTGGTGTGCAGCTAGTGAAACCGTAGAGACTGCATGACCTAGAGCCTAACCGTGTCATTAGGATGATTTAATTATCATTTTTAGCCTAGGGGTATTTTGGTTATTTTGACTTATTTGAATTATTTGATGATTTATGGAATTGGTGAATTCTAGGTTGACTTGACTTGTTGAGACCTAGTGAACTAGCCTAGAAGCTAACCCTAGCTATGGTAACCCTAGTCTAACTTAGGTTAACCTCATTTAGTCATTAGAAACTAATTTTAGAATGAGGGGATTTGGTTTAGTGCATTTAAGTCATGGTTTATGATTTCATGAAATAGCTTATGCCTTAATGTTTTATTTGATCAAGACTTGGCCCATGGCCCATAACTAGAAGCCCTAACCCTAACCAAACCCTAAGTAACCAGCCACATAGGGATCCCCACCCTATTTAAACACTTATTCATTAGGGTTGCCTCCTTTTTATCATTCCAACACTTTGAGAAAAGAAAAGGTATTGTCTCCCTTCCAAAAATCCCCATAAATCTATTTTAATTCCTTTTTAATCCTAGTCTTTCGTAATAGGTTCTAAATTCTGTATATTTTATAATTCTGGAGGTTAATCTCAGCTTTGGGCTCATTTGGAGCATTTGGCCATCAAGAGGAACACCCCCCAATTTGGAGCTTTTCCATGCAATTTGCACCTATAGGTAAAACTCCTCAAATTGATTTAAATTACTGTTTTCTTTGCATTTTGGGCTAGATCTAGGAGTCCCCTAGCTGTCCCTGGAATTTGAGCACAATTCGTGTCAGTTTCGTGTCCGTATCGGACACGTATCCATTTGATAGGCTAGGTGTTCGATAGAATGCCCCTTAGGAAATTATTTCAATTTTTGAAAATGTAATTACATGGATTGGTAGATCTTAGTATGTACATTAAATTTTGTGAATGATGTTTTGTATTTTGGTGTCGTGTTGTGTCCACACGGGGACACGAACACGCGGGGACTGAACACATGCTGTGTCCTGCCTCACGGGATGGTTTTCTCCTTGTATTGGACACGAGGACACGCCAAATTTTGGGAGGATGTCAGGACACTGACTGACATGGCTCTCCCAAAATTTGGGGCCATATGGTGCAGTGTGCGAGGAGAAATCCTCCTCGCACTGGTCGCACGGGCCGCGCGCGAGCTACTGGGCGCGCTCATTTTTCCGCACTGATACGCACTTGTAACATCGACACAGCGACACGATGACACAGTACAGGGTGATGGAACCCTAGCCTTATATGTGGCTAACCCGGGTGCACAATTTCGTGTCCTGGTTTGACTCGTGTCGTGTGCACGAGGACATGGCACGCGTGCACGAGCCAGTCCTCACTGTGTAATTCTGTTACAATGTATTATTTCGTTTGGACACTTCGTGTCCACTCTAGTAGACACGAATCATACCCCCTAGACACATGACACATGGTACACACACCTACATGCCTGTTTGTTAAATTCAATAGTTTGATTTTAGTTTTTGAAATGGGAAAGTTTACGTATCAGTCGAAGTTTTCAGTTGGGATTAAAACTGGGATTTGATTCACTGTTTTAAATGTTAAATAATGTAATTGATATCCATTTTATAATGTCTACATGTATTTACATGCCTGAGAATTAAGCTTACATCTCTGAGTTCATAGGATGTGCAATTGGGATTCAATTTGGATTCGAAATTGTGTTTTTGAAAATGTTTGATACAGAAAACTGATTTTTATTGTCTCATTTGCCATGTTAGATTTAATTCCTGTGTGTTGTATCACTTAAATGTGGGTTAGGATTGCTATTGAATATGGGTTTTGAGAAATTGCTCACTGTTTTACTTTTTGTTCTGTGCAGTCAATAGATATGAGTGTGTGTCTGTAGTCCTGATGTCCTATCACCCAATATGATGATTGCCTACTAACCACAGTTGAGATACCATTGATTTCACTCACCTCCTTGTACAGTCATACAATTTTATCTGTCCAATTGTCCTGTACAGTCGAGCAAAACTTGGAATCGGACTTTCTTCATGATTGAATCTTGAATAATATCAGCCTTCACTGTCTATATTGATGTTCAGACCCCCCTATCAACCAATCCTCTACCTTAAGTTCTGTCCTAGGATTTCTATGCCACAATGGGACATCAATCGAATTTAGATGTCTTGCATATCGTTATACCAGGGTTCATTGTTCACTTCATTACTGATGTGTGCTCTGAACCTGGGCTTTGGTTTAGTTGATGTCTTGCATACCCATTTGCCTGTAATTACTTCATGTCATGTATTCTACTAAGCCAACTGCACTCGTTTTGCAAATCCTGCTATCAGAGACCTTATTGCATCTCCTATGTAGCCTATATTATTGATACAACAGGTACCAAGGATGAGGTTATCAGATTTCTTAGTATAGGATAGGTAATTACAGACCTATTTCCCATACTAGGTCCTTTTCCAGTTAGCATATGCTAGCCTTGGTTCAAGTCAGTCCACCATTCCCTCATGTTCAGATAATTACCTAGGTTTGTGGTTTCATTTTTGGGTTTTTTGGGATGTGTTGTTTAGCACAGTCACAAACTGAGACAGTCAGTTAGTTTGATAACCTGAGTTTAAAATCAATGTTTAACTGAAACATTTTATTTGTTTGACTGATTTTCATTCTAACTAGATACTGGATTTTGAAACTGAGAATATATTTTCTGTCATTTATTCCATTCCTGAGACACTCTTGAATATGATTCCTGCACACATGTTTCACTGTCACACAGGTTCCCCAATTACCTGTCACACCTATATCTCCTGTACAACCACACACACACACACACACACTGAAAATACAATTCCTGAGAACACACAGGGTCTCACATTGTCTCCTGGATTACACACACACTGGACACATGTACACTGAATTGGCATATCACACTGTTTTCTGTCTTAGTTTTCTGGAAGCACACACACACACACACAGTTCACATATACCCCCCTGTTATATATTTCCAGTACACATGCTATTTTCTGAAATTCCCTTCACTGTTTGGCCCATGCATTCACTCACACACATTTCCTATCTAACCCACACACATATGTCATTTACCTGTCACATTTTGCTAACCCCCACATTCCTGTCAATACCTATACACACACACAGGTATCTAGTTACATTGACACCCTCTTGTACTCTCTACACATAATTGCGTATGCACACACACACCTCAAATCCCTGTCTTAACACACATGTTTTCCCTCACTGCATTACATGTCCTGTACATTAGGATAGCCTATGTTATATACATTCCAGTTCATTGCTCTCCTGGATACCTGGGTTAGTGTTGGGAATTGGTTTGATAAACTTTTATGTACATTAGTTAACATGTAAATTGATATTCCTTTTGGACTGAAATGTCAGGTATTGACATTGATTGAGAATTGATTTCTGGATTTTGATAATGAAGTTTGTGTTCCACTGATTTTTCTTATGAATTTCACTGATTTTTCCTATGTATTCCACTGATTTTTCCTATTGAAATACATACCCTGTTCTGTTTCCTGAGATAGCCTTCACACACCCACACATGCACACCCCTCTCTACCTCTCTACATATCCATGTACCCATGTATGCCTAGTTTATAGCTCTTTGTATACAACACTTACCCAAGCTCACCTTGCCCCTCTTTGTTGCCTAATTACATGTACACTAATGTTGGCACTACACTAATTACCCCTATATGCCACAAACCCCTAACACTATATGCTATATATATGTATATATACATGATGTTAATATATATAATGTGCTATATGAGTAGATGATATGGGTACTATGTGAATGAAAATGTGTATGTGCATATTAGCCTATGTTCACCTATATACATTTTATTTGCATATTGCCTTGTATGTTAGGCAATAGCCTATGTGAGCCTACATGTATGCATCTATGTAAACTAGTATGTAGGTACCTATGTATGCATGTATCTAAGCATGTATGTAAATATATATATTGTATATATAATGTGTGATGCCTTGTGGCTTGTGATGTTGCTTGGTTGTATACTAGTTTAGGCTTGGTTAGGCCTAGTGAGACTTGACTGGACTAGGATTGACCTAGTTGACTAGTGTAACTGACCATGGTCGACCCAAGTTTGACTTAGATCAAATATGACCTAGAAGAGCCTAGTTAACCTTGTTGACTTGACTAGAGTTGACCAAAGTCAACATTGACCTAGACAGTTGACCCAGAGTTGACTAGAGTTGGACTTTGACCTAGATTGGCTTACAAATCATGTAGTTTGCATTGTAGCTTTTAATTCTCTTGTATTTTACATATCATGACCCATATTACTCTGTTTAGGACATTGTGACGCTGGTGCAGGCATCTGATATTACACTACTCTTCTCAGAGTAGCAGGCGAGTACATTCTCTGATAGTTCTCTCATTTATTCGTCAATTACTGTATTTCAGTTCTAGTTAGGTGTATGTGATTCTCTGTTACAAACACGTACTGTTATTTCTGGATTCATGTATACGACACACATTTATTTCTGGCCTCTATTACTGGTATCATTATTTTCGGCTTCTATTACTTGAATCACCTGCTGGAATCATTTACTGGAATCATTTACTGGAATCATTTACTGGTATCATTATGTTTTGGCTAGACTCATCTTGAATCATTGTGTCGGAATTCTGGATTCACTTGCTGGGAGGGGAAATACTAGAGTAAGACATGTAGACATACCCCATTACTGGAATCACCCCTACTGGAATCTACTGGAATGATAGCCATCTCTCGCCTGATCAGTGAGAGGTGTGCCGGATTACCCACAGCCGTTTACATGTCGATCTCGGTATTTTAAAACACACTGCTAGAGTATAGGCTGGACTCACCCTGGAATCCTTGATCACTATAACTGGAATCGTCCCTTACTGGATTCATCTTTTATGAGATTCATCCTGTACTGGACTTACATTGGAGTTACACTGGTCTACATTATTGTCTGGACTTTATATCATATTACCCTGGTTCAGCTAGTTCTATTTTTACAGTCTTCATTGCTATAATTCTTCTCTTGTTTAGTTATTTTCTTTCCTTGCACTTTATGTCTTTCTTACCATCACCTGAATATAAACTTCCATTTTCATCAATACAACTGCCTATAACTACTTTATAGTTCTCTGTCATTTACTTGGGTTTTCTATATGAGATGTGCTCGTTCCTGTCCTGACTGGACCTGTTGAAAATTTTACAGATGTTTGCCCTGAGGACACGTGCCCTACATGTTACTGTCCAGGAGATGGTTAAGCTACCTTTGGCCCCGACACTCAGGAGTGATCGGGATTTAGTTTAGTAGACTTGTATTTATTTTTATTTAGAGCTTGTTGTATAGAATTGAGACTTGAGATGTATTTGAGATTATTCAGATGTTGTTATTATTTCAGTATTTATTTTTGTCTTTAAATTCTTAGTTACAATTCTGTGTTACTTATCGTGCTTAGACTGTGATTGAGATACACCATATCTTATACTTGTCCTCCGTTCGGAGTTGATCATGATGAGTATATTATATACTGTATGAGTTGATGGTTAGTTAGAGACTTAGAACAGCGTTCTACCGCCGACACTGCGGCGTAGGCTGGGCGCTGTTACGTACTCGTACCCTCACAGTGGGTGCAGGTCGTGACAGAAATCGAAATTGGTGGGTTGAAGTTAGGGACTGAAAACAGTGGTTAATGTATTGATTTTATTTCCTATTTCACTTTGAGTTAAATCTGAGTTTTGTTATGATCTATGTACTGAGAAATCTGAGATTAAGTTTATTTGAGAGTTGTCATTGGTTTGAACTCTCAAACATGAGATTTAAGTTCCTGAAAACTGTCAAGAGTTCTCCTTAACACTGTCATGTGGGTTCACTGATTTCCAGTTTCTCATTCATTGTTTTTCCTCATGCCTAACACACACACTCTTCACTGTCCAGTTTTGGACTGACATATTACACCCCTTCATTGAAACACAGACACACACATCCTACCTACACACACACACACTAAACTGTCCATGTTGGACTGTCACTGTGACACTCTTTATCACACACACACACTCACTTGTATACACACACACACATTGCCTTTCCCTCTCTCTATATACACATGAATGTATATGTATAATATATGTATAATGTATATATATGCATGTATATATGTAATATATGTATATCTATATATATAATATATGTATGTGTAATGAATAGTGTATGTATATCTATATGTATACATGTATTAAGCCTATATGTATGTATGATGTATACCTATACATATGCTTGTATATATAAGTATATGTATATGAGTGTTTATGTCTAAATGTATAGGCCTATTAGGTATGTAAATGTATGCTAATATATATGTGGATATATATATGCTAAGTAATGTGTGCCTATGGGTAATGTGTAATGACTTGGACAGTTTGTATAGGTAGTATAGACTTGATAGGCTTGGTTTAGGCTTGTATGGTCTTGTAGACTTGTTTAGACCTAGAATAACTTGTTGACCTAATTTAGACTTGTTAGACCTAGTTTGACCATAGTTGACCTAGTTTGACTTCTAGGGTTGACCAGAGTTGACCAAGAGTTGACTTTGGCCTAGATTGACCTATACTCATTTAGAATGCATTGAATTGCATCTTGTTATCATTTTAGACTTGTTGTGACTTGTGCTGTTCTGATTAGGAGCCAGACACCTCTCCTCGGACAGTACATTTTATCCGGACACTCAGATACCAGGCGAGTACATTCTCTGATCATTTCATATCCTGTTTAGAATTATTTTCCTGCTTTAAATTACTTTACTTGATACTGTCACGTTGGTCCCACGGATTAGTACTATATGGATCCCTTTTTGAGATATTATCCTTCAGGAGCATCGGATACTACATGTTCTGTGTGTTTCACTTACATTGTGTATCACTATGCTTCATGGTTCATTGATCACTTGTGACATGTACTCTCATGATCACAGAGCCTCCTTGAATCTCCCATTTATGGGCATTCCTAGAATCACCCATTTATGGGCCTACCATGTATCACCCCTTGTGGGCCATTGCATGGAATCATAACATAACCTGGCTGGATCCTTGTGTATTGATTGGGGGTACGGGGGAGTAGAAGTAGACATGTAAATAATATCCAAGTAGTGTAGCATCAGAATCTTCTATGCCATTCATATGTTTATATTGTACTCTGACTCACTAGCCACTGTTAGTTCTTTACTTATAGTAGATATTTCTATTACAGTTCTCTTTCTGTTTACATTCTGTACTTCTTTCAGTTCCTGTATCTTACTTTACTGTATAATTATATTTTCTAATCTGCTATGACCTGTTGAGATGTATTGTGCTCCCTCTGTCCTGACTGGACCTGTTGAAAATATTACAGAGGACGAGGAGGAGGCCTGTGTAGATACTTTCTATGGGACAGCCCTAGACGACACTTGTGAGCTAGACTCTCAGGAGGACCCAGTTCTAGCTGATGACTTTACCCCTACTGCATAGACTAGTTTAGTTAGGCTTTATCTTACTTATGTTGTCTTGAGACTAGCTTAGTTAGGCTTTATTCTGTCTTGAGATCTGGATTATATATATTCTTTCATATTCAATAGTTGAGACTTGTATATCTGGATGTTTGCTGAGATGTTATCTTAGACACTTAGACTCTTCTGATCATCTGTATTTCTTTGAGTTCTATATCCTATCGTGCTTCTTCTTCCTTAGTTGTGATTGAGTTTACTTTCTGCTATGTCACCCCCATTCGGGGAGTATAAACTGCTTAGAATTATATTGTTAGATGTTGTGACCTAGGACAGCATTCTACCGTCGATACTGCGGCATTGGCTGGACGTACCCACGTCTCATGCCCTTACTCTAGGGTACGGGTCGTGATAGATATATATTCTTGGAAGAGTCGTCAGACTTCGTCCCTGAGGAACAAGATTATGATCCCAGTACCTACAATGAAGTACTCCTGTAGAAGCATGGAAAATACTAGAGAACGACCCATGCGGCTCAGAAAACGCATGCGGCTCAGGGAGTCATGCGGCATAAGGAGCTATGCGGCCGGAGGTATTCCATGCGGCTCAGAAGACATGTGGCGTGACAGTGCTCCCCTCCGATCCATGCTGCATTAATTGCTTTGACGGCTGACCCCTCTGAAAAGTTGACAGACCTGACACCAAAGCAGGTAATTATGACTCTGTCATGATGATGAATCTCTAGGGAAGAGAAAGAAATCTCTGACACGATCCCCCGAGAGCAATAAAATGCCACGTGGCCCTGCCACGTGGGTGTGCTTATGTGGCTCGAAGTGAAGACTTCCCATGTGGTTCAGAGTGAAGCTGTCCCATGCGGCTCGAGTGGAATCATCCCTATGCGGCTCAAGAAGATCATGCCCATGCGGCTCAAGCAGACACACCATTATGCGGTTCATGCGGCTCATCATATGGTTCAGAAGTCTGAAGGAGGGGGCCACTGCCCAGACAGCCCTGACACGTGTCCCAAGTCTTATGTGGCCCAAAATTCATGCGGCCCAAATCTTATGCGGCCCAATCTGCATGCGGTTCCAGTCTCACCATTGGCTCTCAGGACACGTGTCCTTAGCCGATCAATCTCCCAGATTTATGGCAATCCAAGATCGGGTCGAATCCCAATGATCTGGGGCACGTGGCAGGAGAATAAATTTGATTTATTCGCAGATATTAGAGAATCATTATAAGAAAGATTTATGCCAATCAGCATTAATTGCTAATAGGGATTTGGTGTAATCTATCCTTAATGGTTCTGATTCGTCACAATCAGAAACGAACGGCCTGGATTGATCAATCCCCAGGCCGCCGCCATCTCCAAGAGCTAATCATTGGCAACCCTAGTGATCACATCCCACTATTATAAATAGCAAGGTGCCATTCCCTTGTAATATATAGAGAGATATACAAAAAAAAACCAGAGAAGAATACGTATACACAAAGAGACTTCTCTCATAGTCAGAGAGAGAATATACACAGAGAGAGAGAAGCCAGGAGGGCAATCAGAGAGAGCAAGAAGGCATTTCTTCGTCAACGACCAAGCAGATCTTTCCCGAGTCAAGGCTGCGTACCGATCGTCCAAGGAGTAAGGCAGAGTGGCCGTCGCTTTCCCGAGCCTCTATCGTCACCCCCCAGAATCTAAAATAAACAATCGTACTTAGACTGCTGTACCTAGGTTTTCGTCCCTAGGCTTTCTTTGTACGAGCGAGTTTGTATTGTGAGTCTAAGTTCAGTCCTCCGATAATTGTTCTGTACTTTTACAATCAATGGCAAACACGATGGCGACTCTGCTGGAGACTAACTTCTCCACGGCTGAGGAGTTGGTGACGCAATCGGACGCAGCTAAACTTGGCTCTACACAACAGAAGATGGTCGTACGCTTTGACCAACAGGCGTTCGAAGAGATGCTCTCTGAAGGTAGCACTGGCCCGGTCCAGAAGCGCACCCGCACCATAAAGGCTCGCAAAGAGTGGAGGCCAAAATCATTTGCTCCTCCGTAAGCCCTTGATGGGGTGCTCTCTATTGCTCAAGATGGCGAGAAAGACTCCCCTACGGCCCCACTTCAGACCGTAGACAACTCTGCTGTCCCCAAGTCCGGCAGAAGAAAACACTATGATGCTGGACTTGCAGGGGCAAAGAGGAACTCTACGCGATCCGAGCCGCAGAAGAGTATTAGCCGCAGGAAGAAAGCCCATGCGGCTACAACCGTCGACCGCATAAGGAAAACTCATGCGGCCACATCTGTCAGCCGCATAACTTATGCGGCTACAGTTGCCAACCGCACGGATGAGACTCATGCGGCTATTAAAGTCAATCGCTTGCAGAAAACCCATACGGCCACAGATGCCAACCGCATGCGGTCAGCCTGCACGGTCGTGACTCCTAGCCGCATAAAGACTCATCCTATAACAAAAGACAGCCGCATGCAGACAGCCTGCACGGTACCCAATGCTAGCCGCATAGCATCCGTCCCACGCTTCTCTCGATCAGTCTTCGACCGGCTCTCATGCGGTCCTGACTCTGATCATTCTCTGGATGATAATCTAGACTCTGTGGTATTCGACTTAGACTCCTCCTATTACGCACCCACAGGTGCTAAAAGGAGGAAGTCTAGGGCAGCGCGGGCTCATCTAGTCCAGACGGCTGCCCCAACCTCTGTCTATCGGGGCGTCCCGCTGATTATCATGCGGGCCTATGATGGAAAGTTGTATAAAACCACTCAAGTCCAGCCCCCGGCGGCAAACAGACAAAGTGGTTCCTCTGACCTGTGTGAGGTTATCCTCCACAAATGCAAGGAAAGAGAAGGAGCTTCGGAGTGTAAAGAGCCCTCACACGGACATCAATGCACCCAGATCATCGTCAACTGCTGTTGCAGCAACGCGGCGGTGATGGAAGACCGGCCATCCGTCTTCCAAAGACTACATCACCCGAGCTCAGAAGACGAGGCACCTCCTGTTGTCTCCTGCAAGTCCGTGCAAAAAGTTCTCGCCAAGGGAAGAGGGAAGAAAACAAGCAGCTCCAGCCCAAAGGTGTCAGCTACTGCAGCTAAGAAACCGTCGTCTAAAGGGTTATCCTCCACTGGAGTATTTCAACACACCCGTTCGAAGACGAAAACTGCTGCAGTAGGAAGTTCGTCGTCTGTAACATTGGGGGTCGTCGGAACTGGGGGTAGCACTCCTCCAAACATCCACGACAATCCGACATTCCAGGAATACGGACTGGAGGAAGCAAATCCTCCGACGGATACAACAGATACCGACGTCCCCAAGGACATCCTAGAAGAAGCAAGCTCCGAAGCTGGGGGTAGTGTTCCTTCCGAGTCCGAACCTGAAGAAAACATCCCCACATATCCTGATGATTTCTCGATGTACGGGTACGACTCGGAGGGTACATCCTCCACCACTCCTTCCGTCACTCCTCATGTGAAGACGGTGTTCATGACAGACAGCAATCAAGGTGGTTCCGGTGATCGCCAGCGCATCGACACTTTGGAGGCCATATTGCACGCCTTGGTCAAGTCTGTAGACGAGATCAAAGTGGCGCTTCCTAATCTGCAGGGGGTGACGCCTGGCCAGACAAGCACGGGTCCCGCAATCAACGTAGATTCAAATTCAGCGGCACCGAACCCGGGCAACAATCCTTCCGAGATAACGGCCCCTACCGCGACAGATGAGGCCCGAGAAGTAAGAAGAGAGGTTCAGGAGCTCTGAGCAATATTCCATGCCCGAGAAAACTCTCAAAACCTCAGGATACGGCAACCATATACTGCTGAATGGAGGGATGTTCCCTTTCCACCAAGATATAAGCCGTTCAATATCAACCCATATGATGGCAAGACTTCAGCAAGTCGGTACATCACTTACTTTGAGGTCACTACCGACCATCTGCCCCATGATGACGCTATCCTCACGCGGTTATTCATTGGGGCATTGGAAGGAGTCGCCTTCGATTGGTACCGCAACCTGCCGGACAATTGCATCTATTCCTTCGCTGGCTTCAAATGCCTGTTCTTAGAGAGGTTCTATGAGGTAGGGCAGGACGTCACGATGTCTACCCTCATGGACGTCATTCAAGGAGAGAAAGAGCTGACGAGGAATTACATTGAGCGGTTTCGTCAAACCGTAATGAAGTTACCATCTGGCAACCCGGACTCCTCCTTGATCGAAATTTGCCAAAAGAGACTACTCCCAACAATCAGTCTCTAGATGGGCGAGAGTCAATTCAAGGACTGGAAGGCTTTTATCATTAGTGCTACAAGTGTCGAAGAACGATTAAAGAAGGCTCGCCAACTGGGATTACATATCTCAAAGAAAGAGAACAAGGGCAAGCGTCCCAGCACCACCAACGACAATGGGGGTAGCCCCTCCAACAACCGGGACAACAGAGGCAAGCAGGCTATGGTGGCCGATACAGCCCAGAAGCCTGAGTCGCAACCTGCGGACAAACAATGGCCTCAAATCACTTACTCTTTTGAAGACGGTTACGTCAAGCCTATCTTGGACATGCTCATACAAGGAGATAGGATTCAGCTTCCTCTACCAAGACGGGAGCCTCGGCCGGCTGATCTGGAGAACCCAAAGTTCTGCCATTACCACCGCTACGTCCACCATGCTACGCCCGACTGCCACCAACTGAAATGATATATCCAAAACCTCATCGATTCGAACGCTCTGGCCATCGATTTCGAGGAGGTAACCGTGGCAGCCAACATGGTGTCCGTACAATTCGGCAGCTTTCCTCCAACAGGGACCCAGGACGGGGTTATACCCTTCCCTCTGGCAACGATGGAGATTGCTAATCTCCCGCCTGCTCAAGCTGCTAGTCTAGTACACCTCACCACATCACGAGGGGAAATCATGTGGGTCCATCCGGACCTAGTCTACTAGGTAACTCAGTCCACTCCATCTTCTAAAAAGAAAAGTGGAAAAGTCAGATCCTGCCGTACCACCTCATCAGATGAAGAGGAAGTCACGGCCGTTGTTACTCGATCCGGAGCACAATCTCAACCTGTGGCTGAAAACTCGACTGATGATCATCCGCCCACTACCACGGATGCTCCGGGACCGGCTCAGCCTTCGACGACCGACAAGCCTAGGCTGAAGGAGACTCGCTTCAACAAATCCCTCCGAAAGGAAACATCTCAGGGGCTGGAGAGGCCCTACAACTTCGACATCTTGGCACAATTGGCCAATACACCGGCCAAATTGTCCTTATATGAACTCCTGAGGCTCTCGAAGGATGTCCGTACAGCTTTGAGCGATGCACTTCAAAATGCCGATACGTACCTGGCTCAGGTCAACCTCACGGGAGAAAATCAGCCCGCAGTCCTCCAAGACAGTGCCTATACGGGAGCAATGCCCAACATCGTCTTCACTCCACAAGACATGCTCATCAAGACTAATCTACACGATCGCCCATTATACTACACAGGCTACATCGGCGACATAAAGGTAGACCGGATGCACATTGACCCTGGGTCTTCTATAAGCATCATTCCAAAAGGACTACTGCATCATCTTCGCATCCCGATGCATCGCCTAACCCCTACAAATACCGCCATCAGCGGGTTCAATTCGGGCAGGAGCTACCCAATCGGGAAGATCCGTCTGAAATGTCAGATTGGCGATCTCCAATCAGAAGTCACTTGCTACGTCATAGATGCCGACACTTTATACAACATCCTTTTGGGGCGCCCTTGGATACACGATTACATGATCGTGCCTTCCACGCTACACCAATGCTTCAAATATGTCGACAAGCACGGCTTCGTAAGGACAGAATTTGCTGACATCGATCCCTTCAAAGGGATCGAATCTTATTACTCGGACTCCTGCCTATACGAAAAGTCGAAGAGGCACCTTGAAGGAGGAAATAAACAAACTGACGTTGAAGCAACCACGGGATCAGAAGAACCTCTGACAATCCACCTCCAGGCTCGCAAACCAGGCAATTCCGTACCCCTTACGGCCACGCTGCGTAAGGACGCGATCAGCCTCTCGGCATAGGAAGAGCAGTTGAGAATCCGGCTATCAAGGTCCGGCCAGGTACCGAGACCCACGACAGGGCCACTTACCATCAGATTGTCGAGAGTCGGTCAATCCCAAATAGAGAAGCTCAATCCCTCTGATAGACCTCTGACGATACGCCTGCCTAAGAAAGGTCGTCACCCCGATGCGAGGTTTGACACTTCAAGCGAACCAGCCACCCCTCGCTCCATATCAAGTGCCAGACTGGGGGTTGTTAGTCAACCGACAACCCCACGCTCCGCTCCGTCAGTTGAACCTCTGAAGTTCAAGCTGACTAGGACGCCCTCTCAATCTTCATTCACACAGGGGGTAGCCAAAGAGGAACCAGAGCTAGCCAAGTATGTGGCTGTCCATACTGACGCTCCCTCCGCAGATGATGTAATCTCTCTAGAAAAGATACCTTACTTCATCAATAAAGGGTTATCTTTGAACTACACCGAGCTCAATAAGCTATGTACAATGTATGCTATGGAACACGGTATAGGCACTCACCTACATACACAGGTGACAAATGTGTACACTGCTATCCAACTTACTCCAGTAGAAGACGCTTACCGAATAATCGAGGGAGGGGACCACCCAATCATCTTCGGCCGGACGAACAACCCGCATCCCCTCGCCATGGAAGAAGTCGACTTCGGGTCAGATGCTGGAAGACTGCCTCTGTATCTCTATAGCCCTCAATCCAAATATCTCATACAGAAAAAGGGTATGATCTAGAGACAACGCCAGGACTGAACTACGGCACTGGACGACGATTACCTTTGAAGACACCAGCCCCGGCGGGCAAACCACGAAACTACTATAACAAAACCCGATGCGATTTAGGGTATGTAACGCCTACTACGACCCCTGAAAGCTCAGATGAAGAATGCGACTGGCAGTCACATTCAACCGGATCACCGACTTCCGACTCAGATACCAGCATCGGAGATGTGTTCAGACAAGTCATGTCAGTCAACATGGCATTCACCGACGCTTACGAGGAAGACGAAGACATCCCCAAAATCCTTGAGCTAGAGTCATGGGCCCAGCAATTAGGCGCACAATGGGAAAAGTTGTTCGAACTGAGAGAACCTCCTACTGAAGATGAGGTCATACAAGTGGATCTCGGCAGCGAATCTTCTCCAAAATCGATCTTTATCAGTAAAAGCCTAACTGACGAAGAACGAGAGTCGCTGTTAGAACTTGTCAGAGAATACATTGATGTGTTCGCCTAGAGCTATGAAGACATGCCGGGGTTAAATCCTGACATCGCTCTCCACAAACTCAATATACGGCCAGATGCAAAGCCAGTCAAGCAGCAACAACGACGCTTCCGCCCAGGCGTCATGGACGCGATCGAAGCCGAAGTCAACAAGCTAATAGCCAGCAGCTTCATTCGTAAAGAGCAACATCCTGATTGGGTCGCCTATATAGTACCCGTCCTCAAGAAGAATGGGAAGATTCGAATCTGCATCGACTTCCACAACCTGAACAAGGCATGCCCCAAAGATGAATTTCCCCTTCCTATCACAGACATCATGATCGACAATACATGCGACTTTGAACGTATGTCATTCATGGATGGATTCTCGGGGTACAATCAAATCAAGATGTCTCCCGACGATGAAAAGCACACCTTATTCCGAACCCCGATTGGCACATACTGCTACACAGTCATGCCATTCGGTCTAAAGAATGCTGGCGCTACATATCAACGAGCCATGAGTATCATTTTCAGAGAACATTTGTGCAAGACAGTGGAATGCTATGTCGACGACATCGCCGTCAAGAGTCGTCGTAAGGAAGATCATCTGCAAGACCTGAGAACGGTGTTCAACTTAATACGAGCCCACAATCTGAAGATGAACCCTACAAAATCGTTCTTGGGCGTATCCAGCGGGAAGTTCTTGGGCTTCATCATCACTGCACGGGGTATCCATGTAGACCCCGAGAAAACGAGGGCAATCATGGAGATGGGTCCCCCGAGAAATCTCCGTGAACTTAGACGCCTCCAAGGGAGGCTAGCTTATATCAGGAGGTTCATTTCCAACCTCTCCGGGCGATGCCGACCGTTCACCCACCTCATGAAGAAGGAAGTCTCATTCGTATGGGACGAGGAATGCCAGCGCGCTTTCGATGACATCAAAGAATATTTATCAAATCCTCCAGTCCTGGTGGCCCCGGTCCCTGGAAAACTATTTCTGCTCTATGTACGAGCAATGGAACACTCCCTTGGTGCCCTGCTGGCACAAAACAACGACGCACGCCATGAGCAGGCCATTTACTATCTCAGCCGAATGATGGTCGGGCCCGAACACCGATACACCGATGTGGAGAAAGAATGCCTCGCCCTGGTATTCGCCATTCAAAAGACGCGGCACTATGTCACGGGGCAAACCATACATGTGATCTCACGAATCAACCCTCTCAGGGTCCTCATGACCAAACCAGGGGCACTCAGCTCCCGCCTCGCTACATGGGCGATATTGCTGTCCCCCTATCATATGATCTTCGTCCCGCAGAAGGCTGTCAAAGGTCAGACCCTCGCAGACTTTTTGGCGGCCCATCCAGGATCGAAATCATCCAGAATATACGAAAAAATCCCAGATGAGGTCGCCAATTCAAATACAACCACCCACGATAACATATGGCGGATGTTCTTCGATGGCGCTTCAAGAACCGGACCCAAGGAAAATATCATCGTCGGAGTCGGAGTAGTATTGGTCTCTCCTACCGGGCTAGTGATCAATCGCGCCTACTCTCTCACGGAACCCTGATCTAACAATGTGGCCGAGTACAACGCTTTGGTCATTGTTCTCCAACTCGCAAGAGAACTGGGGGTAGAATACCTTAAAGCATACGGCGATTCGCAATTAATCGTCAACCAGATTCGGGGGACGTACGAAGTCCGCCATAAAGACATGATCCCCTACCACCAAATAGCGATCAACATTATCTCATCATTCGAGGGATTCTTCATCGAACACGTCCCCAGACTCCAAAATATCGAAGCTGATGCCCTAGCAGGCCTGGCTGCTTCCCTAGCAGTGCCAAACCACTCTCATCATTCGGTCGATGTAATCGGCCATAAGCTGGTCTGCCCCAAGAACAACGTTCAAGCCATGGCGAGTTATTCTGCTCAGATGATCGACGAAGCGCCAGACTGGAGACAACCATTCATAGACTTCGTGGTCTACGACATCCTGCCCGAGAACCCTAAGGAGGCTACTTCTATCAGACGGCGTTCTCTCAGATTCTTCTACGATACAGAGACGAAAATGCTGTATCGCCGCTCCTACGACGGATTACTACTTTGGTGCTTGTCGAACACAGAAGCCAAAGAAGCCGTACGAGAGGCTCATGACGGTGTCTGCGGGGCCCATCAGCCTAGCCCTAAGCTGCAAGACCGCCTTCGCCGGATGGGCTACTACTGGCCCACGATGGTGGCTGATACAATAGATTATGCCCAAAAATGCAAGGCCTGCCAGGTCCACGCAGACTTCATTCACCAACCATCCGAATTTCTACATCCGACAGTGGCGTCCTGGCCATTCGAAGCATGGGGAATGGATATCATTGGTCCAATCACCCCACCTTCCTCCCGAGGAACATCGCTTCATACTTGCGATCACTGATTACTTCTCAAAGTGGGCAGAAGCTGTCCCACTCGCCGAAGTCAAGACTTCGAACGTAATCAGCTTCCTGAAGCACCACGTCATCTACCGCTTTGGACTGCCCCGAAGGATCATCCATGATAATGGTCCGCAGTTTATAAGCCACGCATTCTACCGATTCTGCGACAAACACCGCATTCAGAATGTCGCTTCGACACCATACAACCCGGCAGCAAACGGGTTAGCAGAGGCATTCAATAAAACAATCATCAAACTCCTCAAGAAATTTGTCTCCTCCAACAAACGCGACTGGAACGAGAAGCTCGGCGAGTGCTTATGGGCTTATCGTACCACGGTTCGAACAGCCACCGGGAATACACCATTCTCTCTGGTGTACGGGAGTGAGGCAGTTCTCCCATTAGAGACTCAAATTCCCTCACTCCGAGTCGCCCTCACTTATCAATTGACAACGGATGATAACTACCGACGTCGACTACAAGAGTTAGAGGCCTTAGATGAAAAATGCCTCCTAGCTCAGCAAAGGATCGAATTATACCAAGCACGCATCTCAGGAGCCTTCAACAAAAAGGTCAAAGTCAGAATATTCCAAGTGGGCGATCTTGTTTTGGCTGTCAGGAGGCCAATGGTCATGACTCACAAGACCACCGGCAAGTTCCAGCCAAAATGGGAAGGCCCATTTATCATCGAGGCCGTGTTCTCCAATGGTGCTTACCGCCTCGCCAAGCAGAACGGAGACTTGCTCATGTTGCCCGTCAACGGCAAGTTCCTGAAGAAATACTATATTTAAACAACATTTTCCAGAGTTTCGAGTTATGTGCCCGCTGGTACCACTGAACTCAACCCCCTAATTTTCCAACTTATCGAGTCACGTACCCTCTTGTACCGCTGAACTCATATCCCAAATTCCTAAGTCATGTACCTGCTGGTACCTCTGAACTTACACTTTGATTCCAACATTCATGGATTGTCGAGTTATGTGCCCGCTGATACCACTGAACTCACCCCCCTAATTTTCCAACTTATCGAGTCACGTACCCTCTTGTACCGCTGAACTCATATCCCAAATTCCCAAGTCATGTACCTGCTGGTACCTCTGAACTTATACTTTGATTCCAACATTCACAGATTGTCGAGTTATGTGCTCGCTGGTACCACTGAACTCAATCCCCTAATTTTCCAACTTATCGAGTCACGTACCCTCTTGTACCGCTGAACTCATATCCCAAATTCCCAAGTCATGTACCTGCTGGTACCTCTGAACTTACACTTTGATTCCAACATTCATGGATTGTCGAGTTATGTGCCCATCGGTACCCCTGAACTTACATCCTGGTCACTCTTTTGAAAGAAAGTCATGTATAATCATACCGCTGAACTTTCTTCCTACAAGAGATCCTCCCTCATGATCTAATACCTGCACTCCCAGTGCACAACAAAGGTAACGGATCCACAAATTTCCAAGACGACCATGTCCTCATCACCTCTGAGTCGTCCCATTTTCGCCAAAAACAAATCACCCCTCTACATAGAATTGCCATGTCCTCGTTACCTCAGAATTATTCTATGTACCCCCCCGTCAAAGAAACCCTCATGCTCACCATGTCCTCAGCACCTCTGAGTCAGTATGATTGGTTCCTTTCTTTTTAAAATTGTTGTCCGTATCCAAAACCAGGGTACGTTTGGGATAATGGGTCCACGCAAAATGTCCCAATAAGAGAATTATTACAAAGCAAAAGAGTGAAGCAAATATATATATTCCATTCATTCAGAAATCGGTTACATCCATACGATTGCAAGCAAGTCAAAAGAGTTCTTCATGAAGACAAGAAGAAAGGCGAAACAAAATAAAAGACTACAGACAAACATCCACGAGAAGCCCCTACATCCTAGTTACAGGAGCGCATGTACCATTCCCTCAACCATCTCACATATGAAGGATGCAAGTGAAGAGCATCCTCGTCCAGAATAGGAGAAACAGGGTTCCCAGCGCTGCCACCCTCAACAGTCTCGATATTTGGAGAGTTGCCATTCCCCTCAGGCGCAGGTTCTTCTTTCTTCATTTCCTTCTTAATAGAGGAAGATCCCTGGCTGATGACAGGAGGCTGCGGCTCCTCTGACGCCGCAGTCTCAACATTCGGTGGAGATACTGCGAGAACCAAAGACGAAGAAAATGAAAACAGTCAGAAATATTCATGCGGCTCGTTTTAGACAAGTCTCATGCGGCTCAGTCATGGGACGCGTATGCGGACCATGTAGTTTGAGAAGTTCACGTCAAAGTCGTGTACATCAAGCATGCAGTGAAGCAGGCTCTGCTAGGGTTTTAAATCGACTACCTAATCCTTACCTTCGATGGCAATATGAACATCAAAACGAACGGGGGGCACGACAGTCAAGGGCGAAGCCGATTTCTTACTCCTCGCCACAGCCTTCTTTACAGCCTTAGAAGCCCTGGGTGCCATTGTTGTCTGATGATCAGAGGAAGAAAATACGACAAAAATCTGAGTCAAGAATAGTCTAAGAGAGAAGACCGTCCAAATGCCCTTCTATTTATTGACGGAGAACTGTGGACCGACGCCTCGTACAAACGCGATCAGCTCTTCGGTTATTGAGCCAAACCAGCCATTTAAAGACTGAGCTCTTGGGATCCTGTCCCAGAAAGATCCACACGTATGGCATAATGACGTGGCAAAGAGCTTATGCGGTTCAAATGACCATGCGGCTGATAGCAACTATGCGACTCAGATGGTCGGGAGGCAGAAATTTCTATACGGCTGGGCCATCCATGCGGCTGAGACGCCCCTGCGGCAGAACTTTCCATGCGGCCAAGATATCCATGCACGGCCAGAAGAATATCCAGCCATGCTTCTTATTCAAAGTATTTCAATTTTGCAAATTGAAAACTTTGAAGGGGGTCCTGTAGAAGCATGGAAAATACTAGAGAAAGACCCATGCGGCTCAGAAAACACATGTGGCTCAGGGAGTCATGCGGCATAAGGAGCTATGCGGCCGGAGGTATTCCATGCAGCTCAGAAGACATGTGGCGTGACAGTGCTCCCCTCCGATCCATGCTGCATTAATTGCTTTGACGGCTGACCCCTCTGAAAAGTTGACAGACCTGACACCAAAGCAAGTAATTATGACTCTGTCATGATGATGAATCTCTAGGGAAGAGAAAGAAATCTCTGACACGATCCCCCGAGAGCAACAAAATGCCATGTGGCCCTGCCACGTGGGTGTGCTTATGCGGCTCGAAGTGAAGACTTCCCATGCGGTTTAGAGTGAAGCTGTCCCATGCGGCTCGAGTAGAATCATCCCTATGCGGCTCAAGAAGATCATGCCCATGCAGCTCAAGCAGACACACCATTATACGGTTCATGCGGCTCATCATATGGTTCAGAAGTCTGAAGGAGGGGGCCACTGCCCAGACAGCCCTGACACGTGTCCCAAGTCTTATGCGGCCCAAAATTCATGCGGCCCAAATCTCATGCGGTCTAATCTACATGCGGTTCCAGTCTCACCATTGGCTCTCAGGACACGTGTCCTCAGCCGATCAATCTCCCAGATTTATGGCAATCCAAGATCGGGTCCAATCCCAATGATCTGGGGCACGTGGCAGGAGAATAAATTTGATTTATTCGCAGATATTAGAGAATCATTATAAGAAAGATTTATGCCAATCAGCATTAATTGCTAATGGGGATTTGGTGTAATCTACCCTTAATGGTTCTGATTCGTCACAATCAGAAACGAACGGCCTGGATTGATCAATCCCCAGGCCGCCGCAATCTCCAAGAGCTAATCCTTGGCAACCCTAGTGATCACATCCCACTATTATAAATAGCAAGGTGCCATTCCCTTGTAATATATAGAGAGATATACAAAAAAACCAGAGAAGAATATGTATACACAGAGAGACTTCCTTCATAGTCAGAGAGAGAATATACACAGAGAGAGAGAAGCCAGGAGAGCAATCAGAGAGAGAGCAAGAAGGCATTTCTTCGTCAACGACCAAGCAGATCTTCCCTGAGTCAAGGCTGCGTACCGATCGTCCAAGGAGTAAGGCAGAGCGGCCGTCGCTTTCCCGAGCCTCTATCGTCACCCCCCAGAATCTAAAATAAACAATCGTACTTAGACTGCTGTACCTAGGTTTTCGTCCCTAGGCTTTCTTTGTACGAGCGAGTTTGTATTGTGAGTCTAAGTTCAGTCCTCCGATAATTGTTCTGTACTTTTACAATCAACGGCAAACAACTCCAAGATAAAAATGCAGAGTCTTGGCAAAAAGCAATGACATTTGAAATAGAATCTATGGATTCTCATCAGGTCTGGGTGATTTTATAACCACCCGTTGGTGTAAAAGCCATTGGATGCAAGTGGGTCTATAAGAGAAACAGAGGATCAGACGGTAAGGTTGAAACCTTTAAAGCTCGACTTGTAGCAAAAGGTTTTACTCAAAGAGAGGGTATCGATTATGAGGAAACCTTATCTCCAGTAGCCATGCTTAAGTCTATCCGAATTCTTTTATCTATTGAAGCTCATCTCGATTATGAGATTTGGCAAATGGATGTCAAGACAGCTTTCCTTAATGGAAGTCTTGAGGAAGACATCTATATGAAGCAACCGGACAGATTCATTAAAAAGGGTCAAGAGCATCTTGTTTGTAAGCTTAAGAAGTTCATTTATGGACTTAAGCAAGCTTCCAGATCTTGGAACATATGTTTTGATCAGGTGATAAAATCCTATGGATTTGATCAATGTCAGGATGAATCATGTGTATACAGAAAGTATGACGGAAATGTGGTGGTGTTCCTAGTACTTTATGTGGATGACATCTTGCTCATTGGAAACAATATGAAGGTATTATCTGATGTAAGGGTATGGTTATCCAAACAATTTGATATGAAGGACTTGGGAGATGTAGGTCACATCCTTGGGATCAAAGTTCTACGAGATCGCAAGAAAATGATGTTAGGTTTATCCCAAGCTTCCTATATCGATACTGTACTAACTCGTTTTAGTATACAAAATTCTAAGAAAGGTTTCTTACCTTTTAGACATGGAATTGCTCTATCAAAGGAGCAGTGTCCGAGGACACCTAAAGAGATAGAGAACATGAAGGCAGTTCCTTATGCTTCAGCAGTAGGAAGCTTAATGTATGCAACGCTATGTACGAGACCAGATATCTGCTTTGTCGTAGGCATGGTCAACAGATATCAGTCTAACCTAGGACAAGAGCACTGGACTGCCGTAAAGCATATTTTGAAGTACCTGAAAGGGACTAAAGAGTGTATGCTAATTTACCAGGCAGATAGTTTAGTTCTTTTGGGGTATATAGACTCAGATTTTCAGTCAGATAGGGATTCCAGGAAATCTACCTCAGGTTATGTGTTTACTTTGGGAGGTGGAGCCATTGTGTGGAGGAGTATCAAGCAAAAATGTATTGTTGATTCTGCCATGGAAGCCGAGTATGTGGCAGCCTTCGAGGCAGCCAAAGAAGCGGTTTGGCTCAGAAACTTTCTGTTGGACTTGGATGTGGTACCTAGTTTGCCTAAGTCTATTACACTTTATTGTGATAATAGTGGTGCAGTTGTAAACTCGATGGAACCGCGAGCCCATAAGACAGGTAAACACATTGAGCGCAAGTACCACCTGATACAAGATTTCGTAAAGAAAGGAAAAGTTGTTGTGATCAAGATAGCATCAGCCGACAACCTAGCTGATCCCTTTACAAAGATCTTACCAGCTAAGACTTTTGATAGTCATATTGAGGGAATAAGAGTCAGATGTGTAGCAGCATGGCTTTAAGTATAGATGGGAGATTTGTAACAGTATACTGAAAAGTAATGCTTTGAGTATAAGTGGGAGATTGTTAGGGATATATATTAAAAGCATCACTTTTGAAGTAACCTTATTTCCTTAAAATTTGAATGAGAATCATATGGGCAAATATTTGCATATTGTATTTGTTGCAAGTGTTAATACAAATGTCCGATATTCTATATTATAGATAATATGGTGTGTAGTGTCACACAGAAGATCATATTATCAGTTCCCTATGGAGTATATAAATAGTTTACAACATAGATGGACTTTGACAATCTATTAAAAATGTTGTAGTGTAATCTGGTATTAGTCTATCTTGACTATAGGTTTACACTAGTACACTTTGTGTGTATTGAACAGGACCACTTGAGGTTGTTCTCTTTGTACTGACTACATAAGGGAACAAACACCTCTGTTATTATGGATGCTTGTTCTTTTAATCCGGATATAATAACAGACATGTATATGCAGTGTGCATTACTTTGACTCATGAAAGAGTGAGATTCATTATGAATCAACAACCTCTATGAATTAGGTAATAACATTGTATGTATGATGGGCTGTTGATTATAAATGTTATCCATGTCCCGATACATCGGGTTAATGATGTCCCCTTAAGGAGCTCATAAGGATTATCATGTAAACCCTGTAGGTAGATTATATCCGACATGACAAATAAAGTTGAGCGGTACTACTTAAGAATAAAAGATGTCGAATCAATATAGTTGTCAGTAACTTAATTTGATCGACGGACATACGATATCTTAACATAGGGAGCCAAACGAGCATATAATAAAAGAAGCCCACAAACATAATTTAGGATTAGGGAGGTAGTACAATAATAGCTCATTAGTGGACCGAGCTATTGTTAATGGGCCTGGATTGTGTGTTCGGGCTGAACACGGGATATCCAGATCCGTTAGGAGGCCTAACCCTAATTTCTCCTCATGGTCCCTGCCGTAGCCTATATATATCCTCTATTCTCTGGCCGCCATATTACTGGAAAAAAAATCTGAAGCTTTCTCTAAATTTGTGATTCATGTAAGGAAAGAAAGAGAGGGCTGCCAAGGAGAAGAAAAGGTTGGGAGATCGTCGCCCACACGACGTCCAACTCGAGGAAGGAATACATGCAGAAGATCTTGGAGTCATCCACTCGAGATTGCCAGGAATTACTTATCTTCTTTCCGTCGCAGGTATAATTCGTGAACCCTAGTTTTCGCCTATGAAGGGTTAGAACATGTATTAAATCTGTTTAACTTTCTATCGATCAATACGCACACCAAAGTAAGGGTCCTGGGAATACCCAGTTCCATTAGCTCCCATGGCCAGCTAGAGAGATATGGGAGTCCTGTGCTGGTCTTCATCCCCGGCTTAGGCTAGTAGCTACTTCGGACGGTGGCTTCCTTTTAACAAGGAAGTGATTGGCTCTGTCACCGCCTTGCCCGCGCTATTGAGAGCTTATGTTGCAATTTTAACCTTTTTACTTTTGTGTATGTAACTACGAAGAATCTGTAATAGGTCTTTGTAGCTACATGTTTTTATATATAGAAGCTTTCCTGTCCCCTTTGCTTTTGTCTTTAAAATAAAGAGGAAATCTTCACCAGGGATTTGCCTGACCAGAGGTAATATGGACGTGGTAGGCTTAATCTTTGTCGGGATATAGAACAACAATCCAGAGGTAATATGGACGTGAACTGTTTTCTAGACCGCCGGAATAACCATAGAGCTGATGCGAGAAGAACGACTACTCAGAGGTAATATAGATATGGTAGCCGCATCTTCCAGGTGTAGAGGAGCAATCCAGAGGTAATGTGGACGTGAAGTGCTTCATCTACTTGAGAGAATATATAGGAGAGGGAGGAAGATCCCCTTACCAGAACTCATAGGCACCCTTTTCACGGGATGTGGGCGCCTATGCTGGTTCTGCCTTCAGATGTAATATTTCCTTAGAAACTTGTCGTTGATGGGCATCATTAGCAAGTCACCATTAGGCTTAGCTAGCCGATAAGCACCGTTTGAGTATACAGTTTCTATGACGAATGGTCCTTCCCACTTGGGCTCGAACTTCTTAGCCATCTTGTGAGTCATTACCATCGGTCTTCGTACTGCCAAGACGAGGTCGTCCACATGGTACGATCTTTTTACGGACCTTTTTGTAGAAGGCCCCAGAGATGCGGGCTTAGTAAAGCTCAATCCTTTGCTGCACGAGCAAGGGCTTTTCATCCAACACTTCATAACTTCTTCTTCTGAGTCTTCTGAGGTGGAAGTAGGTATAACGTACCCCAATCCTTGACGGGTACGTTGGTAATAGTTTTTAGCTTTTCCCTTTGGTGCATGAATCCATAAGAAAAGATATCGACCCTTGCCATAATTGAGACCCTTATTGCTGTTCAGGTCATAACCCATCTTCTGGATAAGGTTTTTGGCCTGTATAGTATTGTAGTAGAATTGCATCTTGCACTGTCGAGGTCTGGGTCTTCAAGAGTAATTCGCTACGGATGCTCCAATCGACCGAATATAATGGGTTCCTTTTCTTTTTTCCTTGCTGAAACAACGAAGTAGGCGCCCCGGGCAGGGACAACTTGGCTCACATAGTTGACGGTCATCATCTGCGTCTATAGCTTACGTAGAGAGTTTTCTAGGAAATATTTGGTGTTCCAGCATGCACCAGAGTAATTCGAAGACAACTTCCTATTAATAAAGTAGGATATCTTATCTCGGAGGATTACATCATCAAAAAAGTGTACCTCTATGCTGGCACGGAATTAGTCTTCTAGCTCTTCGTTAGTGAGAACTAGAGCTATTGCGGGAGGAGGGGGGGGACGCTTCCCTTTCAGCTTTACCACTAAAGGGGCTGTGGTCGCATGCTCCTACGCCTTCGTGGTTGGCCTTGGAGACCTCCGGGGTAGCCTTATTCGTATCGGCTCCTGACCATCTTTATCATCACTGGAGGCAAAGTTGGAGCGCTGCCCCGAAACTTAACAACGAGAGGTACTGATACTTCGGAAGGCCTTCCTTTCAGTCGAACCTTTAAAGGTTTTTGGTCGCTGCTGCGCTTTCTGAGGCTGTCTCTGCCTCGTCATCAGCATCATTGCAATCGTCATCTCAGGGGACTGACTTGTACAGATCAGCATCCGTATAGTAGGCTTCAAGTCCTCGAAACGGGTCGATATCAGCAAACTTCATTTTGATGGTCCCATTGCTAGCCACATACTTTATGTACTGATGTAGGATGGAAGGGACAATCGTGTACTCATGGATCCATGGTCGTCCTAGAAGCATGTTGTAGTTTATGTCTGCATCAATGACATAGCAAGTTACTTCAGTATGGGGGTCACCAATCTGACACTTCAGGCAAATTTTGCCCAGAGGCTCGCTCTTTCCTGCGTTGAAGCCGCTGATTGTTGTGTTCGAGGTTGTCAACCGATGCATCAGAATCCCTAGAGTTTAAAGGAGGCTTCTTGGGATAATGCTCAGAGAGGAACCCAGGTTAATTTGGATATGAACAACCTTAAAGGCACCGATATACCCTGTATAATATAGAGGCGATTATACCGGTTATTCTTTAGCAGCATGTCTTGCTGGGTGTAAGTGATACTGGGAATCACTTCGACCACACTGTGGCAATGTAGGAAAGCTGCGAGATCATCTTTTGGGGGCCAAACCTGAGTAAGGAAGGACTCGACATTCTGTAAGGGTTCACTGAGCACGTCTCGGGTCTCTTTAGAGAGGCGAAGGAGCTCAAAAAATGACAATCTAGCCGGAGTCTTGGCCATCTGTGCTAGAATATCAAAGTTGTAGGGCTTGATAGGCCCTATTGTCGGATCCTTTCTGAGAGGTTTGTCGAAGTAAACCTCCTTCTGTTTCTGCTTATCCATGGTAGGAGCCAGAGATGGACCAGCCTCTGGTACGTCAGGAGCTTGAGATGGACCTGCTCCTTATACATCTAGGACAGGGGAAGTAGTCGGTGGAGACTCCTCCTGCTATGGAGTCTGGCTCTCATCTTGTCGTTGCACTGAGCTGGTGGTCACCAAAGCATCATCGGTCGAAGCCGAGACCATGCGGCATGATTTGCTTTTCTTTCCTTTGGTAGGAAGGGTCGTAGGTGCCATCATATCGGGGACTAAGTCGGAAAGAATCCATATGACTTCGCCATGAGTTGTGGAGAATGGAATGAGCCCTTGAGCGTTGTCCTATGCTGGTGGAAGGTTGACTACTTCCATTATCGCCTTTCAAATAGGGACGACGCCGTCTTGCACCTCTGTGGCTGGAAATCTCCTAAACTAGAGAGTAACCATATTGGCCGTGACGGTCTTCTACTCATAATCCAACGATATGACATCGGCGTTGATGAGGTGCTAGATTTGCCTTTTCAATACATAGCAATCTCGTGTTGAATGGTAGACGTACTGGTGGTAATGGCAGTACTTGGGATGGTCTACCTTTCCCACTTCATCCGGACGCCTAGGCGCCGGGATGGACAGTTTGCCACTCTTCGTAAGCATCTCAAAGAGCTCCAGCATATCCTCATCATTGAAGGAGTAAGTCTCCCTCTGCCTCTGCAATTTCGCGGACTTGGGGTTCACGGATGTTGAACCTTTGGAGATGTTGACGGTTATGGTCTACTTGCCTTTTTCGTCTTTGGGGTTGCTGCTAGACGAGCGTCTCCCCTTGTCTTCAGCCACAGAAAAGTGTAGCCCCAGAAGCTGTGCATCCTGGGCTTTCCTCTGTGCGGCGTCCACCTCTGTAATGAAAGGTGTCTACTTCGTACAGGGAGTACTGTGCCATAATTTGATTGCGAGTAGCATGTTCTTGCGGTATAAGTCCATAAGCATGGGCTCAGGCATGTCGGGCGGTAATCTGAGGGCTTTCTGGCGGAAGTGTATGCGCGGACAGGCTCCTTCTTCCTTTGGATAATCTCCATGATGGTCGACATCGCCATGTCCATCCCTCCTTCGTAGAATCGGTCCAGGAACTGAGTCTTCAGGTCTTCAAATGACGAGATACAATCGTCCGGAAGACTGCAGAACCATTTATAGGCTACCCCTTGCCGGGCCCCTATGAATTTGTTGGATAGGAGGGCGTCATCCTTTGGCAGGTGCCTAGTTACCGAGGTAAAGTACCTCAAGTATTATGGAGAAGACCCCTTCCTTTTATAGGGTGTAAGCATCTGCAGATTGTATTTAGGAGGGTAGACGACTTTGTTCCACTCGGCAGGGTATGGCTGTCGGATACCCATCTTCCGGAGTGCTGCTTGCTTCTCTTTGGCATCATGATGAGCATACAGCTCCTTGATGGACTGTTGTATCTTGGTTGGCATTGCAGAACCTGTAGCCGAGTAGACGAGGAGGGTCCTGTCTGGTAGGCGGCAAGCAGTCTGCTAGATCCGTTATTGGTTAGCAGATTAAGCACAAGTGTAGATGCAGCGGGGGCCATATTGCTCTTGAGTCGATTATGACCGAGGATAGAGTCTTCATGGTATCCGTTAGCGTATTTAACTTTGTCTCAAGGGCTTCGATACGTCTGAGAGCTTCGTTGTTGTCTTCCTCGTTGCCATCGGCCATGAACACGGACCAAGTGTAAGGATGAGTCGAGGAAGCCGTAGATCCTTCGCTCTCTGGCTTAGATGCCTGAGCCTCACCGTCTTAAGGATACACCGTAAGATTGTGATCTTCCTCGGACTCAGTATGGTTGCTACCCTAGTCTGGTGACTAGCTGCACTGATGGAGGCATCCGTGTCGTATTGCTCCTCCTCAGATCGGAATACAGGGTTTTCGTGCATGGTAGGAGGCTGGCTACCCCCAGTATTTGGCATGGCACCCAATGCAGATCTGGAACGGGTGCCTTGGAATACTCATGCATCGGGTACCTTAGCATTGCTGCTCTACGGCCTCCTCTTCAGTTTAGCGATCGTCACGGAAGGATTCTGGGAGGGCTTCTTGAAAGCTCTGGAACCCTGCGCCGCGTAGCACGTGACGATACGGGATTCATCTTCTCTATGGATCACCGACCCCCTGTTGAGCCTCTAGCGTGGGTGTAGAAGCATGGAAAAGAGGATATTGCTGTTAGTCCCACATCGAAAATGATAAGAAGAAAGGGCTCATTCCATTCTATATATAGAGCCTCCTTCCCTCCTTTAAAAATGGCACCAACTTCCCTTCCCTCCTTCCAACTTAGACTCTTCCTACTACGCACCATTGGGTGCTAAGTCAAAAAAGTCTAGGGCAATACGGGCCCAACAAGCCCAGTCAACTGTCCAAGCTGTTGACCGTCAGCAGGCACCATTAACTGTTATACGGGCTCCTGATGAAAAGTTATACAGAACCACCCACGTCTAATCCCCCAGGGCTAACGGAGAGGGTGGGTCTCAAAAGTCTCCCTACAACGATCGAGCGCAGTACTTTACTAGCCTCAGATCAGGGAGCAAATATGATGGTCCCAAAAGTCTTCCAACAATGATCGAGCGTAGTACTTTACTAGCCTCAGATCAGGGAGCAAATATGATGGTCCCAAATGTCTCTCTACAACGATCGAGAGTAGTGCTTTACTAGCCTCAGATCAGGGAGCAAATATGATGGTCCCAAAAGTCTTCCTACAACGATCGAGAGTAGTGCTTTACTAGCCTCAGATCAGGGATCAAATATGATGGTCCCAAAAGTCTTCCTATAACGATCGAGAGCAAGTATTTTTACTAGCCTTAGATCATGGAACAAATATGATACCTACGCACCCGGGCGCTCGGGATACCCAGGCCCGCAAAATAGATGCAAAGGTAGATCAATCTACTCTCGACTTGCGAGAGGTGGTCATTCACAAACGCAAGAAAAGAGAAGCAACCTTGATGTGTGAGGAGCCCTTTCCAGGACATCACTGTACCCAAGCTGCCATCAACTACTGCTGCCACAAGACAGTTGCTCCACCACCAAGAGTCTGTATTTATGAGGATCATCACCCCATGCGGCTAAGTGGACTCGAGCCGTATAAGCAAGGCTTCTGGAGATCCCATACGGCCAAGTGAAACCAAGCCGCAGAAGGAATGCTCCTGGAGACCCCATGCGGCTAAGTAGACTCAAGCCACAGAAGCAAGGCTCTCGAAGACCGCATGCGGCTAAGTAGACTCGAGCCGCAGAAGCAGGGCTCTCGAAGATCCCATGCGGCCAGGTTGACTCGAGCCGCAGAAGCAAGGCTCTCGAAGAACCCATGCGGCCAAGTGAAACCGAGTCGCAGAAGCAAGGCTCTTGGAGACCCCATGCGGCCAAGTGGACTTAAGCCGCAGGAGGAAGACTCTTCAGACTTCATGCGGCCAAGATGATCCAAGCCGCAGAAGGAAGTCTCTTGAAGACCTCATGCGGCCAAACCAATTTGAGCCGCAGAAGGAAGACTCTTGAGACCTCATGCGGCCAAGATAATCTGAGCTGCAGAAGGAAGGCTCTTGAGATTTCAAACGGCCAAGCCGATCCAGGCCGTAGAAGAAAGACTTTTGGTACCGCATACGGCCAAGTTGATCCGGATCGCAGAAGATTGATTTTACTCTGTTGGGGGGGGGGACACATGGCAATTTGACCAAGTCTCAACCATCCAGATTCGCTACAACAAAATCTCAACAACCCCCACCAGCTGGCAGCCCAAGATCGAGTCTTTCTGTGCTAGGATAGACACGTGGCCACGTGGCCCTTTATGCGGCCCAAAAATCTGCTATTGCAGGGATCACTATAAATAGCAGGGTACCACACCCATGAAAAAGGCTGGCAACCTACGATGGGCAATTTCTTCAAGGGCAAGGATCGTGTCAGATAGTCCAAGGAGTAAGGCAGAGTTGTTACACTTTTTCGAGCCTCCATCGTCACCCCCCGGAATCGAAAACTAAACAATTGTACTTAGATTGTTTCCTAGGATTTCTTTCTTGGCTTTCTCTTGTACAAGCGAGTTTGCAATCAAGTTCAATTCCTCTGTAATTCTTGTTCTTGATATTTAATGACAAATATGGCGACTCTGCTAGGGGCATCCCTCTCCTCTGATGAAAAGTTGGTGACGCAATCTGACGCGTCCAAGCTCGGCTCTATGCAGCAGATGCTCGTGGTTCGTTTTGACCAACGAGCATTCGAAAAAATGCTATCTGAAGGGAGCGCCAGCCCGTCACAGTAGCGAGCCAACCCAAAAAGAACCGACAGGACGTCGAAGGGCAAAACTGTTGCCCCCGACCAGGTTCTCGAAGAAGATCCTTCTGTGGCCCAAGACGGTGATCAAAGCTCTTTCTACGGCCTTACTTCCAGCCGCGGAGAACCCTATTGTCCCCAACTCTAGCAACGGAAAATACTTCGATGCTGAGTTTTTGGTGGCACAAGGGAAATCCATACGGACGAGGAAGAGGCCACATCAGAGAGACGAACAGTCTTCATATGCGGCAGCCAACTCTGGCCGCAGGCGAATGGCACAGTCGGCAGCCAACTCTGGCCGCAGGCGGATGGCACATGTGACAGCCAACTCTGGCCGTAGGTGGATGACCCATACGGTAATCAACTCTGGCCATAGGCAGATGGCCCATGCGGCAACCAACTCTAGCCGCAGGCAGATGGCCCATACGGTAGCCAACTCTGGCCGTAGGCAGATGGCCCATACGGCAGCCAACCCCGGCCACAGACAGGGTGTCTCTTGCGGCCCTGTCAGAAGCTCTGTGTTCGACCGTCTCTCATGCGAGCCCGACTCCATAAGGCCCATTGAGAATGTGGAATATGCCAATCTGGACTCTTCTTACTATGTGTCTTCGGGTGCTAAGCCGAAGAAGTCTAGGACAGTGCGGGCCCAATAAGTCCAGTCAACTGTCCAAGCTGCTGACCGTCAGCGGACACCGTTAAGTGTTATACGGGCTCCTGATGGAAAGTTGTACAGAACCACCCGCGTCCAGTTCTCCAAGGCTAATGGACAGGATGGGTCTCAAAAGTCTTCCTCCAACGATCGAGAGCAAGTATTTTTACTAGCCTCGGATCAGGGAGCAAACATGATACCTACGCACCCGTGTGCTCGGGATACCCGAGTCCACAAATTGGATGCAAAGGTAGATCAGTCTGCTATCGAATTGCGAGAGGTGATTGCTCACAAACGTAAGGAGAAAGAAGCAAACTTGGCATGTGATGAGCCCTTTTCGGGGCGTCGTTGCACCCAAGTCATCATCAACTGCTGCTGCGACAAGTCAGCAACACCTGAAGATCGGCAGTCCATTTTCCAACGACTGCACCAGCCAGCACCTGTCTGACAACAACTTAAGAAACAGGTGCAAATCTCGGGAGATAAGGAATTTTCTTTCGTCTCCTGTAATTCAACTTGGAAGGTTCTTCCCGGCAAGGGAGAAAGAAAGACAGGCTCTTCCAGCCCGGCAATCTCAGCCAGCACTGCAAGGAAACTCTCGTCTGGAGGATTGCCACCGACAGCCACAGGGGGTGTCTACCTAGGCACTCGATCCAGAAAGAAGCTTCCAACACCTGGAGGTGCATCCTCGACTTCCCTGGGGGTAGATGAAGCCGGGGGTAGCAGTCCTCTCAATATATGCGACAACACGGTGTTCCAAGAGCATACACAAGGGGTAGCGATCCACTGGAATTATGCAACAGATATGGACATCCCTGAGGATGACCGCCTTCACCAAGACGATGCGGCTTCCTGCACAGGGGGTAGCACCCCTTCCGAGTCCGAGGAAGAGGACATTTCGACGTTCTTCGACGATTTCTCTGTACGAGGATACGATACGGAGAGCGCTTCTTCTACGTTCCCTTCTACGTCTACCCACATATAGACAGTCTTTATGGCCAGTGATGATCATAAAGGGCCTACTGATCGACAACGTCTAGAAGTACTTGAAGCCATGCTAATGTCCCTGGTCAAGTTAGTAGACGAAATCAAAGCTGCCTTGCCAACTCAACCGGCAAGGACACCTGGACAAAAAAGCTTGGGACCCGCAGTCAACGCGGACTCCAACACGACTACTCCTCCTTTGGGTGATAATCCTTTAGGAGCATCCGTTTCTTTAGCTGCAAACGAACCCAGGGAGGCAAGGAGGGAAGTCTAGGAGCTTCGAGCAATGCTCAATGCCCAAGACTCCTCCCGGGACCTCAGAATATGGCAGCCGTATCCCGTTGCGTGGAGAGATGTTCCTTTTCCGCCACTGTACAAACCGTTTCATATTGATTCGTATGACGGGAAGACCTCTGCTAGTCGGTACATGACTTATTTCGAGGTCACAACCGATCACTTGCCGCATAGCGACGCCATCCTCACACGATTATTTATCGGAGCATTGGAGGAAATCGCGTTCGACTGGTACCGCAACCTTCCGGACAACTACATCCATTCCTTTGATGGCTTCAAACATATGTTCCTGGAAAGATTCTACGAAGTAGGGCATGATGTGACAATATCGTCTCTCATGGACGTCGTTCACGGAGAGAGGGAGCTAACGAGGAACTATATCGAACGGTTTCGCCAAACCGCGATGAGATTGCCCCAAGGCAATCCCGAAAGCTCCTTGATTGAAATCTGCCAGAAGAGTTGCTCACCGCAATCAGCTTCTGGATGGGCAAAGACCAGTTCAGGGATTGGACATCCTTCATTATAAGCGCCACCAATACGGAGGCGAAGTTAAAGAAGGCCCGCTAGCTGGGATTACACATCCCAGATAGAGAGGACAAGGGCAAACGTCCTAGTACCCCTGAAATAACAAACAATAGTGGCGGCACCACCAATAACCGGGACCTACAGAAGTTTCTATCCGTCAACATGGTTTCCATAAATGATTTCGCAGAGGAAGAAGACCAGGCACTCAATTTCTTCAAAGAAGAGCCTTGAGCTCAACACCTGGATCTCAGTGGGAATGGCGGTTCGAACAGCGAGAGCCTCCCAACGAGGACGATGTCGTCCAGAGCGACTTAGGGGATGCAACTTCCCCAAAACCTGTCTTCATCAGCAACGCCAACAAGAGCTCCTGCGCCCTCATGCGTGCTCGCAAATCCTGGTAAAAACTTGTTCAACCCTCCTATACTAAATCTCAGTAAGTAAAGCCCTCCACGACCATATTACCTCTGGATTGCTTTCTTACATCCTGTTGTGCATCTACCATGTCTATATCACCTCTGAGTAGTTGTATCTCCCGTAAAGACTCTGTGTCATCATGACCACATAGAAAATATTTTACGTCCATATCACCTCTGAAGTGTCCTTCTATAACCGTGTCTACCATGTCCATATTACCTCTGAGTAGTCACCCCCGTTACGATAACCCCAAAGTTGTCATAACTCCCTAGATTACAGCCATGTCCATATTACCTCTGAACTATTATTCTAGTAGAAAGATGTTTGCCATGTTCATATTACCTCCGAGTAAAGCACCCATTCCATGACAATCCTCCACTGTTGTCATTTATAGAACCCTTCACGTCCATATTACCTATGAGTCATTCTATGCCCCCATAGATTCTATCTTTATCATGTCCATATTACCGCTGATATAGATAATCTTCTAACTTAACACCTGTACCCAACCCGGGATAAATTCACAGTGTTAAGGACACATAACCTATCACGTCCATATTACCTCTATTAGGTTTTGTTTTAAATCTATTACCCGCACTACCAATGCACAAAAGGGTAATAGGTCCACAAAAATTATTTCTAATCTATTACCCGTACTACCAGTACACAAAAGGGTAATAGGTCCACAAAAATTGTTTCTAATCTATTACCCGTACTACCAGTACGCAAAAGGGTAATAGGTCCACAAAAATCATTCAAATCTATTATCTGCACTACCAATGCGTAAAAGGGTAATAGGTCCACAAAAAATTGTTCAAAAATATTGTTCGCATCTCCAGATGCACAAAAGGGTAATAGGTCCACAAAAAAGTCCTCCAAGTGGGATGTCCTCTGCCAATCACAAATGTTGTATTAGGTCCTCTAGTACAAGCACCCCTTCTCGCACAATCATATGCTTCTGGAGCCTAGTTGTTCCATTGCATTCACTCCCCAGTAGTAGAACAACCATGTCCAAATCACCTCTGAGTTGTTTTCCTACCCCTTACAAAGCAGATGATGCTAAAAACAAATATTTACCACGTCCACCTTACCTCTGAGTAAACACCCCGTGCAACAACCCCTGCGTTGTGGCGCATCAATCATAGAACTTCCATGTCCATATCACCTCTGAGTTGTTCTGTATATCCTCACCAAGTTCACTCCTACCATGACCATATCACCTCTGAGGAGGAAAGCTCTACCATCAACCTTATATTTACCACGTCCTTATCACCTCTAAGTAAATATGTTGGTTCCCTCTCTCAACTTATTATCTATACCTAAAACCAAGGTATGCCAAGGATGATAAGTCCACATAAAATCTCCAGCGGAAGTACCCAAACCTATCATGTCCATGCTACCTCTGATAGGATTGCCACACCTAAATAGCTCTACTTTCCATGCTTCTTATTCAAAGTATTCCAAATTTATAATTTGAAAACTTTAAAGGGGGTCTTGTAGAAGCATGGAAAAGAGATATTTCTTTTAGTCCCACATCAGAAAGGGAAAGAAGAAAGGGCTCATTCTATTCTATATATAGAGCCTCATTCCCTCCTTTGAAAAGGGCACCAACTTCCCTTCCCTCCTTCCAACTTGGACTCTTCCTACTACGTACCTTCAGATGCTAAGTCGAAGAAGTCTAGGGCAGTGCGGGCCCAACAAGCCTAGTCAACTGTCCAAGCTGCTGACCGTCAGCGGGCACCGTTAATTATTATACAGGCTCCTAATGGAAAGTTGTACAGAACCACCCGCATCCAATCCTCTAGGGCTAACGGACAGGGTGGGTCTCAAAAGTCTTCCTACAACGATCGAGCGCAGTACTTTACTAGCCTCGGATCAGGGAGCAAATATGATGGTCCCAAAAGTCTCCCTATAAAGATCGAGCGCAGTACTTTACTAGCCTCAGATCAGGAAGCAAATATGATGGTCCCAAAAGTCTCCCTACAACCATCGAGAGCAGTGCTTTACTAGCCTCAGATCATGGAGCAAATATGATGGTCCCAAATGTCTCCCTACAATGATCGAGAGTAATGCTTTACTAGCCTTAGATCATGAAGCAAATATGATGGTCCCAAAAGTCTCCCTACAACGATCGAGAGAAGTACTTTACTAGCCTCAGATCAGGGAGTAAATATAATGGTCCCAAAAGTCTTCCTACAACGATCGAGAGCAAGTGCTTTTACTAGCCTCCGATCAGGAAGCAAATATGATACCTACGCACCCGGGCGCTAGGAATACTCGGGCCCACAAAACGGATGCAAAGGTAGATCAATATGCTCTCAACTTGCGAGAGGTGGTCATTCACAAACGCAAGGAGAGAGAAGCAACCTTGATGTATGAGGAGCCCTTTCCCGGACATCATTGTACCCAAGCCACCATCAACTACTACTGCCACAAGACAGTGGCTCCACCACCAAGGCAGTCTGTGTTTATGCGGATCATCACCCCATGCGGCTAAGTAGACTCGAGCCGCAGAAGCAAGGCTCCTGGAGATCCCATGTGGCCAAGTAAAACCAAGCCACAGAAGAAATGCTCCTGGAGACCCCATGCGGCAAAGTAGACTCAAGCCGCAGAAGCAAGGCTCTCGAAGACCCTATGCGGCTAAGTAGACGGAAGCCGTAGAAGCAAGGCTCTCGAAGATCCCATGCGGCCAGGTTGACTCGAGCCGCAGAAGCAAGGCTCTCGAAGAACCCATGCGGCCAAGTGAAACCGAGTCACAGAAGCAAGGCTCTTGGAGACCCCATGCGGCCAAGTCGACTTGAGCCGCAGGAGAAAGACTCTTCAGACTTCATGCGGCCAAGATGATCCGAGCCGTAGAAGGAAGTCTCTTGAAGACCTCATGCGGTCGAGCAAATTTGATCCACAGAAGGAAGACTCTTGAGGCCTCATTCGGCCAAGATGATCCGAGCCGCAGAAGGAAGGCTCTTGAGATTTCATGCGGCCAAGCCGATCCAGGCCACAGAAGAAAGACTTTTGGTACCGCATGCGACCAAGTTGATCTGGGCCGCAGAAGATTGATTTTACTCTGTTGTGGGGGGACACATGGCAATTTGACCAAGTCTCAACCACCCAGATTCGCTATAACAAAATCTCAACAACCCCCACCAGCTGGTAGCCCAAGATCAAGTCTTTGTGTGCTGTGACAGACACGTGGCCACGTGGCCCTTTATGTGGCCCAAAAATTTGCTATTGCAGGTATCACTATAAATAGCAGGGTACCACATCCATACAAAAGGTTGGCAACCTACGAAGGGCAATTTCTTCAAGAGCGAGGATCGTGTCAGATAGTCCAAGGAGTAAGATAGAGTTGCTACACTTTCCCGAGCCTCCATCGTCACCCCCCAGAATAAAAAACTAAACAATTGTACTTAGATTGTTTCCTAGGATTTCTTTCTAGGCTTTCTCTTGTACAAGCGAGTTTGCAATCAAGTTCAATTTCTTTGTAATTCTTGTTCTTGATATTTAATGGCAAACAGTGTGGTCGACGTAGAGTGAAGTCTCTGGAAGATAGAATGCCGGCTTGATGAAGGCACGGTCGTCTGCTGGCAGCTGCAGTTGATGGTAATCTGGGTGTAAGAGTGCCTAGATTTAGGCACGCCCTGCACCACAGATTCTTATTCCGCTTGGGAGAGGGTCAGATCTTCCGCCATGGCCCCTCTATTGTACGTACAGGGAAGCTGCACGCAAGTACGGTCAGAGCGGGTCTGGCGGAAAAGCCCCCTGTCGCTTCTGCGGGAACGCTACTCGCGTGGCTCCCTCTCCATAAGACGTACCCCCTGGCTTGGCTCTCGGAGCCATGGATCCTTCACTCTCAACTCTAGTCTCTGGTCTGCCATAGGTGTCGTGTCCTTATCGCACGAAGCATGAACCACCTGGGATATCCTCCTACTACCCCCAGTGGGTGAGTAGTATTCAGAGTCCGCCGAAGGCTCACCTGAAGGAAAAGCAATTCTTTCGAAAATAGATCTTCTTACCGACAATGCTCCCGTCGTAAGGGTTTGGACCGGTGTGCACTTCCTTTGGCGTCATGCCTTCGTCAGATCAACCATAGAACTATCATCTTCGTCGTCATGCTTTCCTAGGATGGGAATCGGGCAAGGGGATAAGGCTGTAGCAGTCGGAATCTTCTCCGTGGCTTCGGAGTTAAAAGGGTCCTGAGAAGCAGTTCCCACCATCGTGCTTCTAGCTGCAGCCGCCTTAGGCCTCCAGACACGTCGAGTCTTCATCGGTTGTACGAACCGCTTCTAAGTCTTTGACTTTTTATCAGAGAGGAGATCTTCAAAAGCAAGCTAGTCAAAGCGTACGACCAGCATGTCTTGGAAAGATCCCAGCAAGTTGTCATCAGATTATGTTACCGCCGTTTCGTTGGCGGAGAAGGTGTTCCCCAGTAGAGTCATCATTTTGTTCGACATAACAAAAGGTTGAACAAACTTTTGGCTTTATTGAACATATAAGGTATCTGTGTACAAAGAAGGAAGTCCTAAATAGGATATTCTAAGTACAGGGAAAAGAGTTTTCTAGGAAAGCGTGACAGTGGAGATCGAGCACTGCAGTGGCTCATTTACTCCGTTGACTATCTGATGACGAATCAACCTTGCTCTGGCTCTCTGGCGCCTTTGATAGAACTCAGGGGTCACCGATCAAGAGGCTATCTGGAGAAGAAGATACCTTGGAGGGGGGTTGTTCTTCTGCTGGTTGGTTGGTGGATTGTTCCTTCTTAAATGAAGGTTGTTGCCCTCCTTAAGTTGAAGGAGAACTCCTTCTATTTATGGAGAACCGAGCACATATGCGATGTGCATTAGGGTTCCTGAGATATGAAAGAATCTACCATCATTGTACCGTGTGGGCTTCTGCGGCGCTGACATGTGGCGGACATCGAAATTCCCCTCAATCGAGATCTCTGGTGGTTATCCCAAAGGAGGTGACACGTGGTGTATGTTGATTTGCTTGCGCAGATATAGCCGAGTAAATCTTGGGATTTCATCCTAAATTTGGAGTCTAATTGATCCTCATCTAAGATTTAAATCAATTTGATATGATATCAATCATGATTTAATCCCAATTTTTTATGCAAGAGGCGGTTTAAACAAACCAATTGGGGTGGACCCATGCTTCCTGTGCCTCTGGTGAGGACTAAGTACTGTTGTGCTTCTAGAGTGACGAGTAGACCGTGCTTCTGGAGATGACGGAGCCTCTGTGCTTTCACGTGACTAGTGGACTTGGCTTCAAATGACGACGAGATTTCTGTGTATTTAGTGCAACGATGAAGCTGTGTTTCGAAGTAATAGATTCACTGTGATATAGGCGACGAGTAGGCATGTGTTTCAGGTTGGCGAGGTTAGTTTACTTTTGGAGTGACAGGCTGACTTACATTGGTTGCAGTAGGAGTTCCTAAGTCTCTTGTAGAGAAATGACTTAAGCTTCTGGATCGGAGCAGATGACTGTGCCGTGGGAATGGAGATGGTGTGAACATATCACCATTTTATACCTCATGTGGACGCATGTAAGTAGTTGTGCCTCTGAACTTTGAAGGCCTTGACTTTGGAGGAAAGGGTATAACACCCTTATGTGTCTGGGGTTGGCGTAGGCAGGTAGCTGCACCTCTGGAGTGAAGACACTGGTTTCTGAAGTAAAGAAAAAGGTGGGGCCTACCACCATCTTGCTTTTGAGATTGGCGTATGTCACGACGCGCACCCAGTATAAGGGCACGAGAAGTGGGTACGTCCACCCTACGCTGCAGTATCGGCGGTAGAACGCTGTCCTAGGTCACAACATCTAACACAATCTAGAATATGCTCCGAAAGGAGAACTATATAATAAGTAATCTCAATCACAAACTAAGATGGAAAAGAAGATAAGATAATCTCAACAGAGAGTCACAATATGAATAATAAGTCTCGGTGTAAACCACACCATAAATAATTTCTTAATACAATCATAATGTCTCAATGACTAGATAAAGATATAAGTCTAATCTAAACTAATGGCAAGTCCTCATCGACTACTGGATCCTGCTGAGGGTCCAGGTCACCTGTGTCAACTAGGCCTGCTCCATAGTAAGTATCACAGCAATCTTTATCATCTGTAATATTTCAACAGGTCCAGTCAAGGCAGGAACGAATACATATCTCTCACACAGATCATAACATGAAAAGAAATATGAAACAGGCTATAGAATAATATCCATGAACTGCTGATAAAGAAATGAGACTGTAAAAGAGAACATGGTATATGGAAATAGATATACATGATATAATAAGAGAACTGAACTAACTATGTGGTGTAAAGTACAATCTGGTTATGTAAACTGACTTAGGTTATACATGACTTAAACATAGTTTGGAGTTGTACATGATAAGGGGTAAATCACATAACCAAATAAATACTCTCCTGCCCCAATCAGTACACAAGGATCTGTCCAGGTTATGTTATTGCACATAAAAGTAGTGTGTCACATGGATAGCTAGTCCACATGAACACTGGGTTATACATGAAGGCTCACATGATCATGAGTGTACATGAATGTCACATGAGTATACGTGAATAAATACGAATACAATGAGTAGACGATGCACATGATAAAGTACATGAGCATAATATACCCGATGTATCCGAGGGGATAACATCGTATGAAGAGATCCATGTAGTACTAATCCGTGATAACATCGTGACAGCAACAAGTAAAATACTCTATAACAAGTAAATATGTCCAAGCAAGAATGAAACGGTCAGAGAATGTACTCGCCTGGCAATCCAAGTTGCTGGTGAGGAAGTGTAACTGAACTGGAGTGATGTAATCCTATTTAAAACAACCACATGATACAATAAGGTCTAAAATATCATAAGAAATGCCTACAATATAATTCTACATGATTCTAGGTCAAAGTTAACCCTTGGTCAACTCTGGTCAAACCTGGTCAAATAAGTCAACTAGTCCGTTTACTAATTTTTAGGTCAAGCACAAGTTTTTAAGTCATTCTAAGTTCGTTTGAGTCGATCTGGATCAAGTTTGACACAAAGTTGACTTTTGTCAACTTGGTCAACTTGTCGGTCGACTCGGCCATTCTAGGCTCATTGGGTCAATCCTAAACTGACTCAATACTCACTAGGTTACATTCACAAGCAAACAATTACATATATATTATATATTACATATATATTATATATATATATATATATATATATATATATATATTATATATATATATTTTTTGTATATATATATATATACATTTTTTTTTTTGAAAAATACCCTTCGTTTTATTAATCAAGGCTCAAAATGCCGAAGCCTAACCACGTATACAAGGTGCAAAATGACAAAGCCTATACAAGTATACCCAAAAAGGAACGAAGAGAGGGACCCACGACACAACTACCAAATCTAGGGGTGGGTCGGAGACCAGAATGCTCTCGGACTGTTGGAACACTTGTAGAAGCATGGAAAAGAACAGGAAAGTCCATGCGGCTCAAAACAGAGGGAGTCTCATGCGGCTCAAAAGTCCCTTAGAGCCTTATGCGGCTCAAAAGACCCTTAGAGCTTCATGCGGCACGAAAGGCCCCGATAACTCCATGCGGCTCAGAAAAAGCCATGTGGCCCTATGCGGTTCAAAATATGACTCTATAGCTGGCCATCATTTCTCTGTGCAGCCAGCTCATTAAATGCTCTGACACAGTGCGACAGCTCTGACACAAAGGATTGACAGCTCTGACATAAAGGTAAAATGATGACCCTGACATAATAATGTGCTCCTAGAGAGACGAGAAAAATCTTCACAGTTGGCACGATCCACCAATTCCAAAGCTCTTTATGCGGATCATTTAAAAGAGCTCATGCAGCTCTGATTTAATGGAGCTTTATGCGGCTCAGTTTTAACGGAGTTCATGCGGCTCTGTTCTGATGGGTCCTCATGCGGCTCTGTCCCCGTGGGACTTCATGTGGCCCAATTTACAAGAGGCTTATGCAGTTCTGTTCAATGGGACTTCATGCGGCCCAATTTACAAAGAGGCTTATGCGGTTCTGTTCGATAGGACTTCATGCGGCTCAGTTCATCAGGAGCTTATGCAGCTCTGTTCAGTGAGACTTCATGCGGCCTAGTTTACAAGAGACTTATGCGGTTCTATTCAATGGGGCTTCATGCGGCCTAGTTTACAAAGAGGCTAATACGGTTCTGTTCGATAGGACTTCATGCGGCTCAGTCATACGGCTCGTCACAAAAATGGAAATTAGGACACGTGACAGGAGTTGATCAAATCTCAATAATTTAGAATTATTGCAATCATCATAACTGCCCAGATCGATTTCCAACAAACAATGCAGATTTGTTCCAATCAACATAAACTGCCCAATTCAATTTCCAACAAACAATGCAGATTTGTTCCAATCAACATAAGAAGCCCTGATTGATTTCCAACAAACAAGATTAAGGCTAATCTTAACCAATCCCTAACCGCCCGCTTTTCAAAGAGCAATTACTGTACACCCTACTTATCACACAGTCCTATAAATAGCAGGGGATTATTCTTTCGCAACACAGACGGAGTTATACACACAGTGCCCAAGCAGAGAGACTAGCAACCCCCGTACACACAAAGAGCATTTCTTTCCCGAAGCCGAAGCTGCGTTCGATCGTCCAAGGAGTAAGGCAGAGTTGCTATCACTCTCCCGAGCCTCTACCGTCATCCCCCAGATTCAAAAATAAATAATTGTACTTTAGATTGCCTTTCCTAGGTTTTGTTCCTAGGCTCTCCTTTATACAAGCGAGTTTGTATTGAAAATCAAAGTCCAGTCCTCCCATAAAACTGTTCTGTTCTTTAGATAATCAATGACAAACACGATGGCGACTCTGCTGGGGACTAACTTCTCCAATGCTGAGAAGTTGGTGACGCAATCGGACGCAGCCAAACTTGGCTCCACGTAACAGATGCTGGTCATCCGCTTCGACCATCAGGCGTTTGAAGAAATGCTCTCCGACGGGAGCGTTGTCCCGGTCCAGAAGTGAGCTCGCACGAAGAAGGCCTGCAGGGAGTGGAGGCCCAAATCATTTGCTCCTCCCCAAGCTCTGGAAGAAATACTCTCTGCTGGCCAAGACGGTGGAGAAGACTCCCATGCGGCCCCACTTCAGGCCGCAGAGGACCCTGCTGTTCTCAAGTTCGACAGAGGAAAGCACTACGATGCTGGACTCATGGAAGCAAATGGAGACTCTATGCGGTCCAGAAATAAGCCGCATAAGGGTGCCAGCCGCAAGAAGATGGCTCAGGCGGCAAACAATTCCAGCCGTATGAAGGCTCATGCGGCCACTAAATCCAACCGCATGAATGTTCCTGCGGCAGCCAAATCCAGCCGCATGAATGCTGATGCAGCCAAATCCAGCCGCATAAATGCTGATGTGGCCACAAATGCCAGCCGCATGAATGCCCATACAGCAGCCAAATCCAGCCGCATAAATTCTTATGCGGCCACAAATGCCAGCCGCATTAATGCTCCATGTGGCTCGGGTTCTGTCTTTGACCGCCTCTCATGCGGTCCTGATCTCGGATGCTCCAATAAGAATGTGCCAGACTCTGTGCGGCACAATTTGGACTCTTCCTACTATGCGCCCTTGGGTACTAGAAGGAAGAAGTCTAGGGCAGCGCCGGCTCGTCGAGCTCAGTCAGCTGTCCCAACCTCTGACCATCAGAGAGCTCCGTTTACTATTAAGCGGGCCTCTGATGGAAAGTTGTACAGAACCAACCGTGTCCAGCCTCCGGCGGCAAAAGGGCAGAGTGGTTCCCAAGAGTCTTCCAATCAGGGAGCAAACATGGTGCCAACATACTCGTATGCTAGGGACTCCCGGGCCCATGAAACGAGTGACTTACGTGATGTGATTCTTCACAAGCGCAAGGAAAGAGAAGAAAGCTTGGTGTGTAGAGAGTCCCTTCATAGACATCACTGCACTCAAGTTATTGTCAACTGCTGCTACAGCAAGGCGGCAGTACAAAAGGACCGGCAGTCCATCTTCCAACGACTGCAACAGCCAGGACCGGTCCTGCAACAAAGCTCAGGAGATGAGGCGCTTCATGTCGTCTCCTGCAATTCTGCTCGGAAGATCCCTACCGACAAGACGGAGAAGAAGATAAATGTTTCCAGCCCGACAATCTCTACTAGCGCGGCTATGAAACTCACGTCCAAGCGGCTGTCCACAACCACCACCGGAGGAGTTTATCAGGGCACCCGCTCTAAGACGAAATCTTTAATACTTGGTGATTCGTCATCTACATCTCTGGGGGTAGCCGAAGGCGGGGGTAGCACCCCTTCGAACGTCCACAATAATCCGGTATTCCAAGAAGATGCACCAGGAGAAGCAATTCCCTCCACAGATGCAGTAGATCCGGACGTCCTTGAGGACGTCCACGGGTCCCAAGTGTAGAAGCATAGAAAAGAATAAAGAAAGATCCATGCGGCCAGAGAACCCCATACGGCTCAGAGAGTTCATGTGGCTCAAGTATTCATGCGGCTCGAGCGTCTATGCGGCTCAAACAAGCTCTATGCTGCTCAAGGAAGAGCCACGTGGCCTGCAAAATAGCTCTCCCCCTTGTCCATTACCGCATTAAATGCCTTAATGGCTGACAGCTCTGACAAGGTGACAGTTCTGACACAAAGATATAATTATGACTCCCTCATAATGATGGACTCCTTGGGAAGCAAAAAAAATCTCTGACACGATCCCCCGAGAGTCAGAAACTGTCATGCGGCCTTGACACGTGGACAGTCGTATGCGGCCCAAGCGGAGACTCCCCCATGCCACTACAACAAAAAGACCTATTAATGACGCTCGACAAGGAGTTTTAATGACGGCTGATACATAAGCGTTATCAAGTTGAGAAATACCTTTTTTCTATGACGGTTTGGGCTAATTCTGGGCTTTTTATAACGTTTATAAAACAAAGCGTTATTAATAGTTTAGAGCGGTGGCAAACTTGTAATAAACTTTCTGTAATATATTCCATCCCCCCTCCGATTTTACTCAGAAGAACTCTCATTCTCCTTGCTCTCCTTCTGCCCCCTCTTCCCTCCTCTCCCCAAACCCTAAAATTTCTAATCTCCTCTTTTCAATCTCCCACAAACCCTAACTCTAGGTCTCACTCTAAACCCTAGCTCTAGGTCTCACTCTAAGCCCTAAGCCCCCAACCCCTTCTCCCACGAACCCTAAGCCCTAAGCTCCTAACCCCTCGCTCGTCGACGGAAGCGACGGCGGAGGGAACGATGTGGTGGGTCGAGGTCATCCAAGCGTTGTGGCTTCGGGTTTAGAAGATCGGGGAGGTCGGTGCTCAGGATGAGCGGGACGACGCTCGGTCGAGAACAGAAAGTGGAGTCGGAGGAGGGCTCGGGAAGGCGTGGGCTCGGGATCCGGTCGGGGTTGTCCTCGGCACCGTCAATCAAAATCTCCCTCAAACCCCTCCACCGCTCAACAAGCTCTAGATCGACTCCAGCAGGTGCGTATCCCTATAATGACTAATTTTATTACCAATTTTCTCTTCATGGGCAATCTAAAAATTGGATCTTTAAGCTTCCCCTTTTTTTTTATATTTTTATATTTGGGAATTGGGTATTTCTTGACAAACAGTAACTTTTTTGATGGATTGGAGTTTTTTTTGTGCATAAAATAGTGTGAGATCGGGACTAGAATGGGAGGTCTTTGTTCGAAGAGATCGTCGGTGGACAAATCGCCGAGCGATAGCACTCTCAATCCCAATGGTCTCATGGATCCCGAGCCGGTAGCTGCTTATGATTCTAGTTTGAAGAACCATGGGGAGGCCAAGAAGAAGTGGGTGGCACAGCCGCCGCTGTCGTTCTCCGACCGGATGATGCCCACTTACGGAAATGCCGCCACGGAGGTGGAGCCGTGGCAGCTCTCGAGCTCGCTCTTGATGAAGTCGAAGTCGACAAGGTCGAAGCCGCCGGCATCTTCGAAGACCGAAACAACCAAGGTACACTTCATGGATGGCTTACTTGAACATTATTAATGGTGATAGTTGTTGTTGAAGCTAGTAAGTATGTTCGAAATATGGCTTGTTAGACTGAAATAATGTATTATGGGAGGCAGTTCAACCACATTTCTGGGTGTTCGGCTCGGATAATGTTAACTATTAAAAATATTCCCTAAGAAGGGTACTTGTCCAACTACAATCGCATTTGCATTACATTCTGTAGACGAACTGCTCCAAATTGTTTTCTGTTTGTGTAAAGCTTGGACATTGCAATATCAAGGCTAGGGGAGCAGGAGGCTCTTTCAAGAAAACCTGCACAAAATCTAAAGGTGTAGCTAATACCACCCATCTTACTGTATTGAGATTATTGTAATGTAATTTGGTTCTGGTATGTTTTCGACTTTTCGTGTGTGTTTGATTTTATGATGCATGTAATTTTACTGCAGATCCTTGCCAAGGATGAATATGAGAGCAATTTTGTTTCAGCAGTGGTTACTCCAGATGAAATAGGAGTGAAGTTTGATGATATAGGTGCTCTTGAGGATGTCAAGAAGACATTGAACGAGCTTGTCACGCTACCAATGAGGAGACCGGAACTCTTCTCACGTGGAAATTTGTTAAGGGTAAAATTCTCAGTAATTATTATATTCTAAGCTTTGTTTTTGTTTCAAACTTTCTTATTCAATTTTTTTTAACGTAGTTATATGAGGACTTAGTGCACAAGTTATACATGAGATGGCATGCACAAACAAGAATCAGTAAACTACAGATCTTTATGAGATGGCCTTCCTTAATTTTACTGCAGATCTTTATAAACTTTATGTTAGTCAACTCTTTATAAACTTTATGTAAGTCAAATCTGAACTTTATACAGAAGTCCATTTTTAGATTCTATCATATGAGATGTCAAGTTTTTTTTAGTTTTCCGTAAACTAAAATCTTATGCACAGAAGTCAACTCTATGAGATGGCATGCACAGAAGTAATAATCAGTATGATCTTTACAAACATTAATATAATTTTGTACCAGAAACCATAATCAGATCCTCTCTATCTCATTTGTAACAAAAGTATGCATGCAATAAGCCGATTTTAGGAGGTTTGGACCAAGCCATATACACTTTTGCTAGCCTCTCTTGATATAATTCTTTTTACTGATTTCCTCCATTATTATTTCTTGTTCTGTTTGTTCTTGGCAGAGTCCTAGTATATGGTTGATGACAACAGGGAAAATTCAATTATTCAAACAATCTGCTTGAAGATTAAGATTGTTTTATGTAGTTCAACCACGCAAGTGATGCCAAATGGGCGGACCCCCACCATAGGCCCACCCAGGGGGAGTAGCCGCTTCCCCTGAGTTCCGGGTTTCCTTCTATCTACTATATGTTTCTTCTATTACTTATTTTACACTCTTTAGTGATTTCCATTACTTCATTATTATTGTGGACGATTTCCATTACTGTGTACATAATTTTTATGATCTTTCTTGATCATTTGAAAAGACTTCATTAGTATGGTTGCCTGGGGCATATTTGATTAACCTGAGACAATGCTCAAGAAGGTGAAAATGTGTATTATTTTGTTGTAGTGGATATGGGACAAATACTTGATACCTATCATGACCTAGTTTGTTTTACTCATCTCTCTTGATATTTCATGATTAGATTTAATTTTTAGGCCTGACAATTATATGGACTGATTTGGTTTTCTCTTTTTCTCAGGATTTCACTGGTGTTCCGGCTGTCGTTGATCTTTCATGATTATTGGTTATGTGGCTAAGTTTTGATGTGGATAATTTTGGTAGTTGTAAATATCTATATATATTTGGATATTCTATTTTGATAATGTAATGAAGATGTTGATATGTACTCTATTTTGAGAAATGTAATAAAGATGGTGATATATAATGTTTATTTTTTGGAATGTAATATATACTGTGCAGTATAGAGCATTATAAATATGCTAATTTGAATAGTATAAAGTGTTATAAATGTGCTGCATTGAGCCTATACATATTATCTATTCATGACGTTTTAAAATTGTTCTGAATTGTGCACTATATATTAACTATTCATAATGTTTTTTTAGAAACTATTCATGACGGTTATTTTATGACGCTTTTAAAAAACATTTATAACACCCGTTTTCATAACGGTTGCTGTGAAAAAAAAAAGCGTCATGGTTGGTCATTAATGACGCTTTTTAGCCGTCATTAAAAGGGTTTTTTGTTGTAGTGTGCAGCTCACGAAGAGTAGCCCCATGCGACTCACGAAGATTAGCCCCATGCGGCTCACGAAGACTAGCTCCATGGGGCTCACGAAGACTAGCTCCATGCGGCTCACAAAGACCACCCCCATGCGGCTCACGAGGACCATCCCCATGCGGCTCACGAGGACTATCTCCATGCGGTTCACTCATGCGGTCATCCACACTCATGCGGCTTAAATCATTACTATGCGGGCCACTCTCAAGCAGCCTGGATACGTGGCCAGCCTTATGCGACTCAATGAGCAGCAACCTTCCTGCGGCTCAGATTTCTGCAATGGCTCGACACGTGGCATGATAGCGCGGCACGTGGCATCAGATTGATCGAAATCTCTCAACAAATCCCAATAAAATATTGGGATCAAATCAGATCATTTGCAAACAAGCAAATTAAAGACACGCGTCGAAAAATCCGAGGTTGGCATGACAAATCAGGAGGATTTATGTCAATCAGCATTAATTACCCACAAAAGATTTGATGCAATCATATTTATTGCTCAAATCTCGATGAATGGCCCAGATCCAGTGATCCTTAGCCGCCGACTTTCAAGAATGGACAATCATTGTAAATCCTAATGAGGCCTCCCACTCTTATAAATAGCAGAGTGTCATTCCCTTGCAAAGACACACAGACATATACGGAGAGAGAAATAGAGACATACACAGAGACAGAGAGAGATATACAGAGAGAGACATAGAGAGCCAGAGAGCCTGAAGAAAGAGAGTATTTCTTCATCAATGCTCAGCAGTTCTTCTACAGAGCCAAGGTTACACCCGATCGTCCAAGGGGTAAGGCAGAGCTGCCGTCGTTTTCCCGAGCCTCTACCGTCATCCCCCAGAATCTAAAATAAACAATTGTACTTAGATTGCTGTACCTAGGTTTTCGTCCCTAGGCTTTCTTTGTACAAGCGAGTTTGTATTGTGAAGTAAAAGTCCAGTCCTCCGATAATTGTTCTGTTCTTTTATATTTCATGGCAAACACGATGGCGACTCTGCTGGGGACAAACTTCTCGACGGCTGAGGAGTTGGTGACGCAATCGGATGCAGCCAAACTTGGCTTCACGTAACAGAAGATGGTCGTCCGCTTCGACCAACAGGCATTTGAAGAAATGCTCTCTGAAGGAAGCGCTGGCCCGGTCGAAAAGCGAACCCGCACAAAGAAAGCTCGCTGCGAGTGGAGGCCAAAATCATTTGCTCCTCCACAAGCTCTGGACGGGGTACTCTCTGCTACCCAAGATGGCGAAGGCGACTCTCATACGGTTCCACTTCGAGCCGTAGAGAACTCTGCTGTCCCCAAGTCCGGCAGAGGAAAGCACTACGATGTTGGACTTGCAGGGACAAAGAGTGATTCTACGTGCCCCAAGAAGAAGCCGAACGCTCATGCGGCCAAGTCTGCCAACAGCATGCAGGATGCTCATGCGGTTGAGTCTGCCAGCCGCATGAAGGACGTCTATGCGGCCAGATCATCCAGCCGCATGAAGAAAACTCATACGACCGAAGCTCCCAGCCGCATGAAAAAAACCTATGCGGCTACGCCTACCAGCCGTATGAAGGTTATTGATGACAGCCGCATGATGCCTACTCCACGTGGCTCTGTCTTCGACCACCTCTCCTATGGTCCTGATCTCTTGTGCTCCCAAGAAGATATGTCTGACTCTCTCCAGCATCACCTAGACTCTTCCTACTATGTGCCCTTATGCACTAGAGCGAAGAAGTCTAGGGCAGCGCGAGCTTGGCAAGCTCGGTCCGCTGACTCGATCTCTGACCATCCGAGCGTACCGCATACTGTTATGCGGGCCTCAGATGGGAAGTTATACAGAACCACTCGAGTCCAGTCCCCGACGGCAAACGGACAGAGAGGTTCGCAAAAGTCTCCTAAACTCCAGGGAGCAAACATGGTCGATCCAGACCCATCTGACTTGCGTGAGGCCATCCTCCACAAACGCAAGTAAAGAGAAGATGCACCGGGGTGCAAAGAGTCCTCCCACGGACGTTACTGCACCCAAGTCATCGCCAACTGCTGCTACAATAATGCGACGATACGAAAAGACCGGCAGTCCGTCTTTCAAAGACTGTAACAGCCGTCTTCAGAAGACGAGGCACTTCCCGTCGTCTCCTACAACTCTGCTCAGAAAGTCCCCGCCGATGGGAGAGGAAAGAAGACAAATGTTCCCAGTCCGAAGATTTCAACCACTTTGACCAAAAGACTGTCGTCTAAGCGGGTGCCCACCACCAAAGTTTTCCAAGGCACCCGATCTAAGACGAAATCTGCTACAGTGGGAGATTCATCGTCCACAATACTGGGGGTTGCTGGGACTGGGGGTAGCACTCCTCCGAACCTCCACGACAATTCAATGTTCCAAAAAGGCGAGCCGGGGGAAACAACTCTCCCATCAGATGTAGCAAACCCCGACGTCCCCGACGACGTCCACAACTCCCAAGACGAGGCGAACTCTGAGACTGGGGGTACCGTTCCTTCCGAATCCGAACCAGAGGAGAACATTCCCACATACCCCGATGACTTCTCACTACAGGGGTATGATTCGGAGGGCGCTTCCTCCACCGCTCCGTCCATCTCTCCTCACGTAAGGACGGTATTCATGACGGACAGTAACCAAGGTGGTTCCAGTGATCGCCAACCCATCGACACTCTGGAGGCCATACTGCTTGCCTTGGTCAAGTCTGTAGACGATATCAAAGCGGCCCTTCCAACTCTGTAGGGAGGAACGCCTGGCCAAACAAGCGCGGGTCCCGCGGTTAATACAGACTCGAATTCAGCGGCACCGAACCCGGGTAACAATCCTCCTGAAGTAACGGCCCCCACCGCCGTGGATGAGGCCCGCGATCGAGAAGAGAGGTCCAGGAGCTCCGAGCCATGTTTCATGCTCGAGAAAACTCTCAAGACCGCAGAATATGGCAACCGTACCCTACTGCATGGAGGGATGTCCCCTTCCCACCAAGATATAAGCCGTTCAATATCAATCCTTATGATGGCAAGACCTCCACAAGTCGGTACATCACTTACTTTGAGGTCACCACCGACCATCTGCCCCATGATGATGCCATCCTCACACGATTATTCATCGGGGCATTGGAAGAAGTCGCCTTCGACTGGTACCGCAACCTGCCAGACAACTGCATCTACTCCTTCGCCGGCTTCAAGCGCATGTTCTTGGAGAGATTCTACGAAGTAGGGCAGGACATCACAATATCCACCCTCATGGACGTCGTCCAAGGAGAGAAAGAGCTGACAAGGAATTATATTGAGCAGTTTTGCCAAACCGCAATGAAGCTGCCGTCTGGAATCCGGATTCCTCCATAATTGAAATTTGCCAAAAGAGATTGCTCCCAACAATTAGTCTCTGGATGGGCAAAAGTCAATTCAAGGACTAGAAGACGTTTATCATCAGTGCCACAAGCGCCGAAGAACGATTGAAGAAGGCTCGCCAATTGGGATTGTACATCTCGGACGGAGAGAACAAGGGCAAGCGTCCCAACACCAACAACGACAATAGAGGTAGCCCCTCCAACAATTGGGACAGCAGGGGTAAGCAGGCTATGGTGGCCGATACAGCACAGAAACCTGAGCCAAAGCCGACAGACAAATAATGGCCGCAAATCACTTACTCCTTCGAAGACGGTCACGTCAAGCCCATCTTGGACATGCTCATACAAGGAGACAGAATTCAGCTTCCTCCACCAAGACGGGAACCTCGGCCGGCAGACATGGAGAATCCAAAGTACTGCCATTACCACCGCTACGTCCACCATGCCACACACGACTGCTACCAACTGAAACGGTACATCCAAAATCTTATCGATTCGAACGCTCTGGCCATCGACTTCGAAGAGGTAACTATGGCAGCCAATATGGTGTCGGTATAATTTGGCAGCTTTTCTTGAACCGAAGCTCAAGACGGTGTGGTACACATCCCTCTGGCGACAATGGAGATTGCTAATCTTCCACCTCCCCGAGATCAGGTTGCTGGTCTAGTGCCCCTCACCACATCACGAGGGGAGGTCATGTGGGTCCATCCAGACTTGGTATCAGAAGTGACTCAGCCCACACCATCTTCTATTCGCAAGAAGAAGAGTGGAAAAGTCAGGTCCTGCCGCACAATCTCGGCAGATATCGAAGAAGCTACAGCCGTCGTCACTCGGTCTGGGGCACAATCCTAACCTGTGGCTGATAACTCGGCTGAAGATCATCAGCCTGCTACAATTGACGCTCCGGGACCGGCTCAGCCTCCGACGACCGACAAACCTAGGCCGAAGGAGACTCGCTTTGACAAATCCCTCCGAAAAGAGGCACCGCAGGGGCTGAAGAAGCCCTACAACTTCGACATCTTGGCGCAATTGGCCAATACACCGGCCAAGTTGTCATTATACGAGCTTCTGAGACTCTCAAAAGATGTTCGTGCAGCTTTGAGCGATGTACTCCAAAATGTCGACGCGTACTTGGCTCAGGTCAACCTCACGGGAGAAAACCCGCCTGCAGATCTCCAAGACAGCGCTTGCACGGGAGCGATGCCCAATATTGTCTTCACTTCGCAGGACATGCTCATCAAAACCAACCTGCACGATCGCCCGTTATACTACACTGGATACATCGACGACGTAAAGGTGGATCGGATGCACATTGATCCTGGTTCTTCCATACGCATCATTCCGAAGGGTCTGCTACATCATCTTCGCATTCCGATGCATCGCCTGACGCCTACAAGCACCGCCATCAGCGATTTCAATTCGGGCAGGAGCTACCCAATTGGGAAGATTCGTCTGAAGTGTCAGATTGGTGATCTCCAATCAGAAGTCACCTGCTACATCATAGATGCATACACTTCTTACAACATCCTCTTGGCGTGCCCTTGGATACACGATTATATGATCGTTCCTTCCACGCTACATCAGTGCTTCAAATATGTCGATAAATACGGCTTTGTGAGGACAGAATTTGCTGATATCGATCCCTTCAAAGGGGTCGAATCATACTACTCAGACTCCTGCCTGTACGAAAAGTCGAAGAAGCACCTTGGTGAAGGAGATGTGCAAGCTCGTACCGAGACAGCCACATGATCAGAAGAACCTCTAACGATCCACCTCCAAGCTCGCAAACCTGGCAAGTCCGTACCCCTTACAGCCACTCTGCGTAAGGACGCAATCAGCCTCTCGGCGCAAGAAGAGCAGATGATAATCCGGCTGCCAAGGTCTGGCCAAGTGCCAAGACCCACAATGGAGCCACTGACAATCAGGCTGCCGAGAGTCGGCCAGTCGCAAACGGAGAAGCTCAATCCCTCCGACAAGCCGATGACGATACACCTTCCCAAGAAGAATCGTCATCCTGATGCAAGGTTTGGGACTTCTAGCAAACCAACCACTCCCCGCCCAGCATCAAGTACCAAGCTGGGGGTCGCTAGCCTGCCAACAACTCCACGCTCTGCTCCACCAGCTGAACCTCTGACGATCAAGCTGCCCAGGTCGTCCTCTCAGTCTTCGTTTATACAGGGGGTAGCCGAAGAGGAACCGGAGCTAGCCAAGTATGTGGCTGCCCACACTGATGTTCCCTCCGCAGATGATGTAATCCCCCTAGAAAAGATACTTTACTTCATCAATAAAGGGCTATCTTTGAACTACCTCGAGCTCAATAAGCTGTGTACAATGTATGCTATGGAATATGGTATAGGCACTCACCTACACACACAGGTGACAAATGTGTACACCGTAATCCAGCTTACTCCAGTGGAAGACGCTTACCGCATAATCGAGGGAGGGGATCATCCAATCATCTTCGGCCGGAAGGACGATCCGCATCCCTTCACCATAGAAGAAGTCGACCTTGAACCAGATGCCGGGAGACTGCCTCTGTATCTTTATAGCTCCCAATCCAAATATCTCATACAAAAATAGGGATATGATCTGGAGACTACGCCAGGCTTGAACTACGACACCGGGCGACGATTACCTTTGAAGCCACCGGTCCCGGCTGGCAAACCATGGGACTACTATAGCATAACTCGATATGGATTAGGGTATGTAACACCCACGACGACCCCTAAGAGTTCAGATGAAGAATGTGACTGGCAGTCACATTCAACCGGGTCACCAACTTCTGACTCGGATACCAGCATCGGAGACATATTCAGACAAATCCTGTCAGTCAACATGTCATTCGCCGACGCTTATAAAGAAGATGAAGACATTCCTGAAATCCTCGAGCTAGAGCCGTGGGCCCAACAGTTGGATGCACAATGGAAAAAGCGGTTCGAATTGAGAGAACCCCCTACTGAAGATGAGGTTATACAAGTGGATCTCGGTAGCGAATCTTCTCCAAAACCAATCTTCGTCAGTAAAGGCCTAACAGACGAAGAGCGAGAATCGCTGCTGGAACTTGTCAAAGAATATATTGATGTGTTCGCATGGAGCTATAAAGACATGTCGGGGTTAGATCCCGATATTGCTCTCCACAAACTCAATATTCGGCCAGATGCAAAGCCGGTCAAGCAACAACAGCGACGCTTCCGCCCAGTCATCATGGATGCGATCGAAGCCGAAGTCAACAAACTAATAGCCAGCAGCTTCATTCGTGAGGAGCAACATCCTGACTGGGTCACTAACATAGTTCCGGTCCTCAAGAAGAACGGGAAGATCCGAATCTGCATCGACTTCCGCAATCTGAATAAGGCATGTCCAAAAGATGAATTCTCCCTCCCTATCACAGACATCATGATCGACAATACATGCGGCTTCGAACGTATATCATTCATGGATGGCTTCTCAGGGTACAACCAAATCAAGATATCTCCTGACGACAAAAAGCATACATCATTTCGAACATCGATTGGCACATACTGTTACACAGTCATGCCTTTCGGTTTGAAGAATGCCGGTGTCACATATCAAAGAGCCATGAGTATCATCTTCAGAGAACACTTGTGCAAGACGGTGGAGTGCTATGTTGATGACATCGCTGTCAAGAGTCGCTGTAAGGGAGACCATCTGCAGGATCTGAGGACAGTATTCGACCTGATGTGAGCGCACAATTTAAAAATGAACCCTACAAAATCTTTTTTGGGCGTATCCAGCAGAAAATTCTTGGGTTTCATCATCATCGTCCAGGGTATTCATGTAGACCCTGAAAAGACGAAGGCAATTATGGAGATGGGTCCCCCGAGAAATCTCCGTGAACCCATAGGCCTTCAAGGGAGGTTAGCTTACATCAGGAGGTTCATTTCTAACCTCTCCGGGCAATGTCGACCATTCACCCATCTCATGAAGAAAGGCGTCTCATTCGTATGGGACGAAGAATGTCAGCGGGCCTTCGACAGCATCAAAGAATATTTGTCGAACCCTCCAGTCCTGGTGGCTCCGGTTGCTGGAAAACCATTCCTGCTCTACGTACGAGCAATAGAACATTCCCTCGGGGATCTGCTGGCACAAAACAACGATGCAGGCCATGAACAGGCCATATATTACCTTAGTCGAATGATGATTGGGCCAGAGCACCGATACACTGCTGTGGAAAAGGAATGTCTCATCCTGGTGTTCGCCATTCAAAAGATGCGGCACTACGTCACAGGACAAACCATACATGTGATCTCACGAGTCAACCCTCTCAGGGTCCTCATGAATAAACCAGGGGTACTCAGCTCTCGCCTCGCTACATGGGCAATATTGCTGTCCCCTTATCATATGATCTTCGTCCCGCAAAAGGCTGTCAAAGGTCAAGCCCTGGCAGACTTTTTGGCAGCCCACCCGGGCTCGGAGTCATCCAGAATATATGAAGAGATCCCGAATGAGGTCGCCGACTTGCATACAACCTCTCACGATGATATATGGCGAATGTTCTTCGACGGTGCTTCGAGAACTGGACCCAAGGGCAACATCATCGTCGGAGTCGGGGTGGTACTGATTTCTCCTTCCGGATTGGTGATCAATCGCACTTACTCTCTCACAGAACCCTACTCTAACAATGTGGTCGAGTACAACGCTCTGGTCATTGGCCTCTAACTTACAAGAGAGCTGGGGGTAGAATATCTTGAAGCATACGGCGATTCATAGTTAATCGTCAATCAGATCCGGGGTTCATACGAGGTTCGTCATGAAGACATGATCTCCTCTCACCAAATAGAGATCGACATCATCTCGTCGTTCGAGGGGTTCTTCATTAAGCATGTCCCCAGACTCCGAAATATCGAAGCCGATGCCTTAGCCGGCCTGGCCGCTTCCCTAGCAGTACCAAATCATACTCATCAATCGGTAGATGTGATAGGCCATGAACTGGTCTGCTCCAAAAACAACGTTCAATTTGTGGTGAGTTATTCCGCCCAGACGATTGACGATGTCCCAGATTGGAGACAACCATTCATTGACTTCGTCGTCTACGATATCCTGCCCGAGAACCCAAAGGAAGCCACCTCCATCAGAAGGCGTTCTCTCAGATTCTTCTACAATACAGAGACAAAAATGCTGTATCGGCGATCTTACGATGGGTTATTGCTTCGGTGTCTATCAAACGCGGAAGCTAAAGAAGTCGTACGAGAAGCTCATGACGGTGTCTGTGGGGCCCATCAGCCTGGTCCTAAGTTGCAAGACCGTCTTCGCCGAATGGGCTACTACTGGCACACGATGGTAGCAGATGCGATAGACTATGCGAGAAAGTGCAAAGCCTGCCAAGTCCACGCAGACTTCATCCACCAACCATCCGAATTTTTACATCCGACAGTGGCGTCCTGGCCATTCGAAGCGTGGGGGATGGACATCATTGGTCCAATCACTCCACCTTCCTCCCGAGGACATCGCTTCATACTCGCAATCACAGATTACTTCTCTAAATGGGCGAAAGCTGTTCCGCTTGCAGAAGTCAAAACTTCGAACGTGATCAGCTTCCTTAAGTATCATGTCATCATCGCTTTGGACTGCCTCGAAGGATCATCCACGATAATGGTCCGCAGTTTGCAAGCCACGCCTTCTATCGGTTCTGCGACAAGCACCGCATCCAGAATATTGCTTCGACACCATACAATCCAGCAACGAATGGGTTGGCAGAAGCATTCAACAAAACCATCATCAAGTTACTCAAGAAGTTTGTGTCATCCAACAAACGCGACTGGAACGAAAAGCTTGGTGAATGCTTATGGGCATACCGTACCACAGTCCGAACAGCCACAGGAACACACCATTCTCTCTAGTGTACGGGAGTGAGGCAGTTCTCCCATTTGAGACTCAAATACCCTCACTCCACGTCGCCCTCACTTATCAATTGATGACGGATGATAACTACCGTCGCTGGCTACAAGAGTTAGAGGCCTTAGATGAAAAGCGCCTCCTAGCTCAGCAAAGGATCGAGCTATACCAAGCACGCATCTCTGGAGCCTTCAACAAGAAGGTCAAAATCAGAACATTCCAAGTGGGCGATCTCGTTCTGGCAGTCCGGAGGTCGATGGTCATGACTCACAAGGCCGTCGACAAATTCCAGCCAAAATGGAAAGGTCCATTTATCATTGAGGCTGTATTCTCCAACGGTGCTTACCGCCTCGCAAAACAAAATGGAGACTTGCTCATGTTGCCCGTCAACGGCAAGCTCTTGAAGAAATATTATGTCTGAATGACATTCCAGATTAATGAGTCATGCACCCGCTGTTGCCGCTGAACTCACATCCTCAAACATTTTCCAGATCATCGAGTCATGTACCCACTGGTGCCGCTGAACTCACATCCACAACATTCCAGATCATCGAGTCATGTACCCGCTGGTGCCGCTGAACTCACACTTTCACAATATTCCAAATTATCGAGTCATGTACCCGCTGGTGCCGCTGAACTCACATCCACAACATTTCAGATCATCGAGTCATGTACCCGCTGGTGCCGCTGAACTCACACTTTCACAATATTCTAAATTAATGAGTCATGTACCCGCTGGTGCCTCTGAACTCACATTCTGATCACTCTTTCAGATAGTAAGTCATGTATGATCATACCTCTGAACTTTTCTCCTGGAAGAGATCCTCCCTCATGATCCACTACCCGTACTCCCAGTGCACAAAAAGGATAACAGATCCACAAATTTCCAAAACGGCCATGTCCTCATTACCTCTGAGTCGTTTCACTTTCGCCAAAAACAAATCACCCCTTATATAGAATTTCCATGTCCTCATCACCTCTGAGTCGTTCTATGTACCCTCCTTTATTGAGCCCACTCCTGTCATGTCCTCATTACCTCTGAATGGGAAGGCTCTATCGAAGAAACCTTCATGCTTGCCATGTCCTCATTACCTCTGAGTAAGTATGATGATTCCTCTTTCGGCTTATTATCTGTACCCACAACCGGAGTACGCCAAGGATAATAGGTCCACAAATATTCCCCGCTGAGTCCACTCCTGCCATGTCTTCATTACCTCTGAGCAGGAAGACTCTACGGTAAAACCTCCGTACTTACCATGTCCTCATTACCTCTGAGTAAGTATGTCGGTCCTCTCTTGTCTTATTATCCGTACCCTGAACCAGGGTATACCAAGGGTAATAGGCCCATAAATGTCCTCTGTTGACCACAAATATCTTCCGTTGAGTCCACTCCTGCCATGTCCTTATTACCTCTGAGTAGGAAGACTCCACGGTAAAACCCTTATACTTGCCGTGTCCTCATTACCTCTGAGTGAGTATGTTGGTTCCATTTCATCCTATTATCCGTATCCTAAGTCGGGGTACGCCAAGGATAATAGGCCCACAAATGACCTTTGTTAAGTCTCTTAGTACAGGCCCACCATTCCTCATCATGCCTCGGGAGCCCAGCTGCTCCATGGCATTCTATAGCCCGTTATCCCGAACACCCACGACCACCTTGCCGTGGAACTGTTCTAGGTATCCCCAATCGAACTTGTTATCCATACCTAAAACCAAAGTATGCCAAGGGTAACAAGTCCACAAGCAAGTCCCCCATGCGGGGCAAACGTCACCACAATACCACAGGCACAACAAGCGATACAAATGAAGGGTAGAATGGAAAGTACTATTTATTTGAAAGACGAAAAAACATTACATATGGTGGAGACCATGTCCCTCTCAAAGAAAAAAGAGAAAAGGAAAACAGAAACAAAAAAAGGGGAAAAGACCGACTATAGCTCGGCATTGCGCAACTCCAAGAGGCGGTTTCTTACCAAGGCAGTACCCCACTCAAGCCTCTGTCTAGCTCGACGCTCAGCCTCTTGGGACAACCGCTCTCCATTATCTAGGTCCATGAGTGCCCGACAGTCGTCGTCCAACCTCTTCAGAGCCACTTCCAAGTCAGCCGAAGCTTGATTGACTTTGTCAGCTTCCTGGATAATTAGCCCCCTGGCGATACGGGCAGCCTCAAGCTCAGACTCAAAGAAAGTTAACTTCTTATGGAGCTCAAGGATCTGCTCCCGCGTGTCAGTGATCCCGCGGAAGGCAGTCGCTTCTCGAGCCGTAACGTCTTCACTCTCATGGCTCAATTGGTCGTATCGATCAGACAGAGTGCGGAGATCCTTCAATATGACCGGCCTAGTTTTATCCTGAGCAGCCTTAGCCTTCTCTATAGTAGTTATGAGGGAACCGCGCTCCTGATCTATAGCAGCAGACAGATCAGCCTACCGCAACACCTGAAGCTGGGCCACCAAATGATCAGTCTCCAGCAATTTTGCCTCCAGAAGTGCAGCCACCCCTGTCCCACCAGAAAGGGCCTTAAGGATATCGATTTGACCCTGGGCGCATTGCCGGGCCAAGACGAAAGAGGGCCCTCTGTCCACGGTAGCTTCTATCCCCCTTTTTAAGTGACGATGAAAGCTGTCGACCACGTCCTGTAACGATTCGTCCAGGACCTCTGTAGAGGACGGCGTCAGAGGAAGCGTGGCCGGCAGCATCGAAGGAGTGGTGCTAGAACTTGCCACCAGGAGGGCGACTTCCGAGCAGAACGATGCACGGATAGCGGCTAACTCTGTCTCTGCGACCCGAAGAGCCTCGACGCTTGGCAAGGCGGAGAGGTCGACTCTCTGGGCCGCCCGAGCAGAGGAAGACACGAGGACCATCGTCGCCTGCCCCGATTGTCCCATCACCGGACTTGTCGAACTCGAGCCCGCAAAAGGACCATCAAGGCGAGCCGGAGGGAGAGGAGCTACCCCCTCTCCGCCAGTGCCCCTTCGACAGAGTCTGGCTCAACAAGGTCGATCCTCGGCACGGGAGAGGCAGGACCTGCATGTCCATGACAATGATCAATCGACGTGACCCGAAGGATGTGATCATAGAGCAGATAGGCCTCCTCGTAAGTTAAGATTCGGCTTATCTTACCAGAAGAGAAGCATCGAGGCTGCAGCTCGTTCGTAGCTGGCAGGGTCTCCTCACCGCGATCTCCAAATTAAATTTGGCCAGCTTCTCTGACCCAGCCATCTCAGAGAGAAAGGCAACCTGATCAGCATTATCTGGACGGAATTCAACAATTTTAGGGGCAGGCTAACCGGAGCCCCCGTCATCCCGAGTCACGATCTCGGCTACTCGAGAGTCCTCTTCTTTCGATGCCTACAAGAGGGAAAGAAGATGATTAAAATCAAAGCTAGAAGAAAGGAAGGACCGGTAGTAACTTATTTACCTCTGACGTGGGGTCAACTCCTTCGCCTCTTTCCTTTATAGTTAGCCCGCGGTGTCGGGTCACAGCCAGTTTCCGAGAGCGAAAAACGCCGCAGATAGGAGAAAGCTGCCTGCTATGCTTTCATGCAGGACCGGGTGCAACGGATGGCTGATCTACCACCATCTCATCCGGCAAAATAGGCGGCTGATCCGCCCCTACATCTGCCACCGGAAAGGAAGGGTCATCTCCATCAGGCTCGTCGCCTTCGTCATCTGCAGCATCGGAGTCCGAATCCGGCACCTCGACTCTGTTTTTCCTCTTTCTTGTCTTGGCCCCCTAGGAACCCTCATCCAGGCCGGTACCAATGATGAAACTGGTACCTGGGATAAAACTGACAGGGACCTTATTCGCCATGACGTGGTACAGAGCCGCCATATACAAGATATCTACTGACGCCTTGATAGCGGGAACTGAGAAAACGGTACGGGTATGGAATGTGTCATAGTAATACCAGGCCCGGATGCAGTCCAGAAGGCTACCTTCAAAGCCCAGACAAGAGCTGGGGCCGTCTAGAAAAAGCTGACTATATCTAAATTACCGGGCGAATCTGCAAGGCAGATAGGGCTCCAGAAAGACAGTGTTACGGTTGCGATACACCAGATGAGCGGGGCGGATGTTTCGCAGCCATAGAAGCATCTGGCCGTCCAGAAGTTGAGGGGGCCCAATAACGTCAAGATGGACAGCCGCTATTTCCTCATCAGTAAAACGAGGGACAGATATGAAAATGTTGTACATGTCTGCCTTTGCCAGTGCCATCCGGCAAGCACGCATGGTCTCGAATTCCCAAGACTCATTACGATAGCGGAAGATAAAAGCGTCGTCATCAGTTACGCCGTATTCAGAGCCTGGTCTCATCAAAGACGGATAATGCATCAACAGCCACCCCATCAAATAATGATAGGACAGCTCGGTCCGTTCAAAATCTTTCGTCACATCGCGAGCAATAACCTTGGATGTGAAAGTACGAAGGCCACGGTGTATGCTGCACACCATGGCCGGGAGGAGAGCTAGCCGGACTCGCGAAACTAACTTCACAACCGGAAGGATAAAATTACGACTGATCCTCTGGATGGAACCTGCTCCGCCTGAGACTACACAGTTTTGCAGCCATATCATTAAGAATCCCGCCAGGAGCGCCTTCTCCGACAACTCATGGGTGTCCTGATAAAAATAACCGAAAGAGTCGGTCTGACTATCGAACCTGTCACTAGAGGTGGTCACCCTCTTAGCTGACGACACTAAGGCTTTCACCGCCTCCCGGGACTGAGGACGGCGGGGAGTAACTTGACCTGAGGCATCCGTCGTGAAGAGATAGCGCACCCAGTCCTTGGCATGAGGGGCATTCCCTTCCGAGCTGTTCTCCTTTTTGGCTATTTGATGACATGTGCTATAATGGCACAATATCTCTTGATAAAGAGCCACGATGCCTGGATACCGCCTTTCCAACTCTTCGAACTCCTCGTTCGTGGGAATATACGCCTCAAAAGCTTCGTCCCCCCAAGGAAGCTTGGAGATCGCATGCATTTCGTAGAGCGCAAGCCCCATTTCCCCTACGGGCGTATAGAAGGTCCCCGTACGGCGATTATACATCTCCAGCAAAGATATAAACAATCTCTTGTTTATAGGCAACCCATGGTTGGTGCTCCGAATAGTATAGTAAAGACCAATCTTGCACAGAAAGGCCTCATACTTTTGCAAAATCTACGTAGACAACTTGGTCCACGAGGGAATCGGATGTATCCAGCTGGGAAGCATCAACCGACCAATGGGATAGGATCCCTTCCGAGCAAGTTGGTTCATAAAAGTGTCGTCTGTAAAAAATGTGAAATTGGGGCCCGGCACATTCAAGAACGTACCCGGAGCCAATCCCATTACAGAACGGCTGGTGTGCACCTTACCCGCACACACCGACTTCAGGCTGTTGTTATAATAGATGTCTCCCACAAACATCCCACTTCGGGTAGGAGTTAAAGAATCTTCCATCTTCCGGTCCAGTGGGAGCATATTGAACCAGGATAAAGGAAAGTGACGCTCCATCTGGGGGATGCAGATCGCCATCCCGTTAGAAACGAAACTCCAGTTCTCTGACGCCTGCAGAATCTGATTGTTGTTCACAGTCAAGGCGTCTCCGAAGAAGAATGCGGGCTTCAAGTATTCCCTTTCTAATTTTCCCGAGGTCATCATAGCATTTAGAAAATAGAAAGGCTGATTCTTGATGGCATTCGACCTCGCTGGAGGTTCGTCACTCAGAAACTGGTCCGCCATATGCTGGACTATATGGTCGTACCTATAGCCCAAAGCAGCTTGGGCGCTGCCTACCAGGAGCTCTCCAGCAGCATTAACCGACAAATTCACTGAGAAGAAGACAGAAAAAGATAAGTTAGAAAGATGGACAAAAAGGAACTAATAGGTGCTTTCGAGCTTATGCGGCTCCAATTTACGGAAGCCTCATGCGGCTCAAGCTTATGAGAACATTCATGCGGCTCCACTTAGTGAAGGATCAATACGGCAGTACTTTCATAGGGCCCGCAGGGATCGAATAAGTTCGTACGGACCACGTGACAGATAAATGTGTACAAACTTTATGCGGCTCAGTGTTGCTTATGCGGCTTCGTTGGCGAAGCGCGTATGCAGCCACAGTGGCTATTCTTATGCGGCTCGCGGCTCGACCGTAGGACGAACATGCGACTCGCATGAAGATAAAGGCTCGTGCATAAAGCATGCGACGTAGCCATAGCAATTAGGGTTCTTTAAAACCACATAAAGTCCTTACCAGCAATAGGAGGATGAACGTCAGGGTGAGCTGCGGGCACGACGGCCGGCGGAGGAACAGCCACGATTGAAGTAGAGGCAGTCTTCTTCGACGAAGACGCCGCCTTCTTGTCCTTCGCCGCAACGGTCTTCTTGGGAGCCATTGGCAATTAAAGAAGAAGATGACAATGGAGTAGGGAAAATTCGAAGTGAAGGAGAAAGTAAAGGAGTTTTCTCTCTCAAACCCCTCTTATTTATAGGAGGACAAGAGAGGGGAGGAACACGTAGGTTAATAACCGCCTCAGAAAAGACGAAATCGACTCCTCGGATTTCGTCCCCTATCTCATAAAGGAGATTCGCCCAGGGCATAAAATCCGAAGATTTAATGAGCCGACCCTTGGGATCTCCCCTAAAGGCGGCACTAAAACAAATTTGAGGCAATTAATGATGCGCACACGTGGCAAGGAGCTATGCGACTGAAACATCCATGCAGCCGAAACATCTATGCGGCCGAGACGTCCATGCGGCCAGGATATCACATGCGGCCAAAAGAGTTTATACGTGGCCATGCTTCTTATTCAAAGTATTTCAATTTTGCAAATTGAAAACTTTGAAGGGGGTCTTGTAGAAGCATGGAAAAGAATAAAGAAAGATCCATGCGGCCAGAGAACCCCATGCGGCTCAGAGAGTTCATGCGACTCAAGTATTCATACGGCTCGAGCGTCTAAGCGGCTCAAACAAGCTCTATGCGGCTCAAGGAGGAGCCACGTGGCCTGTAAAACAGCTCTCCCCCCTTGTCCATTACCGCATTAAATGCCTTGACGGCTGACAGCTCTGACAAGGTGACAGTTCTGACACAAAGATATCATTATGACTCCCTCATAATGACGGACTCCTTGGGAAGCGAAGAAAATCTCTGACACGATCCCCCGAGAGTCAGAAACTGTCATACGGCCTTGACACGTGGACAGTCGTATGCGGCCCAAGCGGAGACTCCCCCATACGGCTCACGAAGAGTAGCCCCATGCGGCTCACGAAGATTAGCCCCATACGGCTTACGAAGACTAGCTCCATACGGCTCACAAAGACCACCCCCATGCGGCTCACGAGGACCATCCCTATGCGGCTCACGAGGACTATCTCCATGCGGTTCACTCATGCGATCATCCACACCCATGCGGCTCAATGAGGAGCAACCTTCCTGCAGCTCAGATTTCTGCAATGGCTCGACACGTAGCATGATAGCGCGACACGTGGCATCAGATTGATCGAAATCTCTCAACAAATTCCAATGAAATATTGGGATCAAATTAGATCATTTGCAAACAAGCAAATTAAAGACACGTGTCGAGAAATCCGAGGTTGGCATGACAAATCAGGAAGATTTATGTCAATCAGCATTTATTGCCCACAAAAGATTTGATACAATCACATTTATTGCTCAAATCTCGATGAACGGCCCAGATCCAGTGATCCTTAGCCGCCGACTTTCAAGAATGGGCAATCATTGTAAACCCTAATGAGGCCCCCCACTCTTATAAATAGTAGGGTGCCATTCCCTTGCAAAGACACACAGACATATACGGAGAGAGAAATAGAGACATACAGAGAGACAGAGAGAGATATACAGAGAGAGACATAGAGAGCCAGAGAGCCTGAAGAAAGAGAGCATTTCTTCATCAACGCCCAGCAGTTCTTCTACAGAGCCAAGGCTGCACCCGATCGTCTAAGGAGTAAGGCAGAGCAGCCGTCGCTTTCCCGAGCCTCTACCGTCACCTCCCAGAATCTAAAATAAATAATTGTTCTTGGATTGATGTACCTAGGTTTTTGTCCCTAGGCTTTATTTGTACAAGCGAGTTTGTATTGTGAAGTAAAAGTCCAGTCCTCCGATAATTGTTCTGTTCTTTTATATTTTATGGCAAATACCAAGACGAGGCAGCCTCCTATGCATGGGGTAGCACTTCCTCTGAGTCCAAACCAGAGAAGAACATTCCTACCTACCCCGATGATTTCTCGGTACAAGGGTATGATTCAGAGGGCACGTCCTCCACCGTTCCTTCCATTTCTCCTCATGTGAGGACGGTGTTCATGACGAACAATGACCAAGACGGTCCCAGTGATCGCCAATGCATCGACACTCTGGAGGCCATACTTCATACCTTGGTCAAATCAGTGGACGAGATCAAAGCAGCTCTACCGGTTCTGCAAGAAAGGACGCCTGGCCAAACAAGCTTGGATCCCGCGGTCAATGCGAATTCAAACTTAACTGCGCCAAACCCGGGCGACAATCCTCCTGGAATGTCGGCCCCCACCGCTGCAGACGAGGCCAGGAAGGCAAGACGAGAGGTCCAGGAGCTCCGGGCCATGTTTCATGCCAGAGAAACCTCCCAAGACCTCAGGATACGACAACCGTATCCTGCTGCATAGAGGGTTGTCCCCTTCCCACCAATAAGCCATTTAACATCAATCCATATGATAGGAAGACATCTGCGAGCCTGTACATTACCTACTTTGAACTCACGACCGACCATCTGTCTCATGACGACGCCATCCTCACGCGATTGTTCATCGGGGCATTGGAGGGGATAGCATTTGATTGGTACCGCAATCTACCGGACAATTGCATCCATTCCTTCGCCGGCTTCAAAAATATGTTCCTTGAAAGGTTCTACAAGGTAGGACAAGATGTGACAATGTCCACCCTCATGGACGTTGTTCAAGGTGAGAAGGAAATGACAAGGAATTACATTGAGCGGTTTTGCCAAATCGTGATGAAATTGCCCTCTGGCAATCCAGATTCTTCCTTGATTGAAATTTGCCAAAAGAGGCTGCTTCCCACAATCTGCCTCTGGATAGGCGAAAGTCAGTTCAAAGACTGGAAGACTTTCATCATCAGCGCCACTGGCGCAGAAGACAAGTTAAAGAAAGCTCACCAACTGGGGTTGCACATCTCGGAAGGAGAGGACAAGGACAAACGCCCTAATGTCAACAACAACAATGGTGGTAATTCCTCCAACAATCGAGACAACAAGGGCAAGCAGGCTATGGTGGCCGACACAGCACCGAAACTCGAACCAAAGCCGGCAGAGAAGCAGTGGCCGCAAATGACTTACTCCTTCGAAGATAGCCATGTCAAGCCCATCCTTGACATGCTCATACAAGGAGATCGAATTCAGCTCCCTCCTCCAAGGCGTGAACCTCGTCCTGCAGAGATGGAGTGCCCAAAGTACTGCCACTACCACCGCTACGTCCATCATGCTACTCAAGACTATTTCTAATTGAAGCGGTACATCCAGAACCTGATCGACTCTAAGGCTCTGGCCATTGACTTCGATGAGGTAACTGTGGCAGCCAACATGGTGTCTGTCCAATTCGGCAGCTTCCCTCCGACGAGGACCCAAGACGGCGTAGTACCCATCCCCCGAGCAAAAATGGAGGTCGCTAATCTTCTGCCTCCCTGAGACCAGGATGCTGGGCTGGTACCCCTCACCACATCACAAGGGAAGGTCATGTGGGTCCACCAGGACTTAGTATCTGAAGTAACCAAGCCAGCACCACCCTCTACTGGCAAGAAGAAGGGTGGGAAAGTCAAGTCCTGCCACAAAATCTCGGCAGATATTGAAGAAGCTATGGCTGTTGTTACCCGATCCGGTGCACAAACTCAACCCCTACCGGGTAACTCGGCTGAAGATCATCAGCCGGCGGCTGCTGATGCTCCAGGACCTTCTCAGCCTCCGACGACCGACAAGCCTAGACCGAAGGAGACTCGCTTTGACAAGCCACTCCGAAAAGAGGCATCTCATAGGCTGGAGAGGCCCTACAACTTTGACATCTTGGCACAATTAGCCAACACACCGGCCAAGTGGTCATTATACGAGCTCTTGAGGCTCTCCAAGGATGTTCGAGTCGCCCTGAGTGATGCACTTCAAAATGATGATGCTTATCTGGCTCAAGTCAAGCTCACAGGAAAGTGCTCGCCAGCTGAGGCCCAAGACAGTGCTTGTACCAGCGTAATACCCAATATCGTGTTTACTCCACAGGACATGCTTATCAAGACCAACTTGCACGATCGCCCTCTGTATTACACTGGATACGTCGGCGACATTATGGTGGATCGGATGCACATTGATCCCGGCTCTTCGATAAGCATTATTCGGAAGAGCTTGCTTCACCATCTGTGCATCCCTATGCATCGGCTGACTCCTACAAGCACCACCATCAGCGGCTTCAATTTCGAAAAAAGCTATCCCATCAGGAAGATTCAGCTGAAGTGCCAAATCGACGACCTTCAGTCGGAAGTAACCTGCTATGTCATCGACACAGACACCTCCTACAATATTCTCTTGGGGCGTCCATGGATACATGATTACAAGATCGTGCCCTCTATATTGCACCAGTGCTTCAAGTACATCGACAAGCACGGCTTCGTCAGAACAGAATTCACTGACATCGATCCCTTCAAGGGAGTCGAATCTGACTATTCGGATTCCTGCTTGTGCGAGAACTCGAAGAGGCACCTGGTCAATGAGGATGTCCAAGAACAGATAGAGGCCATTGTAGGGTCGGAGGAACCTTTGAGGATCCACCTCCAACCCCGCAAACCAGACAGGACTGCACCTCTCACAGCCACTCTGCGTAGAGAAATAACGAGTCTCCCGGTGTTCACTACACAGAAGGAGCAGATGATAATCCGACTGCCAAGGTCTGGCCAAGGGCCGAGATCCACTACGGAGCCACTGACTATTAGGCTGCCGAGAGCCGGCCAGCAACAAACAGAGGAGCTCAATCCCTCTGTCAAGCCGATGACGATTCGTCTTTCCAGAATGAGTCGGAAGCCGAGCACTAAGCCAGGGACTGCAAACGAGCCGACAACTCCCCGCCTCGCACCAAGCACAAAACTGGGGGTCGCTGGTGCGCCAACAACTCCATGTTCTGTTCCACCAGTAGAGCCCCTGATGATTAAGCTGCCCCGGTCGTCCTCCCAGTCTTCACTGACACAGAAGGTGGCCGAAGAAGGGTTAGAGCTGGCCAAGTATGTGGCTGCTCATACGGATGTTCCATCCACAGATGATGTAATTCCACTGGAAAAGATACCTTACATCATCAATAAAGGGTTATCTTTGAATTACATAGAGCTTAATAAGCTTTGTACAATGTATGCTATAGAACACGGTATAGGCACCAACCTACACACACAGGTGACAAATGTCTACGCCGTAAACCAACTTACCCCCGTGGAAGACGCTTGCTTTATAGTCGAGGGAGAGGATCATCCAATCATCTTCGGCCGGAAGAATGATCCACAGCCCTTCAGGATAGAAGAAGTTGATCTTGAACCCGACACCGGAAGACTGCCCCTTTATCTGTATAGCTCCCGATCCAAGTACCTCATACAAAAATAGGGGTATGATCTGGAGACTACGCCAGGCTTAAATTATGGTACTGGTCGACAGTTACCCTTGCAGTTGCCAGTCCCGGCTGGGAAACCACGAGATTATTACAACAAGACCAGATGTGGGCTAGGTTATTTTTCACCTGCAACGACCCCTGAAAGCTCAGATGAGGAATGTGACTGGCATTCACACTCAACCGGATCACCAACTTCTGATTCGGATGTCAGCATCGGGGACGTATTCAGGCAAGCTCTGTCTATCAATATGGCATTTGCTAATGCCTACGAAGAAGATAAAGATGTACCCGAACTTCTAGAGTTAGAACCTTGGGTCCAGCAACTAGATGCACAGTAGGAGAAATGCTTTGAACTTCGTGAACCTTCCACTGAAGATGAGGTTATGCAAGTCGACCTCGGCGATGAGTCCTCTCCAAAGCTAATCTTCCTCAGCAAAAGCCTGACAGACGAAGAGCGGGAGGCGCTTTTATAACTCGTCAGAGAGTACATTGACGTGTTTGCCTGGAGCTATAAAGACATGCCAGGGCTAAACCCCGAGGTTGCAATTCATAGACTCAACATTCATCCGGACGCAAAGCCGGTCAAGCAACAGCAGAGACGTTTTCGCCCGGACATTATGAACTTCATCGAAGTTGAGGTCAATAAACTGATAGCCAGCAGCTTCATCCGGGAGGAGCAACATCCAGACTGGGTCGCCAACATAGTGCCAGTCCTCAATAAGAATGGGAAGATTCGAATTTACATCGACTTCCGAAATCTAAACGAAGCATGTCCTAAAGATGAGTTTCCTCGTCCCATCACGGACATCATGATCGACAACACATGTGGCTTTGAGCGTATGTCATTCATGGACGGTTTCTCAGGATACAACCAAATCAAGATATTTCCTGATGACGAAAAGCATACATCATTTCGAACACCGATTGGTGAGTACTTTTACGCAGTCATGCCCTTCGGTTTAAAGAATGCTGGCGCCACATATCAAAGATCCATGAGTGCCATCTTCAGAGAGCACCTGCGCAAGACCGTGGAGTGTTATGTTGATGACATCGCTGTCAAAAGCCACGCTAAGGGAGACCATCTGCAGGATCTGAGGACGGTATTCGATCTGATGCGAGCGCACAACTTGAAGATGAACCCTACCAAATGCTTCTTGGGCGTATCTAGTAGAAAATTCCTGGGTTTTGTCATTACTGCCCAGGGAATCCACATAGACCCTGAGAAGACGAAGGCAATCATGGAGATGGGTCCCCCGAGAAATCTCTGTGAACTCCGAGGCCTTCAAGGGAGGCTAGCTTACATCAGGAGGTTCATCTCTAATCTCTCCGGGCGCTGTCAACCATTCACCCACCTCATGAAGAAGGGCGTCTCATTGGTATGGGATAAAGAGTGCCAACGCACATTCGATAGCATCAAAGAGTATCTGTCAAATCCTCCACTTCGGGTGGCCCCGGTTGCTGGAAAGCCGTTCTTGCTTTATGTACGAGCGATGGAGCATTCCCTCGGTGCTCTACTAGCACAGAACAATGATGCGGGGCATAAACAAGCTATCTATTACCTCAGCCGAATGATGATTGGACCTGAGCATAGATACACCACCGTGAAAAAGGAATGTCTTGTTCTGGTTTTCGCTATCCAGAAGACGCAACACTATGTTACAAGACAAACCATCCATGTCATATCTCGAGTTAACCCCCTCAGGGTTCTCATTGTAGGAACGAAATAGTAAAGCGTAATACTCTAGAGGGGGGGTGAATAGAGTTGGCAGTGGAATAATGCTAATTAAAAATAGTTAGCAGCACAATCACAGAATATTAATCACAACTGAAATAAAGTAAAGGCAGAGTTAAGAGAGCAAACGCAAAGACAGCGATGTATACTGGTTTCCCTCTGTTGAGGACTAATCCAGTCGGTAGAACTCTTGCTACCAGTTGAATCCACGATTGGAAAAAATTGCAAGTTTTCTTACGAAGTCCTTGCAACTTCTACAACGCGAGCTTTGATACGAAGAACTCGTCCAACTTCAAATGTGAAGAGGTATTCTTCAATCAAGCCTTCTGATTACAATCTCTCAGAAACTTCTAGACCGTACCGTACTGGCAAATCGACTAGAGGATTGTAATTGGCTTGGGATCTGAAATTTAAAGCTCAAGAAACCCTTTGGAAGACTGAATGCTTTAGATAGAGAGAAGATTGAAAGTGAATGAGTGAGTTGAAATGATCGAAATCCTTTACTATTTATAGGTGTTCCAAAGGCAGACTTCTGACAGAATTCGGGCAGAATTCGGACAGAACTCTATGAGCAAATCTCGGTCAAATTCGCAACTGCAGGAGGACCAAGTAACAAGGATTCAAAATCACAACGGCCACCAACCGAACTTTGGCCGAACTCTGGCCGAACTCGGCCCGAGTTCTGTCAGGGTTTAGTTAGGGTTTTAAAAAAGCTTTTTGGTGATTTTTGAAAACCTTTTTGAAAACCTTTTTGTAAACCTTTTTGAGAGGTCATTTTAAAAAAAATTTAAACTCATTTAAGGGTAGCCTATTTGCCAGTACGACTCGGTGTACAACATATTCCTAGACTCAAATAAAATAAAAAATACATTGCATAAGGAATTACAGACTCGAGTAGGCAAACAGATCTTCGGTCTTGAATTCAGTGGATAGCCATTCTTGATCATGTCCAAGAGTCCGAGATGTCCCGACTAGCTTCGTATATCCAGACAGAGTTTGATCAATTATTAAAATCAGGTTGACCATATGACCAATGGGCCAACAATCTCCCCCATTTTGATAATTGACAAACTATGAATGATATAACATTAAGCTTGTTCAAAATATCAAAAAGTAGAATTGTTCATATCCTGTATTATCTCAAAAAAATGTTAGATCTTTTAATTTTTCTCCCCCTTTGTCACTTAGCAAAATAATTGCAAAAGATAAAGCTCCCCCGCAATCAATGCATAAGTAACAAATAGTGAGAAAACACATATAAATAAAATAAGACAGAAATAAAAGAGAAATATCACAGGCATGTATTGTCTAAAAAAATCATCACAGGCATGTAATTTCACAGGCAGTTATAAAAAATGAAGCAATATAAGAGATAGTGCTATCATAAACTGAAACTGAAACATAGTGCTGAAATAAACTGGAATGCCATAAACTGAGGCATAATAAACATGTCCATGAAAATAACAGAGTACTAAAGCACACTAGAAAGTGCTAATAATAATCAAAAAAGTACTGATAATAACTTGGAATGTCGGAGCATTTCCAAGTGCACAATAAAATATCACTCAAAATCATATAGTCACATCTCCTCATCATCATCCTCATCATCATCATCAGCTCGACCAGCATGTCCTGAAGGACCAGCTCCAGAGGTACCAGCGCCAGAAGGATGAGGAGGGACGCCAGCATAGAACTCACTAACAAAGTCACGAGGTGGAGCACGATCAGGACGGTACCAATCATAGGCATTATCGGGCTAGAAGTAGGCATGAACAGCCTCATCCTCACAGCGGTAACCAGAGAAAGTTGGATCTCTAGGGATGGAACCGGCTGAATGACCAGTCTGGGCGAAACGAAGATCAGCTAAGGAATTTGCAAGCACCTGATAATGGGTGACGTCGCGGAACTCACGCTCGCGAGCCATGTCCGTCATCGAGACGTGCAAAGCAGATAAATGCTGATGTATGCCCTCAAATGTCATGGCATACTGATGAGGTGGTGGAGGAGGTGCAGTAGGAGGAGCAGGAGGAGGAGCTGAAGCAGTCATGCTACGACGAGATAACTGAAGAAACTTGGGCTCAGGGTCCTGAGTACAAGTCGACGGATCGATATCGAAGTGCTGAAAGATGCGTGGGAGAATCATCACGTAAGAGAGATTTCTATCTCTTGTACGACAACGATCCATCATCTAAATCATGGTCTTAGGGGCAGAAAATGGAATCCCCTTAAGAATGTGGTACATGGCGGACAGCTCAAGAGAAGTCACATCATCCTTTGAAATAGATTTTGGAAGGATAGTAGAATAGATGATGCGATGCAATTCATAGTTAAACAAGTTCAGGTTGTTAGCCTTGAACTTTCCAGAGCGTACTCTATCAAGTGCATAGAGTTTCGCTTTGAAACTGGCGAGTGTCGTGCCTTCGGGGAAATCAAATTCAGTGATGTCAACTAACGGTTCACCTTCGTTAGGGATACCAAGGATCTCCGCTAAGAGGTTATCATTGAAATTGATATCAATACCTCCAACACGAGTGCTCACATCAAAAGTGTTTAATATGAGATTGCAATAAAATAATCTAATGGCATTAGTTGCTATAGGGAAGCAGATTTTAACAAAAAGATGTAACCCTAATATCTCAAAGAAATGACGATGATCAGAAAATACAGTCCATTTGACTGGAGCGCCTGTGCATATGGATCTTATGGAGAAGTCTCCATACCACAATAGGGCTTGGTCTAGGGTTTGAAAGAAAAACCCGTCGAACGTGCCATCGCTCGTTTAGACCGACGAGAAGAGGGAATCCGTATGCGGATGTGAAGATGACCCTTCCTCACTGGGGGTCGTCTTCTTCCTCTTTGAAGGATTGAATTTGGGTACCATTTGTGCAAATTGAAGTAAAAATGCACTAATTGAAAAGTGGAGAAGGATGTGGTTATACCTCCCGAAATCAAAGTATGTCGAAGAGAACGACGAACTCCGCACGAATCCAAATTTTGGATTGATTTCACCACTTGGATTGGAAGGAAGAGGGTGGTGAAGAACTAGGGTTCGGGGCTCCTTCGCGGCTGCTGCTGCTGTTATGAAGTAGTTTGGAAGCAATGAAGAAGAAGGGCTCTCGGGCTCTGGCTATATAACCTGAAACCCTCAACCGAACTCGGGCCGAATTCGGTCAGAGCTCTGGCCGAATTCGCCTAGGGTTCTTTATAGTTGATTTTTGCCATTCTTTTTTATTGTCTCATTTCAAATATTTAATTCAAAGATTAGTCATTTCAACTTCAATTAACATAATTAATATTATTTTATAGATTAAATGTCGTTACACAGCGACTGTTTCAGATTAGCTGTAGGAGTACTGTCCCAGCTGGCGGAGGTTCACCGGGGAACTCTTAAGTACCGCTTCGCTTCACCGTAGTTGTGGTGACAGACAGACTCTTTATTGGCTTGTCTCTAACACAGTTTTTGCGTAATGATATATAATCATAAAACAAAATTAATTAATATTATTGACGTCCAAAATTTCTAATTCTCGACGTAAATAATTGAAACGATCTTCCGCTAGAGGTTTAGTGAAGATGTTAGCTAGTTGATTTTCAGTATATATGTACACAAGGTTTATATCTCCATTTTCATGATGATCTCTAAGTGATGTCGAATCTCGATATATTTAGTACGAGAGTGACATACTGGATTCTTAGTCAAATTAATAGTGCTCGTGTTATCACAAAAAATGGGAATATGTGTGTAAAATAAATCATAGTCTTCTAGGGTTTGTTTCATCCACAAAATCTGAGCACAACAACGTCCTGCGGCGATGTACTCAGCCTCTGTTGTTGATAGGGCTACAGAATTTTACTTTTTACTAAACCATGAGACTAAAGCCTTGCCTAAGAAATGACATGTGCCACTGGTACTTTTTCTATCAACTTTGCATCCAGCAAAATCTGCATCCGAATAACCAATAAGGTCAAAGGACTTAGTTTTAGGATACCACAAGCCAACAGAAGAAGTGCCTTTAAGGTATCGAAAGATACGCTTAACTGCGGACAGATGTGATTCCTTTGGGTTAGCTTGAAAACGTGCACACAGGCAAACACTGAACATTATATCTGGACGACTAGCAGTTAAATAAAGTAAACTACTAATCATACCTCGATACTTACGTGTGTCGACTGGCTTGTCTTGTTCATCTGAATCAAGCTTTGTTGAAGTTGCCATTGGAGTGCCAATAGGTTTGACATTGTCCAGATCAAACTTCTTTAGCAAGTCTTTTGTGTACTTGGCTTGATTTATAAATGTTCTATTATCAGTTTGTTTGATTTGCAATCCGAGAAAGAATTTCAGCTCTCCCATCATGCTCATCTCAAACTCATTCTGTATATACTTAAAAAATTCTTGACATAGAAATTCATCAGTAGATCCAAATATAATATCACCAACATAGATTTGAATTAAAAGAAGTTTGCCATTAAAAGACTTAATAAACAGTGTAGTGTCAACCTTGCCTTTTGAAAAACCGTTGTCAAGTAGAAAAGAGCTTAGACGATCATACCAAGCACGAGGGGCTTGTTTTAAACCATATAAGGATTTCTTCAACTTGAAAACATGATCAGGGTTTTTGAAATCCGTGAAACCTGGAGGTTGTGCTACAAAAACTTCTTCTTTTATAAAACCAAAAGAACTCTTGACATCCATTTAAAATAGTTTGAAATCATGAAAACATGCAAATGCACATAACATGCGAATGGATTCTAATCTCGCAACTGGGGCATAAGTCTCATCGTAGTCGATACCTTCTTCTTGATTGTATCCTTGAGCTACGAGTCGTGCCTTATTACGAGTCACTAAACCATTCTTATTTAGTTTATTTCGGAATACCCAACGGGTGCCAATGACCGGATGATCAATAGGCCTGGGAACAAGTTCCCAAACTTGATTCCGTTTAAATTGGTTTAATTTCTCTTGCATAGCATTTATCCAAAAACTATCACTACATGCTTCATCAATAGTTTTGGGTTCTAGCTGTGAAATAAATGCAACACTAGAAACAATATCTCTACTGGATGTACGAGTACTTACTCCTTTGGTAATATCGCCAATTACCAAATCTTTTGGATGATCAGCTGTAAATTTCAACCTTTTCGGTAGATTCTGAAGGTAGCTGGTTCCTGGATCTTCTCTAGGAGGTTCAGCTAGTGCAGAGCTTGGTTGAGGATCAGCTGATGTTGAGCTTGATGCAGGCAGATCTTCATCACTGTCATCGACAGTCATTTGATTCATTTCATCAAAGGTGACGTTGATTGATTCTTCGATGATCATTGTTTGTTTGTTGAAGACTCTGTATCCTTTGCTCTTGGCCGCATAACCTAAAAATATACCTTCATTGGCCTTTTCATCAAATTTTCCTAAGTTGTCTTTTGTATTAAGAATAAAGCATTTACAACCAAATATTCTAAAGTATGAAACTGAGGGAGTTCTATTAAACCATAACTCAAATAGAGTCTTCTTCGATTTGGGTTGAATTAGAACTCTATTGAGAACAAAGCAAGTTGTATTGACAGCTTCAGCCCAGAAATATTTGGATAGACAAAACTGGTTTAACATCACTCTGGCCATTTCGGATAGAGTTCTGTTCTTACGTTCCACAACTCTATTTTGTTGTGGAGTCCTAGGGCAGAAGAACTCATGTATGAAACCGTGTGTGTCACAAAATTGCTCAAAAACAGCATTCTCGAATTCGCCACCATGATCGCTTCTAATACGAGTGATCATATAACCTTTTTCATTCTGTACTTTCTTGTAAAAGGCGACAAATTCGGATAATGCATCATTCTTGCATGTCAAGAAATATACCCACGTGTATCTAGAGAAATCATCTACAATTACAAAAGCATACAATTTACCTCCGAGGCTAGCAACTCTGCTAGGACCGAATAAGTCCATGTGTAGCAACTGTAGAGGTCTAGTAGTACATACTACATTTACAGATTTGAATGTGGATCTAGTAGCTTTGTTCTTTTCACATTGGTTGTATACCGAATCCTTCTTGAATGTAATGTCCGGTAAACCGCGTACTAGCTTCTTTGTGGATAATCTTGAGATCGTATCCATATTAGCGTGACCGAGTCTCATATGCCACAGATGACTCTCATCACTCTTGGCCATTAAGCATCTACCTGAAATGTTAGTTTCTTCTAACAAATAGAAAACATATATATTGTCTTCCCTGATACCTTCAAAAATAGTACTACCAGTTGAGCTGTCAACTATAGTACATTTGTCTTTGCCAAAGTTGATTCCATAACCATGATCAGCTAGGTGACTTATGCTGAGTAGATTATGTTTCAACTCGGTAACCAGATATACATCCTTAATTACAGGATAGGGAGACTTACCAACATCACCGATACCAATGATATACCCTTTCAAGTTATTACCGAAGGAGACATAGCCTTCCTTCTTTTTTTTCGACAGTATTGCAAATAGTGTAGCGTTACCGGTCATATGCCGTGAGCAACCGCTGTCGAGGATCCATTTGCTTCTAGCATGTGAAGGGTGTTCCACCTACAAAACAGTTTGCAGATAAAACTTTTGGTACCCATTTCTTGTAGGGTCCTGAAATGTTAGCCTTTGGTATCCAAGCATAAACATTTAAATCAACAAGCTTTTTCATTCTACATGCAGATGAAATATGACCAATAAGGCCACAATAATGACATTGTGCATGTCGAGTATTGAAAGCTGAGTGGTGTGCATGGTTGGTAGGTTTAGGTTTTCTAGTTTAGAAGAAAGCATACTTATAATCTTGTTTGGGCTTAACCTTTTGGGGTAAAGGTTTTATATGGTTAGGTCTGACAGTGTTTGGCTTGGGAATGTTCCGATTTTTCGGTAAGTGACACGTGTTAGGGTAGGAAGCAGCAGGCTCAGGCTGTTTTCCTAACCTAATTTCCAATCTTTTGAAAGTGTCATACAACTTAGTATAATCAAAAGTGAGTGTTTCCACTCTGATTTGTGCACATCGAAGACTTTTCTTCTCTATAGAAAGTTTTTTCTTGAGTTGGTCAATAATTTTGTCTTTCTCTTCAGATGACTTGGTAGTCTCGTGTAATAAGAGCTTTGCTGAAGAAAGCTCACCAGACTCACTAACATTATTTCTAATCTCAGCTAGTAGGTCGGTAAGTCTACCTATTTCACCTTTGTACTCTTTGAGTACCTTCTTAGAGGTATGATACTTGCTACGCAGTTTCCTGTAATCAGTCATCAGGTCACTGAAGGCATCTCCTAATTGCTCAAAGGTGAAGTCATCATAAGTATCAACTACAGGTTCAGTGGGTACCTGAACGGATGCCATAAAGCATACGTTTGCAGCGTCTTCTGATTGTTCGTCTTCTAAGTCGCTTGCTTCACTTTTATGCCATATGCTGGTATTGGCATATCTCCTAGATGTTGATCTCTTCAGGTTCCCTTTTTCATACCTGTTGCTCTTCTTGCTTGATGATGAGTTTGTGGGACAATCCTTCTTCATATGTCCCTTTTTCTTGCAGCCGTAGCAGACAGCATCATCTTGATACCAGTTGTTGCTGCTGTTGTTTTCTTTGGCTCTCTTCTCATGTCTCATGAATCTCTTGAATTTCCTTGCTAGGAGTGCTTGATCTTCAGCATCAGATTCACTGCTGTCTGAGTCACCTTCAGCAGCTTTTCTGTGCTGAGCCTTGAAAGCAATCGTCTTCTCCTTTGGTGCAGGCTCTTCAAAATCTTGTAGCTCCAGTTCATGAGTGAGTAGCTTACCCATGAGTACTTCGAGGGACATAGATGTGAGGTTGTTCCCTTCAATGATTGCAGTAGCCTTCGGAATCCAGTTCTTGGTAAGTGCTCGCAGGAGTTTGCGAATCTTTTCATGGTTACTATACTCTTTGCCTAGGGAGGACAAAGGATTTACAATATCCAAGAATCTTTCGAACATTTGAGTAACTGTTTCGTTGGGCTTCATCTTGAACACCTCATACTCTTGAGTAAGTCTGCTGACTTTAGATTCTTTGACTTGAGTCGTGCCTTCATGTGAGACTTCAAGTAGCTTCCATACTTCATTTGCCGTTGTGCAGATAGACACCCTGTTAAATTCAGTTCTGTCTAAAGCACAAAATAGAGCATTAATAGCACGTGCGTCAAGACTGGCCTTTTTCTTTTCCTCCTCTGTATATCTGCTATGGGGTTTTTCAACTAAAACTCCATCAACATTTATACGAGGTGGCTTTTGATAGCCATCAATAACAATAGACCATAAATCAAAGTCAAGAGATTTCAAGAAGAAACTCATCCGTGTTTTCTAATAAGTATAATTCGTACCATCAAACAGTGGCGGTCTGTTTGTGGCCTGGCCTTCACTTGTGAATTTCACAGTTGCCATGTGTTGTGCTGTGATCTATATAACAGTTAATTAAAAATAATAAATAATTGTACTGTTACCTTTGCTTTACCTGTAACACCCGCTCTGATACCAATTGTAGGAACGAAATAGAAAAGCGTAATACTCTAGAGGGGGGTGAATAGAGTTGGCAGCGGAATAATGCTAATTAAAAAAAGTTAGCAGCACAATCACAGAATATTAATCACAACTGAAATAAAGTAAAGGCAGAGTTAAGAGAGCAAACGCAAAGACAGCGATGTATACTGGTTTCCCTCTGTTGAGGACTAATCCAGTAGGTAGAACTCTTGCTACCAGTTGAATCTACTATTGGAAAAAACTGCAAGTTTTCTTACGAAGTCCTTGCAACTTCTACAACGCGAGCTTTGATACGAAGAACTCGTCCAACTTCAAATGTGAAGAGGTATTCTTCAATCAAGCCTTCTGATTACAATCTCCCAGAAACTTCTAGACCGTACCGTACTGGCAAATCGACTAGAGGATTGTAATTGGCTTGGGATCTGAAATTTAAAGCTCAAGAAACTCTTTGGAAGACTGAATGCTTTAGATAGAGAGAAGATTGAAAGTGAATGAGTGAGTTGAAATGATCAAAATCCTTCTCTATTTATAGGTGTTCCAAAGGCAGACTTCTGACAGAATTCGGGCAGAATTCGGACAGAACTCTATGAGCAAATCTCGGTCAAATCCGCAACTGCAGGAGGACCAAGTAACAAGGATTCAAAATCACAACGGCTACCAACCGAACTCTGGTCGAACTCTGGCCGAACTCGGCCCGAGTTCTGTCAGGGTTTAGTTAGGGTTTTGAAAAAGCTTTTTGGTGATTTTTGAAAACCTTTTTGAAAACCTTTTTGTAAACCTTTTTGAGAGGTCATTTTAAAAACATTTTGAACTCATTTAAGGGTAGCCTATTTGCCAGTACGACTCGGTGTACAACATATTCCTAGACTCAAATAAAATAAAAAATACATTGCATAAGGAATTACAGACTTGAGTAGGCAAACAGATCTTCGGTCTTGAATTCAGTGGATAGCCATTCTTGATCATGTCCAAGAGTCCGAGATGTCCCGACTAGCTTCGTATATCCAGACAGAGTTTGATCAATTATTAAAATCAGGTTGACCATATGACCAATGGGCCAACACTCATGACCAAGCCAGGTGCGCTCAGCTCTCGACTCGCTACCTGGGCGATATTATTGTCTTCCTACGACATGATCTTCGTCCTACAGAAGGCTGTTAAAGGTCAAGCTCTGGCAGACTTTTTAGCAGCCCATCCAAGTTCGGAGTCAACCAGAATATATGAAAAGATTCCAGACAAGGTCGCCAATTCAAACATGGCCTCCGATGATTCCGTCTGGCGAATGTTCTTCGACGGTGCTTCAAGAACCGGGCCCAAGGGCAACATTATCGTTGGGGTCAGAGTGGTACTGATCTATCCCTCTGGCTTGGTGATCAATCGGGCATATTTTTTATAGAACCCTGCTCGAACAACATGGCCGAGTACAACACCTTGGTTTTCGGCCTCCAAATTACAAAAGAACTGGGGGTAGAGTACCTAGAGGCATATGGCGATTCACAGTTAATTGTCAATCAGATCCGGGGTTCATATGAAGTTCGCCATGAAGACATGATCCTCTAACATCGGGTAGCGATCGCCATCATCACGTCTCTGAAAGGGTTCTTCATAGAACATGTTCCGAGACTCTGGAACATTGAAGCCGACGCCTTAGCAGTACTGGCCGCTTCCCTAGCGGTCCCAAAATATACTCATCATTTGGTGGACGTAATAGGCCATGAGTTGGTTTGTCCCAAGAACAACGTCCAATTGGTTGAGAGTCATTCTGCCCTGACGGTCGACGAGACACCGGATTGGATGCTCCCATTCATTGACTTCGCAGTCTATGGCATCTTGTCGGAGAACCCGAAAGAAGCCACCTCTATTAGAAGACGATCTCTCAGATTCTTCTACGATACAGAAACAAAGATGCTGTATCGGCGATCATACGATAGATTACTGCTTCGGTGTCTATCCAATGCAGAAGCCAAAGAAGCTGTACGTGAAGCACATGACGACGTCTGCGGGGCCCATCAGCCTGGCCCAAAATTGCAAGATCGCCTTCGCCGGATAGGCTACTACTGGCCTACGATGGTGGCAGACGCGATAGACTATGCAACAAAGTACAAAGCCTGTCAGGTCCACCTAGATTTCATACACCAACCATCTGAATTCCTATACCCAATGGTGGCATCCTGGCCATTTGAGGCGTGGGGAATGGATATCATTGGTCCTATCACCTTACCTTCATCCAGAGGGCACCGCTTCATACTGGCAATTACAGTTTACTTCTCCAAATGGGCAAAAGTTGTCCCACTTGCAGAGGTGAAGACGTCAAATGTGATCAGCTTCCTCAAGCATCACATCATCTATCGCTTCGGACTGCCTCGAAGGATCATCTATGACAACAGTCCGCAGTTCGTAAGCCACGCGTTCTATCGGTTTTGCGACAAACACCGAATCCAGATTGTTGCTTCAATACCGTATAATTCGACGGCGAATGGATTGGCAGAAGCATTCAACAAAACAAAAATCAAGTTGCTCAAGAAGTTTGTGTCTTCCAACAAACGCGACTGGAACGAAAAGCTTGGTAAATGCTTATGGACGTACCGTACTACAGTCCGGACGTCCACTGGAAACACACCATTCTCTCTGGTGTATGGGAATGAGGCGGTTCTCCTATTGGAGACTCAAATCCCTTCGCTCCGCGTAGCCCTCACCTATCGATTGACAACGGATGATAATTACCGTCGTCGCCTGCAAGAGTTGGAGGCCTTAGACGAAAAGCGCCTGTTAGCTCAACAACGAATCGAGCTATATCAGACATGCATCTCTGGAGCCTTCAACAAGAAGGTTAAACTCAGAATATTCCAAGTAGGTGATCTCGTTTTGGCAGTTCGGAGGCCGATGGTTATGACTCACAAAACTGCTGGCAAATTCCAGCCAAAATGGGAAGGCCCATTTGTCATCGAGGCTGTATTCTCCAACGGAGGTTACCGCCTCGCGAAACAAAATGGAGACTTTCTCATGTTACCCGTCAATGGCAAGTTCCTGAAGAAGTATTATGTCTAAACGACATCCTCCAAATCAATCGGACTGTTAAGTTATGTACCCTTAGGTACAGCTGAACTTACACTCTGGTCATTCCAAATGAATCTATATCGCATCTTCTGGGTAGTAAGTCATGTATGATCATACCTCTGAACTTCCTTTCTAAACGAGCACCTTCCTCATGATCTACTACCCGCACTATCAGTGCATAAAAAGGGTAACAGATCCACAAATTTCCCGAAACAGCTATGTCGATGTCACCTCTGAGTTGTTTCACTTCCATCAAAAACAAACCACCCCTTACATAGAACTTCCATGTCCATATTACCTCTGAGTTATTCTTTGTACCCTTCATGGAGTCCACTCATACCACGTCCTCATTACCTCTGAGTAGGAAGACTCCATTGAATAAACCCCCATACTTACCACGTCCTCATTACCTCTGAGTAAGTATGTTGGTTCTCTCTCGACTTATTATCTGTATCCAAAACCAGGGTACGCCAAGGATAATAGGCCCACAAATGTCTTCAGTTGACCACAAATGTCCTCAGTTGACCACAAATGTCCTCAGTTGACCATTGACCACAAATGTCCTCAGTTGAACACAAATGTCCATAGTTGACCACAAGTGTCCGCTGTTGACCACAAATGCTGTACTAGATCTCCTAGTACATGCGTCTCTTTTCTCATTATCATACGCCTTCGGAGCCCAGCTGTTCCATGGCGTTCTTTCGCCCAATACCAAGAACTTCCACGTCCGTCTCACCATGGAATCATTCTAGGTATCTCTATCAAACTTATTATCCTTACCTACAACCAAGGTATGCCAAGGGTAATAGGTCCACAAAAAGTCCTCCAGTGGGGCAAATATCATGAATACCAAAGATACAGTACAAGCACAATAGATGATGGATGATGAAAACATAGTCATTTATTGAAAAGCAAAAGTACTACATATTCGGGGACCACGTCCCTATCAAAATAAAGGAAAATGATAAAGAAAGAAAAAAAAAGGCCGACTATGGTTCGGCTACACATAATTCTCTGAGACGGTCCTTCAGCACGGCGGTCGACCGCTCAAATTGCAGCTTGGCCCGGCGCTTGGCCTCCTGAGTCAGCCGCTCTGCATCCTCCAGATACGCATGGGCCTGCCAGCCATCTTCGAGTCTCTTCAGAGCACACTCCAGGCCAGCAGAAGCTCGGGTGACCTTTTCGGCCTCCTGAACGATTAGCTCTTTATCCGCGTGGGTGGCCTCAAGCTCAGATTCCAAGAAAGCCAGCTCCCTCTGGAGATCGAGGATCTGCTCCCTCGTATCGATTATTCTGCGAGAGGCGGCCGCCTCCCGAGCAATGCAATCCACGCTCCTGCGGCTCAGCTGATCGTACTGAAGAGACAGATCGTCGAGGTCCTTTATGATAACCGACTTAGACGTATCTCGTGCGGTCCGTACCTTCTCTACGACAGTAATGAGGAAGGCACGCTCCTGATCCATTGCTGAAGATAGATCAACTTGCCGCAATCCCTGATACTGAGCCACCAGCTGATCAGCTTCCAGCAATTTGGGTTCCAGCAGCTCAACTATCCCTGCCCCACCAGGAAGGGTTCTAAGAATTTCAATCTGGCCACGTGCGCATTGACGGGCCAGGGCAAAAGAGATCCCCCTCTCCACAGCAGCTTCGACTCCTTGTCTCAGGTGACGGTAGAAACGGTCAACCACATCCCTTAACGATTCATCCAGAACTTCCGAAGAAGACGGCGTCAAAGGGAGAGCGACTGGCAGAGTCGAAGAAGATGCAACGGAACTTGATGCCCCTGCTACGAGGGAAACAAATTCCAAACGAAAGGATGCTTGAATAGCGGCCAATTCTTCTTCCGCAGCCCGAAGAATTCGGAGACTCGGCAGAGCAGAAAGGTTAACCTCCGGAGCCACATGAATATGGGAGGATGCAGGGACCATGTCTGCCCGCCTCGGCAGTTCTGCCGCTCGCTCTCCGGAACTCGATTCAGCGGGAGGTCCCTCAACGTAAGCTGGAGGGGGAGGAGGCATACTCTCTTCCACCAGATTCCCTCTGGCGAACTCTCTCCCGACAATGTCCGTCACTGGCAGTGAAGGGGCAGGACCTGTATGTCCGAAGCAACCATCAATCAGCTTAACCCGAAGGATGTGATGATAAAGCAAATAACCTCCTCACTAGTCAAGACTTGGCTTATCTTACCAGGAGGGAATTGCTGAGGCTGAGGTTTGCTCACAGCCGCTGCAGCCTCTTCACCAGCGACATCCGAGTCGACTACAGTCGGTTCCTCTGCCCCAGCCGCCCCGGAGGGAGATACAACTGGATCAGCGTCATCCGGCTGAGACTCAGTAGTCTCGGGGATGGATTCAACAGGGACCACGTCGCCCTGGGTTGGGACGTCAAGGACCGGAGGAACCTCAGTCGTCGCTAGGAGAATCCCGGCAGCAAGAATTGCGGCACTCATATCTCTAACTAGAGTAGTTAGAGCCGGGTCGACCGCAGAGGCAGCAGCCGACTCCGGAAAGTCCCCTTCTCCTAACGCCTACAGAGAAAAAAAAAGATTAGATCATAGCTCAGGAAAAAGAAGAACTAAAGAAGAAGATGGTTGCAATTCGATTCACCTCCAAAATGGCGTCAACATTATCGCATCTCTCCCTTATGAGCAGCCCGCGAGGCTTAACCGCAGCCCGTTTCTGGGAGTAAGTTATGCCATCAGCGGACCTGCTTCGCTTGCGGGAAGGACCAGGCACAACAAGCGGCTGTCCACCACCACCTCATCCGCAGGAGGGAGAGCGTTATCGGGAGCATGCTCGTCATCCTCTTCATCCGTGTTGGTGGATTCCGAGTCCGGCACATCGACCATATTCTTCCTCCTCTTCCTCGCTTTAGACCCCTTGGATTTTCCTCGAAACTGGTACTAACAATGAAGCTGGTACTCGGGTCAAAATCAATAAGAGGCATGTTCGCCATGACGTGGTAGAGAGCCGCCAAATACAAGATCTCCCCGGACTCCCTGTAGAAGCATGGAAAAGGACAAGAAAAGCCCATGCGGCTCCAAACAGAAGGAGCCACATGCGGCTCAGGAATCCTTCAGAACGTTATGCGGCTGAAAACTCTCCAACAGCTCCATGCGGCTCAGGCAAAGACATGTGGCCATTCGATGTCCGTTTCTACAGCTGGCCGTAAAGCAGCGGCCTAATTAATTGTTCTGATGATAGCTCTGACGCAATGAATGACAGCTCTGACGCAATGAATGACAGCTCTGACATAAAGCTAAAATAATGATGGCGTGCTCCTTAGGAAAAGAAGAAAATCTTTTATAACTGGCAGGATCCGTCGAGTCCCAAGCACCCCTATGCGGCCGCCCTCTTCATGCGGCTGCTTCCTTCATGAGGCTGCCCGCTTCATGCGGCTGCTTCCTTCATGCAGTTGCTTCCTTCATGCGGCTGCCACTTTTATGCGGCTGCTTCCTTCATACGGCTGCCACCTTCATGCGGCTGTCTCCTTCACAAGGCTGCCACCCCCATGCGGCTGCTACCTTTATGCGGCTAGGATTGTGGGGGCCACCCATATACGGTTCACTTAAAGACCGCACATGATAGAGAGACACGTGGCAATTCTCATGACGGTTGAGACACGTGGCGATCCTCATGACAAGTTGAGACACGTGGCTGTCTTATCCCCTCGGAGTTATGGCTGCTCGCAAATCCTGACAACCAGATTTAGTGCAATCACCATTATTACTCAGATCAAATCAGATTTGTTGTGATTAAGCAAATTGGACATGTGGCGGAAGATCCGAGCTTGTCATGACAAATTATAAAGAATCATTGCAATCAGCATTAATTGCCCATACAGATTTGGCGCAATCAAGAATCAATTGCCCAGATATAATACAAACAAGATCAATGGTCCAGATTATTGGCCGTCGACTTTTTAAGGGGCAATTATTGCAAACCCTAATGATCACACCCCACTCCTATAAATAGTAAGGTGCCATTCCCTTGCAAAAGGAACCCGATTCGATCTAAAAAAAATATAACAAGGTGCCATTCCCTTGCAAAAGAGATCCTCTTCACCCAGCTGGACACACAGAGAGACAAAGACGCGCACAGAAGAATCTTCCCATCCTGAGAGCGTTTCTTCATCAGAGCCAAGGCTACGTCCGATCGTTCGAGGAGTAAGACAGAGCTGCCGTCGCTTTCCCGAGCCTCTATCGTCATCCCCCAGAATCAAAAATAAATAATCGTACTTAGATTGCTGTACCTAGGTTTTTATTCCTAGGCTTTCTTTGTACGAGCGAGTTTGTATTATGAGTCTAAGTTCAGTCCACCTATAAAATTATTCTGTACTTTTACAATCAATGGCAAACACGATGGCGACTCTGCTGGGGACTAACTTCTTCACGGCTGAGGAGTCGGTGACGCAATCGGACGCAGCCAAACTTGGCTCCACTCAACAAATGCTGGTCGCCCGGTTCGACCAACAGACGTTCGAAAAAATGCTCTCCGACGAGAGCGCTGGCCCGGTCCAGCGACGAGGCCGCACGAAGAAGGCCTGCAGGGAGTAGAGGCCCAAATCATTCGCTCCTCCCCAAGCTCTCAAAGAAGTACTCTCTGTTGCCCGAGACAGGGGAGAAGTCTCGCTTGCGGCCCCACTTCAGACCATAGAGGACTCTGCTGTCCCCAAGTCCGGCCGAAGAAAACACTATGATGCTGGACTTGCAGGGGCAAAGAGGAACTCTATGCAGTCCAAGCCGCATAAGGGCGCCAGTCGCATGAAGAAGGCTCATGCGGCCGCGACTGCCAACCGCATGGAGAAAATTCATGTGGCCACAAAAGTCAGCCACATACAGAAAGCCCATGCGGCCAGAACTGCCAGCCGCATGCAGACAGCCTGCACGGCCATGACTTCTAGCCGCATCCCAGAGGTTCATGCGGCCACCGCTTTTAGCCGTATACAGAAGGCTCATGCGGCCACAAAGGATAGCCGCATGCAGACAGCCTGCATGGCCACAAATCCCAGCCGTATACCATCTGTCCCATGCGGCTCACGGTCAGTCTTCGACCGCCTCTCAGGCGATCCTGACCCCAGATGCTCTCATGTGCCAATCTTCGTGGACTCTTCCTACTATGCACCCTCAAGTGCTAGAAGGAAGAAGTCTTGGGCCGCACGGGCTCGGCGAGCTCTGTCGACTGTCCCAACTTCTGACTATCAGGGCGTCTTGCTGACTATTAGGCGGGCCCCTGATGGAAAGTTGTACAGAACTACCCGTGTCCAGCCCCCGGTGGCCAACGAACGGGATAGTTATCAAGAATCTTCCAACAAGGATCAGGGGCAAGTACTTGTGCAACCCCCACATCAAGGAGCAGGCAGGAGGCCAATACACTCATGGGCTCAGAACTCCCGGGCCCATAAAACGGGTGACTTGTGCAACGTGATACTGCACAAATACAAGGAAAGAGATGAAGATTTGAAGTATAGAGAGTCCTGTCAGGGACATCAATGCACCCAAGTCATTATTAACTGCTGCTGCAACAAGGCAGCAGTACAAGAAGACCGACGGTCCGTCTTCCAACGGCTGCAACACCCAAGCTCAGAAGACGAGGCGCTTCTCGTCGTCTCCTGCAATTCTGCCCTGAAGATTCCTGGCAGCGGTAGAGGGAAGAAAACAAATGTCTCTAGTCCAAAAATCTCAACCGGCGTAACCAAGAAACTCTCTTCTAAGCGGTTGTCTACCACCGTTACTGGAGAAGTTTACCAAGGTACCCGCTCAAAGACGAAATCTGCCACACTTGGAGATTCGTCGTCCACATCTCCGGAAGGCACTGGAGTCGGGGGTAGCACTCCTTCTAATATCCACGATAATCCGATGTTCCAAGAAAACAATCCAGGGGAAACGGTTCACCTAACAGATACAGCAGATCCCGACGTCCCCGAGGACGTCCACAATTCTCAAGACGAGGCAAGCTCTAAAGCTGGGGGTACCACTCTCTCAGTTCGAACTAGAGGAGAACATCCCCACATACCCTGACGACTTCTCTATACAAGGGTATGACTCAGAGGGCATGTCCTCTACCGTTCCTTCCATCTCTCCTCATGTTAGGACGGTATTCATGACGGACAGCAACTAGGACGGCCCCAGTGATCGCCAACGCATCGACACTCTGGAGACCATACTGCATGCCTTAGTCAAGTCCGTGGACGAGATCAAAGCGGCCCTTCCAACTCTGCAAGGAAGAACGCCTGGCCAAACAAGCGTGGGTCCCGCAGTCAATGCAGATTCGAATTCAGCTGCACCAAACCCGGGAGATAATCCTCCTGAAATATCGGCCCCCACCACTGCAGACGAGGCCAGGGAGGTAAGAAGAGAGGTCCAGGAGCTCTGGGCCATGTTTTATGCCCGAAAAAATTGCCAAGACCTCAGGATACGACAACCATATCCTGCGGCGTGGAGAGATGTCTCCTTCCCACCAAAATATAAACCATTCCATATCAATCCATATGATGGAAAGACATCTGCAAGCAGGTACATCACCTGCTTTGAAGTCACAACCGACCATCTACCTCATGACGACGCCATCCTCACGTGGCTGTTCATTGGAGCATTGGAAGGGGTCGTCTTCGACTGGTACCGTAACTTGTCGGACAACTGCATCCATTCTTTCACCGGCTTCAAATGCATATTCATGGAGAGGTTCTACGAGGTAGGACAAGACGTGACAATGTCCACCCTCATGGACGTTGCCCAGGAAGAAAAGGAGCTAACGAGAAACTACATCGAGCGGTTTCGCCAAACCGTAATGAAGTTGCCTTCCGGTAACCCTGATTCCTCTTTAATTGAAATTTGCCAAAAGAGGCTGCTTCCCACGATCTGCCTCTGGATGGGCGAAAGTCAGTTTAAGGATTGGAAGACTTTCATTATTAGCGCCACTAGCGCAGAAGACAAATTGAAGAAAGCTCGCCAATTGGGATTGCATGTCTCGGAAGGAGAAGACAAGGGCAAATGCCTTAACACCAACAGCAACAATGGTGGTAATCCCTCCAATAATCGAGACAACAAGGGCAAACAGGCTATGGTGGTCGATACAGCGCCAAAGCCTGAACCGAAGCCGGCAGAGAAGCAGTGGCCTCAGATGACCTATTCCTTCGAAGACGGCCATGTCAAGCCCATCTTGGACATGCTCATACAAGGAGGTCGGATTCAACTCCCTCCTCCAAGGTGTAAACCTCAACCTGCAGAATTGGAGAACCCTAAGTACTACCACTACCATCGCTATGTCCATCATGCCACACATGACTGCTACCAACTGAAGCGATAAATCCAGCATCTCATCGATTCTAAGGCCCTGACCATTGATTTCGAAGAGGTGACCGTAGCAGCCAACATGGTGTCAGTAAAATTTGGCAACTTTTTTTCGACAAAGACTCAAGATGGAGTAGTGCCCGTCCCTAGAGCAAAGATGGAGGTCACCAACCTTCCACCTCCCCGAGACCGGGTTGCTGGCCTAGTGCCCCTTACCACATCGTGGGGGAAGATCATGTGGGTCCATCCGGACTTGGTACCTGAGGTGACTCAGTCCACACCTCCCTCCACCAGCAAGAAAAAGAATAGGAAAGTCAAATCATGTCGTATAATCTCGACAGATGTCGAAGAAGCTACTGCTGTTGTTACCCGCTCCGGCGCACAAACCCAACCTCCTCTGGGTAACTCGGCTGAAGACCATCAGCCGACAGCTGCTGATGCTCCAGGACCTTCGCAGCCTTCGACGACCGACAAGCCTAGGCCGAAGGAGACTCGCTTCGACAAACCGCTCCGAAGAGAGACGCCTCATGGACTGGAGAGGCCCTACAATTTTGACATCTTGGCACAATTGGCCAACACACCGGCCAAATTGTCGCTATACGAGCTCCTGAGACTCTCCAAGGACGTTCGCGTCGCACTTAGCGAGGCACTCCAGAATGCCGACGCATATCTGGCTCAATCCAATCTCACTGGGGAAAGCTCGTCTACAGATCTCCCGGACAGCGCTTGTACAGGCGCAATGCCCAACATCGTCTTCACTCCGCAGGATATGCTTATCAAGACCAACCTGTATGATCGCCCTCTGTATTATACTGGGTATATTGGCGATATCAAGGTGGACCGGATGCATATTGACCCTGGTTCCTCCATAAGCATCATCCCGAAGAGCCTACTACATCATCTGTGCATCCCAATGCATCGCTTGACACAAACAAGCACCGCCATCAGCGGTTTCAATTCAGGAAGAAGCTATCCGATCGGAAAGATTCGCTTGAAGTGCCAAATCGGCGATCTTCAGTCAGAAGTGACCTGTTATGTCATAGATGCGAATATTTCTTATAATATTCTCCTGGGGTGTCCTTGGATACACGATTACATGATCGTGCCCTCCACACTGAACCAGTGCTTTAAGTACGTCGACAAGCACGGCTTCGTGAGGACAGAATTTGCCGACATCGATTCCTTCAAAGGGGTCGAATCCTACTACTCAGACTCATGCTTGTATGAGAAGTCGAAAAAGCATATCGTCGAAGGAGATACTCAAGCTCAAACTGAGGCAGCAACTGGATCAGAAGAACCTCTGACGATCCACCTCCAAGCCCGCAAACCTGGCATTACTGCGCCCCTTACAGCCACTCTGCGTAAGGACATAATTAGCCTCTCTGCACAGAAGGAACAGATGATAATCCGACTGCCAAGGTCTGGCCAAGCGCCAAGACTCACGACAGAGCTACTATCAATCAGGCTGCCTAAAGCTAGCCAGCAGCAAACAAAGGAGCCCAATCCCTCTGTCAAGCCAATAACGATTCGTCTTCCCAGAATGAATCGGCAGCCAAGCGCTAAGCCAGGGACTGCTAGCCAGCCAACAACCCTCCGCCCAGCACCAAGTACCAAACTGGAGGTAGCTAGTACGCCAACGACTCTACGTTCTGCTCCACCCATGGAGCCCCTGAGGATTAAGCTGGCTAAATCATCCTCTCAGTCTTCATTTACACAGGGGGTAGCTGAAGAAGAGTCATAACTAGCCAAGTATATGGCTGCTCACACCGATGTTCCATCCGTAGATGATGTAACCCTACTGGAAAAGATACCTTACTTCATCAATAAAGGGTTATCTTTGAATTATCTCGAATTTAATAAGCTTTGTACAATGTATGCTATGGAACACGGTATAGGCACTCACCTGCACACACAGGTAACAAATGTCTATACCGTAAACCAACTTACTCCAGTGGAAGATGCTTACCGCATAATCGAAAGAGGGGATGTAAGCCCCCTGAATTTTAGGGTTTATTTTAAATTTTCTGAATAAATTATTTTGATAAATATTTTATTATTTAATTGTTTTGATCATTAATGTACCTTTCCGTAATGTTGACTTCTGGAGCGTCAGGGATACCAATCTCCGTAAACTCTCTTTACGAGTTTTGAAGTAGATAAGATTATCTTCGTTTTGATATATCGTGTCCTACTTAAATTCGTTCCCTTGTGCTCTTTTTGTATCGCGCAACTTCGGGTCAACTTAGACCAATTAATCGTTGAATAATTATTCCCACTTTTACTTTTGATCATCGTTTGCACGTTACCGTGACTTTTAATTTAGGAGCACCGGACCAGTCATTTTCTCGGAACCAACTTCTCATGAATGATCTACTCGAGACGTTCTTCATCCATGACCTTCGTGTCCCACTCAGACACTCCATTTTGTGCTCCATTTCCTTCGCACAACTTTCTGGTCAATTTAGGCTGATTTATTTTCTACCGTAAAACCTGATTTAATTTCTAATTTAATTTTGGGACCCGACATCGATCCAAACTAGACGACCCAAAGTATGGACCTGGCCCATATGAAGCCTACTACCCACATGAAACTTGTGTCTCATTTATTTGAGCTCCCGCATATTATTTATTTGCCCATTATCATAAATACATATTTAATTCAATTATTGCCTCCTGTCCGATTTTGACCCGACCCGGCTCGACCGAACCCGAACCCATGCTCCATGTTGCCCTTTCATGACTACCCAAACACCCCACATAATTTCCCTATTTTTTTCTATTTTAAATATCTATTTTTCTCTCTCCACTTTACAAATATATATATATATATATATATATATATATATATATATATATATATATATATATATATATACACACACACTCTCTATCTCTCTTTTCTATTAAAACACCAACACACCTCACTACCCCACCCTCCACCTCACAGCCGAACCCCCCTTTGGAACCGACCTACTTTTTTACTCTTCCCCTCTTTCAAATATCTCTCTCTCTCTATTCTCACCCCCTCTCATTATATATACACACACACACATACAAAACACAACACACACACAAACAACTCTCCCACTCTACCACTCTCCACCCCACCCCCTCTCGGGCGACTGCCCCTCCCCCATGGCCGAGAGCCTCCTCCCTCTCCTCCTCCTACTCTCCACTACTTCATCACCATCATCAACTTTATCATCTTCATTATCATCATCACCATCATACTCACCACCATCACCACGATTATCAACACCACCACCCTCACCATCTCACCACCATGCACCACCACCCGCATGCCACCGCCGCTGCGCCGTGCCGCCGCCGCCCCGGCCGCGCGAGGCGGCCGCCGGCAGCAGCAGCAGCTGCGGCAGCAGCTATGTACGTATGCGCGCGTACACAAACGCGCGCCACTGCCGCCGCTGTGCGCCACTTCGTGGCCGGTCCGCCCCCGCAAGCTCCCCACGCCTCCGACGAACCCGGGCGACCACCCCGGGAGAGTCTCCGGCCTCCCCGACGTGTGAAACACACTATTTGTGCATTTACGTCGAAATCCCGTCGACGCGCGCGGAGGAAAGTTTCAGAAATTGTGTTTCGGGATAGCGACTTTGCGCACAATTTCTGGGAGATCCGACCGTTGGATCGGCTATTTCTTCACTCCTCGCAATCTTGGTATATCCGTCTTCACTCCTATCAATTTTCGTTCGTTAATTTCGTCGTTTGATACCTCAAAACTGGCCACCAAGTTGACGTTTTAAATTGAACTATTTTTGGACAGTTTCGTGGAGCCGACTTCGTCAGCTCGTAACTCCGCCGTCGCAGCTCCGGTTGGCACGCTTCCAGTTCCTGTGCGCAGCTGGTATAACCATCTTTTTATCTCCTTTAGGTTTTGTTTCATTATAAGCACGTTCGGTTGGTCAAATTCGACGCCAAAGTTGGCCGTCCGAATTCTTTAATTTGCACTTGTTAAATTTTATTTTTGAACCCGGGACTCCGGATTCAATTTCTGACACCACCAGTAGACTCGTGGAGTCATTCTGGTATGGTTTCATATAAAATTTGCTTGATTTGGAGAACGTGGGCCCTGTCACGTATTTCGGTGCAAAGTGGGTCCCACTTTTTGAGTCAACGGGTCACTTTGAGATCGACTCATCGGAATCAAGTTCCGGATATACCGTTGAGTTCGTATCGTCATTCTGAACTCGTTGACATATAATTTGCTGAGTTTTGAAGACATTTGCTCCGACACGTACTTCCGTGCAAACCGGATACCAAGTGTCCGCGTCAACGTATCATTTTGAGATCGGCACATCGGAATCCTATTCCGGATATACCGTTGGGTTCGTATCGTCATTCTGGATTCGTGGACATATAATTTGCTAGGTTTTGTAGACTTCTATTCTGACACATTTTTCGGTGCAAAGTGTGTCCAACGACGGACATTATTTTAACCCAAAATTACCGTTTTATTCCTGTGTCTAAATTGGACTTATGGGTAGGCTATCCTAGCTAATTTGACCGTTCTGGACACGTTGGTGATATTTATTTTATCATCCGACAACATCTGTAGATTTTGCTTATGTATCATCCTTAATTTGTAATTAATTATTTTTCCAGAATTTGTTACTTTCTGGTTTTGAATTTTTATATATATTTTAATTGCTGTAAAAATCTGAAAAAAATTGTATTTAAATACCATGTTAATTTATCTAATTTATTACAATTTTTCCAGTATTTAATAAGTAGTTTTGGTATTTTATAAAAATGGAAAAACAGACCTCATTTTCAGGATACATATGTTTGCTGATTTTTAATAAATATTTATGAAGGTTTATAAATTCCAAAAAAATTAGTATAAATTTCTATAATTAACAAGGATCATTTTGGTACTTTATTTTATATATATTTGAGCTTTTTGTCTATCTCAAAAATTGTTGGAACGTAGGGTACAGTTTGATTTAATTATTGAATAGTTACGACTTGCAACTTTTTGTGTTGTTTTATGTTTTAGTAGTATTGGACCTCACCCTACACTAGTATAAAGACCCTAGAAAATTAGTTTGGATATAGTGGCACTCTATATTAGACTTTTATGCTAGGTCCCCACTTGACTAGTATCCAGTTAGGAGTCGTGTCACACCACTAGTAATATCTTGATCATAGCTTAGAACTGAGTTTGTATATCACTATTGATAGGATACCGGACATCTATATCTTCGTACAAGTATTCTTGCTTTGCTCGAGGCAAGTACATTTACAAACTCATTTACTGTCTATTAATGCTAGAACATGTATTAACCCTGTTAAAATACTGATCTTTGAGGTAGCAAGTTAAATCTTCACATGTTGTATTACTTTCAGTACCTGCCATGCTTAGGACAGTTCTTATATCTTCATATGCTTCCTACTGGTTCTTAGTACATGTTTCACTATACTGCTCTAAGTATTCACATGTTTTATACTGCTCCCAGTACCTACCATGCTTATACTGCTCCCAGTATCTCCTACATGTTTTTACTGTTCTCGTACCTCTCACATGTTAGAATATGGGTTATGGGGAAACTGACAGTGAGTACGTGATCATGCCCCCACGCTACGACCTTGAGCCGTGTAGGGCCGACATTATACATGTAGACCTTGCCAGAGGGCAATATCCCGAGGCACTTGTACGTGTGTACATTTAGGCATGTACGGAAGTACATATGGTTCTTATCGGTGCCACAGCACCATCACCTACTGATCGATCACGTACTTGCTCTAGTTTTAAATATTAGATATACATGTGTCACCTTGACAAATGTATTTTACCGTGATTCCAGTCCTACCATGATTCCAGATATGCCATGTTCCATATGTTACTATGATACTGTGATCCCAGTTGTACCATGAGGCCATGTTTTCCAGTATTTCATGTTTTATAGACTTATCACACCATGTTTCTTGTTGTACATCTCTTTCATTATATATTCAGTACTTTAGTTATAGAGGTTGTACTTGCTCCCGTCCTGACAGGATAACGTTGTAGGTTCACTTTCTGAGAAGAATATGCTATGTGATACATGTTATGGCACTTATTTTGAGGACCTGGACTTAGCTCCAAAAGAGGCCCCAGCAGGAAATCTTGCTTAGTTATCTTTCTTGTGTTTTGAGACTTAGACTTTGTCTGTACTTATATTTGGATACTGGACTTTGTCTCCAGTTAGATACTTGGAAGTATATTATTATGTCTGTGCTTGTTTACTTTCGCTTATAGATGTTGTATTGTGATGAACTTTAAATATGATTTTAGAACTGTTAGCCGCTTAGATCCCTTTATTGTCTATTCTTAGAACAGCTTACTACGCTTTAACCAAGCGTAGGCTGGACATGGCTCGGCCCGACCCAACAATTTGGGTAACGGGTTGTGACATATTTTTTTGGTGGCCCATGCAGGTCCAGACTTAAGTTGTTTGGTTACGTTATTGTACCAAGCATGCCTGCAATTAGGATCTAGGACAACTTGTTAACACTAGGAATAACATTTAGAACACCTTGAGGATTTCTAGGATTACAACATAGGAAAACTCATCACAGCATAGGACCGTTAATTGTATTTAGTATCTTGCTTGAATTCAGTGGGTTACAATTTTGACCAATTTAGTACCCTTGGGATGACCCCAGAGGATCTTACTCTAATCTTACCAAGAAATTTGTTTCCACTTATTTTCATTTTCTCTTCCTTAAATTCGTTGTTGAATTTAATTCCTGATTTTCGTTGTTGACTTTGATCTTGCAACGTGATAAATTTTGGGGATTGAATTATGATATATCCTGATAAGGTAAATGTCTGCTTTATTTATGGAGTTTAGAATTTATCGCAGCCATATTAGCTGGTATGACAAAAACATAGAGCCTGATTTTGGATATACTATCCTATTTATAGAATTTAGATTTTCTTGCAGCCATACCGGTTGGCGTGGCGAGGATTCTAGATAACATGATTAGAAGATGTATACCTTAGATTTGACTCTATCGTTTGTTGCATATAAGCTTACTGGTGTGGCGAAAATTCTGGCAACATGATTTCAGGAAGACGTTTATGGTTATCAGATCATATCTTAACTTGGTTTACTTTGTTATGATCGAATGAGCAAGAATAAATTCTTATTATCATTCTTTCCCGTCTTGATTAACTTTGTTCTATCTACATCCACAAAAAGAATTACAGGTTCTCTAGGACTCTCCAATAGGATTGCTTTCTGTTATCTTTTTGGACATAATTATTTTTTGTGTTCCATCTTTCCTATGACTTGACTAAACTCTTCTTCGTTAACCTCTTGGGTAATTCTTCCCGTTATGCATCTCGTTGTCTTTGTACCATTCTTCGAGATATTCCAATAAACTTTTCCGTCTTGCTTGACCTTTAACTTGTTTGGACACTGTTATGAATTGCTTGACCCAGTCTTAGGCCTTGTTACCTTTTATTTTGATAGACGACCGAAATAGCCAAACCTTGTTAACTGATTCTATAGTATAATTATAAATATATTGTGTGATTATGATAAATACTTTTTCTAGGGATTGGTCAGATTAAGCTTATAGGACAAGTATGAGTGACTGACTGTAGTAGACTTGGAAACCATTAAGAACGATTGTATTGATAGTAAGACTTGATGATAGGGTATCTAAAGATGGAGAAATAAGATATTATGTTGTTATGATTACAGAATGAGGATCCGAATCATATACTTACAAATTGAGGATTTAGCATTTGTAGAATTTTGGTTGGTTATCTATAGCTAATTACATGTGATTAGAGGGTAGATCGATATGTGGATTGATATAGAATAAGTTAGAATGAGTTATCGTATTGCGTACAAGATCGAAAAATATCAGTTAAAAAGACAAGAAACGAGACAAAGACATATGTACATTGGTAATTAATAAATCGGGAGTTTTGAAATCGAGGATTTATATTCGGAGGACTTGTTGAGTAAAAAGAAGAAGGATCTACGCCAAGGATAAGAATTAAACGTATAATTTCAAGGAGAAGCTGTATAAAAGGATTGACGACAAATAATGCTAAGGTCATGTGGATTGATAGAATATGGATACTTAGGATACGATAAGAAAATCCAGTATTTATAATTGAGGTTGAAAATATGGTTGATGATTAAGCATTTTAGGCTTATAGACAGGTCCAGAGAATGACCTATATTTTAGGGTATACGTTAATGTTCCATGTTAGTATGAAAGATTTTAAAGGATATATGACGTAGTTTATGATAGAAGGACTTTGTTGAGCCTGAACCAAAAAGATTGTAAAGAGAAACAGCAGAGATGATTACAAGGGTAGCAGATTGAGTATTGTAGCCAGAGCAGCTACATGTTATAGTTTGACCTATGAGATGATTTTTAATTTCGAGGACGAAATTTTTGTAAGGTGGGTAGGATGTAAGCCCCCTGAATTTTAGGGTTTATTTTAAATTTTCTGAATAAATTATTTCGATAAATATTTTATTATTTAATTGTTTTGATCATTAATGTACCTTTCCGTAACGTTGACTTCTGGAGCGTCAGGGATACCAATCTCTGTAAACTCTCTTTACGAGTTTTGAAGTAGACAAGATTATCTTCGTTTTGATATATCGTGTCCCACTTAAATTCGTTCCCTTGTGCTCTTTTTGTATCACGCAACTTCGGGTCAACTTAGACCAATTAATCGTTGAATAATTATTCCCACTTTTATTTTTTATCATCGTTTGCACGTTATCGTGACTTTTAATTTAGGAGCACCGGACCAGTCATTTTCTCGGAACCAACTTCTCATGAATGATCTACTCGAGACGTTCTTCACCCATGACCTTCGTGTCCCACTCAGACACTCCATTTTGTGCTTCATTTCCTTCGCACAACTTTCTGGTCAATTTAGGCCGATTTATTTTCTACCGTAAAACCTGATTTAATTTCTAATTTAATTTCGGGACCCGACATCGAACCAAACTAGACGACCAAAAGTATGGACCTGGCCCATATGAAGCCTACTACCCACATGAAACTTGTGTCCCATTTATTTGAGCTCCCGCATATTATTTATTTTCCCATTATCATAAATACATATTTAATTCAATTATTGCCTCCTGTCCGATTTTGACCCGACCTGGCTCGACCGAACCCGAACCCATGCTCCATGTTGCCCTTTCATGACTACCCAAACACCCCACATAATTTAACTATTTTTTCCTATTTTAAATATCTATTTTTCTCTCTCCACTTTACAAATATATATATATATATATATATATATATATATATATATATATATATATATATATATATATATACACTCTCTCTCTCTTTCCTATTAAAACACCAACACACCTCACCACCTCATCCTCCACCTCACAGCCGAACCCCCCTTTGGAACCGACCTACTTTTTCACTCTCCCCCTCTTTCAAATATCTCTCTCTCTCTCTATTCTCACCCCCTCTCATTATATATACACACACACACATACAAAACACAACACACACACACACAACTCTCCCACTCTACCACTCTCCACCCCACCCCCTCTCGGCCGACTGCCCCTCTCCCATGGCCGAGAGCCTCCTCCCTCTCCTCCTCCTACTCTCCACCACTTCATCACCATCATCAACTTCATCATCTTCATTATCATCATCACCATCATACTCACCACCATTATCAACACCACCACCCTCACTATCTCACCACCATGCACCACCACCCCCACCACCCGCACGCCACCGCCGCTGCACCGCGCCGTCGCCACCCTGGCCGTGCGAGGTAGCCGCCGGCAGCAGCAGCAGCTGCGGCAACAGCTGTGTGCGCATGCGCGCGCACACAAACGCGCGCCACTGCCGCCGCCGTGCGCCACTTCGTGGCCGGCCCGCCCCCGCAAGCTCCCCACACCTCCGGCGAACCCGGGCGACCAACCCGGGAGAGTCTCCGGCCTCCCCGACGTGTGAAACACACTATTTGTGCATTTATGTCGAAATCCCGTCGACGCGCGCGGAGGAAAGTTTCAGAAATTATTTTTCGGAACAGCGACTTCGCACACAATTTCTGGGAGATCCGACCGTTGGATCGGCAATTTCTTCACTCCATCGCAATCTCGGTATATCCATCTTCACTCTTGTCAATTTTCGTCCGTTAATTTCGTCGTTTGATACCTCAAAACTGGCCACCAAGTTGACGTTTTAAATTGAACTGTTTTTGGACAGTTTCATGGAGCCGACTTCGTCAGCTCGTAACTCCGCCGTCGCAGCTCCGGTTGGCGCACTTCTAGTTCCTGTATGCAGCTGGTATAACCATCTTTTTGTCTCCTTTAGGTTTCGTTTCATTATAAGCACGTTCGGTTGGTCGAATTCGACGCCAAAGTTGGCCGTCCGAATTCTTTAATTTGCACTTGTTAAATTTCATTTTTGAACCCGGGACTCCGGATTCAATTTCTGACATCACCAGTAGACTCGTGGAGTCGTTCTGGCATGTTTTTATATAAAATTTGCTTGATTTGGAGAACGTGGGCTCTGTCACGTATTTCGGTGCAAAGTGGGTCCCACTTTTTGAGTCAACGGGTCACTTTGAGATCGGCTCATCGAAATCCATTTCCGGATATACCGTTGAGTTCGTATCGTCATTCTGGACTCGTTGACGTATAATTTGTTGAGTTTTGAAGACATTTGCTCCGGCACGCATTTCCGTGCAAATCGGATACCAAGTGTCCGCGTCAACGTATCATTTTGAGATCGACACATCGGAATCCTATTCCGGATATACCGTTGGGTTCGTATCGTCATTCTGGATTCGTGGACATATAATTTGCTAGGTTTTGTAGACTTCTATCCCGATACATTTTTCGGTACAAAGTGTGTCCAACGACGGACATCATTTTGACCCGAAATTACCGTTTTGCCCCTGTGTCTAAATTAGACTTATGGGTAGGCTATTCTAGCTAATTTGACCGTTCTGGACACGTTGGTGATATTTATTTTATCATCCGATAACATCTGTAGATTTTGCTTATGTATCATCCTTAATTTATAATTAATTATTTTTCCAGAAATTGTTACTTTCTGGTTTTGATTTTTTATATATATTTTAATTGCTGTAAAATCTGGAAAAAATTGTATTTAAATACCATATTAATTTAGCTAATTTATTATAATTTTTCTAGTATTTAATAAGTAGTTTTGGTATTTTATAAAAATGGGAAAACAGACCTCATTTTCAGGATACATATGTTTGCTGATTTTTAATAAATATTTATGAAGGTTTATAAATTTCAGAAAAATTAGTATAAATTTCTATAATTAACAAGGATCATTTTGGTACTTTATTTTATATATATTTGAGTTTTTTGTCTATCTCAAAAATTGTTGGAACGTAGGGTACAGTTTGATTTAATTATTGAATAGTTACGACTTGCAACTTTTTGTGTTGTTTTATGTTTTAGTAGTATTGGACCTCACCCTACACTAGTGTAAAGACCCTAAAAAATTAGTTTGGATATAGTGGCACTCTACGTTAGACTTTTATGCTAGGTCCCCACTTGACTAGTATCCAGTTAGGTGTCGTGTCACACCACTAGTGATATCTTGATCATAGCTTAGAACTGAGTTTGTATATCACTATTGACAGGATACTGGACATCTATATCTTCGTACTAGTATTCTTACTTTGCTCGAGGCAAGTACATCTACAAACTCGTTTACTGTCTTTTAATGCTAGAACATGTATTAATCCTGTTAAAATACTGATCTTTGAGGTAGCAAGTTAAATCTTCACATGTTGTATTACTTTTAGTACCTGCCATGCTTAGGACAGTTCTTATATCTTCACATGCTTCCTACTGGTTCTCAGTACATATTTTACTATACTGCTCTGAGTATTCACATGTTTTATACTGCTCCCAGTACCTGCCATACTTATACTGCTTTCAGTATCTCCCACATGTTTTTACTGTTCTCGTACCTCTCACATGTTAGAATATGGGTTATGGGGAAACTGACAGTGAGTACGTGATCATGCCCCCACGCTACGACCTTGAGCCGTGTAGGGCCGACATTATGCATGTAGACCTTGCCAGAGGCCAATATCCCGAGGCACTTGTACGTGTGTATATTTAGGCATGTACGGAAGTACATATGGTTCTTATCGGTGCCACAGCACCATCACCTACTGACCGATCACGTACTTGCTCCAGCTTTAAACATTAGATATACATGTGTCACCTTGACAAATGTATTTTACCGTGATTCCAGTCCTACCATGATTCCAGATATGCCATGTTCCATATGTTACTATGATACTTTGATCCCAGTTGTACCATGAGGCCATGTTTTCCAGTATTTCATGTTTTATAGACTTATCACACCATGTTTCTTGTTGTATATCTCTTTCATTATATATTCAGTACTTTAGTTGTAGAGGTTGTACTTGCTCCCGTCCTGACAGGATAACGTTGTAGGTTCACTTTCTGAGGAGAATATGCTATGTGATACATGTTATGGCACTGATTTTGAGGACCTGGCCTTAGCTCCAGAAGAGGCCCCAGCGGGAAATCTTGCTTAGTTATCTTTCTTGTGTTTTGAGACTTAGACTTTGTCTGTACTTATATTTGGATACTGGACTTTGTCTCCAGTTAGATACTTGGAAGTGTATTATTAAGTCTATGCTTGTTTACCTTCGCTTATAGATGCTGTGTTGTGATGAACTTTAAATATGATTTTAGAACTGTTAGCTGCTTAGATCCCTTTATTGTCTATTCTTAGAACAGCTTACTACGCTTTAACCAAGCGTAGGCTGGACATGGCTCGGCCCGGCCCAACAATTTGGGTAACGGGTCGTGACAGGGGATCATCCAATCATCTTCGGCCGGAAGAATAACCCACAACCCTTTAGGGTAGATGAAGTTGATCTCGAACCCGACACCGAGAGATTGCCCCTTTATCTGTATAGTTCCCAATCCAAGTACCTTATGAAAAAATAAGGGTATGATCTGGAAACTACACCAGGCTTAAACTACGGTACTGGATGGCGATTACCCTTACAATCGCCGATTCCGGCTGGGCAACCATGAGACTACTACAACAAAACCAGATATGGGCTGGGTTATATTACACCGGCAACGACCCCTGAAAGCTCAGACGAGGAATGCGACTGGCACTCACACTCAACCGGATCACCTACTTCCGATTCGGATGTCAGCATCGGGGACATGCTCAGGCAAGTCTGGTCCGTCAATATGGCATTTGCCAATGCCTACGAAGAAGATGAAGACATTCCTGAACTTCTTGAGTTAGAGCCGTGGGTACAACAACTAGATGCGCAATGGGAGAAGCGGTTCGAACAAAGAGAGCCTCCCACCGAGGATGAGGTTATACAAGTTGATCTCGGTGATGAGTCCTCTCCAAAGCCCATCTTCGTCAGCAAGAATCTGACGGACGAAGAGCAAGAATCACTACTACAACTCGTCAGAAAATGCATCGACGTGTTTGTCTGGAGCTACGAAGATATACCAGGACTGAACCCTGATGTTGCACTTCACAGGCTCAACATCCGTCCGGACGCAAAATCGGTTAAGCAATAGCAATGACGATTCCGCCCCGACGTCATGAACGCCATTGAAGCTGAGGTCAACAAACTGATAACCAGTGGTTTCATCCGCGAGGAACAGCATCCAGACTGGGTCGCCAACATAGTACCAGTCCTCAAGAAGAATAGAAAGTTTCGAATCTGTATCGACTTTCGCAATCTGATTGAGGCATGTCCTAAGGATGAGTTCCCCCTCCCTATCACAGACATCATGATTGACAACACCTGCGACTTTGAGCTTATGTCATTCATGGATGGTTTCTCGGGGTACAATCAAATCAAGATGTTTCCTGATGACGAAAAGTATACATCATTTCGAACACCAATTGGCACATACTGCTACACAGTCATGCCTTTCGGTTTAAAGAACGTTGGTGCCACTTATCAAAGAGCTATGAGCATCATCTTTAGAGACCACCTGCACAAGACAGTAGAATGCTACGTCGACGACATTGCCGTCAAAAGCCGCTCTAAGGAAGATCATCTGCATGATCTGAGGACAGTGTTCGACCTGATGCGAGTGCACAATTTAAAAATAAATCCTACAAACTCCTTCTTGGGCGTATCCAGCAGGAATTTCTTGGGCTTCATCATTACCTCCCAGGGTATCCACGTAGACCTTGAGAAGACGAAGGCAATCATGGAGATGGGTCCCCCGAGAAATCTCCGTGAACTCCGAGGTCTTTTTGGGAGGCTAGCCTACATCAGGAGGTTTATCTCCAACCTCTCCAGACGATGTCAGCCTTTCACCCACCTCATGAAGAAGGGCATTTCATTCATATGGGATGAAGAATGTCAGCGAGCCTTCGACAGCATCAAAGAATATCTGACGAACCCTCCAGTCCTGGTAGCCCCGGTTGCTGGAAGGCCATTCCTGCTCTATGTACGAGCAATGGAACATTCTCTCGGTGCTCTGTTATCACAAAACAACGAGGCAGGCCACAAGCAGGCTATATATTACCTCAGCCGAATGATGATGGGGCCGGAGCATCGATACACTACCATAGAGAAAGAGTGCCTTTCTCTGGTTTTCGCCATTCAGAAGACGCGACACTACGTCACGGGACAAACCATCCATGTCATATCAAGAGTCAACCCCCTCAGGGTCCTCATGACCAAGCCAGGTGCACTCAGCTCTCGTCTCGCTACCTGGGCAATTTTATTGTCTCCCTACCACATGATCTTTGTCCCGCAAAAGACTGTTAAAGGTCAAGCTCTGGCAGACTTCTTAGCAGCCCATCCAGGTTCGGAGTCAACCAAAATAGACGAAGAGATTCCAGACGAGGTCGCTAATTCAAATGTGGCCTCTTATGATGCCGTATGGCGAATGTTCTACGACGGCAGTTCTAGAACTGGGCCCAAGGGCAACATCGTCGCTAGAGTCGGAGTGGTGCTGATTTCTTCCACCGGGCTAGTGATCAATCGAGCTTATTTTCTCACGGAACCCTGTTCAAACAATGTGGCCGAGTACAATGCTTTGGTCATTGGCCTCCGACTTACAAAAGAGCTGGAGGTAGAGCACCTTGAAGCATACGACGATTCACAGTTAATCGTCAATCAGATCCGGGGTTTAAACGAAGTTCGCCATGAAGACATGATCCCCTATCACCAAATAGCGATTGACATCATCTCGTCCTTAGGAGGGTTCTTCATAGAGCACGTTCCCAGGATCCAGAACATTGAAGCCGATGCCCTAGCAGGCCTTGCCGCTTCCTTAGCAGTTCCGAATCATGCTCATCATCTGGTTGACATCATAGGCCGTGAGTTGGTCTGTCCCAGGAATAATATTCAATGTGTTGAGAGTTACTCCGTACTGACAGTCGACGAAGCACCAGACTGGAGACAACCATTCATTGACTTCGTAGTCTACGACATCCTGCCAGAGAATCCGAAGGAAGCCACTTCTATCAGAAGACGTTCCCTCTGATTCTTCTATGATACAGAGACGAAAATGCTATATCAGCGATCATACGATGGATTACTACTTTGATGTCTGTCAAATACAGAAGCCAAAGAAGCCGTACGTGAAGCTCATGATGGCATCTGTGGGGCCCATCAGCCTGGCCCAAAACTACAAGATCACCTTCGCCGAATGGGCTACTACTGGCCCACGATGGTTGCAGACGTGATAGACTATGCAAGAAAATGCAAAGCCTATCAAGTCCACGCAGATTTTATCTACCAGCCATCCGAGTTTCTACACCCGACGGTAGTATCCTGGCCATTTGAAGCATGGAAAATGGACATCATTGGTCCGATCACTCCACCTTCGTCCAGAGGACATCGCTTCATACTCGCAATCACAGATTACTTCTCCAAATGGGTGGAGGCTGTCCCGTTGGCAGAAGTGAAGACTTCAAACGTGATCAGCTTCCTCAAGCATCACGTCATCTATCGCTTTGGACTGCCCCAAAGGATCATCCATAATAATGGTCCGCAGTTCGCAAGCCACGCTTTCTATCGGTTCTGCAACAAACACCGAATCCAGAATATTGCTTCAACACCATACATCCCGGCGGCTAATGGTCTAGCTGAAGCGTTCAACAAAATAATCATCAAGCTTCTCAAGAAGTTCGTGTCATCAAACAAACGTGACTGGAATGAAAAGCTCGGCGAATGCTTATGGGCGTACCGTACTACAGTGCGGACTGCCATCGGAAACATACCATTCTCTCTGGTATATGGGAGTGAGGCAGTTCTCCCACTGGATACTCAAATCCCCTCGCTCCGTGTCACTCTCACCTACCGATTGACAACAGATGATAATTACCATCACCGACTGCAAGAGTTGGAGGCCTTAGATGAGAAGCGCCTGTTAGCTCAACAGCGAATCAAGCTGTACCAAGCACGTATCTCCGGAGCCTTCAACAAAAAGGTTAAAATCAGAACATTCCAAGTGGGCGATCTCGTTCTGGCAGTTCGGAGGCCGATGGTTATGACTCACAAAACCGTCGGCAAGTTCCAGCCAAAGTGGGAAGGCCCGCCCATCATCAATGTTGTATTCTCCAATGGAGCTTACCGCCTCGTAAAACAAAATGGAGACTTGCTCATGTTGCCCATCAACGGCAAGTTCCTAAAGAAGTATTATGTTTGAAACGATATCTGCCAGGGTGTTAAGTTATGTACCCTATGGTACCGCTGAATTTACATCCCGACCATAAATTTCTAAGATGATGAGTTATGTACCCTGTGGTACCGCAGAATTCATATTCCGACTACAAATTCCCCAAATTGTTGAGTTATGTACCCCCTGGTACCGCTGAACTCACATTCCGACTATAAATCTTCCAAAATGATGGGTTACGTACCCCTGGTACCGCTAAACTCACATTCCGACTCCAAAATCTCCCAGATTGTTGAGTTTTGTACCCGCAAGTACCGCTGAACTCACATTCTGATCCCAAATCTCCAGATTGTCGGGTTATGTACCTACAGGTACCGCTGAACACACACTCTGGTCACTACAGATAAATCTATATCGCCTCTCTTAGGTAGTAAGTCATCTATGATCATACCTCTGAACTTTCCTCCTAAAAGAGCTCCCTCCTTATGATCCAATACCCGCACTCTCAGTGCACAAAAAGGGTAACAGATCCACAGATTCTCCAAAACAACCACGTTGATGCTACCTCTGAGTTGTTTCCCTTCCATCAAAAACAAATCGCCCCTCACATAAGAACTTCCACGTCCTCATTACCTCTGAGTTGTTCTATGTCCCCTTCATGGAGCCCACTCATGCCATGTCCTCATTACCTCTGAGTGGGAAGGCTCCATCGAAGAAACCCTCATATTTACCATGTCCTCATTAACTCTAAGTAAGTATGTTGGTTCTCTCTCGACTTATTATCCGTACTAAAAAAAACCCCGGGTACGCCAAGGATAATAGGCCCACAAATGTCCTCTGTTGACCACAAATGTCCTCAGTTTCACAAATATTCTCAGGTGACCACAAATGTCCTCTGTTGACCGCGAATTCCTCATCATGCCCCGGGAGCCCAGCTGCTCCATGGCATTCTTTCTCCCGATACCGAGAACTTCTATGGCCACCTCACTGTAGAATTTTCTAAGTATCCCCATCAAACTTGTTATCCGTACCTGAAACCAAGGTATGCCAGGGGTAGCAAGTCCACAAACAGTCCCCCAGTGGGGCCAATACCACAACACCACAAACACAATAAGCGTTACAAATGAAAGGTAGAATGAAACATACACTTTATTTAAAAGTCAAAAGTACTACATGTTACGGGGATCACGTCCCCTTCAAGAAAGGAAAGCAACGAAAACAAAAGGAGGAAAAAAGCCGACTATGGTTCGGCGATACACAATTCCATGAGACATCCCTCAACAAGATAGTCGACTGCTCGAATCCCTGTCTGGCCCGACGCTCGGCCTCCTGAGCCAGCCGTTCCGCATCTTCTAGGTGCGCATGCGCCCGCCAGCCATCCTCGAGCTTTTTCAAAGCACGCTCCAGACCAGCAGAAGCTCGGAAGACCTTTTCGGCCTCATGGACGATCAGCTCTTTATCCGCACGGGAAGCTTCAAGCTCAGACTCCAAGAAGGCCAGCTTCCTCTGGAGTTCGAGGATCTGCTCCCTTGTATCAGTTATTCCGTGAGAGGCGGCCGCTTCCCGAGCTATGCAATCCTCGCTCCTGTGGCTCAGTTGATCATACAGAAGAGATAGGTCGCCGAGGTCCTTCATTATAGCCAGCTTGGACTTATCTCATGTTGCCCTTACCTTCTCCAGGACAGTGGTAAGGAAGCCCCGCTCCTGATCTATTGCTGCAGACAGATTAGCTTGCCTCAGCACTTGAAACTGGGCTACAAGCTGATCAGCCTCTAACAATTTGGGTTCCAGAAGTGCAGCTATCCCTGCCCCACCAGGGAGGCTTTAAGAATATTAATTTGGCCTCGAACATATTGTTGGGCCAAAGCGAAGGGGGTCCCCCGCTCCACAGCTGCTTCGACCCCTCTCTTCAAGTGGCGGTAGAAACTGTCAACTACATCCTGTGACGCCTCATTAAGAACTTCCGTAGAGGACGGCGTCAGAGGAAGTGTAGTTGGCAGTGTCGAAGGAGATACGCCAGAACCTGCCGCCCCTGCCACTAGGGAAACAAATTCCGAACGAAAAGACGCATGAATAGCAGCTAACTCCTCCTCTGCGACCCGGAGAACCTGGATACTCGGCAAGGCAGAGAGGTCGACCCCCGAAGCTACATGAGCAGAGGAGGACGTAAGGACCATTGCTCCCTGCCTCGGCTGTGCCGCCATCTGATCTCCCGAGCTCGATCCAGCGGGAGGCCCCTCAATATAAGTCGGAAAAAGAGGGGGCACATTCCCTTCCACCAGATTCCCGCTAATAGAGCCTTCCCCGACAATATCCGTCATCGGCATGAAAGAGGCAGGACCTGTATGTCCTGAGCAACCATCAATCAACGTAACCCGAAGGATGTGATGATAGAGCAAATGGGCCTCCTCACTAGTCAAAATTTGGCTTATCTTACCAGAGGAGGGTTGTGGAGGCTGAGGTTCTCTCACAACCGCCATAGTCCCCTCACCAGTAACCCCCAAGCCAAATTCAGCTGGCTCTTCTGCCCCAGCCGCCCCGGAAGGAGATACGACTGGATCAGCGTCACCTTTATGAAATTCAGCAGTTTCGGGGACAGGTTCATCGGAGCCTCCGTCGTCTTGGGTCGAGACCTCAGCAACGTGAGATCCCTCAGCCGCCGCCGAGAGAGCCCCGGCAGAAATAATCTCGGCACATATGTTATTGATCAAGGTGTTCAAGGCCGAATTGACTTCAGAAACAGTGGCCGGTTCTCGGGATTCCTCCTCTTTTGACGCCTATAAGAGGAAAGGAAAATGATTAAGATTAAACTTCAGGAGAAAGGAAGAACTGAATAAAGATAGTAGTAACTCGATTTACCTCCGAAGCGGGGTCGACGTCCTCGCTTCTCTCCTTTATAGTTAGCTTGCAACGTCTGATCGCAGCCCGTTTCCGGGAGTAAGGAATACCGCCAACAGGAAAGATTTGCCTGCTACGTTTCCGTACAGGACCAGGTGCAACAGGTGGCTGATCCGCCACCATCTCATCTGACATAACAGGCGGTTGATCCGCCCCGACATCTTCTACCGGAAAGGAAGAGTTATCTGCATCGTGCTCGTCATTCTCTTCGTCCGCAATTGTGGACTCCGAGTCAGGCACAGGAATCGCATTCGCCCTCCTCTTCCTCGTCTTAGACCCCTTGGGCTTTTCCGCCAAGCCAGTACCCAAGATGAAGCTGGTACTCTGGTCAAAATTAACGGGAGGCTTGCTCGCCGTAACATGGTATAAGGCCGCCATATACAAAATCTCTCCTGGTACCTCACCATCAGGGACTGAAAAGGTGGTTCGGGTATGAACCGTGTCGTAATAATGCTATGCCCTGATACCATCCAGGACGCTACCTTTAAAGCCCAGGCAAGAGCTGGAACTGTCAAAGAATAGCTGGCTATACCCGAACTGGCGGGAAAACCTGCTGGGCAAGTAGGGCTCCAGGTAGACGTTGTTGCGGTTATGATATACCAGGTGCGCTGGACGGATATTACACAGCCAAAGTAGCATTTTCTCAGGTAAGAGGAGAGGAGGTTCGGTACCATCAACATGAACACCCCTTACTTCTTCAGCAGTAAAACGAGGTACGGACACAAAAAAGTCGTATCCGTCCACTCTTGCCAGCGCTCTCCGACAGGCTGGCATGGTACTGTACTCCCAGGGCTGATGGTGGAATCAGAAAATGAAAGCGTCATCAGCTGTAACGCCATCTTCTGCTCCAGGCCTCATCAAAGACCGGTTGTGCATTAACAGCCACCCTATCAAATAATGGTATGGCAGCTCTATGCGCTCAAAATCCATCGCCGGGTCATGGGCGATGACCTTGGAAGAAAAGACACGAAGGCCATGGTGTATGCTACACACCATGGCCGGAAGAAGAGATAGCTTGGCCCCAAAGACCAGCTTTACGGCAGGAAGGATAAAATGACGACTGATTCTCTCGATGGAACCTGCCCCTCCGGAGACTACGCAGTTCCGTAGCCACACCATCAGGAACCCCACCAAAAGTTCCTTCTCCGACAGTCGCTAAGTACCATGATAAAAATAACTAAAGGAGTCGGTCTTACTCCCAAAGGTGTCACCCGTGGACCTCGATCTCTTGGCAGTTGACACCAAGTGTTGTACCTCCTCATAAGTTTGAGGATCTTGGGAAGAAACCCGGCCTGAGGCGCCTAGTGTGAAAAGGTATGTGACCCAGGTGGTGGTGTGAGGAATGCTCCCTTCCGAGCTACCATCCTTCTTGATAACCGTCTGATGACAAGTACTGTGGTGACATAACAATTTCCGATACACGGCAACAAAGCCCGGGAACCGCCGATCCAAATCCTCGAGCTCTTCGCTCGTAGGGGTGTATACTTCAAAGACCTCTTCCCTCCAGGACAGCTTGGAGATAACATACATCTCGTGGAGAGCGAGTCCCAGCTCCCCTCCCGGTGTGAAGAAGGTTTCCGTTCGCCGGTTGTACATCTCTAGAAGAGCCATGAACAACGGCTTATTTATGGGTAGACCATGACAGGTGCCCCGAATGGCGTGGTAAAGGCTGATCTCACGCAGGGGAGTCGCATATTTCTGCAGAATTCATGTGGTCAAGTTAGCCCACGTAGGGATAGGGTTAATCCAGTTCGACAACGCCAACCGGCCGACGGGATACGACCCTTTGCGAGCAAGCTGGTTCAAGAAGGTATCAGCCTGAGAGAATATGAAATTGGGACCCGTAACGTTTACAAAGGTACCCGGAGCCAGTCCCATCACGTACCGACTGACCGGTTCCTTTTCCGGATACGCTGACCCCAAATTCCTATTGTAATGGATGTTTCCCACAAACATCCCCGACTTGCTGGGAGTCAAGGAGTCTACCATCTTTCTGTCTAGCGGTAGCATATTGAACCAGGACAGAGGAAAATGACGCTCTATCGGAGGGATATGGATCTCCACCCCGTCAATAGTAAAGTTCCAGCTCTCGGATATATCCAGCGCCCGGGTGTTCTTTACAGACAAAGCATCCCCAAAAAGGAACGCAGGCTTCACCATTCAGCCTCTCCAAAGGCTCTTTTGGAAGCTGGTTCGTCACATACTCGACTATATGGTCATATCGATAGCCCATAGCCGATTGGGCGTGACCCACCAGAGGCTCTCCTGCTGCATTAACTGGCAGATTTACTGAAGAAGAAAAGAAAGAAACAAATCAAAAGATGGCTAAAACGAAACTACTGAGTGCTTTGGCTTACATGAGCATTATGCGGCTCATTTCAGAGGAGCTCATGCGGCTCGATTCAGCACAGCCTTATGTGGCCCAAATCCAGACGAACTTATGCGGTCCTATTTGAGAGGGCTTCATGCGGCTCGATTCAGAGGGACTTATACAGCTCTGTTCGAAGGGTCATTATACGGTTCAGTTTGTGAAGCGTCTATGCGGCCACTAGACAACTCCCATGCAGCTCGGACATGGAGTATACCCCCATGCGGCTCGGACATGGCACGTACATGCGGCCCATATAATTTGAACAGTTCGACGAAAACGAGGAACGCATTAAAGGCTTGTGCATAAAGCATGCAACAGAGCCGTCTTTGGTATGGTTTCAAAATATGTGATCCACCCAAACCCTTACCAGCAATGGGGGGATGAACGTCGGGGCGGGCTTCAAGCATCATGGCTGATGAAGAAGCCACTCCCTTACCCTTCACCGCGGCTGTAGAAGACTTGGAGGCTATTGTTGACTGATGAGCGGAGAAGGAAGACGAAGACAGCAACTTAGGGCAAAAAGAGTTTGAAGACAGAAGGAAATAAAGAAGTCTCTCTATCCAAGAACGCTCCTATTTATAGGCAGAAGGAAAGAAGGAACGCTTCGATCCATGTGCCGTATAAAAACAAAATCGACTCTTCGTTCATCGAGAAAAATCCGAAAATTTAAAACCGACCCTTGGGAGCCTGCCCCAAAAGACGACTTTAAATCTAAAGCAAATCAAGGACAATAAATGAGATGCATACGTGGCAGGAAGACGTGGCAGAGAGCCTATGCGGTCAGGGAGTCTATGCAGCCAGACAGTCTATACGGCCAGAAACGACCCATGCGGCTAGGAAGGCCATGCGGCTAAGAAGTCCATACGGCCAGAACATCCTATGCGGCTAGGAAGTCCATGCGGCCAGAATATCCTATGCAGCCAGAAGAGCTTATATATAGCCATGATTCTTATTCAAAGTATTTCAATTTTTCAAATTGAAAACTTTGAAGGGGGTCTTGTAAAAGCATGGAAAAGGACAAGAAAAGCCCATGCGGCTCCAAACAGAAGAAGCCTCATACGGCTCAGGAATCCTTCAGAACGTTATACGGCTCAAAACTCTCCAACAGCTCCATACGGCTCAGGCAAAGACACGTGTCCATACGCTGTCCGCTTCTACAGCTGGCTGTAAAGCAGCCGCCTAATTAATTGCTCTGATGACAGCTCTGACGCAATGAATGACAGCTCTGACACAATGAATGACAGCTCTGACATAAAGCTGAAATAATGATGGCATGCTCCTTGGGAAAAGAAAAAAATCTTTTATAACTGGCAGGATCCGTCGAGTCCCAAGCACCCCTATGCGGCCGCCCTCTTCATGCGGCTGCTTCCTTCATGCGGCTGCCCGCTTCATGCGGCTGCTTCCTTCATGCGGCTGCCCGCTTCATGCGACTGCTTCCTTCATGCGGCTGCCACCTTCATACGGCTTCCTCCTTCATGCGGCTGCCTCCTTCACGAGGCTACCACCCCCATGCGGCTGCTACCTTCATGCGGCTAGGATTGTGGGGGCCACCCATATGCGTTTCACTTAGAAACCGCACACGACAGAGAGACACGTGGCGGTTCTAACGACGGTTGAGACACGTGGCGATCCTCATGACAAGTTGAGACACGTGGCTGTCTTATCCCTTCAGAGTTATGGCTGCTCGCAAATCCTGACAACCAGATTTAGTGCAATCACCATTATTACTCAGATCAAATCAGATTTGTTGTGATTAAGCAAATTGGACACGTGGCGGGAGATCCAAGCTTGTCATGACAAATTATGGAGATTTATTACAATCAACATTAATTGTCCATACAGATTTGGCGCAATCAAGAATCAATTGTCCAGATGTAATACAATCAAGATCAATGGTCCAGATTATTGGCCGCCGACTTTTCAAGAGGCAATCATTGCAAACCCTAATGATCATACCCCACTCCTATAAATAGTAAGGTGACATTTCTTTACAAAAGGAACCCGATCCGATCTTAAAAAAAATATAGCAAGGTGTTATTTCCTTGCAAAAGAGATCATCTCCACCCGGCTGGACACACAGAGAGACAAAGGCACGCACAGAAGAGTCTTTCCATCCTGAGAGCGTTTCTTCATCAGATCTAAGGCTACGTCCGATCGTCCAAGGAGTAAGGCAGAGTTGCCGTCGCTTTCCGAAGCCTCTATCGTCACCCCCAGAATCAAAAATAAATAATCGTACTTAGATTGCTGTACCTAGGTTTTTATTCCTAGGCTTTCTTTGTACGAGCGATTTTGTATTGTGAGTCTAAGTTCAGTCCTCCTATAAAATTGTTCTGAACTTTTACAATCAATGGCAAACACACCCCAGCATCAGGAACTAAAAAACTAGTATGGGTGTGAACCGTATTCTAATAGTGCCAGGCCCTGATGCCATCAAGGACGCTGTCTTCAAAACCCAGGCAAGAGCTGGGACTGTCCAAGAAAAGCTGACTATACCCGAACTGTCGGGAGAACCTACTTGGCAAGTAAGGCTCCAAGTAGACAGCATTGCGGTTGCGGTATACCAGGTGGGAAGAGCGAATATTGTGCAACCAAAGGAGCATCTTGTTGTCTAAGAAGTGGGGAGGCCCAATACCATCCAGATGTACGGCCCTCACTTCCTCAGCAGTAAATCGAGGGACAAATATGAAAAAAGTGTATCTGTCAACTCTCGCCAGTGCCATCCGACAGGCATGCATAGTCTCGCAATCCCAAGTCAAGCGGCGATACTGGAAGATGAAAGCATCCTCGGCAGATAAACCATCTTCAGGGCCAGGCCTCATTAAAGACCGGCAATACATTAGCAGCCACCCCATCAGATAATAATAGTGTAGCTCAATGCGTTCAAAGTCCTTCGTCGGGTCACGGGCGATGACCTTGGACGTAAAAGTGCGAAGGCCATGGTGTATACTGCACACCATGGCCGGGAGAAGAACTAGCCTGACCCCGAAGACCAGCTTTACAGCAGGGAGGATGAAATTACAGCTGATTCTCTCAATAGAAGCAGCCCCCCTGATACTACATAATTTCATAGCCACACCATCAAGAACCCTGCCAGGAGTGCCTTCTCGGACAACGGCTGAGTGGCTTGATAGAAATAAACAAAAGAGTCAGATTGACTCTCGAACCTGTCACCGGTGGTTCTTAACCTCTTGGCGGTCGATACTTGGTCCTGCACCTCCTCCCGAGTACGAGGACTTTGGGGAGCAACCCGGCCTGAGGCACCGAGCTTAAAAAGATAAGAGAGCCAGGCCTTTGTGTGAGGAAGGTTCCCTTCCGAGCTGTCGTTCTTTTTCTTCGACAGCTGCTGGTACGTGCTGTGATGACACAATAATTCACGATAGATGGCAACAAAGCCCGGGAACCTCTCCTCCAAATTCTTGAACTCTTCGTTCGTCGGGGTATATACTTCAAAGACTTTATCTCCCCAAGGAAGCTTGGAGACGTCATACATCTCGTGCAGAGCAAGCCCCATCTCCCCTACGGGCGTAAAGAAGGTTCCCGTGCGGCGGTTATATATCTCCAGCAGGGCCATGAATAATTTCTTGTTTATGGACAAGCCGTGGCTGGTACCCCAAATTGTATGGTAGAGTCCAATCTCGCGTAGGAGAGTCTCGTATTCCTGCACGATCCACATAGACAGGTTGGTCCACGAAGGGATGGGGTGTACCCAACTCGGTAGCGACAACCAGCCAATCAGATAGGACCCCTTTCGAGCAAGCTGGTTCATAAAAGTATCAGCTTCGGAGAACTTGAAATTGGGACCCTGCACATTCAAGAAACTGCCCGGGGCTAACCCCATCACGTAGCGGCTGACGGGTACCCTGCCCGCATACACTGACCGCAGGTTATTGTTAAAGTAAATTTTGCCCACAATCATCCCGCTCCTGGTTGGAGTCAAGGAATCCTCCATTTTCCTGTCCATGGGCAATATGTTAAACCATGACAGTGGGAATTGACGCTCTATCAGAGAAATATGGATCGCCATCCCGTCAGAAGTAAAACTCCAACTCTCAGATATGTCCAGAACTTGGGAGTTCTTCACAGTCAGGGTGTCCCCGAAGAGGAACGCATGCTTTAAGTGTTTGCCCCCCAGCAGCCCTGAGTTCATCATCCCCGAGATAAAGAAGAAGGACTGCTATTTAATGTCTTCCAGCCTCTCCAAAGGTTCGTCTTTTGGAAGCTGGTTCACCACATATTCGACTATGTGGTCATACCTATAGCCCATAGCAGATTGGGCACGGCCCACCAGAGGTTCTTCTGCAGCATTAACTGGCAAATTTACTGAAAAAAGGACAAAAGAAACAAAGTTAGGAGATGGCCAGAAAATATTTAAAAGAGTTCATGCGACTCTGTTTAGACGGGTCCTTATGCGGCTCAGTTTTAACAGAGTTCATACGACTCTATTTGGACGGGTCCTTATGCGGCTCAGTTTTAACAGAGTTCATGCGGCTCTGTTTGGACGGGTCCTTATGCGGCTCAGTTTTAACAGAGTTCATACGGCTCTGTTTTGGTGGGTCCTTATGCGGCTCAGTTTTAACGAAGTTCATACGGCTCTGTTTTAACGGAGTTCATGCGGCTCTACTTTGATGGGTTCATATGCGGTTCTATTCAAGGGACTTCATGCGGCCCAGTTCATCAGGAGCTCATGCGGCTCTGTTTAGCGGGGTCTCATACGGTCGAGTTCAGATGAGCTTATGTGGTTCTGTTTAGCGGGGTCTCATGCGACCGAGTTCAGATGAGCTTATGCGGTTCTGTTTAGCGGGGTCTCATGCGGCCAAGTTTAGATGAGCTTATGCGGATCTGTTTAGCGGGATTTCATGCGGCCAGTTCAAGTGAGCTTATGCGGCTATGCCTAGCATGTGCTCATGCGGCCAGTTCAAGTGAGCTTATGCGGCTCTGATTTGTGGGGCCTCATACGGTACAGTTTGATGGGTCTTCATGCGGCCCAGTTTACGAAGTGCTTATGCGGCTCGGACATGAGATGTACACGCGGCACATGCAGCACAGTATACGAATTTGTCACAATGAACTTGAATAGTTCAATGAAGACGAAGAAGGCTCGCGCATAAAATATGCGACGTAGCCATGATGATTAGGATTTTGAGTTCACACAATTTCTCCCAATATCCTTACCATCAATGGCGGGTGGACGTCAGGATGAAATATGGGCGCCTCAGTCGATGAAGAAGCCGCTCACTTACCCTTCGCCGCAGCGCTAGAGGAAACTTTAGGAGCCATTGATGATCGAAGAAGGAAGAGAAGACGGCGACTAAGGGCAAAGAAAAGTTGAAGAGAAAAAAAAGTAACGAGTCTCTCTTCCAAATGCACTCGTATTTATAGGCAGACAGAGGGGGCTCGTAGTCCGATGGACGCTTCGATTCATATGATGCCTAGGAGAGGAGACCGACTCTTGGATTTCTATCCCCTGCATGCAAAATATTACTCGTAATCATTAAGAACAAATCTAAATATTTAAAGCTGACTCTTGGGATCCTAGCCTACGTGGCATGAAGAACATCCTATGCAGCCAGAACAGTCCATACGGCCAGAACATCCTATGCGGCCAGAACATCCATACGGCCAGAGCAGTCCATGCGATCGAAACAGTCCATACGGTCAGAGCAGTCCATGCGGCCAGAACATCCTATACGGCCAGAGGAGTCTATACGGTAAGAAGAGCTTATGCGGACATAGCCATGCTTCTTATTCAAAATATTTCAATTTTACAAATTGAAAACTTTGAAAGGGTCTTGTAGAAGCATGAAAAAGAACAGAAAAGTCCATGCGGCTCAAAACAGAGGGAGTCTCATGCAGCTCAAAAGTCCCTTAGAGCCTTATGCGGCTCAAAAGACCCTTAGAGCTTCATGCGGCTCGAAAGGCCCCGATAAATCCATGCGGCTCGGAAAAAGCCACATGGCCCTCTGCGGTTCAAAGTATGACTCTACAATTGGCCATCATTTCTCTGTGCAGCTGGCTCATTAAATGCCCTGACACAGTGCGGCAGCTCTGACACAAAGGATTGATAGCTCTGACATAAAGGTAAAATGATGACCCTGACATAATAACGTGCTCCTAGAGAAACGAGAAAAATCTTTACAGTTGGCACGATCCACCAATTCTAAAGCCCTTTATGCGGATCATTTAAAAGAGCTCATGCGGCTCTGATTTGATGAAGCTTTATGTGGCTCAGTTTTAACGGAGTTCATGCGGCTCTGTTCTGATGGGTCCTCATGCGACTCTGTCCCCGTGGGACTTTATGTGGCCCAGTTTACAAGGGGCTTATGCGGTTCTGTTCAATGGGACTTCATGCGGCCCAGTTTACAAAGAGGCTTATGCGGTTCTGTTCGATAGGACTTCATACGGCTCAGTTCATCAGGAGCTCATGTGGCTCTGTTCAGTGGGACTTCATGTGGCCCAGTTTACAAAGGGCTTATGCGGTTCTATTTAATGAGACTTCAAGCGGCCCAGTTTACAAAGAGGCTTATGTGGTTCTCTTCGATAGGACTTTATGCGACCGAGTTCACCAGGAGCTCATGCGGCTTAGTCATGTGGCTCGTCACAAAAATGGCAGTTGGGACACGTGGCAGGAATTGATTAAATCTCAACAATTCAGATTTATTGTAATCATCATAACTGTCCAGATCGATTTCCAACAAACAATGCAGATTTGTTCCAATCAATATAAACTGCCCAGATCGATTTCCAATAAACAATGCAGATTTGTTCCAATCAACATAAGCAGCCCTGATTGATTTCCAACAAACAAGATCAAGACTAATCTTAACCAATCCTAACCGCCCGCTTTTCAAGGAACAACTACTGCACACCCTACTTATCACAAAGCCCTATAAATAGCAGGAGATTATTCCTTCGCAACACAGACGAAGTTATACACACAGAGCCCGAACAGAGAGACTAGCAACCCCCACACACACAAAGAGCATTTCTTCCCTGGAGCCGAAGCTGTGTTCGATCGTCCAAGGAGTAAGGCAGAGTTGCTATCACTCTTCCGAGCCTCTACCGTCACCCCTAGAATCAAAAATAAACAATTGTACTTTAGATTGCCTTTCGTAGGTTTTGTTCCTAGGCTCTCTTTTGTACAAGCGAGTTTGTATTGAAAATCAAAGTCCAGTCCTCCCATAAAACTGTTCTGTTCTTTAGATAATCAATGGCAAACAATACTGGGTGCTCCGTTTATGACATTGGCGAAAGACTTCCCGAATGAGCTGGTCGGAAGAGTATTGGTGACCTTCGTATCTCGTCTTGTTGCGGTTCTTCAAAATCACCCACGTGGCGGCCGCTGCGACGATCTGGTGGCCATGGAAGGCGAAACCCCATGAGGTCGCCATATCGTGGAAGCGTACACTACTCGGCTCCATATTGTAGTACTGGTTAAGGGTCCTCCAAATACTGCCTGGCAGGATCCCCTGACAGAATGTGTGGTCGATGGTCTCCATTTGGCGATCTGGGCAGCAGGTGCAGGCCGATACTAAGCTAATCCCCATGGTGTTGTGGATGTCGTCGGTTGGCAGCTTCTTTCTAATGACTCTTCACATGAGGAAGGACCACTTCCTTGGGATGCAGGTGTGCCAAAAGTACGCAAGGGAGCGCTGTGCCTGCCCGATCCCTTGGACAGCAATCCTTGCCGACTTCACCGAGAATTCCTTGGAGGCCTCGAGTGTCCCCCAGAACTCGTCGACGTCGCTCCCGAGACTTAATCTGATCCGTCTTATGCTGTCTACCGCTTCGTTATCGGACCATTCATGAATTTTATCCCAGTTCCAGTCGTTAGAAATGGGGTTCCACAAGTCTCTGATCCTACTGTCTCTCGGGGTCTCCGTAAGACTCGGGATAAGACTGACCCCGGTCCATCGCTCCAGGAATGGATCTGAATCTCCGATGCCCAAACGGAGTCTCATCGTAGGCTCAGCGAGGTCACGGTCGATAAGGATACGACGCCAAGCTGCAGAGGATCTACTGTTGGTGATGGCCACTGATGGGTGGATGTGCTTGAAGTACCTGGCCTTCATAAATCTGGTCCATAAGTTCTTGGTCGTGCGCAGTTTCTACCATAATTTCATAGAGAAGGATTTAACGATGTGGGTGAGTTTAGTAAATCCCAGACCCCCTTTCTCGGTAGGATGGGCCATGGATTCACAGCTAGCCCAGTGATGTTTGTCTTGGCCGTTGCAATGCCCCCAGAAGAAATTACAAAAGATCTATTCAATCGAATCAAGAACCTTCTTGGGCGGGGAACATGCAGCCAGGGTATGGATGGGAACGGAGGTGAGTACGTGATTGATGAGGATCATCTTGTCGCTCGGGGATAAAGTGGCATTATGCCACCCTCCAATTTTATTCCTGATTCTCGCGATCAGGTTCTCAAAGATGTGATCGTTGGATTTCCCGTATACAAGGGGACAACCGAGGTAGTTGAACGGGGGATGAGCAACGGAGAAGGATGTTAAGTTGGAGAGATTGATGACGTGCTCTCTTTTAATGTTATGGTAGACATAGATTGCGCTCTTGAAAGGATTTATTTTCTGTCGGAGCATCTGGAGTACCTCTGCAGCGTGTTGTGGACCACTTCTACCACTCCAACATCTCCGAAAAAGAAGATGAGTAAATCGTCGGCGAATGCCAGGTGGGTGATGGAAGGGCATCCACTGAATGTGTGGTAATGTTGGAAGTTCGGGATGCCGACCATGTTGTTAAGGTTTCTACTCAGGGCATCTGCTGCTATGATAAAGACAGTAGAAGATAGAGAGTCGCCCTGTCTAACTCCACGACTGGATTTAAAAAATCCTCCGACCTGACCGTTGATAACCGTGGAAAACCACGAGTTGCTGATGGATCTCCACACCATGTTGGTCCAAGTTTCCGAGAATCTGAAAGCCCTGAAGACCCAGATCATAAATTGCCAATCCAATCTGTCATAAGCTTTCTCCATGTCGATCTTGACGGTGATGTTGCCCCCTCTTACAAGAAACTTCATGCAGGTGGTTAACTCTTGGGCCAGCATAATATTGTCCTGAATGTTTCTCCCACGAACAAAGCTGCTTTGTTCCTCGAAAATGATTTTAGGGAGAATGCCTGCCATTCTGGTAGCGATGATCTTGGATATGATCTTGTTGGTAAAAGTACAAAGACTGATGGATCGATAATCTCGAAAGGACTCCGGGTTGTCTTTCTTCGGAATAAGGATAAGCTTAGCACTAGAAATGGCTTTGGGGTAGGTAGCTCCTTCGAAGAAAGCAATAGCTGCTTCGGTGATGTCCCTCTTGATAATATCCCAGCAGGTGCAGAAGAAGACCCCAGAAAAGTCATCCGGCCCGGGAGCACTGTGCTCATTCAGGGCCCACACCGCGTCTTTCACTTTCTGGACAATCGGGGGATGTTCCAACTGGATGTTGTCGGTGTCATTAATGAGATGGGGAATTTGGTCCAGAAAGGGTCTATATTTGTGAACCGTCTCTTTGGAGAATAATTTGGAGTAGAAGTCTGCAGCCGCCTCTTGGATGCTATTATGGTCTGTGCTTATGTTCCTATTGTCGTCTGCTGTGTGGTTGATCGAGAGCTTCTGTCTGCGGCCATTGACGCAAGCATAGAAGTATTTCGAGTTTTTGTCCCCCTCGCTGCCCCATTTCAACCTCGCTTTCTGCTTCCAAAAATCGGTCTCCACTTTGAGCCTAAATTTAAGAATTGCCTTGGTGAGGTTCATGGCTTTTCTGGCCGCCACAGAACGATCCGAAGCGAATTTGGCTTCGGCGCGGGTGACATCGTCCTCCGCAACCCGTACGGCTTGGAAGATGTCCCCGTAGGCGAGTTTGCTCCAATTGGACAGAGCCTTCCTCGTGGCTTTGAGCTTGTTGCTCACTCGCGATAGGGGGTTGGAAGAATCGTCCCGATTCCAAGCATCCGTGACGATCCCCAAAAATTGGGGATGATCGGTCCAGAAGTCGAGGAATTGGAAGTTCTTTTTGAATGGATTAGTCTTGTTTTTAATTTCAACCAGCAGGGGTACGTGATCGGATTCAGAGGAGTTGAGGTGAGACAGGTTGGTAGTGATCCCCATTTCGTGCCAGAGAGCATTCGTGAGGGCCCTGTCCAGGCGATAGTATTGACGACGGTCTCCTTCCTGCATGTTGTATCATGTGAAAGTATTGCTTGTAAACTGGAGGGTGTCGAGATGAGCATTGAAGATGAAGTTGTTGAAGTCTTGCATGGCCGATGTGGGAGGGGACTGGCCTCCGATTTTCTCTTCTGTGCACGTGATCGCATTAAAGTCCCCTATGCAAAGCCAAGGAGAGTTGATGTGGTGGAGATGGATGTCAAGGAGATCGTTCCAGAGGTGTTTTCGCTCATCGATCTCATAGCTGACGTGGACCGCAGAAAGGATGGTGCGCTGTGGGAGCAAAGGGTGTTCCCACCAGCACGAGAGGGCCTGCTTAGAGTCCTGAATGACCCCTATATTGATGTCCTTCGTACAGAAGATCCAAATATCATGTCTGTCTGCTATGGCCTTGGGGAAGCCCAGCTGCAACTGGATAGATTTTAATCTGTTGGGGGGGATTTTGGGCTCTAGAATAATGAGGATATCAACCTTGTGGATTTTTCGAAGGCCAAAAATTCTCCTTATAGTAGGTTTGTTCGCCAGACCGTGGACATTCCACGAAAGGATGTTCAGCATTAATGAAGTTGTGGGGGGGTTGTTCTGCCTGGTGGCGGATTTAGTTTGGATGGTTGTGGTTTCGTTGATCCCTTTCTTGGCATAGTCCCCACACGATGATGACGCTTCTGCCTTTATCGAGGTAGGAGAGTCGCTAGTGGGTTGCTCATTTGGGCTCGTGGGGGGCCCACCAATTTCCCGGCGGAGTCCAGGATGTGGTCCTCAGAGGGAATGACCAGGGAGTCACTGACGCTCCCACTCAGGGGGATAGTCTGCTGGAGGGGATATCCAGCGGCTAGAACCTGAAGTCCTCTCCTCACTTGTTCTGGCCCAAGGATAGCAAAGACTTCTTCAACAGGATCTACGTTGGTGCATTGTTGATCTGCATTGCCAGTGTCAGAGATCGCCTCTACGGCCTCCGATATAGGGGGGTTGGTCACTGACTTAGTGTGCGTTAGATCTGCAAAGGGGCACTCAGACTCCGATGGTGGTTCCGCGTCTCCCGAATCTAGAACGTCGAATTGGTTGGAGAGAGAGAGATCTTGGGTGTTGAGGGGGATCAGGGCTCGGCTCAGGGCTTTGCTAGGAGATTCGTTTAGGTCTGTCTTGCCTTCACTGGATCCGAATCTTGTGTGCGAGTTCGGACGTGGAAGAAGAGGTGGCAAGGGTGTCCTCCCTTCAGCTGGCACGTAGACTTTCCGAGTTGTTTTCTTCTTGAGTTCTGGGTGAAGACGGTGGCAGTGCTTTGGGAGGTGACCTCTTAAATGGCAGTGGTTACAGTACATGATGTGGTTGTCGTAGAGGACTTGTTGTATGTGGGTCTGGTTACCCAGCTCGATTGTGATAAAATTTGGGGGTTCGAAAGTGAGGTCAAGTTCCACACAGATTTTGGCATAGTGAGCCTTGGTCAGATTGCTGGTCTTAGGAGCCGCGGCCACAAATGTACCGAAAGAGTTGGCGATGCGCCTTAGAGCCGCTGGGACGAAGCAAATGAGAGGTAGATTAGGCAGGGTTACCCAAGCAGCGACCCTCGCTGAGTCTTCTTTGGTGAAAAAACCTGGTGACCACTTGATGATCTTCATCTGGTGGGAATCGATCCTGTAAGTGCCTTTGGACCACACAGACTTGTGGTCGATGTCGGAGAAGAGGTGGAGGAGAATATGTCTGGGGTCGAGGGGGGTGACACGGTAATCCGCCGAGAGTCTCCAGCCGGCTATCGCCTCCTGCACCCTGGAGAGTTTAGGACAGCCAGTGGAAAATTTCAGGATAAATGTGTGGGGGAAGGATGATGACAGAGAGTTCAATTCAAGGTCGAAAAAGGGGACGAAAGGCAAGGGGGAGTCTGGGGGGTACGAAATGTCCGGGAGAATGACGTCAAGGAAGAGAGTTTTAATATATATATATTTTAATATATATATATTTTAATATATATATATTTTAATATATATATATATATATATATATATATATATATATTATGTCTGGGGTCGAGGGGGGCGACACGGTAATCCGCCGAGAGTCTCCAGCCGGCTATCGCCTCCTGCACCCTGGAGAGTTTGGGACAGCCAGTGGAAAATTTTAGGATAAATGTGTGGGGGAAGGATGATGACAGAGAGTTCAATTCAAGGTCGAAAAAGGGGACGAAAGGCAAGGGGGAGTCCGGGGGGCACGAAATGTCCGGGAGAATGACGTCAAGGAAGAGAGCTTTAATATATATATATATATATATATATATATATATATATATATATATATATATATATATATATATATATATATATATATATATATATATATATATAAGGCAAAAAGGGGATATATATATATATATATACATATATGATAGAAATATTTGAAAGTAAAATTAGGGACTAAAACCCACAAGTCCAGAATCTTAGTAACTTCATATAAACTCAAAAAATATGAATTAAATCTCAAAAATTTGAAATATAACAAAACAACACAAATTTATATATAAATCGAAACCCAAAATCCAACTCAATGCCCAAAATGCAATATACACAACTAGAACTCACAAAACTTGGCAAACACGAAGGTGTCTATGTGTGTGACGTGTTCGGGCACTCACGGGGTCGAACCAGTGTCCGTATCGTTTCTACGAAGCGCGTATCAGAAAATCGAACTCGTGTGTCATGCACGTGCGTTTCGCCCGATTGGATGCCGCAACAACACGAGAAGTCTCGTGCTCATGCACATCGATAGGTAGGGTCCCGGGGTAGGTCTAAGACACGCTGACATGACACCATGTCGCGTCTACGTGACACAGCGACACGCAAACCCCCGCGCGGCCTGTGCGCGCGTGTGTGTGCATGCCCGTGGGCGCGTATCGGGCCTCGTGGCTCGTGATTCAAGCCATGTCGCGACTCGGGATCGAGTCCCTGGGTAGTCTAGGTATAGGGCTTCATGATCGTGCTTCTGGAACGGGTCCTCGACGCATCGTGTTCGCATACGAAGGCCGTGTCAGCGGCACTTTTCAGCAGCGTGCACAGTGCGGGCTGAACAGTACACGCGAGATTTTTTTACGCATGCTTTATGAAATGACATGAAATTTTACAGGCATGTGAACAGAGGTTGCCCCTACGTGCTCATAAAATTTCACGCGAAACGGAGCCCTGTACGTCGAGTTACGACGCTCGGATAGCAGGGCATGCACGGGCCTCGTACACGCGTGTCCGTGTCCGATTCGGACACTGAAATCGTGTCGATTTCAGATCCGTCTTCATGAAAGTTGTTACAAATAATATTAGCAAGGAATTCGTGAAAACAGAATCAGAAAATAACACTTTTCAGTTCTAATTGGTATTTCGTCGAACACGTGTTCCATAGGACCGACACGTGTCCGATACGGCTATCAAACGAACTCACAAACCTACCAAACTTCATGCTCAGGTCTGGGGTACCTATATGGATGCTAAAATGCAGAAATTTTAGAAGGAACAATGGTAGAACAAGGTTTACCTATTGAGAGTTGGAATCTCAATGAAAGTGAATCCTCGAGCGCTTTGACGACCAGTTTCTCCCAAGCAAACGTCTCCAAATCCTTGCTAGAATTGCTCCAGCAAGTTCTTCTCCTCCCCACGGTCGTAACGCAATTCATTTGGTGTGAATCGGATGTCGGGTGAGAAAGTTAGGGTTTTGAAGAAAAGGAGAAACTAGGGTTGATCTTGTGGAGGCTATGTAATTTCTACACAAATGAGAAGGGGGGCTGCTGTGCTTGGCCGGCCATGCGTGTGGGGTATTAGGGTTAGGGTTTAGTTATGGGCCAAGCACTCTTAAGTTGCTAAAAAGGCCCAATGACAAAAGGCTTTAAAGGCTTATAAAAAATGACTTAAAAATTATTAAATAATTCTAAAAAATAGATAATAATTCTAAATTAAATCTAAAAAGCCAATAATAAATCTAATTACATTATTAGGCTTCTAAACAAGGTTGACTAAGGTTATACCATCTTGGTCCTATCAAAACACCAATCCAAACCACACAACAATCAATTTAATTAACATTTTAGATAAATTCAAAATAATGCACAATGACTAAAATACCCTTAATTAGAAGAAGTGAGTGTGACAAATCTACCCTCCTTAAAATAATTTCGTCCTCAAAATTAAAAACAAAACTGAATGTATGAGAAGAATAGAAAAATCATACCTCAAGACTGAAAAAGATAAGGGTATTGCTCGCGCATCTCATCCTCGCTCTCCCAGGTAGACTCACCTGAAGAGTGATGCATCCAAGCTACGCGAACCAAGGGTATCGTCTGGTTCCTCAACACCTTCTCCCGTCGATCCAGAATCTCCACAGGCTGTTTTGGATAACTAAGAGTAGAGCCCACCTCGATCTTGGAATGATCTAGTACATGGCTGGAATCTGCCACATACCGTCTCAACTGCGACACGTAAAATACATTATGGACTCCCTCTAATACAGGGGGCAAGTCCAGTCTGTATGACATGTCACCGACTCTTCCGCTGATAACGAAAGGTCCGATGAAACGTGGACTAAGCTTTCCACCTCCACCAAAGCGAATAGTACCACGCGTTGGAGATATCCTCAGGAACACCAGATCTCCTACTTAGTACAAACATGGTCTCAACTTAACTATACAATCACATGTTCAAACAAAATCACAAAACAAACAAGATCCTAATTCTAAATCTAAGTTGTACCTCAAACTGCAAAGGTCTTCGGTGGCTATCGGCCCAATATCGCTGTCTGTCCTGCGCCACGCGAAGTCGATCTCTGATGAGCTTCACCTTCTCGGCTGCATCAACAACCATCTAAGGTCCCAATAAAGCTGGCTCTCTAATGTCATCCCAAGACAAGGGTGTACGACATCTATGCTCGTACAGTGCCTCGAATGATGACAACCCAATGCTGGCCTGGAAACTGTTGTTGTATACAAACTCCACTAAGTGCAGGTGATCCTTCCAATATCCTCTAAAATCCAGAACACAAGTCCGTATTATGTCCTCGAGTGTCTGAATAGTCCTCTCTGACTGTCCGTCCGTCTGAGGGTGGTATGCAGTACTGAATTTGAGCTGAGTGCCCAAACTAGTCTGCAGACTCCGCCAGAAATGGGAAGTAAAGCGACTATCCCGATCTAAGATAATGCTCACTGGAACTCCGTGTATCCTGACAATCTGTCGTATATACATCTCTGCTAGCTTCTCGGTAGACGTACCCACTTTAAATGGCAAAAAGTGGACTAATTTAGTCAACCTGTCTATGATGACCCAAATCGCGTCTTTCCCTCCTGGTGTACACGGTAATACAGAAACAAAGACCATCGTAATGTGCTCCCATTTCCACTCCGAAATGTACAATGGCTGTAACAGTCCTCCTGGTCTCTGCCTCTCTGCCTTAACCTGCTAACAGACTAAACATCTGTCTATGAAGCGTGCTACCTCCGACTTCATTCCATACCACTATACATGCTCCTTCAGATCCCTATACATCTTGTTGGCACCTGGATGCATAGGGTACTAAGAACGATGGGCCCCCTGCATAACCTGCTCCTGAAGGTCTCCGCTAGGCACACACAGTCTGGAACCGTGCCTCAATGCGCCATCCTCTACAATGACAAACTCATCATCCACCAATCCTGCTCGAACCTGCTCTCGGATACACCACAGAGTAACATCGTCGAACTGAGCTGACTTGATCCTCTCTATCAAGTCTGACTGAATTTGAAGGCCCCACATATACATCTGAACCCCTGGCACAATCACCTCGATTCCCAGGCTCTCTAAATCTGCTAACAAGTGACGATCTATCATCAAACACATAGCTACCGGATACCTACTCAAGGCATCGGCAACCACGTTGGCCTTCCCTGGATGATACTATAATAAAATATCGAAGTCCTTCATCAACTCCAACCATCTGTGCTGCCTCATATTAAGCTCTTTTTGTGTAAACACGTACTTCAAGCTCTTGTGGTCTGTGAAGATCTCCACACGCTCTCCGTATAGATAGTGCTTCCATAACTTAAAAGCAAAGATAACTGCCGCCAACTCCAAATTAGGGATAGGGTAGTTCTTCTCATGCGGACGTAATTGCCTGGATGCATAGGCAATCACCTTCCTATGCTGCTACAAGACACAATCCAAACCCTTCCCTGAGGCGTCACTATAGATAGTGAACCTGCCTGATCCTGATGGCAATGTCAAAATCGGGGCTGTCGTCAGTCGCTTCTTCAACTCATCAAAAGCAACCTAACACTCCTCTGACCAGATAAACTCTGCGTCCTTCCGGGTCAACCTAGTCACTGGCTCTGCAATTCGGAAAAAATCCTGAATAAACCTCATGTAGTAGCCTGCCAATCCCAGAAAGCTCCTGATCTCTGCAACTGAACTCAGTTCTGTCCATGCCTCAACTGCTCTGATCTTCTTCGGGTCGACTGAGATCCCATCTCCGGTCACAACATGACCTAGGAAATCAACTCGATCTAGGAAGAACTCACACTTCGAGAGCTTGCCATAAAGCTGCTCCTTTCTGAGAGTCTCCAGAACCACTCTCAAATGCTCCTCATGCTCCTCTAGGGTCTTCGAATACACCAAGATGTCATCGATGAACACCACCACGAACTTGTCCAAGTACTGGTGGAACACCTTGTTCATCAAGTTCATGAACACCGCCGGGACGGCATCACTATGAACTCAAACTGGCCATACCGTGTCCTGAATGTTGTCTTCGGAATATCCTCCTTCTTCACCTTCACTTGATGATAATCTGACCTCAGATCAATTTTGGAGAATACCTTCGCTCCGCTCAACTGATCGAATAGATCATCGATCCTCGACAGCGGGTACTTGTTCTTGATCGTGAGGTTGTTGAGTGCCCTGTAGTCGATACACATCCATACCGATCCATCCTTCTTCGGTACAAAGAGGACTGGTGTACCCACGGTGAAGAACTCGATCGGATGAAGCCTTTGTCCTGCAACTCATCCACCTGCTTCTTCAACTCCACAAGCTCGCTGTTGTTCACTCTATAGACATGCTGAGATATCGGCTCTGCGCCGGGCACCAAGTCTATAGAGAGCTCCACATCTCTGTCTGGAGGTAACCCTGGCAACTCCTCCGAAAATACATCCATAAACACAGCTATCAATGGATGTGGCACGCTCTGCTCCTCTGCTGAAACTTCGTAGAAAACTCCGCTGCTCTGCTCCACCTCCCGTCTTGTGAACTCGAACTCTGGCTCTCCTGGCACTCTGAAAAGAACTCTACCACCTCGATAATCTATACTGGCATGGTTCCTGCTCAACCAATCCATACCGAGTATAATGTCGTAGTTCGGTAATGGCATTACAAGCAGACTCACGAGGATAATACCACCCCCAGTCATGATCTTGCAAGTCCTAGTTAATGGTTCAGAAGAAAGTTGGTGTCTAACAGCAAATGATACAGACAAAAAGCTATAGGAAGTACCCGAATCAAATAATACGAATGCGGGAAAAGAGTCGATAAGAACGGAACCAGCTATAAGATCTCCTACTGGCTCGGACTCCTCAGCTGCTATAGCGAAAGCTCGCGCCTGCTGACCTCCTCTGGTCTGCTGCTGGTGCTGGATAAACTTCTGCTGCTGGGTCGACAATGGTCCCTTCTGCTGTCCCGCCAGAGCCTTGGCTCCTACTCCCTGAGCTGTACGTCCCGCAGCCATGGGATAATCCCTCAACTGATGCTCTGCTGTACCACAAAGTAGGTACTTGCCTAGCCTCCTCCTACACTTATTCCACACATGTCCTGTCTTCTTGCAAAAAGTACAACTGATGGCCTGCTGCTGTCTAGGTGCCTGCTGAAACTGCTTCTGCTGAAAAGGCTTCTGCTGATGCTGCTACTGCTGATAATGGGGCCTCTTAGCCGGGCCCCCACTGCCGCTGGCTCCATGTGAATCACGACCTTTCTTCGACTTCAGTTCAAGGTTGTCCTCCACTGTCATAGCTCTGGTGTGCTGTCGTAGGCACCCAAAAATAAAACCTTTACTCTTAAGATTATATGTAGAAGTGAGAGTAAGGATGGATCCCACAGAGAGTAATTAGTATAATTTTATGCTATATGAACAAGGATGGGAGGATGAATAAAATAAAAGTCAATAAAAAAAGAGCAAGTAGAATATGAAAATAAATCAAAATAACACACGTTGGTCTAAGTCTACGTCTACCATTGGAATCTTGAAACTGATCATAGATGCAAACATATATTGATATGTATTATGAATATTCATCGTTGGAATTCTTTTTCTATCTCCTTTAGCCATAGTTAATTAGAAACAAGCGACCTAATTAACCTTAACTACTAAAGAACCCCAGACAAGCGCTAAAGGTTTAATCTAGTAGCGTATTAAACTCAATGAGATCGATGAAACAAAACAACACAAGCACAAGTGGTTGCATTTAATTTAGTCAAATGGTTTTTTTCTAAGATTTAATAATACAAAGCAGTAATTTATTAAATCTTGATTTTTTCACAAATTAGAGGGATCAAACAATTCCGGATTCGATATCTAATTTAGCAGTAGATTATCAAGAATAATAAACTAGTATGCATCCTAGTAATTAAACAAGATAATCATGAAATGTGCATAAGAAAACATTTGATACTTAAAGTACAAATCAAACATATAAACCCAAATTAGATCTCACAAGTTTTTACAGATTCCAAGGCTTTCATACACTTCGACCAACAAGACTTTAGCCGAACATGTTCATCAAAACTTTAAAAGAAAAGTTGGAGAAGAAGAGAAGAGTTGTGTTGTGTGTTCTCATGATTTCTACCCCCTTTTATACACCATAATTTAGTTGTTTCTAGCCCACAATATCTCCCTACATATCCTCTAAAAGTTACAACTTCTCAAACCAAATAGAATAAGTCATAGAATAAGTAGGAAAATGGTTATTTTGGTTCCTATTTTTGTTCACAGCATCTTTGACCGAACTTCAAGCCCAATTTTGTCCATGTTGTAGCAAGAAAATCACAAAATATAAAAGTTGTAGCCCTCTGTCTTAGCTTTTCGAATCATTTTGAAGGACCTCAATTGCACTTCAAATGAGAAAGTTATTCCCATTTTGGTAAAAGGTGTCAAAACTGTCCAGAATTGCATTTTAGCTCCATTTTGCACATTGTGCCTCCAAATTCATCCTACAGCAAAATATAAATATAATGAGTACCTTTAGTCATAAAATGAGCATAAAATGATGAACATTAAGGGATAAAAATATAACATTTTATGTTCTCATCAAATACCCCCACACTTAACTTTTGTTCGTCCTCGGACAAAACTCAAAATTTATTTTTTTTCAAAACAAAAGTCAAGGTTGTGATATCATAAATAAAGAATAACCAAGCTCTTTAAAACCCATAACATGTCTTGAAAATATATTCTTAGATAACTTCTAATTTCTAAGTAAGTATTTTCACTTGAAGATAGAGTAAACTAAATTGGTAGACTCTCACGGGAATCAACACTCAGCTCTCATGGTTTGAAGGGTAAGTGTCTCTCAAATTCATTCCAATAGAAATGATCTACCATAAGCTTGCATATCTTCTCATTCTCCACCACTTTGATCACATGCATAACACAAATCATAAGAACTTTTTATGGGTTGCAGCGGGGCTTAGGATTAAGGTAGAATATATTTTGGGAGTGTAGCTCAAAAGCCATCAAAACTAGTGGAGCAAAAATGATTTAACTCAAGTTCGAATATATAAAATATGTAAAACCAATCACCTCATTTAGCTTCTTCAAATTTACCTTAAAGCATTCAACATACCCCTTTATTGGAATTGGAGGAAGAATTATGAAAATGAATATAAAAAGTAATTTCCTCCATCACTTTTTTTCATTACTCCTTTCTTTCTTTCTTTCTTTCTTTTTCTCATCATCTTTTTTTTCATTTTCTTTTTTCATTTTCATTTTTTTTCGTTTTTTTTCATTTTTTTTCATGATGGAACTCAAGAATTTGAGAATAAAAATATGTAGCCAAACTAGAAATTCAGATACCCCTACACTTATTTTTATATACCCATACATATCATAATGCTCCACCAGTTTTCTGGCCTGGGTAGGAATTTTTTTCAGGTTAAAGCTTGTAATATGGGTTCACAAAAATAGAAGCAATAAGGCTCAAAGGGGTTCAACCAAAGGAAAAATAATTTCAGGGAAGGCTATTTGGCTTAAGTAGCGTAAAACAAAGACGACCTTAATCATATTCAAGTATGCATGTGCCGATGTGACCTCAAAGAGAATCTAAGCAAGTTCTAGAGAAACAAGTCCATGGAAGAATGTCTCTCATCAAAGAAAATAGTGAGACTGATGTGTCAGTCTAAAGGCTCAAAATCTCACCGGCTTTTGTCTACCAAATTTAGTCACAACCATTCTCAAGTAAAAATACTAGACTAATTAATTATAAGTTGAAAGATTACTCATTCAATCATATTATGAATTTTATTAAACTTAGTTAACTCTTGTTCATCACATACACAACAAAAATTACTGAAAATCACAAAAAAACAAAACTTTTTTTTGAAAATAAAATAAAATAAAACTTTATTGAAAACCACAATAAAATAAAATAAAAACTCTTTTTTTGAAACATAAAAAAAATTGAGACTTCTTAAAATAATTTAAATCCCCTCCCCCACATTTAAACTGACATTGTCCCAATGTAAGGCTAAATGCAAAGAAAAGACAAAAATAAACAAAAATAGAAATGCAAGAATAAGAACAAACTCCTCTTGGGTTGCCTCCATGCAGTGCCTTTGTTTAATATGTCGTTGGCTCGACTTTATGCACACTTGACATAACTATGAAAGGGTTTCTCATCTTGGATAGAGGCCTGCAAAACATAGGATAAAGGCCTTTTGTCAAAAATTGATAATGAAATATAACGAACATTACCTGACTGTTGTCTTTTTATAAAATCATTCAACCCTGCAACAATTTTATGCAAATTATTACTCAAGGCTAACTCCTCATTCTTTTTCTTGAGATGCTCACTAATGGCAATATCTAATCCATCTTTGCCATTAAGTTCAAAAATTTCTTATGTATTTGGTACTACGTCGTCATTTAGAATATTCGTGTCTGCAATGCCATTTTTCTCTTCTTCCTATTTTGACGACGTTGGTGCCTCTTCTGCTAGAATGTCCACCTCTTTATCATTTCTCAAAATGATTGAACTTGTATTGTCTTTTGGATTTATTATTTGAGATGATAATTTTTTTGAACTTTGTGCCTCCAGCTTTTTAATTGTTGTAGCCATTTGGTTCATTTGATTGTTCAGACTTTGGATGTTGTCCTTCGTCTCCTGTATATTGGCCCTTATCTCCTGTTGAAATTGCAAGGTATTAGTGGCAATAGATTTAACAATATCTTCTAGAGACATACCAGAATTAGAAGTTTGGTTCGATTATTGTTTATGGAGATATGGTTGCTTGTACTACTGGTAACTTAAAAATTTTTGAGTTATATTGGGCTCGTCTTCAAGTATTGGACACATATCAGTTGGATGCCCTACTATTGAACAAATCTCACAAGCCATTGTTGTTTGCATGTTACCACCTACAACCATTTGATGAACAAGAGAAGTTAAACTAGCAATTTGTTGTTGAAGAGAAGAAATATTTACCTCATTAGCGTGCCTAGATGGAAGATCCAGCCAAGTGCCAAATTGTTGAGAATTGGTCATCATGTCCTGTTATTTTTTTTGGCTAATAGAAAAAATTATTTTATTACAAGAACGAAATAAATATCACAAAACCACAAAAAATAACTAAAATTACTCCCCGGTAACGGCGCCAAAATTTGGTGTGTTGTCGTAGGCACCCAAAAATAAACCCTTTACACTTAAGATTATATGTAGAAGTGAGAGTAAGGATCGATCCCACCGAGAGTAATTAGTATAATTCTATGCTATATGAATAAGGATGGGGGGATGAATAAAATGAAAGTCAATAAAAAAAAGCAAGTAGAATATGAAAATAAATCAAAATAACTCACGTTGGTCTAAGTCTACGTCTACCATTGGAATCTTGAAACTGATCATAGATGCAAACATATATTGATATGTATTATGAATATTCATCGTTGGAATTCTTTTCCTATCTCCTTTAGCCATAGTTAATTAGAAACAAGCGACCTAATTAACCTTAACTACTAAACAACCCCAGACAAGCGCTAAAGGTTTAATCTAGTAGCGTATTAAACTCAATGAGATCGATGAAACAAAACAACACAAGCACAAGCGGTTGCATTTAATTTAGTCGAATGGTTTCTTCCTAAGATTTAATAATACAAAGCAGTAATTTATTAAATCTTGGTTGCTTCACAAATTAGAGGGATCGAACAATTCCGGATTCGATATCTAATTTAGCAGTAGATTATCAAGAATAATAAACTAGTATGCATTCTAGTAATTAAACAAGATAATCATAAAATGTGTATAAGAAAACATTTGATACTCAAAGTACAAATCAAACATATAAACCCAAATTAGATCTCACAAGTTTTTATTGATTCCAAGGCTTCCGTACACTTCGACCAACAAGACTTTAGCCGAACATGTTCATCAAAACTTCAAAAAAAAAGTTGGAGAAGAAGAGAAGAGTTGTGTTCTGTGTTCTCATGATTTCTACCCCCTTTTATACACCATAATTTAGTTGTTTCAAGCCCACAATATCTTCCCACATATCCTCTAAAAGTTACAACTTCTCAAACCAAAAAGAATAAGTCATAGAATAAGTAGGGAAATGGTTATTTTGGTTCCTATTTTTGTTAACAGCATCTTTGACCGAACTTCAACTCCAATGTCGTCCATGTTGTAGCAAGAATCTCGAAAATCACAAAATATGAAAGTTGTAGCCCTCTGTCTTAGCTTTTCGAATCATTTTGAAGGACCTCAATTGCACTTCATATGAAAACGTTATGTCCATTTTGGTGAAAGGTGTCAAAACTATCCAGAATTGCATTTTACCTCCATTTTGCACATAGTGCCTCCAAATTCATCCTACAGCAAAATACAAATATAATGAGTACCTTTAGTCATAAAATGATGAACATTAAGGGATAAAAATGTGTAACGCCCCAGAACCAGAATACTGGAGAGTGGGGGCATACATAGCCAGCTACGTATAATGAAATGAAATTTACCTCACTATATGGTCACGGCTGTCTAGATATATGAGGGTTTAACTACAATCCATCAGTCTCCTATGGTCAAGGACAAGCCTATTGTCTCAATCACAAGCAAGTAAGTAAATGTTACAAGATGTAAGACCACCAAATATATAATAGTAAGGCATCCCCAATATCACATATTGGATGATCATGAAGCTAGTCGTAAAAAATGTCAAGACTAGCAAGAGTTCAGTCATACATGATCAACCCTAGGATCTGTCAATCATGTTACAGCCCGTAGGCAGACAGTAAGTAAAGGTGCAATCGAGCTAACACGTGCTCGTCGGCTAAATGCCTCAAAAGAATAATTTTATAGTAAAGTAGGAGGACAAAAGAAACCCACTCATTGCCAGGGTTACGCCTGGTGGTCACCATCTGGCTGGAAGTTAGGTAGATCCTCTAGGACTGCTCCGATATCTGGCCATACAAAACCAGCTGGGTCAGACCCCAGAAAGAGCAAGTGCCACAAAGGAGGCTTCACTTAGGAACTAAAACGAGCAATTAGCACAAGAATATAATTACAAATAAAAGACAGTAATTAAGGAAAAAGCATGACAGGTGATATACGATGAGGTAACCATGGAACTATTCCGATAACCAAGTTACAACCCGTAAACCAAACAAGGACCGGGGTTGTAACTCTTCATCTGAACGGAGCTTGGTATCCCCACCATTTATCAATAAGGCCAGTATTAATAATCACGATCTTGACGTAAGATAAAGTATGTCGAGCATGCCATGGAGTACAACAAGACAATAGACGAAGAGAGGACACAGAACTGCTCCGGGAGCCAGGTTACAACCCTTAAACCAAACAAGGACCGGGGTTGTAACCCTTCGCCTGAACAGAACTGGACCCCTGATCGTTATCGTTAAGGCAAGCATCAATAATCATGTCGTGTCACAATCTTGTACAGGATCGGGACAAGACTAAGCTGGGATAAACTCCATTCAATCAATCACGGCCAATCAAGAGTACGGCTTGATACTTTTAACTAACTAGGGTTATCACAGGCCTAGTTACTAGCAAGATACAATGAGATTATCCCAACAACCATAAGCCCTGCAGACCATCCGGTTACCCAGGTTAGAAATTAGGGGTTGAATTCAGGTGGGTACATCGTCTAGAAAACGCATGTACCCTTAAGTGACTCAGAGGGTGCAACACATAACAGTGTGCTGGAAATGTGCCCTACTCGACGGCAGGCTACAGATCCCTAGAGCGCCCAAGTAACGGGATTGCCTGTAGCTGGGAAATCTCTTCATGACTACTGGATTATTCTAGTTGTTAACCTTAGTCGATTTTAGTGGGTACCCCTGACCGTGATACTCAGGGATCCCTGTCCTAGACATGATGCAAGACAAGACGGGTTCATTTGTACAAGCACAATCATCCACGGTGTCCAAGTCATTCATATTTGTCATGTCAAGCTAGCCGTCGCAACAGCAGTTCAAGAAATATCATGTCAGGTTTATTTGTCAAAAGTGCGCCACGACGGGCCACTACCAAGAATTATCATGTCAAGTTATCATGTCAAATTGTCAGGTCAAGTTATCATGTCAAGAGTGCACCACGGCGGGTCACTATCGTGTTCTATTCTTATATTATCATGAATGAGAAAAAAACTTACATAAAATAACTAATGACATATTCTTGAAGCCAAGGAAAAGATCTACAACTTTCATGTTTTGAGTTTTTCGAAATTCTGGCTAGAAAATAGCTTAACTTGGCAAAAACAGTCATTATGTGCACTTTTTAAGTCAAAAAAATTCAATTCTGCGTAAAATATGTAAAAGGGGAGGGTTCCAGCATAAAATTTTACATTCTGGATACAATCTAGCGTAATTTACGCAATTTCAGGGTTCTCTGCGTAAAATATTACATTCTAGATACATTCCAGCGTAATTTACGCAATTCCAGGGTTCCCTGCGTAAAATATTACATTCTTGATACATTCCAGCATAATTTACGCAATTCCAGGGTTCCCTGCGTAAAATATTATATTCTGGATACATTCCAGCGTAATTTATGCAATTTCAGGGTTCCCTGCGTAAAATATTACATTCTGGATACATTCCAGCGTAATTTACGCAATTCCCTGCGTAAAATTTCATTTTACGCAAGCATTCCTGTGTAAAATTTGATTTTACGCTAGCTCCCTGCGTAATTTTCATTTTACGCCAGAATCAGATTCTTCAGCCGACATAAAATTTTAGAAAACTTGTTTTGGCCATAAAAACTTCAATTTAACTCGAAATGAGGTGAATCAAAAACCAAACTCACACGAAATTTCGTGCTCTTGCTCATAGAACTATTAGTTTTCGAAAATAACAAGTTTTAGTAGATCAAAACCAAGAAAACTCCATGAACTCAAAGTTAAAATGTAGATCTAGAAGAATCTATCCATCAAAATTAAAAACTCCAAGTTCTAAAGAGGTTTATAATCATGTAAATAAAAGAATGGAACAATAAAAATCAAGATCCCTTAAGAAGCAAGTTGCACTTGCCTAAACCTCTTGGTAGGTGGAGAGCAACGGTGAGGAAGAAGAAGAGTGAATGATGAGAGAGAAAGAGGGTAGGGTTAATAAATGGTGATGGTGGTGGTAGGTAGGGGTTCACTTTGGTTCATGATGAACCAAGTAACCAAGCTAAGTCGAACCAACCCAATCCTTCTCCTATCCGAATAAAACCAAGCTCCACTTAAACAAAATAAATCCATGAACGATAAATGACAATTAAACCACAATACTAAATATGAAAATAAACCATAACTAGCTAATCAAAGAAAAGAGAAAATTACGGATCAGAAATACGAGCACGTATAAAATACGTATCACGAATTTCAGAACACTACAAAATGTAACATTTTATGTTCTCATCAAGCTCCCAACAGAATCTTCTCAAAAGTAGCATTTCTGTTGCTCTTAGTCAAGGACTTGACTTCCTTAACCAAACCCTTCCTGAACCTCCTAGCCTTCGCTGTCTCGTAAGGCCCTCCACAAATCTGCTCAGGCGGCAGAACTCTCCGGCATACTCCTCTATTGTCTGGTTCCCCTGAACCAGGTTCTCGAACTGCGTCTCCAAAGCGCCAAGTACTGTGTCGGGAAAGAACTTCTCCTTGAAAAGCTTTTTGAAAGCCTCCCAAGTCTGCCCCTCTGTACCAACCCTGGGGTCAGTCTGGTACCATGTACGGGCAAGGTCCTGCATCTGACTGCCCGCTGCTTCTATCTGAAGCCTAGCTGGTATCTCCGCGAGACGAAAGATCTCCTCTATATGCTCGATCAAGTCGTCGGCATATAGGATACCCTCGGTACCCTTGAAGTCTCGCGGCCGCATCTTTTGAAAATCCTGAATACCCAGAGTCCTCGGCTGGTACAGCTGTATCTGCCCTTCCTGTGGTTGGGCAGCCACCTTCTCTACTGCCACCATGGCTAGTTGATGGGCATTGTCAATGCCCTTCCTCATATCCTCCGCCTGACGTCATTGAGTCTCCATCATCTGCTGTATGAAGGCAAAGAACTATGCCATATCAACTGTCCCCTGAGGCGGTGGTGGTAGCATCCCCTGAACTCCTGGGGTAGCCTCGAAACCGATGGAGGAGCACTCCCAAAAGCTACAGACGGTCCCACCTGAGCTGGAATAAGAGGTACTGTGGTCCCAGGGTCCTGCTGAGTCGGGCGAGAAGTGGCAGACCTCTCAGCGGTATCCCTTAGGCCAGAGTGTTGCGATCGTGTCTCCACCATCCTGAAGACAGATCAAACAAAAAATCAATTACTGAGAAAGAAGCGATATAATCAAAGGAGGATAGTTCACTTTCAAAAGAAGGCAATTAGCAGCAAGAATTAGATAAGAGTTTTCCTAATGTGATTGAGTACCTTAATTTATATCCTATATCCTACTGCAGGCTGTAATGATACTCTAGTTCGAGTACCACTACGAAATTGTACTAGTTGCGACGAGGACCTGCATGGGCCACCACTAAAAATGTGTCACGACCTGCACCTAGTGTAAAGGCACGAGAAGTAGGTATGTCCAACCTACGTCGCAGTGTCAGCGGTAGAACGTTGTCCTAGGTTACAACATCTAACACAATCTAGAATATGCTCCGAAAGGAAAATAATATAATAAGTAATCTCAATCACAAACTAAGATGGAAAAGAAGATAAGATAATCTCAACAGAGAGTCACAATATGAATAACAAGTCTCGGTGTAAACCACACCATAAATAATATCTCAATACAATCACAATGTCTAAATGACTAGATAAAGATATAAGTCTAATCTAAACTAATGGCAAGTCCTTAGCAACTACTGGATCCTGTTGAGGGTTCAGGTCACCTGTGTTAACTAGGCCTGCTCCATAGTAAGTATCGCAGTAATTCTCATCATCTGTAATATTTCAACAGGTCCAGTCAGGGCAGGAACGAATATATATCTCTCACACAGATCATAACATGAAAGGAAATATGAAACAAGCTATAGAATAATATACATGAACTGCTGATAAAGAAATAAGACTGTAAAAGAGAACATGGTATATGGAAATAGATATACATGATATAATAAGATAACTCAACTAACTACGTGGTATAAAGCATAATCTGGTTATGTAAACTGGCTTAGGTTATACATGACTTAAATCTAGTTTGGAGTTGTACATGATAAGGGTGTAGATCACATAACCAAATAAATACTTCCCCTGCCCCAATCAGTACACAAGGATCTGTCCAGGTTATGTTATTGCACATGAAAGTAGTGTGTCACATGGATAGCTAGTCCACATGAACACTGGGTTATACATGAAGGCTCACATGATCATAAGTGTACATGAATGTCACATGAGTATACATAAATAAATACAAATACAATGAGTAGACGATGCACATGATATAGTACATGAGCATAATATACCCGATGTATCCGAGGGGATAACATCGCATGAAGAGATCCATATAGTACTAATCCGTGATAACATCATGACAGCAACAAGTAAACTAGTCTATAACAAGTAAATATGTCCAAGTAAGAATGAAACGGTCAGAGAATGTACTCGTTTGGCAATCCAAGCTGCTGATGAGGAAGTATAACTGAACTGGAGTGATGTAATCCTATTTAAAACAACCACAAGTCACAACAAGGTCTAAAATATCATAAGGAATGCCTACAATACAATTCTACATGATTCTAGGTCCTTCTAGGTCAAAGTCAACCCTTGGTCAACTCTGGTCAAACTTGGTCAACTTTGGTCAAACCTGATCAACTATAAGTCAACTAGTCCGTTTACTAATTTTTAGGCCAAGCACAAGTTTTCAAGTCATTCTAAGTATGTTTGAGTCGATTTGGATCAAGTTTGACCCAAAGTTGACTTTTGTCAACTTGGTCAACTTGTCGGTCGACTCGGCCATTCTAGGCTCATTGGGTCAATCCTAAACCGACTCAATTCTCCCTAGTTTACATTCACAAGCAAACAATTATATATATATATATATATATATATATATATATATATATATATATATATATATATATATATATATATATATATATATATATATATATTAAAAAAAAAAAAAAATATATATATATATATATATATATATATAATATATATATATATATATATATATATATATATATATATATATATATATATATATATATATATATATATAGGGAGCAGATCAAAAGCCCCCCTTAGAAAATCTCCTCACTCTCAGCCGTCCATTTAATGTTAATATTAATGTTAATATCAATGTTAATGTTAATATTTATTTTTATTTTTATATTAATATTAATGTTAATATTAATGTTAATGTTAATGTTAATATTAATATTAATATTAATTTTAATGTTAATTTTAGTATTTAAAATTAATATTAACATTAATATTAACATTAATATTAACGTTAAATGGACGGCTGAGAGTGAGGGGTTTTTTAGGGGGTTTTCTAAGGGGAGCTTTTGATCCGCTTCCAAATATATATATATAGGAAGCGGATCAAAAGCCCCCTTAGAAAAACTCCTAAAAACCCCCTCACTCTCAGCCGTCCATTTAATGTTAATATTAATGTTAATGTTAATATTAATGTTAAATACTAAAATTAACATTAAAATTAACATTAAACTTAACATTAAAATTAATATTAATATTAACATTAATATAAAAATAAAAATTAATATTAACATTAATATTGACAATAAATGGACGATTGAGAGTGAGGGGGTTTTTAGGGGGTTTTCTAAGGTGGGCTTTTGATCCGCTCCTATATATATATATATATATATACATAAAAATATATATATATATATATATATATATATATATATATATATATATATATATATATATATATATATATATATATATATATATATTTATATATATATATATATATTTTATATATATATTTATATATATATATATATATATATATATATATATATATTTATATATATATATATATATATATATATATTTATTTGAACAAGCATATATATATATTTATTTGAACAAACATTTTATTGAAAAGGAAAGGGGGCTCAGGAGGAGCCTTACAGACTGGTACAGAGCCAGAAAACAAAAGGGCCCTGTTAAGTAAGGTGAGAAATAGTAAAGGTGCGGATTCGAAAATTCGAGATTTCGGAGGATCCAAATTTCGAAATGCAACACGAATATTTCAAAATTTCAGAACCCGAAATTTCAAAGCAATTCGAAAAACCAAAAACCTACAGTGCACTAAATAAAAAGTTCAAAGAGGTGGGCCGCTGACACGCGTGTTCCTCGGTGGGCATGCTGGCGCTCAGCCCGATGGAGGGCGCTCTGCCCAAGGGAGGGGCTCACCGCCCAATGGGGGTGCACTGCACGAGGTGTCCTCGCCCCCCCTCCCCGTGCGCGGCACGAGGCCAGGGGAGGTCGCTCCGGCGGAGGAGGCTGGCGGGAGAGGGGACGTGGCTCCGGCGAGGGGGGGGAGGCCGAAAGGGGGGGTGGGGGACCGCGAGGGGGTCCGGAGAGGGGGGCTCCGGAGGGGGCCAACGGCGGCCGAACGAGGCTGCGAACGCGGCGATGCAAGGCTGCGAGGCGGATAGAGGCGGAGGGGGAGGAGCCGCCAGCGGGAAGGGAGAAGAGAGGGTGGCGGAGGGGGAGGAGCCGCCAGGGGAAGGGGGAAGAGAGGGTGGCGGAGGGGAGCAGGGGCTCGGTGAGGGTGGGAGACGAAGCGCCAGCTGCGGCCAGGCGGCACGGCGAGGAGATGGGGCGCGATGAAGCAGGCCGGCCTAAGCACGGCGGCTAACACCCGGGAGGGGGAGGGCCCTCCGGCCTGAGCCGGAGAGAGCGCCTGAGGCCAACGCTGCACGGGGACGAGAGGGAGGAGGCATCGCGGGGGGGTGGGGCGGACAGTCGACCAGCGCCGGGGAGGCCGGGCACCCCGAGGGCCGCAGCGTGTCCAACGGGTGGGATGCACCACGTGGGGGGGAGAGGAGGGGGGCCGCCGACGACGAGGCCGACGACAAGGGAAGAGCCGGTGATGGGGTAAAAGCGAAGGGTGGGGGCCAGCCCAGGGCCGCCGGGGGGCTGAGGGAGGACGTCGCCGAGTTGGGCCACAGCAGGGAAGGCGAGCGGATGGGCTCAGCCGGGGGGCTGAGGGAGGACGTAGCCGAGTTAGGCCACCGCAGGGAGCGGCTGGCCTCAACCGAGGGGGGGACGTCTCCGTGAGGGGGGCGACGGGTGGAGGGCGCGACGGTGCGGGGGGAGGCGGGTCTGGCGAAGGGGGAGCACCGGGCCTCCTACGCCGAGGAAGGCGACGGAACCAAGGAGGGTGGGGGGAATCCGCACGGGGAAAGGACGTCAGCTGCTGACCAACCGAAGGCGCCCGGCTGGCGGAAAGAGAAGCTCGGTGGCGCGGCCAGCCCCAGTAGGCCGACCGGCCAAACGGGCCATCCTGCGGGTTAGACGCGGAGGAGGGGAGGGGGAGCGGCGAGCAAGGGGGCTGCCGCTCGACCCCATCGAGACCGCATCCTCTCATTATATATATATATATATATATATATATATATATATATATATATATATATATTTCCTCTCATTATATATATATATATATATATATATATATATATATATTTTTTCCTCTCATTATATATATATATAATGAGAGGAAATATATATATATATATATATATATATATATATATATATATATATATATATAATGAGAGGAAATATATATATATATATATATATATATATATATATAATGAGAGGAAATATATATATATATATATATATATATATATATATATATATATTCATTCATTCTAGGTAATGTATTACATATATATACATACATACACACACATATACTTAAGCTTGTGAAGAAGAGGTTGTGTGTGTGTCGATAAAGGGCTGCTATTGGGGTTCAAAACTGAGACAAATTGGTTATATATACAACTATATGAATATACCATATATATATACATATATACACAAGTCTATTTAAAAGGAAACTTTATATATATAGACATATCCTAATATATACACATATATGTATAGGGGAGAAAGAATGTTGGATTTACGAAGGTGAATTGGAAACTCAGATCTGAGAACAAGATATCTCGACAATACTCATCACTATATATATATGTGTATATATATATATATAACAGCTCTTTGGCTTGGGCGATTCAGTGGAGATTTCCGGCGACTGGATTTCCGAGCTCCGGCAGCGCCTGCCGGCGCGGTAGGACGGTGCCCACCTCCGGCGTCAGGTCGCCTCCGTCCCGTCGTTCCTAGTCAACGCTCATGCGCCCCCTCCCTCCTTCTTCCCCTATGCCCCGCCCTCCCCCTTCGTACCCGCCCAGATGGCTGATAGCTGCTGCGGAGGCCCAAGGCTGCCAGATCGCGTACTCCTCCCACGAACGTCGGCGTCTTCCTCGTCGCGCCAGGTCGGGACATCGTCCCCCCTCCTCTGCTGTCTGGCGCCCGGCCGCCGACATCCCACATCCACCCCCCTTCAGCTCCGGTTCCTGCATGGACAGCAGCGCAGCTCCGGCTGGTGGAGCGCAGCCGCGAGGCACCGCCGCCGTTACTGTCGACGCTCTGCGCCCCGGGTCCATCCTTTGCGCTAGCCTCGGGTCCTGTGTTCTTTTCCCGGCCTCGGGAGCCCCTCTCCCCTCCTCTTACCCCTCCCTGCTTCCCTCGGGCTCGGCTCTGCCTGAGGGGCCCGAGGCTCCCACCGCGGGAGGCCCCCCTTCACTCTCGCCCCCTGGCCGAACTTTTGTCCCTGTCGGCTCAGTTCCTCCTCTCCCTAGCTCCGGGTCAGACCTCTGCATCAGCGGCGGATCCGGCGCCCTCCGCCCAGCGCAGCCATGCCCATCCTCCGATCCCTCCCCGTCCTCCTCGAGTTGGGCACAGCTCCGGAGCTTCCCTCTGTCGGTAGGATCAGAGGGCCACGTGCCCCACGTGTCCCCCTCGGGCAGTGGCCCAGCTTCGGGGGGCGCACATTTCCTTCGCGCGATCAACCGCGAGGTCTCGTGTGGGCGGATTACTTTGGGGTACTGTCCATCAGCCCCTTACCTTTCACTTGAGGGCTCAGGGTGCCACGTGAACCCTCACCTGGCGCACCCGAATGGTGGCCCCACAATTGCTATTGGCTCAGGCCCTATTTTAGCCCTTGGCGCAGCTCAGCTGCAGGACTCGGGCATCCCAACTTGTGTCCCATAGGCACAAATCTCCAGAGCGTGCCCGTTCGGCGCACTTCACAACTGTAGCTTCGCGCAACCAGGGGTTAATCCTTCTAGCCTCTTTGCTCTTCCTGGAGTTTCCCCTCCTAGCCTTTTGGCGCAACTCGGGGACCCTTCCTCCAGCCTATTGGCACCGCCAGGGGTCCAGCTCCCTAGCCTCTTAGCGCACAATGGATCCCCAGCCGGTTCCGGGCCCTCCACCGCCGGCCCCGGATTGGCGCATCTTGGAGCCAGCTCGGCCCCTGGCCGGCGCAGCCTCGCTCTCCCCAACCTGTCTCCGTCTCCTTCCCTCCCGAGAATTCATGAATCGCGCCCCGCGCGCCCCGCTTGCCCCCATCGTTCCCTCCTTCTAATCTTTCTAGCTCCGAGTCTCCCCGCGGCTCCTCCCTCCCGGGCAGCACGCCTGGTCCCCTCCTCCGTGCCTCCTACGCAGAGGCCGTACGGCCGGATCGGAGGAGGCAACTCCCCTCACCGTCGTCGGAAATCCTGCTTCCGGACTTAGACTTTTCGCCTCCTGCTGACGGCGATCTCATTCGGGTCCCCTTTGCAGCGTCGGAGATCTCCTCCCTGTCCTTTTCCTTCTCAATGTCGTTTATGCTCAAATTCGGATCTGGCTGTCCGAAGAACTCCACATCCTCGGAAGCTATTGCCAAGTGGGGCCTATCCGCTGTCTACCGGGTCACTCTGCTCGACCCTAAGCACATGCTCTTACACCTCTCTTCCGAACCGGACTTCGCAGTTGTCCGGGCCAAGGACACAGCTAGAATGGACACACAGATCGCTAAAGTGGTCAAATGGTCCCCCGAATTCAACCCAAAAATTGATTCGACAATTATTTCTACATGGATCACCCTTCCCAACCTCCCATTGGTCTGCTTCCCCGCAGCTGCCCTCAAATGGATAGCCAGCTCCTTTGGGACCCTGGTAGCAATCGCTAAAGAAACTCGCAACCTCTCCAAGTGCAATTATGCGAAGATTTGTGTGGAGTTAGACCTCGCTAGTGACCCTCCTAAACTCATAGAGATCGAGCTCGGAGATCAAACTCATAGTCAAACGCTGGTTTACGACAACAACATCATCTTCTGCAAAAACTGCCAGATGAGCGGACACCTCATGCGGCACTGCTTTCGTGCCCACCCTGAACTAAAGAAGACTAGAACGTGCACCCCTCGTGCATCGACAGCTCAAAGAGATCCCGCCTTTAGCATCCATAAATCCAACCCCGTTCCCTCCCTTAGATTGATGTCCAGACACGCCTCCACCCTCAATCCAACAGGACCAGCTCCGCTATCGTCCCCTACACTCCGTCCACCCTCTCCCTCCATAATCCTTTTGATCTCCTCTCAGGCACTCCTGCCGACGACGATCACCATGCCTCCAGCGATCTCCCCGCCATCACCTCCGGCCAGCAAGATTGTCCCAAAATCAGCAGTTTCACACACCACCCTAGCGCAGATATAGCCCTCATCTCCCAACTTCCCAACCCACCTGAAACCAACATTCCACCCTCCCCCCCCCCCGAAGAATCTCTCTCCATCCAACCACCCGTTGACTACTCTCTATACCTCGGTCAGGACTCGTCAGCGAGCAGTCCTGAGCTATCTGAGGCACCCCGGCCCCCCCTCGCAGACCCCTCGGCTGACCCGGAGCCCCCTAGATCTCCTCCCTTGATTCCTTTAGAAGCTCTGATCAAGCTCAGCCACCCCCTAACCGACAGATTTTGGCAAGCCAAGGAAGCAGGCTTTCTGGACCGTGGCAATCCCCTATGTACCCTGGAAGAACAAGACTACGACTCAGCTATCAATTCAGTTGACGCCGATGGAAACAATGATCCAAGCCGGACTAACAAAGACACCGGAAGCAACGGACTCACCAGCACACTCACCACAAAATCCTCTTCCAAGAAGAACAAAATCAAGCCAAAGCAGTCGACGGCAAGGACTACTAGGTCCGCCACGAAGCACAGTCACCCCCTTCCTATTTCCTCATCAGATGCTTAACATCATCTCATGGAATATGAGGGGACTCGGCAACAAACCGACGATGAACAGAATCCTCGACCTCAAGAAGACTCATCGCATAGATCTCTTAATCATCATCGAACCAAAAATCTCTCAAAAAAGATTAAAAGCCACTCAACTCAAGTTAGGATTCCCGCATGCCATCGCTGGCGGCAATGACATCTGGATCCTTCTTGTGCAAGACTTCAAATTTGGCATCATCCAAGACTCGCCCCAGGCCCTTACATGTTGGGTTGAACACCCGGCCCTTAAGTCCCGTTCCATTCTATCCGCCATCCATGGCAGTTACGACATCCCCGAGCACAGATTACTCTGGGCTGACCTTCTGGCGGTCTATGCACATGGGCTTCCGTGGCTTTGCATCGGTGACTTCAACACGGTATCCAACAAAGAGGAGAAGTCTGGAGGCCGCCCTCCACCCCAGCCAGTGATGGATGATTTCAAAAACTTTACCTTTCTCGGGAACCTTACCCCTATCCCCTTTTACGATAGCACGTTCACCTGGTGCAACATGCAGGAGGGACATCGGTGCCAGTACTCCCGATTAGATCGGGCGTTGATCAACGATCGCTGGTCCGACATGGGACTGATCACCAACCTCTCTCACCTTAACTCTACAGAATCGGATCACTCCCCTCTTCTTGTCCAGATCAGCAAAAACTACACCAACAACAAGAAAGCATTCTGCTGCCTCGACTTCTGGCGTCATCACCCCCAATTCTAGAGCATCGTTGCTAATGCGTGGAATTCTGTCTCAGGTCTTGACCCCTTGGTCCGTATGGCGGCTAAACTTTCAACTACTCGCAAGGCCCTCTCGACTTGGAGCAAAGAGGCATACGGAGACATCTTCCAAGCTATCAGGGAGGCGGAGGACGACGTCACCTGCGCGGAGATCGCTTTCGTCACTATCAGATCCCCGGAGGCCCGTGCATCTCTCAACCTTGCCAGAGCCCTTCTTAAATCCAGACTGAGAGTGGAGACCGACTTTTGGAGACAAAAAGCCAGATCGACTTGGGACACCGACGGAGATCGGAACACCAGGTTCTTTCATGCTTGCGTCAAAGGACGCAGAAACAAATTAAAATTACACCGGATTTTCGACGAAAATGGAAACCTTGTGGACGATCAGGTCGGTATTCAGGCGGCGGCTGTGAAGTACTACTCCAACCTCTTCACCAAAGACAGAGTCGTGAAAGACATAACGCTTCTGTCTGTTATCCCTTCCCTCATTAGCGACCACGATAATGCTACCCTGCTGGCCAACACTTCGGAGGAGGAGGTCAAAGCGTCAGTCTGGTCCATTAACGAGCACAGCGCCCCTGGGCCGGACGGATTCAACGGAGTTTGTCACTACCACTTTTCTAGCTTGAGGGTATTTTGGTCATTTTTAAAATTTTGGAATTTTTTTGGGAATTATTATTATTAATTATAATTATTAGAATTTTTAGTGATTTTTAGTATAATTGATTTGCTGCTAGTTTTAGACTTTGACTCATATTGACTTAGGAGACTGTCCTAGAGGCTAACCTAGGTCATGACTATTTGGTTAGGTTAAGAAACTCTAGCTTGACCTAAGTTAGTGACATCAAATCCATTAGAATTATTTTGGAGAAATTAGGAATTAATTTGATTAGGAAATGGCTTATGATTTCATAAGTCATGATTAGTGACTTTAGCCTTAAAGGCCCAACCCAACACCATGTAACCTAACCCTAGCCCTATCCAACCCACTTGGCCGGCCACCTTAGGTCATTCTCCTCTATTTAATGCTCCTAGGAATTAGGGCTAGCCTCCTTAGAATTATTTGTAAGTTTAGAAAGAGGTGAGTCTCCATCTTCTTTAATCCATAAAAATTCCATTTCAATTCATTTTCTCCCCAAACCAATTGCAATAGGACCTAAATTTATTGTTCTTGCTGCTGGTATTGAGTAATTTCAGGGAGAAAACAATTTGAAAGAGTTTTGGTGGTTTGAGGATCCTCTCATTTGGGGCTTTTTGTTGCATTTCAAATCCCTAGGTAATATTCTAATCTACACCATGTAATTGCTGTTTATTTGCATATCTAGGGAGCCCTAGGCCTAACCTAACTGTAGGACTAGCTAACCCTAGAATTTGAGTCCATTATGTGTCCGTATCGGACACGTATCAGTCCATGTGTTATAGGTGTTTGACGAAATGCCCCAAAGGGCATTTTGACCTAATTTTAGGAATGTAATTGAATAAAAAATTAGGTTTTTACCTCGCTTATGTGTTTCCATTGCACTGAGCATGTATTAGTGTCAGGTCGAGTCGCCACAGACACGTGGACACGCGGTTGCACGCGCGCGCGCGGGCAGGTACTTGCCCTGCTGCTCAGGTGCGTTTGCTCAGTGCACACGCCACTTCGACTCATGAAACTCGACACACATGTTGTACTTGTGACTGACACGAGGTTCCTAGGGTTTCACGAACCCTTGTGTCATGTCGAATACGGTGTCATGCGTGCACCATGCGTGTACTGTGCGTGTGCAGTGTGTTGAGTTGTGCACTGTTGTGTTCTTGTTTTCTTCAGTTTAAATAGTTTAAATCATGTTATTAATTGCTAATTAGATCCTAATTATGATGTATTATCTCTGTTAAATTAGTTTGCATGATTAGTTAGGTTGTTAATGTGGAAATTGGTTCGAATTGGGTTTGAACTGCAAGTTACTGATACATTCCTGATACATATATTTTTCAGTATTTTCCTAAACATTTAATTCCCTGTTATTTGATGTTTTCACTGATTTTTGATCCCCACATATTTGTTGATTTATGTTAATGCAATTTTATATTAGATTTTGGCTATTGATAGAAAAATGGGGTTTTTGAACATGTGTTGGGTTTTCGAAATCTGCTGAACTGAGTATTTATTCCTAAAACTAAGATTGTTTCTATCTTCTGATTTCTTCTAAAACCTGAGCATGATTTCCTAAAACCTGAGCATGATTCCTGTAAACCTGAGTATATTTATTTCCCTATTTCCTGAGATTTTTTCCCTCTAACTGTCAAATGATTTTCATTCCTTTCCTCACTGTTTCCAGATTCTTATGGTTGTTGATTCACTGTTTTTCAATGCAATACACAAGTGTATTCATGTTCTTTTGACACTATCCACATATCTTTCACACACCATGTATACCCCACTATAACACCCACTGTTCTGGTTAACCTGGACTGATTTTTCCCTGTTCATCATTTTTTTTCCTAACTGATGATTTGTCTCATAAACTGTAGACTGGATGGTTATTCCTATTAATCTGAGAATAGATTTCCTATGTTACCTCACTGAACACAGGATTACCTATACACACTCATGTTTTCTCACACACACCATGCCACTAATTCATTTCCCTGTTTCCTGCAAACACATCCTCACTTGACACCACACTCACATGTCTATGTCTAACACACACATGCCCCTTGTACCCTCTTGACACACACACTCTCACTCATGATTCACACACACACACATACTTGAACATACATGTGTTTCCCCTTTCTCTATACATATGTATATATATATGTATTGAGATATATATATATATATATATATATATATATATATATATATATATATATATATATATATATATATATATATATAGGTATCCTATATATATGAGTGTGTGCTATTATATATATATGATATAATGTATGGGTGATATATTATAGGTATACCTATATGCTAATATGTGGGTATATATAAATATGTTGTGTGGTATACACATAGGAGCCTATATGTTAATATGTGTATTCTATATTAGAGTGTATTACATTTTAGACAATGACTTGACTTGTGTAGATGTGATTATAGGTTGGTTAGGGCATGGTATGCCTAGTATGAGCCTAGATTAGACTTGTGTAGTCTTGATTAGACCTAGGATAGACTTGCTAGACTAGTATAGACTTGTTTGACTTAGGTTTGACCTAGTTGACCTAGTTTGACTTATAGGGTTGACCAGAGTTGACCAAGAGTTGACTTTGGCCTAGATTGACCTAGAATCATGTAGAATGCATTAACTTGCATCTTATTATCATTGTAGACTCATAGTGACTTGTACTGTTCTATAGGAGACAGACACCACTCCTCGGACAGTATATATTCTCCAGATTCTCAGGATACAGGCGAGTACATTCTCTGATCATTTCATATCCTGCATTAGGAGTATTTTCCTGCTTTAGATTACTTTACATGATGCTGACACGTTGGAAACACGGATTAGTACTATATGGATCTTGTTGTGCGATGTTATCCCCTTAGCGGATACATCGGGTATTCATGTTCGTGTACTTTATCGTGAACATCGTGTACTCCTTGTATTTGTGACATTCGTATACAAAACGTATGAATCGTGTATAATCATGTATTCACATGACCTTCGTGTACAATAACATAACTTAGCTAGATCCTTGTGTATTGATTGGGGCGGGGGAGTAGAAGTGGTTATGTAATCAATCCAGTAGATTACTCGTGTACAACCTCTGTAGATTACTCGTGTACAACATCGTACCGTTTACATAACCATCTTGTGCTCTAAATCACTAGACACTGTTAGTTCTCTATATACTGTAGCTATTTATTTACAGTCTTCTTGTTTATCATATTATTCTTTCAGTTTCTTGTATCTTACTCTCTAGCATGATTATATATCCTGACCTGCTATGATTTGTTGAGATGTACTGTGCTCGCTCCTGTCCTGACTGGACCTGTTGAAATATTATAGAGGACGAGGCTGAGGCGTTCTGCCCTACCTACTACGGTGCTACACTAGACGAGTGCCTGGACTTGGACCAGCAGCAGGATCCACTAGCAGTAGATGACACTCCCTTAGACTATGATTGTCTTTACTTTTCTTGGATTACTGTATATGGATTTCAGAGATATTTGGGATATGTATTTATTATAGACACTTAGAATTATGGATTATATCTCTGTGATATTTTCATTTCTGGATATTATCATTCTATCTTATTCCTGTTCTACCTTAGTTGTGATTGAGATATATTCTGTTATGTCACCCCCATTCGGGGAGTATAACTGTTTATTACCTTAAACTGTTAGATGTTGTGACCTAGGACAGCGTTCTACCGCCGACACTGCGGCGTAGGCTGGACGTACCCACGTCTCGTGCCCTTACTCTAGGGTGCGGGTCGTGACAGAGTTTTCTTCAGAGCTTGCTAGGACATCGTTAAAACAGACTTAGTTGAAGCCACCAAAGCATTTCTCCAAGGGGCCAGATACCCCAATTCCATTTCCAGCGCCAACATCATCCTTATCCCCAAGACAGATAATCCTAAAACATTCAAAGACTTCCGCCCGATCAGCCTCTGTACTTTCACCAACAAGATCATATCCAAGATCGTCGCCAATCGGATGTCCGACCTCCTCCCCAAGATCATTTCGGAACAGCAGAGCGGGTTTGTCAAAGGCTGCAACATTTTAGACAACATCCTCCTTGCCCAAGAGATGATCACGTATATGAAGTTCCCGTCGAGGGGGAAACGTGGCCATCAAACTCGACATGGAGAAGGTGTATGATCGGCTGGACTGGCAATTCATGATCTGGGTATTCAGGGCATTTGGCTTCTCTGAACCATAGATTGACATCATTTTCAGATCCATCAACAACGCATGGTTCTCTACCGTCATCAATGGCCAGGCGGCGGGTTTCTTTCGTTCCACTCGAGGGGTTAGACAGGGGGACCCACTCTCCTCCACCGTCTTTATCATTGCGGCCGAGGCCCTCAGCAGAAGCCTTAACAGTATGCCCAATATGTCTAGCTTCAACCACTTCCACACCACCACCGGCTGCCCTCTCATCACTCATCTGGCTTACGCTGACGACATCCTCATCTTCTCCTCTGGAGACAGCGGATCGATCGAGGTGGTCATGCAAACGATCGCCAGATACACCACCTGCTCCAGTCAGCGCGTCAACAACAACAAGAGCGTCATCTACACCCATCACAAAGCTGACAGAACACGCTCAACCTTGCTCGCGAATATGACCTCCTTCAGCACGGCCTACCCCCCTTTCCAATATCTCGGGTGCCCGCTTGTGTATGGTAGGGACAACTCAGGAATATACGAGCACCTCGTAGACAGGATCCGCAAACTTATTACAGGATGGCACAATGCCACCCTATCCCCAGGAGGCAAAACGATCCTCATCAAACACGTTCTATCATCGATCCTACTGTACACCCTAATCGTCTGCTCCCCTCCTCTGAAGGTGCTCCACTCCCTCGAATCCCTCTTCACCAAGTTCTTCTGGGGACAATGCGACGGCAAGGACAAACATCACTGGGCCGGTTGGGAGACGATGGCCAAACCAACTGAAGAAGGAGGTCTGGGCTTCAGCAGGCTTGCTCACATGGTGGATGCCTGCTCCATTAAGTTATGGTGGAAGTTGCGCACCGAGACCTCTTTATGGACGAAGTTCATGAGAGCTAGGTACTCCAGATTCTCCCATTTGTCAGAGGCGTGCTCTAATAACAGATCCTCGACATCGTGGCGTCACATCATTCGGGGCCGCATCACCGCTGAACCCTTTATCCGGCTTCAGTTGGGTGACGGTCGCTCTCCGGCATGTCTGAAGCGGTGGTTAGGAGATGATATCATACATCCCAACATTCTTACTCCTCCAGGGTGCGCTATTAGGGATCTTTGGGAGGGCAGCTCCGGATGGAATTGGAGGAAGGCCAGAAATTGGCTTGGCCAGCCAGCAAAAAACTGACTACTTGCTGCTAATCTCCAGATTACTAACACGATCGACACTTGGAGATGGTCCCCCAACCCGTGCGGGTCATTCACTTTGGCCTCCGCCAGACTTGTGGTCAGAGGCAGCGGGGTGCCGAACATTGTTTACGCTAAGTTTTGGCAGGAATACATTCCCATCAAATGGTCTATTCTCATCTGGCATGCTCTTCGCCAAAAGATTCCGACAGATGACACCATCAGTTCTATGGGATTCAGCCTCGCTTCGAGATGCCACTGCTGCAAGGAGCAGTCCACGGAATCTGCTGAGCATGTCTTTCTTTCGGGGGAGTTGGCTACCGGCCTTTGGTCTCAGCTTTGCAACAAACTTAGTATGGGTCAGCCAACTGGGGGCTTCTACGATCTCCTGGACTACTGGACCCGCTCCCACGGACATCAGATCGTAGTTGCCGCCAGGATTTGGGTTCTATGGAAAAATAGGAACAAATTCAGATATGAAGGCCGACAACTTCTTCCCCTTCAGCTGTACAGAGAGGTCATCAGACAATGCTTCAAAGCTAGGAGATGCTGCTCTCACGTCTCCAACCCTTTCTGGGAGGCTCTGGCTTAGGCCGCCCTCCCCTTTTTGGTGTGCGCGTCTCGCGCTTTTCGTTTTCTTTTCTTTTGTCGCATCTTCGCGCTTACTTGTATAGGCTTCGGCATTTTGCGCCTACTCTTCAATAAAACTCGGGGGTTAAAAAAAAAATAAAAATAAAAATAAATATATATATATATATATATATATATATATATATATATATATATATATATTAAAATATATATAAATATATATATATATATATAGGGTCCCTGGGTATTCCAACGACTCGGGATCGAGTCCCTGGGTATTCTAGGTATAGTGCTTCATGCTCGTGCTCCTGGAATTGGTCCTCGATGCGCCGTGTTCGCGTATGAAGGCCGTGTCAGCGACACTTTTCAGCCGCGTGCACAGTGCAGGCTGAACAGTGCACGCGAGATTTCTCCGTGCACGCTTCACGAAACGACATGAAATTTTACGGGCATGTGGACAGAGGTTGCCCCCACGTGTTCATAAAATTTCACGTGAAACGGAGCCCTGTACGTCGAGTTACGAGGCTCGGACAGCAGGGCATGCACGGGGCCGTGCACGGGCCTCGTACACGCGTGTCCGTGTCCGATTCGGACACTAAAATTGTGTCAATTTCATATCCGTCTTCATTAAAGTTGTTACAAATAATATTAGCAAGGAATTCGTGAAAACAGAATCAAAAAATAACACTTTTCAGTCATAAGTGGCATTTAGTCGAACACATGTTCCATAGGACCGACACGTGTCCGATACGGCTATCAAACGGACTCACAAACCTACCAAACTTCATGCACAGGTCTGGGGTACCTATATGGATGCTAAAATGCAGAAATTTTAGAAGGAACAATGGTAGAACGAGGTTTACCTATTGAGAGTTGGAATCTCAATGAAAGTGAATCCTCGAGCGCTTTGACGACCAGTTTCTCCCAAGCAAACGTCTCCAAATCCTTGCTAGCAATGCTCCAGCAAGTTCTTCTCCTCCCTACGGTCGCAACGCAATTCGTTTGGCACGAATCGGATGCCGGATGAGAAAGTTAGGGTTTTGAAGAAAATGAGAAACTAGGGTTGATCTTGTGGAGGCTATGTGATTTCTACACAAATGAGAAGGGGGGGCTGCTGTGCTTGCTCGGCCATGCATGAGGGATATTAGGGTTAGGGTTTATCGATGGGCCAAGCACTCTTAAGTTGCTAAAAAGGCCAAATGACAAATGGCTTTAAAGGCTTATAAAAAATAACTTAAAAATTATTAAATAATTCTAAAAAAATAGGTAATAATTCTAAATTAAATCTAAAAAGCCAATAATAAATCTAATTACATTATTAGGCTTCTTAACAAGGTTGACTAAGGTTATACCATCTTGGTCCTATCAAAACACCAATCCAAACCACACAACAATCAATTTAATTAACATTTTAGATAAATTCAAAATAATGCACAATGACTAAAGTACCCTTAATTAGAAGAAGTGAGTGTGACAGCGCAGGTGAGTAGTTATGCCTCTGGCTTGAAGGCTTTGGCTTCTGAAGTAAAGAGCGATAAATACTCGCTCTTTAAGGACTTTCCTCTTAATTGCCACCGTAATATGGGGAATTTCAAGGGTCTAAGGCTGACATTCGTCGTGTTGAGTCTTAGGTTCATCCTATTAATGCGAGAATTCTGACCGTCGGCCATGTGGCGTGCACTCTGGGCCATTCTCGGTCCTATAAAAGGGGAAGTTCTCCTCTGAAGAGTCGTTGTCTTCTTTTTGGCATCATTCACCACCATACGAGATCCAAACTTAACTTCGAGCGGCGATCGGCCTTGCATAAGTTGGCTGCTGGTTGAGGCTTTTCTTGTTCATAGGAGCCATGTTCTTATATAAGAACTCTCTGTAGAATAAGCCATCACTGCCCTTAAGAAGTACATAAATGTCCTCAGGGAGTTCAACTCTGGGCGACGTCTAGGGGATCTTTGAGGTCCTGACGACCTAGGTCATGGGTGGATAGCCAACTTGAAGAGCCACAGGTTGTGCTAGGTCCTTCCGATTCAGGGCTTTGCGACCTACTGCGCTCTTTAAAGGCTCAGGCCAATGACTGCTTCAGGAAGCTGCTTGCTTTGGCCGAGTGGCTAATATGCTTCTAGGAGGCTGCGCCCATAAAAAGGTCAGAATATGCCTCGATGGAGGTCAATCTTTTGGCATGAAGAAGAAGGACTGCGCTTTGATGAAGACCAAATCCCTTGTAGACCCCTTTGGGCTCTGTCAAATTTGTACCAGATCCTTTGTAGACGAACATAATTAGTCCTTTTTGTGTAGTCTCAATGTGTCTATACTAGACTTTGGTAGACGAGACACATAAGGGACTTCTTTCCATATCTTCTGTTTTGTCTTTTTAGCACTTGGGCTGAGCCTGTGTATCATCTGCTCTGTGGCGAAGGGATGTCATCAGCTGAGATTTTTCATGCTTCTATAATGATGAAGGAGGAGGGGAGTAGAGAATGAAGAAAAAAGGGAGGAGGAAGATGAGTATGTGAAGAATAAGGAGTTAGGGTTGAGGGGGAGAAGTGTTCAGCCAAGGGGAGGGAGAGCTATGAGTTTGGTGTTTGAAGAAAAGAGAGATGAGTGATATATTATTTTGAGGAGGGGTTGGCTGTGAGTATAGGAAAGTAGAGAGAGAGAGAGTGAGTTGGAATCACTTAAAAGTGAAGTGTTGTTGAAGTATGATTGGCCAAGGGAATAGGTGTGTCATAGGTGGCTTTTCTAAAGCATCTCTTGGGCTTGGCCAAAAGAGGGTAATTTTGGATGGTGAGGATTGAATGTATTTTATTAGAAAATTTCCCTCTAACCTTTATGGTTAATGATTTGTCCATTAGGCTTAGGGGTGAGCTTGCTTGTGTGTTTGGTGTTTGTCATGAGGGAAAATTTGTGTAGGGTGTTTGGTGTGTGTCATGAGAGGGTCATAAGTAGCTCAGGTTAAGGTCGGGTCACGATTGGGCTAGGTATGGTCACGACTACAAATATAGTCATTTATAATCATTGATGGAATATGAGCATGCAGGAGCTCAATTGGACGGCACGCAAGTGGCATGCGCGTAGCTAACTAAAAATAGGTCAAAACTATATATTGGGTTAATTAGGTTGGATCGATGTCTAGTCCTAAAATTAAATCGGAAGTTAGGTCACATTTTACGGTAGATGGTCAAATGGCCTAAATTGATTCGAAAGATGTGCGATATAAATAGAATACAATGGGATAAGTCTGAGTGGGACATGATATATCAACATGAAGATAAACCTGTCTAGATCAAAATTTATAAAGGACATTTTGAGATATTGACATCCCTGGCACTCCAAAAATTAAAGCTACGAAAAAGTATTTAATGATCAAAATAATTATAATAAAATATTTATTGAAAATAATTCTTTTAATAAAATTTAAAATAATTCCTAAAATCGAGGGGGCTTACAGATATCCAGATTATGAAATCTGAACCTCCGAGTGCGTGGCTCCAGAGATGTCATCGGGCGGTTCAGAAAAATCTTGTAGAATACCGTCGTCTTTGGTCCATCATAATTTATTTATTGTATATGTCCATGTTGATCTTGCTTATTGCTTTTTGGCAGATACATGTTAGACGAACAAAGCAATATACATAGTAGCAAGTATGCTAATTTTAATGCACATTAGAACAAATGCTAAGTTTAAGTATAAACACTATAGTGATGGCATAAATATTAGTGCTATCATAATGGTAAACTTAATCGAATAACCATAATATAAAATATAGTTAGATCATTGGGCTAACAATCTCTCCATTTTGATTATGGCAACTCGGTTAAATTTAAGATAGATATAACAAACTAATATGTAAAACAATAAGATTTTATCACTAAAAGGTATACGTATAAGTAGAGATGCTATAGTGATTGCATGAAGATTACTGATAATATAATGCTAAACTTAATCGATTTATTATATTCAAAAATATGATATAAGCATTAGGCTAACATGTTCAATTGGTGTATAGCTATTTGAGGGTCCAACCCTCATGGCTCCAAGCAAATAGGTCAATGTACTCATGTATTAGTGCCATCGGAACTTGTTTTTCATCTTCTTACAAGCTTAACAACATTACAAAAATCTAAGTCTATCACAATGAGTTAATATTCTATGTCTATTCAACAAGTTAAAGGAAATGAGAGTACTCTCTTTATCTATCTTGGTTCTTCTCTTTTATTATCATACAACGATTCATAGCATAAAGAACTAAACATGTAGCATCATTTTATGTAGTATGAAGGTAAAGAAGTGAAGGATCATGAAAATCACATACCTGAAGAAATGCCGACATGCCTCGACAGAGAAGATCTCTGAAACATCCTCTGCATGAACCCATGTCTAAGTGGCCCTTCGAGCCAACAAACCATCTCCATGCACCATACGGAGCGGGGCATCATAGGTCATACCTCTAGATATTTTCATGTCCTAAATATGTACCTACATTGACTCACTTTTTTTTAGATTATGTTTTTTTCCTGCTGGATTTTTTGAATCAAGGTTTTGTTGAAGTCCATCTAGATATGTATATCCCCATAAACTCATGTTATTCTGTTTCATGAAGGCTGATATTGATAATTCCTGAAGACTGATGTTAACGATCCCTAAAGGGTGATGTTGATCATTCATGAATACTGATACAAATTGTTTATTCAGTTGTGCAAACTCAAGAAAAAGTGTTGTTTTTGTTGGGTTTTGGCCTTTGTATTAGAAACTTTAGTCCCACGTCGGCTAGGCCAAAGGAGTTGTATCTTTATATATTAGCTATGCTATTTTAGAGATGTACATGTGGTGTGGAGGTGCACATGGGTGTGCCATGTGGGATTATTTTTCTAATGGGAAAAAGGTTAAATAAACAATTGAAAGCATTCATGCTTTTTGCTCTTGGGAAATTTATTTCCATGGGAGCTAAGCCCCGTAGGGGCTTAGCAACTCGGACTCGGACTCGGCCTCATGGGCTCATGAGGCATAATGTGGCATTTTGTTGGCGTACTTTGCACTTAGCAAATCAACATTATCGCTAGGCGCATAGTGCGTTTAAGTTGCGCTCGTTGCGCGAGCCACTTGCGCGGCCAGGCGCGCTGCCAGGTTGCTCGGCCAGGTTGCGCGGTCAGGTGCGCTGCCAGGTTGCGCGGCCAGGTTGTGCTGCCAGGTTGCGCGGCCCAGGTTGCGCGACCAGGTGCACGCCCAGTGGCGTGTCCAGTTGCGCGCACAGGTGCGAGCTCAGTTGCGCGGGTGGCGCAAGGTGCGCAGGGTGCGCAGGTGGCGCAGGTGGCGCAAGTGGCTCAGTGCGCGTTCAACGCATGGTGTACAAGGCGCGTAGGGTGTGCGAGGTGCGCAACTTGCTTCAGATCGTGCATGTGCATGATTTGAGCGGTTACTGCACGTTCAGAGTGGTTATTACCACATCCCAAATGTTGTGCTAACCGGGCAGTTGCTACTCGGGCTTATAAAAGGTCTCTTCTCTCTCACAGGCAAAGTATACAGAGTATATACAGAGAGTTACAAAAGTTTACAAGTATTTTTAACACAAGTAAACAGAGGCTGTGAGAGAGAAGAGAAGCTTTGCACCCGCGTTGCTTTTGCACGGGAGTCTGTGTACGATCTGAGGAGTCAGAAGAGCAGAAGTGTTCCAAGTTCTCCGACGAACTTACTGGTTCCTGGTAGCTATTCGTGTGGGGCGAATATAGCTTTGAGCAACGGTGATCATTCACCCCAGCAGGATATTCATCCATCAATCGCCTGTCATCTTTATCTTCTTTGCTGCTGTAGATTACAAAATCTTTTTAGATTCTCGTAATATTATACGTTGCTGTAACGAGATCTTCTTAGATCTTCGTTATACTTGCACAACCTTCCTAGAAGTGTTGCGTTGGAATATTGTTTTTATAATTGTTTCATCTTATCAGTTTTCCATCGAAAAATTGTGCCCCAACAATAACAATCTCAAAGCTATATTGCTACGATGGAAAACTTTAATGCTTCACTCCTCAATACTGACTTCTGTAAGTTAGATAAGTTTAATGGAGAACATTATCAAGTATAGAAGAGGATGGTTTATCTTACTCTTCAACTCAGAGACGTTGATCACGTGCTTCTTGAAGAGGAACCTACTATTCCAGATGTTGGGTCTGCTGCCGTAATCACTACGGCTACTAAACTTCAGGCCAAGTGGAAAAGAGAGAATAGCATTTGCATGCTGCTTATCCTGAATGCTATGGAGGATTCCCTAGCAGAATCCTACAGTAAGAAGACTATTGCCAGAGTCATATGGGAGTCTCTGGAGAAACTGTACGAAGAAGACAAAAATAGGAGCAAGATATTTGTGGTTGAAAAATATCACAAATGGCTCTTTGAGGACGAGAAGTCCATGCTTCCGCAGGTGAAGGAATTCCTGAAGCTACGACAGAAGCTGGAAGACGAAGCGATGCCCCTTCCCGACAAGTTTGTTGTTGGAGGGGTTGTCTCGAAGCTCCCCGCTGGGTGGAGTAAGTTCTATGCAAACATGCATAGAAAGAAGCTTGAGATCAGCCTTGAAGATCTCTTACAGGAAATCTATGTTGAGGACCAGATGCGGGCTCAACTGAAGGTGGACGCACTGTCCAAGCAATTGGCTAATGCTAATCTGGTTCATACCAAGGAACCAAGGGAAAAGCAGGCGGCTTCCCACAGCAAGAAGAAGGACCCTGACAATCTGAAAGTCAAGGGAACTTCGTTCAAGCAAAAGAAGCCAAAGTCCCATTTGGCTTGTTTTAAGTGTGGCAAGAAGGTCCACTTCAAGAATGAATACAAAATAAAGACCAAGTAATCAGAGCAAGGAGAGCCTAGCAAGGTATCTATGATCACTGACGTTGTTTCTATGATTGCACAGGTTGATGCGGTAGGGACTGACTCTGACTGGTAGGTAGACACTGGAGCCACTTGCCATGTCTGCTCCAGCAAGGAATGGTTTACCACCTACACATCTACTTCTGAAGTGGTTATGGTGGTGAACCAGGCACAAGCTGAAGTGCTCAGGATTGGGACGGTGGTATTGAAGCTGACTTCTGGCAAGTCTCTAACGCTTCAAGGCGTGAAGCATGTACCTGCTATCTCCAAGAACCTGATCTCAGGAGGCTACTCTGCAATGCAGGCCTCAGGATGGACATCAATGCTGGCCAGATGATGATGTCTATCAAGGGAACATATTTTGGGAAAGCTTTTTATACCAAAGGAATGTTCAAACTTGTAAATCAGTCCAATGTTATTAATGCAATTACTCCTTCTGCTTATACTTTTAAGTTGTGGCATAATAGACTAGGACATGTTCATTGTAAACGAATAAACAGAATGTCTAGTCTAGGGCTTATCTCCAAGTGTGGGGGTAAGGTAGAAAAATGTGAAGTTTGTGCTCAAACAAAGATGACAAGAAAACCCTTTCCTCGGGTTAATCGAAGTACAGATCTTCTGGAGTTGGTACACTCCGATATCTGTGACTTCAAACAATTCTCTACAAAGGCCGGGATGAAGTATTTCATAACTTTCATCAATGACTTCTCAAAGTATGTGTTTGTCTACTTGCTGAAGGCTAAAGACGAAGCATTCGAGAAGTTCAAGGAGTTCAGAGCCGAAGCTGAGCGGCAGACTGGACAACAACTCAAAAGAATAAGAAGTTATCGAGGTGGGGAGTACAGGTCTCATGAATTCGCATCATTCTGCAAAGAACACGGAATTGTCAATGAGACTACGGCTCCGTACTCTCCTCAATCAAACGGAGTAGCAGAGAGGAAGAACAGAATGTTAACAGAAATGATTAACTCAATGATGTTGACTGCGGGTCTTCCTAAGTGCTACTGGGGAGAAACTACATTGACGGCCACTTTTATTTTAAATAGAGTGCCTCATACAACTTCAGACGTTACTCCTCATGAACTCTGGTTCAAGGTCAGACCTAACTTGAATGTCATTCGAGTATGGGGGTATCTGGCATATGTCAAGCTTCCAGATCTGAAGATTCAGAAGCTTGGGACAAGGACTACTAAGACGATCTTCTTGGGGTATGCTGAGAAGAGTGATGCTCGGAGATTTCTTGATATTGAGTCAAATCATATCTTTGAATCTCGTGACGCAGAATATTTTGAAGAAAAATTTACAAGGCACAAGAATATTGTTCTTGTGGATATACCGAAGAACAATGAGGGTGCGCAGGAAACTAAAGTCTTTAATGAAGATATGGTCCAAGAAGATGTTATTATTAAAACAACGATTGAACCAGAACAAGCTGAGCCATCAGCTAAGCGTGTGAGGAGGCCGAAGGACTTCGGAAGTGACTTTGTCACCTATCATGTGGAAGCAAATCCTCTTACCTATGATGAGGCGATGAAGACCAGAGATACGATTTTCTGGAAGGAGGCGATTGACAATAAAATTGATTCCATCACCTTAAATAACACTTGGGTGTTGGTTGATCTTCCTGAAGGAGCAAAACCCATATCGAATGCAAATGGATCTTCAAGAATGAAAGCAGACGAAACTATTGACAAGTTCAAGGCTAGGTTGGTAGCCAAGGGGTTTTCTCAGAAGCAGGAGATTGACTACTTTGACACGTATGCTCCAGTAGCCCGGATGACCACTATCAGAATGTTGATTGCTCTCGAAGCAATACATAAGATGGTGATACATCAGTTGGATGTGAAAACGGCTTTCCTAAATGGCGAGCTGACCGAAGAGATTTACATGCAATAGAAAGAGGGATTTGTCGTCAAGGGTCTTGAAGACAAAGTCTGCAAGTTGGTGAAATCTTTGTACGATCTTAAACAGGCTCCCAAGATGTGGCATGAGAAATTTGACAAAGTTATAAGGTCAAATGGCTACATGGTCAGCGAGACAGACAATTATGTTTATACGAAGTTCGCTGATGGAAGAGGTGTGATCGTTTGTCTGTACGTGGACGACATGCTGATCCTAGGTACGGATATGGGCTGTATCACGGAGACAAAGAAGTTCATCTCAAACAAGTTCAGTATGAAGAACTTGGAGGAAGCTGATGTGATCTTAGGGATCAAGATCATCCGGACAGACACTGGACTAGCGTTGTCACAGTCTCATTATGTTGAGAAGATGATCACTCGTTACGGGTATCAGAATCTTCCAGAGATCGATACGCCGTACAGGTGTGATATGAAGCTGAAACCTAATTCAGGGGAAAGCGTCAGGCAGCTGGAGTATGCAAACGTAATTGGGAGTTTGATGTATGCTACTACTGCCACAAGGCCTGACATAGCTTTCGTCGTGGGAATGCTGAGTCGTTTCACGAGCAACCCAGGTGTTGAACACTGAAAAGTTGTGAAACGGGTTATGAGATATCTCAAGAAGACTCAGACATATGCACTGTACTACAGCGGAGATCCGTCGGTAGTGGAAGGCTTCAGTGATGCCAGCTGGTGCTCAGAGGTGGAGAGCGAGAGGTCCACAGGTGGATTCATTTTTACTATAGGTGGAGCTGCTATATCGTGGAAGTCGAAGAAGCAGACTATACTCTCGCGGTCATCCATGGAATCTGAGTTCTTTGCACTTGATACTGCAGCCGAGGAAGCAGAATGACTTCGGGAGCTCATGTATGATCTTCCAGTGGTTGGGGCGCAAATATCGACGATACCGATATACTGCGACAACCAGGCGACTGCGGCAGTGGCATCAAATGACCTCTTCAACGGAAAGAAGAGGACTGTGTGGTTGAAGCACAGGGCAGTACACGATCTCATCAAGAGGGGTGTTATTGTAGTAATTGATGTTCGGAGTCAGCAGAACCTGACGGATCCGTTCACCAAGGGCCTCAAGTGCCAGCTGGTCGATGATGCTGCTTGTAAAATGGGCTTGAAGGCATTCTGATATTATATTATTGTATTCCTACCATAAATTTTTATACTAATAGTTCAAAGAGAAATCTACTAGGCATCTAGCTTTTGGTTCAAGGGAGGACCACTAATCGGAAGAATATCAGGAACGGTGGGTACATGTTCTATTGGGCATGGAGAGGTTACAGACCTATAACCACTATTGTCTACTGTTGTTTTCTGCAGAAAACGGATCCTGTGGGAAGGTTGGCTTAAATGCCTTAATGAGTTCTCAGGCAGAGTGAATGCTTGGTGTGCTTTACAGGAAGCACGTTAGAACAACACTACAAGGAGTAAAAGTCTATGCTATTGTGGGGTGACTCCACCATGAGGTTCCCAGGCATGGGGTAATGCCTCGGCTTTGCTAGCCAAGTCACAGCGGCGTAGCACCGTAAATAGGTAGTTAGCCTAATGTTGTATGTTAAAATAAAGAGGGGTGTAGTCAGCACTACAAACAGGAGGAGTTCCTCATGTTACAGTGGCACGACACCACGATGAGGTACCCGGTTAGGGATAAAGCCTCAACCTTGTAAGCGATGTTGTTGAGGCGTAACACCGCAAGGGAGCCTAAGGCTTCATGCTGGATAGTTTGGCACTACAAAAAGAGGCGGTGGCCTCATGCTACAGTAGTATGACACTACGATGAGGTTCCCACTACGGGGTAAGGCCTCGGCTTTAAGCTATGTCATAGCGGCGTAGCATCGCAAGGGAAGCGCAAAGCGCTTCATGCCATGTCTCTTTATAATGAACTCACCTATAGTGTATGGACAAAGAGATATCAGGCCGTCTCTTGAGGGTAAATTGTAGACGCCCAAAATTATACACTGAAACCAGGCTGGCACAGGACCTTTAATGTGTAGCTAGAAGCACATGTAACTACATTATGTGAGTGGAAAGAATTTTAGTTATGGTGCAGAATTCAAGGCTTAGTCCATTCTTGTATTATAGTCTCTTGTTTGACCCATGCGGAAAGATTCAAGTCGTTAGCGATATCTCTCCTAATGCATGATGGACAATTACTGTGGGAAACACTTATACCCATATATAGAGATATGTGAGGATTGTTGGATTTTGGCCTTTGTATTAAAAACTTTAGTCATACATCGGCTAGGCCAAAGGAGTTGTATCTCTATATATTAGCTATGCTATTTTAGAGATGCACATGTGGTGTGGAGGTGCACATGGGTGTGCCATGTGGGATTATTTTTCTAATGAAAAAAGGTTAAATAAACAATTGAAAGCATTCATGCATTTTGCTCTTGGGAAATTTATTTCCATGGGAGCTAAGCCCCGTAGGGGCTTAGCGACTCGGACTCGGACTCGGGCTCATGGGCTCATGAGGAGTAATATGGCATTTTGTTGGCGCACTTTGCACTTAGCACGTCAGCATCGTCGCTAGGCGCATAGTGCGCTTAAGTTGCGATCGTTGTGCGAGCCACTTGCGCGGCCAGGCGCGCTGCCAGGTTGCTCGGCCATGTTGCGTGGCTAGGTGCGCTGCCAGGTTGTACGGCCAGGTTGCGCGACCAGGTGCGCACCCAGTGGCGTGCCCAGTTGCGCGCACATGTGCGCGCTCAGTTACACAGGTGGCGCAGGGTGCGCAGGGCGTGCAAGTGGCGCAAGTGGCTCAGTGCACGTTTAGCGCATGATGTACAAGGCGCACGGGGTGCGCGAGGTGCACAACTTGCTTCAGATCGCGCCTGTGCATAATCTGAGCGATTACTGCACGTTCGGAGTGGTTATTACCACGTCCCGAATGTTGTGCTAACCGGGCAGTTGCTACTCGGGCCTATAAAAGGTCTCTTCTCTCTCACAGGAGAAGTGTACATAGTATATACAGAGAGTTACGAAAGTTTACAAGTATTTCTTAACACAAGTAAACAGAGACTATGAGAGAGAAGAGAAGCTTTGCACCAGCGTTGCTTTTGCACGGGAGTCCGTGTACGATCCGAGGAGTCAGAAGAGCAGAAGTGTTCCAAAGTTCTCCGACGAACTTGCTGGTTCCTGGAAGCTATTCGTGTGGGGGCGAATATAGCTTTGAGCAACGGTGATCATTCACCCCAGCAGGATATTCATCCATCAATCGCCTGTCATCTTCATCTTCTTCGCTGCTGTGGATTACGAAATCTTTTTAGATTCTCGTAATATCATACGCTGCTGTAACGAGATCTTCTTAGATCTTCGTTATACTTGCGCAACCTTCCTAGAAGTGTTGCGTTGGAACATTGTTTTTACAATTGTTTTATCTTATCAGTTTTTCATAGAAAAATTGTGCCCCGGCAATAACAGTTTGTGCCAACTAAATAGATATATTGCTCTCTTAAAAATTTGTTAAGATCACATGGTTATTTATTGTAAATCTTTCGACTATTGTAATATAAAGAGCGAAATCATTAGAATACAAATATAGTTTCTCTATTGTAAATATAAAGTGCGAAATCATTAGAATACAAACATATTTTCTCTCTTTCTTTTCTATTACCGAATTCATGAAAAAGTGTTGTACTGATACAAATTGTTTACTCAGTTGTGCAAACTCAAGAAAAAGTATTGTTTGTGCCAACTAAATAGATATATTGTTCACTTAGAAATTTGTTAAGATAACATGGTTATTCATTGTAAATCTTTCGACTATTCTACCGAATTCATGAAGTCTTTCAGACTCTACAATGGAATGGTCATTTTGTTAGGACAATTAGCATAAGACAAGATCATAAGCAAAGTACATTAGCCTTAGCTTCTAATCTTAGGTATCTTGTGCATTAATAGCGAATTCCCCAATATAATGCGCCTTTCTAAAAGGGTCCGACTAATAGAAAACTAGACTGGACAAATTTCTAAGTCTACCCCAATTCTGGACAGAAATGCCCCTAACACAAATGAAACATAACCCCACCCCAATCCATCATATCATTCAATTATTTCTAAGTCTACCCCAAACACATATTCAAACCATCCCAACCTAACCCTAAAACTCTCCTCCTCCTCCTCCACCCCATTTTCGAACCGAACTCTCACATTTGTACGACCCTAAAATTTTGAACGAAAACGCAAAAATTTTTAGGGTTTCCATTGGCACTGTTCGACCCTGGTTTGTCGGACGGATGTCAAACTGTTCGGCTCACGACAGTCGAACTTTCCTACTCTGTTCGACAACATCTTGCCGAACAGTTTGTATTTGTTCGACCATCACAGGTCGAACAGTATGGATTTGTACGTTCGACCTGTGTATGTCGAACACTTTTAATATGTTCGACCTGTGTATGTCGAACAGTACGAATTTGTCCGACTCGTTCAGGTCGAACAGTTCGCGATTTTTTTTTTTTTTTTTTCAAAATCGAAACAGCCCAATCGCTACTCGAAACAAAAACATTAGTAGGGAGATCTTCTATCATTACTTTGGCCCTCTATTGTAATTTCTTTAAGCTTCAAATAATGTCTTCTAGGGTTTTTGGGTTTGAGGAAGATAGGTTGGGGTGTAGAGTTACAAATAGAAAAAGGATAAATCAGTCATTTAACAATACAACTTAAGTTACTCAGAAAAGTTGGGGTCAACTTAGAAATAGGTGGGGTGCGTATAGTCGGACCCTTCTAAAAGTGGTCGATTCCAAAAATAAAAAGGAAGGGTAAAGTAGCAATTGTAATAGGTAAACTACCACCCCGTCCTCTAGTAGCGAAAAAGGACATCATACCAAACATATTTTTCCTCCCGCATCTTTTTCCTCTCTTTTCTCCTCTCCTCCTCCACGTGTACATTTACTCCTTCCCCCTTCTCGAGCCCTTCGTGAGAAGCCCTCTCCAGTAGAACAGGGCTACAGGAATGGCAATGGACGTGGGCTCGGACTCGGACTCGGACTCGAGTCCGTTGCTGTCTCTCCCAAAGAAGAAGGAGAATAACCGCACCATCGTCAAGTTTGCTGTTGCTGCCATTGCTGTAGGTGTGTTGGCCATCTTCCTCTTCTTCTCCGTCGTCGGTAATTCCAAAAATGGTATGTGAAGTTTTATTTCTGAAAAAAAAAAACACTGTGTGGTTTCATCATGTGAACAACCTATGGATTGGTTACCCTAAATTGTGCGGACACGTATATGACACGACACTTTTCGGACACGGGGACACGGATTTAGCTCCTTGTGCCATCCTTCGGTAAAAGAAACAGCACGTACCGAAAAGCACGGTGTTGTTCGGAATAGTAGTTAGGAAGCAGAGTGCAATGACAACATTGGATTCGGCGCACGGGCACGGGAGCTACATGTCAATGGGAAATTCCTTCGTGTCAGTGATGCAAATGGTCTTCCAACCCGAGATCATAATTCATAACATTACCTTATGAGTATGCAGCTACACTTGGATATTGCTTCATCGCAATCCTAACCACCGGTCGACAAAGGGAAGACACTAGGTGTTGGCGAATTACTCGTAATGGTAGTAGATGATCAACACTGAATCTATCACTCCTAGCATACAAACAAGGCGGGAGCGGGAGCGTCCTACGTGATCCGACATGTTACACTCAAGAAACTCCTTGTGCAAGCTAATATAAAAGTAGGAGTTTTATTTGTCCTATGAGTTGTAAATATATGAGATCGAAATACATAGTTACCAGGCTTGCATACAAATTTGACATTGTTCATATCCTATGTCTAGTCGGGAGTTGTATGACATAAAGGCTGAAGAATTGTACACTGATAAGCATGGAAAAGTTCTTGGTGGATGTTTCTACATCCTCACACCATATGGGAGCATGATACACTAATGTCTCAATCTTGTTTAACAAGAAATGATTCCAAAAAAATGTCCAAGAGGAATCCATTTGGGCGAATAATTGAATGTATTTGATCCGGTTAATTCAAGTGGGTGCGGGTTGATTTGATCCAATGCCGCCATCTTGGTGTTGAGTCTACTGGGTTGCACACATAGAATTGGCTGGCTATGTCGGAATGTGGTATGGTTTGCACAAATCAAATAGGGTTCGGATTTATGAACAATTGACTAGGTTTAACCTAGTTGACTTATGTTAGCACATGGATCACTAGAGGTTGACTTGATCATAATATGAATTGATTGCAATCCATATTTGGTTGGACTGAAATATGTATAGGAATACCAATGTGATTGGATTATCCATACATTAGATTTGATTAGGATCAAATATTATCCTAATTGAAGTCCAACCATTGCCGTAATTACCCTTAGTCTCTATTATGTATAGAGGGCCAGGGCACCATGAAATCCTCTGCGAGAAATTGCACAAAGCCTGTCTAGAGTATAGACCCTACACTACTTCTCCTTCCTCTTCCTCTTCTCGTTTTTTGTCATGCTGATAAAGACACCCGACCGGTTGGTTATTCATCGGGATCGAGCAGGCAGAACGCTACAAACTTTGCAGTGCTCTTTGAAGACTTGGTGCTGTGGTTTATGGCATTTGTGTAAACATGTCAAAGTTGCTTAAGTTCTGGTCTACATGAGAGTTCATGTAGAGGCTTGCTCGGCGGTCGTCACACTCTTATGGATACCGTAAGAGACATAATACATGCCTGGTTGGTAGCATCTATAAGGTATACTTGAAAAACTTAATAGAATAGAGTTATATTTCTGAAACGAGCATACTTGCCATCTGGAATAGATTAATTTAATTATCATGCATGCTTTTATAATCGAGTTAGACTTGTGTCGAGTTAGTCGCACTGATATTTGTGATGTATTGAAGCGATTTACTCTTGAGAGTGATCTGATTTATCACATGGCCTAGGACGATTCTTAGATTGTCAAAGTAGACCATCAAATCATGTATGTGAAGAGTTTGTGTACAAAATAATAGTATTGGATGTTCTAAGTGTCAAAACAAGATATTTGGAAAGGCTCTCCCACAATCGGGAACAGTTCCGTTTATGTGTCGGTTGATCTAGCAAGCGTATCAGGAAAAGTTCTGAATTTCACTAGTGTGTCCCAAATTATTTATAGTACAAAGAATTGAATAAAATACTTCTATTGGCCGGCTTTGTAGGTTGACAAATAGTTGTAGTACTGTCGATTATGACTGTAATAATGTTAGAGTTGTTCATCGTCTAGCAACCCCTCACATCATGGTGGTTCAATCTCTTAGAGTTTTGATAGTAAAAGCCTTTGACGAGTAGTAGTATGAGACTCGGTGAAAAAGTCTGCAAGTTAAAAAGCTAAATGGTGTAAATGGAAGAGTAATTGTCTTTCGATAAAAATGTCTCATAAAGTGACAATCAACTACAATGTATCTAGCCACCAGGGAGGGGCCCAACGTTGCAGTGGTGGGGGTTATTGGGGAGGTCATGGGTTCGAGCCCTAGCCTTAGCAAAAAAAGAAAAGAAAAGAAAAAGAGAACTCCAATATATTTAGTGTACTCATGGAAGACATAATTGTAAGCAATTTTTTATGACACTTTGGTTGTCACGGTAAAGGAGGCTTGGTGAAGAGCAAAGTACACCTCAAAGTATACCGATACTGCTGATACCGCCGATCCCGATACTCATAGGATGGGACCGATGCCAAATCCTATATCGATACTACGAAACTTGATCGAAATAAGGTGGTGTAATGTTTAGTGAGGTTGGTGGTTGAACAAATTTACTGTGTATATGAACTATATATGTTATGCATATGCTGTCTACACAAGAAATGGCCAAGTAGCTGTCTATACTGAATGATGCTCTCCAAGGGTTCTCCCATATCAGGTGCCACCTTCTGATGAAGTCTGAATGGTGTATCAGCAATCCAATTATCTGTCAGATCAATACGAGATAGCAAATCAGAATATACTTATGATAAGAAAATATATACCCTTTGAGCTATATGTGATCTTAATGCCAAGAAAATATCAGAATGACCCGTGATCCTTCATTTCAAATTATTGATGTAAAAAACCCATAATTTATCTAATAAACTTCATGTCATAGATTTTGATGAATGAAGCACAATACTCCAAAAGTAGTTGTTGTGTTCATGTCATATCTTGTCATGTCAGATGCAGATCGGGCACAACACAGATACCTCAAAATAACTAGGACGCACCAGAATATGCGCCGTCACCGTGTCCATATCGTGTCATAATTGTGTCCTTACAACTTAGGATTTAACTAACATGCAATAGGTAGAGAGTTTCTTTGTCACCTTTTTTGGAAAACAACAGCACATACCAAAAGCATGGTGTTGTTCGATATAATTAGAAGGTGAGTAGAATCTTCTCAGGTTTTTGGCTCGATGATTGGTGGAAACATGCTGAGTATGCAAGTATAAAAATTACAAGTCAAGAAATTGAATTAAATTGGATTTGATTCAGGGCAGCAGGAGCATGAAAGCTCAAAAAGGAATGCAGCTGCAGAAGCAAAAGAGCAATAGTAGCGTATGTGGTGGTCTCCACACCTGAGGTTAACCCCTACAATCTGTTTGTGCCCAGTACTGAAGTATGATACCAGGCCTACCAGTGTAGTTGCTGCTGATTTCTTTTCTATTTTATTTGGGACATATTTTGTAGTTTGTTGAAATTTATTAAATTGGTTTCCTTTAGTTAATTTAGAAACTTTAGATCTATTTTTTTCATTCATAACTCGTAGTCAGTAGCCAATTGCCTTCCTAGGATGAGTGTCTTGCTTTTCCAAGATAGGTTTTAGGCATTACCTTAAGACTACTACTAGTACTATGCTCAGATTACGGATAAGTTAACAGCTACATACTGTAGACTTATTTGACTGCTTTAATTTTACTCCTCTTCCTACTCAGGATGTAAAAGAAGGTAAAGACTTGGAAAACTTCTTTTTTTTTAGTTGGATCCTTGTCAAAGTCGAGCTATAGCTCTTCCTGCTGCGGTCTTCTCTCTTGCTGTTTATGGTGACAAATACTCCTTCATTGACCAATTACATTGTTTTCCATTGGCATGCTTCTAGAGTTACTGATTTTTGGATGAAAATGCTTCAAGAGTTTCAACAGCTATACTTCTGTAATAGTTTGGATTGAAGAGAACATAATTCATCTTTGTTCGTGGAGTTAGCAATTCCTATTTCATGGATTTGATGTACTTGTCATGGCAGAAAGTTTTGGCGTTTTGCTATCAAACCATTATTCCTGACCTAGAGGACTGGGAAGCATAGATGACTTGTAAGCAAGGTTCACGGTATCAGTATAGGATTTGCTTTCTGACCCTTCTTATTAGCAACGGTTTTGATGGTTTAGGCGGGTTCAGATCGGAGTTCTTGGTTTTTGAAAGCCAAAAGATAAAAAAAGAAATTATTTCAAAAACTAAAATAATATTTGATATGTGTAAGCATAATCTTATATATTATTTGTTGTTCCACTTAGTTCATGTTAAGATGTATTGTTGTTGTTAATTTATAGTATACAACTTTGACAAATAATAGTGGTTATGTGTCATTTAGTAAAAAAAATCTACATTGTAGCATGTTTATCTTCGACAAATGAAACACAATGAATTAGTTATGTCTGACATTTTTTCCAGTCATATTTCTCTTTTCTTTTAAGTTTTCTTTGTTGACTTGACAGGGAAAGGGATCCGTATTTCGATTTTGGACAATATTAGTTCGGGTTGGTATAGGATATGCCAAAAGCGATACGATACGATTATCGATATCAGCCAATATTGTGTAACTTGCTTCCAATTTTGATAACTTTTTTGGGTTTGTTGTGAGCTCTTGTGAGTTTGTCCCGTTGAAGTAATTGGGTTGTCATGGGTATTAAGCAAGCATACCCGTATTGAAGAGAATATAGGTAAAACATGTCCTTACTGTGTCTTACGAAAGAGCATAAAGCAAAAGGGTATTTGACATCGGAATTCTGGCTGAAGTATTGCAGGATACCCAAAAGATTCTGGATCACCACCAAATGGTTGCTTCATCTTCATTTTGAGCATTACTAATTAGTGTTATGAGACTTTCATTGGAGTTAAGTTTGAATTATTATGTGCAATGGTTACTTGTCATTTATTCTAAGAATTTACTCTTGGGAGGAGAAGAATTGCATAACTTACATGCATGGATACAAGGCTTTATAATTGAAAATTTTTGTCATGACAACTTAGGAATGAAATAGTGATTGTTGTTGAAGATGGCATTCTTCTTCTCTTTGAGTTACCTTTAGCTGGATTCCTTTAGGAGAGACTTATTGTTCTTGCTTCAATTCCTATATTCCCCTACAATCCTGTGTCGTTTGGTATCAGAACTTACTTGCCATGGTTAATTGTCGCCAACAACCAGTCAACATTGACTATCCCTTGGATCGGGAGTATGATTTAAGAGACGTGGAAATGGAGTTAAGAAGGCAAGTTCAACTACGAGCATTTGGAGCGCATGGAGACTTTATAACGTGATAATTTTGTTATGTCCTATGAAACTTCTTATCGTGATTAGTTATGGAGGCTTGTTGAATATCTACAACAATGCCTCCATCAATTTGAAGTTCGTATAGATGATGATTTAGAAGAGTGATCAACTAACTTCTATTTTTAATCTTGATTGTGTGGAAAAATTACCAATGGTTAATTGGGAACTTCCACCATTTTATGATGATTATCCAGAAGAATAGGAGATTTCAAATTGTTCACGTCAGCTTCTCATTTTAGGTGAAGATTTATGAAAACATTTTCATGAGGATACAACTCTTAGTGAGTCTTCATTCTCTACTATCTTGGCCAATCAAGTTTTATCACACAACAAATATCAATGGTTGGGTATTGTTGTGCACTACTCTTCCATTTGGTCTCTTGATGAATTTTTAGCTAATTCTTCTTACGTTGACCCATTATATCCTTGTAAATCTTTGTCAAATTTAGCGTGGTTCATCAAAAATTGATGATCTAACACTTTATTAATACTCAACGGGCAGAGTGGATGGATATGATTAACAAGGTTGGAAAATACAGAGTAGAGCAGTGGAGGGATTGGAAAGAACTGCAATTTTTACGTTGATCTGTTAACCTCGAGGTTGAGTTCTCTCCTACCATGGGAGAATGACATGGGTACCTTCTGGATGAAACATTGCGGGAAAGCCAATATCGAAAAGCTTTTGGATCAGCACCATTTGGTTGCTTCCTATTCATTTTGAGCATTACTAATTGGTGCTATAAGACTTTCATTGGAGTTAATTGTGAATAACTATGTGCAATGGTTATCATTTATTCTAGGAATTTACTCTAGAGAGGAGACGGATTGCATAGCTTACAAGCATGGATCAAAAGCTTTATAATTGTAACCATTTGACATGACAAACTCTGAAATGAAATAAAATTAAGTCATTGTTGTGAAGATGGAACTCTTCTTCTCTTTGAGTTACCTTAGGTGGATTCCTTAAGAATGACTTATCATTCCCGCTTCAATACCTATATTTCCTCTAGGATCCAGTGTCACCCTTGCTTTCTGTGTTGATAAAGCTTTGTTCCCAAAAGCATCCCCCCTAAAAATAGTGTGTGGGTGGGGGTAAAGCTATTGTGCATCTGGACCCTTCACCGGGCCCTACAATAATGGTGCCTCATGAAATCGGATGTCATTCTTTTAGAACTAAACCATATCAAAAACAGTTATATTATTTTGTCAAATAAAACAAAGATATCACTTCATATTATATCAGAAACAAAACATCAATTATGATATGTAATTATTACTTCCACACATCTTTTTCTCTCTTCAGTCAGTTGTGTCTTGCTCTGCCAAAATTAAATCTCTCTATTTGTTGAATTTTAGTTCGAATATAATTGGTTGATAGTTTGATTATAACTGGCAGGAAACTTGATATCTAATCATATTTAACAATAGAAGGTTTTGTAGAAAGAAACAGAATATGATGTTTTTATTAATCCATTCACGGGAAGTTTCAGTTAGGGCTCCCTCCTCCAGCTTGAAAATGAATCATTTGTAAGCAATTAGCCAACTGTATATCAAATCGCAGAAAGGTAAAGGTGTACTTTTATTTTTCTTGTTGCTTTATGTCTTGGTATAAGAAGTATATAATGCTTGAAACATTTGAACTTTAAGTTGTGTACTTTTCAGGTAAACTGAAAGTATGGTATGTTTACAAGTTGAAAAGATGACATATTAACATTATCTAAATACTATGCAATTTTGTGTTCCGTCCGATACTGCCTGCTTTTCTCCATTATTTCCTTCTATTGAATGTGCTTTAGTGTGTCTCTTAATTGAATTCTGACTATTCAATATACTATTTCATATCAATACAAAAGCGTGACTAGAGAGAAAAAGAAAGATTTACATATGGTTTTTCTTGGCTTAGAAAAAGCTTATGATCGACTACCTAGGGAGATTATATGGTGGACTTTGAAGAACAAACAAGTTTCTAGTAGTTATATACTTATATTGGTACTATTAAGGATATGTATGATAGAATTACGACGAGCGTGCAACTATTAGAGGAGATAGTAAGCGTTGAGTCCTTATCTTCTTACGATAGTTAAAAATTAGTAGACATATCCAGGAGGAGATTCCATGGTGTATGTTGTTTGTTGATGATATTGTGTTAATTGAAAAGAGTAGAGAAAGATACTAAAATAGAAGTGTGGGGAGAGACTAGAAAATATAAGAGATTTAGGATTAGTATAACGAAAACAGAGTATATAAAATATATTTTTAACCAAAAGTCGAAGAGAAATGAAGGAGTTCATATAGATGGAAATGAGATATCTATGAGTGACAACTTTCAGTATTTATGATTAATTATTCATCATGATAGAGAGATTAAAAATTGATGTCATGCATCAAATTAAAACATGATGGTTGAAATGGAGGAGTCTTTCTTGGGTACACGAGAGATTAAGAATGATGTCATGCATAGAATTAAAACATGATGGTTGAAAGGGGAGTACTTCTGGAGTATTTTATGATCGCAAGATGGCTATGAAGTTGGAAAAAAAAATCTACAAGGCAGTAAAATTATGGATTAGTGTTGGACAATTAAGAAACAACAAGTCTGTAAAAATTAGTCTTGTTGAATTGAGAATGGTAAGATGGATGAGTGGTAATACATTAAAAGATAATATAAGAAATGAGTGTACCATGAAAATTTAGAATGGTGGCAATTGAGGACAAGATTAGAAAAATTAACTTAGGCGGTTTGAACATGTAGACACAGACCCATAGATGCCCCCGTAAGGAGGAGCGATAATATAGTAGTTTATGAAGCTGCTAGGACTAGAGTTAGTCATAGACTAGCATGGTTTGAAGTGTTAAATACGGATATAGATCTTGTTAACGCTACAGAGGACATGGCCTTTAACAGAGCCGAATGGAAGAATATTCAAATAGAACACCCTAGAACTTTGGAGTAAAGACTTTTTTTGTTGTTGCCGTTGTTGATGTTTACTCTATTTTTTGAACTGTTCACTAAAGAATGAAAAGAAAAAGATAAAGGGGAATTGTTAATTTGAATGCCAGGTGTTAGATTTTTAAAGTATTCTTGAATGTAATATCATGCAATTTATGCATCTTCCTTTAATAGATTGCTTAAATTTATTGGCCAATAAATTGATTCTAGAACTGTATTGTAGGTGAAGGTGGACAATGCAATCTATTTAATGGACGGTGGATCCCACACCCTTCAGGACCATCTTACAACAACGGGAGTTGTAACTTCATAGACGATGCTGACAATTGTCTTAAGAATGGGCGACCCAACACAGAATACCTATATTGGAGATGGAAACCATATCATTGTGATTTGCCTCCACTTGATCCAGAGAAATTCATGAATACTATGCAGGACAAATCTTGGGCATTGATAGGTGATTCTATTCTTCGTAATCAGATGATGTCAATGATTTGCCTGCTCTCTAAGGTGCATTTCAAATGCTATTGGAACTCTTTTTGTTCTTAACATTTCATCTGATTTATTGTTAATTTAGAAAGGTTGCAGTGAGAATGTACTTATGCCTATAATCCTCTTCCCAAATATGAGTATACGATCCTACTGGATTTACCACCAAAAGATACTAAGATGTGCGTCTTTGAGCCTTAACTAAAATTGATGCAGCACAAAATTGTCATAGTTGGTGCTACATTTGAAGTTTATTGGACTTCTTCTCTTAGATTGCTATTCCTCCACATTCAGTGTCTTTTTTTTTTTGGATAGTACAACTAGCAACACAGTATATAAGCCATCCATTTCAAGGTTAGACATCATCATTTTGATTACATTTGTTCTCTTAGAAGTCGCGATTTTGAAGAAGGTGGTTTTACTTTTCTAGTTCCTGTGTTTTTGGTGTCTATGTGAACACAAATTGGCTTCCTCTTGGTAATTAACTAGATTTCTTTCCTGGGTAACTTACATTGTTGGTTGAAACTTAAAAGCTAAGTTGCTATTGTCTAGCCTTTGGGGTTGTCCAGAAAGTCTGATACCAGATGGGAGATGTCATCTATTTTACTCCAATCCAACATCATATTGGAGAGGAACAATTGATATATCTATTATGGAATCTGGAAAGAGAAGCTTACAAGAAATTACACTGATTTTAGGGTTTGAGGGTAGATTATATATGCCAAACAATGGGGTCATTTGCTTCATCTGCAAACAGAATGATCAATACAAGCTAAACCTTTGTAGTGGTTGAATGATTTGGAAGCATTGTCCTACCATTCTTGAGTTTTTAACTTTCTTTGGATCCCGATAGTGAAGAATAGGGTTGATTAGAAGCTTGTATTTACTATTTGCCACCTAACATCATGCTGCTGAAGTTCCGTTTACTTTTTATGTATGCTTTACTGAATACAAAACTGTCTTCTGAATTTAGGTAGAAGAACCAGTTGAAGTCTACCACGACGAGGCATACAAGTCGAGGTCATTTTACTTCCCCTCCCACAACCTCACGATCGCAACCATCTGGGCTCCTTTTCTTGTCAAATCCGTGACCGATGAAGATGACGATGGCAAGGCAAAAAATGAGATCCAGCTGTATGTGGACGTGCTCGAGAAAGAATGGGAAGCTAATTACCATAAGTATGACTTCGTACTTATTTCCGGTGGGCAGTGGTTCACGAAAACTACTGTCGTGTGGGAAAATAATCAGGTCATCGGCTGCCATAACTGCCGAGAAAAGAACTTGACAGAGCTCGGATTAGAGTACCCTTACCGCAAGGCCCTCGAGTTGGTCTTCAGCTTCATCAGCAAATCTGACCACAAGCCGGTGGTCATCTTCAGGACCTGGACCCCGGACCACTTTGAGTATGGAGAGTGGTTCAGTGGAGGGGTTTGCAACAGGACAGAACCGTACAAGGAGGGTCAATTCAATGGCAGAGCGTGTGACCATATGATGCGCAACATCGAGATAGAGGAGTTCCGAAAGGCAGCAGCCGTTGGGTCGAAGGACGGGCATGACATGGAGCTCCTCGACGTCTATCAGCTTTCGTTGCTGAGGCCTGATGGGCACCCAGGCCCTTACAGGAGGTACCACCCGTTCGACAAGGACAAGGATGCTAAAGTCCAGAACGACTGTCTTCACTGGTGCTTGCCGGGACCGGTAGATGCATGGAACGATTTGATGGCGAAGATGCTGCTGGATTAGCGAATTCCTCTGTGCATTTGAAAAGAAGGGTGAAATTTAGCATTGCGACATCCTTGCATATGTATAACGTAACGTTGTAAATCTATTTAGTTCCAAATACCGTATGTGTTATAATGTTGCAGTTCTTCATGTAATGTTTCATAGGTCCATCTTGAGATTTTGTTCTATTTCATGATTGCACACATTATTTTACCGGGAGTCCTACGTAGTACATGATGTGATCAAGGGCAACCCTTGTGGTTAGTGTAGAGAGACATAAAAGTTCTGGTTGGGTGACGTAAGCTCAGTGGATCGAACTATGGTGGTGTATTATTTTTTTCATTTATGGAGAAAATTAGGAGACAGTGGATCCAAAAGACGTACAACAGAGTATGCACAAAATTCTGAGAGTTTCTGTCTTGTACGATACAGTATACACAATGTTTCAAGAGTAAAGTGATCAAGGGCCTCTCCAAATGCATAGTAATGGTGGTTATCAGAATTATAAACTGCTACGTAAATAATTGCCATTTTGTCGGGACTTGGCTGGAAAGAGAAGGACTCTAAGTTGTGCAGACATTTATTTCTGCACTATTTTGCTATTCCCTGAAAGAAGAATGTTAATAGCTAGTCGAGAGAACACCGCACATTCTAGGGAATGAACTTGACACATTTATTTGTCTATGATTTTCGTTGGGTTGCAAAAGAGAAGGAAAGAACGTCCGCATAGACAGGCATCTGGATTGGACGGGACTGAGAGCACTAGGCAGACAAAGGACGAGTGAGCAGAGTAGAGTAGCATTTATCCATCCATCCATTCCTGGGCCGACCAAGAATAATGACTAGAATTCTCTTCTCTCTTGTTATGTACGTGCCAGCCAGCCAGCAACGATAGGTACTCGCAACGCAAAGAAGAGCACGAATATCCACTCTTCATTCATTCAGCTCTTCTGCATCACCAAACCCATGGGAAAAGCTGCAGCTGCAGCAGCAGGCCACGCATCGATCCCGATAGAATCAGAATCACACCCCAAGATCCGCACCGACGCCGGCGCCGCCTTCGTTCTTCAATCCAAAGGTACATTAATTAATTAATTAATCCAAAGTGGTCACTACATATATATATATATGTGTGTGTGTGTGTGTTTTCTACTCCATGTGTTGAGGAGGATGTGTTGAGTTTTGTGTGTAGGGACATGGTGGCATGCCGGATTCCACCTGACGACCGCGATCGTGGGGCCGACGATCCTGACCCTGCCCTACGCCCTGCGCGGCATGGGATGGGTCCCGGGGCTGGCCTCCCTCACCGCCGTCGCCCTCGTCACCTTCTACGCCTACCTCCTCATGTCCAGGGTTCTTGACCACTGCGAGGAGGAGAGAGGACGGAGGCACATTCGCTTCCGAGAACTCGCTGCCGACGTCCTCGGTGGGTCAGCTCCTAACCCTAACCCTAACCCTGACCGGCTAACCCTAACCTTTATGATGACTGATATATTATAGGTTCCGGTTGGATGTCCTACTTCGTTGTCTGCATTCAGACCGCGATCAATACCGGAATAGGGATCGGATGCATACTGCTCGCCGGGGAATGCCTCAAGGTTATAAACTTCACATTATTACTCATGTTCCTTGGTCCGAAATTTAGCTTTCTTGCACCGACACGGATTCAACACGACACGCACGCATTTCCCACGTACCTATCTAGGTTTGTCCTGGGCCTAGCGTACTCTGGGTATGTGTCCAACACGACACGACACGACATGGCATCATTTATTCATTAATTTTGAGTGTCCGTGGATCGTATGAAGGACATGTACTTGTCCTTAATTAGAAAACTTTGTTGGTTGGTTGACAATAAACAATGTCAGTTTGGTAGTTGGGATTGTTTATTACATCAAAATTATCTTGGTCCAAGGCAATGATGAAATTAATAGGACCACCCTGCTGCATGACCCCTGAAATAGTGCTACTTGATATTTTCAGTAATGGTGCACCTAACTACTCTCTCTCTCTCTCTCTCTCTCCCCCTATTGTAGGACTGGATGCAGTATAATTTTTAACTAAGACTTTGTAAACCTTGTGCATCATGATACTCCTCTGAATGGTAATGAGATTAGCTATCTACTCTTGGTTTATATAATGTCAGGTATTGTTGGAAACGCGGTGTGACCCTAACCGGAGTTGGTCCATGAGGTGCAATATTGATTTGGGTCCATATGCCTTAAGAGAATTCTCATGTAAAGTCTGAACCAATTCCAATTATCTACACCACATGATCCCACCTCCTAACCGATGTGGGACTAAATTACCAACTCCATTGTCACCCCCCCCCCCCCCCCCCCCCCCAATTTGAGCGCTCAACCGAAAACGAGATACAATCCAACAATCTCCATCTTAGCTCGTTTCCGCTGACCGAGCAACCTAGCACACCCGGCTACCATTTGTTCGTTCCCGCTAGCCGAACACCCTTAGCACACTCCGGCTACCTTTGCTCGTTCTCGCTAATCGAACAGCCTTAGCACACTCCGGCTACCTTTGTTCGCTCCCGCCAGCCGAGTACCTAGGAGATCCAACATATTGTCATCTCGATCCGTTCGACCATATAACCAAACCTGAAACGTTCATCCACTCATTGTGTGCAACCACAACGTCTTGCTCCACCTTGGACTCGTCAAACCCATCTTTGAAGCCAATTTCTTATAGTTGATGCTCCTACTCCACCTTGAGAAGAGCCCATATAATTCGATTATACACATGAACGTTCAGCACCATCTGTCTCGAACCAAATAGAGCCGCTCAAACCAGTCCCGTAACCATGGGCTCTAATACCACTTGTTGGGAACGCGGTGTGACCCGAACCGGAGATGGCCCATGAGGTGCGATATTGAATTGGGTTCATATGCCTTAAAAGAGAATTCTCATGTAAGGCCTGAACTAATCCCTACACCACATGATCCCATCGTCCTCACCAATGTGGTACTAAATTACCAACTCCATTGTCACCAGAAACGAGATACAATCCAACATGTATGGGATTTGGGTTCCCTAATACTAATTATCGTAATAGCAATATAAGTAGGAGAGAATGTACAAGATACTGACTGAGATCTGATCTGCACAAGATATTGGCCACGAGAATTTGTCAATCTCATGCAGTCGTTTAATTGTATTGATATTTATGGGACATTATGAAATATTGGCGTTAGGAATCCAAATCCGTCAATGGTGTGTGACAGTGCTGTAGTTCTCTCTTTATTCGAGAACATATATAATTACTTTATGACTAGTTTTTACCACATTAAATTATTATGACAACACAGTAGTCATGATCTAATTATATACACTACTTTTTATCGAGTTGTCAAATGCATAAGTTGTGTTTCTCCCAAATTTTCTCTTTTATAAGGAAAACACATCACGTTTTCCATAAAAAAGAGAAAGATGTCGCCAAGGGCCGAACCACCTTGAGGACTAAGGTGGGCTCCAGCCCACATACTCCCCCCCCCCCCCCCCCCCCCCCCCCCCCTCCCCCCTCCAGTCCACACCCCTACCCCAATCCAGCCCACCCCAGTTCAAATTTCTGGTTCCGCACTTGATTGTCGTATCATTGCATGGACATAAATACTACATGGGAGTTACACGGTGACACCGACACGACACATATTTTAGTGTGTCCTAGTGTATTTTGGGATGTCCGAAGTATACTAGGTACATGTCTAATATGTGTCTGACACAACACGACTCATATTTCCGGAGTATAGGTGCTTCCTAGATTGTCGTTCTATGGCATAAACCTTTATATTTTATTTATAAATTATAACATAACAAATAACCTGTCTACTGAGCTCATCCCACTAAATGCAATGAGGAGGATTTAATATTAGTTAATACTCTATTCTATATATCTGATCACCTTAAATAAGTAATGGATACATGCCTTTCTCTAAATTGATAATATTAGTTAATACTCTATATTCTATATATCTGATCACCTTAAATAAGTAATGGATACATGCCTTTCTATAAATTGATGAAATAATTTGTAGAAGTCTCTCTAAAACTCTTCTTTCTAATCTTCTTTAAGAAAATAGTTCCATGATAGACCTCTTTGACACAAAACCAAATAGCTTCTTAGAAATAGTCATATTTTTACTGTTTTTACCCAATTCTCTTCCAAATTTTTATAAAGTGGCTTATGAGTTTAATCACATAATAGTCCTATTATTTTGTATATTTCCTTTAGCCAAGGTTCATGATATCGAATAGCGGTCCTATACTGGTTGGAGGATTCTTATATCAGAAAGAAAATACCGGACGATATGTCGGACACATCCGGAGATATGACCCATGTTGTATAGGATAGTGATTCATATCATATATGAAATGTATAACAAAATCAAAGTATTGATGTATATATACATATAATAAGTATCTATAAACAATTATAACAGTTGAGCAACTCAAAAGTCAATAGTCAATCGTTTTAGGGCATGTTTGGTAAAAAGAATTTGAATTTGGAAATCCAAAATTCAAATCCAAGTCCAAATCATGAATTTCCAAATCCAAATCCATATTCAAATCCAACTCCAACCAAACATAGGATTTGGTAAATTATAATTATGGTAATAAAATGTTAATTAAATAATAAATAAATAAATTATTAATTAATTATTATAATTATAATTATAATTATGGTTATGATTAATAATTAAATTATTATTATAATTATGAATAATAGTTATGATTAACAAATTATTAATTAAGATTATAATGACGATTAACAAATTATTATTAAAATTTAATAATATATCAATTACTAAATTATAAATTATAAATTATTAATTTCTATGATAATTATGATTAATATATTATTAAGATTATAATGAAACAGTAGTTAATAATTTATAATTAAGATTATAATTAAGACCAATAAATTATTAATTAATATATAATTAAATATTTTTTATAAATTATTAATTAAAATTATAGTTATGATTAATAAATTATTATAATTATAATTAAAACTGTATAAATTACTAATTAAGATTATTATAAAATATTAAAATAAAATTATAAATTAATAAATTATTAATCAAGATTATAATTATGATTATAAATTAATCAATTATTAATTAAGATTAGGATGAAATATTAATTAATAAATTAATAATTAATAATTTAAGTGATGAACGTATTTATATTAATTAGAATAAAAAATTTATATATAAAATAATAACTAATTATTACTTAATTTTAAATTAAATTTTATTTATTTAATTATTAATTAGTATTAATTAAATATTTAATAGGACAATAAAATTAGTTTTTTAAAAATCCAACTTTCTTTCTTCCAAATCCAAATATTGGATTTGGTACCCACTTTCCATATCCAAATCCAACTCTAACTAAATATATAATTCCATGGATTTGGCTCATTTTATTTAATTAATTATTAATTAGTATTAATTAAATATTTAATAGGACAATAAAATTAGTTTTTTAAAATCCAACTTTCTTTCTTCCAAATCCAAATATTGGATTTGGTACCCACTTTCCATATCCAAATCCACTCTAACTAATATATATTCCATGGATTTGGCTCCAAATCAATGAAATCCTAACTTCCAGCTCCAAATACGATTTACCAAACAGGCCCTTAACAAAAGAAAGAGAAAAAGAACTAAAGTGCCACTATAGTTGCTAACTTGTTGAAGATGGAACTACCACTTATTTTTCTCCCTTGAGAGAAACACGTTTGCAATTATTTTTTGGGAGTTTTAATAGATTTATATCTGGTTGACTCAAACTCGATATATGCATCGATATTAAAGTTTCAAAAAAGATATATTGATGATTAATAAACCGAGTAATCTATTACTTAATTTGATTATCGAATGGCCAATATCAAATTTGAAGTGGCCATGTAATTGCAATTTAATTGTCCAAGTAATTGCTATCATGTACAAAATTGTTTCTTCTCCATTCATTGGAATCTTAGTCTTGAATAATTTTGTTACCACTAGTCCTTTGTGTTCGAAACAATTTCAAGACTTCGTAACAATATTATCAGATTCAGTTACTTTCTTGTTTTTGTTTTCTTTAGAGAATATTTAACGGCAAAAACCTAGCGAGGTTCGCAGTATCGATATCGGACAATTCATATGAGCATCGGTAGTATCGACGATTTCGGGTCGAAGTATCGGATTTTTTTGTATTGGAAAGTAAATAATTATAACATTTTAGAAATTATACATTTAGGCATAATTTTAAGTAATTATAGTATTGTTTCTTAACAGTTTTGAAATTGTACAAAATAGTATTGACCCTTGCCAATTGGTTTACATACGATAGATAAGTTTTCTTCTTTTACATACTTTTACATCCTTACTATGCTTTTACACCCTTGTTGATTGGTCTTTTTCATTCAATTTTTTGGCCGAATTGATCGAAAAGACCCTCTATGTCGGTATTGGTCAGAATCAGGTATCGGTCAGTATTGGATCGGGACATGCCAAATCGTATCAGTATCGGCCGTATTAGATCGGTATCGACTGATATTGCAAAGTATGAAACCTAGTTTTACTACAGTAGCATAAGTTCCTAATTCGGACTAAATCACTATTTTTCACTCTTAGATCTCCTCTTTTTTTATTAAACAACTTCCCAAACTAACCCTCTGATTGATTTCCTTTTTATTACTACTCTTTGTTCCATTCTGAATATAATTAGCTTATCATGGATTTCTTCTCTTTCTAATAATACATGTAGGCATATCTTAGTTTCTAAAATTTGTATATAGATTGAAACTAAGAAGTGACATACCTTAGTTTCTAAAATTTTATATAGAAAGAAACTAAGAAGATACGGGTATAAACAATGTTGTTAAAAGTAGGGAAAAGAGTGGATGTGTTATTAACATTAATGACCGAAGATCAAAGGTTAGTAATGAAAGAAAACAAGATTAGAACTAGTTGTGGTTTTCTACCCTCAAAAAGTAGAGACACTTATTCACCTCCTAAATTCTGCAAACTTGCTGTCTGTACCTTAGTTCTTAAATTTCATAACAGCAAACCTGAATTTCAACTTCTACCTATATATCTCAACCTTGCAAACTTACTGATTGCAATAAGGGAAGATTTATGAAATGCCCAAAAACTAAAAAAGTTTTATGTAAAACCCACCGCTAAAAAAACTTTCATCGCGTGCCCAGAATTAGAGAAACTTATCCAAAGCGGGTTCCAAATGACCCTTTTGCCCTTCCTTTTAATTTATTGGAAACACCCACAAAACAGCTCTTAAAAAAACGTTTCAATACTCCATCTTCTTCCATACGCTGCTCACTTTCGAATCTAGGTTTTCTCCTCAAAAATCTTCAAAAACTCGTCGAAAAATTTCGGAAAGACCGGGACGAACGACAAAAGTGCTAAAACGGAGGTCCAAACATCATTTTTTTGCGAATCTAAAATTTCGGAAGGCCGTCTAACTATGAAGCTGTTACTTTCAGTCTCCTCGACGATACGCTCATTTTGCGACAAACGGGACCTCGTTTCGACCTCCCAGTCAAAAGTTATGGCCCTCCAAAGTTTCAGCTAACCATAAAATGCAGGAGAATGGCATTCTCCGTCTTAATTTACACGGAGAATGACCATTCTCCGTCTTAATTAGGACGGAGAATGACATTCTCCGTCTTAATTTACACGGAGAATGGTCATTCCAGTGTTAAAACGCAGGAGAATGACCATTCTCCGTGTTAGAAACACGGAGAATGCCATTCTCCGTGTTAAATGAAACGGAGAATGTCATTCTCCGTGTTAAATGAAACGGAGAATGTCATTCTCCGTGTTAAATAAACGGAGAATGACATTAACGGAGAATGACATTCTCCGTCCTAATTAAGACGGAGAATGGCCATTCTCCGTGCTAAATTAAACGGAGAATGACCATTCTCCGTCTTAATTAGGACGGAGAATGCCATTCTCCGTGTAATTTATCACGGAGAATGGTCATTCTAGTGTTAAAACGCAGGAGAATGACCATTCTCCGTGTTAGAAACACGGAGAATGCCATTCTCCGTGTTAATTAGGACGGAGAATGCCATTCTCCGTCTTAAATAAAACGGAGAATGCCATTCTCCGTCCTAATTAAGATGGAGAATGACATTCTCGGTCCTAATTAAGACGGAAACGGAGAATGTCATTCTCCGTGTTAATTAGGACGGAGAATGGCATTCTCCGTCTTAAATAAAACGGAGAATGGCATTCGCCGTCCTAATTAAGACGGAGAATGCCATTCTCGGTCCTAATTAAGACGGAAACCGAGAATGTCATTCTCCGTGTTAATTAGGACGGAGAATGGCATTCTCCGTCCTAATTAAGACGGAGAATGCCATTCTCCGTCCTAATTAAGACGGAGAATGGTCATTTCCAGTGTTAAACGTGTAATTTAGTTTTTTCAGGAATAAAGAGTTTCGTTCTTCTTTCAAAGCGATGATAATTCTTATGGAAAAGAAGAAGAAAGATCTTCTCTCCACAATTGAAGATCTGAGTTCAAATGTCTCCACGATGAAGATGATGATGATGGTGATGATGATGACGAGCGATGATCTGAGTTCGACTGAAGAAAACACACCGAACTACGAACGATCTTTGCGATCTCTGCTGAATATGAGCAATGGAATTCAGATTTTCCGTGAAGAAGAAGAAGACGAAAATCGCAATCCAGATCTGAGTTTTTTGAATTCAAATATATTAGATGACCAATTCGCGCGGAGGGGTAGTTTCGGTATTATAAAAATAGCAGTTTCTAGCGGGTGGCATCTAAAAGGGAATCTTGGAATATTTAACGTGAAAATACTTAATTCTGGGTATTTCATAAAACTTATCCAGCGGGTGGGCATTTCATAAAAGCCCACCCCGAAATTGGGTTTCTCAGCAATTTCCAGTTGCAATAAATATTATTCATTGTAGACAATATAGACATGCCATTGCTTCTTCCATTTGATATTTATGTGAAGCAGAGCTTTGAACAGAGGACTTAACGATATATTTTAATAGGGTAGGTAGTATTATCTTAACTAACAACCATTTGACATTGTAGACATCACATTAAGGAAAATAAATAGGAAGGCAACTACTATAATCAATTTTTTATAGCCAGACAATTTTGAATTTTTATCTCAGCTTCTGGCTAGAAACTCCTTAAGGACTAGTGGATCTAATACCCACTCCCTCTCTCATTTGATATTGTGAACATCATTCATTTTCTCAGGCTTAATATTATATGGAGATGAATGCAATTCCCTATAGCAAAATGATGTATCATCTTATCTCGGTACAATTATTTTCTACTCTAGGGGAAGTTGGAGGGTGCTACTTGGTTGTATGAGCTTAAACAATATGACCAAGAAGATAGGTTTACCTACCCACCAACTAGCCGTGTAGATTTTGTTGGCCCATTGGTCATGGTCAAACCTGATTTTAATAATTGATCAAACTCTGTCTCGATATAAATGCAAGAAAATTCAGATGTTTACCGACGTTTTGGACACTGCTCAACGATGGATATCTACTATGTTCAAGACCGAAGCTGTTTGTCATTCAGAATGTATTTCCTTCAAAGCATATAATTTTTCATTTTATTGAGTCTATGAATACATTGTACACCAAGTCGTACTGGCAAATAGGCTGTCCGGAATCGTTTTTCAAAATCACCCTATCCTTTTAAAAATTACCTATGTTTTTGAAAAATATCATTTTTACAAAAAGCTTCTGAAAAACTTTTTCAAAAAGCCAAAATAATTTTTCTCAAAATCAACTGGCATAACCCTAGCAGAGTTCGGCCAGAGTTCGGCCAGAGTTCGGCCAAGTTGAACGTTATGTGAACGTTTGATTTTGAACTTGGTCACCCTTCAGTTGCGGTTTGTTACAAGAGTTCTGTCCGAATTCTGCCCGAATTCTGTCAGAGTTCTGTCTTTGGAAAAACTATAAATAGAGAAGGATTTTGATCATTTAAAATCACCAATTCACTTTCAATCTCTTCTCTTCTAAAACTTACATTTTTTCCAAAGAGTTCTCAAAAGCTTTCATTTTCAAATCTCAAGCTAGTTACAATCCTCTAGTCGATTTGTCAGTGCGGTACGGTCTAGAAGTTGTAGGAACGAAATAGTAAAGCGTAATACTCTAGGGGGGTGAATAGAGTTGGCAGCGGAATAATGCTAATTAAAAATGTTAGCAGCACAATCACAGAATATTAATCACAACTGAAATAAAGTAAAGACAGAGTTAAGAGAGCAAACGCAAAGACAGCGATGTATACTGGTATCCCTCTGTTGAGGACTAATCCAGTCGGTAGAACTCTTGCTACCAGTTGAATCCACTATTGGAAAAACTGCAAGTTTTCTTACGAAGTCCTTGCAATTTCTACAACGCGAGCTTTGATACGAAGAACTCGTCCAACTTCAAATGTAAGAGGTATTCTTCAATCAAGCCTTCTGATTACAATCTCTCAGAAACTTCTAGACCGTACCGTACTGGCAAATTGACTAGAGGATTGTAACTGGCTTGGGATCTGAAATTAAAAGCTCTAGAAAACTCTTTGGAAGACTGAAAGCTTTAGATAGAGAGAAGATTGAAAGTGAATGAGTGTTAAAATGATCGAAATCCTTCTCTATTTATAGGAGTTCCAAAGGCAGACTTCTGACAGAATTCGGGCAGAATTCGGACAGAACTCTATGAGCAAATCTCGGTCAAATCCGCAACTACAGGAGGACCAAGTTTCAAGGATTCAAAATCACAACGGCCACTAACCGAACTCTGGCCGAACTCGGTCCGAGTTCTGTCAGGGTTAAGTCAGGGTTTAGTTAGGGTTTTGAAAAAGCTTTTGGTGATCTTTAAAACCTTTTTGAAAACCTTTTTGTAAACCTTTTTGAGAGGTCATTTTAGGGTAGCCTATTTGCCAGTACGACTCGGTGTACATAATTCCTAGACTCAAATAAAATGAAAAATACATTGCATAAGGAATTACAGACTCGAATAGGCAAACAGATCTTCGGTCTTGAATTCAGTGGATAGCCAATCTTGATCATGTCCAAGAATCCGAGATGTCCCGTATATCCAGATAGAGTTTGATCAATTATTAAAATCAGGTTGACTATATGACCAATGGGCCAACAATCTCCCCATTTTGATAATTGACAAACTATGAATGATATAACATTAAGCTTGTTCAAAAATATCAAAAAGTAGAAGTAGAATTGTTCATATCCTGTATTCTCAAAAAAAATGTTAGATCTTTAATTTTCTCCCCCTTTGTCACTTAGCAAAATAATTGCAAAAGATAAAGCTCCCCCGCAATCAAATGCGTAAGTAACAAATAGTGAGAAAACTAATAAAAATAAGGCATAATACTAGAGAAATATCGCAGGCATGTATAAAATCATCACAGGCATGTAATTTCACAAACAGTTAGAAAGAATGAAGCAACATAGAGAGATAGTGCTAACATAAACTGAAACTGAAACACAGTGATGAAATAAACTGGAATGCCATAAACTGAGACAAAATAAAACATGTCCATGCAAATAAATAAGTACTGAAGCAAACTACAAAGTGCTGATAATAATCAAAAAGTACTGATAAAACTTGGAATGTTGGAGCATTTCCAAGTGTACAATAAAATATCACTCAAAATCAGATAGTCACATCTCCTCATCATTATCATCATCAACATTATCAGCAGTTCGACCAGCATGTCCTGAAGGACCAGCTCCAGAGGTATCAGCGCCAGAAGGATGTGGAGGAGCGCCAGCATAGAACTCACCAACATAATTACGATGTGGAGCACGGTCAGGACGGTACCAATCATAGGCGTTACCGGGCTGGAAGTAGGCATGAACAGCCTCATCCTCACAGCGGTAACCGGAGAAAGCTGGATCTCTAGGGATGGAACCGGCTGAATGACCAGTCTGGGCGAAACGAAGATCAGCTAAGGAGTTTGCAAGCGCCTGATAGCGGGTGACGTCGCGGAACTCACGCTCGCGAGCCATGTCCGTCATCGAGACATGCAAAGCAGATAAATGCTGATGTATGCCCTCAAATGTCATGGCATACTGATGAGGTGGTGGAGGAGGTACAGTAGGAGGAGCAGTAGGTGGAGCTGTAGCAGTCATGCTACGACGAGATAACTGAAGAAACTTGGGCTCAGGGTCCTGAGTACAAGTCGACAGATCGATATCGAAGCGCTGAAAGATGCGTGGGAGAATCTCGCGTAAGAGAGATTTCTATCTCTTGCACGACAACGACCCATCATCTGAATCATGGTCTTAGGGGCAGAAAATGGAATCCCCTTAAGAATGTGGTACATGGCAGACAGCTCAAGAGAAGTCACATCATCCTTGGAAGTAGATTTTGGAAGGATAGTGGAATAGATGATGCGATGCAATTCATAGTTAAACAAGTTCAGGTTGTTAGCCTTGAACTTTCCAGAGCGTACTCTATCAGGTGCACAGAGTTCCGCTTTGAAACTTGCGAGTGTCGTGCCTTCGGGGAAATCAAATTCAGTGATATCGACTAGCGGTTCACCTTCGTTAGGGATACCAAGGATCTCCGCTAAGAGGTTATCATCGAAATTGATATCAATACCTCCAACACGTGTGCTCACATCGAAAGTGTCTAATATGAGATTGCAGTAAAATAATCTAATGGCATTAGTTGCTATAGGGAAGCATATTTGAACAAAAAGATGTAGCCCTAATGCCTCAAAGAAAAGGCGGTGGTCAGGAAATACAGTCCATTTGACTGGAGCACCTGTGCATATGGATCTCATGGAGAAGTCTCCATACCACAGTAGGCTTGGTCTAGGGTTTGAAAGAAAAACCCGTCGAACGCACCGTCGCTCGTTTGGACTGGCGAGAAGAGGGAATCCGTATGCGATGTGAAGATGACCCTTCCTCACTAGGGTCGTCTTCTTCCTCTTAGATGGATTGAATTTGGGTGCCATTTGTGCAAATTGAAATAAAAATGCACTAATTAAAAAGTGGAGAAAGATGGAGTTATACCTCCCGAGATCAAAGTATGTCGAAGAGGACGATGATCTCCGCACGATTCCAAATTTTGGAAAGATTTTACCACTTGGATTGGAAGGAATATGATGGTGAAGAACTAGGGTTTTGGTGCTCGGTTCGGCTGCTGCTGCTGTTTGAAAGAAATTTGGAAGCAATGAAGAAGAGGGGCTCTCGGTTCTGGATATATAGCCTGATACCCTCAACCGAACTCGGGCCGAATTCGGTCAGAGCTCTGGCCGAATTCGCCTAGGGTTCTATAAAGTTATTTTTGCCACTCTTTTTCATTGTCTCATTTCAAATATTTAATTCAAAGATTAGTTATTTTAGCCTTCAATTAACATAATTAATATTATTTTATGAATTAAATGTCTTACACAGCAACTGTCTCAGATTAGCTGTAGGAGTACTGTCCCAGCTGGCGGAGGTTCACCGGGGAACTCTTAAGTACCGCTTCGCTTCAACCGTAGTTGTGGTGACAGACAGACTCTTTATTGGCTTGTCTCTAACACAGTTTTTGCGTAATGATATATAATCATAAAATAAATTAATATTATTGACGTCCAAAATTCCTAATTCTCGACGTAAATAATTGAAACGATCTTCCGCTAGAGGTTTAGTGAAGATGTCAGCTAGTTGATTTTCAGTATCTATGTACACAAGGTTTATCTCCATTTTGATGATGATCTCTAAGAAAGTGATGTCGAATCTCGATATGTTTAGTACGAGAGTGACATACTGGATTCTTAGTCAAATTAATAGTGCTCGTGTTATCACAGAAAATGGGAATATGTGTGTAAAATAAATCATAGTCTTCTAGGGTTTGTTTCATCCACAAAATCTGAGCGCAACAACGTCCTGCGGCGATGTACTCAGCCTCTGTTGTTGATAGGGCTACAGAATTTTGCTTTTTACTAAACCATGAGACTAAAGCCTTGCCTAAGAAATGACAAGTGCCACTGGTACTTTTTCTATCAACTTTGCATCCAGCAAAATCTGTATCCGAATAACCAATAAGGTCAAAGGACTTAGTTTTGGGATACCACAAGCCAACAGAAGAAGTGCCTTAAGGTATCGAAAGATACGCTTAACTGCGGACAGATGTGATTCCTTTGGGTTAGCTTGAAAACGTGCACACAGGCAAACATAAACATTATATCTGGACGACTAGCAGTTAAATAAAGTAAACTACCAATCATACCTCGATACTTACGTGTGTCGACTGGCTTGCCTTGTTCATCTGAATCAAGCTTTGTTGAAGTTGCCATTGGAGTGCCAATAGGTTTACATTGTCCAGATCAAACTTCTTTAGCAGATCTTTTGTATACTTGGCTTGATTTATAAACGTCCCATTATCAGTTTGTTTGATTTGCAGTCCGAGAAAGAATTTCAGCTCTCCCATCATGCTCATCTCAAACTCATTCTGCATACACTTAGAAAATTCTTGACACAGAGATTCATCAGTAGATCCAAATATAATATCATCAACATAGATTTGAATTAAAAGAAGTTTGCCATTAAAAGACTTAATAAAGTGTAGTGTCAACCTTGCCTTTTGAAAAACCGTTGTCAAGTAGAAAAGAGCTTAAACGATCATACCAAGCACGAGGTGCTTGTTTTAAACCGTATAAGGCTTTCTTCAACTTGAAAACATGATCTGGGTTTTTGAAATCCGTGAAACCTGGAGGTTGTGCTACAAAACTTCTTCTTTTATAAATCCATTTAAAAATGCACTCTTGACATCCATTTGAAATAGTTTGAAATCATGAAAACATGCAAATGCACATAACATGCGAATGGATTCTAATCTCGCAACTGGGGCATAAGTCTCATCGTAGTCGATACCTTCTTCTTGATTGTATCCTTGAGCTACGAGTCGAGCCTTATTACGAGTCACTAAACCATTCTCATTAGTTTATTTCGGAATACCCAACGGGTGCCAATGACCGGATGATCAATAGGCCTGGGAACAAGTTCCCAAACTTGATTCCGTTCAAATTGGTTTAATTCCTCTTGCATAGCATCTATCCAAAAACTATCACTACATACTTCATCAATAGTTTTGGGTTCTAGCTGTGAAATAAATGCAACACTAGAAACAATATCTCTACTGGATGTACGAGTACTTACTCCTTTGGTAATATCACCAATTACCAAATCTTTGGATGATCAGCTGTAAATTTCAACCTTTTCGGTAGATTCTGAAGGTAGCTGGTTCCTGGATCTTCTCTAGGAGGTTCAGCTAGTGCAGAGCTTGGTTGAGAATCAGCTGGAGTTGTGCTTGGTACAGATGTATCTTCGTCATTGTCATCGATAGTCATTTGATTCAATTCATCAAAAGTACATTGATTGACTCTTCGATGATCATGGTACGTTTGTTGAAGACTCTGTATCATTTGCTCTTGGCCGCATAACCTAAAAATATACCTTCATCGGCCTTTTCATCAAATTTTCCTAAATTGTCTTTTGTATTAAGAATAAAACATTTACAGCCAATATTCTAAAGTATGAAACAGATGGAATTCTATCAAACCATAACTCAAATGGAGTCTTCTTCGATTTGGGTCGAATTAGAACTCTATTGAGAACAAAGCAAGCTGTATTGACAGCTTCAGCCCAGAAATATTTGGGTAGACTAAACTGGTTTAACATCACTCTGGCCATTTCGGTTAGAGTTCTGTTCTTACGTTCCACAACTCCATTTTGTTGTGGAGTCCTAGGGCAGGAGAACTCGTGTATAAAACCGTGTGTGTCACAAAATTGCTCAAAATCAGCATTCTCGAATTCGCCTCCATGATCGCTTCTTATGCGAGTGATCATGTAACCTTTTTCATTCTGTACTTTCTTGCAAAAGTCGACAAATTCGGATAATGCATCATTCTTGCGTGTCAAGAAATATACCCACGTGTATCTAGAGAAATCATCTACAATTACGAAAGCATAAAGTTTACCTCCGAGGCTAGCAACTCTGCTAGGACCAATAAGTCCATATGAAGCAATTGTAGAGGTCTAGTAGTACATACTGCATTTACTGACTTGAATGTGGATCTGGTAGCTTTGTTCTTTTCACATTGGCTGCATACCGAGTCCTTCTTGAATGTAATGTCCGGTAAACCCGTACTAGCTTCTTTGTGGATAATCTTGAGATCGTATCCATATTAGCGTGACCGAGTCTCATATGCCACAGATGACTCTCATCACTCTTGGCCATTAAGCATCTACCTGAAATGTTAGTTTCTTCCAACAAATAGAAACATATATATTGTCTTCCCTGATTCCTTCAAAGATAGTACTACCAGTTGAGCTATCAACTATAGTACATTTGTCTTTGCCAAAGTTGATGCCATAACCATGATCAGCTAGATGACTTATGCTGAGTAGATTATGTTTCAACTCGGTAACCAGACAGACATCCTTAATCACAGGATAGGGAGACTTACCAACATCACCGATACCAATAATATACCCTTTCAAGTTATTACCGAAGGAGACATAGCCTTCCTTCTTTTTCTTCGACAGTGTTGCAAATAGGGTAGCATCACCGGTCATATGCCGTGAGCAACCGTTCGAGGATCCATTTGCTTCTAGCATGTGAAGGGTGTTCCACCTACAAAACAGTTTGCAGATGAAACCTTTGGTACCCATTTCTTGTAGGGTCCTGAATTGTTAGCTTTAGGTATCCAAGCATAAACATTTAAATCAACAAGCTTTCTCATTCTACATGCAGATGATATATGACCAATGAGGCCACAATAATGACATTGTGCATGTCGAGTGTTGAAAGCTGAGTGGTGTGCATGGTTGGTAGGTTTAGGTTTTCTAGTATAGAAGAAAGCATACCTATAATCTTGTTTGGGCTTAACCTTTTGGGGTAAAGGTTTTATAGGGTTAGGTCTGACAGTGTTTGGCTTGGGAATGTTCCGATTTTCGGTAAGTGACACGTGTTAGGGAAGGAAGCAGCAGGCTCAGGCTGTTTTTCTAACCTAATTTCCAATCTTTTGGAAGTGTCATACAACTTAGTATAATCAGAAGTAAGTGATTCCATTCTGATTTGTGCACATTGAAGACTTTTCTTCTCTATAGAAAGTTCTTCCTTGAGTTGGTAATAATTTTGTCTTTCTCTTCAGATGACTTGGTAGTCTCGTGTAATAAGAGCTTTATTGAAGAAAGCTCACCAGACTCACTAACATTATTTCTAACCTCAGCTAGTAGGTCGGTAAGTCTACCTATTTCACCTTTGTACTCTTTGAGTACCTTCTTAGCGTCTGATACTTACTACGCAGTTTCCTGTAATCAGTCATCAGGTCACTGAAGGCATCTCCTAATTGCTCAAAGGTGAAGTCATCATAAGTATCAACTACAGGTTCAGTAGGTACCTGATCGGATGCCATAAAGCATACGTTTGCAGCGTCTTCTGATTGTTCGTCTTCTGAGTCGCTGGCTTCACTTTCATGCATATGCTGGTGTTGGCATATTTCCGTGATGTTGATCTCTTCAGGTTCCTTTTTCATACCTGTTGCTCTTCTTGCTTGATGATGAGTTTGTGGGACAATCCTTCTTCATGTGTCCCTTCTTCTTGCAACCATAGCAGACAGCATCTTCTTGGTACCAGTTGTTGCTGTTGTTCTCTTTGACTCTCTTCTCATGTCTCATGAATCTTTTGAACTTCCTTGCTAGGAGTGCTTGATCTTCAGCGTCAGATCCACTGCTGTCTGAGTCATCTTCAGCGCTTTTCTGTGCTGAGCCTTGAGAGCGATTGTCTTCTCCTTTGGTGCAGGCTCTTCAAAATCTTGTAGCTCCAGTTCATGAGTGAGTAGCTTACCCATGAGTACTTCGAGGGACATAGTTGTGAGGTCGTTCCCTTCAATGATTGCAGTAGCCTTTGGAATCCAGTTCTTGGTGAGAGCTCGCAGGAGTTTGCGAATCTTTTCATGGTTACTGTAATCTTTGCCTAGGGAGACAAAGGATTTACAATATCCAAGAACTCTCGAACATTTGTGTAACTGTTTCGTTGGGCTTCATCTTGAACGCCTCGTACTCTTGAGTAAGTCTGCTGACTTTAGATTCCTTGACTTGAGTCGTGCCTTCATGTGTGACTTCAAGTAGCTTCCATACTTCATTAGCCGTTGTGCAGATAGATACCCTGTTAAATTCAGTTCTGTCTAAAGCACAAAAGAGAGCATTAATGGCACGTGCGTCAAGACTGGCCCTTTTCTTTTCTTCCTCTGTATATCTGCTATGGGGTTTTTCAACTAAAACTCCATCAACATTTATACGAGGTGGCTTTGATAGCCATCAAGAACAATGGACCATAAATCAAAGTCAAGAGATTTCAAGAAGAAACTCATCCGTGTTTTCCAATATGTATAATTCGTACCATCAAACAGTGGGGGTCTGTTTGTGGCCTGGCCTTCACTTGTGAATTTCAGTTGCCATGTGTTGTGCTGTGATCTATATAACAGTTAATTAAAATGAATAAATAATTGCACTGTTACCTTTGCTTTACCTGTAACACCCGCTCTGATACCAATTGTAGGAACGAAATAGTAAAGCGTAATACTCTAGAGGGGGGTGAATAGAGTTGGCAGCGGAATAATGCTAATTAAAAATGTTAGCAGCACAATCACAGAATATTAATCACAACTGAAATAAAGTAAAGACAGAGTTAAGAGAGCAAACGCAAAGACAGCGATGTATACTGGTATCCCTCTGTTGAGGACTAATCCAGTCGGTAGAACTCTTGCTACCAGTTGAATCCACTATTGGAAAAATCGCAAGTTTTCTTACGAAGTCCTTGCAACTTCTACAACGCGAGCTTTGATACGAAGAACTCGTCCAACTTCAAATGTGAAGAGGTATTCTTCAATCAAGCCTTCTGATTACAATCTCTCAGAAACTTCTAGACCGTACCGCACTGGCAAATTGACTAGAGGATTGTAACTGGCTTGGGATCTGAAATTGAAAGCTCTAGAAAACTCTTTGGAAGACTGAAAGCTTTAGATAGAGAGAAGATTGAAAGTGAATGAGTGTGTTAAATGATCGAAATCTTCTCTATTTATAGGAGTTCCAAAGGCAGACTTCTGACAAATTCGGGCAGAATTCGGACAGAACTCTATGAGCAAATCTCGGTCAAATCCGCAACTGCAGGAGGACCAAGTTTCAAGGATTCAAAATCACAACGGCCACTAACCGAACTCTGGCCGAACTCGGTCCGAGTTCTGTCAGGGTTAAGTCAGGGTTTAGTTAGGGTTTTGAAAAAGCTTTTGGTGATTTTGAAAACCTTTTTGAAAACCTTTTTATAAACCTTTTTGAGAGGTCATTTTAAAAACATTTTGAACTCATTTGAGGGTAGCCTATTTGCCAGTACGACTCGGTATACAACATATTCCTAGACTCAAATAAAATGAAAAATACATTGCATAAGGAATTACAGACTCGAGTAGGCAAACAGATCTTCGGTCTTAATTCAGTGGATAGCCAATCTTGATCATGTCCAAGAATCCGAGATGTCCCGTATATCCAGACAGAGTTTGATCAATTATTAAAATCAGGTTGACCATATGACCAATGGGCCAACAGAAGTTTCAGAGCGGTTGTAATCAGAGACTTGATTGAAGATACAACCCTTCACAATTGAAGTTGGTCGAGTTCTTCGTATCAAAGCTCGCGTCTGTAGAAGTTGCAAGGACTTCGTAAGAAAACTTGCATTTTCCAATAGTGGATTCAACTGGAAGCTAGAGTTCTTCCGACTGGAATAGTCCTCACAAGAGGAAAACCAGTATAAATCTCGGTGTTTGCGTTTGCCTTCTGATCACTTTTCATTACTGTCATTTATTTTGTGATTATTATTATATCTGTGATATAACTGCTAACGAAATTTTTTAATTAACAATATTCCGCTGCCTACTCTATTCACCCCCCCTCTAGAGTATTCTGCTTTACGATTTCGTTCCTACAATTAGTATCAGAGCAGGCTCTCCATCTAGAGGTATTTATTCTGATCCCAATTGTTCCTACAATTAGTATCAGAGCGGGTTAAACAGTTAAAGCAAGGTAAAATTGCAGTTATATTCAATTGTTATATAGATCACAGCATTACACATGGCAACTGTGAAATTCACAAGTGAAGGCCAAGCCACAAACAGACTTCCACTATTTGACGACACAAATTACACTTATTGGAAAATACGTATGAGTTTCTTTCTAAATCTTTTGATTTTGACTTATGGTCTGTAGTTATTGATGGCTATAAAAAGCCCCCGTATTAATGTTGATGGAGTTTTAGTTGAAAAACCCTATGACAAATATACAGAGGAGGAAAAAAAAGGCCAGTCTTGACGCACGTGCTATTAACGCTCTATTTTGTTTTAGACAGAACTGAATTCAACAGGGTGTTTACTTGCACAACATCAAGCGAAGTGTGAAAACTTCTCGAAGTAACCCACGAAGGAACAACACAAGTCAAGGAGTCAAAGATCAGCAGACTTACTCAGGAGTACGAGGCGTTCAAAATGAAGCCAAGTGAATCAGTCACTCAGATGTTTACAAATTCTTGGATATCGTAAATCCTTTGTCTTCACTAGGCAATGATTACAGTAACCATGAGAAGATTCACAAACTTCTACGAGCCCTTACAAAGAACTGGATTCCAAAGACTACAGCCTCATTGAAGGGAACGACCTCTCAACAATGTCTCTGGAAACACTCATGGGTAAGCTACTCACTCACGAGTTAGAACTTCAAGACTTTGAAGATGCTACACCAAAGAGAAGTCAGAAAAGTCGATCGCTCTCAGGCTCAACATAGAAGAACTGTCGAAGACGACTCTGATGACAGTGACTCCGACTCTGAAGATCAAGCTCTTCTGGTAAGAAAATTCAAGAAGTTCATGAGATTTACCAGGAGAACAAAAGACAGCAACAATAACAACAACGAGGAAGATCATATTTGCTACGGATGCAAGAAGAAAGGACACATGAAGAAAGACTGTCCAACAGCATCATCATCAAAGAAAAGCCAAATATAACAAAGGCTACCTAAAGAAATCTACATCAAGGAAGTACGCCAACACAAGCATATGGCATGAAAGTGAAGCCAGCGACTCAGAAGACGAACAATCAGATGACGCTGCAAATGTATGCTTGATGGCTTGCGATCAGGTAATCACTAATCCTCTATTTGACCCTTACGATGATTTCACCTTTGATCAACTAGGAGAGGCTTTCAGTGACCTGCTAAATGATTACAGGAAACTGCGTAATAATATGAACCTCTAAGAAGGTACTCAAAGAGTACAAAGGTGAAATAGGAAGACTTACCGACCTACTAGATCATGTTAGAGATAATGACTCTTCAAATGAGTCTGGTGAGCTTTCATCTATTAAGTTGTTGTTACACGAGACTGTTAAGCTATCCGAAGAAAAAGACCAAACTATTATCCAGTTAAAGGAAGACCTATCTAAGGAGAGAGAGTCTCCAGTGTGCACAGGTCAGATTAGAATCACTCACATCTGACTATACTAGATTATATGACACTTCCAAAAGGTTGGAAATTAGTTTAGGGAAATGGCCTGAAGTTGCTGCTTCCTATTCTAACACGTGTCAATTACCGAATCATCGGAACACGCCCAACACTGTCAGACCAAAACATACCAAAACTATACCAAGAAGACAAATAGGCATGCATTTTTCTATACTAGAAAACCAAAACCTACCAATCATGCACCTCACACTACTTTCAACACTCAACATGCTAAATGTCATTATTGTGGCCTCATTGGTCATATATCTTCTGCATGTAGAATTAGAAAGTTAGTAGATTTAAATGTTTATGCATGGATACCAAAAACTAACCA